>CM041213.1:8607627-9950009 GCA_023065735.1 Coffea humblotiana
AGGATTATACCTTTAAACTTTCACCTCAGAAAACTCTTGTGTATCTTGAACTGGAAATCATATGCCCGAAAACTTGACGACATAAATTTTCTAAACTGAAAAACACAAACTAAGACAAACTAATATCGAAAGTAGCTTTGCCAAATTAATAGTCGAAAATTTTGGCAAATTAGAATTGCTCCAAGAACTTGGATTCCAGAGATTTTTTTAACTTTCTGGTTAGAAAACCTTTTTTTTTTCCCTTTTCTTGGGCACAGGACTTGGACGATGATCCTTCTTCGCCAGCATTTTCCTCACATTGAATTACCAATGGACACTTATCCAATTCCGCCTCAAGCTGCTCTTTTTCCTTATTGATTTCTGTTGCTTTCTTCAAAAAGGTGAGCTGTTTTTGCACAAAGTCCAGCTCTTTTCGGCAGGCATCAATTTCAGCCTCGAGTTGAGCTTTCACGGCCAGGCTCCCATGAACTGGATTGTCCCTCCTGATCTTGGCCTCCATTATAATTGTCTCAGCCATTTTTGGCCTTTCATGATCACCGACTCTCTCCAACATTTTAACCACATTGTTCAGTCCAAAGAGGCGATGAACCCGCACAAAATCGTCCTTCTTACGAAAATATGGAGCTAAGGGACAATCTGGGGGACATCTCTTCTTCTGGTGCTTACATGCTGCACAGGCTCCGGTAAACATATCTGATACCCTGCCTTCTACTCTCTTCCTTTTTAACACAATTTGTATGGTGATTCAATTACAGAAAACGGAGAAGAAGAAGAGGAAAAAGAAGAAGAAGAAGGGAAATACAAGTTGCAAAGAAAGTAGTAAATGAAAGAAGAATGTCTAGACAGAACTAGCCAGACGTGAACGACTTGTTTGTATCCAGAATCTATATCTTTAAATTTAATGAGATTAGTTACATTCCATTAAAGTATCAAGTTAACTTTGTAGATATATTCAGGAAATCCCAACGTCATAAAAGTTAAAACACATCGGCCAATTAATGGTTTGTTACTAGAGATATACTACCATAGAAAGTTTTATGTATGAAACAGTTCAGTAAATATTAAACTGCAACTCAACCAATTAACAAGGAAGTTGACGTCGTACATCACTTCCAGATGGTAACCATGCCAATAGATTTCTTTGCCTTCGTGTTGATGCAGATTGTTAAGTCTGACATAAATAATCACGATTGTGACACTTATTAGCATCCTTCTCAAGTAGCAAGGCTTTAAATAGGGGGGAGGGCCAATTTTCGACGCGACCTGAAAACATGACACAAATTCAAAGCGAAATTAACGGGTTTGAGTTGAGATTTCACGGATTCGGGTCAAAATCGGGTCGAATCCTATGAATCCGAAAAGAAAATAGGTCGAATTCAGATCACCCACGGGTTGACCTGATAACACGTTTATGAATTAAAAGAATTTAATAAATATAAAAATATTTTATCCAATTAAACTAAGTTATTCTTTTTTCCCCGAAGGCATTAATTACTTAATCTTAAATGAATTTGTTTAACTTGTGTGAAGTTGAAATTATTATGTTTGGATAAATAATGTATTAGATTATTTTCTATTTTTATAGTGTCTTAATTTATTTTAGATCTGGTTTGGAATAAAACACATTTACAGTATTTTAATTTATTTTAGATCTAATTTCGGATTGTTTTATCGAGATTTTTATTACTTGATTATATAATTAGCCTTGTGCGGAATTGGTTTTGTTAGAAATTATAGTGGTAATTAGTAAGTTGAAATTATATTTCAGGTCATATCAGGTCTACTCGAAAATTTTAGGTTCAGGTCAACTCGAAATTGATACGCTTTTCACAGTGCAAAACTACAACCCGAAATTGACCTGCCAACCCTCCAACCTGAAAATTTCAGGTCCAAGACAGGTATCTTGACCTATTGCAAGTTGGAGGGTCATATTCGGGTCGACAGATTCCCTATTATACTTGGGTCTCAACCTGATCCACTTACCCATTTATGATTCGCTTACCACCTCTAACTTTAAATGCTATAGAAAGATATGTCAAAATATTTCTAAAATATGCCTCAAGAAAGAAATAAACATAGAAAACTATATTGAAACTAAAATATTGCCAAAAACATTTCTCTGTATACATATAAACATAGAAAACTATATCGAAAACTAAAATATTAGACAAACGG
Organism: Coffea humblotiana; assembly: GCA_023065735.1. Lineage (NCBI taxonomy): Eukaryota > Viridiplantae > Streptophyta > Magnoliopsida > Gentianales > Rubiaceae > Coffea > Coffea humblotiana. Next base: position 8,609,803 of record CM041213.1, read on the forward strand.
AAAATGGCCTGCATTTTTTGCTTTAACGGAACATGTGAAGGACCGTCTAACTTAATAAGCTTTATACCAAAAGTCGCACTCTAACATCACCATGTGAAAGAAGTGAATGGAGTTAAATTAATACCCCTTCATCCCATAATTTGGGTCAATTTCTAAGAGCATATTTCTTTGAGTGATGCCTTCATGCAATTTTTTTTCTTTTTTTGTTTTATTAAGAACCACCTTAAAATATTTAGTGACCTTTTTTTTTTTTAATTTCCCCTCCTATTAAAACCCGCTTTCAAAATATTTAGGGGATATAAGACAGCTCTTTGTTTTTGTTTTTTGGGCTAAGGCAACTTAAAATAACTTATCATATTAAAGACAAAAACAATAGAGAAATGCTGACATCGAACGAAAAGATCATAAGACAGCTTGAGAAAACACTCTGAAACACGTGAAAACGACCCCGTTTCGACAAATTTCTCTGGTAGAATAGAGAAGTTGGGAAGCTTCTCACAGACGAAGCGGCGAGTGAGTTAAGAGTTTAAAACTCGAACAACCGAAACTGGAAAAAGCTCTTACCAACTTCGAGTATTCTCTCGTGCAATAGAAAATGGCGGAAAAGCCACAACCGCTTCACGTAGTTTACTGTGGAGTATGCGGGTTACCCCCAGAGTACTGCGAATTCGGACCGGATTTTGAGAAATGCAAACCCTGGTTGATCCAAAACGCACCCGATCTCTATCCTGATCTCCTCAAAGGTTCCCACTTCTTCAATTTAAACCAAAAAATTATACCCTAATTCATGATATTTTTTTTTGCTTATGCTTTTTTGTTTTGTTATTGATTCGAAGCTCACTTTATTAACTGTTTTCCGTTATTTTTTTTTTTCATTTAAATGATTTGTGTTTCCAGAGGCGGAGGCGAAGGAAGCTGATAAAATCTCGGGTCAACTTCAGTCCACCTCAATTTCTGATGGTAGAATTACTGTTTGCAGTTTTAAAATCTTTGGAATGTGTTTTCTGCTTAGGGTTTTTAGAATTAGGGTGAGACACAAGAACATCATCATCATGCATGCATATGTTTTGTTAAATTATATGTGTTCTTGCCGTTTGTTTCTGATTTGGTTGTTTCATGCGCTTTGCATTTGCTGCTTTAATTGAGTGGAGGCTAGGAAATTAAATCAATGCACTTGATTGTGCTTTTGAAAAGTGGATTCTGGAATTGCTACTGTTATGTCTGGCACCGAGTTTAGGTACCTTACTGCAGCTAATCACTGCATCGCCTGATGCCAATGGACGTTTTATGCATGCCTAATTTTCAACTCCCTTCCACTTTAAGTAAATCCAATTAGACGAGTGTTGCTCACTCTGCAATTCCCTATTTCAGCATGCGACTTTAGGGTTTGACATATAAATGGTGGATTATTTGATGTTCTCCATTAATGTCTTGCCTTGGTCTATTTCTGCACATGGCGCATGGATAGTTCGTTGCATGGTTGTCTGTATTACGCTACATATAGTTAGATGGAATGACATTGCTAAATTTCTTGTGCTTTGAAATAGTCAGCAGTGTGGTCTTAAGCTGCATCTTCTTGCTATGTCTCATCTTCTGGTATTGCATTGGGTTCGTAGACTCATTTTAGGGTTGTTTTAAGGCATATTGGAGTTTGAAATTCTTTCTTAAAGTATTTATTGGTGTACTGATCGCGCTTATATGTTGGTTTGGTGCATTTGTCTTCACTTTGAACAAATCTCTGGAAAAATGATTTCATGTATTAAAAATAGAAAAAGGGTGGAGCAGAGCATATTGTAGGCTAACTTTGAGTTGCGATGAATCTCTTTTGATGATGGAATTTGTTTTGTCTGGTGTTTTAAAAACTTTCCTGATATAGCTCACATTATTTTTTTCCCTTTCAATGCTTTATACTGTGGCTGCAGGGTTCGAACAAAATTTAGTTTTTCTAAAAGCAGTATATGAACGTTCTATCGTATATCAATTGTTTTTTGTTGCCTCCAAAAGTCTTTTTCTTCTTTTTTATATGATCTAATTATTCTGTCATTTTCCTTTTCTTAATTTGGTTGCTGCAGGTTCTTCTGCCTCCAAGCCTGAGGAAGTTAAACGTCTTCCGGGTGGAAAAGTCAAAAAGAAAGTAAGAATATCTAAAGACTCTTTTGCAATAAATATGATATTAACCTGCTTGGAAATAATCAAGGACATTGGTTTAGGTGTTTGTGCTGTTACATTAAGATTGCATAAGCATTTTTAAAATTCTATTTCTGTAGTTAATACTCCAGGCGTCTCATTAAGGGAATGAGGGTGAAAAGAAGATTAGGTTTATTAATGTTGTGTGAAAATCTTTATTGCTAGGTAATTGCATACAGAATGGTTGTTACTCATGCAGTAGCATTAAGCAACTGTTACTCTTCCTTGTACAAGAGTTTAAGCATCACCTCTGCTTGTTTTTTCTCTATTCTTTTCTTGCTGTTTCTGCTTAATTTTTTTTTAAATATATTTTGTAATAACTTTGTTAAGTCATTCTTAGAGGCATGAAAAGCTGGTTTCTGGAATTAGCTGATCTTGTTCCTTCCTCATTGTGGTTGATGAGAATAACTTTCTTGCTGTACAGAATGGTTGTTACTCATGCAGTAGGCATTAAGCAACTGTTACTCTTCCTTGTACAAGAGTTTAAGCATCACCTCTGCTTGTTTTTTCTCTATTCTTTTCTTGCTGTTTCTGCTTAATTTTTTTTTTAATATATGGTTGTAATAACTTTGTTAAGTCATTCTTAGACGCATGAAAAGCTGGTTTCTGGAATTAGCTGATCTTGGTCCTTCCTCATTGTGGTTGATGAGAATATGAACATGTTGCGTGCTCTCTCTCTCTCTCGGTAGTGTGTTGGTATTGCATCTTGTTGGACATGGAGAGGATTTGGTTTTCCACTGTTGATGCAGGAGGAGATGAGGAGAGTGAGATGCTAAGTTGGTAGATGTCAGCAAACTAAGAAACTGTTCAAGCAGTATGGAAATTTCCTTTTAGACCTGTTTGGTGTGTCTAAGACTGATAATCTCATAACTGGACAGATGCCATTTTATAGAATAGTCATTTCTTAGCATCCGAGCTAGTTGGGGCAGAGTGTATGTTTGCACCCCGCTCAACAGAAGCTCACCCAATGTCATTAGTGAGATATATATATGCATAATGATTGAATTTTGTATCCATATGCAACTTTTACATGGCTTGAGTGATGAGATCATTCATATACAGGGGTTACAGGGGGGCTAGTAGTTGTGCCCCTTATTACAACCTACACAAAATTCTAAGACAGAAATATCCATTTCTGCAATTTCGAGTATTTGTTGACCCTTTTGACTTGTAAGTTAAAAGTTGGGATTGAAGAAGCACCTGTTTGAAAGGAGGTGTCTAGATGTTCCATTTATTTCTTTAATGCATTATCACAAGTCTTCTGAAATCAAGAGATTGCTAAGGTTTCTATTTTTCTTGAGACACTGAGAAGTGACTGTTTAACTAAGCAAGCTCTAGTTTCTATGTTGTATTCTTGTGCATGGTATTTAATTTGAACTCTTAATTTGAGGAAATTTCCTTTTTTATTGTTTTCAGGAGAAGCAGGAAATTATAATTGAAAAGGTGACACGTAACAAAAGAAAGTGCATCACCACAGTGAAGGGCCTGGAGCTTTTTGGTTAGTGATGGTTGCATGTAATTCTGATTTCTATTTTGGTGAACTATTTTGTTTGTTTTTAATGGCAACTGGCTTTCCTTACTGCATAACATTGCAGGTGTTAAACTAAGTGATGCTTCAAAGAAGCTTGGTAAAAAGTTTGCTACTGGTGCTTCTGTAGTTAAGGTATGTCAAAGTGACTCTACAAAATCATCTGGATTCATATTTCTATGATTCTTATTAAAGGTTTCTAATGGAATTTGGTCAGGGCCCAACTGAGAAAGAGCAGATTGATGTTCAAGGAGATATAGCCTATGATATCGTGGACTTTATTACAGAGACCTGGCCTGATGTAATCTCTTTTTTAAATTAGGAATTGCTTTACATAGAGATAGTGACTAACCTAATCTTCAATCTATTCTATTTAATTAGTTTACAGTAAAATTTCAGAATCTGTCTCTCCGTCTTCATCTTGTTGGTTATAGAATCATCCTTCTCTAAGTGACATATTTGAGGTTACCTTTTGTTTCATGATTTTTTTTTTTTTACTTTAAATGCCTTCTCATGATATTGGAAATGAGAGTGGCTTCATGATTAATTTTCTAAATGTGCTTGACAATTTTGTTTTATATGTTTACCTGTCATCTGGGAGAATTGGATATGTTTGTAATTATATTCTTCTATAAACTAGTGTTACTAGATATACATCTATTAGTTACAGATATTGGATGCTATTTATTGGATTGTAACTATTAGTTGGCTACTTTATTGTGGGTGGTTAAAGTGGTCGAAAGGAGGGAGACTACAAACAAATTCGTATTTGACCTTTTAGCTGGAAATGCTTATTATTTCTCCCGTTATGATCATGTTATTTGAATGTGGATGGCTGCAGTGTAGGATCTTGTATCATATCCATGTCCAACTTTCTTGTCTCACAATTTCTTGTGACGTCATGTTGGTTAAAAGAGTAGATGTGCTCTGCTCATGAGGATGTGGATTTGCTGAAAAGATTGGCACAGATGTTGTGATCTAAAAACTTGGAGCATGGGCTTAAGAATGGTTCCTTGCGATGCTTCAAATGTGTTGCCATTGCCATTGCGCGACACTTACTCAGTCCAGTTAGATTTATATCATTAAAGTTAGATTTGTGTGAATCTTTCAATTGATATAGAAATATTCTACTATTGGAAATATGTCCTAGTCACGTTGTTTCTTACATTTTACATTGACAATGAATACTTAAATTGATCCCTTCTGTTTGTTTTGATCTTGGAGTGACCTAACAACTTTCAGGTCCCTGAAATTGTCCTTGTGCAATTGTTTTTCAGTTGTACTTAGATTTCTGTTAAGGGCTGAATTGATTTAGTTAGACTCTAATCATGGGAATGTCTTAGTGACTTTGTTTCTTGCATTCCATTTGGACAATCATAGTTTATTATAATTTATTTTTGTTATTCCTTTTTTTTTTGGTTGCGCATTCAATGACTTGATGACTTTCAGGTTCCAGAAGCTGCAATTTACTTCATCGAGGACGGGAAGAAGGTTCCAGCTGTTTGAACTTTGATCTGTGCAGTTCCTCTGCAGGATATCTGGTGGCAAGGAAATGAATACTCAAGTCAAAAGGCTTCTCAAGTTAAGAGTTGGTCGTGACGGTGGAGAATATGCTCCCATATTTTCGCGGTATTTTGGTTGAAAAATGTAACGTTATGCATTTGGAGTAAGAGCATGGCTGTAAGAAGTTCCATAATTGTAAAGTCGCTAGTTGCTGCAATGCTTTCTTGCTTCTTTATCTAGATATGATGCCTGAAATGGAAAATTTTGCCTATACTAGTTGGTTTGCGTATTATTCTTATGGCCGTAATTTCTGTGGACTTGCTGCAGGAGTAATTTTGGTTACAGAATTAGTGAAGGAAGGGTACTTCTGATAATATATTTTAGTGGCTGAGACTAGAATGAAGAGGAATCGTGAGTTGGAGGCTGGAATAAGACCCTTACATACGAGGAAGTTTGTTAAATTGGCAACAAAGAATCACGGAGCATTAACAATTTTAGGAACACAGTTGAGTTAGAGATTTTGGAAAAATATATTACTCTAAGTTTTTTATTTGGGTAATAATAGTTTGCATAAATAAAATTAAGTCAGTACATCACATGAAACTTTAATTTACTGTACTCAACTTGGAGTAATATTGGCATCGGTAAGTAATGTCCCGAGACCTATTTGCACTAGTTTTATGTTATTGGAATACTGCATAAAACAATAAATCAGTGTTGCATACGAGTCCTAGTCCTGCGCAACATTTACTCGACAATTATTCCACTCAAGACGTTCAGGATCTGATCACAACATTTTCCTACATTTTTCTACTTACCCCAGAAAAGAAAATATTTTCCTAGATTTTTTAGATGATTGAATCTTGACAATGTGGATGACTGTAATGCAAATGCCATCGAAACAATGATAAAACCTTAGCCAGGAGATCCACGAGAAGATTATGAAATCAAGTGATAGAATCATATTTTTGGACTGTGAGGTTATCCACTGTGGTAAATGGCTTCGCGGGACTATATGAGGTCATCTGCTGTGGTTGGGACAAATTACGAATTGCAATAATTAAGGACAGCAGCCTCGAATAACTAATAGTATGTAAAGTTTCAGCTAAAAACAGTTTGACAATCCAAACAAAGCATACAATTAGAAAAGGGAAAATTGTTCAAACTGTACTTTACATTTTGTAAAATGATTTTTTTCGTCCCTCACTTTTAAAAGTGTAATTTTACATCCCTTATAAATTCACATTGGTCAAATTTGGTCCTTACTTAGATTTTCAATTAGTTTTTGGTTGGAATTCACCATGTGCTTAGCATGTGATCATTTTTAGGGGCAAAATTGTCAAATCAAATTTTACATAATTCGATCCATAGTCCCTCACATTTCACAAAATTAATTGTTTCGTCCCTCACATTTCACAAATTAAATTTTATCATCCCTCACATTTCACAAAATGAATTTTTTCATCTCTCATTGACCATGTGTATGAATAGTTTTTTTTTAAACCCACGTATATATGTGTTTGATTTCACTTGAATAATACGAATAACATGTAATATGTTTCTATTTGATTTCACCATATGAACCTATTCAATATTTGTGGTCTTTTCTTGTTTGGTAATAATTCATTTATTGAATTGTATGATAAGACCATCTAATCTATGAATCCTAATTCGAATTCTATAGTCATACTAACAAATTACAATTTAAATATAAAATTTCTACTCATCACCTTTAAGACCAACAGTTGAATTACTTGTCTTGTGATTGTTTTAAAATTTGAAAGTGCCAATCGCTTACTTTTTTTTGTCATACTTTTCCTTTGTTTATTTTTTTGTCCAAATTTAATTCAATATAAACACCAGACAAAATTAAATAAAGATATATTATATGTTATTCATACTGTTAAGGTGAAATTAAATATGTATATATATACATGGATTTAAAAAAAACAAATTATTCGTACACATGATCAATTAGGGATGAAAAAATTTATTTTGTAAAATATGAGGAACGAAAAAATTCAATTTGTGAAATGTGACGGACGAAAAAATTTAATTTGTGAAATGTGAGGGACAATGGATTAGATTATGTAAATTTTGATTTGAAAATTTTGCCCTTAAAAAATGATCACATGTAAGACACATGGTGGATTTTGGCAAAAAACTAGTTGAAAATCTAGGTAGGGACCAAATTTGACTAATGTAAATTTGTAAGGGACGTAAAATTATACTTTTAAAAGTAAATGACGAAAAAAATCATTTTACAAAATGTGGAGGATGTTTTAAATGATTTTCCCATTAGAAAAAATTGGAGCTGTTGTGTAAAAACTGGTAGTTCAACAATATCACACTAGTGAATTTTAAAGTAGCTGTGCCTTCAATTATTCAATGATCAATTCTCATATTTGAGAGGGATGAAAAGAACATTAGAAAAAAAGAAAGCAAAAGTCCAACAAAGAAAATTAGTGGTATATAGTCTTACCAGTGAGATTTCACCACTTGAATAGACCAGTTTATGTAGATCATGTGTATCAAACTTTGCTACGCCAATTTGCCAACTCAAGAGCTGAAGGTGTGATAAAATTTGGATCACATAATCTACAAGATTAGGTCTACTCAAGTCTTTGCACGATTCCACCAAGAAGACACGAATCTGATTGTCCAGCTATTAATTGGTACACGGCCAAACTCGAAGCTTTGGATTTAAGCAAGTTGTTGTATGCAAATATGCAGTGACTGACTATCGAATATATGGCCCCCTCCTCCTGCTCACTATGTGGCCATGATCGCTCCCTATGAGCAGCTAGCCTGGTCCAAACTCCAGAAGGATGCCGCCCCACCATCTTTCATTTCACGTGTTTAGAATATTCCTCCACTATAGTGTGAACTGATTTCGCCATTCTAGAGCTCATCACCATTAATGGGGGACAAATTGCTACGCTTCATATAAGTTCTAAGCCTCTTTTTGGTCTCAAAAAAGAGCAGATCCTCAGCAGAAAAGAAGGCCAAAAGGGGCCAAAAAGAGCAACACTTTTGTGCTTTGCCTATCCTTTTTTGCATAAATCTCATAGTAAAAAGATTTACCTTCGAGGAAACAAAGAGCATTTTGCAATGATGATGGTTTCCAAAACGCGCATGCGTGCATAGCAAAAGGCGGATAGGAACACCATAATTCTGGCTATAGTCGCGAAATTTCTCAACCTATAACTTGGCAATTGATTAGCTGCATGATTGCTGTAATCTAAACTTTTTAAAGAATCTTCAACATGGGTTGCTTAACGCTAATGCAAATGTTAATACTTTTTTGGCAAAATACAGCTAAGGCTACGGCAAAGAGCTTGAGGAAATGGCAAGGGACATTTCATGGTTGTGGAAAGTGTGCTCCAAATGTGTGTACAATTACCTAATTACAACTAGCTACGGGAGATCTTTGGAGCTTCAGCATTTGATACTCAAATATATTATGTATAGACTACACAATTTTTTTTTTTTTTTTTGGTGGTCTTAGCAGCTAGAAGATATGTGATTATCCTAGTAGCGAATTGTTTAATTGAGTAATAAAGGTTGTCTTATGGACTAAATTAAGCATGAAATATAATTTCATTTCCATTATATTTACTAACTTGATTTGACTTCAGAGCCGTATGTAAAGAAGTGGTTCATGCATGTATAGCAGCATCACTCGTGAGATATTCTAATCAATCACGGTTTGTCTAACAGTTCCCATTATGGCTGTAAGGGGCTTAACGTGTTTTAGCTACATAGAAAAATAAAATTAATCTTGAGAAAGTATTTAAATGGGAAGAGGGTAATAAATATAAGTGAATGTATTTAAAGTTGAGTTTCTACCACGTAGTTATTTTAATATCCTTGATCTTTTTTTCTTTTTGTTTTGGGGTAGATACAATTAAGTGACAAAATGAGAAAATTACCCAGTTGAATCGTGCAATTTGGGGTTTAATGCAAGCGAGACATGCAGAGGACCCCATGAAAGAGGGAAGCAGTGGAAACTGATTATAAGCTGTAATGGAGTTGAAAGAAAGCAAGTGTGGATTGAGAAATCCACGTTGCCATGCTCTTCCAGCCGAATTATACTCTCTCAAGTTGATCAATGGTAAACTATCCTCAAGTTCACTTCACCAATGAGTCCCACGCTCTTAATTCATCATTATGCCATGCCCTTGCCTTCGACTGACCAAGTTAATTGGGAGACATCATGGCAAGGGCGAGTCCTCACTTGCCTATCTCTTCTTCCAAATTTAACTCAAAATTTAGTGCGAACTTGAGAAAAGATTTTGAACCTATAATAAAATATTGACTTCTCTTTTGTACCTAGAATAAGAAATGTAAGCAATCGTAAGCTACAGCTGAACGTGTAACTAGGCTAGTTAATGACCTGGATTGGGAAGGAATTTTTTCAGTGTGGTTTAATTAAATGATACTGCACAAAAAAGAATTGAGAGCAATCGTCTCTATTTGTAATTAGCTCTTTTAGTATCAAGTGTTAATATCAGTAAAATATGATGGGTTTGTTTGGATAGCCAATTATCCCAAATAATATATTTCGCTCGTATCATAAACACATTTTTCAATCCACCTTTTTATATTTTTAACCATCTTTTTATCTCACATACATCATATTACAAAAAGTACTATAATAATTATTTCAAATAATACTCTCTATCCAAATAAACCCAACTTTTGTTGAACCAAAAATAAATAAATAAATAAACAAAAGAATTTGGCATCGTTCCATAGTTTACACACGCGAATTTTCAATAGTCGTGCAAGGGAGAAATTTCTCGTTTCAATTGAGAGAGTTGGTGCTGTAATATTCCTCAGACAACACGTGATCCTGCAACCTAAGATTCAGCAATTAATTAAAGGCTCTGCACATTGTAATCTGCGGATAGAATTTGTCTAAGATTCAGTTTGTCATATGTAGAAGTGAAGGATCCGAAGAGATTGACAGGAGTGACAAGGCCTGTTGTAGTCTCTGCTGATGAAGGTAAAGAACAAAAAATTTCCCAGTGCAGTAACGCGTAAGACTGGGTAAGAAATCACGAAGAAGAGATGAGATCCAATCTGAAAATGAAGGAAGCCGCTCGAAATTTAATTTATGATAAGGAGGAGCCAACATCTGTCTTTCAAAAGGTGGCCGTAATCATAATACATCCTTATGAACCGACCGATTTGATTGACATCTTGATTTTGCCAGATCTTTGCCCTTTTTGCCACACCCATTTCTCCTCCTTGGGCGCGTCGAGTCTCTGGCTCCAATTTTCACAACGCTAATTTTTTTTTTTTTGTCAACACTGCGGGTATCCAGGATCACCCGACTATTCCCACAGCACCCAGGCAGAGCGGGCCCGACCGATGTTCAGGAGGTCAACAACTGGATTGCGGACTGGAATCGAATTCGGGTAGACTTGAAATAACTATCCCGCCTCCACCGTCCGAACAACCCAGCGCGGGTTCACAACGCTAATTGATTCTGAGAATTTTGAAGTTTAGAGTTTTTCGATTAATCATATTTCTACTCTCGTTACTTATTGTTGCGTACTGCCCCTAATTAATGGACGTGCAAATTAGTTGGAAAATCATGCCATGTTATTGGCTTTAAAGACTTTTTGTCCGCGTTAATAAATTGGCCACATCCTACCTCCTCAAATTGATGATGTTTTTTTTTGTTTTGTTTTTAGTTACGTGATTGACCCATTTGCATGACTGCGTCTTATCTGAACTGACTTTTCCACAACAATTAATGCAAAAGGTCTCGCCTGCTAACATTAATGATTCTATGAAGGAGTGAGTAAAAGGGCTTGGAAGTTCTTCAACGCTAATGCATTTTCCAGTGAGATTAGATTCATGATATTTCCATCCCACATGTGAAGTCCATGCTGCCCTTCTTTCATTCATTCTTTCTGTTTTTTTTTTTGGCACGCCTTTGGGGGAACCATCAAATTCCTATTTCTCATTGTTATTCATGTTCAACTCTTTTTTTTTTTTTGGGTGACTCAAGCTCGTGTAATTAGTAATTAAGACAATAGAGATATCACATATATAATAAGAATCTCCCCAACATTTGGTTAATGCAGAAGAAATATAAGCATGAAGATGCAAATTCAAGAATCTTTTAATCATTGTTGTAGATAGTAATTTGTGTTGAATACTTGATCACGGTAGCAATTGTTAAAATTATGAGCCAAAATTGGGGATCAAATTAAGCAGTGACAGTGGCAACCGTTTTAAGTAATCCGAAGTGTATCACTTCTAAATTTGTTTAGAGTCATATTTGAGATTAATTTACCTTCTTGAAATGCGACTCCTAAAAAATTTTCAAGAATCATGCGTAGATGATGGGCTAGTTAAAAACATGCGTAGATATCAATTCTCATTTTGACCATTTTGCATGACCAAGAAAAAAAAATAAAGGTTCTGCAAGATATTAATATTGTGAAGGAAGATTATAATACAATCAAAGGCATGCTGAATTGTATTACTCCGCCAGCCGGGCTAATGTTTGGTAAATAACGGAGCGTAGATTACAGGCAATAAAGGGTGGAATGTGGAGGATGGAGGCTGTGAAACTGTAAACTGAATCCTGGATACGCTGACTAATGTATCTTTGTCGCCTGTAAAGCACTTTCTAATCGTACCGACCGTATCTACTGCTCTTTACTTCCCCAGCTAGCTTGTGATCTGAAACCTGCAAGGTGCTCACTACCTCCCAAGTTTCTGGCTGGCAGAACTCTATAATAAACTCCCAAGAACAGATGTGAAGAGGGCTCCTTTTGATGACATTTGTTGCACATCGGAATTAATAGTCCGTAGTATTTATTCAGACAAGGATTCGGTACAATTATATTTTGTACGCCTTCTTCCAATCATTGTAAAATATATGTTAAATTTTTGGTGTATAATACACCACGTAATGTAACGTTCTACTGAATATATGTCAAATATTTTATTCATATACATAACTTTTATTTTGAATATAATAATGTAACATAATTATACATCGTATAATGTAAGAGTACAACAATCGAACTGAATCGTACCAGCTCCAAACCGCGTTGGTCCCTCTACGCAACCTATTTGTTCTACACATTAAAGTCTGAAACGAAGTTTTTTTTTTTTTTTTCAATGACATGAACGCTATGGGGCTTCACCACCTATATTACGTTGTATGATAAGATGACATATGTCCTCTCATATCACCTTTAATACGTTGTATTATGGACAGCACAGCACCAAAAATAAATAAATAAATAAATAAAAGATAAAACGAACAAAAGAAGAAAGCTTTGCAAATTTTACGAGGGACCACTTCAACACATTATATACGTTAACCATTTTCTGAAGAGTATACTAATAGCATCGTAGATATTTTTATTTTCAAAACTACATATACATGTAAAATTTTGCTCGAGATTTTAAAAAATGTGCGCAAGTGTCCAAAAAATAGAGCTTGAAGATATCTAAAATTTCAAAATAAAAAAAGAGTAAATTTTATATACACTGACAGTGCATACACTATCACCGTTGGATCCATAACACACGTGTATTCAAATTTTGCATAGTTGTTATTCATTAAACGTTGACAGTGTATACACTGTCAGTATAGGAAATATTAATTCTAAAAAAACAAATAGAATAACACAAATTTGGGGTTAATAGTCGATTAACTTTCAACATTACAGTAGTAGTTAGTATCTATAACTTTCAAAAAATTTGTCCTTAATCGCGGCGTCCTCTTTAGTCTTAGCAAATTGTAAAATTTCACAGCCATGATTGCAGTAGATTTCCATTTACCAGGAAGGAGTGTTAATGATATTGGAGGTGAGGTGGTGGGGGCTGTTCGGATGGACCACTGTATCGTGTGGGCTATATCTGATCCCCATGAAGATCTCCAGTATCTTATAATAGAGCCACACCGAGGGCTTGACCCATATTCTCTTTGCACGGGCGGTTGTCCCCTGTTCCTTCATTCTCCAAAGGCCCAGCGCAAGTGTTTATGCAAAAATCCCTCCAAATTTAAAACTCTCCTCCATCTTTCACAAAATTAAAATTATATTCGGTAAATTTAATTGTGCGTGGTGGAGCATTAGCTCAAGTCTAAATCGTTTAAAATTCAAACTTCCACAAATTGTACAAAAGGGAGTCAATGTGACAAAGACTAAAGGGTAAAGGCACACCCAAAATCTTTTGAGAAATTTCTTTGCAAGATACTACTAGCATTTTTCAATAGTTTTAGGTTGGTTGAGATTCACAATCTCCTTGTCTACCAAATAAGAAAAGTCGAGTCAACATGATTCTGTAGAGTCGTGATTCACAATCTCCATTTTCGTTTAAAAATTTTTTTTTATTTTTTATCTCATATATATATCAAATTTCTACTATATGTATAAATATATATATTTTACAGAAACTATAGAAAATAACAATTCAGACGGGCTCAACCCGAAAACACTATAGACTATGGCGTGAAAACAAAAGGGGGAAGAAAAAAAAGATTGTATACACATCCAATTGAGCTTTGGAAATTGAAGATCCCGATTACATAACGAAAGAAAGAAATTTTGCGATACATTCCAAGCGAAATGCACAATCAAGACCAATATTTGGCAGCATCATCGCATCCTATCTCTTTCGTTTGGTTAAAAAAACCAAACTATCACTGTTCCCACCCAGAAAAGGGATGTTTAGTTGTTTTCAAAGAATTTTCCTACATTGAAAGGTCAAAAAAAAAAAAAAAAACAGAGAGAGGGAGAGAGAGGAACGTATATTCAGGTTAAGATTTTAATACATTTAGCTTCAAAAGAATTGAGTAGATACATGATGTAGAATGTGGGCAATACTTTACACACTTTAAATGCCTTATGAGGCAGGTAAGTGCATGGACTGCATGCAGGAACATCTTTATGTACAAATAGCAATAGGGTGTTGGATCCCACCATATATTTCCTACCTGATCTTCGGGTCAAATCATCAAAGATCTTGAGTTGAATGTCGTTTTGCTTGGAAGAACTTTCGAATCCAAATCTTTGGCTTGGGACCTGGGAAGACTGACTGACTGAACAACAAAGTGGACTTGGCTTGGCTCCTATAAACATTATTTTTAACCATGCACCATCAGAGTTTGCCAAGAAGTTGCGCATCCCTCTAACATTCACGTATGCCCGACATGCTCAACGTGGTTAGTTCAGTGCTTGTTTGTTCATGCAACTCATCAGCTGGACCATTTTGATTTCTTTTGGTCCATCACAGTCATAGTGATTTAGTTGTCTTGTTCTTCTTTCTCTTCTCCTTTAGAGGTACTGAGTTAATCTATATATATTGTGAGAAGCCCCACTACTAGGCTAAACTACTCCCCACCGTTCGGATTTCTAATTTTTTTTAAAGGTTTTATAGAAAAATACGCCGTAACGATTTGATATATTTAAGATAATAAAGCGATTGAAAAAAATGTGCTGTACACGAAAAATGCAATTTTTTTTTTGGGTTAAAAAACTTCAATCCAAACAACACCGAAATAGAGGATTTGGAGTTTGATTAGGACGCGAGATCAACAGAGCTAATCTTGGATGCTTCCTCGTGAATTCTAATTTTGGAGATTAATTTAGTAGGGCGGAACTGACATTAACAAGGAGACGTGTGACTACTTTTATTTTATTATTTTTATAAGGTACAAAAGCATGCATACTACATTAGATAGATCAAAGTAAAAGGAGGCTCAACCAAAAAAGATCAATTTCATTTTTTCTTCTTTCTGAATCTTCAATGACAGCTCGATTGCATGCTAGAAAAATTCGAGGTCTCAAAGCAATTAAAAACGGACAACATGGGCTCAGTAATTATGTTTAAATTTTGACTTTTCAAGTTCTTATGTAGCCTTAAACACCCGCAAGATCTTGCAATTGAAGAGAGAAATCTTCTTGATGTTTCCATTTCTCTACCTTTCGATTAGAGTACGATTCTTGAATGTTAACGTAGCAAAATGACTTTATACATGGAAACTCAATCGAATCTGAATGATCATCTCCAAAGATTCTGTTGAAGCATACCTAATAGTGGCTGTCAGTTCATACCATATTTAGGGAAAAAAAAAAAAAAGCAAACCTTTTCCCTATAACTTTAGCCTGAACTCGTACTATACAAGGTTATTTATGGTTGAAATCACTCAATATATCTACTATTAACAAAACTTGAATTAACCGTGAGTGGTAAAATTCGCCCATTGGTTAGTATTTTCTTTTACTGTCTTAGCACTACAGCTTGGCACTTTGATTCTCTCATTCGGGATAACTTTTTTTTTTTTTGGCCCCTTCCCCTCTATAATGAATGATGTCAAAGCATGTGAGACTATTAATTAACCAATTGTGTTATTAATTTGAGATTATAACAGCAGATCAGGACAGCTTTTTGTGTGTATTGAGCATTATCTCCAGATAGACAAATTCTATAAAGCTCTTTCTGTTTTTATTCATTTATGTTTGTTCGTTGTTTTCGGGGTAAAGGTTACTATTTGTGGTGTCTTCTTGGCTAGAAATTAGGAAGAATAAGAAGATTGGGAGTTGATGGAACTCTCCCAAAAAAAACTCTTTTTTTTTAGTTGTGTATACAGCTACTGTAGGTAGTCTAATAGACTAATACCGTGTTTGGGACTTTTCCTTTCTAAATGCTTACTTGGAAAGTTCATAATACAAAATTAGTTTGCTTTCAAGATAAATATTAATAGTGGGAACTGGCTTGACGGTGACTTAGTGAAAGGTATCACTCCACTATACATGCCTCGTTAAACTCTCTCACCCACATTTTCTGAATCTTGGGACGCATAAAAAAGAAAAGGGTTTTTTTTCCTTCTGTCCGTCGATACACTTAAATTATACCTAACTTACCACGCAAATAGATGTATATTCATATTTATTTCACTTTCCGTAGTTAGACTAGACACTTTATGAAATTAGTTTCACTTTTCTTAAAAAATTTAACACCCGTTAGCCAGACCAAAAGAACAAGTGTATATATAATATAATACAGTGCCATTTGTCGTTTTATATACCCATTATGCCTATGCATGATGACCATTTTTCAATCACAATCTATTAGCCAAAGCTAGAATCAAAATTTCGCTATTACCTGATTAATATTATTGTCTCCCTAGAAGATCAGGACAGCTAGCCATGTTGTTACATTCTAATGATACCAGTCTATTCTTGTTTCGTTTGGTGACAGCCCTTCACTGAGGAGAAAGAAAAGGCCCACTGAGTTGGAAGAAACCGTGGGTACTGCCTCCACTCCAGAATCTGTAGTAGCAGTAAAATTACGCCAAAGATACAAACATAAATTTACACGTTAAAAGTTAAACGTGGAACGATGAAACAAAGTTCAAAAGTTTTCATTGTATGGCATGAGCAAGTCGTGCCGATAGAAACAAAAGGCGAAGCACCACTGTATCTTGCCCTATCGAATCTTTGAAAAAATTAACGCCTCCATTTTGTCAAGATTTCTTTCTGGTACAGCAAAGATTTATTCATTACTGCACAGATCCTCGTATTCATGCAGAATATACAAAGTTTCTTCTCCCTCCATCTATAAATAGCCCTCCTCCTTTGCATGATCACGCTCGTACCAAAACCTTCTGTTTTTTCCAAAATCTCTTTCTCCTCAGTCCTCTCCCCTCCCTTTACGAAGAATCATGGCCAAGCCCTCTTCAATTCCTGCGTGTTTCTTCATGCTTTTGTTCATCATAGGCCGCTTCATTTCCATCATTGGAAAGTTTAGGCCATGGCCGAATTCTCTCCCCCGCCAAGTTCTTTTTCTTGATATAGCCACTAAGCTTCGTTTTGATCCTGACGCCATTAACACCGCCTCTTCTGACTTTGGGAAACTAGTTCAAGAAATCCCATCTGCAGCTTTTTATCCTTCTTCCGTCGCCGATATCATTCGTGTAATCAATGTCTCGTATAATTCGTCGGTCCCGTTTGGGATAGCCGCCCGAGGCCACGGCCATTCCATCAGAGGACAAGCCATGGCCCCCAATGGAGTTGTGATCGAGATGAGTTCTTTGAGTGATTATACAAGTAATGGAACTAAGATTAAGGTTTCGTGGAGCCCGTCATTAGGGTACTATGCGGATGTCGGGGGTGAGCAGCTATGGATCGATGTGTTGCGAACCACGCTTGACTATGGACTTGCCCCTGTTTCATGGACTGATTATTTGTACCTAACCGTGGGTGGAACGCTCTCCAATGCTGGAATTAGCGGCCAGACCTTCCGGCACGGCCCCCAGATCAGCAATGTTCATGAACTCGATGTCATTACTGGTACAAGATTTACTACTTTCTTGATCATGACTTCGTCATCTCCTACTACTAGTATATTTTGTTCTATATATCTCCCAAAGCATTGGACTCGAGGAGCCAAGGTTCTCAATTAGTGGCAAAACTTGGGTTCCCCGCATTGGACTCGAGCCAAGCTTCTTAAATTGGACTGAAAGCTGCTTACTACTATACATACTAAAGAGTTCTTAATTTGGAGTAAAAGTTTACTATGCATACTAAGTAAGGAGTTAATTATGTCACTACTCATACATAATAATACAACATAGGCAACCATGCAGTTGACTCCATTGTACTCAAAAAATATATAATTTTTGAAGCCAATTTTCCCCTTTCCATATCTTGTCACGAAAAGAAGACTCAATGGATAAAACACCAGGCCTAAAAGGACAAATTAACTTTTGACTTTACTCATAACTTGTTTGTTGATATACCAAGGCCTAAAGTTGATGAAATATTGTCGCTAGTCACCACTTAGTCACTTTCAAGGTTTAGACTCAGGAGGATTTTGTCCGCCTCCACCTTACTAAGGTTTTGGTTGAGGAGGAATTATAATAAGGTTAGCCAGGTGGTACGAGAAGGAATATATATGATTTTCCGGATCCCTCTTGATATATTCGAGAATGTAACATGTTTTACATCAGTAGCGATTTTATTCAGGGTTTGTTTTCCTCCTCGGACCTGGCAAGATCTTCTAGGTGGGATTCCTCTAAGATTAATATACACGGAAAAGGCAAAAAAAAATGAAGAAGAAGAAGAATAGTTGCATGTGTTTGGTTGAATCCGAATCATAGGTCCTCACTAACTAACAAACATAATTGGTTTTTCTTGTGAACAAGAGAATCTTTAAACATTATTCCCGAAGAGTACAGTACTTTTGCATGGCATTGAGTTGGCTTGCTGTTTTTCTTCACCTGATGACATCAAAATTTGTTTGATTCAGGAAAAGGAGAATTCATCACTTGCTCCAAGCACATGAACTCGGAGCTGTATTATGCAGTTCTGGGAGGCCTCGGTCAATTTGGGATTATAACCAGGGCAAGGATCGTCTTGGACAAAGCACCAACACGAGTAAGTGTAGTATTTGCATCGAAATCTTTGCTATTAAAGAAAAACAAAAAAAAACTGACTTTTAGTTTCAAAATCTTGTACGTACAATAACGTCTACAAAAGTTCATAAATAACGCATATAATCTAGCATAAAAATTTTCGCGTTGTAACTGCAATACGACAGGGCTTGGATTGAAAGTTCCCCGGCTAACGTCCAAGCAGCTGGTTCCCCACACATTTCAGCATCAATCATAGTTAACCGCAGATGAACAAAATAGGAAAAATAGATCAACCCACCAAATTAAGTACTTTTTCATTTTTTTTTTTGTTTTTGAGTGTAACTAAATTAAGGAGTCCTTAAAAATATTAGTCATGCTTAATTGTCAGTATCTTAAAGCACTGTTGGATCTAATCTACTGCCCTGAAAAGCTATATAGGCCCCGTTTGGATTGCATTTTTCTGGATTTTTTGTAGAAAAATTACTATAGCGATTTGATATATGTGAGGTAAAAAGGTGACAGGAAAATGTGTTCACGGAAAACGTTGTAATTTTTCTGAGAAAAATCGCAATCCAAACGGGCCTTAAGACTTCTTGCTTGGATTGATAATGTAATTTGATTATGACCTGATAAGTTTAATAATCATGCTACAAGAAACCATTATCTCTATTCCACATCAATTGTGACTTTTCTTAAGACGAATATGGACAAAATTAAGGAATCCAGGATATATTCTTTTGACGGATTCAGGGGTGCTTTTGCTTATGAATTGGCAGACAAGTAGTGTTGTACATATGTCTTACTAGTACACATTTTTTTTCTGTTTTTACATGTACAGGTGAAATGGCTGAGAATAATGTACGATGATTTTTCCAGCTTTACAAGAGACCAGGAATATCTAATCTCAATTAATGATAATGGCCTAGACTATGTAGAAGGCTCCCTTATACTGCAACAAAGTTCTCTCAATAACTGGAGATCTTCATTTTTCTCCGCTTCCCATCAGTCCAAAATTTCTTCCTTGTTAACTGAACGAGGCATCCTCTACTGCATGGAAGTTGTCAAGTACCACGACGATAACACTGCTGCTACTGTTGATCAGGTATGCAATCCTAATAATCATTCTTGTCAATTACTGTACATTTAGCTTATAGTATTGAACACATATTTGATGCTACTATCTAGGTAGACGTCTATATATATATATATATATATATATATATATATGTATATTAATATATATATAACATGTTTAGCATCATTTGTTTGTTCTAATGTGTAGGAACTTGAATTATTGCTAGAGGGTTTGCACTACATTCCTGGATTCTTATTCAAGAAAGATGATTCCTTCGTGGGTTTTCTGAATAGAGTAAGAAGTGGGGAGCTCAAGCTTCAGTCCAAGGGATTGTGGGATGTCCCTCATCCGTGGCTCAATCTCTTTGTACCCAGGTCTCGTATCATGGACTTCAATGCTGGTGTTTTTGTCGACATCTTACTTAAACAGAATAAGGCTACAGGACCCATTCTTGTCTACCCAACAAGCAAGAAAATGTAATCATCAGCCTCTAAAATACTACGCACTAATATTTTATTTCTTACTTGGAAATATATTATTCTACCCCAGCTGTGTTGGTAATTATAGTATTAAAACAACATTATTGTTCGCAAATATATTTGTGTTCGGATCGAGTTAAACATTATTAGTACTCCATGTTATTTAATTAACATAAATTTTTATTTTTAATTGGTTACAGGTGGGATGAGAGAATGTCTGCTGTTGTACCTGACGAAGATACATTTTACTGCGTGGGACTATTGCATTCTGGTACATTGGATGACTGGAAGAACTTGGATGACCAAAATAATGAACTACTGGAGTTTTGTGACAAAAATGGCATCGAGATCAAGCAGTATCTTCCGCACTACAAAACCAGACAAGACTGGATGAACCATTTTGGGTCGAAATGGAGCACATTTCAAGAAAGAAAAGCTCGGTTTGATCCGAAAATGATATTATCTCCAGGACAAAAAATTTTCAATTTTGTTTAGAATTAGGCACATAGTTTCATCAATTTAGTTAGATAGAAAGTAGATTCAAGTCCTCTTGATCACTAATTTAGTTCAGGCAGTAGTCGCAACTATTACTTCCTGTACAAGATTACCAAGTTTTATGTAAATAAACGCGCTATGTTGCCAGGTAGGAACTATATTAATGGTTTTTTCCAATTAAAAAAAATAGGGATAATTTCAGATACCTCCCTTGAGGTTTCTGACAATTTCATTGAGCTCTCTTGAGATTTTCAATATTACACTTACCTCCCTTGATGATAAACACTGACTATAATAACCTTCATAATTTTCAAAAGACAAGCCATTGATAAAAAAAGGGAAAAGATAATAGAAAAGAGGAAAATGAGAAAAGGAAAACAATTTTTCTTCACTGAGCCATATATTGTGGCCAAATTACTTTAGTCATGACCATTAAATTGTAACCTTCTATCATTCAAATTTGCTAATCAAGGTAGATGCCTCCTTCCTTCTATCACTCAAATATGCTACTGTTGTTGATGATGATGGAAGCAATCATCAATACAAACCACCCAATTGTTCATATCATTGAGCACAAAAAAGCTACTGGATTATGGAAAAATATAATTTGATAGATTGTACTAAAACTACTATCCCAAACTTGCACTTTGTTGATATTTTGCCTGGTTCCTCTTAATAGATATCAAATTTGTTTTCAATAAAATTGTGTCAATTCAGAGAAAAAAAAATGTGGGCTGATTTAATATGACCAACCCAAATGTTGAGAGTAGAGATTAGAAGAATTTTGGTAACTGTGGACTTGGCTGTTTAAGTGGGGAAAAGGTAAGGATTGTGAGTTTTATGACTAAAGATTTGTTAGGCAATATATGGAAGAAATCTATAGAGAGGTAAAGATTGTGAAGGTAAGAATTATGACGGTGGATTTTGACATCTAAGACAAAGAGTTTGTTCGGAAGAAGAAAAAGTGATAAGAGTTTGAAAGTTTGAATGAATATAGAAAACTATGAGAATGAAAATATCAAGACATTGGCTAAGTAATAAAACTCATAATTTTGATAGTATACAAATGTATTTTTTGATTTTTAAAATTTTTTAATGATTATTCATATTAAGGAAATTTAGATGAGGGCAATTTTGGACATTCATATACTTTTTGGTCTTACATCATCAAGGTGAAACCCAAACTTATATTCTAGGAGAGGTATGTATAATTTTTAAAACGTGAGAGGAGCTGTCTGAAATTACTGGAAACCTTTCTGAAATTATCCCAAAAAAATATAGTAAAATTCTCCTTTCTGTTTCACTTCCATGAATTGAACCTTTTCGGCTGAAAAGAGGGAATCTGTTTCCTGATGGAAATTTTAATTGAAAATTATTTTTCTGGTGTGCTTGATTATGGATTGTAAAGTCGAGTAATAATTTCACAGTCGTTCACACGGGGAAGTGGAGACAAGCCGTAAATGTGATTCTATAGCCTTTAGCTTTTGAGGTTCCCTTTGGATTTCAACAAGAGGCTGCTGCTGCAGCCTGCCTAATAAGTTCGGCATTGTCATTATGCTTGTTAATCCACGAAGATCGAACACCGTGAAATCTAGCAAAGAATAAACAATGGTATCATTAACGTTAATGATTATGTCTCCCTTATGCTTAGCATCAAGGTGTGTCTGTGGCTGCCGAAGAAGCTGCTCATCATCTACTAGGCAAAGAAATTAGGGGGTTTTAGTTAATTAACATTAAAGAATTGGATCATGGGCTCTACCAATCTGTGATTTCCAGTTAGACAACATTCTCCCTTTTTAATCAACACTATAAAAAAATAGTATAATTTGACACGAATTACAGGTTTTATTTAATCTTTCAGTGTCTTCTAAAACATATACTATAGTCCCTTCAAAAAAAACTCTTCTGCATATACTATGGTTGTGTGTGTTTTGGTGTAGAGGTCGTCTGAGGTTTTGAAAGGGCACAATCTAGTTGGCCGGTTACCTGCGGACACATAAACCACCCAAAAGACTCCTGCACCAAGCTAAGCTAATCTTATTATCTTCTTGTTTACCCATAAAACTAGTTTTAAGTGGTCGAGATTTTACAACTTAGTGCTAGCAGATGAGATTAGACACCACGAAGTCGACAACTCGACGTTCATTTGTTTGGCACTTGTACAACTTCCATCGAACCAATTTGCTGTATAAATTTGCGAGGTGATTTGTTCTATTATAATCCCGCATTGTTCACAAGTCGTGCCTTTCATTTTTCAGTCGAAAAAGCTTCTTGACTTTATCCTTAGCTCCCATATTTTGAACCATACATATGAGGATATATACCTACATAAATCGTGTTCTGTAAATTCTTTTGTAGCACCGCCGGAATGCATCTTGTTATTGTGGAACAATCTTGGAACTGCCGATGAAGAATATGTTGGAGTTGTGTCTTCCCCTTATTTGCTAAAAGATATCAACTTGAAGTTTGGTTGCACCACTTTGGCCACCAGGTTATGCTAATGACAAATTAAGCCTTGTGCAGGATAAAACTTTAGATATTATAGTAAGATAGCCAAGAATTTACACAACCAGAGAGAGAGAGTATTCAAGAATAGCATTGTATAGCTGAACTCCTTTGTTACACAACCAACAACTATAGCTTACATAAAATTTTTCCTGTTCTCGGTTAAACGCAGTTTGCTCCCACATTGGTCTCGTTAGTTTTTACCTTGCATTTTGAACTTTTACTTTAGACAATTGTGTCCTATTCTAACCAACCCATACCAATTATCATTAATTGCTCGCAATAATAGTTAAATGAACCAAAGAAAAATAAAAACTAATGGGCACACCACACTCGTATGCAAAATGATTTTGTATCACTTGTTTATGAGGAAAGATTATGTACTTTCGATAGTATAATTTAGCACTTGTAAATTTCATTTTGATTTCATTGCTCGAAATATTATCCGACAAGTAGTACTCGTTTTCAGTAAATCCGAGAGAAAATGTTGGGTTAGATAGCAAAGGGAGAGGGAGTATAAGTGGAAGGTCCTAGACTCAGGATATAGGACCTTCCACTTACCCCCAAAAAAAAAAAAGTTGAGAAAATTGGAAAAACTCAAGCAAAAAAAAAAAAATTTTTTTTTGTTCAATGGGAGACCTTAAGACTGAAAGCCAAAAAAAAAAAAAATTTTGAGTACATTGGAAGAACTCAAGAAAAAAATTTATTTATTTTTGTTCAATGGAAGACCTTAAACCTGAAAGAAAAAAAAAAATAGGAGCGTTTTTGATCGTCTTTACCAACTAAACCAGATACTCAAGGGCATAAGAGGGCTTTATTCGGTTTTGTGAAAAGTGAGCCCATCATATGTCCACGCAAACGACAATCCGTTCTGTTAAAATTTGGGCTGGTCAAATAATTGGCATCGATGAAGCCCAAGATGTTCTGCTGCTAAAAAACATTCGGGAATCGAGTCATCTTCAGTAATGGCAACTTCGCAATCGCCATTGAATTTTCTCTCCCAGACTCCATTTCCATACCCTTCTTCTTCTTCTTCACAATCTCACTTTCTCATTCCACTATTAGAAACCCGTTGCTTAAACAGAGCGCTCAAGTTTAAAATTTGTTGTTCGACTCATTCTATTGAAATTGGCACGCAGCAAAGTAGCCTCACCAGGAAGAAGAGAAAGCCCAGGCCTAGCTTTCTTGAGCAAATTCAAGATAAATGGTCTCGGAAACCCACTATCTTGATAGAAAAACTCCCATGGGAAGAAGAAGAAAAAGAAGAAGCAAAGTTCGAAAAATTTGAAGAAGATGAAGAGCGAAATGTGAGATTTTCCAATGGGGTTGTTTTTCAGACAGCAAGTGAAAAGAGCTCTGCAGTTAGTCAGCCAGTGAGTTCTGGTTTACCAGAAAAGGTAATATTGCCTCCTTGGGAGCATGGGAAAAAGCCCAGAAAAAAGTCCCAGTTTGATAATCCAGTTAGAAACTCGAGGCGGACCAGTAATAGTACTGAAAGCCTCAATGGCCTTAATGATCATGCTCAAAATTATGCTACCAACAGTCGTGTAATTCAAAATTGTAATAATTTTGAGGGAAAATTTGATCTTGATGAGCAAAGTGGAGAAAAGGGTGTCAAGGATGATGAAACCCGAAATGGCTTTAATGAGCATTCTGAAAATTATGTTACCAGCTTTAGTGTATTTCAAGATGTAAAGAAAATGGAGGAAAAGCTTAAACTTGATGAGGAAATTGGAGAAAATGGTGCCAAGAAGGATGATACTTCGAATGAGCTGTCACAGACAGGTGAGTTTTTGTTTAATGAGATAGACAAGGGTGCTGAACATAGCAATAATGGGTTGGGGGCTTTTCAGAATTATGTGAAGGATTCAGGGGATACTAGTGAATCAGTGAGGTTGCCGTGGGAGAGTGAGAGTGATCAACAATATCATGAAGGGAAAGGATTAAGAAAAAGTAACACTGAGGTGGCAGAGAAAGTAATACCCGAGCCTGAATTGAAGAGGCTTAGGAATTTGGCTTTGAGGATGGTAGAGAGAATAAAGGTTGGGGCAGCCGGTGTAACGCAGGCGTTGGTGGACTCTATTCATGAGAAGTGGAAGCTGGATGAGGTGGTGAGGCTGAAATTCGAAGGTCCTACTGCCATGAATATGAGGTGGACACACCAGAGTCTAGAGGTTAGTTTTTCTTCATAGTCAGTTATGAATGTTAGCTTTTACTGCAAATACATGATTTCAGTCTTCCTTGTATCAGTTAACTGCTAGCGTTGATGTCTTTCTTTTATGCTGGTTGAAGTTAGCTTTACGTTATCCTATTCTATGGTTATAACATCCTCATTTGCAATAATTTCATAAATTTGCTTTACCATTACGACTGGTTCGAATGAATATTACTTCAGATTTGTATGCAATCAAGCCTACTGGATGCTTATATATATAGTGTACTATGCCTTCTGTCAGAGTAGAACTGGAGGTTTGGTTATTTGGAGATCAGGCAGTACAGTGGTGTTGTACAGAGGAATGGGATACAAATTAGATTGTGTACAGTCGTATACTAGACAAACTCAAGACAAGACAAAGGAATTTGAATCTTCAGGAGTTCAGGTGAATAATTTTGCTCGAAGCAGCAGTACCTCATGCTCTGCTGAACCATCGACTGCTAAATCTTATTCGAACAACCTATCTGTCAAAGAACTCAAGGATCTAAGTGAGCTCAACCTACTGCTGGACGAACTTGGTCCGCGGTTCAAAGATTGGTCAGGGCGTGAACCTGTGCCTGTTGATGCTGACTTGCTTCCTGATGTTGTTCCTGGATATAGACCCCCATTTAGGCTTCTACCTCATGGGATAAGACATGGTTTACGTGACAAAGAAATGACATTTTTCCGTAGGAGTGCCAGAGTATTGCCTCCACATTTTGCCCTAGGTGTGTGCCAACTCATATTTGTGCTTTCTCTTTGTTTCAGATATTGAGTACTCATCTATGGAGTATGTTTTTACAAATATCTAGGAAGAAACAGACAACTGCAAGGTCTGGCATTGGCAATGGTAAAGTTGTGGGAAAAGTGTGCTATTGCAAAGATAGCCATCAAACGTGGTGTACAGAATACTTGCAATGAAAGAATGGCAGAAGAACTCAAGGTTGGATATCTGAATCCCTACATACATACATACATACATACATACATACATACATACATACATACATACATACATATATATATATATATATATATATATATATATGAGTTAACGAATATTTTCACCTATGAGTATATTGAAGAGTGTGAATATTTGCTTGCTCACATTTTTAATTTCTAATCTGATTCATTTAATTTCCAGTCACATTAAATGCATGGACAAATTGTTGAACCTGAAAATGAGTGAAAGCACCATGAACTGTCTGGTAGTTTTTCTTTTATTTGTATTTGCATTTCAGTGTTTAAATAATCAGCTTCCGAGCAAGTCTTCTTTTTTGCTTGGTGCTCTTAAAAGAATTTGTTCCAGTCATGCTAATCATTTGAGAAACACTAGTTTACTTTCTTTTTCTTTTCCTGTGAGGAATGTGATGTTGTTGGTTGATGCACATCTTTCTTGCTAACAACATTCTGATATGATTTGCTTAGGTATTAACTGGAGGTACACTATTGTCAAGAAACAAGGAATATATCGTATTTTACAGGGGAAATGATTTTTTGCCATCTGGTGTTACGCAAGCATTGGTGGAAAAAGAGAAAGAAACTGTTCTCCAACAGGATGAGGAAGAAATAGCGCGTGAGAGAGCATTGGCCCTGATTGCGTCAAATGTCAAAGTTGCTGAACGGCCTTTAGTTGCCGGAACACTTTCCGAGACAAAGGCAGCAACCTTGCGCTGGAACAACCAGGCAACTGGTGAAGATTTAGAGAAGATGATGAGAGATTCAGCTGTAGCAAAGCATGCTGCTTTGGTTAAATCTCTTGAGAACAAGCTAGCTATTGTAAGTGGTAGTATATTAAGACGAGTCTTTTTTTTTTTTTTTATGGAAAATGCAGGCAGTACTTTTAGCCCTTGTGAATATTTGGCTCTATATAAACTTTCCGCTATATGCAGGCAAAAGGGAAGATAACAAAGGCCGAGAAGGCTTTATTGAAAGTGCAAGAAAATTTTGAACCCGCTGAACAACCCACTGACTTGGAAACTATAAATGATGAGGAAAGGTTTTTATTTCGGAAAATGGGCCTGAGTATGAAACCATATCTGTTTCTAGGTAACAATTGCTGTTCCTTGAGCTTTACTTATTAGGAAATCTATCTGCTGTAGCCATGTAGTGGGACCATGCGATCTAAAGTCACCAACGTTTTCTTTTCATATCAGTTCTGTACTGCTATTTTGTCCAGTTCTTTTGTTTGTGTATCATTAATCGGTAACAGATGAAAGCTAGGAATTAACATGTTCTGGTTTTTAGG
Organism: Coffea humblotiana; assembly: GCA_023065735.1. Lineage (NCBI taxonomy): Eukaryota > Viridiplantae > Streptophyta > Magnoliopsida > Gentianales > Rubiaceae > Coffea > Coffea humblotiana. Next base: position 8,637,410 of record CM041213.1, read on the forward strand.
AAGGAGAGGCATTTTTGATGGTACCATTGAAAATATGCACCTGCACTGGAAGTACAGAGAGCTGGTGAAGATTTTTGTGGAACGAAAAAGTTTCCCACAAGTCAAACATATTGCAATTTCTCTTGAGGCAGAGAGTGGTGGTATTTTAGTATCAGTTGACAAAACTGCCAAAGGATATGTCATTATTGTTTATCGTGGAAAAAATTATCTCCCTCCTAGTGCATTTAGGCCTAAAAGTCTTCTGACAAGAAGGCAAGCATTGGCTCGTTCTATTGAGCTTCAGAGACGTGAGGTAATCATGACTAGTGATTTTTACAAACCCCTTTTTTTCCTTCCTTCAATGTCCAGATTTACAATATTGTTTGTTGAGATGATCATTAATCATGGATCCTCATTGAAATATATCCAGGCTCTAAAGCATCATGTTGCAGAGTTGCAAGAAAAAATTGAGAAGCTGAAATCTGAGCTTGTATGTTTTCTGGCTAAATGACATTCTGAATGATATACATAAGAATCAGGAGAAGCTAAAGGTTAACTTGTTTCTTGCCGCGCAGGAAGATATGAAGAATGTCAAGGAGATTGATGAGGAGACCTTGTACTCAAGGGTGGATGATGCATCCGATGATGATGAATTGCAAGAAGTAAGCAATAATTTAAGCTTTGAATGCATTTGACTGATTTTTTCTGGTTGTGGTAGAATTTATGGCAGTGGAGGATGTAGACATTGGTACTACTTTGCCGACTTTTCTTATATCTGAAGCAATATTCACTCACAGAAAGGATTGCATAATTGTAATCTTCTAATTTTGACACTATTGATGGTCCATTCTCTTGGTTTCTAACTTCTTTCTCCAATAGACTTGACTGGAAATCTTGGATAGTTCCTTTAGTATGCTTTGGATAAACATGTTCTCTATCATGCTTAATGTTTATACTTCGTTACAATGACAAATATATGCTAGTTCAGATATGTTATTTTTTGTGAATGGCTATGACAACCATTTGCCAAGTGGCTTAATCATGATTGGTGGCATCTGCCTCATTTATGTAGGATGAAGATGAAGATGCATATCTTGAGACGTATAACTGCAGCGGTGATGTTGGAACTTCTTGACGAGGGTTTGAGAAGGAAAAACTTGAACACAGAGCTGCTCTGTGGTGAAAAGAAGCTCGAATTTTCAAATTAACACTTGGAAGGGGGTCCGAACTGAAAAGCTCCAAAGGTTTGGTTAACGGGATTTGAGATTTGGATGGACAGTGATCTCCAGGGTTGCTGCATGTGGGTGTGTGACCATTACAAACGTACTTGATTCAAGTCCCACACCATTCTTAGGATGAAAAATCTTGTGACAATGAATAGTTGTGCATGTGAGCCTGTAGAATTTTAAGCTCAAGAAACTCATGAATCTATAATCTTTCGATCAATAAAGCTGTTGAAGTGAATACTAATGTAGCTAGTTTACATGTATGTAATATCCAACACAGTTCCTAAAAGAAACATATCAGCTGCAACCACTTTAGCTTTCTGCAAATTAGTGCACCTCATCAGAGTGTATTAAGAGTCGGTGGTTAAGAATGTGCAAATTAATGGAAGCTAGCTTTTTGTGTTATTGGTTGTGCGTGCGGGGAGGGGAATGGAGGTGAAAGCAAATTGGAGATCGATTTTGCTTAATTTCAATCAGTGTGCTTGAAGGGGCATTCATGTGAGCTAAGAAATCCTTGAGACAATATGCAGAAGCTTATGTACCGCTGAGAGTGTGGTTGGCAAGTTCAGACAGGAATGCGTAACTCGAGTTGGTTTGGCCAAGTTCCAAAAAAAAAAAGAGGAAGAAGAAGAAGATTAGGTTCAAAACATCACCATCTTGTGGCCATGCTGCAGGAGGCTTCTTCAGGGCGTATAGCATGATTTATTTTCACGTACTTGCCAATGGAAGGAAAAAGGAAACCAAGCAGCCGGGATGAAGATTCACAAAATCACACGACCAAGCTCCACAAGTCGAGCAATTTTAAGACATCAAAAGCTGTTTCTTTCCCAAGCCAAAAGGCAAAAAAATATAAACTCATCGAGCCAACCTTGCTCTCCCATGAACGAATTGATCGGACTGGGAACGAGCATGAAGAAATTAAGCGAGCTCGTTCACTAAGTTGATTTATCATATTGGTCTCCACTTTGATCCCAAGTCACTTTGTTAAAAAAGTCATAGAAGAATTCACTTCCAAGTCAGATTTTCATAAACAATTCGGTGATAGACTAATGGAGAAACATTCAGCCCGGCATTAATTATATGACTAATTCACCTCCGGTTTAACAGCAAAACAAAAGGGTCCAATTTATGCAATTCTTCACTATCAAAGATATCAACCGATTACACCAAAAAATGGGGGAAAAAAAAAAAGGAAAAAATTTTGCTACTACTCATAAGGGTAGACAATACTGGACAGGCGATGGCTCAAGGCTACTAAAAATAATAGCCTAGTGTGTGAGCACAGGAATGAACCGCTTCCAACCCTCACACGGTGCAGCAGCACAATTAATCTGTAATTTGAACTGAAAAGGTGCTAATGATGCTTATGAACCACAAAATACTGGTAGCATGAAGAACTCGTGCTACATACTTGGAATCAGATATCTTCCGAAGTACATGTTTGAAGTCTACAAGAATTTAATGGCAGCCTTCACAGCTTCATACTCTTTCTCGAGCACTATTGAAGAATTGCTCCACAAGAGGTCAAGAATGCTTGAAAACTGTAAGCTCCGCAACGTAAAGCTAATACACAAGCAATTTTCATGGCTGATTAGGGCCAAATAAGTCTAAAATACCGACTATTCAGCTTCTTGGAACCGTTGGTGTAAATTTGAAAGGCCGACTAACTCGGCTAAGGCTGCTTACTGGCCTCCTGCAAGGCCTTCTTTAATGAAAGGCAGAACAACAGAAGTTAATTCAGCTTGATGTGAAGTATAACTGTGGTCGGCACCTTCAATAATGCGCAACTTGTGATTTGGTATGATCTTTGCAAAATCCAAGGCATCTTCCACAGGGATAATTTCATCGGCAGACCCATGGACCGTTAATACCCTGTACAAACGCATATATTGAGTGGGTGAGCAGATAAGAGTTACTCATTAATAGGAGATTAAAATCTATGCGTCTGCCTCAACTACATTATCAAAAATTTAACAAAAATCTTATGTTATATATATGTAATTACATATTTATCCACCGATGTATCTCAGTTTTGGGTATTTCATGCTGTTCCCAAATTACGTAGAATTCTTTGTCGCACTAGAAAACAAAATCACTTTACCCGCAGAAGCTTCATGAAAATCTTCAATTTTGTCGAACACCATTTCTGTGTTTTTGGTTCATGTGATTGAGGCGGTAATGGGATAACTTATGAAGGCTCGAAACAGCCAGGTCTAAAGCAGGCTAGTAAACAACGGGGTCGAAATAAGCTACTCTAACCTGCATTCTATGTCAATTACAAGGCACGCCTCATGCATGTTTGTGTTCAGTCGATCCATCATGCTTTCCACCGTGACACGGTATTGAACATCACCTGCATAATGAAGAACTTCATTAGCTCCACTATGAGCAGGAGTAGAAAACCATACAACATGTATTACTAAAGAGAATAATGCTTTCAAAGCACTTGTAAAGCATCAGAAAGGAAAGATGAATTTGTAAACGGGGAATTCATTTGATAAACCGGAACTTTTTACTCCATGGAAAAATTGAATACTCGTGTAAAACAAGTAAAGCACAGAAAAATGCAACATGGGTACTAAGCAGTAGGTCCTGCTCATATTCTTTTTCCCTGAATTTAGAGCCATAAATAATCAGGTGGTGAACAGTCAGATGCTAGATACTCATTACAATGCGTTATTAAATTTACCAGCTCCGCTTTTGACATCAATATGGCCATCTTTCTTGATTCTTTCCAAAAAGTCTTTTCCCAGTCGCTCCTCAATGCCCCTATCCAGTTTGTAACGGCCAGACACATTGATCACATTGCAAATATCATGATATTTAGATGCATATAGCAGCACAATATTGCCACCTGCAATTTAAAGCACCAAAAGCTGTATCATCTAGTCAAAACCAATTTAAAAAATTAAGCATAAATATACATGCACAGAGTTCTTATGATTTACAACTTATGTGCATGCATTAATTTCTATCAAATATGTTTCACACTATTTTAAAAAAGTTTGCACACCTTTACTGTGTCCAAGAATTGCAGTAATCCTACGGTTGGCTGCAATGAAGTACTCAACCACAGATCGCAAGTCCTCAACCTCTCTCCAATAGTTGCCATACTGAAATAAGCCTTCACTTTCTCTGGAAATGAATAATTGTGATGAGAGGTTAGTAGAATCTATCCATACAATTGCCAGAAATAATAACTTTAACTAAATCTCAGGGTCCCTGAGGAAGAGGAGATCTAACCAAAATAAAACAAGTGCTAAATAGTACCCTTTTCATTGCATCAAACCGTCAGAAGCATAAAGAATTTCAGGCAAAATTAACATCTTGGACCAGTATAAATTCCTAAATTAGATTGCACTGACCAATTAAGTATAGAGCTAATTAGCCAAACTCTTTATAATGGCCCAATTAAATAAGCTCTTTACAAATAATTATGTAATTAAACCAATTAATCACTAATGTACAAGGGTTGGTTACAACCCATAAGAACCCTAAAGCCATACTTTTTCAACTCAAGTCAGCTTGATTTTTGCACAAAGAAAGTAAGAAATCAATGCTGGCGTGAAGGGAACACATTACAAGTAGCTCATTAACTTGGGTAATCATGGCATTGAAAAGCACAGTATTAACCAATTAAAAGGTAGTATCCATTTGTTAGCTAGTGATGAAATTCCAGTATAACAAATGTGGCTGTTATTTGGACACAAATTCATCACGCAATATATTACATGCTAAAGGATAATATTCAAAAACCTGTAGAACAGTGATTAAATGAACCACAGTGCTAAAGCTTACCCATTTCCAGCAAAGTCAAATCGAAATGCGCTAATTCCTTCTTTCTCTAGAGCAGCAGAAAAATTCATCATAGTCTCGTTCATCTGACAACACAAATGAAGATTAAAAGTTAGCAATCTACAACTCAGTATATCACACACCATATGTTGGTTGTTGTGCCATATCACAAAAAGGATATTTTAGTCAAGCACTTGGTCTAAATTGCAAAAAGAAACAACAACAACAACAACAATAACAATATTAATAATAATACTAATAAAGGAAGAAGAAGAAAAGATGAAGGTATTACACGATCTTAATTATATCCATTAAGACTCCCAAATAAACCAAGATGAGCTTATTATCACTGTTTTCAGACACTCAGGATCTCTAATAAACAATTTACTGCTTGAGTCTTACATCATCACTTATCTTTTTTTGAAGAAGCGTCCTTGCACTTTCTTCTAAACTATAGACGAACTTCATTCACTTGCCTAAACTATACTACAAAACCACGTGAGCTTTATAAAGCCTTTTCAACCAAAGGAAGTCAAGCAAATCAGTATTAACAGCAAAAGATTGGGGTTACAAATGCCAGATTAGTTCTGTATGCCACAAATAAACAAGTGCCCACCTAGCTTTCTATCAATACAGAAATAAAGAAGGGGATGCAATTCAGTAATATTCCAGCTACCATTAGATCTAAAGAAAAAGAAAAATAAAGACATTTGGTTTTGGAAAATTCAAAGATTGAACAAAGTTGTAACTGGAAGACGGAAGACAGTAAAAGTAGGTATCATGAGCAGAATAGAAGAGCTTCCAACCTTTGAGGATTGAAATCCATGACATAAGACTACAACATCTGCAGATCCAGCATCATGGAAGACGCCCACAAGCTTTTCACCATGTTTGTTCTGTAAAGTGACTTTCTGCTGCCTAGTTACTGCAACATTATAAGTATGGATCAATTCTTATACATGTATTACCATGCCAATGTAGATATATCTTCATATTAATAGCCTAGATCTCCCACAAGATATGTTGCCGAGCAATTTGACAACACCTGCTTTCATGGCTAAATCCAGTCAAAACTCAAAACAGAACAAGAGTTGAATTTCCAGAGTCCGCCCATATAAACTGCTTAAACAGACTCAATGAAGTGCCACACAGCATTCCTCCAACTAAAGCAGTTAACAGCACGAATAAAACTCTCTAAACATAGAGCGGCGTGAAAGGAACAGTTTAACACAGCGAATTATTTAAGCTGATTTTAACTGTCTATTATTCCTAGCTTATTGGTTCAATATCTTGCATAACCACTCTGCGTACTAGTAGTTTCCATGATAAAGCTTCAGCCAGAAGTTATATTGATCCTAACATCCATAAACCATATTGCCTAGTATAATAGAAAAGCGGACTCGTATACTTTATTACTAAATATGAACAAGTATCTCTATGCTGAATTATACACCCTTAAACAGCGAACCAAATCTTGGCGGTTTAAAAATTTGTCTTTTCATTCCTTCCCAAAAGCCATAGTACCACTCGTTTCTTTCCCCTCATCCTCTCTCCCGGGAAATGCAGAATTAGCTTAACCCTGTTTAATTTTTAAATCCATCAGTCAGTGTAATGCCCATAGTTTCAATTTGGTGTACAAAGTCATGCATTACATGCAAATGAATCATCAGAAAGTCAGCACACAAAAATAAGGCAGAAACCGGCAGACCGCATAGCCCACTGGCAGAAAAAGAAGGAGCAGCTTCAAGATGGAGACTTTTTGTGAATGTATAAAGAAAAACCCCGGAACAAGAGATTTTCAAGGATTCTCTTACCTGGGTTTTCTGACATGCTGATTGATGTTTTAGCTCTGAAGCTCTGATCGGGTGAAGGAATGAATCGAACCTGATTATTGGAAAGTTTTGATAGATGAGATTTTCTGGAAAAGAAAGAACATGGGAGGACCAGATTGAAATCACAGACCCTGGCTATTCCCATGTGTCTCTGACCAATTGGTAAGAATAATGAATCCCCGTTAAAATGAAATTAAGAAGAATTTTACTATCCAAGAAAAAATGAAATTAAAAAAGAAACGAGAAAAAAAGAAGTACTAGTAGGGACTCATCTGGCCTGCTCTGTGATTTTAGCCGTCAATTCCTGCTTTGCTTGATCGGATTCTCACGACTGCAGTAGCTATCTTTCTTGTTTCTCGTTTACCAGCTCCTGGAGGATTGATTTGAGAGCTATTTTGACTGGTGGACGGATTTTATTCAGTGGCCCATTCTTTTACAGTCATTAGCAATAGAGAATCCTATTCTTCTCAATCTGGAGTCATGTTGACGCAGGCCCAATATATATATATATATAGTGCAAATCATCATCACATGCCGATGCCCTTAACAATCATTGTGCATAATTAATTATTTGCCGCTATACAAGGATAGTATTAATTATTTCCTAATGCATGAGTGATGAACTGATGATTAGTAGTGTTACTGACTTAGCCAGCCAATTCGAATGTTGAAGTCCTCTAACAAAATCTTGGCGATCAACCTCCGGACATTGTTTTGGGCCCCCAGTCTGCATGTTAGCGACGTTGCCCCTGGCGACTAATTTCAGGAGTGCTGGAACAAAGACTCGTCCATGTGTCCAGTTGCACCCTGTAATTTCTGGAGTGATCCATGCTTCAAATCCCCTATCCTATAGTTTGGTTGATTTTCATCCAAGGGGAAAGTATCCATTGCTATAACAAGTCTTTGGGGGAATTGTAATTAAGCCATCTTACAAATTACAGCAAGAAATTACGTTCACATGTCAAATCTGGTAGACCCACCATGTCCATGCTTGGGCCAGAACTCAGCAGCTTACACAAGAGCAACAAATGCCATATTGCAAGGACCAAAACTTAGAAGTTTGCCTACGAGTAACTATAGCCATTCGTGAGAATATATGTATGCTTGAAGTGATTGGTCATTATCAGGGGTCTGGACTCTCGACTTGGCAAGGGTGCTTGAAGCTTCTTACCACCCTGCTGATAATTGTGGAATAGCGGAAAATACTTTGAAGTTAGGTACTACGCTATCCTAAAATGTAGAAGGGTGCGAATCAGAACTAGTGTGGGAACTTATCCTACTCTTAATAGTGCCATACAATTTACAGGGTATAAGCAGCAATACATCTTTGGAGTCTTTAGCGTAGAAACCTGAATGCAAATGCACAATATTTTGCGCCAAGAACTACGGAGTAATTTGACAGTTCTACTCCTCACATACACCAAAACGAAAATAGGGATAAATGCTGAACAAAAAGGACACTTTGTTGATTTTTCTGGTAGAAGAACCGGGAAGGGAGAAGCTGGAAGCAAAGATAAGGGACGTGAGGGTAATGAAAACCCAATCCCAGTTAAAAAGAGGAGATAAAAAAATCCTTGCAAATCCTTGCTCCTGCATAGTTAAGGGACACCTAAGAGACTAGAAGACCATAATGTGACGTCGTATCTCATCCTATGTACGTTGTCAACTTGAGACTGAAGGTGCTTTTTCCCCAGTAACAGCATCAAAAAATCAAGTTTAACAGCAGCATACGCTGAGATAACTTTTCATTGTGCCACAGGTATCCAAAGACATCAAATGCATGACGCCATAACCAATATAGAAGAATATGTCGTTCAAAAAGTGACATTTCCAGCTTTATATGAGATAAACCACAGCACTTATGCAACAAGGCGCCAGCACGGGTGAATAACCCCTCTGTTGGGGTCATTAAAGGGCTTTCAAAGGTAAAATGTGGACTCTTCAAAAGGAAAAAAGAATTTCCCAAATTTACAACAATTAGGCCTACAAGAGAGGAACAAGAGTGACTGTCTATGACACAATTCAAGCACAAGGAAAAAACCCAATTCCAATCACTTCGCCAGAAGTGGCTTGTAATATCTGAAACGTGGTTATACAGCAAAGACAAATCAAGCCCTCCTTTTACTGAGGCGCCAAGAGTTAGGCTCATGATATCTGTCATAAAGTGGTTCAATCCGTTCTTGTCTCTTGCGCTTGCTCATCTTTGTGGGATCTGACACCTTGAAAAATCTCGGTGCCAGTTCAACAAGCCACTTTGGATCTATGACTGTTACCTCACGCATATACTCTTTTGTGGTCATCACCAGCTCATGGTAGATAACCCAATCAGGTTGTCTTTGAAAAAGGGCACTGCTTGGATGAATATAAACTGGTTGGTTCTCCACCAGGGTCCTATAACCCTCTTGTGGATCCTTCCTGGCAGCATGGAAGAAGAAGCCTGCTGTAATAGCCTTCCTAATCTTGGTGAAATTCTTTCCAGCACTCACGACATCCAATTTATACCTGTACAAGAACAAAATTAATTTAGTAACAGCATCCAAGCTTCTAAGTTACAGAGGAAAGACGTAAAGAAACTGAGAATGACTGCATTACAGAAACATGTACACTAGGAATGGTTAAGCATACAAGCATGTCACAGAAATGTAACTACCAAAGTAACTGCTTGTTCACAAAAGATATGCAGTAGTATTTCTTCATCCGCATAAAAGGCAGATTGTTAACCAAGTTACTAAACCACGAGATACATAAATTTAACAAGGTTCCTTTACTATCGGGTTAAACTTGCCAAGGCGCAAAGAGAACACAGATCAAACAAATTAAAAAACAAAACAGTACCATATCTATAGCCTCAGTTAAGAAAACTTTCAAAGATTATAATGTGAACAGTCATAAACTTGAGCAGATTCCTAATCACCAACAGTGCACCAGTTTAAAGGATGAAAATACATACTTGTCCATGATGGAGAGAAGTTGCTTCCTAACATCCTGAGCTCTCCTCAAAGATCGGGACTGAACAAAGTTTTCAAAGCACCACGGACCAGAAAAGTTTTTTGCTTTCCAAGCCTCATAAACCGCAAGTAACGTCAAATGATCTCCCTCCGGCTGGAAAAATTTAGCCCTTTTCTGATCCGCTTGAGCCTGTTTTTCCCTTGGACGATAGAAGATATTTCCGGTTTGAATCATTGCAATTATTGTTAAAATCTCATCACTACAACCAAGATCGACACTAGCTAGAAGCATCTTAGATAAAGGGGGATCAAGAGGAAATTCGGCCATTTTCCTGCCCAATTTAGTAAGAAGTCCCTCTTCATCCAAAGCTCCAAGACTGTAAAGTTGTTCCATGGCAGATATGAGGGCTTGAGGAGAAGGAGGGTCCATAAAATCGAAAGACAGAAGATCATTAATGCCCATAGCTTTCATATTAAGAGTAGTTGTCCCAAGATTAATCCTCTGAATTTCTGGAATTGTGGTGGCTGGCATTTCATTGTGGAATGCACTCTCTGTGTAAAGACGATAACACTTTCCGGGTCCTGTACGTCCAGCACGTCCTGCTCTCTGTTTTGCTGAGGCTTGGGAAATTGGAGTTATCACCAACGAATCCAATCCTTGTTTAGGATTGTAAACATTCTGCTTGGCAAATCCAGGATCGATAACATAGAATATACCATCAATTGTCAACGAAGCTTCAGCAATGTTGGTTGCGACAACAACTTTTCTCTTTCCTAGAGGGGCTGGTTCAAAAATTCTTGATTGCATTTCACTTGGAAGGGCACTGTATACTGGTAAGATGATTAACTCGGGAACATTTTTACCCAGCCCTTTCATTCTCTCATAGAGACATTGACATGCATAATCGATTTCTTCCTGACCAGTTAAGAAGAGTAAAATATCACCTTCAGGCTCGGTCAAATGGATTTGCAAGACTGTAATTAGAGAAGCATCAAGGTAGTCACTTTCTGGCTGCTTAGTGTATAGTATTTCAACTGGAAAAGTTCTTCCAGGAATGGTGAAGATGTTACAGTTGAAGAAATAACCCGAGAATTTCTCAGCATCCAGTGTGGCAGACGTGACAATCAAACGAAGGTCAGGTCTCCGTTTCACAAGTTGCTTAAGCAGCCCAAAAAGCACATCAGTATGAATTGTCCTCTCATGAGCTTCATCCAGCATGATCACCGAATATTGAGACAAATTCTCATCAACCAGAATCTCCCTCAGCAACATGCCATCAGTCATATACTTGATGACAGTGTCAGGTCCAGTGCAATCCTCAAAACGGATAGCATACCCCACCTCTTCACCCAAACGGCAACCGAACTCCTCAGCGACCCTCTTAGCCACAGACATGGCAGCCACCCTCCGAGGCTGAGTGCATCCAATTTTACCCTTGGTAGTATATCCAGCCTCAGCTAAATACTGCGTAACCTGAGTCGTTTTGCCTGAACCTGTCTCACCAATCACAACCAAAACCTGATTATCATGGACAGCCAGTATTAACTCTTTCTTTAGCTTATAAATGGGCAGGCTCTGCCTTTGCTCCTGAATAGAAAGCTTGGATCTTTGCCCAAAAGTAAGAGCTTTTCCATAGGCATCCTTTTTCCATTCTGGCATGTCATATGCTGACAATCCAACACCCCTCAACTCTTGTGCCAAATGCCTCTCGCCTGTCTCAGGCATTGGGTCTTCCCATGGTCGATTCAAATCTTTTGGAATTGAATCCAGCATTGTCCTCTGCTGCTGCTCCCTTACTTCTCTTCTCTCTTTTATTAAAGCAGACTGAAGTGCAGCAGCACGACTCAATGAGCCCTCGGGATTCTTAAAGATCTTAACAGGAGACATGTCTATGGAGTAGCGACTCTGGCCTTGTAAGAAAGCTGGCTCATCTTCATTCAGCTCAATTTCTAGCTCCTCCTCGGCACCTTCCTCCTGATACATCAAACCATCTCCTTCATCATCATACATGGGATATTCTTTAACACCCAAAACCCCTGAAGCGATGAGTTGTTTCGCCTCCCATCTCTCAGGTGAACTCATTCTCTTCAACGGCCTCCTTGAAGGCATAGAATCATCTTCTTCATTGATTTTAATCCCTGAAAGCCCTGTTTTAGTCACAGGACCCCCATTACTATTTGGATTTGCTCTCAAACCATCATCTCCACCACTCTTCTTCAATGGCAACAAATCCTTGCCAGAATTTTGATCAACATCCCTCATTGACAAACTCAACTTCTGCCCATTCATGGAAATGACCTTCACATAAACTTCCTGATCCCTCTTTACAACATCCTTGGCATTAGTTATCCTCCTAGTTGCCATCTGAGAAACGTGGACCAATCCCTCCTTCCCTCTAAACTCATTCAGCTGAACGAAACAACCTGATTCCATCACCCTTGACACCCTCCCCTTATACACCTGATATAATTCTGGCTCATCTCCAGTATGCCTACCATTGTTCCTCTCCCTTCTTTCATTGTTATCAATATCTTCACGGTCATAGCCATCTCTCCCGCTCCTCTCATGTCGACTCTGCATGTGCCTTTTCCTAGTTTCATCATTATCGTAGCCATCATCCCTTTCTCTCTTCCTATCCCTATCCCTGTCCCTACCTCTATCTCGGTCTCTATCTCTATCCCTGCCCGTATCTCTATCTCTATCTCTGTCTCTGTTTCCATCCGCTTCTCTTTCCCTCCTCCTGCCCCTATCTCTGTCCCGGTCCCTTTCTCGTCTATCCCTGTATCTATCTTCTTCTTTCTCTTCTTCCTCTCGCTGCTTACTCCTAGCTTCCAACTGAATCTCCCGCTCCAATTCCTTCACTTTCTCTCTACTATCTGCAATCTTCAAAGCTGAATACCCTGATTTCTTTTCCTCAACCTTAGGTTCCTTCTCGGACTTAGGTTTGGGAGGCAAAATAGCGTGAATAATGGTCAGCAGAGTCCGGACAAAATAATCGGGCATCTCAGCACCATTCTCTTTAAGCTTAGCATCAAACTCATCCACATTCTCACAATTTCTACCAATTTCAGTAATAAATTCAGCTAAAACCTTCTCCCCAACACCTAAATGAGTCTCGAGTTCTGAACATACCTTAGAGACGAGCGAGAGATACTCTAATTCCTTAAGCCCAGGGCCGTCCCCCATCTCCACGACGTATGAACAGCCTCAATCAATCAAGTCTTCCAGAAAACCAGCAACCGGCAAGCCGATGAGAAACAAAACCCTAGCCAATCAACTGGAGTTCGCAACCTATCTTAATCAGGAGTCCCAATAAGGAACAAAACTTAATTTAATCTCTACAAAGAGTATTTATAGGCCGCCGGAGGAACGGTTCCCCAAAAAACAAAAAAAACAAAAAACAAAAAAGAGAGAGTGAAAAAAGTTGGGATGGCGCGGTTTAAGATTTGTGATTTGTGCTCGTCGGAATTTGGGGTCTTGACTAATGCGCGGTTTCCGTTGTTTGCGTCGGTGGTGGTGTTTATTTATGATTCCAATACGGCAAGGTTTTGGCCACGTAGAATTTAGAAAAAAGTTTACCATCAATTTATGCCCTAAATTATCAATGCTTGTATTTAGTTATCTGTAGCAAATTGCTCAAATCGATTACAAACCAATGCATTTTTATATGCCCTAAAAACTAAAAGGCCTTTAGTACCCCTAAATGAAAAAATAATTCTTGATGCAAATTTGTTGCACTAAAATCTTTTCCTAAAACAACACAATTAAATGTTAGTAAAGTCACTCAAAAAATACAACATCAAATAATGAAAATTAGAGGTTTAAAATACTTATCATATTCTAATTTTTTTTAAGATGTAATATTTTCTTCAAATAATGAGGCCCATATTCTTTTTAACACAGAAATGAGCTTCTAGCCTTCCCCAATATTTGATGCATTTGGATCAGTCGTCGTTACCATGGTTTTGAACTGAAAAAATTCAAAACCATATTCACACCCTTTCTCAATTGGCTTCGGGTACCCAAACCGCTTTCATATTCCATTTTTACTCCTTTTCTTTTCCTGTTTGCATCAATTTCGTTTTGTCAGTTTTTCAATTTTGTTTTTTTGATGGGATCAAATGTATTGCTCTTTTCCAAAAAAGGAAAATTGAAATGCTAACAACTAACAAATGATTTACCTTGTAAATTTCTTACATTTATCATGTACACACATTTCATGACAATTTTCAGGAGCTTCTATTCTAATCTTTTCATAAGTTCCCATCCCATGTTATAAATAACTTAGATGATTATGTCAATGGCATCTTGATTTAGTGTGTAAAATTAAGGTTTCAAGACTTAGATAGAGATCCTGAAATTCTATTTCTTCCTTCCACCTTATTTAATCCGATCCCTGCTTAAAAAACAAAAGATATCTAACATGTAAGGAAAAGATTAAAAAAAAATGAAATGACGTCTTTTACTCAGGCATATTAATTTTTTATCGGACCATACGGGTGTACAGTACCCACGTGAATCTTAAGCAAAGCCACGTTAAGTGGCAACTTTTTGATGGGAGATAAGGGTTTACACTAAAGGTGGTGGATGGAGTTGGTTGCTCAGGCATATTAATTAATGATTAGCATACTACTTCAGGCCCATCATCTTTCTTACGAGTTCGGATTTCAGTTTACAAACTCAAACCCCATTGTACACAGCGTTGTACGTCTTGTAGGATAAGATCTACATCAAGGCCCAAAATCAAACCCAGGTCCATTTACTGTTTATGATCGCATGTTTCGGTTTGAAAAAAACTTGCATATATATATATATTTAACCCTGAATCCTGAATTTAATAGCGATAACTTCTAACAGATTAGTAATCTAACAAATCAAGAGTAAGCACATCCTATCATTTTCTAATATTATTTTTCTTGAAAATTGCTTCTCAAGTACTCATAGTTATTAATTATTCATACATAAGTTTACACGTGGTTCTTGTCTTATAAACTCAATAAGTATCAAATTGACTTTGGATTTAGATGAGTCAATAAATTATAATCTAAAGGTAGGAAAACTCTATGGTTCCTTTAATGTATTATTCCCCTAATTTGTATTCCTCAATGATGATACTGATTTATTTTTTAAATGATTCAAATCGTTACAATGTAAGAGTCAAATTTACTTATTTCATCATCTAATAAATTTGAGAATATGAAACGAAAAGAGACTATAGAATCTCCTATGAATGTAATATTTTCAGTCCAAACCCTATGGTAGAGTTTAAGAATAAAGATTGAGTCATAGAAATAGAAGAGTGAACTCATAATCATTATGCAAAGTGATGATACAAAAACCCTCTAAAATTGGCTTCTTAACTTAGCCGCAGTGTTCATGGCTTTCAAGGCAAGACCTAATTGACGATGGCCCAACTTCCCAACTACGTAGTAGTAGTAGTGGATGAAGTCAGAATAGAAGCTGTTCCTTGTAATGACTACAACGAGACGAACTGAAAGAGAATCTGAATCCCATCCCATCTCATTAATTTTTAGAGGAAAATGCATGCCGGGTATAGTTGACCGTCGGTTTCTTATTTCAAGAGTAGAAACAGGTAGTAGAATTCTTCCCTCATCACTAATACGTTGAAATTTGGTTGCAAAAGGCTGTAGCAATACATGAAAGGTTCCCCCTTGTTTGATGTTGGCAGCAACATTGCTACGTGAAAAAGTCTCGTAGAAAGAAGTCAAGAGCAGAGATTTTTATCTTAATTTAGGAAGTGTTTCAGGACAAGATTGAGGGGAAAACAAGTGACTGGAATTAAAAGATTTATCTTTGTTTTCGTTCCATAACTTCAACTTGAGAAGTTACGGACGAGGCCTCAAATAGGAATTTAATGTTACACAGACTCAAAATATTGATCCCAAGATAGAGATCCCACAAAATAGAATTCCAAAAAATTGATAGTTTCACAGCGACTAAAAACTTGTGTATAACATTTTGATTGTTTCAGAAAAAAAATTGAAAACCCTGTGGAACGTAGGAAGCATCAAACTAAATCATAAAAAAGAAACAAGTTTTAAGAACAACATCGACAACGAGACAAAATTTTACAATACCTAAGAAAAAGTACTTACATTCTGAATTGCTACTTTATTATATTTTCGTTGTAAGATTTGAGACTGCCAAACACTGTGGTAATACTTCTCTATCGTACTAAATACCCAACGCACTTGACCAATATCTCTAGAACATCCGAAGTAGGATGAAATGCGTAATGATAGGCTTTAGGGCTTGTAACAAAATTATAATTACATCAACGGTTCTGACTAGCTGGTTACCAACGCAATAAAAAATAGAGAATAATACTAAAATCAGCAGCAAATGGAGCCATAAATTCCCAAAAGATAAACCAAGCAAGCAAAATTTTACTTTCGTCAGTTGTGACAATTTTCCTCTCTCTCTCTCTCTCTCTCTCTAAGAGCTTCTTAGAAGTTTAGGTTAACCACTTGGCAATCTTTAATATGATGGTTATATTGAAAGTAAAAAATTGTATTGTTTTCATATATTCGAATTAAGAAAATACATAGAGTTCCATATGAAGCATAGTTATAAAAATCGGCCCACCCGGTGGTTTAGCCAGTCAATCTTGTGAACCAGCAATCTAGTCGAGTTGAGTCAAAAGTTAGACTAAATAGAGAATAAATCAATTGATTAGTCAATAACTCGATGGGTCAACTGATAAAATTTTTTTAAAAAAATTCGCATATTGAACAACAAATTCAAAAATTATATTATTTCTATAATTCAAAATATATTACCATATTATATAATACAATTACTAGTTGAATCAGTTAGCTCACGGTCGGACTGATAACCCGTTGAATCAATCATCTCTTCGAATTGAGGTTCGGGTCGGATTTTATAACAATGATGTGAAGTGTGCATGAAAACCTCTTTAGATTGAGATTAAATTATCATCTTCCCAAAAAGACTAAGCAAATGCAAATTAAAAAGTAAATTCTGAACATTTAGGCATCGCAACGAGACTTCATCACCCTAAACAAGTCCGTGCTAGTTTAGGCCTCTCAATTTATCAAATTTCCTATAACGAACACCTAAAATCACAAACTCTTCCTTGTTAGTCAAGCAAAACATTAAATTTAGTTCATTTTCCATTGAGAAATGTCTATAGGCTTAAGGTATGTCCACAAATGGAAAGTCAATCTTTTCCTAGAACATTCATACTTGATCTTGTAGCCACACAAGTTGCGGTCCTTGCTATATAGGCTACGGATGAGCTACAGCATGCTGATTAATATTTCTTAGCACAGCTTCAAACATCCGATGATGTACAATGATGGGCCATAATCCGAAGCACGAGTTTGACAAGACTTTTCTCTATTTGCTAGATACTCTGTATAATGTGATCGCCTATTTAATATTTATGTGTGTAGTCCTGATAATAAAATGTAATCAGGCGGGTCTGTATACGTTACCTAAGTCCAAGAAACGCGGACGTTAGTGAACGTTCATTCTAGAGAACTTCAAAATATGAACGGGAGCCCGCGACTTAATGTCTAATAAACGAAACTCTGCATAATACCCGCATCTGAATTCAAGTCTCAAACCAAGAAAATGATGCTCACTTTGTTTTTTTTTTTTTTTAATGAATATAGTTGGTGTCTGCTAAACTTGTAGATTTTTTCTTACGAGGGCTGTCAAGCTTCTAAAATAAGAATCCAATTTACTGGAGAATAAAAAATGTAAGGGTAAGAATAAGGCTGCCATAAAGGAAGGGTACAATACAACCTTCCCTAGAAACTGTAGAAGAACATTAAAACAAAAAAGAGTCAATTGCAGTTTTGGTATCCAAAATTTGAGCTAGAGCGATTCTAGTACCCAAATGTTAAATGAAAACAAATTTAGTAACCATTGTCATGATGATATTTAACACATTTGGACACATGATAGATTTTTTCAAATTCCTTCTAGAAAAAAGTCGTGTGATGTCGTGTACTCGGCAACGAAATTGTAAGAAATTTCATGTTTATCCCTAATTGAAGGCTCTTCAAATTGTTGTTGCAAACTCTTTTTGTGAAACTAAATTTTACAAATTTTTTCTTAATTTCATGGATGAATTCATAAAGGTACGACTGAAATATGGATCTCAAACTCTTTTTTTTTTTCATTAGAGGGTGTAGGAAAGAGAGGAGATGGGAGTTTTAAGCGTGCATGATTAGTTTGATTGAGTATTTTCTTAGATTAAGTCATTTTCTTTTTAAATGAGTGACCCAAGTTCTACTTAAATTAACCACAGCTAGTTATTTTCCAACTTTTTTGACATTTTTTTACAATTTCGTTGCTAGGCATACAACGTCACGTGACATTTTCTAGCAGTGACTTAAAACAATACATCAATTATACCAAACCAAATGTACGTTGGATAGTATAATTGTTTTTGTCCAAAATTTGGGTACCAGAATCGTTCAAGGATCAAAGTTGGGGGTACCAGAACTGAGTTTTACTCTTAATTAAAAGAAAAAATAAATAAAGGGAAAATAAGGCCACGGTAATTGGTCGCTGGAATCAGATCCTCGAGTTCAAAGATTGCTGTTTGATTGTAAACTTAAAATTCAATCTTAGGAACCAAATGCAGGCGGAAGATACGGTGGACTTTTTAACATCTTCTATCCTAGCGGCTTCAAGGTTGGTCTTCTTTGTACGGAAAGGAGATTCAGGTCTATGGGTAGGATACTTTCAATTTGTAAGGTATCTTTATGAGAAAATTGCCGATTTAGTCCTCACATTTTTGACAAAAAACTTTTTGAGTCCCTCACATATAAAATTGGCCAAAATAATCCCTTAAATATAAACATTTTGCCTCTTTGGTTCCAAAACTCATTTTTTCAGCCAAAAAAAATGCATGCTTACCTCCTGTGCCCATAATTGCAAAGGCAAAATGAAGCATGTAATTTCCATTTCAGTTGTAGATGGGACCAATTTATTAGTAAAAATATGGTAGAAAGAAATAGTAGAAAAGGAGTTTCAATATAAACGTTTAGTGCATAAAATTGGTTGTATATCACCACCAATAAACATAAGAATAGGCGATATTCATTGGGTGAAGAGTACCCCATAGAGTAAAAGCTTCCATAACCAATTGACCAAAACGAGGATCCCAAATTGCATGAGTAAGAAGTCTTATGTGTAAAGAATTTTTTTTTTTTGGTGAAAGGAAATGAATTTTATTCCAATTAGCCCTAAAATTATGAGTATGTGAGGTAGGCATGCATTTTTATTTTTTTTTTTGGCTAGAAAACTAGGAAAAAATGAGTTTTGGGACCAAAAGTACAAAATTTTTTAATATGAAGGACTATTTTGGTTGATTTTAAATATGGAGGACTAAAAATTTTTCTGAAAATGTGAGGGACTAATTTGACAAATTTCTCTATCTTTATTACAACGCCCGCTTGTATCAAATCAGTTGGGCAGAAGAGGTAATCTAACGAAGAGGGAGGATACGGGAAAATTTCTAATTTTGAATTGTAGATAATTCAGGGGTGGTGTTGTATATCGCCAAGATTTTTATCATAAGATGGAGTTGCAAAACAACTAACAACGTGACAAATCAAAAAAGGATTAATTTATAGTCTATGAATTTCAACTTTTTTGGTTCTGATTCTTGTTGATTTAAGTTTTGTGAGTAATGCTGTTGCTTGTACTTATTTTCGAAGTTTCGTGAGCGTCCAGTTTGGGTCGCCTTATAACCATTAGAATCCAGTGAGTGCCGACACTTTCGAATAGAAGATGTACTGGTTCTAGTACGTGATTGTAAACATCTTAAACCCATAGACATCCTAAAGTATTTTGTTATTTCGCAAGCAAAACTGGAGATATTTAGCACTTTTCCTCACTTTGTGTCTAACAAAATTTTCAGGTTTTGAGAAAAAATGGTTGGTTAGATACAAAAACTTTAGTAACTATTACTAGCTATCACTAATCATTTTCTCCCAATTTTTTGTTGTCTAAATAACCAAATGTGCTCTGAAAAAGATTTTTCTTTTCCTTTACCTCACTTCCCAACATGACTTTCCCTCTAACGTAAACGTTTTAAGCTTGCCTTAATAATGCCCAAGAGGTAAACGGCCCATAAATGGGTTTGCTTGTCGCTAAGGTTCAATGCCTTTCCAGGATAAGCTCACACAAAAGATGATCAAATAAATGGAGGTAATGTTGCTGTGGTTTGTACTTAAAAGAAGAGAACGCTTTCTGTCTTCATTGTTGCGGACGCAAGAAATTTTGCGTTGTTGGCTGGTGACCAGAATTTTTATTTAAGAGAGACCAACGTATAGATGATACTACAAATCTACCGTATCTTTAAGTCAAAATTTTATTAATCTTGTAAGGTAATACAAGCATTAAAAGGGAAAGATGTTGGGCAATAATTGTGAGATTCATGATTGGACTCTCAAGTTTTCCCCTTATAAGGTTTGAAATGAAATTTGTTCTTTCACCAACTTACGTCTCACGCCTTATTGGTAATTTTTCTATTTATTATACATTTTTCTAATGTTAAAATTTCAATTTGGCTAGGTGTTAGCTTTTTCTTTTAGAAAAGTATAGCTAATTTGAAAACATATCTAAATGCAAGGATATTGTGATCACATATATTTACACGGTAAGTTAACTACTACAATTTAGATACGTTGACGTGTGCCCGAAAACTAAATTCTTAATGCTCATAAAAGATTTACCTCATTTGTTATCCATTTTTTTAGTTCCTTAATAATTAATTATATATGAAATTTACCTGCCTTATTTATCTCTTAACCTAATTTATCTCATAAAATAGATAACATGTCTTCGTGACCCCCCAAACAAGTCGTCTTGTTCTAGTTTAAGCCTCTCGATTCATCAAATTTCCTATCACAAAAACCCAAAATCACAAACACTTTGCCGTTAATTAAGCCAAGCAAAACATCAAATTTGGTTTGCTTTCCTTCATTTTCCGTTGAGAAATTTCTTTAGGCCTTGGACATTTCCACAAAGGGAAAGTCAATAGCTTTTCCCCATCATTTCCGAGAATATCCGTACATGACAGTGTAACCACACCAGTTGTGGACCTAGCGATATAGTCTAGGCATGAGCTCCAGAATGCTGATTAATATGCATAGCTCAGTTTCAAAGTTCAAAACAAGCATCCCATGATTTACAACGGTGGGCCATAATCTGAAGCACGAGTTTGACAATACTTTTGTGTATTTGTTAGATCTTGGAGACTCTGTCCTCCTGATTTGTACACGTAGTCCAGATCATATAATCCAGCATGTGCATGATTCCGTCCCCTAGTGCAAGAACGTAGTGATTGATGAATATTCTCATTCTTGAAAACTTCCCAGTAAAAACAGGAGATCGCGACATAAAATTTAGAAAACGAAACTCTGCATAATGCCACGTCTGAATTCAAATCTGAAACCAAGAAAATGATGCTCATTTTCTTTTTCAATGAACATGGCTGATGTTCTACTAAACTGGCTGTCAAGTTTTTAAATTAAGAATCCAATGTATTGGAGAATTTAAAAAAAAAAAAGAAGAAGTTAAGGGTAAGTAAGTATAAGACCGCCATATATAAAGGGTAATCTTCATTGGATTTGTTTCTATTGATCTCTCCATTTAAGTATATTTAAATTATTATAACTTTATAAAATCATCCGATTTTGTCATTATTTTTTTTTATCTGTAGACCAAACATACTAAAAATGATATTCTTTTGAGAATATTTTTGGCATTCAATTTATACGAAAATATTTGAACAGTGATAGATGAGTCAAAATTGTATCAAAGAGTTATAGCGATTAATCATATGGCAAAATTTAGCCAATTTCATCTCAAATTTTATGTATAACTTACACAAGTGACGAAATATATTATGAATGATGTTGATTTTTTTTAAAATAATTTTTTAATTAATTTGTTTAGGGCGTAATGGAGAGAAATTCTCCTCATTGCAGTGGAGAGGAGTTCACCCCCAACACGACCTCCCCTACAACTAGAAATTTTAAGAGAATAGATTTAAAAAACAAATTACTATAAACAGAGGGAAAATAAGGCTGCGGTAATTGGTGGCTGAAATCAGATCCTCAACTGTTTGATTGTAAACTTAATTCAATCTTAGGAACCAAATGCAGGTGGAAGATGCTATAGACTTTTCAGAATCTTCTGTTCTGACGACTTCAAGTTTGGTCTTCTTTGTACGGAAAGAAGAAGATTCAGTGTTCTGGGCTATGGGTATGATACTTCGATTTCAAGGTATCTTTATTATAACACCCACTTGTATAAAATAAGTTGGCCAGAAGGAGATGAGAAACTTTCTCATTCTGAATTCTAGACAATTCAGGCATGGTGGTGTTGTACATTTCATAAAGTGGAGTAGCCAAAGATTAATTCAGATTCCATGAATTTCAACTTTTTGGTTCTAATTCTTGTTGATTTAAGCTTTGCAAGTAATGCTATTTCTTATACACATTTTCAAAGTTTTGTAAGTGTCTAATTTCTTTCGACTTATAACCATTAGAACCCCGCTTGTACTGACATTTTCGAATATTGTTTGGTTCGAGCATACTGCGGTCCATGCCAAGTAGAGGATGATCAAACAAATGGGTGTATTTTATTATTTTTTTGGTCGACACAATAGATTTTATATTACAATTACTCCTGCTCTATGCTAGAAGAAGGGAATACCTAAACAGATTAAGGGGAATTCAGTGAATCACCACCTGTGAATGCCTATGCACCCGCTAGTGAAATGTTCTCAAGAAAGCTTGGATATTGTGAACGTCTATGCACCCGCTGACGAAATGTTTTCAAGAAAACCTGGATATTAGAATACAGATCAAGGAATTTGATTCCTTGACTTACGACCAAATAGAGCTTTAAAGCTCTCTTAGTTAAACAAATGCGGGTAATGTTGCTATTTAATGGTTGTTATACTTGAAAAATGAGAACGCAGTTTCTGTCTTCATTATTGTGGACGGAAGGAATTTGCGTTGTGGTACCATATATTGAGAGTCTAATAATTCATTTCACAAGATTTTAGATTCATGGCCATTCAACAGTCATGATGTTTACATTGTCCAGATTTTTTTGATTCCAGTGTTTTCAGGTCCAAGAAAGTGGTGGCCTGTGAGAACTTTTTGAAACATAAACACGTCCAAAATTTCTACGTAAATAGAGCAAAATTTGTATTTGCATAATGCACAATTCTGACTTGCATACTCCATGCAGCAAAATGTGCTATATCCTCACGCTGGTGGTTGGTGGATGGTGACCTGTAGAGATGTCTTCTGACCCTTCATTTTGCATTTTGAAGTCTGTAAAATTGTCTTCTGAATTTATGGCCTGATGTCTGCCAAGTAGAGGATGATCAAACAAATGGGTGTATTTTATTATTTTTTTGGTCGACACAATAGATTTTATATTACAATTACTCCTGCTCTATGCTAGAAGAAGGGAATACCTAAACAGATTAAGGGGAATTCAGTGAATCACCACCTGTGAATGCCTATGCACCCGCTAGTGAAATGTTCTCAAGAAAGCTTGGATATTGTGAACGTCTATGCACCCGCTGACGAAATGTTTTCAAGAAAACCTGGATATTAGAATACAGATCAAGGAATTTGATTCCTTGACTTACGACCAAATAGAGCTTTAAAGCTCTCTTAGTTAAACAAATGCGGGTAATGTTGCTATTTAATGGTTGTTATACTTGAAAAATGAGAACGCAGTTTCTGTCTTCATTATTGTGGACGGAAGGAATTTGCGTTGTGGTACCATATATTGAGAGTCTAATAATTCATTTCACAAGATTTTAGATTCATGGCCATTCAACAGTCATGATGTTTACATTGTCCAGATTTTTTTGATTCCAGTGTTTTCAGGTCCAAGAAAGTGGTGGCCTGTGAGAACTTTTTGAAACATAAACACGTCCAAAATTTCTACGTAAATAGAGCAAAATTTGTATTTGCATAATGCACAATTCTGACTTGCATACTCCATGCAGCAAAATGTGCTATATCCTCACGCTGGTGGTTGGTGGATGGTGACCTGTAGAGATGTCTTCTGACCCTTCATTTTGCATTTTGAAGTCTGTAAAATTGTCTTCTGAATTTATGGCCTGATGTCTGCCAAGTAGAGGATGATCAAACAAATGGGTGTATTTTATTATTTTTTTGGTCAACACAATAGATTTTATATTTAATTACTCCTACTCTACACTAAGGGAAGGGGATACCTAAATAGGTCAAGGGGAATTCCGTGAATCACCACCTGTGAGTGCCTATGCATCCGTTGGCGAAATGTTTTCAAGAAAACCTGGATATTGTGAATGTCTATGCACCCGCTGACGAAATGTTTTCAAGAAAACCTGGATATTAGAATACAGATCAAGGAATTTGATTCCTTGACTTACGACCAAATAGAGCTTTAAAGCTCTCTTAGTTAAACAAATGCGGGTAATGTTGCTATTTAATGGTTGTTATACTTGAAAAATGAGAACGCAGTTTCTGTCTTCATTACTGTGGACGGAAGGAATTTGCGTTGTGGTACCATATATTGAGAGTCTAATAATTCATTTCACAAGATTTTAGATTCATGGCCATTCAACAGTCATGATGTTTACATTGTCCAGATTTTTTTGATTCCAGTGTTTTCAGGTCCAAGAAAGTGGTGGCCTGTGAGAACTTTTTGAAACATAAACACGTCCAAAATTTCTACGTAAATAGATCAAAATTTGTATTTGCATAATGCACAATTCTGACTTGCATACTCCATGCAGCAAAATGTGCTATATCCTCACGCTGGTGGTTGGTGGATGGTGACCTGTAGAGATGTCTTCTGACCCTTCATTTTGCATTTTGAATTCTGTAAAATTGTCTTCTGAATTTATGGCCTGATGTCTGCCAAGTAGAGGATGATCAAACAAATGGGTGTATTTTATTATTTTTTGGTCGACACAATAGATTTTATATTTAATTACTCCTACTCTACACTAAGGGAAGGGGATACCTAAATAGGTCAAGGGGAATTCCGTGAATCACCACCTGTGAGTGCCTATGCATCCGTTGGCGAAATGTTTTCAAGAAAACCCGGATATTGTGAATGTCTATGCACCCGCTGACGAAATGTTTTCAAGAAAACCTGGATATTAGAATACAGATCAAGGAATTTGATTCATTGACTTACGACCAAATAGAGCTTTAAAGCTCTCTTAGTTAAACAAATGCGGGTAATGTTGCTATTTAATGGTTGTTATACTTGAAAAATGAGAACGCAGTTTCTGTCTTCATTACTGTGGACGGAAGGAATTTGCGTTGTGGTACCATATATTGAGAGTCTAATAATTCATTTCACAAGATTTTAGATTCATGGCCATTCAACAGTCATGATGTTTACATTGTCCAGATTTTTTTGATTCCAGTGTTTTCAGGTCCAAGAAAGTGGTGGCCTGTGAGAACTTTTTGAAACATAAACACGTCCAAAATTTCTACGTAAATAGATCAAAATTTGTATTTGCATAATGCACAATTCTGACTTGCATACTCCATGCAGCAAAATGTGCTATATCCTCACGCTGGTGGTTGGTGGATGGTGACCTGTAGAGATGTCTTCTGACCCTTCATTTTGCATTTTGAAGTCTGTAAAATTGTCTTCTGAATTTATGGCCTGATGTCTGCCAAGTAGAGGATGATCAAACAAATGGGTGTATTTTATTATTTTTTTTGGTCGACACAATAGATTTTATATTTAATTGCTCCTACTCTACACTAAGGGAAGGGGATACCTAAATAGGTCAAGGGGAATTCCGTGAATCACCACCTGTGAGTGCCTATGCATCCGTTGGCGAAATGTTTTCACCCGGATATTGTGAATGTCTATGCACCCGCTGACGAAATGTTTTCAAGAAAACCTGGATATTAGAATACAGATCAAGGAATTTGATTCATTGACTTACGACCAAATAGAGCTTTAAAGCTCTCTTAGTTAAACAAATGCGGGTAATGTTGCTATTTAATGGTTGTTATACTTGAAAAATGAGAACGCAGTTTCTGTCTTCATTACTGTGGACGGAAGGAATTTGCGTTGTGGTACCATATATTGAGAGTCTAATAATTCATTTCACAAGATTTTAGATTCATGGCCATTCAACAGTCATGATGTTTACATTGTCCAGATTTTTTTGATTCCAGTGTTTTCAGGTCCAAGAAAGTGGTGGCCTGTGAGAATTTTTTGAAACATAAACACGTCCAAAATTTCTACGTAAATAGATCAAAATTTGTATTTGCATAATGCACAATTCTGACTTGCATACTCCATGCAGCAAAATGTGCTATATCCTCACGCTGGTGGTTGGTGGATGGTGACCTGTAGAGATGTCTTCTGACCCTTCATTTTGCATTTTGAAGTCTGTAAAATTGTCTTCTGAATTTATGGCCTGATGTCTGCCAAGTAGAGGATGATCAAACAAATGGGTGTATTTTATTATTTTTTTGGTCGACACAATAGATTTTATATTTAATTACTCCTACTCTACACTAAGGGAAGGGGATACCTAAATAGGTCAAGGGGAATTCCGTGAATCACCACCTGTGAGTGCCTATGCATCCGTTGGCGAAATGTTTTCAAGAAAACCCGGATATTGTGAATGTCTATGCACCCGCTGACGAAATGTTTTCAAGAAAACCTGGATATTAGAATACAGATCAAGGAATTTGATTCATTGACTTACGACCAAATAGAGCTTTAAAGCTCTCTTAGTTAAACAAATGCGGGTAATGTTGCTATTTAATGGTTGTTATACTTGAAAAATGAGAACGCAGTTTCTGTCTTCATTACTGTGGACGGAAGGAATTTGCGTTGTGGTACCATATATTGAGAGTCTAATAATTCATTTCACAAGATTTTAGATTCATGGCCATTCAACAGTCATGATGTTTACATTGTCCAGATTTTTTTGATTCCAGTGTTTTCAGGTCCAAGAAAGTGGTGGCCTGTGAGAACTTTTTGAAACATAAACACGTCCAAAATTTCTACGTAAATAGATCAAAATTTGTATTTGCATAATGCACAATTCTGACTTGCATTCTCCATGCAGCAAAATGTGCTATATCCTCACGCTGGTGGTTGGTGGATGGTGACCTGTAGAGATGTCTTCTGACCCTTCATTTTGCATTTTGAAGTCTGTAAAATTGTCTTCTGAATTTATGGCCTGATGTCTGCCAAGTAGAGGATGATCAAACAAATGGGTGTATTTTATTATTTTTTTGGTCGACACAATAGATTTTATATTTAATTACTCCTACTCTACACTAAGGGAAGGGGATACCTAAATAGGTCAAGGGGAATTCCGTGAATCACCACCTGTGAGTGCCTATGCATCCGTTGGCGAAATGTTTTCAAGAAAACCTGGATATTGTGAATGTCTATGCACCCGCTGACGAAATGTTTTCAAGAAAACCTGGATATTAGAATACAGATCAAGGAATTTGATTCCTTGACTTACGACCAAATAGAGCTTTAAAGCTCTCTTAGTTAAACAAATGCGGGTAATGTTGCTATTTAATGGTTGTTATACTTGAAAAATGAGAACGCAGTTTCTGTCTTCATTACTGTGGACGGAAGGAATTTGCGTTGTGGTACCATATATTGAGAGTCTAATAATTCATTTCACAAGATTTTAGATTCATGGCCATTCAACAGTCATGATGTTTACATTGTCCAGATTTTTTTGATTCCAGTGTTTTCAGGTCCAAGAAAGTGGTGGCCGGTGAGAACTTTTTGAAACATAAACACGTCCAAAATTTCTACGTAAATAGATCAAAATTTGTATTTGCATAATGCACAATTCTGACTTGCATTCTCCATGCAGCAAAATGTGCTATATCCTCACGCTGGTGGTTGGTGGATGGTGACCTGTAGAGATGTCTTCTGACCCTTCATTTTGCATTTTGAAGTCTGTAAAATTGTCTTCTGAATTTATGGCCTGATGTCTGCCAAGTAGAGGATGATCAAACAAATGGGTGTATTTTATTATTTTTTTGGTCGACACAATAGATTTTATATTTAATTACTCCTACTCTACACTAAGGGAAGGGGATACCTAAATAGGTCAAGGGGAATTCCGTGAATCACCACCTGTGAGTGCCTATGCATCCGTTGGCGAAATGTTTTCAAGAAAACCTGGATATTGTGAATGTCTATGCACCCGCTGACGAAATGTTTTCAAGAAAACCTGGATATTAGAATACAGATCAAGGAATTTGATTCCTTAACTTACGACCAAATAGAGCTTTAAAGCTCTCTTAGTTAAACAAATGCGGGTAATGTTGCTATTTAATGGTTGTTATACTTGAAAAATGAGAACGCAGTTTCTGTCTTCATTACTGTGGACGGAAGGAATTTGCGTTGTGGTACCATATATTGAGAGTCTAATAATTCATTTCACAAGATTTTAGATTCATGGCCATTCAACAGTCATGATGTTTACATTGTCCAGATTTTTTTGATTCCAGTGTTTTCAGGTCCAAGAAAGTGGTGGCCTGTGAGAACTTTTTGAAACATAAACACGTCCAAAATTTCTACGTAAATAGATCAAAATTTGTATTTGCATAATGCACAATTCTGACTTGCATACTCCATGCAGCAAAATGTGCTATATCCTCACGCTGGTGGTTGGTGGATGGTGACCTGTAGAGATGTCTTCTGACCCTTCATTTTGCATTTTGAAGTCTGTAAAATTGTCTTCTGAATTTATGGCCTGATGTCTGCCAAGTAGAGGATGATCAAACAAATGGGTGTATTTTATTATTTTTTTGGTCGACACAATAGATTTTATATTTAATTACTCCTACTCTACACTAAGGGAAGGGGATACCTAAATAGGTCAAGGGGAATTCCGTGAATCACCACCTGTGAGTGCCTATGCATCCGTTGGCGAAATGTTTTCACCCGGATATTGTGAATGTCTATGCACCCGCTGACGAAATGTTTTCAAGAAAACCTGGATATTAGAATACAGATCAAGGAATTTGATTCATTGACTTACGACCAAATAGAGCTTTAAAGCTCTCTTAGTTAAACAAATGCGGGTAATGTTGCTATTTAATGGTTGTTATACTTGAAAAATGAGAACGCAGTTTCTGTCTTCATTACTGTGGACGGAAGGAATTTGCGTTGTGGTACCATATATTGAGAGTCTAATAATTCATTTCACAAGATTTTAGATTCATGGCCATTCAACAGTCATGATGTTTACATTGTCCAGATTTTTTTGATTCCAGTGTTTTCAGGTCCAAGAAAGTGGTGGCCTGTGAGAATTTTTTGAAACATAAACACGTCCAAAATTTCTACGTAAATAGATCAAAATTTGTATTTGCATAATGCACAATTCTGACTTGCATACTCCATGCAGCAAAATGTGCTATATCCTCACGCTGGTGGTTGGTGGATGGTGACCTGTAGAGATGTCTTCTGACCCTTCATTTTGCATTTTGAAGTCTGTAAAATTGTCTTCTGAATTTATGGCCTGATGTCTGCCAAGTAGAGGATGATCAAACAAATGGGTGTATTTTATTATTTTTTTGGTCGACACAATAGATTTTATATTTAATTACTCCTACTCTACACTAAGGGAAGGGGATACCTAAATAGGTCAAGGGGAATTCCGTGAATCACCACCTGTGAGTGCCTATGCATCCGTTGGCGAAATGTTTTCAAGAAAACCCGGATATTGTGAATGTCTATGCACCCGCTGACGAAATGTTTTCAAGAAAACCTGGATATTAGAATACAGATCAAGGAATTTGATTCATTGACTTACGACCAAATAGAGCTTTAAAGCTCTCTTAGTTAAACAAATGCGGGTAATGTTGCTATTTAATGGTTGTTATACTTGAAAAATGAGAACGCAGTTTCTGTCTTCATTACTGTGGACGGAAGGAATTTGCGTTGTGGTACCATATATTGAGAGTCTAATAATTCATTTCACAAGATTTTAGATTCATGGCCATTCAACAGTCATGATGTTTACATTGTCCAGATTTTTTTGATTCCAGTGTTTTCAGGTCCAAGAAAGTGGTGGCCTGTGAGAACTTTTTGAAACATAAACACGTCCAAAATTTCTACGTAAATAGATCAAAATTTGTATTTGCATAATGCACAATTCTGACTTGCATTCTCCATGCAGCAAAATGTGCTATATCCTCACGCTGGTGGTTGGTGGATGGTGACCTGTAGAGATGTCTTCTGACCCTTCATTTTGCATTTTGAAGTCTGTAAAATTGTCTTCTGAATTTATGGCCTGATGTCTGCCAAGTAGAGGATGATCAAACAAATGGGTGTATTTTATTATTTTTTTGGTCGACACAATAGATTTTATATTTAATTACTCCTACTCTACACTAAGGGAAGGGGATACCTAAATAGGTCAAGGGGAATTCCGTGAATCACCACCTGTGAGTGCCTATGCATCCGTTGGCGAAATGTTTTCAAGAAAACCTGGATATTGTGAATGTCTATGCACCCGCTGACGAAATGTTTTCAAGAAAACCTGGATATTAGAATACAGATCAAGGAATTTGATTCCTTGACTTACGACCAAATAGAGCTTTAAAGCTCTCTTAGTTAAACAAATGCGGGTAATGTTGCTATTTAATGGTTGTTATACTTGAAAAATGAGAACGCAGTTTCTGTCTTCATTACTGTGGACGGAAGGAATTTGCGTTGTGGTACCATATATTGAGAGTCTAATAATTCATTTCACAAGATTTTAGATTCATGGCCATTCAACAGTCATGATGTTTACATTGTCCAGATTTTTTTGATTCCAGTGTTTTCAGGTCCAAGAAAGTGGTGGCCTGTGAGAACTTTTTGAAACATAAACACGTCCAAAATTTCTACGTAAATAGATCAAAATTTGTATTTGCATAATGCACAATTCTGACTTGCATTCTCCATGCAGCAAAATGTGCTATATCCTCACGCTGGTGGTTGGTGGATGGTGACCTGTAGAGATGTCTTCTGACCCTTCATTTTGCATTTTGAAGTCTGTAAAATTGTCTTCTGAATTTATGGCCTGATGTCTGCCAAGTAGAGGATGATCAAACAAATGGGTGTATTTTATTATTTTTTTGGTCGACACAATAGATTTTATATTTAATTACTCCTACTCTACACTAAGGGAAGGGGATACCTAAATAGGTCAAGGGGAATTCCGTGAATCACCACCTGTGAGTGCCTATGCATCCGTTGGCGAAATGTTTTCAAGAAAACCTGGATATTGTGAATGTCTATGCACCCGCTGACGAAATGTTTTCAAGAAAACCTGGATATTAGAATACAGATCAAGGAATTTGATTCCTTGACTTACGACCAAATAGAGCTTTAAAGCTCTCTTAGTTAAACAAATGCGGGTAATGTTGCTATTTAATGGTTGTTATACTTGAAAAATGAGAACGCAGTTTCTGTCTTCATTACTGTGGACGGAAGGAATTTGCGTTGTGGTACCATATATTGAGAGTCTAATAATTCATTTCACAAGATTTTAGATTCATGGCCATTCAACAGTCATGATGTTTACATTGTCCAGATTTTTTTGATTCCAGTGTTTTCAGGTCCAAGAAAGTGGTGGCCTGTGAGAACTTTTTGAAACATAAACACGTCCAAAATTTCTACGTAAATAGATCAAAATTTGTATTTGCATAATGCACAATTCTGACTTGCATTCTCCATGCAGCAAAATGTGCTATATCCTCACGCTGGTGGTTGGTGGATGGTGACCTGTAGAGATGTCTTCTGACCCTTCATTTTGCATTTTGAAGTCTGTAAAATTGTCTTCTGAATTTATGGCCTGATGTCTGCCAAGTAGAGGATGATCAAACAAATGGGTGTATTTTATTATTTTTTTGGTCGACACAATAGATTTTATATTTAATTACTCCTACTCTACACTAAGGGAAGGGGATACCTAAATAGGTCAAGGGGAATTCCGTGAATCACCACCTGTGAGTGCCTATGCATCCGTTGGCGAAATGTTTTCAAGAAAACCTGGATATTGTGAATGTCTATGCACCCGCTGACGAAATGTTTTCAAGAAAACCTGGATATTAGAATACAGATCAAGGAATTTGATTCCTTGACTTACGACCAAATAGAGCTTTAAAGCTCTCTTAGTTAAACAAATGCGGGTAATGTTGCTATTTAATGGTTGTTATACTTGAAAAATGAGAACGCAGTTTCTGTCTTCATTACTGTGGACGGAAGGAATTTGCGTTGTGGTACCATATATTGAGAGTCTAATAATTCATTTCACAAGATTTTAGATTCATGGCCATTCAACAGTCATGATGTTTACATTGTCCAGATTTTTTTGATTCCAGTGTTTTCAGGTCCAAGAAAGTGGTGGCCTGTGAGAACTTTTGAAACATAAACACGTCCAAAATTTCTACGTAAATAGATCAAAATTTGTATTTGCATAATGCACAATTCTGACTTGCATACTCCATGCAGCAAAATGTGCTATATCCTCACGCTGGTGGTTGGTGGATGGTGACCTGTAGAGATGTCTTCTGACCCTTCATTTTGCATTTTGAAGTCTGTAAAATTGTCTTCTGAATTTATGGCCTGATGACAAGTGCATAGGCCAACAAACTGGTAAAAAAATAAAAAAAAAAGAAGAGAGCCACCTAAAAAAAAATGGGGAAAAAGAAGGACGGAATCCACAAGAAGCGGCTGATGGAGGCTGGCAAGGCTGCAATCAAATATAGCCTTATTTCATTACATCAACAACGACTTCAGAAATAAAAAGGTCTGTCAAAGCTAATTGCCTTATTTCCTTACGCTAGCTACCATGCTAAAGTAAAATGGCTGCTGTATTCCGAGTCGTTTATCACAAATTAAATAAATCTAAGGAAGATTCATCTCGACCAATTGTTCATCTTAAGGCTTTTCTTGGAAGGACAGTCGATTATTGGTCTAGAAATGCAAATAAATTACACATGGTTTTCTAAAAGTTATGAGGCCAATAGTTTATGGAATATCAATTATTAGAAGGTCAAGAATTAGAATCATGAGCTCCAAGCTTGGTGCCCCACATATTTGAAGTTCAATTGATTTCTGGTGGTCAATTCATTTGCGTCCATCCCAGCAGGACACAATTTCTCCCCCGGCCCCGGGGACGTGCTCAGTTCCATTCTCATGAAAATCAGTGATTTACCGGCGAGCCAAGGAAATATCATGATGCAGCTGCTCAATGAATCCTCCCTTGAAATTTCTGACAATTTCACCTCGTTTCGTTTCTATGAGATTTTAAATATTATATTTATCTCTCATTATTTTGAGTTCGTCCATTTATCCAAAAAATTAACCCTTCCATCCTCGTGAATTCAACTAAACTCGAAAAGGGACTTGGAAAAATGCAACAAAAAGAAGATATATTGATCTTATAAAAATAATTATGAGAAGCTAATGAGATAAATCATAACAAAGCCATTGAGAGAATTAAAAAAAATAAAAAAAAAGAAATTCATGCCTTTGTTCCTTAAGAACTAGATAGATGTGTGTCTGTGTGCATAGAAGTACATATGTATCAATTCTCTCAATTGTTTGTCATACTCTATTTAACTTTTTTGTAGCCTGCTACACATGATTATCACTATAAATTTCTGTCTTTTATGTGATGCATTTGCAAGTTGATTTTCAGTTGAATTTGTTATATGAATTTTCTATAAGCCATGGGAAGAATAGTTTGAGAATGAGAAATACTCTTTGGTATTTCATATGAATTATTTATGAGTATGGATTGACATTGTTATGCTAAAATTGCAAATCAGGGAGGTAAATGTAATATAGAAAACTGCAAGGGAGCCAAAAGAAATTGTTAGAAACCTCAAGGTAAGTTTATAAAATTATCCTTAATTTATCAAAACAAAAACCCCTAGGATGATATGTTGAAGGATAACCGAGGCAAAAGGCAGCAAGAACAATTGATGAAATGATATTGAATATAAAAGAATTTTTGTTTGCGAGGGAATTAGATAAGTAGTTTGCCCCTCGGAAAAGGCTAGAACCTCATGGCGTCCACCCTTGACTGAATTCAAAACTTTCCCTGTGTTGGACTTTGACACTTTGACCACTACTTTTCCAACCTGCTTGGCTCTTGGCTGGCTGCTTAATTTGCTCCTCTCCCTCTCTATCCTTCCTTTTAATGCTTTTTCTAGTTTTATGGTTTTCTTTCTGACAAATCGTTCTGTGTACTGACATCTCCTTTACTACCTTTCAAAAAGAATCCTCCTATGAACAGAATCCTACCCCACTTTGGGGTGGAGTTTTTCTTTATTTTTCCATTATATTGAATTGCTGATGCTGATGCATGCATACATGTGGGCTTTTCCCTTAATTACTTTTTTGTTACTTTTCAAATTTTCTCTTCCTTGCTGAGGCCCATCAGTTTTAATTTTCTTCATACTTTCTTTAGGCTGTAGCTTTCAAGAATCAAGAGTCCCCCTTCCCCCTTTCTTCCCTGCCAACGCCCAGTCTCCTACCCCGGCCCCCACCCCACCCTTCTTACTTCCCGGAGACGAACGGAGTCTCAGACAGGGAAGTTTAAATATGCCTCCGCAAGTTGGCAGTTCATATTCCCATTGACAAATAGTTGTTCATATGAATTCAGGAAGCCGATCATGCATGAACCTTAGCAGCTTGTGGAAAGTTTATGGATTCTCTCATCTTCCTTGGTGAAGGAGACCGTGCCATCTTTCTCCAACACTTGGTTCAGTCTTTCGGTTGCACTTACATCTGCCTCTGGTCGCACGATCCCCAGCAGTCCAGGTAAGAGCCAATTGAAAACCCTCCAGTTTCCCATTTCTGTACTGTAAAATGTAAAGCAATCGGTACCTGAAAAGTTTCTTTTCTGATCAGTTGTTTAAGGTACCGAGATGGATACTATCACGAAAGAAGTAATAACCAACAGCCAAGTACATCATCAGGAAGTCTTGCTCACAGACGCTTCATTGAATATGGGCAATCAATCATCATTGTTGATAGCAGGTATGTACACATGCACAGAAAAATCAAATTGGTAAGGACTAAAATAGCACTTCGTGCACATTGTATCAATATTTATGTTTGAAAAAGTTCTTTTTCTTTATTCCTTTCACTTTTAGCCACATTCCAGGATTGGCTTTTCTGAACAATCTGCCTTACATGGAGCTTCAGTTGGCCGATCTTCGCAGGATGGCTTCCACTGAAACGCAACGCTTATTCTATGAGGTATATATGATGTTTACACATGTGATACATGTTACGACACCTTTAGAACACTTACATTTATTGCTGGCCTAATTCGGTTTTCATTTTTGTGATGTTGTAGGAAGCTGGGATCAAGGTTTGTTAAGTTAACAATTTCCTTTTCCTTTGTTTATTAGTGCAGTCTTCTTAATTTTCTAGTTCTAGCGCTTCTTGATCAGTCTTTAACCTTAAATTATCATAATGCACCGTATCTTGCATGATTCTGAAGCTTCCTCTTTTAAATGTGAATATTCTAGACAGCCATATTTATGGGGTGCAACGCTGGGGAGATTGAGCTTGGGTTTTCTGACGGCTCCCAGGTAAAGAAAACTTGCCACATCCCAAAATTAATAAATACTATTACACACTACAGTTGGCACATTAAGCCCAACTACCTACCTTGGCCTCAGGAGGGTTATGTCTATATAAATTATTCATTGCTTGCAATATATAAAGAGAGACTCCTTCCACCTTTCAGGTCAATATGGAATTGGAGATGAGGAACTTGTTCCCTGATGATTTCTCTCGACCTTTATTAGATCCAACAACAACCAGAGATCAGCTTCCCCAGCAGCCAAGCACTACTGATCAGAACCGGCCTGCCTCATCTTCATCATCCTTAAGGTCTTTATCATACGATAGCCCCGAGTACTCTCCCCTCCTGTTTGATATGCCAGCCACTTCTTACCTCGTCCCTGAAGCACAACGAGAAGCAATGATTCAACAGGCTTTAGGATCAGCTCACCGGCCAGTATTTTCACCAACCGCTGCTAGTCCACACCAGCAAGCTATCAGGGCCTTGAATCTAATCAGAAACATTCAGTTACCGACAATTGAGAGCGAAGATGCTGCAATGACAGAAGCCATGATTGCTGTCATATCTTCTAGTGCTTCTCCTTCATCATCTGTTCAACAACCCCAACAAAATTTCCCGCCTAATTACCGAGTAAATGGATCACATGCTAGTGCATTCAGAAGGTACAGGCCATCCTTAGCCCCCAGGCTGCCAACTTCGTCCAGAATCCAAGGGGAGAATGTGCTCAAAAGATCTATCAGGTTTCTCGGAACCTTAAACTCAATGCGATCTCAAGGACAAATGCTAGCAGGCCGGACATCAAGCACTCTGCATCATATGATATCAGAGAGAAGAAGACGAGAAAAACTCAATGAAAGCTTTCAGGCATTGAGATCACTGCTTCCTCCTGGAACCAAGGTATGATAAAGATTTTATAGTCCAAAATCTTAGTAATCCAATAGCAGAATTATTTTTTTGCAAACAAATCTCTTATATAGGGGGAGTAAATAAAATTGCATTTTCAGAAGGATAAAGCCTCGGTGCTAACGAGTACAAGGGAGTACTTGAGTTCCTTGAAAGATCAAGTTGCTGAACTTAGGAAAAGGAACCATGTATTAGAGGCACAACTTTTGCCAAAAATGTCTGCAGCTGTTGAGGAAACAATTAGCGGTGTCTCGTCCGTCGAGAGGGTTGAGGTGCAGATTAGAGATGTTGGTGCATCCACATCAGCATCATCATCATCATCATCATCATCAAGAATTGTGGACTTGCAAGTGATATTGAGGGCTGAAGTTAGCATGGTAGATTTAGTGGTTCGTTTGCTGGAGTTCTTGAAAATTGATCAAAAAGTAAGCTTAATGTCTGTAGAAGCCAACACAAGAATGGCAGAACCAACTTCCGTAAGCAACGTAGTTTTGATGAGGCTGAGAATTGAGGTATGCGCTGCACTCCTGTCTTTTACATAAGCATCAGATCTTTAGTACTCAAGGTTAACTGTTTTAAATGTTATTGTTTCCTTTGCCGTTTTGATACCTTTTTGCAAAAGATACTCATTTTTTCCAAGAATATATGGTATTGATATTGTGGTAACAAACATTGAACTGAAGAATTTCGAATGGTAAAGTTGAGGCCAATGATCACTTACTTCTTCAACCAGCGTATTTTTTGAAAATTTAGAATGCTATATATCTTCCAAGGAAGAATTTGAGATGCCTAAAAAATAGTGCAACTTATTTGTTTGTTTACACTCGACATCCCTCTCTAGGAATTCAACTATGCAAAGATGGGAGTTTTTTTTTTAATCACACTAGATAACTTACTAAAAATTGGTAAATTTGACTTTTAAGATACATATTCAAATTGGTTTATAATGACTTCACTTAAATATTCAGTGTTCTTAGCTTATATGTAGTATGAACAAATATTTTATCATGAACCAAGTATATGTATGAACAATAGTAGCTAAAAAACTAAGATAACTCCAAATTGATGGAATCTTCTTTACTTGTATGCTAAAACTAATCCTGTCTAGGGGCATTATACTTGCACGAGTATCATCCAATGTGAACACTTGATAAATATAGAAATTCAGTAGGAAGTTTCCATGACATCAAGCTTGCAGTTACTCCACTCAATATTGAACTAATCAAAATATTAAAATACCTTTTTCTTGAAGAAAAAAAATAATTGGTGTCTAATTTTCTTGGTTCATTCTCCATGTAGGAAGGTGAATGGGACGAGTCTGCCTTCCAAGAAGCCATAAGGAGGGTTCTTAATGACCTTGCGCAGTGACTAATGCCACCAAACCATCTCATGACACTTGTATTACTTGTGCCAAATCACGTAAAGTTTTTCCCATGATTTAGACCGGCGGCTCCCGTAGACCTCAGCTGGAGATTGGGGGTGGTTGTTGGTCATCATTTTCCCCGCTAACAATTCAAGCAGCAAACCGGGTAAAGGTAGCAGAGAGATTGTAGAAGAGTTTGATTCATCTCCTAGCACTTGTCACAATTTTGGTAGCCAACAAAATCTTGATACGAATTTACGAGCAAAGCTTCCCTTAAGGAAGCCAGGCTGAAGTATAGACAATGACTGGATGATCTACGTGCAAAAGTTTATGTCTTTTTTTTTTTTGAAAACTATCTCTTGTAACTTTTAACTCGTATAAATTACATACTCCATGCCTATATATTTTTTATCTTAATTAATTGTCTGATTGTTGGAAAGAATTTTTACTCTGCTGGTTCCTATTCCATCATTTAAATTTTAGGGTTTTCTTTCTTGTCGATTATTTCAGCTTTTCAAAACTTGACAACAAGAAGAGGATAGGCTAGTAAACACCCCTTTGAAACAAGGGTTTAAACAATCTAGGACTTCGGAGCCTGTGCGTTGCTCTATAGAGTTTGTTTCGAAGCCAAAAATTACTTCGTAAAAGCATCTCCCTCTGGAGGTCTTCTTCAGCCAAGTACTTTTTATTAAGAGTCAATACAAGAAACAAAATAGAAGGCCCACAAACTAATTTTGTGTTTCTGTATGAACAAATATATTTTATATATGTAAACACACAGAGAGAGACTAAGTTTCGATGAGTTAGTAATAATTAATCAAAGGAGGAATAATAAACTTATTCTTAAAAAAAAAAAAAAAAAAAAAACCAAGTGGCGATGAGTTGGGCGGGACCGGAGCAATAGACATGAAAGGCGATGAATGAGCATCACTCGTTTCGTGTATAAATCCAAGTAAAAGTGATGATGAGGTTTATACGGATTTGATGGTGTTGCCATTCTTGACTGAATAGGAATTATGTAGACCATCACCATTGTCCTTGAGAGAGGAGAAATACATACCAGTGTGTGAGGGTAGAAGCATCCAATAAATTCCGATGTATGAATTCAAAGATTTGGTCCAACGTCAAAAACCATTACTTTTTTCAATTCCACCTAATCCATGTCATGTGTTTCGCTTTCATGCCTTCAACTTCAAACACTACTACTACTACTACTATAGACAATATAAGTACATGGTTAATTATACAGTATTGTCCTTTTCCCCCCCCCCCACGCTACAAAAGCATTCTTTTATTCTTTTCTTTCTTTAATTTGTATATAGATATGAAGAAAATATCATGGGTAGTAACTTGATATCTCATGAGTCTTTTTTGCTTGATAGACTTAAACCAAGAAAATTAATAGCTTAGAATCGACGCTTTTGACCGAAATTTTTCTTGAATGAGACTTCGTTTGTCACATTCAAACATATGATATCGAGTCCCTAGTTGTACGTACTTGTTTGTTTAAACATCTTGCTAGTAATCAAATGCAAACGAAAGATTCAGCTCTTGTATTGTATTTGTTTCATTCAATTTTCAATTACACAGCTGCAATCTGCATAATTATCTCACGAGCTGAATGAGATGTGAGTCATAGGACCATCGAAGGTTTTTTTCTTTTTGCTCTTTCACAACTCACCAAAGTTGAGTTTAATATCATAGCATAGAGAAAGTTTTGACCAGCAACGATAAAATACATGCATTTAAAAACCTAGAGATTGATGATGAGTTTCTGAAACGTTCAATGGATTTGAAGGAGCTCAAATTTTCCCAGAAATTCAATGGATTAGGATCTCCTGATGTTTTCCAAGAGTTTATATCAGATAAAAGTTGGCACCTGGTCTGGTAGTATTAAACATTGAGGAATTGCAGTCTGATCTTATCTGGGGAGGGTACGTATCATATAGCTTATAATTGTCTAGAAGGCATTTTCAATCATATTTTGAGAGAAACTAATACCCAGAGATTGATGGATTCGAAAAACATAAGGCTGCAATTTGCCCTTTCATTGATATTTCCCTTATCATGCATGCACTTATAAGCATATGTTTATAGTTTGTAAATACTGTGTTATGTCTTTCTAATATTTGCGCGTGTACGTATCTTCTAAAAAAAAAA
Source organism: Coffea humblotiana (assembly GCA_023065735.1). Lineage (NCBI taxonomy): Eukaryota > Viridiplantae > Streptophyta > Magnoliopsida > Gentianales > Rubiaceae > Coffea > Coffea humblotiana. The sequence continues at coordinate 8,677,253 of CM041213.1, forward strand.
ATTTATTCACGCATATTATAAATATTCTGAAAAATATTCATATGTTTGGAAGATGTGTAAATAAACAGGTAACTTTTGGCATGTCATACTTCCCTAATAATACTTCAAATTTTGGAAAATTGTAAATTTTGTCTCAGGATTGCGATATATATATATTTCAAGTAACACATAAAATTTATAAAATTGTAACTATGCGTATCATAATTTCTATGAATTTATACATATGAAATTAATATGATCATAAAAATGTAACTAACATAAAGTTTCATACACAAGGGTTAGTGTTAAAACTAATAGTAATGTAACATAATCTATAAAAATCATAGTAAATTTACCCATACGTAGGTTGTTCGATTGTAACTTTCAAATATATTTATACTATTTCCGCATATATATATATATATATATTTGTGCATTATTTCGCCAAATTCATAATTTATGTCAACTTTTTTATCCTATTTTTGCAAAAAAAAAAAAAAATTCATACCCGTATGAATACATGTGCTATTCCTTTTGATGCCGATTCCCTATTTCACTAACTGTGGATACATGTCAAGAGTTTATATCAAAAGTTCGTGCGGAATTCTTCTGTACATTCACGGATTGCACCAGAATTCTTTAACTCTCCTGTGATCTATATAAACGAGAACAAACCAATTGTCGTCCTTTCCTTCTATTCCTCGAACTGTAGTGTGACAAATTGGGATTTGGCGACCATTTATGTCCTACTTTCTGCCAGACAGTTTGCTTGCTGGATAGTGATGTGTGTTAGACAAACAACAGGATCAGTAGAAACTAGAAAGGAGGCCAAAATACAAAAAAAAACAACTGAATGTGACAAAAGTTGGGAAGTTTGGAAAGAAACATGGATCATTAGAGAGAATTTTCGTCGTGTTATTGGATAAAAAACACTCAAATATTACTCCACTTGCCCATTAGAAAGAAACCTTTAGCTTGACAAAGTGAGCATAACTAACCTCGGGAATTCTTTGAGAAGTTTTACAAACTCAAAGCCCACAAAACTGTTCTCTACCATTTTTATGGGAAATTAGCAGAGTGAAATAGTAAAATTCAGAAAGGCCATTAATGTTTAAATTCATGGAAAGGAAGATTTTGCTCTCCCTAATTAACTAATTCTTGATTCTTGAAAGGCTATTTAGTAGCGTAGCAGTGGATGTCGATCCCACTTCTAGAAGATGATAATCTTCCATATTTGGAAAAGTCCTCCTTCTGGGAAAGTTATTCAGAATACTTCAGCATGTCTACCTAAGATGACACATTTCCAAATGAGAAGAAAAGTACCTAATCCTAGGATGTTTCGAAGAAGGAGAAAAACGGGCAAAGAGTAAGTAGCAGCAGCATATAGCAGCAAAGCCAACGCCATTGATTGCTCAGCTAAGTACCAAATCCTGGGATGTTTCCAAGAAGGAGAACACGGGAAAATAGCAAGTAATAGTAGAATATAGCAGCAAAGCCAACGCCATTGATTGCTCAGCTAAGGGGTTCCCATCAAGTTGGGGAAAAAACTGTTGAAAAATGTAACGACTATCATTGTAGCCTAGAACTAGTATTCTTAATTTCATCTTTCCTATCAAACTTTTGAGGTGCAATGATGTTAACAGAAACTGGAACAATTATCGTGTTGATGGGCTGTGGAAAAAGCACAAGACCTTAACAATCACGGACTTCATTTTAACCATATGTTGTAATTTTGGAATTTGACCAACTGACCAAGAATCAAGTACTTGATAAAGTTTACAAAATAGATTAAAAAAATATAAATGTCGGGACATTTTATACTCCAATAACCTAAGTGCAGAAAGGAAAAAGAATACAATCATTGCATATGTGATATTTAGGGCTGAAAATAAATTAAACTGCTCATGAACATTCATGAGTTGGTTCGGTCAAAACTCAACTCGACGTCGATTAACATTGAATCGAGTTTGAGTCGAACTCGAGCCAATCAGGTCGAGTTCGAACACAAAAAAACTCAGCTCGTTAGCTCACGAGCTGCTCGATTATACATTTTTTATTTTTTATTTTAATAGCGAAATTAAATATATATTTCTAATATTTTATTACTTGTTTAAAAAATTACTATTTTATTCATTTTTTTAAAAAATAAATATAATTATATTCTATTTTTTTAAAAACTCAAGTAGGCTTGAACTCGAGCTCAACTCAGCTGGAATTTGAGATCGAATTTGAGTTCGAACTTTACATTGAGAGTTCGTCGAGTTTGAGCTCGAACTCGACTCAATTAAGTCAAACTCGACTAGACTCGTTTATAACCCTAAATACCGTAATCTATTTACTTATAATACTAATTGTGTAAAGACGTTATTCTTTTTTTCCGGATACGACAACAGTTGTATAACCTAACCTATCCTACACTAAGGGGGAGGAAGCGGACCTAAGCAGGTCCAGGAATAACTCGAAGAGGACTGAACCACCACCGGACCAGACGGGTGCACTATACACCCGCCTAAATTTTTTGAAGCAAGCCACTTAAATGTAATGGCTAGGCGGTAGCCACCAGCCCAAAGGCTGGTGGTTGTGTAAAGACGTTATTCAACCACAGCATTCTTGCGTTCTAGTTAACATTTGAAAAATCGTTCTTCTTTTTGAGTATTCATATGAGAATTCATGTCGTGTAACATTAAGCTTCCTAATGTGTTGAATCAGCAAAAAATGTCATGGGAGTTTCAAAATTTTGTCTTACAAATATTTAAGCGTATATTAACACTATAAAGAAAGATAAACTTGGAAACATCAACCTTGGAGATGATTGATATCGAATGACAGAGACAAAATGGGACGAGCTATCTTGAAAAAGTTGACGGGATAAAGTTATCAAAATCTGAAAATATTCCACAAAAAAGCAAAAGTCTTCCAATGTAACGTGCGCCAATCCTGTGGAAAGTTCAGTATGATTAACCTTCTTAATTAGTAGTGCGTAGAGCGTGAAAAACTAGTTGAACGGTAAATCGACAACTTCTGTCATCTTAGCTGCTTAGTAGAAGACATCGTCAGATGAAATTTGTATTGGATGAATGGGAATGGCTGCTGGCGCCGGAAGAAAACGCAGGACCAGTTGATGGTGAAAATTCCACATTCTAAATTTCTTTTTTTCTTGTGAGGGTGATTAGCTATCGGGAATACTCCTGCAAGAATAATACAACTCTGTTTTTTGGCTTCAAAGGAAAACATTTAAGTGGGAACCCTGAAATGGAAAACATTTCCTTACTGTAACTTCCAGGAAAGAGCCCTAAGCATCCGCTTGGCTTTCCGAGTTTCCGTTGCTCCTTAACCTTCTTTGCCTCTTAGCTGTCAGCTTATCGAATTGGTCAGCCGGACAACTACGCATGAAAGTGAAGTTTAGTTTCATCAACTGGACTGGATGAATCTTCTAAGATGGTGATGATAGTTACTTGGCCAGTTCAAGTTTCTGCACATATTACAAATGGTACCAGAGACCATTTTTGTGACTTTTCCAGAGCATCTTTCAAGAAAAAGACTTTTCCTCCACAAGGGAAAAGAACAACGGGGTTAGGTGCACCTGCGGTTAATGATTTGGTCAGTCAATTTGAAAACCACCCCAGAAAAAAAAATGAAATTTGAATTTAGCGCTCCAATCCATCCGAGCTCGACTGACCAGCAACCTCAGAGAAGCCCCGTGTCCAGCAGAAAACATGCGGAGAGAGAGAGAGAGAGAGACATTGGCCAAAAAAGAGATGAAATAATAATGATAAATAAATAAATCCAAAGCTGAAAGGAAAAGGCATGATCTTACTTTCCTCAAAAATCACCACTAAAGTGGTTGGAGACCAATGTCGTGACGTACAAATGCTGCTGTATAAACGATGATTAGAACCTGGAAATCAAATTCCAGAAAATAAACGAGGGCCTTGCGCTTTCTAGACCAACAAAATTTTGATCAATTAGATGACCAAGAGAATATGTATATCTGACAGATAGAAGATACAAGGCCATCACGAGAAAATCAAAACACTGTTACAGATGGCCTGCAAACAAGTGTGCTCCAACGCCTTAAGTACTATCAACTCAATCCACTGCATGGAGCAACCAGGAAGAGAAATGAAAATAGCATTTACACCCAGAGGACATTCACACTTTATGCCTCAACTGCAGTTACAACTTCTTCATCAGTCGTATCCGATGCAACAATCTCCCCAACAGTGTCTCCATCTAAACCTTCCGGATCAGTATCCTTGCTTGCTTCTGCACCAACAAGCTTCTCCCTAAGTTTCACCATAAGTTCCTCTCGTACGCTCTCATTTGAAACCAGGTACTGTTTCAAGGCCTCCTTGCCGTGTATTGTCTCACCATTCACATAATAAAACCCACCATTCTTTCTGAGGAACTTGTGCTTCAATCCTAACTCTATGATCTCTGATTCACGACAAATCCCCTTCCCAAATTCAAGCTCAACTCTGCTGTTCTAAATGGAGGGGCATGCTTGTTCTTTACAATCTTCACCACAACTTGGCTGCCTATGGTCTGTAAACAGTCGGAAAAAAAAAAAAAACAACAGCACCCACATGAATTAAGAACATGAACGAAGCCAAGTCTAGACCACATACTCATTTAGGTCATCTTGTTAAAAACAATTGATTCCAGTCACTCCAATCAAGGTATCCATGTAAAGTAAAGCAGTAAGATTGTTCAATAGTAAGAGCAACTGACCATATACCTATACCTTCAACAGCTCAATATGAAGAAAAAGCATGCAAAGTAGTGTGTTTTCCTCTATATCCTTTATAAGAGACCACTAATGCTGCTGATCAAAGGCCAAAGCAAAAAATCAAATAAACAGTAGACAAAACTCGAGCAATTAATTACAATTTAACAATAACTCTTAGGAGATGAAAAATAACAAAGTAAAGAAAGCCTTTAATCTCTTTTGACATGGTACAAATAAGGCAAAATATAATTTTATGGTTCAGCAGATTAGCATCCTCCAACCAGCCAACTTTAATCCACATTTGAACAGCATACTGCAGATTAATCCAGTCTTCAGGATTTCTTTACAATAAAGCATTTTTTTACAGAACAATACTTCATAAGACAAAACATTTTCATTGAAGGGACATCCTTACACAATTTAGTCCGTGCATGCACAAAGAGAGAGAGAGAGAGAGAGAGAGAGCAACTAAAATAATACAAAAGCACAGACCACGGATACAGACATGGTTAACTTTGAACAAATAGAAAACAATCTCATGGTCAAAAATGTTTATACAACCAAAAGGTGTCAGATACAAAACAAGTGTGAGCATCTATTTCCAAATCCAAGGCTTACAATTAAAGGCAAAAGATCCTTCACGTTGCCTCTTGAACAATCAAAACCACATGTTCAAAATGTAAACTTAAGTAACTAAGAGGCAATTAGAGATGCAAACAAAATTTTACCTCATCACCCCTCTTGACGAGACCTATTCTCTTGATGTTTAGACGCACTGAAGCATAAAACTTCAATGCATTACCACCACAGGTGACTTCAGTGGGACCACCAAATCCAACAACAGATAGTTTTGCTCTGACCTGAGTAACATGTAATTCCAAGAAGTTGGTAACTGTAAATTAGCAAATTATAGGAAAAGAAAATTGATAAATTGCAAAGTAGCACAAGAAAAAGTATCAGTCCTCAGGCTCCAAACTTATTTAGAGAGGTGAAGGGACTATACTAACTTATGAGATAACATTAATTCTCCCCCTGGTAATTACTTACCTGCACAATCTAGTTCATGCCTATAAGCAACATCACATGTCATGTGAACAAGTTCTAAAGCACGCAAAACCATATTAAGTAACAGCATAACCTGATCTTAGTATGATGCGAGTGATTAATAGTCTAATTATGTAACATCAAACCAAATAGATAAAACAAATGTTCTTCAGGTTCTTCTTAAAAATTGCAAAAAAAAAAAAAAAAGATCTACTGGGACAAGTGAACCAAATTAATCAGGACTGATTAAGTTTTTATCTCTTTTCCACAGTACCATTTATATAGACGGGACTGATGAGTTCCTGGTCTATTTGAGTGGGCTGCTAAGCATTATTAGAATCAAAGCAATAATGCACCCAGGTTTTAATATTAGCAAATTTAGGCAGACGCCCTCATCAGATGAGAAAAAAAGAAAGTTTCTTCACGACACCTATAAACTCTATACAGAACTTCTGAAACTTATTAGCAGTACCTGATTAATAAAGATTAGGATAGTTTGTGATAAAGACAAAGAATGGCTCAGTTTGCGAAGAGCCTGGCTCATTAATCTAGCTTGCATTGCCATGTGAGCGTCACCCATTTCACCGTCAAGTTCACCTTTGGGGACAAGGGCAGCAACCTGAAAGCCAGTAAATCATTCAAAAGTGACTTACAATCAAATGATTGTAAACAATATCCAGAGATTCAATACAATCAAATGATCGTAAACAATATCCAGAGATTCAATACAATCAAATGATCGTAAACAATATCCAGAGATTCAACAGCAATCTCAACTTTTAAGGATCAGCAATCTAACTTACACTGTCCACCACAACAACATCAACTGAACCACTCCTGATAATGGTATCTACAAGACTGAGAGCCTGCTCCCCACAATCTGGTTGTGAAAGAAGTAAGTTTTCAGTGTTGACTCCGATAGCCTGAGCTAGGGCTGGATCAAGAGCGTGCTCAGCATCAACAAAAACACAGTAGCCTACCCCCAAAAAAAAAAGTTCAAATTGCAATATTCTGTAAAATCTTGACACAAAAATTGTAAGAAACTCTAGTTTGAGAATTTAATAGTGAACCAAACCTACTTGGTATCTTCTTCAAAACAACCTGCCTATGGGCTAGCCTTTAAGACAAGCCATATAGACATAAAATACTTATAAGTGAGTTAAAACCTTAACTGCAAGAAAATAGAAATATCAACTGAAAAAAATCCTAATAGGAGCATTACTACAGGAAGCACTAACTGCTGCAGATACAAAGATTTGTCCATGTTGGCGGGCAAATGGTATTTGACAATATTAGACTAGATAATTCACAAGCCATAGAAAATCAGACTGGTACCCTCTTTCTCACAGTCAGTACAACGAGTGATCTTAAATGCAACCAGTACCAGAACCTACAGCGATCCAATTCAGAGTGAAAGGACATTTCTAACTAATGGGTTAAAAGATAGAACTTGACATTCAACACTCAAATCTGACCAAATTCAAGATAAATTCCACTTTGGTAGCTCATTAAGAACTATTTTGACATCAGCACCATACTGAGAATGCATATAGACCTCCAGATGTCATTGCTGACAGATTTTGTGCACATCTTTCAATGGGAAGTCAGATCTTTGCTTCACTAGTAAAATATGAATATTTAATTTCAATGCATTGATCGTATTTTTCTATGCCAAACACTCGTAAGCAAACCACCCCAAGACACGAAGATAATGCCTCTCTAAATGCTCTCTTAGCAGAAAGAAAAATAGGGAAGTCTCTATACTCATGGAGCTACATTAGGAAACCTTGGAAATGAATACTGCATATAGAGAAAGAGCAAGACTGCATAAACTAATTCAAGTCACCTCCTTGTTTCTGTGCCTCAGCAATTACATGTAGAGCAAGAGTTGTTTTTCCAGAAGCCTCTGGACCATAAATCTCCACAACACGTCCCTGCACACAGTAAACAATAAGGTTAACAGAAACCAATAGTGATACAAAGTAATTAAAAAGCTTCCATTTCAGTGAAGATTTTCAGGAACAAGACAAAGCTTTTCTTTTGCTACACAATTTGGAAATTTTAAATGCTGATTAATCAGAATGGAAAGATTCAAATCAAGAATAATTACAGCAGCTCTTAGTTGAAGTCCCAATTAGCTAGAGAAAGTCCTTTCAGTGGTATAGTATTGCACTCTAAAACGATGTCAATATGATTCTTTAGAAATTTGCAGATATTTAGTGCACTTGAAACAATAATTTAAAATCAGCATCTGGCATTACAGCATAAGAAACACATAAGATGTCCAACCTTTGGAAGTCCTCCAACCCCAAGCGCAACATCCAAAGCAAATGAACCTGTAGACACAACTGGAACTTGTTTGACAGGGGCAGAGCGACCAAGCCACATGATAGAACCTTTTCCAAATGATGCAGTGATCTGATCCATTGCCTGCTTGAGTGCCAAATCTTTCTTTGACATATTCTCCTCACCCGAGTCACTTCCATCTGACTTGGATTTTCTTCTACCTTCCATACAAAAAATAACTTATGTTCATAATGAACTAATGAAGCAAAAAAAAAATGATATTTTCTACTGCAGAGAGAGCAAAAAGTAGGTACTCTCAAGCAGAAATAACACAATCCCTGCCAAATGTAAAAAATATCAAACTCAACAAATTTCAGCAAAAAGCGACACTTAAAAGAATTCATCTGATTCAAAGAATCACAGGGGGGAAAAAAGTCAAGTGATTGTCACATTAAGGATGATGCACTTAATGTTAAAATACTCCAGGAGGGAGGTACAAGTCCAAAATATAGCAAAAAACTTGCATACTTGGGTGCTATATAATTTTTCTGCCGAGACAGTTGGTTTTAAGATTCTAGTGAACAGAAAACGCCAAAATATGGGAGAAAACATGCAAGTGTCACATTTAATAAACATGACACTTGAAGTATTCAAACACTAAGCAAATATATGTATTAGATTTTAACCGGTCCTGGCAAGGACCTAAAGCCTAAAAAGATAGACTTTATATGCAAAAGTTATTCTACTCTATCTATTTTTGAAATCCATCAAAATGATCACCAAGACAAGAAGGTATGAAGACCAAATGCAGGTCAGTTCAGCAGGAAAATAAACTTCGGGCACCTTTGGAGGAAAAGTAGGAGAGCTGAGTGGATACCCCTAACAAGCTCTTCCTAAAAGTCTGCATCAACAAACAACAAATTCGTGTGATGACTCATGAAGAAAGCGAGAAACCAAAAAAAAAAAAAAAAAAAAAGCAGTAATAATTGAAAAACAATGTCAGAAAACGTATCAAACAAAAGACTTTTTTCTTTATACAGTATGCAACTTCAATAATTTTGTTTCAAAAAGGAACAACTTCTGCAAGTTAGCAAAGTAAAGCATTTGATTTTCGTGATTTATAGGAAATTATAGAATAATTATTTATTCGCAGCTTCCGACTGCTAATAACAAGTATAAACACTATATTACACCTATAGGAATAGTACAAACAAAACATAGATAGCGAAAAAACGCTGAAAACTCAACAAAGCTCTGAAAAACATATTTGAGCAAAAGCTGAAAATTAATAAAAAAAAAAGGCTTCAAATTTCTACAACGGGCCATTACCAATCATTAATCCTAACCAAAATTTTCAAAAATACAAAGAAAATAAGAAGAAAATCTTCCCTATTTTAAGTGGCCTTGTATTTCTGGTTTGGCTGGGGAAATTACCTGAGAGGGAGGTTGCAGAAACAGAGAGCGTCCGAGAGAAGAAGCATTTCGGAGAAGCCTCGCCATCATATTCAAAGGCTTCCACCAAACCCACAGAAAAAAAGGAAAGTCAAAATCCCTTTGACAATGCCCTCCTCACTCCACTCTGAACTTTTGACTATCTCTAAAAAAAGACTCTTCTCTGTCTCCTCTCACAAGAGACTTGAGAGAGAGAGAACAAAAAAAAATGAAGCTGCTAAATCATTGTGCTTGATTCGAAAAGTTACTTGAAAGCTTTCAAGAGAAGTAGAAGTGAAGGAAGAAGAAGAAAGGAGGAGAGAATTTTTTTAGGGTTTTAAGCAATTTTCCCTCCCTTTCCAGCTCTTCGTTGTAGCCTGGCCCTGCCGTGGTTTCCTCGGACGAAGAAAAAGAAATTGGAAAAGTTTCGGAATTTGGAATTAACCAAATGAATTAAGTTTAATTACATTTACCTCCCCTGAGGTTTGTTCGAACACATATTATTTGAAATTTTAGGTTTAATTTGGTTTAATTACATTTACTGAAAGTTTGACCAAATAACAAAAACTCCCTGTCAACATCAACATCCGACTAACAGAAATTATGAAATAGCAGATTTGCCCTCTTTTAGTTCAAATAGTTAAAAAAAAAACAGAAAAACAAAAAAAAAAGAAGGAGAAATACCACAAGTAGAAGATGGTGAATACATAAAACAATAAAAAAGCTAACAAAATAGCAAAGGACCAAAAGAAAAAGCAAGGTTGAGGAGAAAAAATAAACAGCTTAACAACGCTAATTTTTTAGTTTCATAGATTAACTGATAGGAAAATGAGGAAAAAAAAAGGGAAAACTTAGTAGTACTAATTTGAAGTAATTACCAAAAGGGAACAAAAAAAGAATGAAAAAAGCAAATCAAATTTTGACACTATTTCAGAGTTCCCGCACCATTATTCTACTTTCTAACAATTTAGATTAGATTTCTTCTATACTTAGTCTTTGTTGGTATTCTTTCTTTCTTTTCTTAATCCTTTGTTTCCTTTCAAGTCAACCAAAATTAAAGTTTTTATGAACTTGAACCTTCTTCGTATGTATCATCTTCCCTCTTTTTCATGCCTCTAGTAAATAAAAACAGACAAAGATTCAAAACATATCTTCAAAATTCAAATCCTCTTTGGAAAACTTTGAAGAACATAAAAAGTCCCAAATCGGACTTTTTAAAATTTTGAGTTTAAAACAATAAATGTGAATTGAGGAACAATAAATGCAAGGGGGAGTTTGTTATACATTCATGACTTTGAAGGCTTTTTTTTGTAATTTGGCCAAAATTTAGGGACTGAATGTTAGTTTAACGAAACATCAATGGAAGTATTAAATGTCACTCTGCGTGACTGTGCAGTGAACTGTGTTCGCTGGTGGGGCCCAACTCAAGGGGTGTTGCTTCGTGTCTCATTCGGTCGTTTGCGAGATAGTCGCTCCTGGATTTACGCTTTTTTTGTGTCGATTGGAATTTCGACGACTGGACTTTTCTTTGGGAAAAAACCGAGTCTGGTCCGGCCCGCGTCTGGGTTTCGCTTGTAAGACCCAAAATATTCGGCCTGGAATCTAGACGTGTATTCGCATCTTGTTAGATGGCCAATGTGATTGGATTTGGACTGATCCAAGATTCTCAAATGCCCAATCTTCCAACCTTAAGCCGAGCGACGCGCCATCATGTCAAATTTGTACATTTTTAATCGTTCTCTTTCACAAATTGGCTTCATCGGCAATTACTTGTTTACAGATTAAACGAAAAATGAAGCACTATAACCCCAGAAATAAAAGGATTAGAAGATTGCTACTTTTCATTTTAATGACCGTTTGACGTGACAGAGTAGCTGTGAACGCAATGACGCAATTACAATTTGGTGACAGGAGTCAGTTTGTGAATTTAATGAAATATAAAAAAATATATTTTTTAAATAATATTCTACCCGAACACACTCAATTGAGATTACAACAGTCAAACTTTGAGGTGATCAATAATAGGAAGAAGCGGCAGCATACATTTTTTGTTTCGACTTTTATTTGACAAAAGATCTGCTGATCCCGATACAAATTTTACACTCCCGTATGTTATTAGAATACATTCACATTGCATATATTATTACTGTTGAATGCATGACATATGAATAAAATTTAGATTTTAATTTTAAATTTGGATGAATTATCATGTATCCAATGATTATGATGTATACACTCTCAATGTATAAATTAATCAAAATATTTAAGCCAAAAGAGCCAAGGTTCCCTCCCCCTACCAAAAAAAAAAAAGAATTGGTGTTTTCCGCTCCATTAGCCACATTTTGTTCAATCGTTATGAATTCTTGACAAAATAACAGTCGTCGCTAGGGGTGTTAATTGGTCGGGTTTGGGTCGAAATTGAAAATTTTGGATCTAAATCCCTTTTTATGTAGTAAACCCAATCTGACCTGTATACTCGACGAATCTTGATCTTAGAGTTCCGGAACCGGATTCGATGGATTCTGGATCGAATCTAAGTCTACTTAAAAAGAAAATGTCCAAACTTAAACATTTCAAATTTAAATTCAAAACCAATCACAAAATCCAATTTCCAAACTTAAATAAATCAAATTATAAAGCTAAATCACAAATAACCTGCAATAGTCAATACAAAATTAATCACAAATCAATCTATAAAATCATTACTAAATTATTAATTTGATAAAAAAATGTATTTAAAAATATTTATATTTTATAATTATTAATATATTATTCGAATTCGGATCGAATACGAATAGAAATCCTATATTTCATATTCGACCCGTTTTTCGTTAGAGTAAACGAGTTTGGATATCAAAATTATTTTTCAACCCAAACTCAAAAAAATTTATCGGATCCGAATTGGATCAAGATCTAAACCTGACCCATTGACACCCTCATTGAGGACTTGTGAGAGAAATAACAACCCATAACGTTACAGCTCAAAAACTTTACCATCAAACTTGCTCAAGCTTTCGCAAATAGCCGCCAAGCTGGGTCATATGAGGAATACAAATTACAAAAATATTGTAAGCGACGTACGAATCATAATAACAATGCAAACTATATAATAACATATTCATTTTTAAAGATTTTGTATTTGTATCCATTGCTGATAGTTAGGATACGATGTGTTTTGTTAGTTCGCTCTACAAATTAATTAATGACTCGAACCATCATCAGAAGTTCAGAGAAAAGCACCGTGACTTTTGTCAGCTTCCTTTCCCAAGGTCTAGATTTGGATGAATTTAGCACTGAGCCACCACAGTAAGAACCATTCCTGATTATTAGCTCAGTTCAGAAATTCCGATCAAGTATGCTTTACTTCAATCTTGCATAAATCAGCAAATCCCAATGTTGGGGCTTGAATAGAACTTAATTACGTATAGGACCTAACTCATGTTCACTCAATACAAGCACAATTCCATGACTGGAAAATCACAGTGGAGGATTCCTTAAAGGAACTCCTGGAGTAAGATGCAATGACTACGCTAACATGGCTGTATAGCTATACTCAAATGTCTCAGCATCAGAATCCAACAATTTCCATGAACATCCCTAACTATTTCACCATGATATCCCAAAGCCAGAACCAAGAAAAGAATACAAAACAAAAATATAGGAAAATTAAGAAGATGGATTCTAGCACTGTTCATATGATGGCATATGATGATCCAAGCAGAACACACAAAATTGACACAACCCCTCTTGTTTGGCAATACCCATCAATGCACACCCCAGCCACTCCAGAATCCAAAAGTGATCAATGCAACGTTACTGCTGCTTACATTCAGGAGGTCTCTCACCCGGCTGACCATCACCAATTGGTACTCTTCCACTCTTCTACAATTTACAGCAAAACAAATCATCAACATTTGACATACATAAATTGGATCATATAACTTCAGGGAAATAGACTATTAGAAATCACACCTTCAGTGAAACAAACAACAAAAAATATTGGCAAGCAAGGACGAAAGAAAACAGAAATGATGTGACAAGAAAAGGATCAAAACCAACACAGCTATCACTAGCAACAAAAGTCCTAATCCTTTTACCTTCTTCCTGTTCTTGGGCTGATCATCCTCCTCATCATCCTCCTCGTCCTCGCCATCTTCCTCCTCGTCCTCATCATCTTCCTCCTCCTCATCATCAAGCTCTTCATCATCATCATCATCTATTTCAGCAAACTCATCACTAGCAGCTTCCCCAGTGAACCAAGAGACAGCATGTGGGATGATTTTATCTCGAATGGTAGAACTGCAGGAACAAGAATGATGAGCATCCACTTCATTGATATGATAAACATGAACCATGAACCCAAGGAAACAATCATTTAAACATTCAAGGGCCCAAAAAGAAACACAATATATACAAAGTTTCAAGTTCTTCATAAAGAATATTACTGTACAACTTACCCAATGTCATAGTCTTGTTCCATCAAGTTCTGGAGCTCCTCAGCCTGTTCAAAAATCATGAAGAAGAGAAGTTAGAGAGGAAAAGAACAGCTTTCTCCTTCTAAGCATAAAGGCAAGTTGGCTTACAGCATCTTCATCAATGTCTTCATCATCCTCAGGGACTTGTGGCGGACTAAAGAAGTTGAAAAAACTTTCACATTGCTCAGTTTTAGTGATTGGCTTGGCATTCTTTGACCCCTTCTTAGGCTTCTTTTTAAGGATTTTCTGAGTCAAGCATTTTCCTGGGTGCCATTCGATCTCCGTCCTACAGGAACACAAAAAAGTGAGAAGAGAGAGGGAAAATGTTGTAATAGCACTTACATAGTGACTGACAAAGTAAACCCCAGCTTACCCTATTGCTTTCTCTAGAATAGGCTCATCTTCATCAATCATGTGATATGTTTTGGTCAGAACAGAATTTTTAAAGTAAGGATTGGTGTCAAAAATGAACTCAAGCTTGAAACCCTTTGGATTATCAATCCTTGCCCACTTTATATCTTTGAGAAATTTGAGAGCTGCTTCATCTCGTTCAGAAATCTGGCTCGATTTTCATCAACCCAGTTAATAGCCCAAAATAATTGGAGCAAAAAGTGCATGAGTAAGAAAATTGTTGCCAGAATGACTAACCTCCTCGGCAATAACTTCATTATTCTTCATTGCAGTCAGCCAGAAACTAGGAACACCTTTATCTGCATAAAAAGTAGATGTCAAGCTTTATAATGGACAACCAAGGAACAGATTCCAAAATATCGTGAAAATTTACCCTCTGAAGTTGTTTCATCCTCTTTTGCAGCCTCAGCCGCTTCAGCTGTAGCACCTTCAGCTTCATCAACTCCATTCACAATAGTATACCTCTGCACATAATCAAAATTTCTCATCACAACACGGAATTCAACTTTAAGCCTGAAGTTTGATGGGAACTAGCACCCAAAAATATCATGCAAAAGCATTGCCGACCTTGGCATAAAGTGGTTGATATAACTTCTGATACTTGGCCTCCAGAGCTGCTCTCTCCTCAAAAAATTAGCCTCCAATTCATCATGTTCGCTCTGTTGATTAGGAAGACAGAAATACACAAATAAGCAGTTAAACGCTTGAAATCCACAAATCAACCAAAACCATTTCAACATCAAGAAAGGAAGTAGCATTCAGATAAATACAATAATATCAGATGTGGTTTCACAGAAAGTGATAGGCAACTACTACGTCTTGAACTTCATTTTCATCATATCACTGTAGCATCATTTATGTAGATAAATTAAGTTCAACTTTCTTATGACTACAGACCCCAACTGGATCTGGTTGCTCAACTCCAAACTCTTGGGATGCCATTTTGGCTCTTCATAAGACGTCTGGAGTTAAAAGAAAAATTTAAACAACTGTTGCAAAACTGAGATTCTAAAATACCTACAAACAGAACAAGGTTTAGCTGTGTTAATACAAGAAGTGTCAAGAAATGCATCCAGTTATCAGTTTTCAAATTGAAAAATAAAAAGGAAAAAAGGAAAACCTTTTTTACCCAGGGTGGTGTAAATCCCATTTTACAGTAGGTGTAAATCCCACATCTGCGATCCAAATAATTACAAATATGGAACCACCTATGAAGTATTATCTGGCTGGAAAAATAACATTTTATGACCAAAAGGGCAAGCAGTCGATCGCTCAAAAACTAATATCTTTCCCAATTTCCAACCACATACAGCTGTACCAAATTTAATCATTGACTGGAAGATAATTGAGCAAAAGCTGATAAAAGCTACAAGAAACTGCTGAAACATTTGCACGCCTATCCAAGCACAAACACACACACTAGTACACTATTTTAAATTCCCATGTATTTATAATTAACAGTGTTAGAGATTAAATCACATGCCTGAAGGCCCCTTAGAACCTCAACACGCTTCCTGACTACCGGCGACAAGTTCTCCAACACATCTGAATGCTTCCCAGTAAGATCTTGAAGCTTATTCTGCATAAGAAAAAAGAGGCAAGTAGCGTACACCATTAATTTTAACAAGCTCATGAAAAATCCACAAAACAGAATCAGCCCCAACGAAATCCTAATCAGTGTGATTATTCGCCAAGCCTCTAAAACAGAGATTTGCGACAGACCAAAAAAGAGAACAGAAAAAAAAGACAGAAGGAACTTACTTTGAGAGCATTAACAAGGTCTGCTCTATCCTCAGCATTCAAAGCTAATAATAACAAGTTTAAAAAAAAAACAATTAGAACCCAGAAAAGTAACTAAAACAACAATCACAAAGGTAACTAAAACAATCTTGGAATGTTACTAATAGTTTCCATACATAGGGGCTTGGGGTGGGCTGGGGAAGGGGGTTAGAAGGAAGAAGAGGAAAAAGGGTTTTAGGTTAATACCGGAGGTGAGATCGGAAACGTTAAAGTTGTCTTTGCTGTTGCTCATTTCGCAGAACAGGCCTCGTTGGCGGGAGAGGGAGGGGGGGAGGGGAGAAACCCTAGAACCCTAGAAGAAGACTAGAAGAGAAGAAGAGAAGAAGAGAAGCGAGGGGGAGGCAAGAAAGAAAAGAGATAGAGGGAAGATATATATATATGGGGATGGATGGATGGATGAGCTAAAGCAAATAAAGCTAAAGCGCCTCCTTAATTAATTATTACTGTACTATAGTTGTAGCAAATTGGCAATTCCTTCCCTCTCTTCTCTTTTTCCTTGCTCTCACCACTCCAAGTTAAGTATATATCTCTCTCCCCGAAACCTAGCCCCCCTCCAGTCCAGGCCTGGGCTCCATTTATGTTGGTAGGTGTATTAAGCAGTGTTTGGCAGTGTTCTCTCCTTTTCCTTTTTTTTCCCCCTCCCTCTCTCTCTCTCTCTCTCTCTTGTTTCTTTGGATTTTGTGTTTTTTTTTTTGGGGGGGGAGGGGGGTTGTCGGTATCTTTATTTTCATTTTTTCTTTTTCCTGTTTTGTTGGGTTGGTTGGGGACTTGGAGTGATTCAGAATTACTCGTACATAGTAGAATTTTGCACTACCTTTTTTTTTTTGGAAGAAAAATATATATCTGAAGTTTTCAAATATCTCATATTGCAACAGCGGGGACGAAGGTTTTTGAAGATCTTTTATCAGGTCAGCAGCTAGTAGGCGATGAGTCGAGGGCTGCTTAATGCTTGTCCATCGAATCGAATCAGTAGCATTCACAGATTTTTAGATCCTCAATTACCATTTTGGCATCAGTTTAAGCAGAATCCAAATCCGCATATTCCACAGGTCATTGAGGCGTATCAATCTGCCTTTGATTCACACTCAGCGCTCTTTCCGTCTTTCGTTTCAGCATCCGGCTGTACAAACAATCATCCAAAAAAGCAGAGTCTACGATCAAGGAAAATTCATATACAATGAAACATCTACACATTTCACTCGTGCATGATGGCACTGCAATAGAGTACATCGGAGTTTAAAGAATAATTCCGGAAAAAAGAAAAGAAATTTTGGTTTTACTCCGCACAGAATTCTTTCAGATCAGCGCATTATGGGGACCAAACAAGAAGAAAGTGAGAAAGCATCATAAACGAAGCAACTAACAACTATCTGCATTCTGTGGTTAGCACAGCTTCCAGGCAGCACATTTTAAAGATCATCAAAAGAAAACATCAATGAGCAGATCTGGTACTTCTATGGACTTTTGCAAAATCAAGAGTAGGTCTTCCAGCTTGAGTTCAGGAAGGGTTCAAGCAGTGGCAGCACTTTCATCTTCATCTACCTTATCATCATTGGCATCTGATTTGGGATTAGCATTCTTTGATGGCTCCGATGCAAAAACACGTCCTGTCATTGGATCAACCCACCGTGTATCCTTTGGTCCTCCTTTTCGTCCCATTGCCAACATAGGTGGTGGAGGCAACACTCCTGATCTGAAAAGAAGACGTTGAACAGGCTCGGAAGGCTGTGCACCAACAGAGAGCCAATATCTACAGAGCAAGCACAGGTCACCAATTAAATAACTTTCACATTTCAATCGACAATTGAAAGAAATCACCGGTTATATGTAAACCACATAGCAGATACTCCACAGAACAGGCTTGCAAAAGAGCTTAATATTCTATTCCACTAGATTGTAATGTTGAGCAAGAATGGGAGGCATATCTCATAGAGAGTTATGGTTTTATTGCCATTTTTGGACCATCAACAGGAGCCTTTTCGAAGTTTGGAAGTGCTTACATTTCCTTCATTTATAAAACATTATCTAAGGTAAGAGATTCTTACCATCTACATTCCATCTGTCCATGCCTCTATAGTGTGTAGCAGCTATATGGTAACTATTTTCACAATGAATTACATTTGAAAACCGGGGAAAAAAGCACCAAGTGATTTCTGAACTTTCAGAAAAGGCTTCTGTATAGCTCTCAACTTACAGAAATGAAATGATATGAAATACCTCAATCAACTGCAGAGTTTTGCATCTTATCACAGGCAAACATTGGTACGTAAAGCAGCCTATAATGAGTTATCTTACTGAGAAAAGCTCAACCTAGCTTCTACTGAAATAACTACAAAGAGCGGAATCACACTGAAATTAAAATATTTCAACTAATACATTACCAACTTCACAAAATGGACATTGGAAGTGAAAATTTATGCAAAGCTTGATTAGTGAGCAAAATGTTCCATGAAGGTGAATAAGCACCGTAAGATGTTGAGTTTAAATCAAACCTGCCTCATACAAAGTCTAAAGTATTTACTACTACTACACAAAAGATCTTTTGACCATGTTGAGGTGGAGACTCTCACATGTAAGTAGAAAAGGAGAGTTCTTTCCACACACAAACCCACATAGAAGCATCCAACACGAGAAGAGAATCAGGCAAACCAAAGACGAGACAAGATTGCAAACCAGATGAACGCTAAGCTCACACAATTAGGCACTACTAGGTCGTTTAGGCAGTGTACCAAGCATGCTCAGATATTAAAAAACAAAAAACTGATTAAAGGTTCATGTCTGCCTAAAATGGCAGGCATGGATCTTCCCGGAGGATACATTGATATATGATATTTCAATATTTGGACGAGGTTCGGGCAGACCACACTTTCAGCCACTTTTACTAAGTCTAGCAGAAAATTTAAACTCTAGATGGGACATATTTCTACAAGAAACCGCGCTTATTACAGAGCTATTATAGCCAGCAGGCAGTGTAGTATCCAAAACGATACAAACTTCAAGGAGAACGAAATCACAAACATCAATGAACAAAAAAGAAAACTTGGAACAAAAAAAGTGAATAAAAGGGTATATAACTTACTTCACCCTGTCAAAATTAAGGACCCATCCGCTTACCGCCATCCTGACCTGCATCAATCAATTAAATTTTTTTTTGTTAAATTTTGAAGAAACAAGCGTGCAGTAAATGAAGAGCATAATTACGATAAGAAGCAAACTGGGGAGTATAAAAATGGGAGTAGTTCATAGAATAATTGATAGTAAAAGAGAATGAAGGAAGCATAAATATAATTATTGACCAGGGAGAGGGTTGTAGTAGCCGAGGACTTCCAAATGCTTGCCGTCGCGAGGAGATCTGCTATCGGCGGCCATCACCCGGTAGAACGGCTTGTTCCTGCACCCAAACCGAGACAACCTTATCCTCACCGCCATTTTTCCTTCTTCAAATTCTCTAAAGATATCCTTCTCTCTCTCCAATATAGTTAAGTCATTCACTGTATGTGTGTGTGTGCGCGAAAGTTCGGGGCTCTGGAGAACGAAAGGGAAAGAGGGTCCAAGGGTTTTGCTCTGGGCTTTTGTCTAGTCTAGCGAACTACTGCTACTAGTATTTGTCCAGCGGCGTCGTTTTACCAAACAACCAACAAGTTTTTTTTTTTTTTTTTTTTGGTTTTTCCCCCCTTTTCTACACCCTCGCCTTCCAAAACTAACCCTCAGACGTAGTCGAATTTATATAATCACGCCAACATAACCCCAACCGTAAAAGGCTCACGCTTTCAACCCCTCTCAGGGTCTAGTCTGTACAACCCGCCGCCTCAGCGTCACCGGTTACTTCTTCTGTCGTCACCGCCAGGATGCAAACTGCTACTATTACTGACAGACGTCCCCAGACGATGCCATTTCATGGTATTCAGCAAAACCGTAGCCCAGAGCCATCCCAACCTGTAAATTTTCCCCAAGTTTAGACTAGCAGCTAAAGTTTTCGAAGTCCCCAAATTACACAACGACCACAATCAAACCGAATTCAAGAAAGCATGGAGAATTCAGGTTTTGGGACTACCCAGAACCATCTCTTTACTTTCCCACCTCATTCCAATCGGCTGCGGCGCCGGCCCCTCCAGAGCCAAACCTACCGTACCTTGCTTTCCATCTTGTCGCATTGCAATGCCCTCCAATCTTTTTCGCAACCCCAAGTACCAGGTAATTTCATTTCTCTCTAATGTATTTTGCTTTTATAAGTGGCTGTTTTTCTACCGCATAAAAGTCAGAGAATACAATAGAAAGATAAAGCAAGTCCTTTGCTTTTTTGGGTTAGCGAATGCTGGAAAGCTGGTAATCATGGAAAAAACTGTAGAATTGATATCATAAAGTAGAGATGCAAGCTGGGTGTAATGAGGAGATGGAAATTTTCAAGTTATGCTTTGCCCATTCATATTGTTTGTGACATACGCTTCCCAGGATTTAAGTTTCAACTTTTCCGCCCGTGTTCATTCAAATCTACAGAGAGTCCAATTTCAGTCGGTTTCTTTTTCTTTCTTTTTTTTAATTCCAGTTTCTTCAAGATTTCATGATCCAAAGACTTGTTATTTGCATGATATAACCGAAAGGAATGTTTGGAATTATTGATTTCCTTGCTTATATTTGCTAATTATAATTAACAAAGCATGGTTTTGATTGTTCCCGTTCTCCTCACAAGATGACAATGACGACATTGACTCCAATAAATCAGGAGAAGAGGCTGAACACGAGTCATTAGTCAACCACAATGGTATGGATTTGGAGATGTCATTAGTCCAACAAAAGTCACCCTTCAATGAGACTAAAGAAGTTCATGGCTTTCAGGATGGAGGGGCTGATACATTGAATGAAGTAGATGGGTTAGACCCTACAGATATAAAAGATCAAGGGAAGGAGAAAGTCACGCAAGACAATAATGTTAACCTTGTGGACTCTTCCATCGTTAATAACCAGACTTGCGAAGTTCCTCATGAAAAAGATAAATGCAATATTGTGGACTTTCATAGGGAATTCAGTCCTAGAAGAGAGCTTAATGTATTTAATGAACCATTTATTAAGGAGGTTCCTGAAACTGTGAGTTCATCTGTTGACATTGATGGGGTTGCGGATATGTCAATACCCGTTGAAAGCAATGATGAGATGAACCCTACTATGGAGGGGCATTTGCCAAAAGGACTTGAGCATGAATTGCATCTGAAACAGAAAGAAGGGGAGAAACTCATATCTACTTCTGGAAACTTGGACTTGTCCTTTGGTGCCATTGAAGATGATGAGATTGAAGAAGGGGAAATTTCAGGGGAAATTAGTGAGGAAACGGATTTATTATTTGAAGATGCTGTATCATTGGAGGAGAAGAAGTCAGATGAGGTGCAGATTTCTGAACATGCTGATAAAGAAGCATTCACTCGTGATGATGGAGATGCAAGACTGGGGGATTGTGATATGAGAAGTTCTCTGTTTTTGGACCCAGTTGATTCGGAAACAGAAGGTTCCAGAAAAGAGCATACAAGTGCTGAAGTTTTTGCTCACAGCGAAGAAATTGCAACTAAAACTTTAGATGGTTATGATGCTTCTCTGGAGATTGGATTGACTGCAGAGCAAGTTTCAGGAGTCAACAAGACAGATCATCCAGCAATTTCTCTAGAAAACTTAGCTCAGCATGGACTAATGCATGAAGATACAGCTGAAAATAAAAGTTCTGTGGATGCCAAAATGGTAAGGGAAATTCATAAGCACTAAATGCTTCAGACGTCCTTGATCACATATTTTGTGGATTTTTTGTGTAGAAGTCTCTGGTCCGAAGTTATTAATTGCTGCATTTGGACTTCTTTGCGTGTGACCTGTTGTGTGTCTTCAGATTATCATGTTTAACTTTGTCCGTACTACCAGCAAATTGCCCTGTTTGGACAGCAGTTTTTTTAAAGAAAAATTGCTACGTTTTCCGTGAACACATTTCCCTATCACCTTTTTACCTCACATATATCAAATTGCTACAGTAATTTTTCTACAAAAAATCTAGAAAAATGCAATCCAAACAAAACCAAGTTCCATTCTGTTTTTCTTAACATTTTGATTCGGTAATGTCATTCTTACTACTAATTTTTAGACAGGGCATTATTTTTCAATTTTATTGTTGCTTTTGAAGAATGCAGCATTTCTTTATAAGAATAGTAAAATATTGGTTTAGACCTTCATTTGCATTAGAATCATTACAAGTAATTGAGATAAATTGTTTCTTATGATAAATCATGACAGGTGATATTGTTTGTGATTGTTCAATTTTAGCTTTGAGACCTCCCTTGAAATCAAATGATTGTAACTGGAATTATTCTGGATATGTTCATGGAAGGCTTCTAAAAAGTACCAGAATCTTTTTTCTGCTTGTTTCTTAATCTTTCATGATTTTGAGTTCTGGCCAATGGTTAAAAAGAAAGAAAGATGAAGGAGATGTTGGAATAATTTTACTGTCTACCATGACACGCTAATAGCTAGTTTCTAGGTAGCTCAGATCACGATGTAAATAAAATGTCAAGGATGTCACCAGCATGTTATCTAAATAAACTCAATATAGCTTCCCACTTGATGCTTATGTAATGCTTACGACAGCTATTTTGATTTGCTGTTGGTTGCAGGAAGCTAGTGTTGGCAAAAAGAAAAGGAAAAAGGGTCCTTTAACGAAAGAAAGAAGAGAAAAGAAAAAGGTATACTTATATCAGTTATACTAGGCTTTGGGATCATTAGCTGCTCCTTTTGAGGATGATTTGTCAGTAATGTTACTTCCATTTTCTTTAGTTGACTCATTTACACCGCTCCATGATGCAGAAAAAAGAAAGGATTAAACGAGCAGCAAAGAATAGAGAGCTTGGTGTTAAAAGGTTGAAGCTACAACCACTGTCGAAACCCAAGACAGTGACATATTGCCGCCATTATCTCAATGGCAGATGTCAAGAGGTTGTATGAGGTTCCATACTCTGATTTGTTCTGTTTACCATGTTTAATTGACTAATCTTTGATTACCTATATTCTTGATTTTGGTTTTTGCAGGGCGAGAA
The DNA here is from genome assembly GCA_023065735.1 of Coffea humblotiana. Taxonomy (NCBI): domain Eukaryota; kingdom Viridiplantae; phylum Streptophyta; class Magnoliopsida; order Gentianales; family Rubiaceae; genus Coffea; species Coffea humblotiana. Next base: position 8,700,472 of record CM041213.1, read on the forward strand.
GTGCAAATTTTCACATGATACAACGCCCTTGACAAAATCTAAGGTTTGCTCATTTGCTCTATATCTTCATAATGCATAACAATGTCACAACAGCAATCATGAGTTACTGTTGCATTTATATCTCGTCTTGTACTGCCAGTACTATCAATGGATGCATTGTTTTTTCCATATTCTCATGTTCATCAAAATTGTGGCTCCCCTCATTGTTATTATTGGCCATTACGATTTTAAAAAGTATAAAATTAGTTTTTGGCATCTATCATTTGAGGTGCTTCTTCTATGAACCTCGTGCTTGCTTAGCAGCTGTATTTTCTGCTCCATAAGCACTAGACTTCAAATTGGTGAATTTTTTGCTTTTATGTTTGTCTCTAAACAACTATTGTGTTTTTTGAAAGCTTTCAAACACCTTTATTTAATCAAGAGATCAAATTGAACTGTTGGTAAACTTTAAATTCCAAGTGACAATTTCGGATTGTCATTGGACGTTGTTGTTGATCAGTGTAAAACTTAGTGAAACACAAATAGTGAATAAAGTCATATGAATAATTCAATAAACCCCTGCACCTCTGCATGTTGTGCTTTACATGTTGATGTTAGAATTTTAAAGCTTCTTTTCTTATTTATTTTTGTTTCTATTTTTTACCTTTCTGATGAAAAAATTGTTATATAATCCTGTAAATTGTAGCTGATTTAGAAGTTGTACTCTTTTAACAAGCGACCATGTTGAATCTCTCTTTTTTTTTTGGATGATTTTACTGCTGCAGCCATGCTCCTACTTTGCACGACATTCTTGCATGAAAGGAGACAACTGCCCGTTTGATCATCAACTGTCCAAGTATCCTTGCAACAATATTGTAACCAAAGGCTTTTGCAGCAGAGGTGCGGGTTGTTTGTTTTCGCATGAGGTAATGCTTCCTGCTATGCTTTTTTATGTTGTCTTTGTATTCTCTTTATTCTTCAATACTTTCACTGCATCTGGCCAGGACTAATTTTTTCCAGTATACGATATCCTATTTGCTGGAATTACTTCAGATTTCAGCTAAGGATGGTTCTCTGCCAACTTCAAATGTTACGAAGCCTGAATCCAAGTCTCCATCCCTCATAAGCAAGACAATCTCTAAGAAACAGGTGAATAACCAAGGTGTCCCTCATCAGCATGCCGATGCCAATTTCTCCGTAATGGCAAACTTTTCTGGTAAGAGTACAGAGAAGAAAGCGTCAGAGCATCTAGATAGACCTTATGCTCAGACACCAAAAGGAATCTGCTTCATTTCGCATGTAAGATCGCCACCAGGTGATACCAGTAAGCATAAACAAGCTGTTCCACATCTTAAGGGAGACAATAGTGATAAAGTCAGCTATAGCATGACTAGCAACCTGGAAGACAGCATTCAGAAGTTGAATGACCTAGCCAAGGGTGCGCCTTCAAAGATGCCAAGGGGAATAAACTTTCTGTCATTTGGCAAACGTCCTTTGGATGAGTCTCTTAATAGGGATTGTGGGGTCAGTGAATCATTGTTAGGGCAGGTAAGTAAAAGCAAGTTAGTTGACTCGCCTTTGAAAAGTGAAGTTTGCGTCAAAATTGACAATCAAGCTGCCCAAAGCAGTGCGGACTTAGAGTTAAAAGTGAATAAAACAGCAAACATAGTTTCACCTTCGTCCATGCCTCAGGCTATGAAGTTTCTTTCATATGGAAAAACTCCAGTAGACAATCCTACGGCTATCAGCCAACATGACACGCTTCGCAGCATTGTTAACATGGGTCTGCCATTGGTCCAACGGAAGGACTATGCACTTGATGGACTCAAATTCTTCCCTGCAATGCCGCAAAGGTCAGCATCTTCTTCCCGGCCATTCGATCAATCATTGGATCAACATAGCGCTGGAGGAATGTCAAGCTTTTCAAAGACATCACTCCTGCTGAATGCACCAACCTCAGCACAGAAAGCCCTCCGGTCAACCTTGGCATTTGCAGCTAAGTTGGATTCTGAAATTAAGTTGAACCAGTCTCTCGATACCCCGTCTGACATGAACAAAACATGATACGTCAACGTTCAGAGGGTAAATTGTTGGAAGCCTCTGAGACTCCGGACTTAATGCCGAATTGCATCAGTCACTGAACAGTGAATTGAGGACAACCAGTCAAATGCAACTTCAATTTGTCCATAATTCTCTGCACAAATTAATGGTTTTTGCAGTTGTTCCTGCAGTAAAAATGTTTAATTGTTTCCAGAGAGCTGCTGCTCTATTTAGTCTCCAAGGATTTTGGCGGTTTGTAGCACTAAGCTGCAAACTACTCAAAATGAGAGCTGACCTCTCTCCTCTGTTGTGTTACTTGGTATGTTGCTTGGCTTTTCTTATTCTTCTTCTCTCCTGATGTTTATATACCATAAAGCCAAGAGTAGAATGGATTTGATGAAAACCAACTTGCTGTTACTAAAATAAAATCTTTCGAGGCTTGAAAGGTTAATGCTAGGACCACTGTTATCGGTTTTTGCTTTTGGTGGAAGCTAAGGGTGACTCTCTGTTGTTGTTTATTATATGCTAATTGTAGATGTACATCCACAACTTTAATAAAATAAATCAATAAACATTTTTTACCGTCCAAGATGTTCATTTTCTGATGGAAAGCGAGAAGTCTAGCCTGGTGCTTTTCTGTCTACTTTTACAGAACAAGTTCTACTGCCTGCTGTCTTACCTTTGAATCAAAATTCATTTAGTTTTATCATGGTTTCAATAGGTAATTCCAGAGGCTTTTCTTATATTTAGTTTTTGTTCAATCTAGAGATTATTCCTGGAGTTTGAATTGTGGATTGTGTAGTATTTGGCATCTTTTTCAGTGTAGAAACTGTAAAATTCAAAGCAAGTAGCTAACATGCTTGATTGGGTTTGTTATAGACATTTAGTATCTAGAGGCTTTTTTTTTTTTGTCCCCCCTTCTTTAAGGTGTCATGGATGTGCAAATTTTTGAAATTAGTATTTACTTAATGTCATTATGCTAAGGGTGGGAAGTAAAGCTTCTATCTAGGTGTACTCTAGTTTAAACGTGATCTGTTCCAATGCTTCTTCAGGTGAAACTACAGGTTGTTTGTTTCTTGATATGGCTGCTTGATGATGCTTTCTCATATTGCACAAACGAACAATTTCCCAACCTGCAGGGCAAGCCAATGCTGAGGTGCAAATGAAGGCCAAAGACAGCTGTGCTCAGCAGGTAGATGGTAGGTAGATTTCAGGGATTTTATAAACAAAGAAGCATTTTGCTAATGACCAATGCACTATTGCTGCAGCTTTGTTGAATCAAGCCAGCTGATGAATCAAATGTTTGAAGATAAGGTTTGAAGTCTTGGTAAATGGCAGGAAACTAAGAGGACAAGCAGGCTTCTGGTGAAAGATTGCAAATATCTCAATGAATTCCATGATGCGGGGGAAAAATACTGATATTAAGAAGTTTGCCATGAGTTAACGTGTTCTCTGCTTTTCCTTGGCCCCAATGACGTCTCTAATGGATCAATACGCGGCTCAACGTTTTGAGGTTCACCAGCCTATTTGCACCTTTGGGGATTAAGTTTGGCTGCTGAACCCATACACAATATTGACCGTTAAATGATTTCACTAGATGCTGTTTCGGACTTGAGGATGATACTGCTAGGAACTTTATATTCGACTCGCCTTGTAAATTCGTAGCAGAAGAAGATGCTTGCCTCTGCCATTTCGGATTCCCATTTGGGGAAAGAGCATTTTGACATGAACGGTGGAGATACATATATTTCTAGCATAGATATATTTTACAGTGAATTTCCTTTTAGCCCCTTTGTGGGCAGCTTTGGCATTTGGTCACATATTTTTTGCAGTCCTCCTTTTCTCTTTTTTTTTGGTCGAAATGATAGAATTGTATTGATTTATTAAAAGTATATATACAATGCGAGCAATGACTTGATATTTATATTGTGCTATTAGCATAGACTGCACAGTAGATTGGAATTGACTCATTCTGCATCTTGATGATTGCTCAATGTTTGAGTGCTAAATTAAATAACGATAACGCATATATATATATATATATAAATATATATATATATTCTTGCAGAGTGGTACTGATGGGGTTGCATTAACAACCCTGAAACGTCTTGAACAACCCCATGCAATTGCAGCATTTGCAGTGCTTTGGTTAGAAAAGGAGCATCAGTCCAGTACTATTGCTTGACAGTGTCTTGATGGAAGAGATCTCCAGACTTGAAATAGAATTTTCAGATTATTAGCACGGTCTCCTTTGTTCTTCGTGGTAGTCATCAATGTCCTCTTTACATGGCGACTTTAGCTGAAACGTGGAACAAGCAGTCGGTCTGGAGAAAATTCTAAGTGTCTGGGTAAAATTAACGGGGTGTTTCCTTCAGATCAGTGAGCGTTAGTTAATAAGTGGGTTTGGTTTGACCAAATATTCTCCAGTGAATTTGGAACTTGTTTCGGTACACTATCGAACAAACACAACTCTCTCTCCCGCCCTCGACAAGAATGGATTTGGCTTTTGGGAACTAAAGTACAAGCGTGAGAATACCTGCCACAACGGCACAATCCTCATTCACATCAGTATACCCAACGTACCTTGGGCCGGGCCAGCGGCGATGTTGATAACAGATCACAATCTTCTACCCATTAAAAAAAAGAATTTCTTTGAGTTTCAAATTCAAATTCGGATTATGTGTCATGTATTTAATAGTAAAAATATATACATTGTCAGTGTATAGAAGATTAAGTATTTTCTTTTTAGTCACACGTTAGCGATCTACACTTACACTTATTCCTATGTTACATAGAAGAGGACAGATCCAACTGGATCATTGGAAATCAAAGACAGCTAAATCACCGTTAGATTAGATAATCTACACTTATACCTAATCATACATTATGGAGAAGGGGACAGATCCAACTGAATCATTAGAAATCGAAGACAACTAAGCTACCTTTGGATCAAATAACTGCTAAAAAATTTTGAATAAGGCACGTAGAATTACAGTTGACAATGGACGAGAGACAAGTTTGGAAATGCTGGCATATCACCTAACAAAGATCTCAAGTGCATTTTTTTTTTTTTTGGGGGTGTACTGAGAGGGGAAATGGAGGCTCTGAGAGCCTGAGATAAAATAAATGCCATCATGCTGTCAAATGCACTACAGTACGCTCTACTGACATCAGAAGGAGGCGAGTCTATAGCACTGTGAAAGAAAAACGTAAATGCTCATACATATCCTTTTTCTTGAGACCTAATAAGATGTTTAGCTATCCGAATTGAGTTGTTTTAGCTGTATGATATAATTGTACACGAGACTAAAGAATAAAAGTGCAATACGATCATAAGTTTCTATACGAAATAGCGTCATTGTGCTAACAAATGAAACAAATCGGCCTTCCAGAAACTGTAATCATCGTGACACCTTAAATAAGTACTTGTCCAATTTATGCACCATAATCCTGTACATATGTAGTTCTTCCTTGTTCTCTTTTTCTTTGTATTTTTTTTCTCGAACGGATAAACTTGATGGTCTTCACTCTTCATTGAGAACAGACAAGGAGCGAGCGAGCGAGCAAAGCTTGAACCGTGTCAAGATTGAGGACGAGTTTCAACTTTTTTTGTTTTCCCAACTTTTTTTGTTTTCATCAAATCAAATATATACAGATATTTAAAGAACAGATTTACACGAATATCAAAGAACAGATCAAACAAACAGATACAAATTATGTTGTAAAGTTCTAAAAAATATTTAAAGAAAAGAGATAAAATAGTTATAATCTTACAAATATGTATGCACACAGAAGGAAAAAAAAAAGTAAATAGGAGGGTAGGCTTCTGATTTTGCTGCCTCTTATGTTACGTGGAAGCTGGTGTGAACCTCCGAGGTGAGTTTGGATGCTGGCCAAGGGGCCGTGCACCTTGTTTCAATCAAAAGTCGGCGAGTCAATGAACCTTGCCACACGAATTCTACTCGTGAATCCGTCTCTGTTAACTCCGATCTATTTCTCTAAAATTAGTGACATATTCCTGTTTTAAAAATGTAATTATAATTGTTATCTAAAATTAGCGGTGATATAATAAACCCATTGAGAGATCAAAGACAAAAGATAAAAGGCCCAAGTTACCAACTGAAACTAAAAGAAAAGGCCCGTAGTGAACATCAGCCAGCACTACATTTCAAGCGGTGGCCCATCCTCCAAGCGTCCATCTCCCTTAAACGGTGGACCGGCAACCCACATTCCCTGAATCTTGCCACGTCACATGCAGACAAAAAGCGGATGGGTGACGGTGACGTAGCGGGCCTCGGCTTTTGGGACGCCTCAATCAATTTTGTAAGGCCCAATTAAGCGGTTAAGGTTGTGGCCTGGTGTAGCGTGGCGTGGCTGGCTGCAACCAAAAAAGATTTTCTTTTCTAACTTTTTTGGTTTCTATATTTTTGACAGGACTTTCTTCGGTTATTGTTTGTCCCTTTTGGAATGGATATTTTAGTTTGTCTCAACTCTTTTCGCCTGCAAAAGAACAACAGAAATGCATGGTCATTGTAGCCCCCCTTCCCCAAACCAAAAAAAAAAAAACAGCTCTTTCGTGCTAGCTTATCTAAAATGTTATCATTTTGATTCATGATCAAATCACAATGCTTATCAGTTAATTTAAAAGTCAATAACCTATAATAGACATTTAGAAAATTCACATGTCTAATGATTCTCTTATCAATAAGTCAAAAAATAAATAGCCAAAGACAGAAACCTGAAGGCCATTATTCACGAGGGACTTTTCAAAAGTGAAAAATAGAGAGTTTTTTTGAATTGTTATGTTTATAGAAATATATATTATAACGATTTGATATATATATATATATATAATAAAAATATAATTAAAAAATACATTCTCATGAAATTTTTTTTTTTTTTTTTTTTGAAAAAATAGCGATCCAAACAAACAAGGTTAGGCCCTCTAATATTTGATATTTCTGGTGCTCGAACAAAATACCCTGAATATGATTTGTGATTCGTCCAATATTTTTCTGTGTCCGACACCACTTGGCAGCCCGCTATGTGATTTGGCCACCCCTCGGGAACGGGGAAGTATGACCACTAGCGGCGAGACATGAAAGCCAGGACTTGTTGCAGCTTCTGAAAAATTGCAATATCAGCCCCCCGCCTCCCCAAATTTTACCGTGCCTCATTAGGGGAAGAAACCTCAATTTGAAGCTTTATACGATTTCTTCCCTCTCCAATATCCTTTAATCCTTCGTGTATATCGTGCTCTAGTTGCCACTTAATTAGTTTACATATTTGTTTCTATGCAAGTGATTTATACCCTTCTCCTGCATCTCAATTTATTAAATTATTTTTGTTTAATTGCATGCACTTACATTTCTCCCTTCTCCCTGCACGTCATACATTTTCTTGATTTAATTATTCTTTTCAAAAACTAATTACTTAGCGTCTTCTTAGAGATATCTCACTAATTGTAATACTCGTTAAACAAAAAACTCGTTCGTATTGAGTCAAATGACTAAAAAACTCATCATCTCAAGTTCTCAACCATGGAAAAAATACTTGGGAAGTGATTGAGGTGACAGACTATTAAGTTAATAACAATAAAAAAAAGGTATCTATATATGAACATAAATTGTTGTTTATAGATTATTTCCCTTTCTGTTGATTATTCTTTTATATTGGAGCAGTGTAATGTATTAGAGATCTATGTGAATTAATTACTGTCATGATCCTATAAACAAAGTGTGTGTTGGTATCTCATTATTGAAATATGAAATAAGCTTTGTCAATTACAAATGAATTGGACAGTTTTTGGGATTGTTATCTCAAAGTTGATAATGAACACTGTCAATTGACGTAGACCAAATAGTAAATAAAAAAGTTTTATAAGCGTAGAAGTTTGGTTTTTAAATTCATAAAATGCTAAAGAGCTATAAATCTCTACGTACTTCGTTGTTGATAATTAAATACCGGGAGGAGGTTGTAAAAAAAGAAAAAAAATCGAAAGGAGGTGGAGTACATTGTACAAGGACTCGATGCTGGAATACCCATTTAAATCCCAACATAAACACGAAAATCATAAAATAAGAAACACCATCGTCTTCTTGATTCAAAGGGCTGGGATTAGTCTAGCAAATTAAAGAAATTTCATGAGCAGATTTTACAAGGAAATTTCAAATGAGGGTAATGTTTATCATGAGTATATTTGTCTTATATATGTAATTTGTCACTTTAATTAAGTTTATTACACATTACAAACTATAGTATAAATCAAACATTTGATTAGAAAGATTCCTACGAGTGTCAATTGATATTAGGAGAAACCTCAAGGAGGCACATTATTCCTAATTCAAGATCATCAATATCGGGAAAATCCCCAATTTCACGGCACCCCACAGAATTTAAGAGGGGAAGAAAAGAAAGCGCAGCAGAGCAACAGAAAAAGTGACCCCTGAGTGAGCAGCAAGGTTGGGGGGCCAGAATGAAGTTTCTAGAAAATAGAGGGACTGAGTAATGTGTGTGCGTTTTTCAAAGCTACAAATGGCAAAATTTGGTGCGACCACTGTCAACTCATATCCACATTTGCCGATTTTGTTACAGCGCACCACGCCGCCCTGTTCCTCTCCAAACAACCCCCACCCCCATTCCCTCTTACACACTATAACTACAGCCGTTCCTCTAGCTATACCATTCTATACCTTGCTTCATACGATAAGTACTGCTCTAGGCTTCTAATCCAATACTAGCACTGTATGTGCCGCCACAATTTTTCACAGGCCCCTTTGCGCCCCCGAGTTTCTTGATCCCTTTCCCCTTAATGTCCTTATCTCTCATCTACTTGTCAATCTCCTCTTACCATTCTCGTTCAACATTATCAGTAAAACCCAGTTTCAAAGATTTAATTGTTCTTCCGATGGACCAACTAAACGTGGGATTCAAGAGGAGTATGCCAGTGGAAGAAGAAGACGCCCCAAAAGTGGAAAAAGCAGAAATCTTGACAGTGAAAGAAGAACCAGTTTGTATTTCTTGATGAAGATGGCCCTTTTGGAAATGTCAGTAGTAATTTTAGTGGTGGCGGAGTGTTTAGTGATGTTCCAAAACCGCTGCAAGGGCTGCACGAAGTTGGTCCACCGCCATTCTTGAAGAAGACTTTTGAGATGGTGGATGACCCTGAAACTGACTCCACCATTTCTTGGAGTTCCACCAACACCAGCTTTGTTGTTTGGGATCCTCACAAGTTCTCTAGGGATCTTCTCCCTAAACATTTTAAGCACAACAATTTCTCCAGCTTTGTTCGTCAACTCAACACCTATGTAAGCACAGATAGATGATTAATTTTTGCTCTTATTTGCTTACACTGTCCGATGACTTTCTGGGATTTCTATAATCTACTCTTTCTTCATTTCTTTTTCTTGGTAGATAGATCCTTTGGTGTTTTTTCAGTTTTCCTCATGTAAAGGACCATGTCCGCTTACCCTTCCCATCAATTTTTCTTTTTTCTCTATTCTAATACTTGGTTGATTTTTTGGTGTTTCGTGTGAATAGATATTTTTTATTTTTTTGGTAGACTATGCATGTTGTGTTAGTGATTGCAGTTTTGCTGTTGAATTGTGATAGCGGTTCAGGAAGATTGACTCGGACAGATGGGAATTTGCAAACGAGGGGTTCCAGAAAGGGAAGAAGCATTTGCTGAAAATTATCAAGAGGAGAAAGCAACATTCCCAGATGTTGCAGCATCAAGGAGCTGGGGAGCCCTGGCTAGATTCTGCAAAATATATATCGGAAACAGAGCTTCAAAAACTGAGAAATGATCAGAATACTTTGAAATTGGAACTGCTGAGGCTCAAACAGCAGCAAGTGAATACAGAGAACTACCTAGCCGCAGTTAAAGAGCGTTTACGGACTGCTGAGAGTAAACAAAAGTATATGGCTATTTTCATGGTAAAAGCTTTTAAAAACCCTCTGTTTGTTCAGCTTTTCATTGAGAAAATGAAGCAGAAAAGGGGGCTAGGCAGCGGTGAAGTTTCAAAGAAAAGGAGGTTGGCTGGCCCGCAAGACAATGAATACTTATCGGAGGCCATGAGTGCTGCAAATAACAGCCTGGATGCTACTCGAAAAAGTTGTTGATGGCAAGAACCTTCAACCTCAGGATGAGCTTGCCACAGTCGACCCAGAAATCCAGGTACTCTTCTCACCAGATCATGAATCAAGCGGTCCCCTTCAGGAACACCTAGTCAGAGCTTCTTCAAATACTTCTGAGAATTTTATACTGTGGGAGAAGCTGATGGAGGATGACATGATATACGAGAACGAGCCAGAAACAGGTAAGTCTCAATCCGAGATTGTTCTTGAATTGGAGAATTTGATTGCAAAGCCACCTAGCTGGGGTATGAATACGAAAGACCTGGCAGGGCACGCGAGTTACCCAGCTGGACTAATGGCATGAGCCCCTTGCAGGTATAATTGTGCTCTACTTCAATAAGTGTGTGGCATCAAATTGTTTTTATCTCCACTTTTGTTCTAAACCGTTTCTTCCTCTAAATCAGGAGAGCGAAGGAAATGTAGTTCTTCATCTGATGAGAAGAGCCAATTGGGAACAACAGTAATACTGATGAGGATGCACGAGCAACAATTACAAACTTGAAGCATATCATTACTCCTCGAAACTGGAAAGAAATTTGAGCATAGGGTTCTCCAGTTTTATCATCCATGTTTATTATTCTTTTGTCATCTTTCAGTTCCTAGATAGACTACTTGGGCTTACTTTCTTGTAATGTACAGGTTTACCATTTCCAGTTCCCAAAAAGGAAGCCACGGAGCTCTGTCTCTTGGTATAGTTTTTCTTAGTTTTACGAGCTGATCCCAAGGTTCTTGGTTGGAGTACTTGGGTTGGGTGAGATTAGTTTTATTGTCTTCTAACTACTAGTAGAAGTACACATTTCTTTGCTGTATATCATGAAACTATTGTGGAAAAATGAACTTTAAATGCAACAGCTCAACTTCTGACTCTCTGAAATTACCGTTTCTTCCAGATTCAATTTATGAACTTTTCGTGGTTTAAGAATTTGAAGTCTCGTGAAAGTGGATAAAACAAACTCGTCCTGGCTTCACAAGCACTGCGGAAATTTATAAGAGCTCAGTTACTTTCCTTGGTTTCATTCTCATTGATGCGTTTAAACAAACGGTTACAACAATTTTTCCCCGCATGACCAAAGCCACCACTATAAAAAAAAAAATTCATCATAATAGCTAAAGACTAGACTGGTTTTCAATCTTGGTGCTTCTTTTTTCATTTTGTTTCTTCTCATATTTTATTTGAATTAGACACGTAAGATAAGAATAAGAAATTGGTTTTGTTTGGCCTAATATGGTCTATTTGGACATGGATTTTTTTGGTATTATCTGAACTTTTTTTTAAAAATATTTTTAATAACATTTTTAATACATATATCACGTTATAAAAAGCACATTTTTTGTGAGGATAAGGACGAGATCTTTTTAACAAAAAAATTTAATCACGTCGATCATCTTCTAGCAAGTATTACAGAGTTATTTCACACGCAGATGGTTGGCCTAATCATCAAAGGAGAATTATATGGATTTCATGTGGTCTAAGTCTATCTTGCATCTGAAAATTAAGGATGGAAAAGGGTGACGAGAGTCTTAAAAAAATTTTCAAAAAAATTAAACTTTTCCGAAAAATCTCTCATCTAACCACGCTCTATTTTTGTCTTATGTCTCTTCAATTCACTGTCATGAATTCCCACGCAAATTTGACAAAAAAAACGTATTACTTCTTTTGCTTTTTCATTTTTTGGTATAAGAAAATTTGGATAGATTGGATTCTCACACACTCCCAAAATTAAATTAAAGTTACTTATAAAAGTTTTTACAAATCGCACGCCTTTCACGAAGAAAGAAGCGGTCCGTTTTACTAATTAAACCAACACAAGTTGCCTCGACAAAAACATCTCACCACTAAAAGGAGGAAGATTGATGTGTGCTCCCAATCCGCGTGACAAGGTGGATGACGTAATGTGCCCCTTTCCTTAGGGCCATGCCAAAAGTAGATATACATTTATTATTACATTTGCTAGAAAGTTCAAATAAATCTGTTGACGCTGTCAATTTTGGGCCACACGTCCGGTTGGCGTCAGTCCCAGCACGGCTTTCCTTTTATGGTATCGTGAATCTATGGATTTGACTAAAGGATTTCCTGATCATTCTCCCATTTTAACACGTTGATTTTACTTTTCAATTGAAAAATATACTTAATTTTAAATTTCTTCAAAATGCTCTTATTTAATATAAGTCATTATTATCATTCTAATTTTGTTTAGTATAATCTAATTTATTTAATACAGGTTGTTATTGAATTGTGCAATTTTCCATCAACATTATTATTGTAATTAATATAAAATTAATTAGTCATACTCCATTAAATGTACGAGTATTTTAGGGAGATAATAAGCTAGAATTTATTATTCTAACGAAGTTAACTAATTTTTTTTAAACTACATTCGCGGCCTCTGGGCCTTCAGCTATTAGCTAATCAAAAGTTTCGTGCGCTTGAACCCTCTACAACGTAAGGCGGTTGTCTGCCATTTTACGCCCTTGCAAAGTCATCAAATGCGGCTTCCCTCACTAGATCCTCTCTGAATCATTGTCTTCTTGGGACCAGTCTTCACCAAATTCCTGAAAGGCATCCGAAAAAAATATCCAGAATTTCGGAAATTATTGAAAAGGGAGGATATATGGTCCATCGACGTTCAAAGACCTTCGCAAGATCCTACTCGTTTAAGCAAATGAAGAAGAAGATGTGTAGGGCCACTTTGCACTTTACATTCCTTGGTTTCTTATAACTTCGAATACAACATTGGCTATAATTTAGTTCAATCCTTTTCTTCCATTATACATGCGGGACGGGCAAAAATATGGTACAGAGCTCCCACGGGCATAGACAAGCAAAAAGTTGAAAATAAAACATAAGATAACAACAAAAAGGAGATATCGTCCTTTACCACAGTTTCTTTTTTTTTCTTTTTTTTTAACTCCTACTTTTCTGAAAGTGAGCTTCATGTTGGAGTTTATCATTTCCCTGGATGTTGATGATGAAGATGATGATATGTTGTTATTCCTGTCAAATTCTTGTTTATCCTCGCTGAATGCCTTGGTCAGGACTTCCTGGAGTTCCAAGTATCTTTGCCTCTTCAATTGACGTTCTTCTGGAGTTTTCATTTCCCATGTAAGCTATCTCTGAGAGGTCGTCAGCGTCCATGATCTTGTTGAGTACATCAGAACAACGAGGAAAAAAGCGTTTCCCGAGTTCCACTGTGCATAATTAGCATACCACGCTATGAGATCACATGGACTTCTGCCCAACTGGAAACTAGATTCCAGACAAATTCATTCTATATGCTACAATAGTTGAAGCAATTGGAAATTAACTCCGCTTTCCTCAGAAAAATGAAAAAGACAATTTGTGAAAGGTATTGAAGCCCAAATCCTTGTCAAAAAATTTTCATATTATACGTGGAGCTGTTGCCCATGAAGAGCAATCACTTGTAAGGATTAAGGAACGAACACTATTTGGACATGAATTCCTCTTCGTAAACCCTCCAAAAAAAAAACTCCCACCCCAACAAAAAATAAAAGGCTTTTGCGAGATGTGTGATATCAAACAAGGTGGCACTAAATGGAAACAAAACAGATTACTTACTCTCAAGTTACCTTACCAGTTCTGGAAAGCGCTCTCATTCTACTCAGATGCTCTTCTTTCATTTTGAAAGGTTGTCTCGTTCAGGTCCACAGTTGTCCTCTTAGCCTCCGCCACATTCTTATTAATGGTAGCTAATGGAATTCAGAAGTGCCATCAACTTGAGCAATATCCATGGCAACCTTTGCCTCCATGGGGAATAGAAGTTTAGCCAATCCCAACTGACGCATCCAGAATCAATTATTTTTAGTACAAGAAATCTCAAAAACCTAACACTACTCTGACAGGCATACTTACAAGTGACTAAAATGCTGGAAAAAAGCAGTACAGCTGAATATATTTTTCCATTGAGCACTAATGATTAAACTCAATACAAAATATAGTTTTGACACTTCAGGAGAATATCAGACCATTGGCGCCAAAGCAGATCACCAATTGAGTACCAGAGATCAAGATTTAAAGGTTTCCGTGCAATGAATGGAAAAAAAAAAAAAAAAAAAAAGAAGATGGAGGAGCAGCATCCGATAAAATACAAGAGAGACAAAGTAGAACTAAAACATAAGCTCCCACTGGTCCAAAAAGAGAAACTGAGATTGAGAAATCACTTAGCAGGTGGACCTCATGAAGCAAAACAAACACCCGGCTAAAAGATGTCTACCTTGCGCAGCTGTCAACATACTCTTGATGCAGTACAGCTTCTTTAACACTTAGTAGCAGCAATACTATTATCTTATCTAAAGAACTTCCTCGTGTTGTTTTTTTTTTTCCTGATCTGAAAAACTTAAACTGGCCATTCTTTCAAAATTAGGTGTTAATATTGAACATACATGTGGTATCAGAAGCATTCGGTCCAAAATAAGTGCTAAAAGATGACCCAATTAAAAACGGGTACTTGAATCATGAAGCTCCTACTTATAGCTATTCAAAATGGAAAGGTGTTGATGCTGGTCCAAGAAGGAGTTTATGAGGGTGACTAAATTGTTAACAAGCAAGTGGAACATGACCGACCGAACAAAAGACAAGCTTGGAATCGACCGGATATTTTACCTCTATTTTCAAGGTATAACAATTTCATACGCAGATCATCGCCTGCCATAGCTAGAGAAACTGAAGCTTCTCCCAGCAGTGGATCTCTTCTTTCTGCCTGCTCCAAAATTTCTATGCACAATCTATCCTTTGGAGAAGCTTGACCTTCCTCTGTTGGGCTTCTTATAATCCACTGCTCTAGTTAGCCTCTTTGAGATCTGAAGGGCTTTCCTTCCATCTGATGTGAGATCAGATGGACTAGCTTCCCTTTGTTAAAAGAGAAACTATGATTTTAGGTTCTTTTCTCACTGCAGCGACATGGAGTACAGTGCATCCCCTAGGATTTCTATGGTTTACATCAGCAAGGGCTAGATCTAGAAGCTCTGTTGTGGTCTTTGCGTCGCAATAGGCCACGGCATAATGTAGAGCATATGCATCATCTAACGTGGTATGCCCCTCTTTAAGTAACATCTTAAGTAACTCAACATCGTCAGAATCCAATGCCCTGTGAATCCTCTTCACATGTTTATCAGGAAAACTACTTGTATCAAGCCCTTGCAAACCAAGTTCCCTGCGTGCATCAATGATTTGCTTGACAATGTGATGAGGCAATGCTTTATCCAGGGTTATCATGTCAACATCAGATATAACTATAACCTCGATACATCTACCGAGCAATCTCTCACATGATTTACCACATATGTTTGCAACAGATAAAATAATCAATACGTCATCTGCAGCAGCTTTGTGAAGAACGTCTAGCAGGTGCCTCTGCAAGGAAAATAAAGATGCAAGAGAAATTTTAGGGAGGAATAACACCAGCAAAGGACTCATCTAACAGTTTCTCTTGCTAACCCATTAGCTAAACTCAGTTGGCCTTATTTGCAACAAAAATCACTATAAAATGGATAATTGGGCATCTGTAATAGGAAACTATACTAGGGCATCCAGCACTTGTCAGCCAAAAACAGCAAACAACAGGCTAAAGAGGTTTTCCAAGTTTCAGTGGTCCATAAACTTGCATGCATACAATAGTTCAGTTCTAAGAGACTCGTATAACAATTATTGACACAGCTGACATCAATAATTGAAGAGAACTTCAAGCTCCAGCATCATTTTCAAAAATTAGAAAGGCAGTTTTTCCTCCTCCATTTTGATCTGTGTTTTCATTCATCCCACCGTTAGTCCAACCAGTCCTCTTTTTGTTTTGGCGCATCCATTACACAGGGAATGTACCAGCATTTAACTAAGTGTGTCTATGCATCTTTCAGTTGACAATATAATCATCTTTATCCTGCCGGGGAGAAAATGAAGAACCAGTTTTCCAAGAATATAGCAACCCCACATGATTAGTCAACCATCACCATCCTTTAAGTTTTGATTTACTTGGCTACAAAGCCAGATGGTTTCCACTGGTGGATATTCTCGTACTTGTTCAAATCCATATTTTCGGCCGTCACCCCTTCCTTACTTCCACAGACAGTCCAATTAGGACATAATTCAACTTAATATGGCACAACAGCAAGGATAACCCTGTATCTGAAAGACAACCCAAACTAGTAGTAAATACTAAAAATGATCTATATTCACTAGGAGCTCATTTCTAAATAGTTCCCTAAATTATAGGACCAAGTTTGAACAAGATTTAGTTAACATCTTAAGCTCCGGTGTATGAAGATAAAAACTCAAAATTACACGTAAATATATCAAGCTACCTGAGCTAGACCAACAAAGGCTCTCGAATAAGAATGGAATGTCACCAAGGAATCCATTCAAGCCTGAAAATCCTATTTCGGTTCCTATACGAAATAAATTTGGCTCAATTAAACTTGAATGTAACCTATATGGCTCATATGAATTAGTCCAAGCACACACAATTATCTACAAATGAGCACAAGACAAAGCGTTAGTTTACCTGAAACTTGGCAATCAGCTCAGGGACCTGAAATATGAAAGATGCGTACAATACCTCCGCCATGAACTCCATCCGTGGCCTACACGCCACATGCGAGCACTCATCGTCCACACAGATGCAAACATCCTTGGGCGACGGCCTAACTCTGCCACAGTACAGATACGCCAGCACCGTCAGCAGCGCGTCGAAGCTGACATCACGCTCCTTCATCAACTCCTTCATCTCAACCTTGGCGGCAGCATTAGTCTTCTCCTTGGCACCGGAGAATACGCTCTTGAAAAAGGGACTCCTGGCCGAGAGAATGCATCGGTGCACCGGAATCTCCCTGCCGCCAGGAGCCACGAGCCTGGCGTCGGCGAAGAAGTCCAAGCAGTCAGGAGAAGACGACGCGTCGGATAAGAAGATGGACTCTAAGGTGTGGGAGAGGCGTTGAAGTGAGAGAACGTCGGATTCCGGGGAGAGAGACGATTCGGTGTTGGCGCCGGCGCAGCAGATGCTGCTGCTGCCGCCGCTGATGTCAACATCGCTGGAGTCGGAGAAAACAGTGCGAGTAACCATGATCGAGGGCAAAGGTGTAAATAGAAGAATTAATGGAAGGAAAAGGCCATCGAGTTGTGGATAATTACGGAGAATGGCAGGGGGAGTGGTCCGAGTGGAGTGACGGGGAAAAAGGACGGAAAATTAAGGCGGGAATGAGTTGGAAAGAAGTTGGGAATTGGGCGGGGGGAGGGGGGATTTGGGGACAGGAATGACATTTGCCAAGAAGAAGACGGAGTCGTCGAGCGTGGGAATTGCGGTCAAGAGAGAGAGAGGGGGAGGGGATTCAGGAATGACGACTGAACTGGAGCTGGAGAGAGTAAAAAGTTGGAGGCAGGCGTGGGCGTCTTGCGGGGCGAGGGAAGAAATCGGTTGATCGGCTAGGAGACTGATGTATTATTAGATCGGGTAATTACTTTCGGAAATTAATTAAGCGGTACATCAGCACAGGATCTCCATTTGTTGTTTCGAAACTGAAGAAATGGGAGGACAAGTGTGTTTTATGCACTCTCGTTTCGTCACGATGTTATACATACTCAGACTCTGTTTGGATCCCTGTTTTTGAAGTA
Organism: Coffea humblotiana; assembly: GCA_023065735.1. NCBI lineage: Eukaryota > Viridiplantae > Streptophyta > Magnoliopsida > Gentianales > Rubiaceae > Coffea > Coffea humblotiana. Next base: position 8,718,248 of record CM041213.1, read on the forward strand.
TTTTTTAAAATTAATCTTTTAAATACAATAAAATTTTTAAAAAATATTCTAAAAAATAATCTAAAAATTAATTTAATTTTTTTAAAATTTTAAAAAATATCTCAAATATATTCTAAAAACTCTTCTAAAATAAAATATTCCAAAATATTTTCTAAAAATATTTCAAAATGTACTCTAAAAACTCTGCTACAACAAAATTTTTCAAAAACACCCCCAAAAAATAGCTAATCCAAACGGAGTCCAAATTTTTTAGAACAAATGCGTTGTAATATTATATTAAATATATGTTAAGTATTTTATTTATACATATAATTTTTACTACAAATACAGTAATACAATATAATTATTCCTCAAATAATATAAAAAGTATAACAATCGAACTGAATTGCACGAACCCCCAATAACTGCACTAAATCCTTTGTTTTTTTGTCAATAAAAGAACTTTTTTTTTTGTCAATTCCTTGTCTTGAGTGAATTTTAGGGAAGAAAAAGCTTTTTCATGCCAATAATAGTAGGTAATGTAATCCTTCTTCATTCTCGGGTGCTTAGTTTTTGTAAATTCCTTTGAGATGCTTGGAATTTTGAAGGGAAAAAAAAACTAAATCTGAATTGAGACTTTATGAGTACTTATTAGTGCTTTTTTAAAAAAAAAAAAAAAAAGAACTTAGCAGACTCAAAACTGATCACTTCTTTTGTGGCAAGTTGGGTAGGGGTGCAACCACGATGCATCTTTCACTTATTTCTCAACTTTAGGAATATGCCTCTAGACGTGAAATAAACTTTTACTAAAATTACATCATCAGTTGTATTTATTTACAGAATGATGTAATCTTTCTAAACGAGTAATTTTGAGAGATGACACGTTTGCAGCAAGTTACAACTGGCTGCAGAGCTGGTTGAACGAGAGTCCAAACAGCAAGGTAGACCGAGTCCTACTGTGCCAATTGCCAAACCAAACAGGTGGCCGACTCGTTCCCACGCACGTCCATCTTAAAAGCCAAAATCTCACATAAACAAAGAAAATACCGGGCACAATTTGTAGTGAAAGTCAACTGAATCGATTCCTTTCATGTATTGAAGAGATCATTGGTCAAATTTACTTTAGATTCGGATAATACTTTGTAACCCGCGTAAATCACCACTTTGATTTGATTCCCTTCGAACCCCAATTTGTGCATCAGATTTTCTGCACTGGACCTGAAATTGGAATCACTGACCAATTCTGATCCAAAGAAATCACTTTATCATAAACTTTATAATTAATCACTGATGAAATTTATTCAAGTAGCATCTATGATCACATACTGGAGGGCGAGCCCGCGATTTTTGAATATCTTTTGAAAATAAAAATATTTGTGAACTCCAGGTTGATTTTTTTTCGATTTAATTGATTCTTGATCCGGTTTGGTTGATTTAGTTGAATTTTTAAACTAATCCCTGGTTTGCGGTTCGACCGAGAGCACCAGCCAATATGGACCGGCTGCTTTCCATAAATATAATACGCTGCCAGTTGAACAAACTCAGTGAGCGCGTGCGGAAATTTAGTGCAATGTTCGCGTTTCTTCTAGAATCTTATGCCTACAGTTGCAGGGTGCTCGGATATGGATCATTTGACCAAGAAAATATAATATATATTCCGATAATGGAACCAGGAAATCACAATGAATTTCCGAAAGATCGATGCCTTGTGACCTCCCTGAAAACTTCCAAAACCAATTAGACCGACGGCCGTAAGTGTTACTTTCTTGACTAATACGTAAAAGAAAAGATAAAATTGTCCACAATGTCTTGAATCAGTCGCATGCAACCTGGATAAACTATACGTGACACAATTTTATGTCGGAGAAACAGTAGGGGAAGGAATCTTAGAAACTGTGTATTTATTGAGTTATTCCACTGGAGAAAAAAAGAAGAAGAGGGATTTCATTGTATTCTTTGTTTTTTTTATTTTAATTTTTGTGTTTTGGTGGTTTCTTGGAGGTGTTCCAGGGAATCAGGGTAAAGAATAATTTGCCCACAATACTCTTAAGTCTCAACCGCTTAGAACTTCTTATCTAAATAAATAACTTGGTGAGTGTGTTGGAATGGATTTTTATTTGCAAACGGTTATTTACTTGCATCATAAATATGATTTTTAATTATTTTTTTAATATTTTCAATCTTTTTTTTTTATCTTCTATACATCGTATCACAAAAACATGCTACAATATTTTTTTCAAAACAATATTCCAACTAATCTCCTAATCAAAATTATGTCAACTTTGTTTATTGTCAAGGTGTCTAAAACTTAAAAAGGGAGCAAGTTGAAGTCAGGAAAGCTTCTTTCTTAAAATATAAATCCTTAACAGTCATGTCCATTTTAAGAGGCCCATCACTTACAAAATGCCCTCATCTTGTTGCAAATGCAGAATTTAGATGGAAAATCAAGAGCGAAGTAAACCATAAAATAATCGTAAATATCTAGATTGTGTTGGCATTCTGAAAGATCTTATCGAGGTGAGGTGCTAGATCTTGCAGCTGCTATGCCTTCTTCTTTGGTGCCTCTACCTGATCAAGCCATTTGGCTTCCTGACTCTAGTGGACGGAACACTGCTAAGTCTGCTATGCAGCAGCTGTCTATGTCTGCACCTAATGTGCCTTGGTTTATTCAATGGTTGGCTTGCAAAAATAGATTGATGATGAAGGACAGATTGTTAAATTGAGGGATTGCAGTAGATTCCATGGGTACTCTCTGTATGCAGAGTGATGAAAATCTTGAGCACATTCTCTTCCTTAGTCCTCTGCAGTATGGAGATTTGTCCTGGAGAAATGCCTGGTGTTCAAGGCTCCTGCAAGCTGGAGTGAAGAACTAAGGTGGCACATCCAGCGTTGCTCTCAGAGGACGTTTGCTTGCCAGGACCGGAGAGTGGCTTTTGCTGCAACTATTTACCACTTCGGTTGCCAAAGGAATGTGAGGGTGTTCAAGCATTTTTATGTTGACCCTATGAGTGTGACTCGGCCGATTATCTGGGATTTGAGAAGAACTGCGGCTGGTTGGAGACCAGTGTTGTACAGACAGCAGGACAAACTAAACTTGTGCTTGAACCTTAGTTGTTTTTTTTTTTTTTTTAAAAACAACTGTACCTCTCTGTTTTGTTCTTGATGTAAACTGCCCCCTACTGATGTGCAGTCTTTAGTTCTTATCGATAAAAATATGGAGCTTGCAAACAAAATAACTTGTTTGATCTAATGCTTTTATCAAGAAAAGACAAAAACAGAAACAAAGAGAGGCATTACCACTATGATCGGCCTTTCCACAATATCCATATGCAGGTGAAGTTTACAATTCTGTGCTTTAATTGTACTTAATAATTAGGTTACCATTTATTGGGGAGCTGCTGATCGAATCAAATGCGGAGATGCTCGAGACTTCACACTCAATCTTTATTATGGCTCCGCGGAGAACACATTTTTTCCAACCCCTTTCCAATAGACATCCTGAATCCACCTTCTTTCTTTGATGACGAAGTGTCTGTTCTAGAATCCTTCTTCGGATGAATTGCATGAACAAGGGCCTCAACTTCTTCCTTTGCTCTTTCAAAGACGTTTGGACCTTTAATTTCACTAATGGGAGTGTTCTCATCTATGTCATCACTTGTTCCATGAGTTTCTTTATGATGATGATTTGCCGGCTTCTTTTTATGTAAAATGCTTCAATGTCTTCCTTGGCTCTCTCAATAAATTTAGGCGACTTTCTGTCCTGCTCTAATAAGGTTGAAAAAAGAGATAAATAGTCAAGTACGGGCTTCAAACTCTTCAAGAACCTATAGTTATCAGTATCTTAAAGACATTATTTGTGTTAGAAGAGTAAAAGAGACAATACGAGGAGGAAGTCGCAACTAATTACAAAAACCAGGGATAGTCTCTCATAAGTCTCTTCCTTTTGCAGTTCCTTGATTTAAAAAAAAACTATTAACGCTTCACATTGTCCCTGGAGCATGCCTCTTGATTATACATTTTTAATGGGTCGATGCAGAAAGAGATCATCTACATTAATCCTCAAAGTTTTTATATTTGCTAGAGATCCTCAAAGAAACTTATGTAACAGAAAAATTTTCATGTTATGTTTTTCTTTTGAACACCTTTTTTGCAAGATCTACTCGTAGTGGTGCGAATGATTCATGCTTGTTCCAGACACCATACATAAACAAAATTACGTGAATGGAAACACAACTTACATTTTCACAACAACAGCAACCAAACCTGTAAATTAAATTCTGACAAAGGTGCTCAATTCCCAGTGGATTGAAAGCAACAAGGCCAACCCTCAAAACTTATACTACTAAAGTAACAGGGAAGTGACTCGAGAACCGAAGAGAATAAAATTCCAAATCCAAAGATATCGCTTCAAACATGATCGTAAACAGGGCAAGACAGTTCATACCTGAATGAGTTTCTGAAACTTCTGATTTTAATTCCACATTTGCAGCAGAATGCCTGCAATCCGTCTCACAATATTAACAAATCAATCAAGCACATCAATTAAAATGGATGGCATTTGGTCTGTCAACTTTCCAAACCTGTCTTGACCATGATTCCCAGTATCCTGAGATTCCTTCCTGGGATGAATTGCCCGAACAATAGCCTCAATTTCCTCTTTGGCTCGTTCAAACACATTCGGAGCCTTCACGTCACTGATAGAAGTTTCTTCCTCAATATCATCGCCCAATCCATTAGTTCTTTCATGAGTTTCCTTGTGATGATGGGGGCTTCGATTTGAATCATCGAATCCTTCCCTAGTTCTTTCATGAGCATAGACCCTTTCTACATTTTCATCCACCACCAAATATAAGAATCTTGGACTCTTGTATAACAAAATCTTCATGTCATTCACAAACAATTGAACCCCAAAAAAAATGAACAAGAAAGGTAGCTGATTTTTAAATGAAAAGCAATGAAAAACTTACCTGATTCTGAAGCAAGGCTTGATGAAGGTTTTGCTCTTGATTCAGGCATATTGGAGATTATTGAACTCTGAAGTAATCAGAAAAACAAAATTGGAACGTGGAGAAAGATGAAAGAGAGTGGTTCGACAGTCTGTATGTGGTAGGTTTCAATGAACGCCGAACAGTTGGAGTTGGAAAGAACAAGGAATCCAACACATAAAATATGCGGCATGCGGGTACCAAACTTACCCGGGAAACAGGTAGGGATGGAAACGAACCCGTCACCCAAAAGCTCTCCGTTCCCCACCGTCCAGTTATATGCAATGTTTTGAAAATCGGACCGGACCAGCCGGTTCGATCAGTTGGGCCGCGAACCGGCCACGCCTCTGGTCCGATTTAATTACAAAGCCAAAGAATTAATTGAACCGATCAAAATCGGTTCAGAATCAATTGAACCAGTAAAAATCGGGACGTTCAACCGGTTTATTAAGTATTTATTTTCTAAAATAAATATTTTAGTTTTATTCAAAATTTTTAATACTAAAATGAATAAAAAATTATTAAACTTTTGAACTGGAATTGAACCGGTTGAATGGATCGAACTGTGAACCGGAAGGGTTTCCGGTTCACTCTCTAGTCCAGGTTTAAAAACATCGGTTATATGTACTGAGGCACACTCATATTCTAGAGAAAAATAAATAATTACAAAAATATTTCATAATAAATTAGTTGTAGCAAAGTAATCAAATATGGGATTTTCTAATTTTTATTATTGAAGTTGGTAGGAAGATTTGGAATAAATATAGTAATAGTAGATAAGTATAATAGTAACATTTATGTAAATGTAATACATAGTAAATAAGTATAGTAGTAGCACTTATGTAAACATCGGAGCATAGTTATAAAACCCGGTCCGGTCCGACGGTCGAACCGGTCAACTCGATGAACCCGCCAGTAGACTGGATCGGGTCTCTAATTAGATCGGTTAAGCACTGGAATCGTTGACTGGTCAACGACCAGTGGTTGAATCGGATTAAACTGAAAACCCGGCCGATTTTGTGGAGAAACCGGTTTTGAGGAAAAAATTTTACCAAATTTTTTGCTAGATTTGAACCTATGACCTTATGTCAAGGTATATGCCAAGCTCACCACCAGACCATTTTGTCACATGTTAGTTAATTGCCATTCTTATACTATATGAACGTTTCATCAATTTTATCTTTATTCTTTTTTTATTTCTCCAAAACAAATTTATTTGAAATCTTTTAATACAAACTTATGACCCCCAAATTCTATAAATTATAAAATAGGTTTCAAAAATAAAAAATTACATAATTTATTTTAAAGACAAATATAATTTTTAATAATTTTTTGCACTTAAAATTCATAAGTAACCTAGATAATTACACTAAACATAGATAAAATTTTACACTTGAAGTTTGGTGAATCACTAATTAAATTTATATTTTGCTGATTCTTATATGAATTAATTATTCTATAGCAAATTAAATAAAATGAGCATTTGTTATGACATTATTTATTAAAATTTATATCATATATCCTATATAAAAATTATAAGATATAATATTTAAATATATTTAGTAACCCACTGGTTCAACCACTCACCCACTGGTTGGACCAGTAACCCGTTGACCCACCTTCTTCGCCGGTCTGCTTTCCGAGCCGGGTTTAATAACTATGCATGGGAGTGATACAATAGTATCAATTATATAAACATAAGGAGTGCGAAACATGATATGATTGTATATTATTCTATTATATAAGAGTAAAATTAGAACAATGAACAATGACCATTTTTTTTAACACAAAACAGATTACTCATAGAAAAATATATACTAATAATGAATTTAGTCATCATTTTAAAAAAAATTTAATAAAAAATTTAACATGAAAAAATTTTCAAAATTATTTTGATCGTGTAAGTCTGTTTCTCTATATTTGATATTACATAAAATCTAAATTACTTACCATTATTTTTTGTAACTTACATGCCATAAAAAAGTGTAAACTAACATAACGAATTTATCATTTAACTACAAAAAATTAACAAGAATGATTATATTATTTTATCATGAGTTTTTCTAAAAAGTATCCATTGGGCGAATGGACACTCGTTAACACACTCAAAATTCATCCAACTTACCATGTATATACGTATATTAACATTTATTACTCTCCCTTGTATTTATATATTTTTCCTATTTAATCTTACATACCTTCCATTGTATTTATTTACTTTCTCTATTTAATATTATATTTTAAAAAATGTAACACCTAAAATATATCTTAACAAGTGTATATTAGACATTCATTAGACAGACGCCTTTATTATAAGAAAATATCATATTATCGATTTCATATTACATGTATATAATTATATTATATTATGTATTATATGTGTGTGTGTGTAATATTAAAAAATTAAGCAGGGGACGGGAACGAGGCATTCTCCCGCCTCCTGGTCCATTTAAAAAGTAGGGAGAAAAACTCACTTTCCCTCCCCAGTCCCTGCCCTCGTTGTTGCTCCTGTCTAGGCCTGTCAACGGTCCGGGTCTAGACCCGGATCCGTCAATTTTTTACGGGTCCGGGTAGGGATATAATTCCGTTACCCGGATCCGGATCCGTTTTGTCAAATAAAAAAACGGGTCGGATATGGAATATAGCATTCTGGCCCGTATCCGAATATAAAATAGATTAATATATATAACAATAATAGACCCCAAATTTATACCCCAAAGGCCCAAACAACTAAATATTATCCAAAGACATGCAGAGCCTTTGGCATATACAACACCTATTGCAAAAGCATGGAATTGAATCTTGCAAAAAGTATTTATCAATGCTAAACATTATATCTAGAAGATGTTAATTAACACATGCAATATAACCCAGCTAAGACTTTAACCAAGTGATAACATTGAAATAACACTTGTTGGACAAAATTAAATTGACCTTTCTTAATAAAAAGTATTACTTTTTCTAATTTTGTTGTAAAACAGGTTTCAGCCATTTTTTGGGCAGACCCAGACCCGGATCCGGAACATAGAGTAGGAGACCCGTCGGGTAGACGGGCTGGATACGAAACCGGTATAGTATGACGGGTTCGGGTCCGGAATAATGAATTCTGGCCCGGATTCGACCCATTTACAGGTCTACTCCTATCCCCGCCCCTGCCTCTACCTCACATTTGTCATTTTCCCTTGCATTGGTGAACCCAAGACACTCCCCCCTATTACCATTCCTAGAAACAGGATAATAAATTAGACCAATTCCACTATGCATCCCTTATGTATCGTAAATTACAAAAAATCTCCCTTTAGTTTGGTGTACATATGCACATTTTAGCTTCCTATGGTATAGAAACCTACAATTTAATCCTTGTGGTTGCGATCAAAGTGAAACTATTAGATGTTCTATTAGATTAAATGGTCAATTTGCAATAGTAACACTTTTCAAATAAAATCATTGTGAAATTATAAAATCACCCTTCAATCAAAACATAACATAAAATGTTCTAAATAAAATTTGACGACAATGTATTAGAAAATTCTAAGGTAAAAGTAAAATTTTAGAAAAAGCTTATATTGGCTTCGTCTTCGATACTGTCTGTTATATTACTATAATGAATCGTGACAAAAATTATCATCCTTCTTTACATTTACCTAACCTAACATACCATATATACACATATACTTATAATTATTATCCTTCCTTATATTTATATGCTTTTCCTATTTAATCTTACATATCATTCCTTGTATTTATTTATTTTTTCTAATTAATCTTATATTTTAACTCCTGAAATATATTTTAACGCCGTTAGACAAACCCATAAATTAACACAAAATTGTATTTCAAAGCTGATTTAAATAATACCAAGACAACCATGTAAATTGGGTTTAGGAAATTGTCGAATAGGTATGCTTCATCCTTGGGGTTAAGATAAGATGTTCGATAGACCATTTTTTTTCAAGTCATGGAGAAATTTTTCAAGTGAAGATGTTTTAATAAATGAATGAATAAATGAAGATGAGAGGCAACCACTATTTCCAAATTCCAACGATGACTTCAACACTCTTTCTAAAAAAAAAAAAAACATGACTTCAACCCGTATACCAGGACTAGTCTACCCAAAAAAAGAAAAAAATCAATTGAACCGAAGCCTCTCCATGCGGGTTATATGGACTTTTCTTCCTGATTGATCACTTATCCTACATTGTATAATTGATTATGTTTGAATAACTTTAAGATCACACATGAAGGGCTGAAATAATCCTTTTAATACATTTTCAGTCCGTGGATTAGGCGCAATAGGTAAGAGTATACTGGTCCTGGTACTTTCAACGTGGCTTAGATATTTGAGAAAATTATAGTTTTAATCCCAAATGTTTAAAGTATAGGCACTTTTAGTCCCTAAAGTTTGGATGAAAACAAATGTAGTTTCAAATGTTTCGGTTTTAATGCGCATTTAATTCTAATGATTGATTTTTACCAATTACGAGCGGAATTAAGTCATGTACCATCAATTAATAATTGAAAAATATTTAAAAAATTAATAAAATATTGCTAGGCATAATCTATAACATAAGATGACTAGTTACTCACATGTTAGTCGCCTAAGTAATTAGCATTTAACCCAATTTTTTTTAAAAATTTATGAGTTAAATACTAATTATTCACGAGACCCCGATTGTAATAGCAAGTAGTAAAAATCAGTCAATAGGACTTGATGTGCTTAGAAATTGAAACATTTGAAATTATATCTACTTTTTTCTGAACTTTAGAGACTAAAAGTGTTCATACCTCAAATATTGGGGACCAAAATTATAATTTTCGCTAGATATTTTGACGCAAAAGTTGTTTAAATGACAACACAATTTGATGAAAGTTCCCCCACAACGTTCAGGGGGGGCATAAAATATTTTTGGCTGGGAAGTTCCTGTCACAAACCTGGTCATAAATTTTTCTGCTTTCCAGAAAGTACAGGTACGTTTGGTCCCTTCAACAATTGAAAGTTTACGATTAAAAATCAGCCTTGAATTTGAAATACATTCCTGGATTCTTATATTTGGAATTCAAATCAGCACTACGACATTCTTTGGCTCATAATAAGTCGGTGTAAGTTTCTAGTTGTGATTTTAATTGAATTCCGACTCCAACTCCAAACAAAAACAATTCAACCTCAGAGAAAGCCGCATCTAGGAGATAATTTTTCTCTTTGAATGAGCTAACGTTTGCGTTGGACTTTCCGGTTTGAATGACTACGCGTAATGATACAGTAAGTTAAAAAAAAATTCCAAAATCAGCATGGAGATGGGGTGGTTGGAAACTTGGATGCAAAGTTCAAGAAGTTCAGGAGTTGATTAAGATGCATCGTTCGTACAAGCCGTACCAGATTCAGGAGTTAGGACACAGTATTAATTCCAGAAACCTAGGATTATAATATATAATATGACCAGCAGGATTGAACTTCGAAAATCAACTTGCTACTTCCTTGAATAAAACCAGCAATCGTGTTCCTTTATTCGCAGCCAACTAGTAAAAGTCAACACGGATGCCTGCAACTTTTCGAATCTATATGAATTTCTTTCTTTCTTTCTTTAATGACGTAGTCAGAGATACACCTCATCTGCCGAATTATCCTCGATATTAATCTAGGTGTTGATTCTCGTTCGCTTGGTTCTTCCTACTTACAAGTTACAACCAACATGTTAGTGAAACGTATATGGCTCCCCATGGCTTAAAACGATAGTAGTATTAATTTGAGGGTGTGTTTGGATTACAATTTTTTTTTTAAAAAAAAAATGCTATATTTTCTATAAATATATTTTTCAATCACCTTTTTACCTTACATATATCAAATCGCTGCAGTAATTTTTTTACAAAAAGTCCAAAAAAATGCAATCAAAACAAAGCCTGAGCTTTTTTGAGGCTTAAAAAATCTACTCCTCCAAGGTTCCTCAATTTTCGTTTTGGTGATACTAGAGTTCAATCATTATTTGTTAATTGTGTCGCTTACCTAGATGAGTCGGAATTGTTTCGGTGGAACTAAATTATAGATTGTTTGGACAGGAAATTATTTGTTCAAATTTATTTGCTGACATCACCATTACAATTTTCAATACACCTTTTTATATTCCCAACGACCTTTTTTATCTCACATACATCACATCACATCACAAAAAGTGTTACAGTAATTATTCCAAATAATATTTCAAATAATACCCTATCCAAACAAACCTATATAAGAAATGCTAAAGCTACAATTTCCACCTGTGTCCAAATGTCATACTACGGCTCTTAAATCCTTCGAATATTATTGCATGTAATTGGGGTTGGAGTTGTAGGCTTTGGGTAAAACGATTACTTTAAATGAAAAGCTTAACCTACACACAAAAAAAAAAAAAAATACACGAGTTGATAAAATGTCTTGATCTTATGATTAATATTGAAACGTTCAAAATTTGAGATTCTGATTTCAAATATCACTAAATTGTGTGATTGGATCTTGGGACAAGACGTTGATAGAACGTTTTGAGGGAAATTTTATTGAATTCTCCATGTGCACCACTTGAGATTATCATGTGTCACGCTAGCACTAATAATAATGTATTGTCAAATTAGTGATTTGTGGTACGTGCATGCATGAAGCATGTCATGTCGTCTCCACGGTAAGGTCGATTTCAGACACGGTTGCTAGACTTGACCAAATGCTTAACAGGTCCAATAGTTGGTTTTTAAACCAATCGAATGCTATTAATTGGACAAATAAGGATCCCCCAGTCTTATTGAATTGTAATCAATGTGAAATTAACGTGCTCCTTGCATAGTTGTCAGTCCAAGATGGAGTAAACCTTCCGCTTAGACTAAGTAAATGGTCCCAAATAATATAAAATCAAGCTCGTGCCTAAACCAAATTGCTCGATATGTTTACACTGGGGATCAAGCACGATAATTAGAGAACCTCCAAAATATATATACTGGCAAATACTCCGTGTGAACAGGTTTCCGATGATGATATAGCCGACGGCAGAAGTGGAAAACGATTCTACTATATCTTTGGCGCCTGTCGAAAAAAAAAAAGACAAAAAAAGGGAAAGAAATTTGACCAAATGGCTGCCGTCATTAGAATAGAGTCGTGATTTTGGAACTGGAAACTGGAAAGTCATTCAAGGCTAATCGATCTTACTTAATTCCTTTAGGAACATATTCAGGTCAACTCGATCAAAGTTCCATCAAATGGGTCTGATTCTTGACCATTCTCGTCATTCGTTGGATGCAAAAACCTGTGAGTTTGTTTGGATAGGAGTTTATTTGAATGATTTATTTGAGATAATTACTGTAACACTTTTTGTAATGTGATGTATGTGAGATAAAAAGGTGATTAGAAAGATAAAAAGGTGATTGAAATTTGTAAAGTAAATTTTTTTATTTGAATCATTTCAATCCAAACAAACCCTGTGTTTTTTTTTCCCCTTTCTTTGTTCACTGTTTTACGTCATTCTGTCATGTAATATGTCACGCTTTTGTTTGTTTATGACTAAAAGGACAACTTAAATCAATCACTTATTCTCGTATGCTGTGTTCTTTTTACTTGCATGACAAATTTGATCTCTGGTGGAAGAAATAAGAATACTGGGACGGGTTTTCTAGAGGAGAAAGTGAAAAAGGGAGGAGAGGGAGATGGGGAAAAATCCACTTTTCATTCCTAAATTTTGAGTTAGGGACACATTTCGTTTTTAAATTTTTAGACGCACCACATTTAGTACATGAATTAATTATTTTTTGTCACATTTAGTCCAAAAATGGTAAATTGTTTAATTTGGATGGAGAAAATTCATGTGTTTGGCACATGGTCATCAAGTAAAAATGATTTTTCAGTCAAAATTAATGGTCACGTCAGTCTTCTCCGTTCAAATTGAATGTTTTGCCGTTTTGGACTAGATGTGATCCAAAATAATTTAATTTATGTACTAAATGTGATGCGTTTAAAAGTTTGGGAACGAAATGTAGCCCTATCTCAAAATTTAATGACAAAAAGTAAATTTTTTCCGAGGGAGATTGGTTGGTCAAAGTTACAAGTAAATTGCAAAACGGGATAGAAGATGCAAGGAAATAACTTCGAACCTTGATGAAGAGGAGGACTTGACCTTTTGCAGTTTGCTTTCTTATAATAATACTTGATAGTCTTGGATTTTTATCTCTTTGTTGTCTTTAATCACCAGTGAAATGGGAAGGAACAAAGATAAAGAAAAAGAGAAACATACCCTGTTTAAGTTCTAAGCTACAATCTATTTACTCGTCATCGATCTTGGTATAATCGGATGAACTGATCGGATTATGAAAAAGGAAGGATTAAAAAGCATAAAAATAAAACAGGAACTTGAATTGGATGATAATTACCACTCCTGTCGACTTTTAGTTGTACAAAACATGGAAACATGCGTCGCATATGGTGTTCTATTGTCTATTGATCCTATTTGCAGATGCATTCACATTAAGAATTTCAGCTTATTACAACCCCAAAACACAGGTCTCTTATATGAAGCATTTTTCTCGTCCTCGTTCAACTGAGAATAATCAGAAAGAGAAAGCACGAAGAAAAGTAGCAGTGCATTTGCTTTACACATAATCTTAGCCTCTGGCTCTGGATTCGGTTTACTTTGTGTTGTTTAAGTAAACACGAGACCTTTTAAATCATCTGCTCTTAATGTTAACCGAGTTCAAGTTGAATATTTTTTTTTATCAAAATGCTCGTGAGAAGTTTCTAAACTTGATAGCCCTTAATCACCTGTTTATGCTTAAATTAAGCTAGTGTCGCTTTTCATCTTGTTTCACGTGATATTCCGCGGGTTTGTGTTGGCTATGGGACCCTAATGTAAGGCCCCGTTTGGATTGCATTTTCCGTCATTTTTCATGAAAAAATTACTGTAGCGATTTGATGTATGTGAGGGAAAAAGGTAATAGGGAAATGTGATCACGGAAAATGACGTAATTTTTCGGCGAAAAACGGCAATTTCAAACAAGGCCTAAATCTTTTGGATGTGAAGTAGAACTTAAACAGTATCTAATATAAGGAAAATATTTAAATATGAGCTTATGCAATTAAGTGAGAAGTTGTGTGCCATTAACTATTATCTAATGGGCCAGTTAAAAAATTCCATCTTCTGTAAACCCACCACATGTTCATATAAGCAAAAAGTACAATCTCTAGCTTCAAAATATTCTTAAAAACGGACGACTTCTATGTGCCCGAGTCTGTTTAGTCATCATTATTGTGTTCGAGTAAGAGTACGAAGGATATATGGGCGCGTATTGTGAGAACATTTTATGGTCAAATTTTGGAAAAATCGTTCTTTTTTTTTTTTTTTTTAAGTTCAACAAATTACTTGACCGATATTCATTTTTTCTTTCTAAAAAAAATTTATAGTTAAATAAATACCCAACCTACATTCATTTTTTTCTTCAAAAAAAGTGAGATCTAATCTTTTTGCACCCTAAAAAGATAATTAAGTGTGGATTTCGTGGTGGATTCTGCTAAAAAGTGATTAGAAACTTAAATTGGAACTAAATTTGATCAATTTGATTTTAAAAAGGGATGTAAAGCCCGCATTTTAAAAGTGCGGGGTGCAAACACTTATTTGATAAAATGTGAGAAAATTTTTTATAATGATGTTCCCTCAAACTTTTGTAAACGTATATTGGGGATAAGATACAAAGACAAGAGACAAAAGAAGGAAAAATGCTCTCATGTAAGTAATTAATCAACTATTGAGGTTGGTTCAGTGGCCATGGGTAGGGTGTGTATCGAATTCGATTTCACTAAATTAGAGCTCTAAAAATTGGAATTTTTCAAAATTTTGGATATTGGAAGTTTCGACCGATTTCCTAATTAATCCTTTTAATTTTCCATAATTTCCATTCTTTCTTTTAATTCTAAAATTGCTTCTCAATTTCTGGTATTTTGCATGCGCCAAAACGTCTCCCCGCCCCACTAGGGAGACCAAAAGGTGATCCTAAAATTACCCCAAACACAAGGCACAACGATTGACAAATTGACCAGACCAAAAAAAATAAAAAATAAAAAAAGGACGCATGTACAAGAAAACAAAACAACTAGGCCATGTTGCTGAGAAACGACGAGGATGACAGAGAAAGTTACAGAGTTAGAAATTTCAGGATAAACGTCAAAGTTCAGCAACACCGGACATATAATTTTCTCTTGACGTTACATCATCAATTCAGCATCCCTTGCAGCTGTACCCTGCCCCTACTTACGTCTTGGCGCGTTTTCGATTTCATGGGCCCCGTTTTGGACTGAACAAGTAGTTGACCTTTAAAAACACTTGATGTAGAAAATTAATTGCTGACAATCCCAGTTGAGAAATTTAACAGGAAACCACATTTTCTTTATATTATTGTTTGTGGAAATGGTGGTTGAGTTTTTTCATGGAAACACCGCTCTGGCGTTAATCCAAAGCTTACTTTCTTTGACCACCCTCAAATCTTTTTTAATATGCTGATTGGAGTACAAAATCTCAGAAAAGGTTGGTCGTATTATAAATCTTTTGTGAAACTTGTTGCAATGTAACTGGAAAAGTTTGTTCAAACAATTTTCTCTGTTTGAATTCATCAACGACTCGTGTCTTTGAAACTACTGTTGTTTACAACTTTTGAATATCCCAAAACCATTTTCCAATTCCATTCCCACCATGAAAATGTAATGAACCTTCTTAGTTTAACCGGTAGTATATTGAGAATTCAACGACAGCCGTGGAGTTTCTAGTCCACGAGTTTACCGTATTTTGTACTCCCTTTGAGCTTTCAAATAAGTATTTCTTTGTTTTCTATTTCACCCAATTTTTCAACATCAGACTTCTTGAACTCCATGGGTATATAAGGAGAGGAGGGAGACTGGTCATAATCATAGAAATCTTCCTGTGTTAAATAATTTGGTGAAAAGTGAAGATATTTTCTCCCTTAACTACCTAACACTTCTTGAAGAACAGAGCAAAACTATCTCCCCAAAGCTTCGATCTTTCCAAAATTTAGGTCAGTCATTCAATCATGATATCAACATGGTTTGCTTAGTTCTGTTTGAGTCTGTTGTTTTTGGGTTCCATGTCAGAATCTGTGGTTGTTGCTGTCTCTTTTTTGTCTTCTATCAAGTTTGGTAATACAATTCAGGAATACGATTATTTATTTTCTTGAGAAACTGAAAACAGGGAAATGATGTGAGGTACAAAATTTTGGAAAATGGATTGGTTATATTTATGGAACTGATATTTTACAGCTACGCAGGGTGAATAAGGCCAGTCAGTAATCAAGAAATGCTATTGCTAGATATGAAAGCATCAAACTATCATAATTCATTTTGGTTTATGAATTAGAATATACTTTCATTTATGTGCTTCCGAAAGTTTTTTTCTCCGATAGATGAATGTCCAAGATAATTGATCATTTTTGGTTTCCAAATGCCTTATTTTGCGCATATTTAACGATCCATTTATGTTGGTTGCTATGATGTTGGTTTTCAAAGTAAACTTAAGATGTCTCTAGAAATTTATGTTGATGATAGTTTACTCTTTTTAACAATCAATTTGTAGGTGGATATTTGTTATGGGTTTATCACTATCATTACTTTTTCCGCCTGGGAAGAAATTCTGAAGCACCGTAGATTTCTGAATTTCGCAGACAACAATACTTTCCATTCAGTACACAGAGAGATGACCGTCAGTGCGGATAGCTTGAAGAAAGCGGATTCAGAAGTTGCCTCCAAGACAAATGTGTCGGACGAAGTTCCAAGGAAGAATTCAATAGATTTGAAGAACTGCGAACCTATGAGATTAATGCTTGAATCAACGCTTTCATTCAAGAATCTAATTCAAGACGTAAGAAAACCAGAGTCCAATGACAGAAATGCAAAAGCTGATGGGGCTGTTGATGTATTAACTCCCTCCAGTTTTCTTCCCGATCTTGCTATGCTGTACTCTCCACGTCCTGTGAGCGAGCTTGATGCTGCAGCAATCAAGGTTCAGAAAGTCTACAAGAGCTACCGGACTCGAAGAAACCTTGCAGATTGTGCAGTTGTGGTTGAGGAGCTATGGTGAGTCTTGTAGCTAACAGTAAACTATCTGGATATTTCCATTTGTATTTTGGCATCTTTTTCGGTTAGTTGACTAGTCTTATATGTTTTAGGTGGAAGGCATTGGACTTTGCAGCTCTCAAGCGGAGCTCAGTATCATTCTTCAATGATGACAAACCAGAAACTGCTGTTTCACGCTGGGCTCGAGCAAAAACAAGAGTAGCCAAGGTCTACTTCTCAGCCATTTTACGGTGCCCGAACTTTTTTTTTTTCTCATTTTTTTTTGAATAAATTATCAAATGCGCTTATGAATTTTGTTTTCACATTCAGGTTGGCAAAGGCCTATCCAAGGACGAGAAGGCTCAAAAGCTTGCCCTACAGCACTGGCTTGAGGCTGTAAGTGTTTAGCTCCTTTTAGATACTTTTTCCCAATTCAACAAACAAATGACAGATCTTGAAGTAATGAAGTTTGCTTGGATTTTCTTGACATGCCTGTAGATATAATCTAATTTTGGATCTAATCTATTTGGTAAAGTCATAATAAGGCTAATATCTAAGTAGTTGATAGAAATCTTTTTCAAAGATTATTAGTATTTATGAGTACATCTGAGTAGATAATATATCATATTGCACTCACTGTTCTTCCTCATCTCTTTCAGATTGATCCACGCCATCGGTATGGACACAATTTACACATCTATTATGATGTCTGGTTTGAAAGTGAAAGCTCGCAACCTTTTTTTTACTGGTGAGGGTTTCTTTGTAGATCTTGTTTGTCCAAGTTGATGAGTATACCATGTTTTATATTTTACTGGCCTGAGTTTTCTTGTAGCTAACAGCAAATTATTAAAACATATCTTAACAGACATAGTTTCTGTGGCTGATTTCCACTAACAAAATCAGCTTTGATATGTAGGTTGGATGTTGGAGATGGAAAAGAACTAAATCTTGAGAAGTGCTCGAGAACAAATCTACAACATCAATGCATCAAATATCTAGGACCAGTAAGTTTCAAGTCACGAAATATAGATTCCAATTGTTGAGTACATTTTTAGCAGATTTACTGATGCATTACACAGGACTCTAATTTGGCAAAACTTTTCTTGGTTGTTACTTCTGTTTCCCCTCATTAGAAAGAGAGAGAATCATTTGAAGTTATCGTGGAAAATGGCATGCTAGTTTACAGAGAAAGTGGCATGTTTGTCGACACTGTTGAGGGTTCCAAATGGATATTTGTACTTAGCACATCAAGGAATTTGTATGTTGGGCAGAAGAAGAAAGGGACTTTCCAGCACTCAAGTTTTTTAGCAGGTGGAGCTATTACAGCAGCCGGAAGACTTGTTGCTCATGGTGGAGCCCTTGAGGTAATTATACAGATCTACTGACTGCTGTGAACATCTTTGAAAGCGGACGGTAAATGATAATCATTTTCTTATGTTACAGGCAATTTGGCCATATAGTGGCCATTATCATCCAACCGAAGAGAACTTCAGGGTGTTCATTAGCTTCTTGGAGGAGAACCGTGTAGATCTTTCAAATGTTAAGGTATGCGTAGTCTATGTTTTCTGGAAATATTATGCATTCTCTACTTTATATCATAGTGCATATCGTGTGCATCCACTATGAACCTGGAAATACTAATAAAAACGCTAAGAAGTGAATTGGCTCCATTCTTTTTTTTTACATGTTTGAGCAAAATCTTCAGATAAAACAGATGGCTGATGATACTTTTTGTCTTCTTTACTGGGCAGAGATGTGCAGTAGATGATGATCTCCTTTCGTTTAAGGTTCCTGATGAGGAAGCAAATGCTGAATGCAATAGGAGCGCTTCAGCAACTACAGAGCCAGAAGATGGAAGCACAACTGATGTACATGGTCGGTCTGGGAAAGATGCAACAGCAGCCAGTCGCCAAAATGCCAAGAACACAGCTCATCTGACTGTAAAGCCTCCCCTATATACCATGGCTAAACACTTGTCATGCAAGTGGAGTACTGGAACTGGACCGCGAATTAGCTGTGTTAGGGACTATCCAACAGAATTACAGAGCCGAGCACTTGAACAAGTTAATTTGTCGCCTCGTTTGGCTAGTGGAGCATTGTTCAACTATGGTCCAATCCCATCCCCAAGACCGAGCCCAAAGGTTCACCTTTCTCCTAGACTTGCATACATGGGACTTCCAAGTCCTAGAACCGCCATTCCAGCTGCTCACTGAGATTAAATGGGAGCGCAAGCTTTTTCCCTGAGATACGAATAAGCTGAGCCTAAGCAGATGTACAGGATATGGGCTGAATGCCAATAATGCTCCTAAAGTCCTGATATGATCTTCGACCCCTTGTGATAAGAACGAGGAAACTAAGTTGAACCTTCGTTCTTTTGTTCTTTTAATCTAGTTTTGGTAGGAAACTTAGTTGAGCCAAGTATTGTTTTACCCAGTTTTGGCTCCTTCAGTTTGAACGTAGGTTTGATTGATTCTTTCAATCTTTGTGTACACCTGATCAGTTTATATTGTTCAATTCATTCTAATTTATTCATTTATACGCTGATTCAAAAATTGTAGCAGCACGTGATGTAATTTGTTTCGTTTGTTTAGTTGTAAAGTATATCATTGTAACAGCAAAATGAGATTATCTATGTTCACAATGCTGTAATCTTGATCCAAAAGCAAAACTGTAAATTGTTAACTGCGGTGAAAAAGATCTTGAACTCACTAAGGTACAAACCAGAAATAGTTAATTAACCAGTCTTGAACATTTTTTGTTTGAACCGAATTTGTACAAATAAAATCAGAGTAAACCGAATTTGTTTGAACTTTTTTTTTTTTCACAAAATCGACTATATAAGATAAAGATAGAATCAAAAGAAAAGTATGATGCCTCAACTTTAATTTCCATTTGCTTTTGCTTATAGACCATAGACCAACAAAAATTTGTTTCACTTTACTCCCACAGCCAAGATAAAAAGCAGTGCAAGTGAAATGGATACGAGTTCACGAGTTGCAACCAAATGGTCAAACCGGAAGGAAGAGTTAGGAATAAGGATTGCATTCGAATCAATCAAGCTACTCGCGCTAGCTCGAACTCAAGTATGACTTAGTGATATTATGCTCCAATGAGTATTTTCATATTCGCTTATGAGTAAATTATATTTACGAGTGATTAAGCTTGAAGACCAAGCTCAAGCATTATATTTGTGCTCTACTTATGAGTAATTACATTCATGTGAGTAATTAAATTTAGTACCTAATCGAGCGAGTTCGAGCATAGCTAAATTATTCTAGTTCGTGTTTAAATCAAACAATATTCTCGATTCAACTCATAGACATCAAGATAACAAATTCTGATCACGTGACATATGGCCTTCATCCAAATAGATGAAAACTCATGTGACCCTAGATCCTACAAAAACAGTAGCAGAACACCATACTCGGAATATCGGAATTGGGGCAAGAGCGGTTGCAAGTAGAAGCTGTTCGGATGATTTGGATAAAATATATATATATATATATATATATATATATATAAGACGTATATCACATCTTGCACTTCAATTGTAACATCATGTGTGAGGCTAGAGGTGCAAACGAGTCGAGTCGAATCAAATTTTGGCCTAATTGAATCGAGTCTCAACTTAGTTTTATGAAATTCAAATTCGAGTTCAACCTCGACAAACACTCAATGTAAAACTTGAACTCGACCTTAAAAAAAACAATTGTTTTATTTTTAAAAATAAATAAAATAATAATTTTTTAATAAATAATTAAATATTAGGGATATATATATATATATGTTATTTTAGGTATTTGGGATATTATATATATATATATATATATATATTAGGGAATATTAGGGATATTACATATATATAATTTTACTATTAAAATAAAAAATATATATATAATCGAGTTAGCTCACGAACTAACGAGTAGGGGTGGCAATTTCCGACACGACTCGAAAACACGACATGAACCTAACACGAAATTAATGGGTTTGGGTTGAGGTTTTGGGGATTCGGGTCAGAATCGGGTCGAACCCGATGAACCCGAAAAGAAAACAGGTCAATTTCGGGTTAACCCGTGGGTGACCTGATATGACCCGTTTATAAATTAAAAATAATTTAATAAACATAAAAATTATTTTATCTAACTAAACTAAGTTATTCTTTTTTTTCAAAGGCATTAATTACTTAATCCTAAATGAATTTATTTAACTTGTGTGAAGTTGAAATTATTATATTTGGATAGATGATGTATTACATTATTTTTACTCTTTTGATGTCTTAATTTAGTTTGGAATTGATTCTATTAAAAATTATAGCCGGTTAATCAGTAAATGGGAATTAAATTTCAGGTTGTTTCGGGTCAACCCGCTTGACCCGCCAACCTGAAACTTTCGGGTTCGGGCGCCAACCTGAATTGGACCTGATTGCCAGCTCTACTAACGAGTTGAGTATTTTTGAATTTAAATTCGACTTGGTCAGATCGAATTCAATGTTGACCGAACTCGAATCGAGTTCGGACTCGAACTGTTAGTAAGCGATTTAATTCGTTTTTAAAAGTGAATTACATGCTAGATAAAGTGACTTTATATCCTGTGGAAATGAAACAAAACCGGCCCTAACGGTTTTTGTGACAATCATTTGGCCTCGGGTCCCTATTCTTACAGGAACTTCTACCACGCTCATTTCTCGTCATTGAGCGCGTGAATGCACACTGCCACGAGCATTCAATTTCACACAAGGACACACACTGAACGGCGTTGAGTTCGTTAGATCAACTCCAACGCCTATATATTTAGAGAGATAAAAATAATATGGTAATAGTGCTTAGTATATATCCATATTTCCATGGCATGACAGCTTCCGTATTCAGATTAAGCAGAAAAGAAGTACTCCTACTATGAAGACGGCTCTTTTGCTTGCTCCTCCTCCTACTTTTTCGTTTTCAACCTAACCCTGGTAGTAATTGTAGTTGTACAAAAGAAAAAAGTGAATTAATTAACAGCTTTCTTACAGTCAATTCAATCCCTAGATCTCTAGGGTTCGATAATCGGTGACCTTTTTTAGATGGAGCCGCGTGTCGGAAATAAGTATCGCCTTGGTCGGAAAATTGGCAGCGGATCGTTCGGCGAGATCTATCTAGGTTTGTTCCTCAAAATTTCCTTTTTAAATTTTGTTTTTGTAATTTCACTTGAATTCACGATTCCCTCCCTCTGGATACTTTTGGTGCAGGGACTAATATACAGACCAATGAAGAAGTTGCAATTAAGCTTGTGAGTGTGTTTTCTATGATTGTAGACTTGGTCTTTTTCCCTTGTTATTTGATTGTCTTCTTTGAGGTCATCAGATTAGTTTTATCTTTTGAAGTATAGGTCATCTGGGGCAATTTGTGAAAAATTTAATGTGTGACATTGGGTTTTTGTTACTTGCCTAATATGTGTGTATATGCTAGTTAAGCGTGGGAAATTTATTAACGTAGTTGCACTATCACAATAAGATACCATTCCGAGCATTTGAAGTGCAATTGGAGCTGTCGAATAAGGTTTAGCAAAGTAGGATATGTTTGTCTACCGTCAAATGGTTTCTGAAAAGATTCAATTCTGAGGATTTTATTTTCAAGGATACTGGATGTGTAAGTACCTGCCGTTGTCCTTGGATTTACAATTCGGAAAATACCATTGCAAAAATTGCTAACTAGCAAGAACTTGAGGAGGATGTCTCCAGACTGAAGTTTTCTTATTGGTCGAAGTTGTTAAGATTCTTACTTTCTTCTGTTGTTCTTTGAATAGCTGTTTGAAGGTATTTCTTTTCCATGGTCAAGGTATTACTGAGAGAGTGGGAGTTGAAGAGGTCCTTTAGCCAGGCTGGAGGTGGTTACTGTGTCATATAATTATGTACTTGATGTTTGATTTGCATATGTAAGGGTTTTTCAGTAGTGAAAATTCTTTTCTTGTGGGAATCATGATAATATTACACGATTCTTTAGAGAAAGCCCTGAGTCCTTGCATAAGACTTTAGATTAAGTGGTGATTGTTCTTGGGTGCAACTAGTTGAATACAGTGTTGTAATTCTGACTTTAAACTCCCAGTGACAGCATCTTATTTTCATACTACTACTAGTTATTCAAGCAACAGAAGCTTGTGTATCATGACTTGTTTGCAGACC
This sequence comes from Coffea humblotiana, assembly GCA_023065735.1. Taxonomy (NCBI): domain Eukaryota; kingdom Viridiplantae; phylum Streptophyta; class Magnoliopsida; order Gentianales; family Rubiaceae; genus Coffea; species Coffea humblotiana. The sequence continues at coordinate 8,741,439 of CM041213.1, forward strand.
TTTGTATTCACTAATGAATATGACATACTAAACTATTCTAGTAAAATTATCAAGTAGGAAAGCAAACTTTGGAAGTGAAATTTATCACAACGGCAATTAGTTTTTTTTTTCTTGTTCTGTAATGAATTGTAATATTTTGCTTGATGTTGAGAATTAGTTAAAACTAGTAACAGTTTCACGATGCTTAGCTACTCAGAGTAATGCAGCTACATTATGTATTTTGGTGTTTAAACATTTGTATCTTCTTTTGATGGTTGAAGAGGAGAGGAGGAGTTTCTGACTATCCGCGATGCCTATAAAAACTCACTGGAATTTTTTGTTGGAATTTGTGTTTCATTTTGCTAAATCTAAGGAGAATATGTGGATGATAATAATTGGGCTACATTATCATGTGCTGTAGCATGTCATTCCTGTCTTCTATAATATCGTAGTATTTTGCAGATATCTCTAGTACATATTCAAGAAGTTTGTTAACTGAGCATGATTGTATTATATACTTGATATTTAAATGGTGGAGACAAACGGATAGACTTGCTTGGTGAGACAGGGATAATTTGTTTTTCTGATAAGAAGCAATAGTAGCTGGTCTCTTTGACATGCATATTGTTGATTTTGTTGCTCTGCAAATTGCTGAAAGTTATATTTATTTTGTTCTATGAGTTTAGTTGCTTTATTCTCACTGAGACGGCATGTTCAATCCTTATTTCTAATTAATTGGTTGGGAGGTTTGAGTAATTGAAACTTTTGACATGCCCTGTCCTCAGGAAAATGTGAAGACAAAGCATCCTCAGTTACTTTATGAGTCAAAGTTGTACAGAATTCTGCAGGGAGGAAGTAATGAATTGCAACCCCTTTTTCTCATTGTTTCTGATAAGATTTGCTTTCCATTATCTGTTAAGTTTGATTTATGATGGCTTCACGTGCAGCTGGAATTCCAAATGTGAGATGGTTTGGAGTTGAGGGTGACTACAATGTTCTCGTCATGGATTTGCTTGGCCCAAGCCTTGAGGACTTATTCAATTTTTGCAGTCGGAAACTTTCTCTAAAGACTGTCCTTATGCTGGCAGACCAAATGGTCTTTTCATTGACTTGGTGGCTACTTTTGTACAGTTTCAAATATTCATATGTGATTGATTTCCTGTCTTGATTTTGATTTCAGATCAATCGTGTTGAATTTGTTCATTCAAAGTCATTTTTACACCGAGATATCAAGCCAGACAATTTTCTTATGGGCTTAGGACGCCGTGCTAACCAGGTTGCAATCCTATCTCTGTCATATTTGAACTGAATTTTTTCAAGAAAAATTTACTGGAGGAGTATGGGGTGCAATGCAGGTTTACGTCATAGATTTTGGTCTGGCTAAGAAATATAGAGACACTTCAACCCACCAGCACATACCGTACAGGTGAGCTTTATAATGGTTTTACATGGAAGTGGCTGAAATATTTACACCATCATTTTGTTTTCAATCATCCCAATGCAAACATCTTAACTTTCCCTGCAAAACTTCAGCAATACTTGACATGTTACTTCTTGTGTCAATATATTATGGGATTATGTGGGGTTTATGTGCAGTATGACCGCTTACAATGTCACATGATGTGTATCAATTCCCCTTCTTAGAGTTGTTAGATGGGGGAGCAACTTGTCTTCAGAACATTGAAATAACTTATCCAATTTCTTGTATAAGCATCTTATTTGTTGTTGAGCGTTTCCGTAGCTGTGGAGAAGGGATTTGTATCCATTTTTCTTGATACTTTTTTTCCTCTAATGCTTTCTCCTGTATATATCTCCCCAACTTTTGATTGAGGAGCAGTAGACTTTCTGATCTGAAAAGTATTACAGTCTTGGCAATGTCCATCTGATTCCTTAAGATGTCTTGGGATTTCCTTATCAAGTATTATTATTATTTTTATAATGTATTCTTAAGCAAAATGATGGTAGAAGATAATGTCTCCCCTTGCATTTGTGCTTTTCTGAATAAGTAGTGAACTTAGAAGTAAATCAAATTGTAACTTCTGTATTGCATAAAGTCTTATCTATTGGCTTTTTTGTGCTTGGGAGATTCAGTTTGTATTTGCATTTTCTACTGAGATAGCCTTGGTCTCATTTACCTTATCTTTTCCTAGTTGGTACAGTCTTCGGTGGATTTTTACACTCGTTTATGCATTGACATCTTATTGCAGATATCTAATTATCTATTTTGTCTTAATAAAGAAACTAGCTATGGTTGTATTCTATGTTTGAGTGTTTTAACCATCTCTGCTGCTCCTACTCTGTGTTAACTGCATCTCTCTCATGCATAGATGACACAAGACATTTATTGTGTTGTGGATTATGCAGCTTTTTCACTTTTCTTTGTTTGTTAGTAACATTCTATCTGGTGATACAAAACTGCAGAGAGAACAAGAATTTGACCGGAACTGCTAGGTACGCAAGCATGAATACTCACCTTGGAATTGGTTAGTATTCTTTTCATCTGTGCTTTGTGGTTTATGTTGACTCGTACAATTATGCTGTGTAATATTCTAATGCTTATGTCATTTCATCCTTCTGTGTTTTTGGATGTTGTAGAACAAAGCAGGAGGGATGATTTGGAATCTCTTGGATATGTTCTTATGTATTTCCTCAGAGGAAGGTGAAATTGGCAGCATATCGCTCCATTTATTTTCTTTTAAACCATATTAAGCCATGTTGACATCGATTGCATTCTCAGTCTTCCATGGCAGGGACTGAAAGCAGGTACCAAGAAACAGAAGTACGAGAAAATCAGTGAAAGAAAGGTTTCTACATCTATTGAGGTAGTTCTTTCCTCTTTTCTTGGTAAGACTGTTGTTGGATTGGGCTTGGCTTTCAAGAGAAATTTCAGTGGTTATGTGCTATTCTTTCAGGCCTTATGCAGGGGTTACCCAACTGAGTTTGCTTCCTATTTCCATTATTGTCGGTCACTTCGTTTTGAGGATAAACCTGATTATGCTTATCTGAAGCGAATATTCCGTGATCTTTTCATTCGTGAAGGTTCGTATCAATAAGCTTTAGAGTTTCCTCCAGATTGCTGACAGTAGCATGAGCTATTTGATGAACTTTATCTCTACTCAATTGGATGTATCATATTTCATTCTATTTTGCATGGCAATGTAGGCTTCCAGTTCGATTATGTTTTTGATTGGACAATTTTAAAATATCAACAGTCTCAGATTGCTGCACCACCTTCTCGGGCAGTTGTAAGTCTTATATATTATTGGATTTTCATCCATTATCAATAATTCTACTTTTCATGATGGTTTATCTGGCTTAGGGTCCTAGTGCGGGAACAAGCTCAGGAATGCCTCCTGCTATACCCAACATTGAAAGGCAACAAGGTAGTTTTTCCTTGCACCTTGTATGTAAATGTCTCTCTCTCTGTAATGCAGTGATGATGCATTTATATTCTTTTGGAACAATTTGTGTATGATTTGCCTTAGCCCTTTTTTATATCTATCCCTCCTCTTAGTAATTCTAGAAACTTTAGTCTATGCTGGTAGATGCCATGATGTTCATTCTTCTAAGTGCCTCTAAGGAGAAATATTTTTTCTGATATTGGCTCCAATGTCTTTCCCAATTATTGTCTTTGTTACAGGTGAAGAAGATGGAAGACAAGCTGGATTTTCTTCAGCAGATCCTTCACGACGAAGAAGTTCTGGTCCACTCTTAAATGTCGGGAGTTTAGCTAAGCAGAAGAGCCCAATTGCAAATGATTCAATAAGCAAAGAAGTCGGGGTGAGTTGTTTGAATGATATTTAGATTTGCGGAGAAGGCATATTTGCTATGATGCCTGTGCTGGTCTTTGCTCGTTTTGTCATCCTTGTCTTACAAACCTTTGTTGGTTTACTTGTGCCTTTTGGATTTCATTGTTATTTGCCTGCCATTGCTTTATGCTTCTGTTTCGGCCTTTGGTGTTCTCATCCACTGTTCACTTTCTAGTTTATATGCTCACTGTATTTTTTTCTTGGCCATTATGTGTTGTCTTCCTCTCTCCTTTATGTGCATTATTGAAGTTTTACTGCCAGCTAGAATTCATTTGATGTTGAGCTCTTTAAATTTTGTGGATATTCCTGACAGAAAGCATGGGAGAAGAGTCTGTGGGGAAAAATAATAATAAAAGAAGAAGACACAGAGAAGGGGGGGGGGAGAGATCAAAGTGTGTGAATTAGAAAAAATATTTGTTCTTTGGCTATCAAAATATTCCATTTTCATTTGTATCAGTTTTTGTTGGTTTCTTTGGCTATCAAATTGTGTGTTTTAGCATGAATTGGCTACCAGCCTGCTTTGGCAGTAGAAGTCATATGCATGTACGTGTAAGTTAACCTCTTCGGTTTTGCAGTTATCAAGCTCTGCCTATCTGGGAAGATCAAGTGGATCATTGAGAAGAGGTGCTATAGCTGGTAGCCGTGAAACATTCACTGCAGGAAATGATTCTGATCCTACTCGATCTCGTACACCCTGAGGCTAGTCCAGGGACGGCACAGAAAATCTCTAGCGGACAAAGGACCTTGCCCCTTGGTGGATCCTCAGACCCCAGGCACACTTCATCTGGCAAAAACAATTCTGGTGTAAAAAACTTTGAGTCCACTCTCAAGGGGCATTGAGAGCCTGCGCTTTGATGATTAATAGATGGTTCATTGCTGATGCTTCAGTTTTTACATTTTGACATCGTCAACATCATCCACTGGACGTCCCATTAAATTCATTAAAGCTCTTGGAGTGCATTTCTGGGAAGTTGTGATATGGAGAGTAAGATCAGCTCGGTATGATGCTTCCCAAAGACCTTAGCGATAAAGAGGACCAGATTGTGCAACAAAATTCAAGACAGGTGAAGTTCTGCCCACTTGCGTGGAATATACTATTGGATCTCAAACCACTGGCTTCTTTTTTTTTTTTCCTGAGTGCTGAGAGCTTAGCTGGGTTTAAATCATCAGGGAACTGTAAATTTGCAACTTAATTGTGTCTGCCCGAGGACCTGTTCTTATTTTTGTTCGTTTCACAGTTCCTGGTCATGCATAAACCAGTGCACATTTCTGTAATGTTTCCTTATTTTTGTAATGGCTTGTTGACTGAATTTTTTTACCTATCAAAATGGTGAAAACTAGAAGCCAAGAAAAGAGGATGGTGTTCCTGGTCCTCATTAATCTCCTTGAGACGTTGACGATGTAATATATTGACCAAATAGCCATATCCTTTCACCAGACACTCGTCCGTTTGGTCACCCGCGGATATTTCACCTCGAGAGACAACATTATTGAAACCAAACAGCAAGCTTTAAAAACACTCGTGTCTTTCTGATCCAGGCCCGAGCGGCTAAACTTTTCACTGCAAACAGTGGTAGGATATGTGGCAGAACTGAGATCAGCTCTTCCACAGATGGCTCCTTAAATGGACACGCAGAGGCGTGGGATGGAGCACTGGTAACCAAGTGGGTGATTTTTCATGAAGCCGCTAGTCTATTATTTAGCATTTTCCTCTTTTTCTTTTTTGCATTGATCTGCCACAAAGGCCGTGGTGCTTCACGCTTCTGTGCGCTTTTTTGAAGTTGTTGGTCAGGATGTTATTGACGTTCATCACTATAAATATGGTGAAACCAGCTAGGGACGTGTGGCATCCTTTATTTCATCTTTTGTGGTCGAACAAGGTCTCAGCTTGAAAGATTATCCGTGTTAACCAGGATAATGCTTCTGCTTGCATGCATAAAAATTTCCACTTGGACCATTGATTTATGTAGATGGATGCAAGCCAAATGATTCACATGATCAGGTTTGAAGAAAAAAGATGCTTGCTTGCAAATCAAGGATCAAGAACATCTACAGTTGTTGAAGATAATTATACCTAGCATAACAAATCTAACTAATGCATGCACTAAAACAATAACTTTTAGTACAAATCTCCTAAGAAAATATATAAGTAGCTATCCTCCTACACAGACTCGTTTATAGTGATGCATTCATTCTGTTAGTGCATGGTATGTTATCCTAATACCTACATCATAAAGTACAGTTATGGCTGAATGTTTTAGACTTCGCCCCATCATCAAACACCCGAAGATGGAAAAGAAAGAATCATGATTTTGTTCAGATTACTCTTGACCATACGAATCTTTCTATCCACAGGGCCCTTCAAGGTGAGCGTGCATCAGTCCATGTGAATGTGTTGGATAAGGAAATTTGGTGAGATCAGCTTTTCAAGAGGGGACTCGCAATCATCTTTCCAATTCAAAAGAGGGATTCATAATTTCATCTTTCCTTTTTGTGGAGCGGAGAGTGAACAGCAAATTAATCTTCATCAAAATAAAGACAACACATGAACAACACTGCAGTGACAATACTGACAATAAAAAATGGTAATTGTCAATGAAAAGGAGCATCTTAATCCCAAAATGGCCAAGGCAGATGTGCATTTAACGTCAGACTCGTACCTCCTTCAACTCTGGGCTCAAGGCACTTAATGAAAGCAAGCTTGCAGGAAACTGTTTTCCTTTTTTGAGAGGAAGGAGGAGGTGGCTGGGGGGCGGAAATGTTATTACAACACAATATGAACTCCTACCCAAGAGACTGATTGCCATTAAGAATGTGTGAAACACGATTTAAATTGTTAATAATATGGCTTCGTCAGTGATCGTGGGCCAACTCGATTATCATATCAGTTGGTTAGCACTTAAATCCTTGAGTGGACTGACTTGATTGCTATGTAACTCAGAACTGAAGAGTCCAAGACGAGAATAATAGACCAGAAACATTCAAGTGCGAGTCAAAGGAGATTCTATGCAATAAACTAATCGAAGCAATCTAGATTCCATTACCTTAATCTTACTTTTTAATTACCATCACCGGTAGATCTGGAAGATTCTTCTTCTGTTCTTACATAACTCCGCTCTATAAATGCATCCAAACTATCTTATTGACTAATACCAGAAATATGTATAGCCTAAAATATAAGATGATTTAAGCCAAATGAGAAGACCCAAATTTATCTTAAACAGCCAAGAAAGGTTAAATCCATTGCTTGAGAGGGAACTGGAATCTTTTCAGCTAATTATTCACATTATCCCACATGTTTCAGTTCCAAATAAACCCAATTTCTAGGATACTGCAACTTTTATCATGCTATTGGTGATGACTAAAAACCAGAAGCATTACCTTCAAGTTTTTAATCATGGTTGTCAATGGTGCCTGTTTCAACATTTCTGCAGAAAATGATACAAAAGAGAGACTACTCGAATACTGTACTTCTGCTCGTAAAAAGTTAAAACTTGAGGGCGACCACCAACTATCATAACAGGAATAAGGGATTAAAGGCTGAGATCCCGCTACCAAACTTCTTTGCAGTAATAGTGGTTATAGAATTTACATAATTTACTAAATCATAATGCTGTTTACGTGATTTTCTCTCTCTAATTGAAGAAAAATATTCTGAAGAAAAGAACTATTCCATGAAGAAATTCTAAGGACCTACTTTTCCAGAATCTCAACGAAAAAAAAGGAAAAAACTAATAGCTTCAGAGCAAATGACAAAATAAGGGCCAAAAAATCGCTGTTGAAGCAATGTGACATTCATAGAGCAAACATCAAAACCAACTCATCAATCAAGTCAATTTTCCACCCAAAACCAAGATGCACGACAATTAGATATCAATAGAGAGAAGTAATTAATCATACCATAGTCCGAAACCATCTCTCGCTCGAACATGGATATTCCTAAACCAAACCAATATATAAAGGGCCAACTCAAGCTTCAGCTTTCATGACAAATAAGCACTTACTTAACCAGCTTCGGTGCAGCAGAAATCAAAATGTTTTGCAATATGTGTACCACACATGTACTAAGTTGTTAACTGAAATTCAATATCATTCCAATATGTTTTTGCACCAATCCTTAACAACCAAATAAAGGGGAAAAAGAAGAAGAAGAAGAAGATACAGGCAAGATTATGGCAAACAGATAATCACAATAGCATGAAGATCACCTCCAACCATAGACCACCTGAGTGCACCTGTCTTTAAGCCACCTAAAGCTCTTCTTCAAAGACCCTTTAACTTTACCTTCAACAGTATAGACCTTGTAGCTAGCAACCCTCTTTTTCCTCTGCAATTCGGGATCATTAAAGCTCCAACTTTTTGAAATGGACCCATTGGCGGACTTGCCTTTCTTGAGCTTTACATCCTTAGAAATTTCCGTGTGGCCATTGTTTGCTGCTGTTGATGATGATGTATAGGAAGCACTATAGCATCTGAGATCTTGCAGCCCAGTTGGGTTCGAGGAGGGGTTGCTCTTTGCTGCTGTAGCTGTAGGTCTCCAATTGAGAATTCCTTCCGTCATGGTAGGACTTGGATCTGAATTCTTCCATTGTGGGAGGAAATCAAGAGCAAAAATCTTCTTGTTTTAGGCCTTTCGTAATTGCACTAGGTGAGTATGGTTGCGAGGATTCCTAAGCTTTATAGTCGATGCTAGTAATAATAATAATACGTGAGAGTGCTCTGGCTTGGTTTTCGGGGCCGTCGGTGGTAGTGGTGATCTGGAGACTGGTGGTACTTACTAGGTGTGTGCAGTGGAGCAACTCATTGGGTGCAACTCATTGGATGACGCCAAATTACATTTTGTCATCCAGCAATAACTGCTTGCCACTCAGCTGTACCGAAAAAGCATGCAAACAGACTTCCTGATTTTGTTATAATCCCTTCCTCTGGACTGCAGATGCAGATCCCTTGAATTACAAACGGCTAGAAGGAATTGTTCTAGTCTTTTGGTTATTTTGCTCTTTAACCACATTTCCTCTTTACTATATAATGCACAGGATATGATTTACCCAAGGAGGAAGCCTGTTTGCCACATAAGACAGTCCATAAAAGCACAAGCCAAAAAAGAATAAAACCATTTTTTGAGGTACTCTTTTTATTGGTGCAAGCATTTACTCCAACACTCACTCCCACTTAGAGCTCCAAGGCAACATTTACTCCTAGTTGGGCGTTCATTATGAGTTCAAGCGGCGCTAGTTTGCGCGGAATATATTTAGGGGGAATACAGAAATACATGGCCTGCCAAATGTCAAAGCGCGTAAGTACCACGTATTCTTACAATAAAGAACGCGCCATGGGACCATTTTGCCTGGTTCGCACCATGGGACCATTTTGGCCAGTATTCTATTCATTATGATCGAACTAGGCAACTTGCAGTAAAAGTGTCCGGTGACCCAACTTTTCGGAGAAAAGACCACCACTTGGAGCAGAACAAGAAGATATCCTAAGGAGTAATAAATTCTGAGGCCAAATTCACAGGTGCCCCAAATTTTTATTGTACCAAAATAAATGGAATAAAGAAACGGGCAACTTATACAAGAGAGCTTGACGGCACAAGATATTACCATGGACCTCAAAAATTGGATAATTTACAAACAGTCAATGTATACATCGTTGCCGGCTTGCTGCTACTGATACACATTACACACGCATTACATTTCGTACAACCAAAATTGTTAGCCCAAACTCAATTCACGGAACAAAACATCACGCGAGGCGACATCGCATTGCAGACGCAGATGATCCAAGTACAGTCGCGAGTATGCACCTACACTAGTAAAAGCCCAGGACAGCTGGAATCCAGATAGTCCCCTCCCCGCTCCATCTTCCGGCGAAGTGACTATGTTGAATTACCTTTTCTGTTCATCAAGTCATGGTAATAAAGCAGTACACACATCGGTTGACCAAGAATGCAAAAAAAGCACCAAAATATCATATTCCCCACCTGGATAAAACAGGATATGATCAGCCACAGGCATCTTAAAGAGAAGTGTCAAGAACAACTACAGGTAAAATTTCTTTTGTTTGTACATTTTATTTGTGTCTGCAGGATTATAGCATAAAATAGCACGAACAGGTTGTGCATATGAAAAGTTGAAGATTCTTAGCCACAATACTAAAAAACAAGCTCTTAATGGCTGGTACGAAGCTACGATACTTGTAATAACTCAAAGAAGACTCGTACTTGCACTTACTTCCAGAGAAGATGAACAAAAGACAACGAAGACTCGTACTTGCACTTACTTCCAGAGAAGAACAACAAAAGACAATCACACACAATCATCAACTGCTCTATACAAGACCCAAGTTACAGATAATCATAGGCTACAAGAATCCAATATTAAAAAGACCTACCATCGAATTCTTGAACTTGGCTTGCAAAAAGTTCGTCAATACAACCAGGGGAACCTGTCCAAAAGAGGAGAAAGAAAAAACTTACTCCTGCTGGAAACAAAGAGAAAACAGATGCCATATATAATCTGGGTCATCTCTGCTTCTTGGAAACTAAATTAGCAGAATACATATGAATGAAAGTTTCAATACAGAAAGATGTCTAATAGATACAGCGTACATACTACCACCTGTACTGTGAAATACACTATTAATTACATCATGTCCAGTCTTTCTGCAGATGCACAGATAGGTTCTCTTACCTGAAACATGATACCGATGAATGCCCAAAACTTGAATATGTGGCATGGAACAGCAATACACAGCTGCCAATGAGCACAAAGCGCAGTCATCATAAGTTCCATGCATTATTTGCTTACATGTTATTAAAAAAAGGAAAAAAATGAAAAATGTTCGATATCTATGGATCTGGCAAGATATAGGGAGTAAATGTGCACCAACCTCGTGGAAGATAGCAGAAACAAGGAACACAATGATTATTGCAACTCCCTGCAACAAAAAGATGAATATTAAATCTAAGTAACAATAATTTCATTTTTACAGCAGACCTTTAATGTGGAACAGGAAAGAAGGATGTCCATTCATACTACTTTAATAAATGGAGAGCAAGCAGATGTGTGGTGTAACATTTTCATCTTCTCCAATACTACCCCTACATGAATAACTGCCCTTGTTTTTTTTTTTTTTTTTTCATTTTGGGCTCTAGGTGAACTACCTATTACTTTACCAATTTTATTTTTCTCTTTGATTGTTTAACTACTAGTCTTTCTAAACTATCCAGAATAAACTTTGTAAAAGAGTTGAAGGTTCTTTGAAGCTTGAAATAGTTCATTGGAACCATTGAACTACTCAGCAAGAATCAACTTTCCAAGAAGACAAGAGGACAAACAAACTCAATACATTAGGCAGCTTGAAATTGGAGACTTTACCTTAGGTAACCCATTGCGCAAGCAAGGAAAATAAATGTGGCGAACCATCCATTTATGGACAGGCTGCAATCAATAAAGGTTTTAAGCAATAATTATTACAACAAAAATATATTAAAATACTGGTAAAACTGCATCTGCCAACAACAGAAATGACAAGAATCTAATGTATGAAGAAGAACATTTACAACATCTATCTCCTTTATGAAAGAGTATGAATTACTGAACAGCCCGAGTAACTGCAAACCCCACCAGCAAAGCCGGCACTTAGCTTAAAACACACTCAAACGGCATTTTGTGCAGCCAAAATAACATAAGCATGCACCACAAGAAATGCAGATACTCTATACAGAAAGCGTAAAAACATACCTCCTAATTCAACAAAACAAAATGCAAGACAAAAATGAGGACTTTCTTATAAGCTAAACTTTGTGATGCATTATACATGTCATTACATGAAGATACAAACAGAGTCTTCAATCCACCAGGACTGCTATAGATGTGCACACAGAAGGAAAAGGCAAATAAAGAAGAAAAAAATAACATCCTCAGAAAGGCAAATCTGAAACTAAGTCTAGAAGACTACATACCATGTTCCACATTCTCCAATACTAGCAACGGCCACAGCAGGACAACCATTTCAATTGATGGTGGGAGAACAAAACAAAATCTCTAATTAGTTCTAAGATAATTGGAATGAGAAATGTAAAAGAGGAAAGTAACAGCATAAAGATCATATTTAAGTCTTCTAAAAGTTTACCTCATCTATTGTTTTTGCGTTCCACCAATCCTTGTAAAATTCACGATCCCCAAAACACAGTATCTCGGCAAGTATATTTAACCTATATGATGTCACAGAATTATAATCAGAGTCAAGTGCTAGGATAACAATGATTGGCAAACAAACATGGACTCCATCTCCAGAGGAAGAGAGACAATCAAATCATTCCATATCATCTTCTAACCAGTTCTCTGTTTTTGGAATCACATTCATTCTAATCTTCTGTTTCCACCAAAATAGAGTTCAAGGTATGAGCCTTTTTCCGTCTTTGTTTCATGAAAGAAGGATTATGCAAATTCATTCATACTGTCGTTCCTTTCCCAATTTTGCTAATACATACCAACCAGTTTCCACAGCTAAGCCTCAAAGAAAATGGTGAATGACTCAACATCAAGCTAACACAATCACTTCCATGTGGTAGGATATTTAGTCATTTTCTATGACAAAGAACATTGATCTTAAATCCAGTAGACTGTCAACCTCCAAAGATTGGTGTATCTAATCTCATAATTTTTAACTGATAAAGCACCAACCTATCTTCTCTATATCTTTCTTCAACTACGTGACTTCCTACTGACATCAGGACTACATATGACCAAGGACACCCACCCATGACCCAACCCCTAACCCTCAAATCCCACCCAAAAATAAATACAGTGTCAAGCATATAAATCAGGTTCTTACCCATATAAGAATCCTCCTCATACGGCACTGGACTGGACAAAAAGATTGAAATGGGAAAAAGTTCTCTACTAATTTATTAAAGAGAAGATGGCTTACCATAGATGGAAAACGCAGTAAAACATGCAAGAGCCAAACGTATAAATTTGGAACTGAAAGCTTCAAGACCCTTTCAATTGCATATAGAAGATTTCCTTTCAGAGGATGTTGGGAGTTTTGCACGATTGGATTGATGTACTGCATGATAATATGACTTTGTCAGCTGAGTTTTACACAAGAAGAACCCAAAAAAAGAAAAAGGTAAGAACCAAATTCCCACAAAGAAGACAGAAATTACCTGCTCTATGATAAATCCCATAAAACCTGTAAAAATTACCAACTTGATGAGTTGAGTCACTACCCAACCTTTCCGAATGTAAGCTGTGCGTGGATAGCTTAGCTGCAAACGACAGTTTCTCAGTATAGACTTATCAAAAAATTTCACCACTTAAACCAACAATGCTAGAGTAATTAGGAACTTAATGACTTTATACTGAATAGGAAAAAAATGTTCTCTATAAATGAAAATGCACACAGGAGAGTTTTCAATTTCCCAATAACATTGTGTAAACCATTGAATACAACCAATATAAATCTTTTGATGAAGCTTCACACCTAGCAAAGAAATTTTTCTCTGAAAGTATTTTTTATCAACACATAGCATGGAACATCAACTACCTTAACCAGCTTTTTTCAAAATTAAATAAGTCAAGAATCAAACTAATGGATTTGCTTTCCTTTTTCTTCTCTTTTAATTCTTTAACAATGAACTAAATGCCATATCAGATCCTAGTATGAACAATAGCTAAACCAAAATACTTAGGCCAAAAGTAATTTGCACACATTCAACCTAGCAGCAGCTTACAAGATAGAATATAATCTCAATCTCTCCTAAGCCGCATGTTTAACCTTCAAAGAAGAAACCCAAAATTAGGTAATAGTGGCTAACAAACCCATTGTTACTTGATTGCCTCTACGGTTGAGAAGGATTACTTATGGAAAATTTTATAAAGGTTGAGAATAAATTGAAAGCATCTCTGAAAACACACAAAAAGTGACCAACAACATTCTCCATTGCCTCTGTGGATGAGAAGTTTGCAGTTTGTACTAAATATTGGCAAAACTTGAGATGGTGAGCAGTACAATCCATTGGAAGTTTAGGCTCCATTTCCCAATATTGATTGAAGCATAATCTGCATTAGTATCCTAGAACCAAAATAGACCAACAAAGGCCTCCCATTGTTTTGTAGGTGATCACTTGTATATGCATAACATATATTGGAAGATAGACTTCGCTGAGTTGTAGGTAGAATTAAAAAAAAATTAACTATAATGACACATGATGACACCTTTCCAGAACAAAGATTACATAGTTTTGCATACCCCATCACACATCATAATCCTAACCATATTCACATCAACAACCGAGAGCTCCTCACTGGCACATTACAACATAGAGGTCATGATCTCAAAACAATAATGTGGCGAAATTGTCTCTGTAGAAACATCGTGAATGAAGACATTCCAGACTTCAGAGGTTAATTCAAGTCCATATGCTCCTAAAAATCTCAATAGAATACCAACAGGAGATAAAATGTTAAAATAAATTAGACAGGGCTAGAGCATGTTTACCTGGTAACATAATGTTGGAGCAACCATGAAGTATGCCAAGCTCTTAAAGCTCACATCATAGCTGAAATCCGTATTCAAATAGTTGGGCAAGACTTCCCCCTATCATTAGAAAAGGAGCTTAAAAGAAACTGGCTTATGCTTTCTAAAAATGTCAGACTCAAGAACTTGGCGCAAAAACTCATTTATTTTGCACCTTCAAGTTTTCAGGAGTCCTCTAACTAGGAACCAAAAATCAGTAGGTAGATTTCTACACTATTGACAAAATGGCCCAAAAAGTTAAAAGTTATCTGGAGAATAATTACATACAAAATGTCCATCCAAAAATTTTAAATTAACTTCTGAAAGCACAAAACAGACGCAAGATGTGCAGAAGTGAAAGAAAGAAAGCATAAAATAATATATGATATGCCAAGAAAGAATTTCTTAAGCTTCACCACCAAATTTCCCACCACATAGGGTCTGACATTATTCCATGGAAATATTGACAAAATGACTCGACAAAAGTTGATAATCAACCAACAGAAAAGAGTGTGTTCTTCATACCTTCTCGAGTGACTTTGCAACTGCTCTCATGTCATAATTGGTATGCGCATAAGATATCAATTTTAACCACACAACGCAGGCACACAACATCAAGTTCACGCCCGAGAGAACAACAGAATCACACCTGAGCATTTCAAACCTCTAATTAATATTTCACGACTAAAATTGCGACAAACAAATGCCCAGTTTGACATAATATTCCCGGTCTCCCATGTTAACAAGTAATGCCACAAAGTATATATTGCAGTAAAGAGAAACATCTGAGTCATTTTCCATATTTTATGCTTCTTGTGTTTCCACCTACATGATGAAGATGACAGACGAGAGTAGAGCAAAAAGTTGCAACCAAGGCTATTCAACCTAATATTGATTTCAAGACTAATAAAAAAAAAAGGAAAAGAAATCACATTTTAGTTGTCAAAACCTGACATACATTTTTCACAATTAATCAGAGATCAACTTGTGTGCAAATCTTGACACATTCAGTAATTTATTTTAGAAACTTAAGAAAAAAAAATTATGGTCACTGCTCTTAAACATATCTCACAACTATCTAAAAACAGTAATGCCAAATGTATAAAAGCAGTTCTACATCATTTTTCTTTGAACTTGCATGGTGGACCTGATGGAAATAAAGAACCATACACAGTCACAATGCTATAAGTTGATAACAAACCTTAGAATGACAACAACAGGATACAGAATCGCAGTTGTACTTATTATGATATGTAAAATGACAACCACCTGCAAAAATTTAGCCCATGTCTTTCAATGTCAGGATGAAAAAGAAAAAAAAGGAGAAAGCAAAAATAACAACCAACTACATTCATATAAAATCCAGATACATACCACTTACAAATACCTAGTGATGATCCAACATAAAATAGAAATTGAAACTTACCGGTTCAGAAATGTACTTTTTCTGCACCAATTTTTCAACAAAAAATGTCGCAAGCGGGAAAACAAGAAGACTGAGACTGCAAGATACCAGAAAAGGAAATAAGTATTTAGGCTCACATATGTAACCCAAAAAAAACCAATCTTAACTCTTTGCCTTTCTAGTGTTTGGAATTGGCAAGGAGGAGACTAACAAAAGCAAAAAAAGAGAGTCAGGGGGTAAAGTTACCAGCACATGAGAAGAGGCCAATCCCCAGTGATCTCGAACTAAACCAAAAACCTGACTTAATTAACCACCCATACTGTAAAGATATTAAGAAACGCAGTCAATATGGTATGAATATAACCCAAAACTCTCAAATAGATGGCAGGCCAGAATATACAAAGCTAGTGCTAAATTAGTACTGCTTAATAAACATCTGTTGTTGCTACATGGTAGAATGCAATAAAGTTTGGCACTGAGGACTGCTAATGTGCTTCATATGTGTCAGAAAAATGTAACGTTAATTAACAAGCATAACTGCCAGGAGTAGTCACACACACCTTCATCAAATTTTCCAATAATAAGCCGGCCGTTTACCGCAACAAGTACACAATACAGAGATTGAAAAGACCCGCATGGCTCTGAAACAAAAATTGCAATGAGTGCCACTGCACTAACAACATTCTACTGAAAACTTACGGAAAAGAAAAGGTTTCAGAAAAAAATAAAATAGTTAAAAAAAAAAGATTAAACCGCTGCATAGAATTCAAAATACTCAAATTTCAAGCCATAAGCGCCAAATCAATAGAACCTGTGAATCTGTACACAGAGCTCAACTCTAGTATACTTTACGTATCACATAACAAAGCAGTAAATCTAGCTACTTTAGATTAATTACACGTGTAATGTAATCTACGTTGCGTAATTATTGAGGCAGCTGAAAACCTGTTTGAAAATGGCGTCAGAGCTAAGAGGGCTCTCCTTAATTCTCCGGTGAGCCGGCGCAGAAGGTCTGTAAGCAAACTTCCACGACGACGATGACGACGATGACACTCCACCACCACCTCCCCTGCCTTCGCCACTTCCAACCTTGTCCTTATCATCCTTTGCGTTGCTCAATTCCCTCACCAATTCCACCCCACCACTACTCCCATACACCAGTTTACTTCGACTCCTTTCCACATAATCATCCGTCCGAGTTCCCTTTGGAACTCGAGTCCAAGTTCGAATCCGACTCAGACTCCTTCACTACGTCCTTCGTGGCGGCGGCGGCAGCCTCCACCACCACCGAACTCGCTGTCCTCCTCCTAAGAGAACCGCTCCGATCGTAATTCGAGTTCTCCTCCCTATTCTCCGCGCTGGAAATCGTCGTAGTCGCCGTCGCTGCAACCACAATCTCCGACGACTCCATGATCGCCATTTCCAAAATTTCCAGCTGTATACGGAGAAAAATTTATGTATGCGGATGTTGTTGTAGATGAGGAAACTCTCTTTCCGTGACTCCGTAGAAAGATATAGAGAGAGAAGGATTGGGGGAAAAGTCTAGAAACGATAAAGTGTGATTGGTAAAGGAGAAGAAAATTGAAGCGGTCGTGTTATATTTATGTGGAATTGTTTTTGTGTAAATGAGCAACAGTATTCAATTTGAATATCTCTATTGCATGCAGCAATTTTATATACTACTGAAGATTGTTGGTAGAGAGAGAGAGAGCGAGAGCGTGTGCGTGTTTTGGTGAAAGGGAATTTCCGTGGGAGGAGAAAATGGTGACGAGAGAAAGTGGGGATGAATGCCGACGGGAGAAGGAGCCGCCGCTTGGAAGTTTCTGACGGGCGGGTGCGTTTGACCGTGTGTCTGCGTGTTTTATTTTCTTTCCATTTTTCATTTTAATTAGTGGATGCTAAATAGTGTATATTATGCTGGAGTATAAACTATAAAGAAGGACGGTACAAGAGGTGCGGCGTGGCCTACCAGAGGAAACAGGTCAGGATGACAGGGTCAGTGACTGATGGAGACCGCGTCGCTCTGGAATTGGACCACCGCACAGGTTGCTTACATATATTCTGTTACGTTAGTTCAGGTTACGATACAGGAAGGATTGGGCCTAGACCCTGTGGTACTGGTACCCAATTCCATCGAAAACCCTCCTTGCCCGGCTGCAAACGAATCGAGCTGCTTGCGAATGAATTTGAGTCGAGTTTGACCCGATCGGTAAAATAATAGTGAATTTGAGTCGAGTTCGAGCCGATCGAATTGAACTCGAATTCAAGTTGATCGAGTGGAATTCGAATTCGTAATATTAAATTCGTTAGTTCGCGAGTTTGTTCGGAAGTTCGAATATATATATATATATATATTATTTTAATAGTAAATTACATATATATTCTTAATATAAGAAAAAAATATTATTTTATTTATTTTTTTAAAAATAAAATAATTAGAGTTTGACCTTTAAAATTGTCAGCTCGTCGGGATTGAACTCAAATTCGAGCTCGATAAAACTAAGTTAAGGCTGGCTAGATTAAGCCAAATCTCGACTCGACTCAGTTCGTTTGCAGTTCTATCCTGCATAGGAGCAACACTATAAAGTTTAAAAAAATCAGATAAAATAATTGTAATCCCAGAAACATCTATGCATATTTCAAATCATCAGATGTGTTTGATTAACTGTTTCAACTTTAGATATTATTGTGAGATTTGTGGAATAGGCCTAAAAATTTCTAAATTTGATTAATTAAAACCTGAAAAAATTCGAATCTAATAAAAGAAAAACTAGACACCAATATATTGTTTAAGTGGAAAAACATAATCCAGCCTAGATGAACAAAGATGCTCATCATTTAGGCAAAATTGTCTAACTGCGCGGACGCATGGTTCCTTTCTTATTGTATATTCTTTCATTTTTGCCAGCATTGTCTGTCTTAGAACTTCTCATGCATGAATATTCAACAGGCTCTGAAGAATATCCCTCTGGGTTGTTTAAATGAAACAGGATGTTTACTCTGTCTGGCCAGTGGTGACTTAGAAAACCAGTAGAAGCTGTGGAGTATGGTTTCAAGAAGTGATGAAATCTTAAAGGTTGAGCATCTTTGCAAAACGTGACCCACCTTTGGTCAAACCACTCGATCTAAAAAAACTTGGTTTTCAATCCTTCCTTTGCCTTGAATAAAAAACGATAAGTAGAACAGAATACTTGAATAGAGTACTCTATTAGGGTCATTTTATCTTTCTTGATCAATTTCTTTATGGCAGGCACGTCACCTGATACTCTACCCGTCCCGCAATACGTGCTGAGTTCCCGAGTTCCGCACTTTCTCCGCAGTCTGAAGGTTTCAAATTTGGGTTTCTTTCTTTCCTCCTATTCTGGATGCAGAATTAGTCAAACAATCTGCGCTAAGGGTTTTCCAGCAAACAATCCTAAATAATCATCCATTATATCCAACCTGACATCAGTGCTCTCGGACCAATTGTATGTTGTATCTGAATTTGAATTCATTCATCAGCAACACAACCTGAAATTTAATTCGATGTTGACCCATCTGCTAAAGTTTGAGTAAAAGCATTATTAAGTAATAGCCGAAATCAAAGTCCAGAAGTTAAAAAGGGGCGGAGTGCTTTGGGCCTAAGCTGATGCAGCGACTAAGATGAGCAGCAGTTGTTTGCAAATGAAGTTGCTCTAACTTGCACTAGCTGACTACATAAAACCCAAAGAAAATTGTCAGAACAATTAGAAAACTTCTGCAACTCCTCAACTAAACGAGTTTTTTCAGAGAAGATCCGCAACGTTTGATGGCAGCTCCTCAATTACTACGTTGTAAAACCTTTGAATGTCAGAGAGCATTCTTTCATCGTCTCTCGTCACGAAGTTGATGGCAACACCTTTCCTCCCAAAACGTCCACTGCGTCCAATGCGGTGGAGGTAGTTTTCAGGCTGCGTTGGAAGATCATAGTTTATAACAAGGGAAACTTGTTGGACGTCGATGCCTCGAGCCAAAAGATCCGTGGTAATAAGAACACGAGATGAACCAGAACGGAACTCGCGCATTATTATGTCTCTAGTGTTCTGATCCATGTCACCGTGAGTGGCAGAGACCGTATGATCCCGGCTACGCATCTTGTCAGTCAACCAGTCGACCTTTCTTCGAGTGTTCACGAAGATCACACTCTGAGTGATGGCTAAGGTCTCGTACAGATCACAAAGCGTCTCGAGCTTCCATTCTTCCTTTTCAACGTTCACAAAGAACTGCTTTATGCCCCTCCAGTGTGAGCTCATCACGTTTGACAAGGATCCTAACAGGTTTATTCATGAATTTCCTCGTTATCTCAAGCGCTTCAGGAGGCATTGTTGCAGAGAAAACTCCAACTTGGACTTTTGAAGGCAGAAGTTGGAAAATGTTATAGATCTAGCATCAAGAGTGAAAACAAAGTTCAACAGTTAGAACAATTATGGACAAGAACAAGACTTAACCGTAGCGGTTCTTGATCTCTGTCTACTGCACTTCAATATGAATATGGACAGTGTCTAACTATAGATGAAAAAAATGGATTCTACTAACTTCTAGACATATATCACTTACAGCCAGTATATCCACACTTGTGAGGACATACAATTACACAAAGAGGAGAATACCTGATCCTTGAAACCTCGAGAAAGCATTTCATCGGCCTCATCCAACACAAACATTTTAAGATGGTCAGGTCTAAGGGACCGTCTTTGCAGCATGTCAAATACACGCCCAGGAGTTCCAACAACAACATGAACTCCAGAGGCCAAAATGCGTTGGTCCTCACGGACGCTGGTTCCTCCTACACAAGCATGCACCTTTACCCCAAGGTAGTCTCCCAGCGCTCGCATAACCTTCTCAATTTGCTGTGCAAGCTCACGAGTAGGTGCCAAAACCAAAGCCTGGCTTTGAACTAGTCCATAGTCTAGCTGTTGAAGGACACCAGAGCAGAAAGTAGCAGTTTTCCCAGTTCCAGATTGAGCCTGTTGAATAACATCAAGACCTTTGCAGAAAGGAACAATTCCCCTTTGTTGAATAGCAGAGGGTTTTTCAAATCCTACATAGACAACCGACTTCAGTGCCCGCTCAATTCTGGTAAGGCAAGCAACTAAACAAAGAGGAAAAGGAAAAGTAAAATAGAACTTTCCATGCTTATGTGCAAAAAGTTGCACTTCTTCAAGACACATTTCAAGGAGGAGACTAGAAGAGTTGAGAATCAAATGTAAATGGGCTGCAAGATAATAAACCAAGCAATGCAACTAACGTAAAGCACCAATCTTGAGTTCAAAGCTGAAAAGAGATATACCATATGCGTAGATGCCCCTCAAGAGGTCTCCTCCAAACCCATACCATCAAAGCTGTCCCAGACCTCATCATATGATGTAAAGAAATCTTGTCCATCAGCCGAAAGCCTGTGAACACAAAGAAACAAAAGAAATTTTACTTGCATCTAGCCGAACGTGCCTTCTCTGTTATCGTGTTGGAAACTCTGGATATCAGAATTTGAAGGAAAATATAAAATCTTATCTTTCTCAGGAATTAGGTAAGTAATTCATTATGTGACAGAATGATTGAAAAAAAAAATAAATTGTTCGTACAAATCACTCATTTTTGGTATCATATCGGCGAGCATCAAACTGTGATCCATCTGTTGCCACACCTGCCATGACTGCCAATTTTTCAAAAGTTAGGCACCTACATTAACATCTCCATAGTTTTCAAGAAAACACAAATTTACAACAAAATATATTAAACCAGTAAACCAAAGCAAATTACGGACATGATATTTCGTTTCAGTTCATATTACCTTCCCTGAATTCTAGTTCAAAATTCAGCTACCATTTCCGTCAACCTCAAAACTAATTTGTTTATGATCTTTAAGACTTTAACAAGCTACCTTTTGATCATTACAGAGCATTATCCAGTACTGGAAAATAAACATGAAACTGACAGCATCTCATCTACTACTGTATCTTTATACATTTTGCAATTGAGTCATTCAAGTTCAATCTGATCCGATGATCCTTGAACGAAATAAACGGATCACCATCTTAGTCAGATCCCAGAACCTATTTCATATCTTTCTTTACAATGCAGCTTAATTATTTGCACAACACCCACTGCAGCTCGCACAGAGCAGATATCCAACCATGTTAAATCCAAAAAAGCATGCAACAAATGAAACAATGTTTATGTAATCATTTTGGAAGATCATTGTAGTAACATATACAGCACAAACACTGAAATGTACAAGGAATCACACAAGAAGCACTGCAAAGAGAAATAGAATAGCACCCAAAATAGAGAAATCGATTGATAAATAGTGTCCAGAAATTTTGAGGAGTAGAGAAAAATGATGGATAGTTGCAAAGTATGTTCCTTTTTTTTTTGTGCCCTCTGTGTGTGTATGTGTGCGTGTGAGAGTGTGTCCCACACTCCTCGATCTTATAGCATGGAGTTTTCAGAGCGGGAGAGGGGAGAGTATCAAGTGATAATGATGATTTAGAAAAGGTAAAGCGTCAGCATTTTTTGTTTGGTTTGTGGAAGTTGTCCATGGTGACTTCCCATTACATAAATTGCACGTGGCTACTAACTATGCTGAGTTTAGAAGAAAATTTTCTAACATCCACGGTTCTCTTTGACTTTAAACTGATCCTGAAATAGTTTCCATGTGCCAAAAAATATTTTGAGGTCCTCCAATCAAAGATCAAAAGCCCATTAGTCCCATATTTTCAGATGCATGGACACTGGATGATAGGCTTGTAACAATGAAGACGGTGCTGGGCAAGAATCTCCCTAAAATAGAGAGGGATTATGTAGGAAAATTTACAAGGCAAGTTTTCAACTAAAAAATGGCACTGCGACTGCTCAACAAACCACCAGTTGCAAAGAGAGGATTTTACTGCCGGTCGTATTTAGGGGCCGGCATTCATTTTTATGGTGTTTGAACTAGTTACCTTTAGTTTGGAAAGACTCGCAGGTCGGGGCAAATCCCTTCGGAAACTTTTTGTAAAAAATAGTTTTCCAAGGGCGTATATACGTTTTTGATATCTCAGGGGAACGGTCAGCGTCCTGTTACCGTATATTCTTTCCTCAACATCATGAATATTTTGCTTCTGCTGGGCGTTGTGCAATTATCCTGCTTTGAGAAAGCCAGGAAATGGCGGCTGAGCTACCGCAATTGAACGACTCTTTCTTGCCCTCTCTCTTTACAGTATGCAGTTTAGCCACGTCCGCTACGACGGGCATTAGAATCTATTCAAACTTCAAACAAGTTATTAGCAAGCCTTCAATGGCTTATGTAGTCATCATACATAGACGGCTAACCTGGATAGGGTCCGAGCCTCACCTCTTGGCATGTTTGGTAATAGCAAGGCATTTAGAAAATCAATCCAACAAGACGACCGCACCTAACTTGTCCAACTTTACATTGGCCCTTTTGTAACTTGACCGTATTCCCCGCTGTTCATGCGTATTAATGGTATCCATAGATACATTTTGGTGACGTCTTGGAGTCTTAATGAACAAGTAGTTTGCAAGTTTTTCATGGGATAGACTTAAACAACTGTTTAACTGTTAAAGGAAAAAGATGAGATAATCTGATGTAGTAGTGAGCTAGTTTGGTTTTTCTTTTTCACCTTCCAGTTTCTGTCATTCCCAAATTTCTTTCTTGGTAATCAATATTACTGTAACATCCTAGAGAGGCGTTATTAGGGCAGAGTAAGAATCAAGGGGTAAATGAAGGAAAAAGCCAGAAGCCCAAAATTTTCTCATCGTCATTCTCCATTTGGCTTCCAATATTTTTCTGATAGTCACAAGTTCCACATCCACGGAAGCGAGCATTTCATCAATTGTTCCTCAGATCTTGTCCTCTCAGGTAGCAAGGATGTGATAGAAAATAAGACTTTTCACAAACATATTGGGAAGTCATCAGTGCACGCTACTTTAGCTTTGCACTAATGCCGTCTAAAGCCCTTCTGCACCCGGAATGTACACAAGTGGCTCCCAAACTGCGAGATGATATCCACTAATGCTCCATAACCCAGAACACAGCAACAACCTGAGAACAATTAAAAAGAGGAAGTATAGGTAAAGAATTAACTACCATGCAGCGCTCAATCTTCGAAGTACAAATAGTCGTAGCATGTGGTTATGGTTATCATAATTTACTTCCAACACAAATCATGAATTCAAGTGATCACAATTAGCAGAATGGAATACAAGAATGTTCACAAGGTAGTTTGCAGTCTGAAACATAACTCACCCCAGAAGAATGTAAAGAGACAGAAAATGCAGACTGTGGAGCACATTGTATCTTGGAAATAGTATCTCCGTTCATGTCAAACCGGCTAACCACTGGTTCTGTTCCAACTGCTAATATCTGAAATACAAAGGTAAAATATTTTCATACGAAACTAATTGATGAAAAATTAATACTAGGAAATGAAGAAGGTTCGCGATGGCTGAAAATGCTGACAAAAGAGGATCACATCTACTATGAAAAGAAATGATATAACAATATCTTCATCCATGTCCAACTCAACATCCCGCACTAACTGCTGCAATTCATAAATAATGATGTAAGATTATTACAGAAGAAGAGCTGGATTAAACTGAAACCACAGTTGAAGGAGATACATGTGACTGAAGAGTTGCACCAACAGACAATCATCAAGAATTATGGATACACTCTAGGAGGAAATTCCGTCCCCAACAAAAAGACAGAGAGTCAAAAAATAAAGGCATAAAAGAAGAACCAAAAAATGTTATGGTAGATGATGTCAAAGTCTGAATAAAGTATTAGGCATACTTAACCTATTAGATAAGTTTTAGATGTCCACCACTAATGCAAACATTTTCAGTCAACATATAGAAATTTAAGAAAGATGTTATACAAAAAAATATATGAAAAGATGGAGAAACTACAAGTTATTTGAGGCTTATAAATTCACAGACAAGCCCAAGCACCTGCACTTTATTGATCGCAGAATGTCAAGATGTTGAAATACATGTTAATTCAAAAGAACTACATTGTTAAGGAAGATGATCAAAGACATTCAATTGTAAAATTAGCCTCTGACAACAGAAAACTTCTGATGTTACAAAAGCAGTTCAGTGGAGAAGAGCTTATGGAATAATATTTAGAGCACGAAAGACTCACTTGGTTAGTGTCAAATAAAACATCCTGTACAGAAGCATTTGTGCTCATCCTTGACACACACTTCGCAAGCAGGAAGATTCCAAAGAGATAATGACCTACCACTCCCACAAAGCCTACAGGGGGTAAATGCACATCCAAGTGAGTAGCAGGCAACTTTAAGTTACAAACATAAAAAACTATCTAATTTTGTTCAATTATTTTAGTCAAGAAAAAGAAGGACTACAACAGCAGGCCATACCAAGACATTGCATACAGGTATACAGAAAAGAGAAATACCATGTAAAGGTACTCAGAATGGGGAAAAACTTAAATCAGGTGTTACATGAGTTCTTACCAACCAGCTCTCACTGTCATCGACAGCAATGCAACTGATATATGGAGAGGTGTCTTTCAAAAACTTATCCTTCCCCGGATTAATTCTTTCTACACACTTCCCACTTTTGCAGTCTGGTTTCACACCAATAGAAAAAGAGACGAGGAAGGGGGGAAAAAAGCGCACAAGTAAGTGAGAATAAGCGCACAGGACATGAAAGATGAATAAAGCACACAAATGACTTTAAGAATCATATTTACCCCACATTCGTATTGTCCCATCCTCTGAGCCAGTGATTATCTGAAAACACACTAGAAAGAAAGCAGAAAAAAGAAACAGATTTAAGCAAACGTGGGAAATGAAACATACAGATATCACTTAAGAATACATCTACAGCATCAATACTGGAACATGACATTTTTAGGCTAATTTCTTAAACAGTGTAAATAAATCATGAATATCAACATATAAACCCTAAGAAAATCTACCACTACTGATACATTGTTGAAATACTTCCAAGAGGAAATCCACTTCCTCACTTGATTGGACATGAGTAGCAGTAAAGTCAGAAGCCTAAAGCAACTGAGTTCACAACCAAGAAAGGAACACTATGCAAAGATGAGAACAGTAGAAAATAACAGTGGAATAAATGATTACAAAATAAAGAACCAATTCTTTCAAATGACACCAATAAGATGTCGAAGGAAAAAAATAGGTTCTACAAAAGGCAATACCAGGCATCAACCTCTTAAACAGTCCAAAGAATAAATGACAAAAAATAAGTACTTAAACTAAGAATGAGAACCAAAAAAATTATTTAGACCTGACTGTGAGAGCTTTGGGCAACAATGCAATGCAGATAGTCGGAGTGACCCTTGAAAACTGTTTTTGATTTTAGACTTCTCCTGTACAATATACCTCTTTTCAGTAAAATTGAGTCATTTGCTAAAAGCGAAGATAGAAAAGCAACAATGATGATCAAAGTTCAGAAAACAAAGGGTGTCAATTAACAAACAAATACACGAAAAAGGAAAAAGTTCTAGGTGATTAGTCATCTTCAGGAAAATACATACCAAATCCCAGCAATATGCACAAGAGTCACCAGCAGCCGCAAAATAGATCCATTCTATACCAACAAATGAAAAACCACGTGAATCAACAGACTGAATAAGAGTACACAAACTCTTACAGAATCACACAAGCTTAGCTGCAAAAAAATCAAACTTCACAATGAAACTGGACACATAAAAGTATCCAAATCCAAAATCTGTGAAAAAACTTAACTTCTTGGTCGGTTGTAAAAAGCAGAGATTCAAAAATATAGTCACAGTCAAAAAGAAAAAGAAGGGAAAGAATACTAGGAAGAGAAAAATCATTCAACCCTGATTAATTCTCATCTACAGTGTCCCTTCTAACTCTAACAACCTGTGTTCCTCAATGATTCGCATAGGTATAGATCCTTTAACCAAAAAATTGATGACTTTAGCATGACTTACTGCATTTGATGACTTCATTACAGCATTATCAGAACCATAAAGATATTTCATCGCAAGATGGATTATCCAAAAGGACATTGCAAGTCACATCAATAATTTTACCAACCAGCAACAATGGAGCAATTTTCTTCTGTTGTCATTTTTATTGTACTCTATTGTTTTTGTCTTCCTTTTCATATATCAGGGAGCAGCTCTCCAGGAAAATTGTTGTACAAGCAGTTTGACAAAATAAGGAAAAAAATTACAAACCTGAGTGTCAACAGCAACAGCATTGTTCTCTGGGATCGGAGAAAGTGCGCTCCATGGACCTCTGCAAAGCAAATACTATGTAAGATGGAACTAAAATAAGGGGTAAAAAAAACTTAGTAACTGGGCATAATGCTAAAAACAAGATGACAATGTTTAATAGAAATTTAAATAAAAAAATGTACACACCACAAGAATGGCAGAAACAGAGAACTAGAAGTGCTATCATGGGTGAGGGCATATTCATCCAAACCATGTAGTTTATGCTAATTTGGACCACCTACATAATGCAACAACGAAAACATAAAGCAACATGCTCTAGCATGGGTAAGGGCATATGCACCGAAATTGTGTATCAAAAGCTAATTAAAAGCACATTATCTTGTCCAAATTGAAAACATGTTGTTAAAGTCAAAAGCTGTCAACCCAGTCAACACTATGAAAAAATAGAATCAGTGGTGCCAAATGCATGAAATGAAGTCAGGGACCAAATTTTTAATCCCACAAATTTGTGGAATATCATAAAACTGGGACATCCTTGACATGAATGTGTAAAGCAATACTAGGTTTGAAAGTGACTAACTTGTGCTGAGGATTCACCAAGTCAATAACTGGCTGCATATTTCCCCCTGCAAAAGTTGACCAGATGAGATATCAAGCACATGAAACCAAGGACTAATAGGAGGAGACAAGATTTAAGATCAGCAAATACTTGCTACTACGAGTTATGGACCTACTTCAATACCATTCCTGTCTGGAAACTTAAAATGTTGACTGTAAAAGTTTTTAATCAAACCAGCCAAAACAATACAACGTCTTCCAAGCGAATATCTCAGCAACCAAGGTTAGTCAGAAACAAACAGATTGCACACAGAGAGGCATTCAGGCAGACTTGTATGGTGAAATTTTGGTAAGTAGAATGCTGGATTTACAGACAAAGTTCAGACAAGTTTTTTGTTTTCTACTTTTTTACCACTAGCATTTAAAGATTGAAAGTTCGAGTAATCCTACATTTGAAACTCTGTTATGAAGAGGCATTACCTAAACTAAAATCTTTCTTTCACGTGTCAAAACTAGGACAAGCCAATATCTGAAGTTCCCAGATCTGTGAAACATGTTGAACTCATTTTGGCAATTTTAGTCGACTACAGTGTACCATCTTCTGTAGACAATTCATTTAGCCAAAGCCTTGTACATCAGACATCAAAGATGGAAAATTGAAATAAATACTCAACCTCATTTACTAGCTTAAATTAAAATGATTTCCATGAGGTATAAAATAATATATTCCATCATTTTGAGACTAAAGGATGCAAAGAATAATGGCATTAAGAACAGACCACCTTGCCCGGGCGCATCAAAATCTGCTATTTCTTTCCATTTCCACCCTCGAATTCGACCATCATCCCCGCAACTGCACAATATTTCACCATGTAAAAAATGTTCCATGTCCTCATGACACAGTACTAACAATCCCAGGAGTCAACTTCTATAATAGACATCCATTTGTACACCACCACATGCACATAGCAAATTCTTTCAGTTTAAATATTGTCATGCTTAATCACCAATGCTTTAAATAAAGAGCATAAGATAGTGAAATATGATGGATTAAAAAGATAGGCTATCTATGTACTTGACAGCATGTCATTATCAAATTCGCATTCATCTCAAATAGAACCTCAGAAAGGTCCCAGTTTCATGTGCCATTTTAGTTGATTGCAAATGCAAGTCAAAAGTATTATTGTCCCAGTGAGAAATCTTAAGTTCCTTTTAACCAATTAATATGCTGACAGAGATTCCCAGCTTGATAAACCAAACTTGTTAAAGTATATATGACAGGACTCAGCCCAAAATCAGTTTCATAGAATATTTCTAATCACATTCCTCTGTCCTTATCTCTCTAAAGTTAGATACTCTCTCTCCCACTCTCTGTGGTTCAGTTGCCATACCTTCAATTTTTTATGAGGTTACCAAACTACTAGCAGCAAAACTGACTGCGATTGAACAAAAAGAAATACTAAGAACAAGAATAGACAGGCTTAGACAGGCCAAAATAAGTGAAAAATGCAATTGTCATCCCTTGACAATTGACAACTCATTTTCTATTTACACCAGACAGACTCATCATATTCCACAAAATTAAGTCATCTATTTTATGTAATCCAACATGACATTTGAAAGCTCACAAACATGCTTACAAGCTGAATTGACAGACCAAGGAGGAGCTGAAATTCCATTCAATTACCTTAGTAATAAAGAATCCTCGCCATGGCCATAAAATTTAACATCATAAGCAGGGCCTTCATGTCCTTGGATCAAAAAATTAGGTTCCGCTACCAACAAACTACACACCAAAATAATCAAGACGCCCAGTTAACCCAGATCACTTAAAAACTAAGCAAACAATAACATATTACCAGTCTCCGGTGCTCACTTACTTGTGAGCAGCTCTAGCATTCCCAAAACCCAAACCCTAACACAACAAGAAGAATTAAAAAAAGAAAAATCAAAACCGCACTTATTTTTCATATGAGATGAAAATCAGGTGAATGCAACCGAATTAGGAGAAAAAAATGTAGCAAGAGTGAAAGAGAGATGAGAGATTACGAGGCAAGAGGAGATGGAGTACGAGGCGATGGAGCCGTCGCTGCATGCCGTGACGATGACGTCAGGATTTGAGTTAGAATTACCAGGGTTTGGGGCGAAGGCGGTTCGGAAAACGGTCCGACAAAGAGTTTCTCGGTGCTGCAAAAACGGAGTCTCTGTAGACGTCTTCATCCCAGTTTGTACAGTCCATCATTGCTGCCGCCATTACTTTTTCTCTTAATTCTGAGTTTCTGGTTTCAGGTTTTTAGATCATTCCAGTCATCAAGAGTGGAGCAGGAAGGAGCAAAGGTTCGGTGGCGTCGTTGTCGTTAATTAACTTTGTGCATTACGACATCGTTTCGCCATATTTTGTTTTACTTCTATTTTTTTCCCTTGACTTTTACGTGGTCGGGAGATGTTTTCATGGGCATGCGTAAAAGTACCTTCCTGTTGATAGATTAAAAAAAAATTGTCCACTGTCAAACTAATTTTTTATTACATATTAAAAACTCATGCATAATTATGCAAGTATTGTCAATGATAATTTTTTTTTCTAGTCCAAAATTTATCTCCTTAAATTGTGTTTGCAGTAACGTTAAACTTCTTCCAAATTGTGTGCCTGAGAGTGAGAAAAATTAAAAAATAAATAAATAAAACTTATTTCCTAAGAATGTGACTTGAGTCACTCGAAAAAATGAAGGATAAATGTGAGATCTCAAATATGACCCATCTCACTTTAAAAAAAAACCAAAGAGCTTAATTCTACGCAAGAAAAGACCAGGAGCCTTCAAGTAGAAAGTAGAAGTCAAACTTCTGCCAGAATAACTTACGACTGCTGAATGCGAATCATTCAATAAGCTAAATAGTCAATAAGCACCTCCATCTGAGCAGGCTCACTCGTCCATGGGATCTGAGATCTTTATTAGCCCCATAAAGCAAAAGGAGTAGTCTGTCTTCTCAGATCATCTGTAGCAATGGATGTTGTGAGCCCTCTGGTCAACCTTCTCACCACCATTGTTGATTACATTTTCCCAAGAGTAGATAATGTTGTGAATTTGGATCAAAGCATTCACTCCCTCGAGGGTGCTCTGGTGGAGGCTCACAGAAGCCAGGGATGACTTGAAGAGACAAGTTGATCGAGCAGAGCTTTTGGGATTAACATGCACTAACCAAGTCAAAGGTTGGCTGGAAAGAGTAGAAAGTGTGGAACAGAAGTAAGATCCATCACACAAGGTGTTGAAAATGGAAGGAGTAATGGTTGGTGTGGAAAGAACTACTGTTCAAGATATAAATTGGGCAGGAAGGTTTTGCAGAATCTTTCGGCAATCGATGACTTGAAGGGAAAAGCGATTTTGGATGGTCAACCTTGCTGATGGACTGCTTCTTGTTCCTGTGGTGGAAATACCTACTAGGCCGGCTATAGGGATAGAATTGATGCTGAACAGTGTGCAAGAATTGCTCAAGGAGGTGAATACTGGATTATTGGAATATATGGAATTGGTGGGATAGGGAAGACTACCCTTCTGAAGAGCATAAATAATGGCTTTTTGACATTAGAGCATGACTTTGATGTGGTAATCTGGGCTGTGGTGTCTAAAGAACTTGTAGTTGAGAAAATTCAGCAAGCCATTGGGGTGAGGTTAGGCTTGTCTTGGGATGAAAACCAGTTCCAGGAATTGCGAGCTTCAAGGATATACAGTGTCATGAGGAGGAGGAAATTTCTACTACTCTTAGATGATGTTTGGGAAGGGCTTGATTTTGAGAAGATTGGAGTTCCTCTTCCCAGCAGGGAAAACGGATGCAAAGTCATATTCACCACTCGCTCAATGGATGTTTGCAGCGACATGGATGCCAATTGCAAGCTGAAGGTGGAGTTCTTGAATGAGCGGCAATCATGGCAGCTTTTTCATGAAAAGGTTGGGAGACAGATGATGGATTCAACAGTCATTTCAGCTTATGCGGATACCATTGTCAGAAAATGTGGAGGCCTTCCACTAGCTCTAGTCACCATTGGAAGGGCTATGGCAAACAAACAAACAGAAGAGGAGTGGAAGTATGCCATAGAAGTGCTGAACAAGTCTCCTTCAGAACTCCGTGGTATGGAAGATGTTTTTACACTGCTTAAATTCAGCTATGACAATCTAGAGAATGATATACTAAGATTATGCTTCTTGTATTGTTCATTATTTCCTGAAGACTATCCAATAGAGAAAGAACAGATTACAGAATACTGGGCAGGGGAGGGGTTTCTAGGTAGCTTTGGTGATGATGTCCATACAGTAGGACATGCTATCATTGGTTCTCTCAAAGTAGCTTGTTTCTTGGAAAATGGTGAAGAGGAAACCCAAGTAAAGATGCATGATGTTGTCAGAAGTTTTGCTTTATGGGTTGCATCCGATGGTGGAAAGAATGGTGCTAAAATCTTAATGCAGGCTAGCTCAGGATTGACAGAAGCACCTGGAGCTGAAAACTGGGAAGCAGCACAGAGAATTTCATTACTGGATAATGAAATCACTGAAATATCTGAAACTCCTGTTTGTCCTCATTTGTCTACCTTGCTGCTACAATGGAACAGCGGTCTCAGCAAAATCTCAGAAAATCTTTTTCAATATATGCCCAATCTCAAGGTTTTGGACTTATCACTTACCAGTCTCAGAGAGATACCAAAGAACATTGGTAAACTGGCTGAGTTGCGGCATCTTGATTTGTCAGGAACTAAAATAAGCACACTGCCTAGAGAATTGGGAGGTCTGGCAAAGCTGAGGCTTTTGGATCTGCAACGCAATCGGTATCTTAAGAGCATTCCACATACAGCGATAACTGGACTCTCTCGATTGAAAGTATTGAACTTCTATTACAGTTTTGGGGATTGGGAGTTGCAAGATCGTGATGATGATGATGATCAAGCTAGGCTCTCCGACTTGGAATCCTTGGAACATCTGAGCTCCTTAGGGATCACATTGGCCAATTTATATGCCCTGGAAAGGCTATCTGGTAGCAGAACTTTGCGCAGATGTGTAAAATACTTGTATATAAGGGAGTGCGAAGGCTTTTATAACTTGCAATTATCACACAGTACAGGAGATGGTGAGAGACTACGAAGGCTCAGCATTAACAACTGTCCAGACTTCAAGTATTTGGCAATCATTGATGGGGCTGAGAATAACTGGCTGCCAAACCTTGAGGTTCTTGCCATGCATGGTCTTCCAAGCTTGATATCGGTATGGAGAAATCCAATGAGCAAAGGATGCCTCCGAAATCTTCGTTCTGTCAACATCTGGTACTGTGACAAATTGAAGAACGTCAGCTGGATTTTAAAGCTTCCAAAGCTTGAAATGATTTACTTATTTTACTGTAGGGAGATGGAAGAAATAATAAGTGGAGATCAAGCGGAAGATGAGGATTACTTGAATGCTTTTCCTCGCCTCAGAATCATGTCAATTAGAAAACTGCCTAAATTAAAGAGCATCTCTCAGGAGAATATGTCGTTTCCATCTTTGAAGAAAATTGCTGTGATAGATTGTCCAAAGCTGAACAAGCTACCACTCAAGGCCCATAATGTAGCAGAACTGCCAACTATCTACTGTTACAAGGAGTGGTGGGATGCTCTGGAGTGGGATGATGCAGACACCAAATCCACCTTCCTTCCCCACTTCACATCAGCATGATGAAGCACTTATTGCCTCACAGTCTCGCGCTTCAGAATCTCCTCTCTGTTAGTGGCTCTTGCTTATAATCGTCATTTCCTTCTGTGCTTGCCCGGTAGATTTGAAGATGCATAATACATCACGAACAAATTACTCCATATGCAATGTCTCTCAAAGAAAGATTCAGAGTCATATTTTCAGTAAAGGTATAATATCCTGAGGTTAAATACCCTTCAATGCTTAAATGTCTGCAAGTGCACTTGTTAGCATAAAAAAGAAATGCAGCAGGAAAATCGGAAACCAATTGTATCAACTCAAAGTAGATTGGAGACAAAAGAAAGTTTCACCCCGAACTCCATTTACTGTTTGCTGCAGTCTGGCAAATGGTGCTTCATTGAGTTGGCATTGTTGACAACCTGAAGCTCTTTTTCAAAGGGTTTCGTTGCAAACTCCCACCCAAGTTCCTAAAGCAGAATCAGCAGAGTCCTGATTTTTCCAAGAAAATTTCCATGCTTCCGTACATGCATTGTTAAATTCACGACTTGTATGTAACCAATATTACGTTAACCCCAGAAGGAAAAAACTAGTCATAATGTAGTTTAGAGTTTTCCTTGAAGCTAATAACTTGCATACGATCTTAATCAAGAGAAGCAATCATGACACGACTTACAGGGCAGAGCAAGCAAATTGAGGGCACTTTCGGATTCATAAAAGAGCCCTTTGAAGAATTTCATCATTCACTATCATTTTGTTAATTCTGGGATGGGTATCAGTGGGCAAAAAGAGCCCTTTGCTCGATTCACGGAAGAGGAGTTCCTCGACTAATTATCATTTTGCGGGCTATGCTGCTTTTACAATTTTCGTGGAGTGTCAAGCTAGGACTAGAAACAGTTTCCAACATTTTCTCAATTTTAAGCCAGCGTTTTCTGCAATGCCATTCCTTTTCCCAAAACAAACTTTGGCCCTGTCTAGGTTGATACAATCTTTCCTACGCTCCTTTAGTTTGTATAATGCCCCTGAGATTTAACTAAGCATTAGTGTGAAAAGGTGCAAAAAATATCGCTAAGATTCTCCTAGGAAAATTGCTTGGATGAGTGAATACCATCAAGTATATATGCATTTTGTTAGCTACATTCTTTTACAACCCAACCATGAAATACTAATTAGTATCTTTGTCAAACCACAAGATCTCTAATAAAACTAGACATACTTTTATGAGTATCTCATGCACACACAAAATTAGGACCATATTAAAAAAAGTCATGAGATATGATATTCTTCTACATGGTTTGTGTTGTATGCTATACTACAAATAATTCTTGATAGTGTGTATGGAAAGGTATGCTTCTTTTTCTTTTTCTTTTTCTTTTTCTTTTTTTGATTTAAATGATTAAGAAAAGATTGGATGAGATTTAGAGAAAAAAAAAACAATATGCACAAATTATGCTTTGGATTGGAAAAAGTAGATTTCTTAGTTAATTATTGAATATGAATAAATTACTATCTAAATATGTGGCCATTAACAAGTCTAGTAATATTGGTAAATAATAGAATTTTTCTAATCATAGTTAACATAGGCACCTTTTTACCAAATATATATATGCACATTTATTACATTCGTTAGCAATTAAATTCTTTTTTTTTAATTCAAGTTTCAATTTTGTAAAAAATAGTTGAACTTCACTATTGTAAAAAATGGTACTACTTAGAATATATATATATATGAAGTTGAGTTGTACTTTGTCACAATGCAAAATTCTAATTTAAAGCATGATACATTGGGCGGAAGTATTGTGTCTTTTCGGTTTCATATTTTCGAATTAAATTCACCATAATGGTGAAATTAGTGTGTTTTATCCTTAAATTGTAATAATTTTAAATATTTAAAATGATTCTCAAAGAGGACTATAATCTTCCCACACTACGCACCAGCCATTTGCAAAAGAATATGTGGAAAATAACGAGGCGAAAATGCAAAAAAGCAAATTAATGTCAAGTCCCAAGTCCCAACTCCAAAGCCCAAACTGGCTACAGGATTCTGTTTCTGGTTGCTTTGGGGGCATCGGTCCATCATCGGTGGACAGGATCTGAAAATTACTTCGGTTTTTCTTTTTCTATAAACAAACCCAAATTCATATAAAACCCCTCAAAACCCTACATTTTCCAGCCAAGCTACCTGCCCTTGTAGCAAATCAAAGCCTCTTTTATCAATTCAGTTTCATCATACATATGTAAGTCCCACAATTCTTTGTATCAATTTTTACACAAAATTTACGTCTTTGGTAATATCCATCTGATTGATGCCTACATGTTGATTGCATTTACATATTTGATATTGTGTTATAGAGAACAATGTTTTTCTGATTGGTTGTATGTGTTTGATTTTTCCTATGGCAGATTAGTCTTTAGAAAGGAGAAGCAACTTTTGCTTTCAGTATAAGAAATTTCATTCAACATCGAGTTTTTGACGAAGGGTTAGGCTTAGTTTTAAGAATGGCTGACAAAGATTCTGCATCTGGATCTAATAATGAAAACCCAGATCGAAATTCTGATGAAAACCCTGTTTCTAGCTATAAATCTTCCCTAGAGAATCTGGTTCAAAGATTCCAAAACTCGAACCCTTTTGATCAGAAACACAAATTTTGGGAGACACAGCCCGTTGGGCAGTTTAAGGATGTTGGGAATTCTAGTTTACCTGAGGGGCCGATTGAACTGCCTACGCCATTGTCCGAGGTAAACAAGAGCCTTATAATCTTCCGAACTCGTATGAATGGAGTACATGCGACATCGGGTCTGATGAAGTATGGCAATGAGGTTTACGTGTTGTTGACCAATAACTATGTCGAGGATGACGATAACATGTTCAGGTTTAATTACTCTAAGGAGTTTCTTCGTTGGGCTTTGCGTTCTCCTGGGTATTATAGCAGTTGGCATGTTGGAGTTCGTGTTAAGGCTTCGAAGAAGTTGGTTGCTTTCATTAGTGGCATTCCTGTGAACATAAGGGTTCGAGATCAAGTTGTGAAAATGGCTGAGGTTAACTTTTTATGCGTTCATAAGAAACTTAGGTCGAAGAGACTTGCTCCGGTTATGATTAAGGAGGTTACCAGGAGGATTCACTT
This sequence comes from Coffea humblotiana, assembly GCA_023065735.1. NCBI lineage: Eukaryota > Viridiplantae > Streptophyta > Magnoliopsida > Gentianales > Rubiaceae > Coffea > Coffea humblotiana. The sequence continues at coordinate 8,777,732 of CM041213.1, forward strand.
GGAGAATGTTTGGCAGGCTGCTTACACTGCTGGAGTGCTTCTTCCAACGCCATTGACTACTAGCCAATACTGGCATAGGACTTTAAACCCAAAAAAACTGATTGATGTTGGGTTTTCCAGGCTTGGTGAGAGGATGACGATGAGCAGGGCCATTAAACTCTACAAGTTGCCAACTTCAACTTCAACCCCTGGTTTAAGAAAAATGGAACTCAGAGATGTTCCGGCTGTGACCCAGCTGCTTAGGAGCTACTTGAGCCGATTTTCTGTAGCTCCAGAATTTGATGATAATGAGGTGGAGCACTGGCTCCTTCCCCAAGAGAATGTGGTTGATAGTTACTTAGTGGAGAGTCAAGTGACACATGAGATTACTGACTTTTTCAGCTTCTACACTCTTCCTTCTTCCATTCTTCACAGCCAGGAGTACTCAATTTTGAAAGCAGCTTATACATTCTATTACGTCTCAACAAATACTCCATTGCTCCAACTGATGAATGATGCACTTATCATTGCAAAGCAGAAGGATTTTGATGTGTTTAATGCACTAGATGTTATGGAGAATGAGTCTTTCCTAAAGGAACTTAAATTTGGGCAGGGAGATGGCCAACTGTACTACTATCTTTACAACTATAGGCTAAATCAGGCGCTTAAACCATCAGGACTGGGTCTTGTACTTTTGTAGCTTGATATGTAATTCAGAACAATTATCATGCACCACTGAGCTAAACTTATTTTTGGTTTTTCATTTTGCTATTGATGGAATACTGGATTCTTATTGTCCATTGGGTCCAGAGTAATAAGAGGATTTGTCTGTTACTTGAAGACTGTAAGTTCACTATCTGGGGAATTGCTGGATGCTTGTGGATCATCTTTGAGCTAATAAGGCTTGTGGAGAAGAAGAAATGATTTTCTATGGTTGAATAGTTTTAAGATATAAGTGTCTTTTCTTTCACATTGTAACTTATAGTAATATTTGCTTCTTTGCAGCAAGTGCACAATTTCTCCTAACCATATACTATGTTCTATGTTCTTTTCTCATGTGGTTGGTGGTAATTTCACCGAGATAGATTTGATCACTGTCTTTTTTCTCTATTACACATGTTTAAGTGCTTTAAATTTCTACCATTTGACATGTTTTGGAATTTATGTACTATATGTTAGTTTATGTGTTGAATGTGCTAACGTTTTTCTGCTTTAGCCTTGCAGTTGTGTAACTTTTTCTGTTTGACAGCGTCATTGCCAATTGTAATTGATTTCTGTCGCTCTCACTTCCTTTCGCTTAGTATTAGTATGTGTTGGTCCTTCCATCTTTAAGGATGGCATACAGTTTTCTTGAATGCTTGGACCAATGGCCTTGTTTCATTTTGACAAAAGGTAAAATGCTTTTCTTCCAAGGGCTGAACACTCTGAACTGTCTCTGGTGAAAAATGAAGAAGAAAAAGAAACAAATAAAAGATAATACAATTCTGTGTCATTGTTGGTTATCAGGATGTGGGAGAAAGAGGAGGAAGAAGGTCAAAAGTTGTCACATGTTGGTTGTTGAGTGCCAAAATTGGATTGGGTCCAGGATGGAAAATGCTATGCTTCTTCAATCTTGTTTGTGATGTTAGCATGAAAGCTGTAATGCTTTTGGTCTGATTTTGGTAGACAATTACTGGATTACTGACAGTATAAATGGTTATGTGTTCTTTTGGTGGTGTATTGGCAAAACCTGCAGCTCCACTCGTTGAAGAAGGGTCAGTTTTGTCGAATTCTATTGTTTTGAGGGCTTATATGCATGTATATTTCTGAGTACTCAATGCAACAGATTTATGCCTTAGTCACTTTGTGTATTCCACTGCAGTTGATGCTACTGACATAGCCATTTACTTTTGGGATTGGGTTCAGGTTCTATACCTTGTGTTAAGCCTTTCCATTCTTGCTTTGCATTCTCTCTCTCAAGCTGACAGAAGCATCTTATGGTTGATGTTTTAAAGGATAGATTACTTGCTTGCACATATCTTTAAATTTATCCGTTTGCAATTTAGAGTTGACCTTCCGTTGCAGGGGCGGAGCCAGAAAAAATTCTTAGTGGGGGCAAAAGTAACACTAAAATTTTTTACCTACTCTTTTTCTAGTTTTTTAAGCAAAAAAAAAATTCACCAACAAGTACAAATGATGCATATATTCCATGAAAAACATAAAAAGACAAATTCAAAATTATTAATGTAATAATAATTTTATTTCAAAAATAAACTAAACTATTTACAATTGCTCACTGCAAGTTTTTATATTTTGATAACTAATTTGGTTATGGAAGTAAGCATGGCTCTCAGTTGTGGAGGGAAAATGAGGGACCAGTGGAGGGAAGGGAAATTGGGAAGTGGAGACAAAGGAAGTGAATGATATGATTGGATGAATTAATCAAGAGAAAGAGTAACTAGCTGCTTGGTTGTGGAAGGTAGTGGCTCTCGGTTGTGGGGGGGAAAATGGGAGCCCAGAGGAGGGAAGGGAAATTGGGGAATGGGACCCAAAGAAAGTGAATGATATGATTGGTACTTGCTAGTTGAAATGAAAAGTTTTTTTAGCTTATTTCAAATGGAATTTGTGCCTCACATATCTTTTTAGAATTTTAGTTTATGAACTAACTTAACAAATCACGTAATTCTTTCACATCCTTTTTAAGAAAACTTTGGGGGCACACTTAAAATTATATTAAAATTGTATAAGTATTATAGGAATTTAAGGGAGGCAGTGGGGGCCCGTGCCCCCACCTTAAATCCGCCCCTGTTCCGTTGGCATTCTTTACTGCATCTTGGGTTGAGGCTGGGTTGTTGCATGTAGATCTGCTATGCCCAGAGTATGTAAAATGCTACGCCTTCATTCAACTTATTGGTAATGTTCTAGGAGGAGGATATCCAGACTAATATACTGTCCTATGCGCATAAATAGCTATTCTAAGGGTTGTCGGAGCGGCTCCCATAATTTTCAGGCTTCAACTATCCCATAATGAGAGGCAGCCTCTTCTACTATATACTTAATGCCAAGGTTTGGTGTGGTTTCTTTGCAGCTGATAAATTATTTCTTTTGCGCAGGCCACAAGATGGTTTTGTTATCCGTACATGCGTTTATGCCCTAGAATGTTAGGGGAAGGAACTTTGATCTGTATCCTAATATTATCTGACATAGGAGTATCAAGGAGAGCATGTTAGTGAAAGAGGGGAAGTGATATTTGCACTTTTCAATTAGCCTTTAGCACTCCTTGGAGGCTATATTTTTAGTAGGTGAATTGAAGTGCAAGAGGCTAAATGAGAAGCGCAGATATCAATTCGTGTGAAAAAAACTACTGCCTTGTATGGTTAGAGAGGACCCTTAAAAGTCTTCTTTGTCAAGTTTAGAGTTCGAGTCCTGAACTTTGACAGTTGGAGGCAGAAAACGTGTTATATGGAAAGGGTCAGGAGGACTTGAAAAAAAAAAAAGATTTGGCATGGAGATTATAAGAATGGCCTTAATGCATTACCAACTACCATGCCTTTTCCATTCCTGAATTAAACTGCCTTTGCAATAATCACAATACCTATAATCACTTGCGCTGCTTTCGTGCAGTTCCGAGTCAATCTTGCCCTGTACCAGCAAAGAAATGAATAGGCCTCTCACTCTAATAATCTAACCAAAGAAATGAATAGGCCTTTCACTCTAATAATCTAACTTAGAAAGCTTTCGGCATTTTGCGAGAATACAAATTAGAGGACAGATGGAGATGTTGGGTGGTTGCAGCAATTTTATAAGCTGCCGAAAATTATTTTCAGTAATTAACTCTTCAAGACATTGTTGGACCCAACCCACCTCCACGTACAATGTCAAAGACAGCATAGGATACATTTGTTCTCAGTGCTCATTCAGTCAATATCCTGATGCCCAAGTTTACAATACCACCACCTTTAACCAAACCAATTACAGCATGCTTCCATGTGTTACTTGTTTAAGATTTGGTGCAACGCATGCGCAACAGTCATTATTGGTTAAAGATCTTTCTCCTTCAAAAAACAGCATATTTAGAAAACTAATCTAAAAAATAAGAAGAAAAACATCAATGAGGTCACTTAATCAATTTTCCAATCAAACATCCACAAAGTTTGACATCTTCCAAGGGAAAAAGAATTAAAATCAATAATGAATGAAGTAAAAAACTTCCAAAATTGCGTTACCAAAATTCCAAAAAATCAAGGTGATTTCTCACAATCAGCACAATTTGGCAACCTTTTATGTCTAATATTGGTTGATTCAGAACCATCCTGGTTTTACTTTAGTTACACGGCCAGGACCCTTCATAAACTGGAGCATTTACAAGTTTCAGATACAGGTGCTTGCATGACCGGAAACAAACAAGACCACGTACTCTATGCCACTAGCACCATTTCACCATGCGAACCTGGAAGAATTGTATAATACATGTTCAAAGAAAATAAGTAAGAGTATTAGCTGAATATCAAGGAACATCTAATGCGGATTTTTGAAACTTACTTCTATCAAAAATCTCATGCGCCAACTGAAGCATAGATTCTGCATCTTCAGACATCCTTGAGACCCTTTCTGATTCCTTCACAGCTTCAGCTACAACAAATGATTTATTTTCTGCTTCAGCAATTGTGTATGCAGCACTTACAGTTGCTTCTTCAACCGTATCAGCGAGATAGCCAATGCTTTGAGCTTGCCTAGGCTGGACATCTCTGGGTTTTGGAACAGGAGTTTTTGACCCCTCTAAGAGATCTTTCTTGATTCTGTAACTGTTCTGAACCTGTGCCAGTAATTACAATGTCCAATGAGCAAATCTCCCATTAAATTATCAACTTTTTGTATACAACAGCTTCTATATATCCATATCTATTACAAAAATCAGGGTGCAGGGATGGGCCAGGAGTCACCAATATGGACCTCTCTCTTTGATTTGTCTGCCAATTCATGCGACCGTAAAAGAACCAACTTCACTCATCATGTAATGATGAGTAGAATTTTGAGTTTTGTCAATGCTGTCTAGTTACTAGTGTTGTATGAGGGACAACTTAAAAGGCAATTTCTGGAGTTGGCTACGTGGATAAACAGAAAATCCGTAATAAACAGAAAATGCCAACTGCATTACAAAATTCTTTTGACCAAACTCATAACATTGTTGGGCATTAATTAAAAGACATTTATACATTTTGCAATGTAGACCAGGTAGAACCAGAAAAGTAACTTACTCAAGACACCAAATATGAATTATGAAATGAACGCCAGAAAAAATGCATCTACACAGAATTCTGCAAATGTGTTAATCATCAGATAACTTACCTTTTCAAGTTTTTCTTGTGCAACAAGCCTTCTTAACCTCGCACTTATTAACCTTCTGAAATTTGGGGGCACCTCATGCCTTTGCTGCATAATAATCATGAAAATACAGAAACTTAAACTTAATAAGTTTTCTTTTCAATCATAAATTTTGCCTAAGAAATTTAATGAAAACCAAATGGATGTCACAGAATAACAGAATTTGAGCCTACACCAAAGACTGTGAAGACCCATGTGCCACCCATAATTAGATAAATGATGCTTCTCATTCCAAATCTTTTCATATCTGACTTCTCTTTCATTTTGTTTTATTTGGGTTGGGGGTTCAAAGAAACAGCAGTAAAACGGACAAAATTGTCCAAACAGAACAAAAAAAAAGATCGGCTTAGAGATTTTCAGCAAAAAATATCAAGTAAGCATTCCAAGTCCACCTGTAACTAAAAGATTCCTGAAGAAGGTTTTGTACTTTTCTTTGAAACATTGGAGCTTTCAGTTTTCACCCAAAACTATATCGAATTTTTTAGAACGGCGTTAGTTCTACAAGTACTTCCAAGGCATCATATTAATAAATAGGACAGTAGAATTTGAAAGAAAACAAAAACTTTAAATCCACAAAAAAAAATGATACAGCTTTTCAAGTCAATTATTCATGCAGATTTCATCTCAAACAACCAACAAACAAGATCCATATAATGCAAGGATCATATGTTTTCTGAGATTTATATAAGATGTCACATGATAGATCAAATGTCTCAAGTCCCTCTCCTTTTCTTTGACATGTAAGGAAAATCATCAAAAGCAAGGTTCCAAACAAGCTGCATATATTGAGACCAGACAAACCTTTGAAGGTATAAAAGCTCATTCAAGTAATTACAGGAACCTTTAATAAAAATAAATAAACAAGCACTCATATCTGGTACTCATCAAACATAAAACAATCAAATAATCATGCTCAACAAAAAGTACATAAAATGGATTATGTGAAGCTGATTATAGAAAATCAAAATCCTAGGGTTTCCTCATATACAAATTTGAATTTCAGATGAAGAGATCTCCAATCATGACAAAATAAACAACAGAAATGTATATGCTTGTATAATTCTGAACCGGCAGCAGCAAACCTCAATAAAATTAACAATAGTGCTGGTATCTGATCCATTTGGCTCTTTTAGAGTGAAAGTGCTTCATAAATCATCGCATTATACCTGTTGAAAGGAACAATAACATCATAAAGAGCAAATAAACAAAGAAATAACTAGACAATCTACAGTGTACAGAAGGGAAAATAATAAAGAAAGTCTGCTCAGCCAATTATGGAAGGAACCGAATCAACACTCTATATTATTTTGTAGAAAAGGGGCCAGGCCTGTAACAGGCTACCAAGAACTTCCTGTTGTAACAAATCAGCCTGAGTAGTCCCTTATCATGAAGATAGTACTGTTCGAAATGACATATAAATATGAAATTAAAATAATTTTTTTAACTACTACTAATCCATTCAACAACAACAACGAAGGCCAAAAGAAGTTGAACTTGAGTGCAATGGCTCAAGTGGCTACAACAAGTCCCCTAGGCCCAAGAATGATAGATACACCAATTTTAGCCTTTGTAACATCATTTCGCAAGTGGAAATAGCAGCAAATTTAATTCATCCCATTACGAGGGAATGCATCTAGGGCCATACCAATTTCAATTTTCCATCTCAACAGTGCAACAGATCTTTATGCATTTCAGCACAACAAAGAGAAAGCCTTCTTGCAGAGTTAAAGAACAAAGATATAACTACTATTTTGGCATGATGTATTGACCAAGAACAAACACTTCTTAAGAGTTTCTTATAACTAGATTGGTAAGACCTTGACACTTTTGTTTCCCTTCTCATAGCCTTGAGGTTCTATATTCTCCCAATATTCTGAATTGTTAAGCTACCATTTATCAGTTGGAAGGTCCAGTTGATGGGTCCAACCATGGATTGTAGGACTCCTCATTATAATTTAAAAACCTACAATATAAAGATTTGCATTGTAAACCTGAATGAACACCACACTTATAGGTTCCCTCTTGCCATGATAAATCATTTGGTCTTATCAAGGAAAAATTACTTATGTTGCCAAATTTTGAATTCTGAATGCTATTATTTCCAATTCCTTTTAAAATAACTATGAATGCAGAAAGAGTTGGAGCACAGCGAAAAAGAGCAATGAATCAACTAAGCACATAAGCACAGTCATAGCGCACGTAAAGAACATACACGATCACCTACTTTGAGGCTGTTTTTCCATCCAATAAACATTTTGAGGATTCATCAGCAGCCACATCAGCAGGCACCTCAAGCGAAAGGGGAGTTGAAGAAGCAGGAACTTGTGTGATGGGCAGTGGTGTGGCAGGAGCGTCAGAAATTGCCTTCCCTTTTTGTGCTTTTGATTTTTCTCTAGGCCCCAGGCCATTACTAGCACTAACATCAAATTTCTCCATTTATCCTTCAAAAAGATAGGAAACATGTTACAGCAAACAAATCAGTATTTAAATCTAAAAGACACCATTAATTCAAACTCCAAATTGAAAACAAACTCCTATAGTTATATTTCTCCATTTAGCACAAAAATGAAAACCCATAGAAAAGGAAATTAAGTTACTTATAGCACCGAAGTATTGATCTTCAAGCCTAGATGTGTAAAGTTGCTCCATAGGTGCTTATTCTTTGTTCAAGAAGACATTCCTAGCAACTGCACATCACCAGGACTTGGTAATTCTAGATGTGTTTTTGCTTAATGTCCCATGAATCTGAAATTCAGTATGGATGCTCAAATCATTCATTTAAGGTAATTCAGACAAAAATTCCTAAATGGACAGACTTAAAACCTTGACAGAAGCTCTATCAGGCCAGATCACAAATACCACAGTCTCTGTACCATTTGATTTGCCACCATAATATTGCTTACCAAAAAAAAAAAACCCATAATATTTGAATTATCATACAGACACCCAAAGAAAAAAGAAAAAAAACCGTTGACATCTTTATCAATAAAGTTATTCCCTCTCCAACATCCAAGCATCAAAGTACAACAAGACAATCACATCAAAATTAATATTCACATAAGCACGAATTCCAATAACAAGAACAACTAATTAGTTAAAAGAGAGGAAAAAGAAAAAGAGAAGGAATTGGGAGAAGATGAGTGAATATGACCTTAAGATCAATGTTGGAGCGAGGAGAAGAGGAGCTGGCTGAACTCGGGGTCTCTTTGGATGTTCTTCCACTTGCCGGTGCCGTGCTTTTTTACGCCGGCTCGCAGCGCTTCTTCTTCTTCGGAAGTCCACTTCTGCTTCGGATTTCCCATCTCTAGTTCTTGCTCCTGCTGCTACTGCCTTTGCCAATACTCTAATTTGTTATGCTTAAGTTAATAAAGCCCTTAAACCCTACCTTCTACCTTCTTCTTCAGTTTGATTTCTTCTGAGACGACACTGATGATCGTGACGGCTTAAAGACTTTTTTGTTTTCGTTTTTCTTTGTGGGGGAACGAGGATAATACGACACCGTTACTGTTTATGTGAGGCAACTAGGTCGTCACCGCTTACACCGTTACTCTTTTTTCTTTTTTTCTCGAATGTTTTTTCTCTTTCCAACACAATTAATCTCCAATTGGGCCCCAGAAGTAGAAAAACATATCAAGGTATTACAATTTGGTTCCACGAATCTATTTTTCCTCGAAGTAAAAGGAAATATTAATCCTACAGGAAATAGTTCAAATTTATATCCAGGTGCCTTATTTTGAGTGGAATTATTTTTTTTTTAAAACTTAACAAAGATAAAGAAATGAAAGAGAATCATCATCTTTTAAAAAAAAAAAAAAAGACGAAACTCTGTTTGGATTCTTTAATTTTTCAAAAATTAATTTTTTAAATACTATAAAAAATTTTAAAAGTACTCTAAAAGGTATTCTAAAAAATAATTTAAATTTTTTTAATATTCAAAATATATTTTAAAAATTCCACTACTCTTAAATACTTTAAAATATTTTTTAAAAATATTTTAAAATATACTCTAAAAATTCTGTATATATTTTAATTGAAGGTATGACTTACTGTTGATGTTGACATAAAGTAGTAAAGACAACTCTTTCCAACTTTTTTTGTTTTTTTATGTTTCTCCTCGCATCACAAAAACAAAAAGACCCAAAGGAATTTTCTTTTTCTTTGATACACAAATCTTAGTTACTAATGAAGCATAGCTATTAAATAAGCAATCTTCACGTGTAACATGCATATCCATGGTACAACGTAAAAGTAACATTTAAATAAAAAAAAAGCTATTTGTGGTAAACATTATACTTATTTGAAAATTGATATGAAAAATTATACTTATTTTTTTTGAAGATATATAATTTAGCACAACATTGTTATAATTGATCATATATTAAGAGAAATAAAAGAGGGACGGAACTATCTAATTTATTAAGAGGTTCGAAGAAATCTAAATAATTTTCCAACAAATTTCAAAAAATTCTGAAGAGAAAATGGAGTTGGGGGAGAGATTTCAACCCCGTGGCGAGAGGAGGGCTGATTATTTCCTCTTTTGGTGGCCAAAATTTTGGTAAAATAGTAATTCATTTGAGATAATTTTGTAAACAAAATACTGTAGCACTTTTTTAATATGATGTATATAAAATAAAAAAATAATTTACAAATATATCGATGATACAGATAAATTAGTGTGTGTAAATAAGATGTAATAATTTACCATCCAAACACACTCGTACCGCCTGCGTACTAGTCAGCTGTCTCACACGTTTTATGTGAACTTTTGTACATAAAGCTGCTTGTGCTTGTCTTTTAGATGAAATGTTTCAGTCAATTGTTGGGACATTGAGATAATTGAATGCATTTCGTATTTATAGATAACTAGCTTTTTCCTCGTCAAATCATTAGCAAATCATAGCCAACCACGTGGCATCCAGCGGAATGGGCTCCGAACAAGTCATCGACAAGCTCTCTTCCCCCTATCCACTTAAGCTTAGCTAAGCTGCTCTTGCTCCAGTCGAGACTCTTCTTCCTCAGCTCAAAAAGAGGTAAGCACGGAGAAGAAGAGGGGGCAAGAAAAGTGCCCGTTGGAACACGATCAGCAGCGTTTTCGTGCAGCTTTTGCAGTTTTTTTTTTTATGCCAAGAAAGCAATGCCGCCAAAGCTCACATTCTGAGGAAGACTGAGAACACAGAGAGAGTGTGTAGCGAGAATGGAGTGCATTGGATTTGGAGCTCAAAATGTTGCAGCAATGGTCGTTTCTGGATGTCCAATGTTAAAGGGTCATCAAGGAGAAAGAGGGTGGTGCTGAGGGATAATCATCATCATGTTTTTCATCATGTGTGTAGTAGATACAGTAACAGTAGAACGATGGTCGTACAAGTGAGGTGTGGCGGCAGACGTACAACAGCTAGCGAGAGCTGTGTGGTTGATAAAGAAGAACAGTTTGCTGATCAAGAAGATTACATCAAGGCTGGTGGGTCTGAGCTCCTCTACGTTCAAATGCAACAGAGCAAGCAAATGGATCAACAGTCCAAATTTTCGGATAAGGTTTTGTTATTTGCACCTCCACTTTTCCTCTTCTGCCTGCTTCTTTTTTAGTTTCTTTTTTGGCAACGAGAATATCATTTACTAGTATTTGCTAAATCTTAATCTATATCGAGTGGCAATTATTATTGGTGCAATGACTCAAAAGACAAAAATTGGAGTCTATTAGCTAGGGAAAAGATTACTTTTTGGATTCTTGATGGCTACTGGTAGACATCAATGTTGGAAAAAACGTAAGAAAAAGGGTAATAATACAACCTCACCGATCTATTTTTACATGTTTCAGCCGAGCACTCGAAAAGCTCTTAACATCAAAAGTCGTCTCTAATTTGGTAATGTTTGTGAGGAAATTCGTCTCCAATTTGGTGCACAAGATTTAAGTCAATTTATCATGCCACACAACACATGTAATGTTCCAACATCATGTCACGCAATAGACAAACTGGCCTGGTTGGGGTAAACCTTACCTGGGCAATCAATTACTCCATTTATATGGCTTTCTTGAAGTGTGTCACGATGGATACCCCAAGTTATTAATGGCAAATTTGATATATCTCAATTTCTTCTTTTTTTTTTTTTGTGCAAACTACAACATTAGATTATGTCAATCTTCTTCGTGTAATACAAATTAGCAATGGTATGTCCATTGATATAATGTCGCTCTAGTACTGTCATACTAATAGTTTACAAATTATACTGCTATCAGAATATTTGACGAACTAATCTCACAATTGCAGATGCCGGAAATATCAGCCGGTAATAGCATACTGGACTTGGTGGTGATCGGCTGTGGTCCTGCTGGACTTGCCCTTGCCGCAGAGTCAGCTAAGCTAGGTCTGACGGTTGGGCTAATTGGGCCAGATGTTCCTTTCACAAATAATTATGGTGTGTGGGAGGATGAATTTAAAGGTACTAGCAATGTATGTCTCTGGTAATCTGGTATAAATGGTCAATTAACTTGTATTGTCAAGATGCTCTAAAGTTGGATCCTTTTGTGAAGAAGAAATGTGAGGAGAAAAGGAAAGATGGAGAAGAATATCTTGCTAAGAATCTGCAGAAATTTGTCCTTTTAATTACTTCCATTGACAAGAAGCACACGAAACAAGAATCTACATAGCTAAACAGGTTGCAGACTGACAATAATATTCAACTCTCAGAAATTTCTTTCTGTGGAAGTAAATGTAGAGTTTTTAATAGAACATCCCAAACGGAGTTATGTAGAACGAATATATAAAATATTCGAGTTCTGGCATCATTATTCTCTCTTCCGAGTAACCAAGAATTTACTACTATAACTGAAACCATAGTGATACTAAAAGACTTAAAGATACCTGCTTGACTGTCCGTTATCATTTTTATAGTTTTTCCTAGTGTCCGGCATCAGTCTTTGTTGAGCTGCTTCAAGCTTCCTTAATGCTCAGGGTATGTTTCTGGTGCTTTTCACACAATGGTTGTCTCTTGTTAGAGTATCATGTTATTTGGCGCTATATATGTCTAAAAATTTTTAATAGGTCGGCAATTCAAGGTGATCTTGGTGTTTTATGTGCATTAAGCTTTTTACAACATGGTAATTCAAGGTAACCTCGGATCAGGCGAAAGGTCTAGATTCAATTCTCGGGGTCATCTGTTGTGAAGTTTGTAATGGAATTTAAATGAAAAAAGTTGTTCAAGCTACTTTTGAAGCCAGATATCTTCATTTAGATGAAGAGACAAACATATGCATTACACTTTTCTTTTATAAGTTATTCGGGGAAGTAAATCTTTCATTTAGTCTGTCAAGAAAATGGAGGCCCATTCTATTTGTTGGTACTTTTTCTGAAATCATTTTATAGACGTGTGTTAATCTGTAAGGGATATCAACTAATTGACAATTTTGTAGCCTACTGGCAAATTCCAAGAAGACTGCCATCTATAGAACAAAATCTGAAGATATTCCATGTTATATAGACGAACAGAAGTCAAATTTATATCAAGTACATGGGCTATCAATCAAATATATGGCTGTTATCAGTTGATATACCGGATAATGGTATGTACTGCTCAGTACATTATCACTACGGGGCACAAACATATAAGTCATACCTAGTATGCATGTGTTAGTCTCTGCATTAAGCTGTGTTTATATGCTGAAATTGCAAGAGTATTTTTAGAGGTATATAACTCCATATCAAAGATTCCCATCATCTTTTTTCCGGTCAACATTGTATCAGATCTTGGGCTTGCTGGATGCATTGAGCATGTTTGGAGGGACACAGTCGTATATCTTGATGATAATGATCCCATCTTCATCGGTCGTGCTTATGGACGAGTTAGTCGCCATTTGCTCCATGAGGAGCTGCTAAGAAGGTAAATTTTTCTCTATTTTGGATTGTACTGATCTTTTTCTGAGTCTGCCAATTTTCATTATCCTTTTCTTCCTTGTCAGCTTGCCAAAATCTTTCTGAATTTTATAGATTCTTGATTTATATTAATTTTCCCTAGGTGTGTCGAGTCAGGTGTGTCATATCTTAGCTCAAAGGTGGAAAGGATTGTCGAAGCTACTACTGGTCACAGTCTTGTAGAGTGTGAAGGCAACATTGTGATTCCCTGCAGGTATATATCAAATTTTTGTTTAGATAATTCTCTTTTGATCCCGCTTAATTTAACTGCTAGCACCTTTTAATCCTACTATAGGCTTGCTACTGTTGCATCTGGAGCAGCCTCTGGAAAACTCTTGCAGTATGAACTGGGAGGTCCTAGAGTTTCTGTTCAAACAGCTTATGGTGTGGAGGTTGAGGTAGGGAATCTTTTAGGTTATGTTGAAAAGGTTGAAGGTTGTGGAGGAAGGTTGGTCTCATGTGCTTGAGTTGAAATTCTGAGACCGGTTTCCTCAAATCAATATCTTCAATCTGACTAGAGGGCTGCAAGTTACGTCATTTAATTAGAGTCTGAAGGCTACTTTTGCTAGTGCTAAGGAATCAGCAAATAATATCTTTATTGTTATGCACTAGTTCTGATGGTCATAGCAATGGACATGCGCTAGCTAACAGAAGCTAATACTGTGCACTCTCAATTTTGCAATCTCGGTCTTTTCTGCCCTCTATACAATTCTTTACCTTAACTCCTTTTGTAAGAGGAAAATATTTTGGATTATCTCCTCTCATGTCCATCTTCTTATTCATGGGCAGATAGTTGATTTGTGCTCTCTAGCAAGCATATATAGTCTATATTTGTCATGACCTTTACTGCTTTGTAGGTGGAAAATAATCCATATGACCCCAATCTGATGGTCTTCATGGATTATAGAGACTACATGAGGGGCAAAGTTGAATCTCTAGAAGCAGAATTTCCAACATTTCTTTATGCTATGCCCATGTCTCCAACAAGAGTTTTCTTTGAGGTTTGTCTATTATCCCATAGATTGCGTTTGCAGGCATGAAGACATGCCAGTTATCCTTCACTAATTATTGAAGTAAATGCATGTCAGGAAACCTGTTTGGCTTCAAAAGATGCCATGCCATTTGAAATATTAAAGAAAAAACTGATGTCAAGACTGGATACTCTGGGAGTTCGAATTATCAAAACTTATGAAGAGGTATTTTGCTGCCCCTGCCTCTGCAGTTGTTACTTCATGTGGAATTTCCAAAAGATTGTTAACTGAAGTATAAGGATACCATATGTGCAACAATTTATGCAGGAATGGTCTTATATACCAGTCGGTGGATCTTTGCCAAATACAGAGCAAAAAAATCTTGCATTTGGTGCTGCTGCCAGCATGGTACATCCTGCCACAGGTAATGAAGCTATTTATTGTGGCACATGCTTTACTTGCTTTTGTGGAATGATTCCTGAATTTTGTCGTTGCTCCAATGAAATCAGGCTACTCAGTTGTTAGATCATTGTCAGAGGCCCCGAAATATGCTTCTGCAATAGCAAATATCTTGAAACAAGGTCAAGCTAAGGACATGATGACCCGAAACATATCCGCTCAAGGTACATAAAGCTTGCAATCTTTTCCAAATACTTTGTGATTGTTGATTGCACTAATTGTATCATGTATGTTAACAAAACTTGACAGAAAGACGGGCTATGAAATTGTCACACCGCATCAAATAGGATTGGATAGAAATATACCAGTTGTTAGACAATGAATGCTGACACCAAGGGAGAAAAAAGAGGATAACTGTGGATATAATCGCAGTATTAACAAAATTGAAGAAAGTATTAGTACTGTCTCTTAGAAATGCATAATAACTCCTAAAAGATGTGTTTCCAGTCCTCAATTTTCCACGGACAACAATTTGCAGTAGGTTACTACGGAATACTTTGAATGCTTGGAAATGTTTTTTCTAACACCTCAGGTTACAAGGGATATTTTCACCAAATTTTGCCTATCACTTGTAAAGGAAGGATTTTTTGTTTCAGCTTGGAACACTCTTTGGCCACAAGAGAGGAAACGACAGAGAGCATTCTTCCTTTTTGGATTGGCACTTATTTTGCAGCTGGATATTGAGGGGATAAGGACGTTTTTCCAGACTTTCTTCCGTCTGCCAAACTGGTGAGTTCAAAATCACTGCTTGCATTCTGCTCTTTCTCTATTGTGTACGGCATGTGCATTATTGAGGCTTGGGAACAAAGCGTTACAAACAGAAGAAATGCAGCATGATACCTTGGAACATTCCATTATGCCTGTTACAGTTCTTTTTGTAAGATTATCGCTCTTGAATATGTAAATATCCACTTCCAGTCCATGCATCTACAAACTCAGTATCATAGAGAAAGTTGGAAACTTTATTGTTCACAAGATAAAAAAATACCTTAGTCCAGGATCTGGATGCCAATTAAATTATTACAAGAAATTCCAGTGGAGATGATTGCGTAATATTCCTGCTATAAGTTGATATTTGGTTAATTGGACCTTTCTGTAATTCCCGAGCGGTGTATATATTTATTGGATGGTGGATATGCAATGACTGAGTTTCTTTTTTGAAGATGCGGTATATATCTGAAACATCTCTGACATCAAGAGTACTGATGCTTATTTTCACAGGATGTCACAGGGATTTCTTGGTTCTAGTCTTTCCTCAACAGACCTCCTGTTATTTGCCTTTTATATGTTCGTAATAGCACCAAATGACTTAAGAAAGTGCCTTATACAGCATCTTTTGTCTGATCCAACCGGTGCAACCATGGTAAGAACATATCTCGCTATATAGATCGTAGAGCCTGCTGTACGAAAGCCTTCCCCAACTATTCGAGAAAATCCCATGTAAATAAGTTTTACACTTGCTAGAGCTCATTTCTCATGGTGTAAGTCCATGTAGCATATTTTTCATCCTACTGAATTATGCCAAGATCTTCCAAGCATGTTCTTCTTATACTTTCTGCTTATTTGTATCTTCCAGTCAGTGGCGGAGCAAGAAAAAATTTTCAGTGGGGTAAAAGCAACACTAAAATTTTTCCTACTCTTTTGTTAGTTTTTTAAGTAAAAAAATATTCATCAATAACTTACAATGAAAAAAAAATTTTGAACTTATTTCAAATGGAATTTTGTGACTAACATATTCTTTTAGAATATTAGTTCATGAACCAATTTAAAAGATCACGTAATTCTTTCACTTATTTCATAAAAAAACTTCGAGGGCGCACTTAAGATAACATCAAAATTTTGTGCATATTGTAGCAATTTAAGGGGGAGCAGTGGGCCCGTGCCCCCACCTTAAATCCGCCAGTGCTTCCAGTCTGCTAAATCCTAAGCTTGTGGACTGCAAACCAAATACAAAGGCATCGTATCTACTTAATTTGACCCCAAAAAAGTGAAGAAATGAAAGGAAAAATCAGCTTCCTAATCCTAATCTTAGACTGAAACAAAGATTTGAGACTGATCTGGATCACAGACTTTTGCATGCGTACACTTTCCAATATGTTGTTCTCAGAACATATTACAAAAGTTGTAAGGGGTGCAAAAAGCGCAGTATATATACATGTTTGGAATAACTGAGCCATAACAAAGGGGCTGCTTCTACAATGGATGGTGGAAACGAGGGGCACGTCTCAGGACAGCAAGTGAAAGTAAGGCTTACTTGGACAAGGATGTTCCCATTAACTTTTGCTGCTGCTCATCCATTTCCAAAGGTGTGATGTTCTATTTGTTTGAAGAATCTACCACCACCTCTAGAATGGGAGTGAGGTTTCGAAAGTTCTTATCATCAATAGTTCAAGCACTATCCGAGGTAGAGTGCTAGCTGTTTCAAATTGGATATACCAACATACCTGAACTCTTACTATTCAAGCCCATAAAAGTAAATATCTTAGAATCACAACTTTTATTTGTACTGGTATTTGAGTTTATGAGCTCCGCCTTGTGGCGATCCGTGTCTCCATATCTCTTGCTTGATATGTTGGGACAAAAGAGCAAAATGAAATGGCCATATCAGAATGCTGTTCCCCACATTCCTTAGCAAAGCATATATTCCCTCTGTCCCATTTTTACAGTACTAGTTTTTTTTTCCACACAATTTAAGAAAAAGTAGTTAATTTTATTGTAAAAATAAATTTAAATTATTATTTTTCTAAAATACCCTTACATTAAATAAAGTTGGCTTTTCATGTATCAATATGTTTTGGAAAATCTAAATGCATTAAATGGGGTAGGTTATATTCAATACTAACAATATATATTAAATAAGATAGTTTATAGTAATAACAACTTACATTGAATAAGGGTATTTTAGAGAAATTAAAAGACAACTACATTCTTCAATTGGAAAGTGGACTATAACTTGGGACAGATAAAAAAAGAAAACAGGATTATCAAAGTGGGACGGAAGGGTATGCAATGTGCGCCAACAAGCTAACATATACTTCTTCTCTTGCTCTGTTTACTAGTATTACCTATACGGTGCTCATTTTTGCGGAAAATGCTTAAAACCTCATGAACGAACCTATTTCATCCATCTCACTTGCTCTACTGCTCTCTGCAAGAAGAGAATGCATCCTGCTACGGGTGAGCGCGAATTGTTAATCGAATTTCCGACGGAATTTAATTAAAATTGGTGGATTGAGTTTTTGAAAGTGGTTAATTAGTCTAAAAGTGATTATGAGTTTTTGGTTTTGGTTTTAATCGAAAACTGATTTTGAGATTTCTTTTTTTTTTCTTCTATTTATATACATATATATTATATATGATATTTATATTTTTAATTACTTAATTGTGCCTTAGGATATGACATGTTACACATGCATGCATACCCTATGTTACTGTGAATACTTACTAGTCCTAATTACCTTCTAAGTTCTAATTAAATCAAAACATGGTTAATAGGAGAATTCTGATTTCAACTCAATTTGATTTTGATTCAGAGAATGTGAAATTGATTTCAATTTCAATCGAAAGTATAAAGGGACAAAAACGTCCATTTCTAACCAATTTTATTTAACCGAATCACCGATTAATCGACCGACTCTCACCTCTAGCATCCTCTGTGCAATGGTTTTAGTCTAATTAACTTCAGTGAAAACAAATTATGCTAAATCATTTTGCTCGGCGTAAAGATCATATGAATTCTTATGCATTATATTCACAAATTTAGAGTATTCACATATGAATTCAAGATCAGTTAACTCTACCAAAAAAAAAAATTTTTTTTTTTTTATTGAACACAAAAAGTTTCCTGTATACCTACCTAGTAAGGGGGATTAGGGTCAGAGCTGACCCAATTCTTGGCACTCCCAAAGTGTGCCTTCAACAACTTGGGACGTTTACCATCTTTCGAGTCAAAAGCAATGCAATCATGCCAATGTCAGAGAATCCAAAAACCTCATGCCAATGCATGAGCATGACTCATGGGAATTAGATTATAGATAGGATGATGATGGCACTTAATAGGGCACTTAGGCTTGGAATCATTACCCACAGTGGGCTGCTTGCATGCTTGGATGCGCTTTTAGCTTTGGATTACCTTAATTCAGCCGATTACGCTGTGTAAGAATCAAATTAAGCCACCATAATGAATTAAACTATTATTAAGCTGCGGGGGAATGGAATGTGTTAAAGCCTAAAGGTATGATGAACACATCCTAATTGTGCGAAGCCCTAATTGGTCAGTGCGCATTTTTCTTGGTTCTTGTACGAAAACAATTTTAATTAACTCCAGGAATATGTCCCTTGCACTACAAAAGCTGCCTTATGTTCTTCGTAGTCCATTTCACTGAAACCTTTTTTGAATTGTCAAGCCCTCCAATTGCTTGTCCAGGGTATAAATTATGATACAGAGATTTTCTTCAATCAATTGCTGAAAACTTTATCTTACTTTATGTACCTTTATTTGACGAAGCTGTCTTATTTCCGCAGCCACTTTTGGATGAAATGTCAAAGTTGAACTTCCCAAGGCCGAATGCAATTCGGATTTGAAATGGGATAGTTTTGTTATGCTAATGAAATGACCCTGGCATTATTATCTGCTTAATCCCAAGTGAACAAGACAGTTTTCAGTTCTAGTGGTAAATAAATCTAAGGTCGAAGAACCCTTGAAAGATTAGACCTCGTTCATGTTTCGCACTAATTTGTTTAGTTTAATTAATACTACTCTGATCAATTAAGCTTAACAAGTTATTAGGATGGAAGTGATAAAGCCTGTTGTCGTGCTTGTGCACCGTAATCAGCCGCACGCTAGAGTTGCATTCACGGAAAGGCGCAAAAACGGCATGCAAGAGATCATGATTATTTCTTGCTTAAGGATTTCAAGGTTCGATCTTAATTAAGAGATTGCTGGACCGTGTAGTACTAATTAGGGTTTCGCAAAAGCTTAGACGATTGAAACCTCGCATGCTACTCCATAAAAGATGATTCATTTCATTAATCACTACTGTGTTCGTTTTTTATTTAGGAAAGTTTATGTGAATTTATTTAGCTTCAAGTGTTCAAATTATTCTTCTGCGGTGGATCCAACTTCTCCCGTAGTAGGATATTTATAGCCATGCTGATGGCCTGCCTGCCTTGAAATTCATTCATGCATCAAAGCAGCATCAAGGTAAGCATTACGCATGCATGAGGGAAGTAATCAAGGGCTCGATCCATTTTGATGATAATATCAAATTGAATGTAAGGAAATTGGTAATATTGGTTCTATACCCGATTCATGGCTAGAGAGTTTCCCCGGCCCTTTGCTAATGGGGGCTAAAATTTTGGAAATTAAAAATGCCAAAATAGAAATAAGGCTTGATATTATTAGAAATGTTCAAAAAAATATCATATTCGTAAAGAAGAAACATAGACACGCTTCAATGAACATGGAAAATATACCGGATTGCTCGATTAGAATTGGAATTGTCAGGTCGTCCATAACTTTTTATTTTACTCTCTTCAATCAAAACAAGAATTCATTTTTATTGAATTGACAAGTTTCCTTTGTTCACTGCGAAACATATCTAGGGACTCTAATTGGAGATACCATTGTTTCTGGTACAGAAGTTCCTATAAAAATAGGAAATGCCCTACCTTTGAGTGCGGTGGTTAAAAACAGTCCCCGCCTGAACCACATTTCCTATCTCCTAAAGTCCATAACATGCAACATAACTATAAAAAGAGGAACAGCCAATTTCATTCCTAAACTTCTTCACTAGTGCCCGACTTAGTTTCTAACTTTTATTTATAGCCAATTTAATATGTGAAATTATTTTGCGATTCCAATTAAGAACTTCCATGATGATATCACCATCTAAAATCGATCTGGCTCTTAATTGATTAACTACATAAGGGTATTTTGGGTGCGTTATTGACATGGTTGTAATAAATTAAGTAAATTGTATAAAAATTCACAAGATTAAATTTCAAACACTTTTATTTGGTGATTTTTCACACGATTTTAAAATTTTATCAAATGATTTTTTACGCGATTTTCTTGATTTATTACAATCCTGTGAGTGACGTTCCTAAAATATCTCTGTTTAGTTGATCAATTAGAAGTCAGATTGATTTTAAGTAGAACTGTTAAACGAACCGAGGTGTTTGGTAGCTTAATTTGTTTCGATTCGTTTGTGTTCGTGCAAGGTTCGTTCGAAACCTTAAACGAACCGAGTTCGAACGAATTTTTTTGTTCGATTAATAATCGAGCGAACATGAGCATGTTCGCGAGTTTTAATGAACGTTCGCGAACACGAGTATGTTCGCGAGTTTTGACGAACGTTCGCGAACATGAACATAATTATCATTTGACAAATTTTAGGGTTAATTTTATAGCTGGACTTTTATATTTGGAGGGCAAATTGGCTTTGTTTTATTTGTTGTTTTTATGTTAATGTTAGTTATATAGTTAATGATTAATAGAATTTAGTCACTTAGTATTTTAATTATTTTTTAGAATGATTAATGATTTACATGGCATATTTAAGGTTTAAAATAATTTGGATTCAAGCATGTTCACGAATGGCTCGTTTATGTTAAACGAGCCGAACACGAACTCGAATTCGAACACGGACTTTGCTTAACAAGCCGAACGCGAACACAAGTTTTGGAGTTCGAAAATTAACGAACGAACACGAATGTTGTTCGAATCGCTTAATGAACAGAGCTCAAATATGAGATACTCGATTCGATTCGATTCGTTTACAGCTCTAGTTTTAAGTAGTGGCGCCATCACAAAAGTCATTAATTGAAATCACAAATAAGTTCACATATCAAATTGATAGGAATAAAAGTTAGGGACTAAATAGGTAATAATGAAATAGTTTAGAAACGAAAATTGGTCATTTTTCCAGTATTTTATTTCCAAACAAAAAATATATCTTGATATTACCAAACAAAAAATATCATTTACTTATTTAGTATAAACACATATATCGTGAAACTCCAGGAAAAGATCTCCAGTGACAAGGATGGATAAAGACAGCAACCAATTACAAATCGAAACATC
Organism: Coffea humblotiana; assembly: GCA_023065735.1. Lineage (NCBI taxonomy): Eukaryota > Viridiplantae > Streptophyta > Magnoliopsida > Gentianales > Rubiaceae > Coffea > Coffea humblotiana. The sequence goes on from CM041213.1 coordinate 8,799,496, forward strand.
ACAGGATTCCAAAGGCCCTAGTTCTATTAAAAATAAAACATAAAAAAAACTAAAGAAAGTAAAAAGAAACCACATTAATGCTGCATTAGTCAAAGGATAAATTCAATTTCTGTTACCCATGATGACTACAATGCAGTCCACCTCCCAATCGATCAGGCTTCATGTTAAACAAATTCTCGACTTCAGTGATTGGAGAGAAAAAGGACCCAGTAGCAGAAGAAAGAAAAACACAGATAATGAATTTATTACTACAAGCACTCCTCCAGAATTTTGGACGGCCGTCGGCTTGCCAGGGGAATAGAGTAATCAAAAAGTTTGTTGATCAGGAAAACATTCCGCACAATTTTTCCAAGGGACCACAAATCCACCACCTTCCCTTCTTGGCTTCTGCTATAAATATCCAAACAGAGACCCATATTCTTTCCCAACAAGCAAATTATATTATACATCTTTGGCTTCTTCTGCATGAAAAGGCTGATGTAGTGGGAAATCGAAGCTAGTTAGCAGAGAAGAAATGTGAAGGCAATGATAGCTCTGATATTCACCGATCAGGTGAAGAATAAGCCATTTGTAAGGAAGGTATGAAATGATGCATGGGAGGAAGGCGACAGAAGAGAGTGAGCACACATGGTTTCTTTGCATGCATATGACTAATGCTTGAAGCTCTGTGTGCTCACTCTCTCTCTGTCACCAACCCTACGTGCAGCCCCTCAAATATAGGTCTCTTTTATCATTTATGCCTTTATATGTGTGTGTGTGTGTGTCTGTGTATTTCTTTATTTATGTATGTATGTGTTTATATATATACATGTGTAGTTGTAGAACTGTAGATTATCTATACACACACGGACACGGGGCCGTGAAATTATGTGATCGATCTTCTCATGTTTGCTGTTACATGTCCACTTTTTAGTCTATCATATAGTTGCAGTACAATTTCAATTTCCATGACAATTTTGTTGTGACCTAGCATTTCAGAGGATGCAAATTAAGAAGCTGGAATTTATTCTCAGTATCTGAGTGAAAGGAGGATGAATAAGTTACAGATCGATCACGACCGCGGGTAAAGCATACATGCATGTGATGTGAGTGAAAATCTTGGTTTATTATATAGTACATAGTAAATATATCTTCTGTGTGCAGTATGAGTCTACAATATTTTTCGTACAGCTGCTGGAGTAACATATATATATATATATATTTCAAATTTAATGATAGATAAGATGTTATGCAAATTTATAGCAACACACAGCTATTTAAATATATATATTAGCAGCGTGTATAATTAAATTAATTTCCATCCATATTAATATCAACTGCAACATGTGAAAATACATAGCTTTGTGTAGAAAAATCATTGCGTTCTTGAGGCTACAGGATGCGGATCACAGGCAAAGGCTGCTAAATCATTTTAGACAGCAGGAGACGACATATATTAGACTAATTGTCGCGACGCTTAGTGGGGATCCTCCTACATGGTGAATAACCAAACTCCAATTGAAATGAAATCTTTTGGATAAATCAATAAATCAATACAATTTAGGAGGAATCAATAAAAGGGCATCAATTATTCAAATCCTGGAATTTGTAAAAAGAGGACAGTACAAAAGTTATTGAGGAGGCACACCGAGTGGAATACTACAAGCTAACTGGTTTGGATCCAACACTGATTCCATGAACGTGGAGTGCTGTCAATTTGAAGAAATTTCATGCATAGTTTTGATGTGTTTCGCACTACAAGAGATACCAGGCTTGTGTCAGGACGTACGGAAGAAAACTTGGTTGAAGGGATCAAGCTTGAAAGGAGTCCAAAGCATGCTGCTGCTGCTCGGAACATGGAAGGAGAACATGCCCTCCTTTGTGCTTGGATGAATATCTACTCTTCTCCTCATCATACCCATTGAATTCAAGCTTTCTCAAATCATTCTATACATTGTTGACCGCCCCTTGTTGGTAGTCTGAAGTCTTTAACACTTGATATGCTGCTTGATTACGGGGACGGTTTAAACTATAAGTTTACTAGATTTTAAGTCATGGAAATTGTATCCATCATCGTATCATGAATAAGGGTCAAAATCTGCAATTCAGTGCTCTGATTCGACTATACATGGTGCAAGTGCATCTTTTACCAGTGATAATCAGACAACAAACACTATTGTTTCTGTTAAAATGTGATCTTTTCTGCTTACGATCATATCAGCCAAACACTTTATCGGCTACGTCGTAATGTTCGAACACAACTCAACAATATGATGGCGCCTCTCAAATCATGGAACCAGAAGTGGACTTTTTTTACGCATAACTTTTCGATCATGATTAGAACTGCAAGATTGTAAGAACTCGCAAAAAACATACAGAAGTAAAGAGCTTCTCATACTTGAAACAAAAACATACTTGCAACTCTCTATTAACCTTCAAAAATAATAATGTGTATTTAAAGTCCAACCGCGAGTTTTCTTAAGGACCGCTCTTCTAAGTCATGACTCATGAGATGTAACGATAAGATTTGCTAGTAACTAGTAATTAATATCATTTATTACCAGCACCACCCCATAAGGATTGAGTTAAATTTGGGTGCTTGTTGCCTTCGCTGGAATGTAATAATCGTTCTCCGTTCGACCATTAGTTTTCCATGACCTGTCACCGCTCGGGATCATAATGGGCTACCGGCCTACCATCCGGATTTTAAAAGAGTGGAAAATTGAATGATTGTGCCCCTGATGGACCCTGCAATCCGAGTTACGATGAAATTGTTTTGTAGCAATGGATAGAGCCTGCGTCAAAAGCTCCTTGCGCGAAACCAAGTTGTCCTCATACTTGCGCGAAACCAAATTTTTTCTTTTTGTTTTTTTTTTTTTGTGTATAATAAAGTTTTCCTAGGATTTCTAGTGATAGTTTTGTTCCTTTATTTTATTTTTAATCTCCTAGGGGTGTTATTTACTCCCCTAGGTTTCGTGTTGGTTTGTTGTTTTTTGATCTCCTAGGGGTGTTTTTAATCTCCTAGAATTTTTTTTTTTTTTTTTGTGTTTTCATTTTTAAGTAAGATCTCAACCTATTTGAAGTAGTTAAATTTTAGATTTTAATATGGAAGACGAATTCATTTGAGAGTTGAAGACGTAATTATTTTGGTTTAGAATACATTGGAGTTTCAAAGTGTGATTATTTTTTTAAAATATTCATATCTGAAATTTCTTAGATTCTTGCATATTTTGATGCCCTTTTGGCCATTACTATACATCTAATGCAATGAAATTTATAGCGATTTTCAGTTCACACACATGTAGACTAACTTATTATAGACATTTACAGGTTAATAATTATTACCCTACTATCTTACGTGTTATATGCTTTTCCTAATATCTTTCAAAATATGGAATACCTGAATCCATCTTCATCTGTACTAATAAACAATCGTTAGAACAAACCTTCTTTCAAAATAAATGTGATTCTTGCGTCAAAATAGCTTTAAAGGAACTGACAATTCTTCCAATCGCAAATGGCCGCCCAATGTGGACGACGCTCGAAGGGCCCAATTGTATGGCACCCTCTCTTTATCTTCTGGGAATGCAAATCCCAAGCACTCTAAGATGATAATGACTGACTCAGGGTCATTGTTGGGTTGGGCCATGTTAAACCCCAACTCCGTCATTTTATTCGGCCGATGTATTTTTCCCTTCCTTGGGTACCAAAAGGGCTGGCACAAGAAGTTTTAGACCCCAAAAGAGCCGAGTCTATTAAACCCAATTAAGGAGTGGCCAATGGGGTGGGGTGGGGTGGGGTGGGGCGGGGCTTGGGAATCCTTCCCCCGTCCCCCACCCGTTGTCAAATAACTTCCCCCATTCCCCGTCCCTTGCCCCCCGCCCCGCCCACGCCCCGTTTCCCCCGCGGTCCCCCACGAGGAAAAATTAGAAACTTTCGGCTACTAATTCCAAGTTAAGATTAGAAACATAAGTTTACAATATCCATGATCATACCAGTGTAACATGATTTCTTGTTCAGGTATCAATGAGTATCCAGAAACATAATGCACACTAAAGCATGTAACAAGCAAGAAATATTACCTATAACTTACCCCGTCCAAGTGATGGCTTCAATAAATTGGTAATATCAAGACCAGATCCCTTATTGCTCCCCTATTATCCCAGAACCAATAAGTGTGTGGACTCATCAATAAAAACAATGACATTGCCTGCAATGCTATCACAACAAGTTAAGCCACAGTAGACGACTTACTTCAAATGTATCAAAAAGAATGGGCACACCTGACTTTTTTATGTCCTTAAGTAATGTAGTCAATGCATCCTTCTAGTTCACCTGTCTCCTTTGCGCCTGCAATTATTGAGTAGTGATTAGAACTGAGGGGAATGGAGGCGACGGGGGTGGCTACGAAGGGAGGAACTAAGGGGATAATAAGGGGTTTTGTTACTTTTGTATATATATACATATATATATATGTGTGTGTGTGTGTAATTTTTTTTATGAGAGGGACGGGGCAGGAGATAGGGCGGGTGTATGTTGCCCCATCCCCCGTCCCGCCCCGCGGGCACCTGCCCCATTGCCATCTCTAAACCTAATCAACTCTTTTAACTCTTTAAATCTCCTCTCATTTCAGACGTGCATGTTCATCTAGAATCTTCCGTCGCTTTGGGAATTTATTATGGAGCTCGTGAACGCCTCGGCCTGCCCGGACTCTATTAGTCCATTCACATTCTGTCAACAATAGATACCTCATCTCAAGCATTCTCGGATAAAGTGATCCACAAGGTTACTCTAAAAAGGCGTTCCACCTCGTCTATCTTTGACGAGGTAATTGTTGGGTGGTCGGGGTGAGTTTACAGCGCAAGCTCACCTACTAAAAATATGAGAATGGTTGAGGTCTTATCCTCCGATCTCACTCTAATTCTAAAGTCGTTTTGGATTGGGAGTTAAGGGTACGAATACTTGAGCGGTTTGATAATGTGTACTTGACTTGTAGATAATGAGGAGTATTTATAAGAGAGAATTCAGCGGACAGAATGTGACTCCTACGTCTGACTAACAATCAAATGACAGGCTATGGCAGCAGGTTCAATCGTAACTCTGATAATTAGAGCGGTGGGTGGTTACCTCAATTTGTCAATCACTAGCCATTCCCACCGTCGAGATGTTAGGTGTTGGGTCCATAAGCGTATCCGAGATGAGGCCAAAGCTAATCCGATTGGCTGAGACAATCCTTAACATCGGGGCGGCGAAGACGAGGTTTCTCAAGGTAGATGAGCATAGATAGTCATCTCGAATATGACAAGCCGAGATGGTACCCAGAATCTCCTTGCCTAAGACTATCAACACCTCGGCTATTTGCTTGACTTGTAATTGATGGAATGATTTAACTACTAGCCACCCTACTGCTCAAACCTACACCTGATACAGTCGCCTTAAACTGCCTCATGATATCAGGTAAGGGGTAGATCTTATCATTCTATCCATAGGCACAACTACTATAAATACTCATCTAATACTTCTAAATGAGATATGCAGTCTAACCTGTATATTCAACTCCCGAACTATAATTAAGTTAAGCATTGGAGTGAAATTGGGGGACAAGACCCTGCCTACTTAATGTTTGGCAGGTGAACTCATGCGTTGGTGACTCGGCTCGTTGAACCAGAATTCACCTTGTCAAAGTTGTAATTGCAAAATAAATTAGAAGAATATTCATGGAAACTTGTAACCAGATAATAACTGAAAAAGATTTTGCGTACCAAAAGACAAGTCCCAGCTAGAGGTGCATTTTCAATGATAGTAGTTGGTGAACAATCAACAATATCCTTTCTTCTACCAATTAGAGAGAATACCTTAAATTTATCCCAAATAGGGTGAGAGGTCAAGGGTTTCTTCTACCAATTAGAGAGAATACCTTAAAATTTATCCCAAATACGTAGTTTCTGTCAAATCATAAAAGCCTAAGTCCAACCATTTCAGGTACATTCTTTCAAAAAAAAAAAAACCATTTCAGGTACAAGCTGAGAAAATGGGATTTGGGCTAATTTACAAACTTTGCTCACGGACCCGCACTTGGTAGAGATCCTTGAAAATTTTCTTCTCCATCTTTTTTTTGCCCCCGAACATAGTAAAAAGAATTTTAAACAGAACAAATACTACATCCTAGTCATTTTTTTTCCCAAAGCAAGGACAAAGTTATTGAAAGCCTCAAACGTATGATCATCGATAATTGAAAGTTTCAAATAAGCAAAAATTCTGAAATGTGTCCCTCTTCTTCTTCTCCTTACTAAGCTACTGCCTAAATTGATGATGCATTAGTAGATTTCTTTATCGACACTCATTTAATATTTCAAAAACAAAAATCAACAAAAGCGGTTAAAATTGGGAAAGATTTCATGCATAATAATGGCTTCATTTTTTCTTAATTTTGCAAATTCGTCATATTTTCTCAATTGAAGTAGAAAGGTGAAGAAAGAGTCGTAGCATTATGGGAAAACCAATTGGCAAAATAAAGAAAGGAAGATAAAGTAAAAAGGAAAATGAGACTGATAAAGTGGAGTACTTCTTTTTCTCTCTCTATAGGATTAAATGACACAAAAAGAAGATACGAGACAAAGTAAAATCTAAGAAAATAGGGTTATTATCATTTTATCTTCTTAAACTATATTACTATTATCAACTTACTCTCTAATATTATCTTTTAGTCACTTTACCCCCATAGGTAATCTAACTCAGCATATTAACAAAATTTGAACTAAAATATCTTTTTATTTTATAGCATTACTATATTGTTAATATCATTTTATCCTTGCAAGTGTTTTGATTTAATACTCAGGTTTGTTTGGATAGCCAATTATCCGAAATAATATTTCGCTTGCATCATAAAAACATTTTCCAATCTATCTTTTTATATTTTCAACCACATTTTTATCTCACATACATCACATCACAAAAAATGTTACAATAATTATTCCAAATAATATTTCAAATAATACTCTATCCAAACAAACCCGAGTATTAAATCAAAACACTTGCAAATCTAAGTGCCAAACTACAAGAGCTAATTGACGAGTTGGGAAAAAAAAAGAGAGAAAGACTTGCTCTATAAAATATTACTAGTATGATTATGACTGGCCAAGTAACTCAAAAGAATGCTCAAGAATGCCTTGATTTAGTGGTTAATATTGAAATTCTAAAATTTAAAGATTTTCTAGAATTCAACATGTATTATGGATACTAATAGAAACTGAACCATTGCGGCAAGAAAAAGGTTTGATTCAGCGAAAGAAGAGGAGGCAAAAATTGAAAAAGAATCTTTGTAAAAACGGTTATACACCACTTAAATACGCCATTTAGAATTTTATCCCGCACAATTGTCTCAGGACCTCATTCAGATCAAATTTCATTTCATCTCCTTGCTTCTTAAATTATCTGTCAAAAAAATAAAAGGCGACTCAAGAGAATGTACCATAGACTATAGTTGACCCTGAACGTTGCTACCGAGAATCTGTTGTGGACAACGAAACCCGTCAGATCATCTTAGCCTAATCCTCAAAACCGTCGGATCAGGAAACGCGGGGCCCACTTTTTGTTTGTTTTTGCAGTCAACTGCAAAACGGCCAACCCGGCAAAGTCCGCGAAGCAGACGCCAAGTCGACACGTCTGAACCCCCAGTCCTAAATGCTAAATCCTAATCACATTAAACAAAAACACTAAGCTTCCATTTCCAATTTCATTAGCTTTCAACAATTGAGAAGCTTGAATCTTCCGAGAAATGAATAGGGAGGCTGAGGAGCGGGGTGGTGGTGGTGGCGGTGGTGCAGAGACGTCGACGGTGGCTGTGGCAGTGGCAGTAAAGAGCTCAAGAGGGAAAGGAAGCCGGCGTGCAGTCCGGTGGGCGGTTGAGAAGACGATATGGAAAGCCGAACCTATTGTGCTAGTCCATGTCATGCCTCCTGTTACTTCAATCCCTACTCCTTGTAATGATGTCAAAACTAAAATTTCATACTATTAGGAGTATGTCTCCGTTGTTATGAATTGTGATGTGGTATTGTTGTTTTTGTTGTACTCCAACTACAGCAGGACAGAGGATACCAATTGAAGAGGTGGACGTAAAGATACTCAGACTATATGTAGATGATATGAAAGAAAAGTCTAAGCAAATGCTTATACCTTTCAAGAAACTGTGTAAAAGAAGAAGGGTGGGTGAGATAATAGTTTCGTTTCCACCAAACCATGTTGTTTCTTCCGTTACAAAGATTGGTGAATTTTACCAGTAATTGAGGTTTAATGATCTCTCTCTCTCTCTCTCTCTCTCTCTCTCTCTGGCTGTAGGTGGAAATTGTAGTGCTCGAGGGGGATGGTCCTGCGTCTGCACTTGTAAGATACGTAGCAGATGTGGGGATTTCAGCTTTAGTAGTGGGTTCCTGCTCTCCCAAATACGGTTGCTTTAGAAGGTAACCTTGCCTTTGATCACATGATGATGTTGTTACTGGTTTTATGCTATCACCTCAAATATTTTGTCTCTGTTCTTAGTCTCTTTTGTCTCTGAATTTTATGGTGATAATCAAAAGTCTCTTTTGGCTTGAGTAGATTCAACAAGTCCTTCCCTTTTCCTTTGGGATTCCTTCCCTTTGTATTCATTTTGACGTCTTTGCTTGCTTTAATAATTGTTTTAGATATCCCTCATCACTTAACTAAACCTCCATTCGCCTCAATGATTAATTCCATCATTATGCTCGTTTTCTTTGGGGTGCAGGAAGCCAAAGAGCTCTGTAGTGCCATCGGTTCTCGTAAGAAATGCTCCTGAAAGTTGTGATGTCTTTGTGGTGTCCAGGACGTGGGGGTTATCAAAAATGAACCAAATTCCTTGTTGGCTACTGGTATTACTGAAATACATTCAATATCTCAGATGTTTCGTTTCGGCTGTTTCCATGTCAGTCATTGCTTCTTTGTTTGCCCCTTCTCAGAGGATAGCTTAAAGGAGCTTTTGGCCACTAAAAGCGAACACCATTCTCTGACTGTCGGTAAACAATTGCCTTGGAACAGTTCTTTGCCAACCGACTCAAGAACTAACAAAAACTCACAACTATCATCAACCTCTGGCTTTAGTGGCCCAGACTCTCGTATTCAGGCCTATCCAGTATACTCTACCACTTTTACTGCAGCAGATTGATCTAGCGGATAAAACCTTAGATTTTCAAACAGTTCAGAGTCACTCCTCTCGACCTTCTACATCCTCGGAACAGGTAAAAGAATAGTATAAGCCTATTTTTGATGGATGCTCGTCCAAGCACATTGATGAAGGTTCATTACCCTGGTGGTTCTCTTTTGAGACAATTTGGATGAAACATGTAAACAGTTTCCACTTGTTGCTAATTCTTTCTCTATGTTAATGCAGTCAAATGTCGATGCTGAAGTGGAACGACTGCGACAAGAATTATACAGCACTCTTTCCATGTACAATCAAGCCTGTGAAGATCTGGTTTCTGTCCAAAAGAAGGTAAGAATTTAATTGTCTGTCATTGACTTAAAATCCTAGGTTACTCAGCTCAGAATCCAGTTAGAAAATATTAAAGGACTTAGAATATCTCAAAAGTCCCTCAATCCTTCTGATTTGCGAAAAGTTTTCATGGTTTAATTATTAATGTGCAGGACATACAGACATCAGTTAGATTCTTTTCTTTAAAGATATGAGCAAGTAGAACTGACTGGCACTCATAGAACATTAATAATCTATTCCTTTCTCACAGGTCAACTTGCTTTCTGCTGAATGTCTTGAAGAAGAAAGAAGAGTGGATGCTGCAAGAAAAAGAGAGGAGATTTTACGCAAAGTTGCTGCAAGAGAGAGAGAGAAGCATTTGGAGGCCGTGAAGGAGATTGAAATGGCAAAGGATCAGTGTGCCAAGGAAGCTAATGAAAGACAAGTAGCAGAAACTAATGCCCTCAACGAGTTTTCTCAGAAGCAGAAAATGGTGGAAGCACTATTTTCAGAAGACAAAAGGTATAAAAGGTACACTAGAGACGAAATTGAGGAGGCAACAGGTTTCTTCTGTGAGGCAAAGGTTATAGGTTCTGGAGCATATGGAAAAGTTTACAAATGCAGCATTGATCATACTCCCGTGGCCATTAAAGTTCTTCAGTCTGATGCATCAGACAAAAAGGAAGAATTTCTGAGAGAGGTTACTTGCTTACTTCTTACATAATTTCCCATCTTTCAAGTCTGAGCTACTAGATATTTTTGAATAAGCACATATCTGCTAGATGTTTTGTTCACACTGGTAGCCGTTAACAGAAACAGTAAACATCCATTTATTGTAGGAGTTACTATTTAAGAATGATTTGTTTAACGAAATATGGGCTTTGTTCTCATTTGATTGCTTTAACTGATTATAGATTTTGATTTTGAATAATCAGTTTTTGTGATGTTCCCGTTTGCTTTTGAGTTCGAGTTATAGATTTTTAAATAACCAAAAAATTTAAAATTTATAATCAACCAAATAGTGGCTTTCTTGATTCTGATTATTCTCTATAATCAATTTCCATAATCAGATCTTGCAAAATCTAAAGCCACTGAGAACAAGGCCTATGTGCAGCACTCACTTGTGAGCTGCGGTAGTACAACTGCATCTTAACTCTGTAATGGAATTGTATCATCGTTAGAACCTTTTCTGATATAACCTGTTCCCTTTATGTAGGTGGAAGTTCTTAGCCTACTACGTCACCCTCATATTGTTTTACTTCTTGGAGCCTGTCCAGAAATTGGTTGCCTGGTATATGAATATATGGAAAATGGCAGCCTGGAAGATTATATACTTCCTCGAAGCGGCCGAGCTCCGCTTCCTTGGTTTATTCGTTTCCGGATTGTTTATGAAGTGGCCTGTGGACTTGCATTTTTACACAATTCAGGACCAGAGCCTATTGTCCATCGTGATCTGAAACCAGGAAATATACTCTTAGATAGAAATTATGTGAGCAAAATTGGAGACGTGGGCTTGGCAAAAATAATTTCGGAGGTGGTGCCTGATAATGTAACAGAATACCAAGATTCTATTCTTGCTGGTACCATTTGTTACATGGATCCAGAGTATCAAAGGACTGGCACAGTAAGACCAAAATCTGATCTGTATGCTTTAGGAATCATAGCTCTTCAGCTGTTGACCGCTTGCCGTCCTAATAGAGCAATAATGAAGGTTGAAAATGCCAAAAAAACTAGATCCTTGTCAGCCGCACTAGATAAATCAATTTCAGACTGGCCATTGGCTGAAGTCAAAGAACTCGCTCAAATGGCTCTAAAATGCTGTAAACTGAGGTGCAGAGACAGGCCAGATCTGGAAACAGAGTTGCTCCCTGTTTTGGAAAGACTTGCCAGATTTGCTGATGTAGCTAGGAAAGCTGGCAGTGGCCATTTTCCTGCACCAAGCCAGTATTACTGCCCAATTCTTCAGGTAATCATTCAAATCCATGGAATAGCCATCTGAATAGTAATTTGCAATTCTCAGGAGGGAAAGCGCACTTATTTGCATCTTGCTCTCAGGAAATAATGGATGATCCGCATATTGCAGCAGATGGTTTTACATATGAGCACATTGCGATTAAAACATGGCTTGACAGACATGATGTATCACCAGTAACGAAGGTTAGACTGCAGACGAAGATGCTTACCCCAAACCATATACTACGTTCAGCCATTCAAGAGTGGAGGTCAAGCGTCTCATTCTGAGGAACTGAATATGAATGCAGATGCAATCAAATTTCATATCTACATTTTTAACTGAACCAACTTCTGAGCGAGTTATGTTCATATAGATATCATATTTGTCTATAAGTTTTTGCCAACAGTTGCAACTGCAAATGTATATTCCCGATATCAGCACCATCATATTTAAATGAATGTGAGAAACAACAGTTATAGTAACATGGAATGTCTACATTCATGCAATAATCACTTAGACTGTCAATTAAGCAGTGTCTACATTGCCATATTCTGAAAATATTTGTGTGGTTAATTAATACTTTACCATCACTGTTTATGTACAAACAAAGTAAGAAACCTCAAAATGGTATACTGATGGATGCATCATATTCAAACCATAGAAGTTGACATGAATCAGGCCTCCACTTGCGTGAATTCTAGTGCATTGGCATCTGGATCACGTGTAAATATGGCTGGCCTTCCAGAGCGACTAAGGGTGTATGCAATACCTGAAATTTGATCGATAAACATACAGCAGAATAAGAAATACAGGCTTCCAGAAGAAGCATTTCTTTATATTGGAAAAAGTTTGATCATGTTAAGGTGATAAAAAATGAAGCTGAGAGTGGGGCACAACTAAATACCAGCTTTATCCAGAATTGCTTTCAGCTTTGACACATCCCGAATTGCCATGCAAGTATGCCGATCTCGGCCCCCATGTTCGGGCCTGCCTGTTAGCGGGTCAGGATTTGGAAGCTCCATCAAATGTATCATCTCAGAACCAACCCACAACCAAGCACCCCTATATGGAAGCTTATCGTGTGGTCGTGCCTCATTTATTTTTAGACCTGAACTTAATAAATATTAGAAATCTTTTGGCTTTGTCATGCGGAAAAAGGAAGACATTAGATTACCTGTAAGCAGTAAGAAACTTACCAAGTATATTCTGGTAAAAGTCCATTGACCTTTCAAGGTTCTCACATAAGATCCCAACATGGTGCATCCTTACAACTCCAAAATCTGCATATCAGCACATGCTTTACTAAATTAAAAGTGGCAAGTGACCGGCCTAGAAAAGACTCAATCAAAGATTAGACATGAAGTTAGAAATAAACAGTACATTACATGAATGCAGAGGTTTTTCTCCTATACAGGGATCAAAACTATGGCAAAATAACAATCTCTCATTCGAAGGAGTAACCACCATAGAAGACCAACACTTTGAATCAAGGATAAAAAAAAACAAAGACTTCAAATATGATAATTGATCAAATTTAATCTCTTGCCCTGCCGACTGTATCTTTTAGAGTGTATTTTTAAACATTTCTGGCATGGATTGCTAAGTTCTATTATTCGATTTTCAGCAAGTTAAAAAATGTCAGCCGAAGCAAATACATTTGTATCCATATCCTTGAGAGCATTTATTTTTAAACATTTCTGACATTGATTGCTAAGTTCTATTATTCAATTTTCAGTAAGCTAAAAATTGTCAGCAGAAGCAACTACATTTGTATCCATATCCAGTTGAAATTACTAAACTAATTTCAATTGGATTATCAGCAAAATTTAATACACTTATATCATAGTGGCTCATCTAACAATTCTATTCCACAACAAATAACATACAGAGGCACAAGAGAAAAGGAGTTTTACCGCTCTTGTCATCAACACCTTCAACACTGACAGAATCTTTCACAAGTATATCTGCTTGTGTAGATGATTTAGCGTTTACCACCAAATGATGCCTATGATTTCCAGCAGTTCTTACAGTAGGCTGAAAGTTTCTGTTTGGTAGTGTAACTGTTGCAGCAGCAGCACCAATTCCGCAATTGACCTGACTCATAAAGGTCCAACTCATTGGAAGAAGTAAATTTAAAACTGGAGGAACTTTCAGCTACCATGGAGCCAAAAAAGAGAGGCTATAGGGAGAACAAATCATGTATTAGAGGATCCAGTACAACCAAAGGATACACAATCAACAAAAATAAACGGCAGCAATCTCCCCTTTACTTTGGCGTGTACTAGACTAGTAAATTTTACATTGATAACAGAATAATGTGTTCTTAGCACCTTGTTTTGCAACCACAATTACTTCAAGGAAGAAGGAAAAAAACCCTCTAGACAACAGAGCCACTTAAGAAGCAATAATTCTTAAATCCATCGCTCCAAAATATCAGTAAAGGTGTAAAGATCAATGCCCTGCAAGAACGGTGCATGAGGATGCCCCTATACACTTGAAACTAAATGTAAAATTGAAGCATCAAGAGCAACTATCGAATCCTAAAAGCTTTCCCAGTATACTGATTTGAAGAAAGTTCATATTTTTCAAGGTTTAAATCAACAAATGAACTTGGATTAAGTTGCAGAAGCAAAATATATTTAGGCCAGATAAACAAGAAAAAATGAACGAGTATTAACCATTCTTCAAATGTATATCTATGGACATGCATAACTACGCTGCTCAACTTTCCGGTCATGGTTTTCTTGTCTTCCTAAATCACCAATCCTGTTCAATTAATGACACGAAAGTAGAAAAAAAAAAAAAAAGCAGATTGTGATAAATCATGTATTGTCAGCTAATTTCAGCTCAACTTACTTAACAAGTATGGTAATTAACAAAAATTTTCCAATAGATTTCTGCAATTTTTTATATATGTGTTTAACCATCAGTTTCACACAGAATAAAAGCTTTAGTCTCCACAAACTTGAACATCATAGTCAAGAATGATCCACGCAAGAACAAAACAGAAGCCTTCAGTTTTTATAGGTCCATCGACATATCCAAGAGATCAGAATTCCCATAGTAGCATCATTAAAATCGGCAACAAATTGACAGGAAATTTTTTACTACCTTTTTTTGAGGCAAAGTTAGAGGTGGGTTCAGTAGAGAAGCCATTGAAGAGCAGAGGAGCTAATCAGACAGTACTCGAGCGTACGGCTTCAGTTTATTCAACCGTATTCTGCTTTGGGATTCTGTCTGCTTTATCCTTTATTTTTGGGTTGAAATGATTAAGAACTTGTTGGCCACTGCTCGCGACTGAAGTTGCGGTTCAAGATTGCCAGGCAAGGAGACCCACATAACCCATTGTATGGCAAACGCTACACTTGTTCGAGGCAAATTTGGCAGATTGGGAAGATTATGTGGTAATTTCGCGTAATTTATTGGACGTTTTTTACTTCTTTTTTTTTTTTTTTAAACCGACAAAACTTCATATGAATTCGATATACTTTTGGACCAGCATAGAATGCGGGTCGAAACATGTTGCCGGGTTAGTTATAAATTTCTGCTTTTCTGTTTGGTTTTTGGCCTTTTTTGGGAGTAAAAAAACTCATTGGGCTTGGTACTTGAGTTTTTTACCAAATTTGTCTGTTACAAATTTTTTAAAAATTTTAACTACAGTAGCTTCAAAAAATTTCTCAAAATTTTTAAACTATACATTTCAAAATATTCAAAAATTTACACACTTCAAATTTTTTTAAAAAACTTCTGCAGTAAAATTTAGACAAACACCCAAAAAACTCATTTGACAAATGAAAATCAAGTTCATGATTCCATGCATTTTTTGAGATTTACCAGATTGAATCGGATCGTAATATTCTATCAGAGTATAAGTAACAAATAATGCAACTCCGGTGCTTAGAGCAGGATTTAGGTGTGGGGAGGGTGGTTAAAAAATTTTCTAAAATCTTTATTTTGTACTATATATTTTAACCAAAAATTTATAATATTATAATTCATACCTCCTCAAAAATCTTTCATGTTTCTCTTTTATCTCCCCCCTCCCCCCTTCGCTACAATTGCAGCTTTTTGAATTAATTATTGGTATGTGATAAATTAGGTGAAAAGGTAAATAAGGACGGTAGAATTTGTATACAACTATCAAGGAACAAAGAATATGAATAATAAATAGAGTAAATCTTATAAAAGTATTAAGACTATTTTTCTGGACACACGTTAACACATTTAAACTGCATCTATCTTATCATATAAATACATACATTCACAATGCTCCTTGCATTTAGGCATTTTCCTAAATTAACTATAATTTAAAAAAAAAAAACTAGCATCTAGCCAAATTGAAATTTTAATTTTAGAAAAATGTAGTAAAGGTGTGTGGCATAAGTTGGCTAAATAACAAATTTCACTTCAATGTTGCGACATTTAAAATAAAAACTCTTGACTTGAAGTTTTTTATTTCTTTGGAAAATTTTCAATTGATCTTAATTTCCCCCTTTATTTTGCAGTCTTAGATCGCCTTTGTTGAAGAGATTCATTTTCGTGCAAATCTATTTAACATGCGCTAAAAGATAGTCAAAATACATTAGTTGCCCCATTATTAGTATCACTGTCTAATATCTTTCTTTTTTAATACTTGTATTACCTAACAAAGCTAATAAAAAAAAAAAGTAGGATAAACTGGTAATATCACGTATTTGATGTTCGCCTCCCCTAGACAAAAATCCTGATTCCGTCTCCGCCTCCGCTCAACATGATAGTATAGCTAATTGACGTCAATAGTGTGCCGTATACAAAAGCTTTTTGGGGACGGTCTGAAATTTAAATAAAGCAAATTTTGGTGATCATATAACGTAACTGGACAAAATAGTTGCGTTTATGAGCATTTATCAATGAGATGGAGTATTAAAACGCGTACTTAGTTAATTGGGATGTTGATCATTGCCTTTGACAAATTATCCAAAGGAAATTGCCTGCCTTTGACATTTCATTGACCGCTAACCGGCGTTGTTGAAGATATTTATTAATTGATCGCAACACACGATAGAAAAGGTCCGATGGTCATATGTATCTAATAATATTGGATTTAGGACTATAATTTGTCAATTAATGGACTTCGGGAAAATGCTTTTGCAACAAGCTGGGATTAGTTTTAAGTTTAGGCAGGATTCTAGTATTGAAAGTATGATTTAGACTGGAGAGGTGATTTTTTATGTGAGAAAGCAAACATAGACGGTGTAGACGGAGATGTAGATCCTGTCCCTGTAATTTCCAATGCACAGGGTGCGAGTGCAAATTATTAAATTGTGGATAAGCTTTCATGAGTTTTGCCCGTAGAAAAAAGGATTATAAAACAAATCAAAATTAAGGAATAAGATTCAAAAATTAGTTTTTTAAATACTATAAAAAATTTTAAAAAGTACCCTAAAAAGCAGTCTGAATTTTTTTAATGTTTAAAAAATTTTCAAAATATATTCTAAACACTCTACTTTTTTCAAATATCCCAAAATATATTCTAAAGATATGCTAAAATATACTCTCAAAATTCTGTTACAGTAAAATTTTTTTAAAAACACTCTCAAAAGCAGTTAATCCAAACGGAGCCAAGATATCTTTACTTTTTGATGGCTATGTTGGATAGCAAATTTTTCGTTTGCATCATAACACATCTCTCAATCCATTTTTTTATATTCCCAACCATATTTTTATCTCACATGCATCATATCACAAAAAGTACTACAGTAATTATTTCAAATAATTATTAGGAATAATACTCTGTCCACAAGGAGTTACAAGGAAAACTTTGCGGAATTGAATATAAGAGTCAATGGACTTATATACCGTGAAAATTTCCACTGAGAATTGCCATTATCCAACATTTCTTATCTTTTGGTTTTAGAAAATGAATAAAGACTTCATCAATGTTCACACGCAGGAGGACTAGGGTCTACGTTTTTCTTATAAGCTTTATCTTAATTAAGGTTGATTTGACATGAATTTCAGGATAAACATAATTTGTAATTTATAATTGCTAAACACCAAAGTTCTTCTCGTTGCAAATTACTTGTAAGAAATCAAAGAGTTGACGAACAATGTTTTTCGTATTGTGTTGTCAAAGATTTGAACAATGAAAATAAATAAAAAAAGAAATTTTGTAAGTAGGAGATGACAACTAGTTAATGATCTTTTCATGGGTGGTTAAGATTGATGTTTCAAGAACTAGAAGTCAGCGTTCAAATTTTCCTCCCCTTTTTCCGCATTTTAATGAGTCAGTACCTCAATTACATGTGGTACTATAACCGGTCCAACCAAACCTCAAAAGATCTGAAGAATTGTACATCAACATAATCACACCAATTTTCCAAAAGCAAGTTCGTTGCCTTTGACACTTCATTGAATGCTAACTGGCATTATTGTTGTGACCTGAAGACTACTTGAAGAGATTTATTTATTGATTGCGACATGAAATAGGAAGGTCCAATAGTCAAATTGTCAATTAGATAACCATGACGTAAGATGTGACGTAAGATGTGAGGTAACATGTGACGTAATCTTGCTGTTGGGGAATTTGACAATTAAATGAACTGGTGGGAAAAATGGTCTCAAGCTGGGAAATTATTTTAATGTTGAAGGAGGTTTGTAGTATTGAAAAAAGGATTTAGAGTGAAGAGGTGATTTTTTATGCGTAATGAAAAATTTTGAGGAAGCAAAAATAGATCGGTGAAGATGAAGATGTATATTTTGTATATATATATATCTGCAACGTCCCAATTACATGTATTACTAATCCAACCAAACCCCAAATTTTTGATGAATTGCACATCAACATAATCACATTTTGCCAAACAACTTTTCTCGGTGTTGGAGTCCCATGGTTTGATTTTGAGAGCGTCTTAATATTTAAGTTTTGTTTAATTATTCTAATAAACTTGAAATTATGTTCCAATTTAACTTATGGTTATTATTGTTATTTTTTTTTCCCCTTCAGTGGGGTATCCGACTACATTGGTAACCGATTATTCCTCCACTGGGCCCTGACCCCCGCACCACCAAGGAGCCAGAGATTGTTAAAGAGGGCAGATTCGACCACACGACCTGGGGTCTAATGAGGTGATCCCCACAGCCAGCCGATCTGCACCTGGGGTGCTAATGAGGTTATTATTGTTATTTGGTAACACGTTTTTTTCATTGAACGGATTTCAAACGAGTTTTTACTAAAGTAACTTGAATTTTTTTACCCATTAAATTCAAGTTTTCTGCTTAATTGAGTCAAGATCAAACTGAGTTTAAAAGTTTACTGAATGCAAAATACTATTTGAACTTGACTTGATTAACTGACCAAACAAGTTCGAGCAAACTCTTGCTGGTCCAAACTCGATTCAAGTGTCTTTCAATCCTAATTTATATGTCTGCATTTTGAGTTTTCTTTGTTAGTTTACATTCCTTTTTGCTGTTTTCCATGTCCACCATCAATGTCCTAAAAAGGGAAGACAAGTACAGAGATAGACCTACAGACCTAGAATTCCATTTTCAGTTGAAACCCCTCGTTGTTTCAGAACGTCAGGTCTGAGAGCATAGCCAGCACTTCGACACTTTCTCCACCCTTTCCTTCTTTCCCCAACCGAAACCCCAGTCCGCCTTTTGACGAAACTTCTAAGTTCCAATACGAAACAAGTCTTCCTTCAATTTCCAAAACGTGCCTCTATTCTATTATATGCCCTGGCACCCCCTGATTATCATACCAACCCAGCAACTGAAACTAATAAAAAACAAAAACCTCCGAGTAACGAACCGCGTACGCTCGCCATGCCACGACAACCCAAGAAAAAGGCTTATATTTGCCCAAATTCTCCGTACAAACTGTCCGAGTCACCGTCAAACATCCGCACCCCATCCCCTCTGAATCTTCCTCTCCGTGTTCCCACCCACACGCGCTTCCTTCTTCGTCCTTCCTATCATCTCCATTTCTATAAGACCTTCCCCAATCTCAATCTTTTTATAGTTCAAACAATCCTTGGTGTTCACATCTTTATTCAACAAAATATCAAGTATTGATTTCACACCATTATGGAAATTTCATCCGTCTCGTCACCATATAGTGGTAGTAGTTGTGAAGATTACCCTCTCTTCTAACTTATTCAGTTTCTTTCAAGAATTGGATCCCATTGCTATTCCTACCAACAATACGTCTTCTTCTTCCTCCTCTCAGATTAATATTAACCTCTCCAAGAAAGAAAAAGGGTCGATCACGAGCCTACTTCTTCCTCGATTCAGGACTTTGTTAACACTTTCTTGACTTTTTGATAGCGATAACAAACAACAAGAACAGCAGCAAGAAGACGAATTCCTTCTCTTTCCAATCTCTGGCTTCTTTCTCTCAGCCGCCCTCAAGTACAAGTTCAATGAGAGAAATGAAAGAGGATGCTATTGGTTCTGCTTCCGAATCCAAAAGGGCTTCGTCGGAGTTCGCCTGAAGTTTGAAGCATCAGAAGCAGGAACCAGCTCGCAGAGGAGATTATGGGTAAAGGATCGATCAAAAGCTTGGTGGGAGCATTGTAATAGCCCCGATTTTCCGGAGGAGGAGTTCAGGAAAGCTTTTCGGATGAGTTAAAGCCACTTTTGATATGATTTGTGATGAGCTTGAGTCAGTTGTTACGAAGAAGGATACAATGCTGCGTTTGGCTATTCCGGTTCGCCAACGGGTTGCGGTTGTATATGGAGATTGGCTACGGGGGAGCCTCTCCGCGAGGTGTCGAAGCGATTTGGATTGGGAATCTCAACTTGTCATAAGCTTGTCCTGAGGTTTGTTCTGCGATCAGGAATGTTTTGATGCCTAAGTTTTTGCAGTGGCCTAATGAGGAGAATATGAGGGAAGTCAAGAGAGGTTTTGAAATGATTTCTGGGGTAGCAGATGTGGCTGGTTCGATTTATACAACCCATGTTCCAATTATAGCTCCTAAGGTTAGTGTTGCCTCTTATTTTAACAAGAGGCATACTGAGAGGAATCAGAAGACGTCTTATTCGATTACGGTTCAGGGGGTGATTGATCCTAAAGGTGTTTTTACTGACATTTGTGTTGGATGGCCTGGTTCAATGACTGATGATAAGGTTTTGGAACAGTCTGCTTTGTATCAGAGAGCAAATAGAGGACTTTTGAAGGATGTTTGGGTTGTCGGAAATGCAGGATTTCCTCTTATGGACTGGGTATTAGTTCCATACACAAGGCAGAATATTACTTGGACTCAGCATGCTCTCAATGAGAAGGTTGGAGAAGTTCAGAATATTGCCAAAGAAGCATTTATGCGATTGAAAGCTCGATGGAGGTGCTTGCAGAAGAGGACAGAAGTTAAGCTCCAGGACTTGCCAATTGTCCTTGGGGCATGCTGTGTACTGCATAACATCTGTGAAATAAGGGAAGAGGGAATCAGTCCGGAGCTGAGATTCGAATTGTTTGACGATGAAGTGGTACCTGAGAATCCTGTGAGGTCCATGAATGCATTGCAGGCTAGAGATCAAATTGCACACAAGCTGTTGCACCATAACCTGGCAGGGACTACTTTTTTGTAGTTAGAAGATGTCTGAACTTTTCTTAGCGCTTCTATTCACAGATTGATTTGTTTTCATGGCTCTTGTCTCAGTCATGCTATAGAATAAAATTCCATTGTAATTCTTTGAAATTTGTTCTTTTCAATTAATAGAATCATCAGGCTGCGCTTCTTTTGAGATTGATTAATATTTAGCCCTGCAACTATCTCCCCTATTATCATAGTTTACCTTCTGCGGTTCGAGGATCATAAACTGCACGAAGTTCCAATTTCACATGCTTATGGTTCAGACAGGAAAAATTGATCCTTGAGGATGAATGGAATTTGTTCCTTCCATAAGGGAAATTGATTATATGCACGTAACCATATGAGTTGCTGTTAACTAGCTTCTTAGCTAGCTTTTTTGCGGTCAAGCATGATGTCAAATTTCTGCCATTTTGGCTGAACGGAGATTTTCGTCATTGTGCTTCGTAGATGAAAATAATTAGGTAAGGGTACCAGGAATTAGGTTGACTCGCTTTTTGAGTCAAGTGTCCTTGTTAAGGAAAGAAAATGACCAGCAGTTGAAGTTAGGATATCCTTTGATCTATTTATGGGCATCAGCAGCAGTTGTGACATGCTTCTAGTTTCTCTTTCTACTGAAAAATTCGAAACTGTTGTTAGGGAAGACAGAAAGCAGGCGGATTAGCAAAGGTTCTTGTTTGAATTGCATTTTTCTGAATTTTTTTTAAAGAAAAATTATTGTAACAATTTGATATATGTGAGATAAAAAAATAATTAAAAAATATGTTTATAAAAAAATATAGCAACTTAAAAAATTACTGTCCAAATAAGCCCCATCTTCCAGTCGGATTGAGCCGTAATTCTAAGCTTCAGAATTGATTACAAGTTGGTTAAAGGTTATCCTCCTCCTCTATGATTCAAGTCTAACCCAAGCTTTTTTTTTCTTGCCTTTGGGCAAAAGTTCCACAATTAAGGTTAACACGAGCGACCACAACGACGTCGTCTTCGTAATCGGGGTGATGTGTCAGTCAACTTAATGGCCGCTCAGCGAGCCTGTGGGTCCCTTCACCTTGCGGGACCCATCCACCTGTCGTCCTCCACGTTAACAGCAAAATGCGGAGGAGAAACGGGCTGTTGTGATTTCTGAAGCTCCCGTTCCATTCCATAATTCACCTCCTGCCTTTCCTTCCCTTCCCTTTTGTACGCTGTTTTTCTACTTCGGTTTGCGTTTTCCCTGTCCCCGCTTCCGCTGTCTCAATCTTCCCCAGTTGTTCCCACGCCACACCACCTATATACGTAACATATCCGTATATACAGGTGTGCGTATATTCATGCTGAGACAGCGGTTCGTGGATAATATACGCAGATAAATACGCATTCTGAAAAGATATGGAGAGGCAGGTAGGGGAAGAGTTGGAGGGAAAGGTGGTGGCGGCGCCGGTGGAGGAGCTGGACGTAGAATCCGACGAGCAGCTCATGTCTACCTTGACATTGGAACGAGTTGCTGCCGCCAAGAAATACATTGAGGATCACTATAGAGCTCATATGAAACTCATTCAACAGCGCAAAGAAAGGTCCTTTTTAAAATTTTTTTTTATTCTGTGCATTTTCATTTGTATCCTTTCCTGATAATCCGCTCCATGAATATATACATACGACAGCGACAAAAATATCCAGGCCAATACCTGCATCTCACCACTTTCTTGAAATGAATTCTACGTAATAAGGATATTGATTTTGTAATTCATGTATGACATGGGCATTTAGTTTATTTGCCTCGTTGCTTGGCTGTGATTGTTGCTATTTGATTACAAACTTCTGTAAACCCTGCGTGTGATTTGGAGATTGCAAACAACTAAGATAAAAAGGACCTTACATGACTCCCCTATATGCACATTTTCCATGGTATCAAGATGATTATCTTATGATCGTTTATTTGTAACTCAAATTTGATTCATTATCTCCAAAAGCTGTTTGGCACCTGACACTGCAACGATATTATGCGTGTTGGTTTGTGGGAGGTGTAGCTAGTCTATAACATTTACATGTTGAACACTTATAGGTATAGAAGTTAATTTTTTTTTTTTTGGGTCTTACATTTTGCTCCTCCCATATTTTCATCTGTCTTTAGCAATGAGTTCTCGTATGTTCTTTGGAGCTCCTGATATCATATTACAAACAAAACTTCCAGGCGCTCAGCACTTGAAACAAAGTTAGCATGTTCAGATGTATCAGAGGAGGAGCAGCTTAATCTTTTGAAGGATTTGGAGCGTAAGGAGACAGAGTATATGAGACTTAAACGACATAAGATATCCGTTGCTGATTTTCAGCTTTTGACAATAATAGGAAGAGGAGCCTTTGGAGAGGTTTGAGATTTCTACATCTAGTTAGGTTTTTAGCTTCTGCATTCCCTCTATTAGATTGATTGATTTTTACTTCTGGTCACCTGCGATTTCTTCATTGTTCTTGGATGTTTGTGATCTATATTAGATTGAAATCTGAGTTTGTGACCCTTGCCAATAGTGTTGAAATCTGAGTTAGGATTTCTCATTGCCATTTTTATAGTCCTCAATTAATTATTAGATTGTTTTACCTGCAGCTAGGTAGCAGACTTTTGTATCCCCAGGTGTTAACTTATTCATAGTCTGAGTCATCCATAGTCTTATGTCAACAATTAACGGCAACAATCTGAGTTATTCATAATCTTATGCCAACAATTGACAACCATATTCTTATGGTGAAATCCATTTAATCTATTCCTTTCTTTTTCGCCTGTTTTTTCCCTTCTGTGATAAGTTCTTTACTTGTAATGTGGCTCTGTTCTCACTTCCTTGCTGACTTCTTTCACTTAATAAAGAGGCTTCTTTTACTTATTCTGCTAGAAGTAAGTAAATTTTATGCCTTTTTTTTTTATTTCATTTACCTTAAAGGCATAGCTTTTATTGTTTTGCATATTGGTAGGAACATGCTGGTCATGCTTGGCCAGTTGGGCATAGCATCTGCAAAGTGGCAGTCTTATCTTGCTGGATTTTTAGTTGTTAGAAACCTGGTTATGGAAAAGCTTGTGTGCATGTTGTTGAACCTATTCCAGAATGATTCTTAGACTAGAATATGTGGCATAACCCTGTGCCAAACTTAAATGTGTGCTAATTGATATAGAACATATGGTTTGCATAGTAATTGAAAACATGTTTGGGGCTTTGGATCAAAAAAATACCTGAGATTACTTTTGCCCCAACGTAGGAAGTCTCATTGGAAGCGCCCAAGTGCTTAGTGCTCACTTTCCCATTTAGTTACGCCTGTCTGTTTTTCTTTTTTCTCGTGTCATATCTTCTACTGGAAAGTTGTCATTTGGTCAAATATTATTCCTGCATTTTATCTTAACTCTTATGTTGTTGTCCTTATACTCAATTTCTCTTACAGGTTAGGTTGTGTCGGGACAAGAAATCTGGTGAAATATATGCAATGAAAAAGTTGAAGAAGTCTGAAATGCTTAGTAGGGGACAGGTGCACTTTAATCTGTTTCCTTGTGGTTCCTGTCTGTTACTTATAGTAAGAACGTGTGGATGTCGTACACCTTGGAACTAAATTTCACATATTTTGAGACAGCAACTCAGTCAGAAGTTGTAATTCTTTATGATATCCATTCTGCATGTTTCTTGTACCAAACTTGTTTTCTCCTGCATTTGCTTTTGACTTTTTTTTTTTGGGTTCAATAGTTCTACAACTCAGTGAAATGTCCACTTTACGATTGCTTGTACATGTTGTAGGTTGACCATGTTCGAGCTGAAAGAAACCTTCTTGCAGAAGTTGCTAGTTACTTCATTGTAAAGCTCTATTATTCTTTTCAAGATGCTGACTACTTGTATCTCGTAATGGAGTACCTGCCTGGAGGAGATATGATGACTTTGCTGATGAGAGAGGAGACATTAACTGAAACTGTTGCAAAGTTTTACATTGCTCAAAGTGTCCTGGCTATAGAGTCGATCCATGAGCATAACTACATCCACAGGTTGGTATTAGGCTTTTGGTGACAGATTTATGAACTATTGACCTAATTATTGGTTATGCTAAAGTTAATTATTTAGATTCTTTTTCTTGTTTAATAGTATTATTGTTCAACACAGGGATATTAAACCTGACAACCTTCTGTTGGACAAAAATGGTCACCTGAAACTTTCTGATTTTGGTCTCTGCAAGCCTCTTGACTGTTCAAATTTAACTCCTATAACTGAAAATGAGGTGATGGGTGATCCAAATACGAAGGGATCAGTCGTTCCCAATGGCTGCTTTCCTGATAAAGGAAATGGAAGTTTTTGGAATAGCTCTCTTGAACAATTGCAGCATTGGCAAAGAAATAGGAGAAAATTAGTAAGCCAATAATAAACTTGTATTTTCGCTTACAATATTTACTTGAATGATGTAAGTTGGTTTCAAAGTCAAATGTTATCATTTCATCTTATACTACATCATACAGAAACATTTAGCTTTAACTGTTTGTGATATTAACCTGGCTGGTCATTGGAATGCATGAAAACCAAGTATCTGCTGTTAACTTAACATGAAGATCAGGAGGAAGAAAAAACTCTTTTGGATTTTCAGAATTTGAGATCTTAAAGGAGTACCACCTCAAGTAGTTTTATGTGCTTGACCCTCTAAAAAGAGTTTCCAACTTATGAAGGGAGTCTGTTCAAGACATGCAGAAATATCTATTAACTTCAGCTTGAGCCTTAGGACCTTAAGTGACAACTTTTTTCCGTCTTTGACAAGGAGTACCTTCGAAGGTTCTAGTAAGCTAGGTTTCACATGGAATTTGGCAGTAATAAATCTTTGTTCTTTTTCCCATATCCTCACCAGGGGAGAAATTCTCTTTCTCTCTTCCTCTTGCCTCCTACATCTTGATGTGCATTGATAAATGCTACTGCAATACATCAGGGCTAACTGCAAACATTGAAATCACTCAGGGGCTACCATCACTTGCAAAGTTCAGGCCTCCTTTTTTGAGCTTCCATTTTTTGAAACATTGTTCGGGAGACTGACTAAGTTATTAATAACCACATGAAGTCTTTCTAGGTTCAGCACGGAATTCATAATCTCGAGTGGAACGAGGTCGAAAAATCTCAGAGTCCCTCTTCTGTCCTTGAAGGAAGCAGTAGAAAGATTATGTGATACCCTGTCTAACGTTATAGATTTACAATTCTTTTTTAATTTAAGATGGTTCAATATTGACTGCAAAAGTTTTTGTTTATAGTGATTAGGTTGTCTGACACCCATTCATTCTACTTTGACCACAGGCATTTTCAACTGTGGGCACACCTGACTATATTGCTCCAGAAGTGTTGCTGAAGAGAGGCTACAGCATGGAGTGCGATTGGTTAGTTTAATAACAATGATTCTTTGTTTGCGAAATGTGGTTGACATTTTGTTTATCAGGAAGGCTGCATTGAGTTGCTGTTGTTTCAATGTCTGGGAAGGGCTAGGAACTCATAATGGCGAACCAAGATCAGTAATTGGGGAGGGGGAGAGGTGAATAGGCATGTGCCTAAGCAAAATTAGGCATAACATTCTAGAGAAACAATTATCCTTCTTAAGTCAGAAATACAAAACACAACTACACTGAAGCATAAATACTCTGAATCAAATTCAGAAAATTAATCATATCCCAGGAGCTTGAGATCTTTATACATTTCAAGGTTCAGGATAACATATTGGAAGTTTGTCGAAGCTAATGTCTAATACTGCATTGAACAACTTGTGGTAATTGACTGAAAGATACCATGAGAGAAAGAGGTAAAACTCGTCTAGCTTATTAAGAGAAGTACAAGAGATAGATGTAATTTGTGTTTCCCTTAATATTTCTGTAGCAAGAAGGATATGACCAAGTCTTTCCCCGTTTATCTGAGTCCTGGAGGATTAAGAAGCACCTGCTTGTTTGTTAAGCTATTTCCTGCTGTCCGAAACTCTTTAAAAGGAAACCATCTTTTGCACTTGTACACTAAAATATGTGATCTGATACATTTCAATTTAATAATTGATGACTTATCATTTATTATTTGCTCTTTTGATTAAAATGTTAGGTGTTTTCAACTATCCATTATTATTATAGCTACTCACGCCCATGGATTCCTCTTTGGACTTCCTACTAAAAGAACGCTATCCTGGAAACCAAGTTTCTATCAACAATTTGTAAATACATTTGGTGGAGTGTTAAACATTTTGCATCGCGTAGGTTCTGGTTTGTAGCTATAGAGTGTAATAGATTTTAAAACCATTGATATTGTGGAATATTTGCAGATTTGATTAAGCATACAGATTCAGAATTAATGTGTATCATTGGCGCCTTCCTAACAGGTGGTCTCTTGGTGCTATAATGTATGAGATGCTCATTGGTTACCCTCCATTCTACTCTGATGATCCAATAACCACCTGCAGAAAGGTAGACATACTATGTGGCTTTTCTAAACCTGAATTCAGCATAAACTGATTTCACAAGGGGCCGTTCTAGTTAAAGATTAGCTAAATGCTGCTGATTAGGTCAACATCTGATTAAAGTTTCCAGATCCACTGTAAAAATTCCTTCTTTATCTTTTTCTTTTTCTTTCTTGCAAAGATAAAAGATGTTATACTAAGAATGCACCGAAGTTGTGCAACTCATGGTACAGATAAATTACAAAAACTTATGAGAATAGTATACAGCAAATATCTGAAGATCTGTCTTGGCCTTTTTCGGTGGAATGTGATATGTCCACTTCATGGGATATAGTAATTCGCTTACTTGGGAATCAAATGAAAATGTAGTGCAATGTCTCTTGATGATGATGATGTGCAGTGATGCATTTCCATGGCAACATTTGTTTCCCAGATAGTCCACTGGAAGAATCACTTGAGATTTCCAGATGAAGCAAGGCTGTCCCCTGAAGCAAAGGACCTGATCTCTAGGCTGCTTTGTGATGTTGAACATAGGCTAGGTTCTCATGGAGCAGAGCAAATAAAGGTTTGTTGTCTTGTCATTACCACAGTGTAGGAGCTTTGGTGGTTTTCTCTAATTTCACCATTTATTAATATACTTTGCCTCCTCTATTCTAATAATTTCTCATCAGGCTCATCCTTGGTTCAAAGATATTCTTTGGGACAAACTCTATAGCATGGAGGCAGCATACAAACCTGAGGTCAATGGAGAACTTGATACCCAAAATTTTATGAAATTCGATGAGGTAGCAGAAATGTTGGACAAAATTTTGATTCTATTAGTATGCTATTCAAGTTCTTTCATGAAAATTGGGTAGTCATTTTTCCAGTTTTCTTCATATCCTCCTGTTCAGCAAAATTTCACTTTTTGTTCATCATTTCCACTAAAGTGAAGTCTTCAATGGATAGAAAAGCTACTCCCTGAAATTTTCCTGTCAAATTGGATAGCTACTTTCTTGTACCAGGTTTTTTTTTTCATTATTACAATGCACCTCCAGTTGACAAATTTGCATATCTGTGCTTGCCACTTTTCAATTTGGTTATCAAATAAGCCTTCAAATGATCTTGTATTGGTCTGGTGTGACAGACCAGGTAAGTGACTAGCATGGATTTGGGGAAAGAATGTTCTCTAAGGTAAAGGCGTAATGTACAATCAGTCAATTTCCAAGTCACTCATTGATAATAATCATTATGGAGGATGTTTTAGTCGGAAGGAGCTAGAGGTGTACTTGCATTAGTTGGACTAAAGAGTGAGATTCAATGCTTGCCGTATCGCTCTTGACATTAATAGATGAGGTAGTGGTAATGAGCATGATTGAGGGAGGTTGAGAAGTTCTTGGAAAGTTTCAGGCGACATTGTGAACATGAAGCCTAGAGAATGATCATAAAAGTTAGTCGAGTACGAGAAGGAGCAGCGCTTGAAATGTGGGAGATCAAAAGAGGATAGCGGTTTAGTGAAATCTACCGGTGTGAGTAAATTGAGGTTAATTTTTCTAGTCATGAAAGGAGAAATGAATTTAGTTGCTGATTAATTTTTTTTTTTTAAGGGAAATGGGAGCTACATTGCTTTCCAGGAAAAATGATCTTCAATGAGAATGAGTCAGATGATCCTTCAAAGCTATTAAGAGTCTTTTTCCCCCATAAAATATTAAATGTGTATTTTTTGAAGTAAGATGATTTCATTCTCAGTTTAATTTGACGAAGCTAAGAATTGTACCTCGGTTTGGAGTTCATTAAGAGTGCATTAACAAGGTTTATTAGCAACAACAACTAACCAGTTTTAGTGTTCTTCAACGAGATAGAAGCTGCAAATAAGTCGATAGGCATATTTTACATGACTTTAAATTCCTATACTCTTTTCATTCATGTAATTCCCCCATCTGTAACCATTTGTAGCTCTAGGTGTGGCTCCATGTCAAACAGTTTAAAATACTGGATTGCTAAACTTAATACAGTAATACCTTTTAAAACATGGAATGCATTTTTCTTGCCAAATATATATAAATCTTCTGATTCAAGTCCATCAAATATGATCAGCAATCTCCTTCAAATATGATCAGCAATCTCCTTTTGGTCACCAGACAGCCTTCTATTCTAAATATTATTTGTTCATCCTTTTCGTATTAATTTCCTTACTATAGTTGTTCTTAATCATCCATTTTGATCAAGGGGTACTATTCGAGGATGTCAATATGATGAAACTTGTAGATAGAACTTTCTTATTAGTACTTAGCGGGAAAAAAGGTGGTGGCAACTCCTGTTTCATTACCTTCCACTTCAATGCATGCTTCAAGTGTGGGTGTGCACATCTTTTTTGCCTTTATGCCCTTTCTCTCTATATTTCTATGTACTTGTGTTACATAACCCAGCCTCTATACATGTGACTCCCAACCCATGATATAAGTGAAAGAAAAGCAAAAGTTCTTCAATTAGTTGCTGGTGAGCCAAAGTGATTGCAAAAGTGACTAAGCTAAGTGGCGGTTTGGGGGACTCAAGTTGTTTTCCTTTGTTTAGTCTACCCCTGTGTTTGCTGGTTCTTTCTAAAATAATCTATCATGTTGAGTCATCTGTCTGAATATCTTACAAACTGTCTTGTAGGTGGATCCTCCGCCAGCAAAAAACAGTTCAGGACACCTGAGGAAGGTTAATTATCTTTTATAGAAAGGGAAAAAGGATTCTGACTTGGTTGATATGTCTCCATATTAGAAGTTCTTCAGATTGTTATTCAAGACTTGTGTCTAAACATGTGCTTAAGAAATACCATCATTGGTGCTTAATTGTTACATTATATTGTTATAAGCAACTGCAGTAATCAGTCCATAGACATTTCTGCTTTCTTTTTCTTGTGCTTTACAGACCAACTGTCATATGTTTTCTGTGAAATTCTTTTGGCAGACGCATTTGACTTCTAAGGATTTGAGTTTCATTGGGTATACTTACAAGAACTTCGAGGCTGTTAAAGGACTGCCCAAATCTCATGGTGTGTGATGCTTCATGGTTAAATTGTTGTCTAATTCCTTTTGTTTCTTCCGATACTTTTGCACATATTTCCAATTTGTCTTCATAAAGGTTAATCT
Organism: Coffea humblotiana; assembly: GCA_023065735.1. NCBI lineage: Eukaryota > Viridiplantae > Streptophyta > Magnoliopsida > Gentianales > Rubiaceae > Coffea > Coffea humblotiana. The sequence goes on from CM041213.1 coordinate 8,830,003, forward strand.
CTTGACAAGATACATAGATATGACCTTAAGCCTCCTCTGTAGATATAGGGACATCCAAGTTGCAGACTTAAGGGACACCAATTTTGTTGTGAAGAGAATAATGGAATTTCGTGTTTGCTCTTTTAAGTTTATTTTTGTCTTTAACAGGTGCTGGCACTTGTATTTTTTCTTTTTTTTTTTCTAGCTCTTTTCGTTCCTATTTTTTCCTCTGAAGTTAATTGACTTGGTCTGTGAGAAGCGTTCTCTATCTTTGTGTCCATGCATACACTACCATTGATAGGATACTTACATAGTGCCAATTTTTCTGTTCTTGCAGATAGTAAAAGAAGTGTATCACCTGAGCGGTTGTCCAATGCTTCTGTGTGCAGTAATATTCTCTCTGATACCAACATTTTATGATATTTTAAAATGTTAAGGAAAATTGACAAATAGTCCCTCATATTTTAGGCTCGTCAATTCTTTCCCTCGTATGTGAACTTGAACATGCCAAATGATAAAGTACTTTCACATTTCTTCAATTTTAAGTAGAAAAACAAGTGATGGTATCACTGGTATTTTTGGAAAACTGTAGTCTTTATACATTTGTTCAGAAATTATGTTCTTGGAACTCCCCTTTTCTTTTCAAATTTATAGGTGAGTCACACTCCTGAGTCCCAGTGAACTCGTTGGTATCCCTAAGTAATCAACTAATGAGTAGTGAAAGAATTGAAATGAACCTCTTCCTCTCTCCCATTGCAGACACCTTGTCACTAAGTATCTATGAATATATTTGAGTTTATCCCTTCCTGCCACTCTAAATACTTCTGCTGACCTGATGTCCAATTGCATCCTATGCTATTCCACCTTTAGTCAGCTAATATAACTTTAAATTAGCATAGGTGATGGTCGACATATTTGAGTTGATTTTGCTGGCAAAAGGATCTAAGTCACAAAAAAGTTGATGACTACCTTCTTAATTTTTTTTTGCCAAGAGTAAACAACTTTTTACTTAAGTGTAGACAGAAAATTTTTAAGACGGGTCAGTTGGCACCTGATAACTTGCTGAATGTTAATGTAGTTGCTCCAGCTCAAGGGTATTAAGTACTTATGGTGTAAGTGGTCATTTAGATTGTGAGGTAAGTGCCTTACGAGGTATTTGTGCATCTTTCAAACTGTCAGCCTTGGATAGAGTTGATATTGGTTGTTTTGACAACTTGAGTGGTTATCATCTAGATCTGATGGTGCCAAGGTATGTTTGAATATTTTGTACATGGACACAGATGCAGAGAGTGTGGGGAGGGAAGAGAGACAGGAGTGACATATGCATATGTATATACATGTGTGCGTGCTCAGACAGACGAGAGAATTTAGAACAATTTTGTTTTGAATAGTGTCTATGATGCATAAATGGCTCTCGGTCCATTTTTATGCAAGGTATTAGTTAATTGTGTATGATGTTGGGGAATGCAAGGTAATAGTTAATTGTATATGATGTTGGGATGAAGTCAACAATGGGCAGGGTTAACCTGGAAAGGTGATGGTGATAACTGGAATGCGAATTTCTGGAATGAGTGGAAAATAAAATGAGGCATTGAGGGAGGGAGGGGAAAGTGGAAAATTGGTGGAGCGAGATCTGTTGACAGAGAGAAGAAAGAAAGTATTGTTTAAACCTTGTGTTGTCCTGTTAGTATGCTAAATTCACCATAATGACTTTTTCCAACTGTCAGCCAGTCTACATTTGATTTGAACTTCTTTAAATAATCATGCATTATGTCTAGATGTAAACTTATAATAGTACATACTTAAATTATGGGTTAAGGGCACCAACGTAGATGTAAACCCGTAAATGGATACTACTTGGAGTTCGAGGGACTAGTTATGTTATTTCAATTTGTTGTTGTATAAATTTTTTAGTCTATTGAGCATTGAATCCCTGCAGGTGATTCGGAGGTGGACTATTGTAGAATGTATGCAACAGATATGCAGAAGTGCTGATACGTGCCTCATCAGCAGCAGATGTCTCTTCACAATGATGCAACTTCAGATGCTTTTGTGTATAACTTCACATGTAAGAAATGGACCTTCAAACTGATGATTAATTTGGACCTCTTCAGATGGGCATGCACCTAATGCAATAGCAAGTTCTTGCTGAACTTGACTCAGATAACACAAGCCTGATGAAGTCAGTGATTACCTACGCTGCAGAGGATTTATCTTGTACAGACACTAACAAACTTCCTACATGCACTTTGTTGGATTCTTTAGCACACCTTCGATGGCCATAAACAGAGTGTTGTATTTTAGCTGCCTTTAGGGAGAAAAAAAATCAAGTCGCTGAGCACATTTGCGTGCGTGTAGACCAGTACATTAGAATGAGAAGTGAGCGAAAAGAGCGAGTTACCTAGGGATTCAAGTTGTTATGGACAAATGTCATCCAATTTTTGTATATGGACAGGTTGCAGATTTTCTCGGTGAATGGAAATTGTTCCCATTCTGGTGATTGTGTGTCTTTTGATCGCACGGATAATTCTTAAACTAGTTTTTCCTCTTCCATTTTGATGCCTCTCCATTAGCTTGCCCGTACTTTCGATAAAACTGAATCTCTTACTTTTGACAGAATCAATCCTCTTGTAACATTTCAGAAATAACACTAAACCAAATGGGCTTTGAAGTTGTAAGATCTTTCCAAAAGCAAAATGAGCTACGCACCAAATTGGATTGTCCACTTCAGATACCTAAAAACACAATTTCGTGCCTGGATGGTGGAATTCAAGTCTTTTAAGTATTTGCAGCGGAACTTTGGCAGCATATAATGTACATGGTGTAATTGGATGAAGACAATAAAACCATCATAATCATAACTCATAATTATGAACTAAAGCTTTCAGCCAATTGCTTTTCTTTTCTTCCTGGCTTGCTGACTCAAGCTAATCAATCATCTGACTTATTCAATCTAATAATATCTTAGAGAGTAGTTAACTATGTTTTTATTGAGCTATATTATCTAGCTTATTCAACGATTTTTAATTTGCCTTAACGCTAAAGAAAATCTGTACTTTTTTTTTATTCTAACAAAGTGATGCATAGGAATTAGTTCAGAAATAACATATTCTATAGCTAATATACTTCTAATGTGAATTACGGAAATAACATTTATTTATTTTTGATGTGTGATGTCGCTTTTGTATAATTATTATAATCCTGAATAGTAATAGATTTGGGCTGGGTCGCAAGCAAGCCCAAATACTGGTTGGCACTTTGGAAGAATCGATTACAAATTTGTAAAGCACAGAGGTCCAGGTGGATTATGAATTCCGGGCTCCATCAAATCCAATCGCGGGCTAAAATCCGGTGCGTTATTTTTCGACAGACCCCCTCCTCCTCCTCGACGACCCTTCCACCGATCAACGACTTCAACGACGTCCGTTTACGTACAATTATTTTCTCTCTCTACTCTCTCCATCTCTCAGGTACCCTTTCTCCTAGTCAACAATTCAAATTCATGAATAATTATATATTTTTGTGTGTTATCTTTTTTCTTTTTCCCATTTATTTCGCCTTTTAGGTTTATTGAATAGGATTGCCTGCTTTCTCTCTCTTTATTTCATTTTTTGGACAAAACCCTAATTGAACCCTAAGTTGATCAATTTTGACGTTTGTTTGATTTATTAATGATTGGCAGGATTTTAGGAATTAGGGGCGGTTTGGATCACTCCTTTCCCTTGGATTTTTCCGTGATTATTTATAGTTCATTTTACCAGGTAATTTCTGTTTTTGCGTTCTTACATTCAAATTTGGCAAATTTTATGTGTGTATGCTTTTATTTCCCTTGAATCTTGTATGTTGATGATTGATAATCTTTTTTAAATTGGTGTTGTTTTAGAGTTATAACATTATTAAATCTCTGCAATCGTTTAGCTATTAGCTAATTTTAATTAAGGTGGAATTCTGGATGACAATTAGAATTTCTAAGCTTAGTTTGAAGAATAATGCTACTGTGCGGAAATGAAGTATATTGTACTAAAGAAACGAGGGTGCAAGAAATATCGGCTGGTTCATTAGAAAATGCAGGGCCTGATAAGTCATACTTAAAACTGACAAGAAATGGTGATCTGGTAGATTGACCATGCAGAATTAGGGAATTTTTCCGAGCTTTAAGGATTCATTACGATTTTTCTTTTTCTGGGAATAGACATTCCATTTCTGGAGTGCTGTTACATAGATATATTGTCTGGCAGACAAACTGCGTGGTGTTCAGAGAAGTTGGCTGGCCGTTATTGATAAGCTTGTTCCTTGAAGGGTTTTTGCATGCATTGACAGGGGCTTTTGGAAGAAATCCACTGTGTTGTGGATCACGGCTGTGTTTATGTACTACTAGTGAAGTCGTTATTGATGCTTTTTGTCCTGTGTCATGAATGATGGGAACTAGGGTTTTCATTTCAAGTCAATCTTTTTAATTAAAGAATTCAGTGTTAAAAAAATTATCTACTTTGACTTTTTGTGAGTTCTGTTCATATGCTTTCATTTTATCTTTTTCAGGTGTCTTATTTTCTTATGGCCTTGTACTTATCAAGAGTTTATGCTGGGTTTCATGTGTTGTGTTTGTAAAAATTGCCATGCACAACTGTGTAAACACGTTCTACGACAAAGAGAGAGTGCGGAAACTGATGCGATGTCAGCATCCAGCAAATTCAATCTGTCTTCTAATAGCCCAGACAGGCCTTTATACACTTCTGGGCAGCGTGGATCGTATTCTGCAGCTTCATTGGACAGATCTGGTAGCTTTAGGGAAAACACAGAGATGCCCAATTTTTACCAGCCATTCCAAACATGAGTAGAAGTAGTTCTGCTGCAACACAAGATGTGATGAGTTTCTTTCAGTGTTTACGATTTGATCCAAAATCAATGGTTACAACCCTCAAACTTAATAGACCAGTGGATTTTAAGCGACTTGCAAGTGTTTCTTTTGGAATCCCATTGGAAGATCCTTCTTCAGCCACCTGCAAAAGGCAAACCTGTGTCTTCTACTTCACCTGAGGAATTTAGACGTCTCAAGACCTCTGTCCGTGAGGGCTGTAGAAAAGCTAGGTATTGCTTTTGTTTCATTTATTTCATTTTTTTTTTGTTTCCATGTGGATTTACATCAGTGTTGATTCATGCATGAAAAATATTGTATTAAATGTCAGGGAACGTGTAAAGATATTCAATGAGTCATTATCTGTGATGAACAAGTGGTTTCCAACTATTCAATCACGGAAGAGATCCCGGTCAGATTCCTTGTCCAGTGACCGATCCAATACCTTGTATTCAGCTGATCGATCAGTTTCAGCTACAGGCATTTCTAAGATGGGTGCTCAGAGTCATGTTGGTGCAAATGGTTTTGACGTGGAGCAAAAATCAGAAGAAAGGACAAAGAATTCTGTCCCAAACAAGCGCACCAGGACTTCTATGGTGGATCCCAGGGTCTGTAGCATTTTTTTATGTCGCCATGCCATAATATTTCTTGGTTCATATTTATGAACGCTGCTTTATTTTGAATTTAGTCTCTTGTGCACTTACGAATACTGGAGCTTCTTGAGCTCATAGAACTATTGTTGTTTTCTAGGTTCTATTAAAGTCCTCTGCTCAGTTTACAATGTGATTGACATGGGAAATACCTCATCCAGGAGTCTCCTACTTTAACTGGCTTGCTTATATATGTTTCTGTGGGGTATCACAGTACTGATAGTCAAGGAACAATTACTTTCGTTAGTTCGCTGTTGAGGGTGGATATTCTTTTCACTGAAGACATAGTTTGTCTTTTTCTTATCTGGTTACATTGTTGTCAGGTGGACGGTCTCCTTTCTTTCTATTTCTTCATAAGTTCTGAAAATTTTTGGATGAACTATACAAAACTGATATCCGTATTGAGGTTATGTTCCATTTGCTTTTTCTTCGTGCGATTTGCTGTTCTTTACACGTCTTTATCTGGACTTTCACTACTTCTCCCCTAGAATTTTCTGTCTGACAGTGTGCAAATTTTGCATCCTTAAATATGTCATCAACTTGTTAGATTAACCTACAAGTTAGTTACAACCTCCAATATGCTGTTGTTGCGTGCGTATTTATATTAATTTGCTATATTTCTGAATGTTTTTATTCTGGACTTTCAGTTTTGCTCCTTTAGAGCTTCAATCTTTGTCTGACTATGTATAGCAATTTTTGCATCCTTAATTATGCCTCATTTATTATAATCTGCTACAATCTAGTTACAAGCTTCCAAAATGGTACTGAAGTATGTGTTTAATTTGACATAGGCGGATGCAAGGGCTAATACTCTTGCTAGGCCTTCAGGGACTGCAGATAGAGATAGGGAAATATTGAAAATTCCCAGTAGTAGTGCAGTCCAAAGCGAGGATCAGCATCACCTTTAGGTGTTGATGGATGGGAGAAATCCAAGATGAAGAAAAAGCGGTCTGGGATAAAGCCAGATGTTGCTGCAAGCTCATCAGCAGCAAAACCTATGGATGGCTCTAGAGATTTTAAACAAGGGATGCAACCGCGGCTTCTTGCTGATGCCCGGTCAAGGCTGAGTGAGAGCCATGGCTTCAGGTACTGCTTTTAGTGTATCATTTTGTGCATACATTTAGTATTCATTAGATTAATCTTCTCTGTTGAATTTGCTTTTATAATTGTGTAGATGCTTGGATTTTCATTCTTATTTGTTTTGTACGTATATTTGATTTGAACTTTCACTTGCAGCCATAAATAGGTTGAAGTAGGAATACCTTCCATTCTAGAGTTTTAAGTCTCGTTCCACATGGTCTTCCATAAAACATTTTTTTCTGAATCATGTCTACTTTTTGTGATGCAGACCTGTTGCTAATGGAGGTATGAGCAAAGTTGATGGTTCCTCACAGCAAAGCAGTTCAGGCACACGATCATCAATCTCTCGGCTGGAGCAGGATAACAGCCCCCTTCTCCATGATAAAAGGGATCGCCCTACAGATAAAGAAAAAGTTAATTTGAAAGCTATTAACAAGTATGTGTGGCATTTAACTGCATATTCTCTGAGATTCTTGTTTTGGGATCCATTTCTTTTTAATGACATTGTTATGTGGTCCTTTCTTCTTAGTAATATGTCATTAGTTTGTGTCATTGAAGATTCTGCCTCCGCACTTTCTGTTTATCTGATTGGATTTTTAGTATGTTGAAGTTAAATGAAGCTGTGCTCTTTTGTTTGTTTCTTTTTTATCCCCCCCCCCCCTCCCAATTGTACAACCAGGACAAGTGCTCGAGAAGATTTCAGCTCTGGTAGCCCTACATCAAGCACAAAACTGAATGCAACTCGAGGTCCACGGTCAGGTTCAAGTGTTGGGCAAAAATTTGTCACCTGTGGTTTCTCATGCAACAGCTGCCAATGATTGGGAAGTTTCTCAGTGCACAAGCAAAATACCTGCTGCAGTTGGTGTAAACAGTCGGAAACGGACACCGTCGATGAGGTCTTCATCACCTCCTGTTGCCCAGTGGGCCAGCCAGAGCCCCAGAAAATCTCAAGAACAGCAAGAAGAAGTAATTTCATACCGATAGTGCAGAGCACTGATGAAACCTCTGCTTTGGACACGGCATCTACAGACACTGGAAATGAAAGGCGCTTATCTGGAAGTTCTCCTCAGCAAGTTAAATTGAAAGGTGACCACTTCTCTTCAGCCGCATTGTCTGAAAGTGAGGAATCAGGGCCCCCCTCTGAAATGAAGTTTAAAGATAAGATGAAGAAGTCCGATGGCATGGAAGAAAAAGCTGGGCAGAATGTTCAGAAGATGTCAAACTTGATGCTACCACCAAGGAAAAAGATTATTAGTGGGGATGACCATGGAGATGGAATTCGAAGACAAGGCAGGACTGGACGGGGATTCACTTCAACTAGGTCCTTAATGCCATTAACTGTTGAAAAGCTTGGAAACGTGAGAACTGCAAAACAGCTTAGAAGTGCCAGACTTGGATTTGACAAAACTGAAAGGTTTAGCATTTTCTTTCTCTTGATTATTCTGGTTATTATTTTGGGCTTATTCGTGCCCTATGCTTTGATGTTCTGCGTTTTTAGTCTAAGTTACTTATATTGTTTGAATTTTATATTCAGTAAGGCAGGTCGTCCGCCCACTAGGAAGCTCTCTGACCGTAAAGCTTATACACGTCAGAAGCATTCTGCAGTCAGTTTAGCAACAGATTTTATTGGTGAGTTCAGTCAGAGATTTCTATAAAACCTCTCTGGCTGTTCATTATTCTCCATCTTTATTACTTCTTTAATTCTCTTAGTCGGTTCAGATGATGGACATGAAGTACTACTCGCTGCTGCAAATGCTGTTACTAATCCAGGTGTAGTTTCAGTCAGAACTTTCTGCATGCATTATGAATCCAAAAAAGTGCATATTATGGTCAATAGAGGTTCTTGGTGTTGATCCACTTTTCACTGCAGCCCCAGCACTTTCCAGCTCATTTTGGAAGCAGATGGAGCCACTCTTTCGGTTTGTATCTGATGCAGATGTGGCCTATTTGAAACAGAAGGTTGTGCATTTTGCATTTTCAGAAGCTTTTTGCATTATAATAGGATTACTAGCTTATCACTGAGCTCTATGCTATTTTAGAAATTGGATGATCTAGTAGATTGACCTGTCTGCAATATTTAGTTTCTTATTATTGTCACTGGATGTTTTTGTTGTCTGAGATGGTATAAGATTTGGACATGTTAGTCTTTTGCTTACAATTTCTATTGAATAGTTCTCTTGGTTGCCCTAAGTTTATCCCCATATTTGAATATATTTCTTTGCATTTTACCTTCCCCTTTGGCCTAATCTGTTTGACATTGTAGTTCTGCATACGGTTTCTATTGGATAATGTTTGAGTACACTAACTTCATCCCTCAGTTTGAATATGCCGCTTTTGCTTTTTACTTTTACCTTTTGACTGTTCTGTTTGGGCCTTGCTTCCCATTTCGATGCTGTTAAGTTTACTAATAAGATGTTTCAACTGAATGCAAAGGAAGAAAGAAAGTAATCCATCTACTAAGTGACTGCAATTTCAAATTTGAAGAATGTATTTGTTCTGGTGGTTTAATTTTTATTTTGATTGGAGTTGATCCACCCTTGTCTTTTCTAGTATATAGCATTTCAAAATGGCCAACTTCTTTCACTTTTTATTAAAAATCAAATGTGGAGTTTCATTAACAAAAGGTAGAAATTTATGACAAATTGGAACCATTAACTATTGAATGCTGATTGCGAATTAATGAATTGGTTGAATCTCAAACTTTGATATTTTCTTTCCTAATGAAGCAAGAAATAGAAATTGATACATGAAATCAAAGTTAAAAACCCCTTTCCATTTCAATTATAACAACAATTTACAAGCATCTGTAAAAACCCGAGCAGAAACTGTTACACAGATATCTAATATCGATTAGATATGTATACATTGGCTAAAAAGGAATTCGTAGAAAATTTCATGTCCTCGTTTTATTTTTAATTGAATAGAAAATAGAATTTTCAATTATTTTGATAGAGCACATGTCTTGTGTCCCCCCCCCCCCCCCAAAACAACCGAAAAAAAAGAAACTGCAATGCAATAATGAGAAAGGGGAATATTAAGATCTGCATCTGTGTAAAGTCAAGTGGCATTGCATTCTCAACTATTTTTCTAGTCCACATAATTTAGTTTAGTTGTTATTGAATTTTCCCCTTGCAGGTGGAGTTTGAACCAACCATGGTGTCACCCATGGCAGCATCTTCAGGGATGGTAAATCCTAGTTCAGTGTCCAATGGTTTTGGGGGTAATGAAATTGAAAGAGGACTTAAAAGACAATATAGCGAAGATACCCAGGAGCATTTATCCTCTTCCACAAAGACTCTTGAGGATGTCTCCCTCTACCAGAGACTGATTTCAGCTCTCATTCCTGATGGAGATGAACAATTTTGCCACAATGAAAATGAAGACATCAGATTTGATGGTTATGAATCTGGATTTGAGCCTGAGACAAATGTAAAATCAGATAGTTTCTGTTCTCAGCTCTCTCAAAACTCTGATTTATCAGGAAATCCTGCCTCTAATGGTTATTGCATAAGTGCTAACGGGGGATCCTTTAATGAGCTCAAACATATTATGCCAGACAATAGCAGTTTGTCCATTCCAGACGCTAGAATTCCAAGCTACAGAAATTCACAAAACGGTTTCCCGCCAGACCAAGCACTGACGCCTGGCATCAACTGCACTGAGGGTCAGTACAATAATATGTCGATAAATGAAAGACTTCTCCTGGAAATTCATTGTATTGGAATCTTTCCTGAATTTGCGGTAGGGTTGCTTTTCTTCGTGTTTTCTTGTTAGCAACTTATGCCTTGTTATAGTGCCCTTTACTTCATTATACTTACCTCCTCTATTCCCTTTATTCTTCTGTCAGCCTGATTCTGCAAATTCTGGGAATGAAGAGATCTCTACAGAAATTAGTAAATTGAATGAGATTTACTATGAACAGGTATCATCTGATTATAATTAGAGTACTCTCTCTCTCTCTCAATGTGTCTTCCTAGTCGTATGTCATGAGGTATGCTCATAGATGTGTTTTAGGTGGACTATGCTATTCCTTTTTCATGTCTTTTTTGTCTTGTCATATGGGGTTGGGCATTGGATGTTATGACTTTCATAAGCTAGGCCTTGTTTTCTTCTGTATATCTTTAGCTTGATTGGCAGATGTGTTTTGGTATGTTGTTCCATTAAACTCCAATGGTAGACTATTCTCAAGGAGTTGTAGAGCATAATTTTATGCAGATTCTCTATTTCCACATGTGTTTGCCATTGTGTGATGCAGCCCTTCGTATTTTTCACAGTCTGGATATTGAGAAACTATTTCTTTCAAGATCATCTTACAGTTGTTTAATGGTGTTTAGGTTTCAAAAAGGAAGGGTTTAGTTAGAAGACTGCTGAAATCTGCTGTTGACACCAGAGAGCTTCAAGACAGGCAAGGATATTTTTATTTACTTTAGCCTCTTAATGTGTATCATGATGCTAACTTAAGTTCTTTAATTCTATTGTAGGGAGTTTGAACAGCATGCTCTCAACAAGCTCGTAGTAATGGCTTATGAGAAATATATGGTAATTTTGATTGTTTTACATCCTTATTTTGATATGCTGCTTTAGAAGTTGACATATGTGTTCATTGCATTTTCATTGTCTGTCTGATGAATTGAAGAGTGGATGTTAGGTCTTGTTCCAACTGCCCTATTAATGTATTTTGGATGTTGAAGCATAAAGTTGCAACACGTTTTCTGTGTATTTGCAGACTTGCTGTGGTCCTAATGCTCATGGGATGAAAAGTGCAAATGGTAAAATGGCCAAACATGCTGCCTTAGCTTTTGTAAAGAGGACATTGGAACGTTGCCAAGAATATCAGGAAACTGGAAAAAGCTGCTTTAATGAACCGTTGTTCAGGGACATTTTCCTTTCTGGGTGCTCCCAGCTTGGTGATGTCCAAGCTATGGATTCTATTGCTGATGGTGAATCTGGCAAACATGAAGTTAGACCTTCAGGTACTTTTTTGTTGATGCCTGGACTACAAGGATGGGAAGGGGTGAGGAAATTGGGACTTGGAGCTTGCTTTGCTGCTGTCAGACTGCAGTGGTTTTGTGCCATTTTCTAGACTTTTGACTGGATTGTGATGTAGCATTTTTCTTGTTTCAAGAGTGATGGTTATGATAAAGTAATAATAATTTAGGAATTAGAAGAGGGTAGTATCTAAATAGGTGGTGGAAAGGAATAAGACAACTTATGCTTCATACCTAAAGATAAGAGGTATTTATTATTTTGACTTTCTAAATTTGGACATACATTGGTGCTGTACGTGAACAACTAGGTAATATGGTGGTCAAGGTGGTCAACTGCTGCTATACTGGCTGACGGTTGGACTTCCAGCCATGGGTTTGGCTATAACTTCTACTAATATAGTAGTCCCTGATAATTCTACCTATGCCACTTGTAGGGCTGCTGCTACAGTGTGTTATTGAACACTAGGTAGACAACTGTTTCACCCACCAAGGATGTGACAAACAACACATGCTTAACACTAAAGTACATACACTGAATTAAGCAATAACCACAATTTGAAGTCCTAAATCAATTCCAGTCTTAGATATTTTTTAGCTTAAGTTTTATTTTGATGGCTTTTGTTTCCTGCATTTTATTATCTTTTCATGCGTGTATATAAATGCTCAGCCAGTATTATTTCTCTTTCTGCAGCTTCTACATGTGCAGAGCAGAGCCCTTCTTCAACCAATCATGACATGTTTTCTGATAACCTCCTGTCTGCAAATTTAGCTTCAGAACAAATTTCTGGTAAGGAAGAGACCTGGTCAAATAGGGTAAAAAAGAAGGAATTGTCACTTGATGATGTTGGTGGTGGTGCAATTGCCATGTCACCAGCTGTCACACCAGGTATTGGGAATTCATTTTCAAGCGGTACGAAGGGAAAGAGGAGTGAAAGAGACAGAGAAGGAAAAGGTAGTAGTAGAGAGGTTATATCCAGAAGTGGAACAACCAAAACAGGGCAGGCCTACATCGGCTAAGGGAGAAAGGAAGTCTAAGACAAAACCAAAGCAGAAAACTGCACAGTTGTCTGCATCAGTCAATGGCCTTCTTGGGAAGATGTCTGAGAAGCCTAAAGTTACCGTACTTCAACGCAAAAAACAAGTAATACAAGCTCAAGTGGCATGGTCAAAGATAAAAATGACTATGGCTTGGATGAACTAGAAGACCCTATTGACTTATCCGGCTTGCAGATCCCTGAAATGGATGACCTAGGTGTCGCTGATGATTTTGGAGGTCAGGGACAAGACATAGGATCATGGTTGAACATTGATGACGACTGCATTGCAAGATCATGATTTTATGGGCCTTGAAATTCCAATGGATGATCTGTCGGAACTAATATGATGGTCTGAAGTTGCTTTTGTTGTATATTCCTGTTCAGTATAAATCACAGAGGAAAACATCGTTGTTACCAAGAAATGACCAGTTACACGGAGATTGTGTGGCGGTCAATATGAAAAATTAAGCCATATTTTTTTTTCAGATCTAGTGCCGCTAGTTGAGTTTTTGAGTGAAACCTTACAATGTTTTGATTTAGTTCCCTTTCACGTTTTTGACTTCGACTGTAAAAATCTTTTTGTTCACCCTATAAGCTAGTTTGTCTTAGCAGCACTGTATTTGTTTGTAGTGCTTAATAGATCAGAGAAACAATGTCCTTGTACATAGAATTTATGTTCTAATAAAAATTCCTTTTCATTGGTTTAAATTAAGGTGTTTTACGACATTAACTTCGTGATTTTTACAGTTTCTGTGCTTGGCTAATCTTTATTTCAAGCTTTATTTTCCATAAATAAGACTAGTGCTTCAATTACATGGGTTTTGCGTGGTTGAGATTCCTATTGATATTGTTTTCTAGTTTCTTTTGTTTTCAGGATCAGGGAAGGATCGTTCAAGTGGAGATATGAACAATAGGGATAATGATTTAGTGGAGTATCAATCTCCTTGCAGGTGTCCTTTTTGCAGCATACTGGTTGTATGCAGAAAAGAGGTTAACCAGTTTGTGATAGACCAAACCAGGATACGACTTGTTTACTGCCCATCCTTCTGGAATCAAATAATGTCTCTTCTGTCAGATGCTGCACTTGCGCAGCTTATTGCAGAAGTTGGAACATTGCCTTTTTTCCCAGAATGAATATGCTTTTGAGAACATAAAACTGGTATGTGCTCTTTGCTTTTCTCATTGTCCTGCATCTGTTTGTTGTGAGGAAATAGTGCCTTTAATTGACTTTGCTGGAATTAAGTTCTCTTGACAGCTTTATTGGATTTTCATGACATTCCACAGTGCTGGAATTCTTTTGGCACAAGTAAATACCTATAAATTCTACAGCTGTTTGTACAGCTTTGTGGCCATGCAGCTTAAAGGTATTATGCCCACAATTATTTTCAGACTCTGAACTTGCTACTATCAGTTAAGTAGGCAGAATGATATGAGTCTGTGGATTCAGGATCCTGTTCTTCACCTCTTGACCTTTTGGTGTTTTTTTAAACTTTTGTAGTAGTTCATGAAGGAGGAGGCTGTGTTCTAGTGTCAGAAATGACTTAGACTGGATGCCCAAACCAAAGAAATTCAGATACAAGTTCCAGCAGTGTATCGTTTCTCAGTATTTCATTAAGGATATTAGATTGGAAGATTTCTTCTTCAACATTATGTTAGAGCTTAATTTGCATGAACTTTCTATCCTGTTAATGTTAGCCATATTTTCTGCGAACTTTCTCCTGAAAACTCCATATTTTCTGATGGAGTTTACTCTAAAGTCTAAACTGAAGCCCTTCATCTGATATTCTTTTTGCTGGCTGCAAGGTATTGATAATTTGGTATGTCCATGCAGGGTTTGAACCATTTTCAGAACAATAGCTGGCGTGGCAGCTTCTTGTGACTATAAAATCTGTCTCTCTCTCAACACCCCCCCCCCCCCCGGGTCTAATACTTGGTGTGACTTTTTGAAGAAGCTCTCTCCACATTCTCAATCTTCTTTATGTAATGTGATATTTGGTGCGAGATTTTGTAATTCAACTTTATACCAATATACTTTTGTCCCTTGCATCTTGTGGACAACTATTCAGGTTTCTCAAGTGGTACAACCTTGAAATGTTTTGTCTTACTGCTGCAGGTGTTCAAGCTGCCACGTTTATCTCCTATCATCCTTTCCAGTTCCAAACCAAGAAAGGAAAAGAGATTTCATTAAGCAAATTTCATCTGTTCAATTTATCGAAGAGTGCCAGCTTTTGTTTGATCTATGTTAGGTCGACCTGATTTGCCCCATCTGCAGTATGCCCCATAAGAGATTTCCTGATGAGATGGATTTCCTCTGTGGAATTTTTTCCATATCATTCACTTTTTCATTGATATTTTATGTTTTCAGCTTCTGACTGTGTCTGGCAATGAATATGTGGTAAGATGTCTTTTTGGCTGTCAAATAATTAACATACCTTCTGCTTTTTGTTTACTCTCTGTATTATTGATGGTTAATTGCAAACGGAAATTTTCTATTTCACAAGGTTAAGGAATTGTCAGTTTGATATTTCACTTAATACATATACTTTTTGTTGAGTGGTTCTTGCACACATTTCATGTGCTCATCATACAATTACGCAATGTATACACATCTCATCCTGCCATAACACTGTAGACAAACTATCCACAGCTTTACTGTGAGATTGGGCATGCTCAACAGCATTGGGTTCATAAAGTTGTGCTTAGCATTCTAGTGCATTGTCTGAATGGGCTTTGAGATGGGTTCTAAGCTTGTTGTTTGAGCTTGAGAAGCATTATGCAAACAATTTGGAAAGTGTTGCTGAAATATAACGGATTCTTTAGCTTAGTGAGAAGGATAGCCTTAATCTGGTTTAGACGTCTTAATCCATATGGAGATATTTTCTGTAACAGCTGTTATTAGTTTATGTGTGTGTGTGTGTGTGTGGAAAAAATGTGGTTTACAGCTGTGGGGCTTCGACCGACTCTCAAATCATTGTGATCTACAGCTAACGGACTTTTTCCAGGGTTCTGAAAACTTGTTTGCATGAATTCTTTTTTTTGGCTTTGATTTGTTTGTCTTTCCTTTTTCCTTTTCTGGTTAGGTGCAGTTATCCAAGGAAAAAGGAGCATTGCCATGTTGTGCAATGTGGGACGTCAACCAGATAAGGTGTTTCGTCTGAGCAAATAGATTTGGGCTCACAGCCCTTCCACAATTATGCACTCTTGAAAATTCAAGGAGGACTGATGTCTGACGGATATTTCATGCGAGCTCTTGCTATTTTCTGGGATAAACTCACAGGATGTCATTTGATGTTTTAGTCTAAACCGAGCTAGGACATTAAATGGCAAGAGGCAACATTTCTGTACATGATTGTACCATGTTGTGCTGCCTACCTGCCGCACCATTGAACCAATTCACCCATTTTCTAATGCAGTGATAAGGAGGATGCATTTGGTATGGGGTTATATGTTGTATTGTGACAAGTAGCACACTGAGGGATGATGCCTTGTGATTTTTGAATTCTTGTAGTTGTGAGGCTGTTAAGCTCAATCTAACAGTTTTTTTTTTCTGGTCTTAGATCGTATTCACCTCTTTTATGTGTAATTTGGTGAGTAATTTTTGTGTTCTTATAGTTGACTTGAGTTTAATCTGTGGTTGACTACTACTCGTGCCTTTCTACCATAGTTTAGCCAAGTCTGTAACTAGGGAATCGTTTTGGATCGAGGGAATGGGACGAATGGAGAGGATTTGGAGGGAGTTAGGTTTTTTTCTCCCTTTTGTTTGGATTGAATTCTGAGGCTGGAAAGATGAGCAAAGGAAGGGAAAGTATTTTAAATGTTTTTTACTAGATTTGATTTCCGTCTTAAGAGTGGGGCAGAGATAATGGGATGAGGAATCAAATTTATTGCAATAATTTAAACTTTTTAAAAAAGTTTTTCTCCTCTTAATTTTTTATTAACTAATGCTTAGATTTTTCCTTTCCTTTCTTCTCCTTCCTCAATCTAAGCAAAACTGTAGTGTTTCCTTTCTACTCCTTTCATATTTAATCCAAAGGGAAGTGGTAACGAAATTACTTTCTTGTATTTTCCTTCCTTTTCCCTCCCATTGGTGTCTTTTCCTTTCTTTTCCTTCCCTTTTCTTCAATCCAAATGGTGCCTAAAGATGTATGTGATAAAACTGAAGTTTAAAATCTGAATTCATTAAATTATTAAATTGTTAAGTGTTAAATTTAATACAGTTGAGTGTATATCACATTCAGTGATAAGTGAATAACTTATCACTTATTTTTTGGAGCAAGTTTTGCCTAAAAAATTTAATGTCATTTAATTAATTCAGATGTTTAATTTTTAGCTATCAAACGCTTCTAAATATATTAAGATATAAATCCATTAAATTTAAGTGTTAAATTAGATTATCTAACAAAGCCTAATTGAGACTAATAATGAGGCATGTCCATCAACTAAGATTTCCTGGGCCAAAGGCCCAGACGACCTCCACAACTTTTTTCTTAGATGTCAACCGGCTCTAAAGGTTAATAACTATGATTGATTAAGATCGATATTATATCGTATACATCGTCTGTCATATATAGAATTTATAAAAATCTTTTATATGTTTGCATTATATTGAAGATGATTTAAATTCTGAATAAATGGACTCATATTTCGTTGAATTAAGCAAAATTATTCAGAACAATTCACCTAGCAACATTTGAGCTTTGGGCTCGAGGGATGGAACTAGGAGCCTTTGGCCCCAAATTTTTTTAGAATTCAATTTTCCTCCTCTAAAAATTTTTAAAATATTCTTTATGAATTTAAAATTTTGCGCTTCAAAAACATAAAAAAAAATGTTTTATGTTGTCGGTTTAAGTATATTAAAGACCGCTTCCACAAGATATAATTTCTAGCTCATGTATGATTAAAATCATCATGGGTTCTTGTCAATTGCACTTAATATATTCAATTCACACAATTCATGCCCGTGCCCTAGAAAAAAAAGCAGTTATGTGGTGAATAACGAAGTAATTCTGGTAATGTACTTTTACCTGAAAATTCAGCAATGTATCTGCAACTTTTCTCCCCTTAAACATGTGTTCTACATTATTAATGCACGTTTTTAAGGTTTGGTGGGATGGGAGGTCAAGAATTCAAACATTGTCTCCTATTACCTGCCACTATATGTGACTGCCACTTTAAATGACTTAAATCCATACGGGTGCGTAGTGCATCTATCTGATCCGATGGTGGTTCAGTCCCCGTCGATTCCCGAATAGGTCCAGTTGGACCCTTCTCTTAGAATAGATTAGAGTAAGAGCAGTAGTAGGTATAAAGTAGACAAGTGTCTTTTTTTTTTTTTCAAATGATAATATAGCACTATGTTGCAGATAAAGCAGTAATACAATTACAAAGTTGGAGCAACTGCTTCCATGTCTTTTCTAGCTAAACTAGTTAGCCAAGCAAGGAAGGAATCCCTCCACTGAATTTCATAAACTAAAGTTTAAGGCAAATTTTGCCAACTCATGACTGATACAGTTACCCTCTCTTTTAACAAATGAGAAGGAACATTTACTAAAATCTTCTCTCAGTTTCATAATGTCTTCAACAATGGTTCCAATTTTTGCATCCTGGCTGTTTTTTTCCATGATTTTATCCACTCCTACCATATTTTTTTAAAGAGGTATTTTAGAATACCTCATTATTTTTCTTCTCTCTTCCTCTTTCTACCACCTCTTGAACCCTTGACCTTATGGTATGCAAGACATGCTAATACTAACAAGGCACAAGAAGAGTCGGTGGGTAGACAAGTGTCGATTGACAAAAAAAAAAAAAAAAATTGCGTGTCTTTGCTAGTATTGTGAAAGCTAGTTTGGTATATAGAGATCTACCAATACAAGTTACTACTTTGATTGCGAACACAATGCTTTGTTCTGCTATTGTTGGCCCATCCCGCTGATAGCAAGACAGAAAATCCTTGTTTTTAATTTTACGTAATTTTCGCATATGTGGGACTGCCTTCAAGCATGCGGATCTCTTTTTCAAGCTTAAAAAATATAATACTAATAAAACCCTGAAAGAGGGCCGAAGGGTTTATATTTCGGCTCAAGGGATTCTAAATGTTACATATATTCCCCACCAGCTAAAAGTCGAGCTAGGAACTTAATTGTTACTTTGGAGTTGGGACAAAAATAAAAACATCCATGTAACGAGGCGCTGGCCTACGATCCGGCAAAAAAAAATTTTTTTAATGAACCATTAACTATCAATTTGAGCAAACGGGTTATTTTCTCAAGAATTGCAAAAGGAAAAAAAAAAGCATCTCAAATAACTGTTTCTATACTTATGATGCTGAGAACTATACGACAATAGTGATATAACATGATATATTTAGTGTAAAGCTAGTTGTTTGGATTGGCTTGATTTCAGATAAAATAATTTACTTCACAAATTTCAACCACTTTTTTATCTTTCTAATCAACTTTTTATCTCGCATACATCACATCACAAAAAGTGCTACAGTAATTATCTCAAATAAATCATCCAAATAAACTCCTATCCAAACAAAAATATCTGATCCTTATGAGATGAGAGGAACGTCATGCGACAATTTAGATCAATCTTCTGTACCAAAAGTAAAATGGTACGTGCCCTTTCGTTTAGGGTTTTACGAAATCTTAGCAAGCGTTTAATTGCTTTCAAGGATACGAATTTCTTATTCTACATTTTTTTTTTAACTAGAAGAGGGTTAAGGGTTCGTATCATTCTGTAGACAATATAATTAAGTTAATAATTTGTCCTTTGTTTTGGATCGAGGGAGATTCTCAATGTACATATACTCCCTACCAACTAAATGTCGATTAGGATCCGATTGGCAAATCTATTTTTTACACGTTTTTAATAAACTAAGTTTTTTTTTTCAAATTTAGCTACAGAAACTTGTTGAATCATCTTAAATTTTATTTAAAAAACAAACACTCCTCAAATACTAAAAAACACACACGTTTCCCTTGTTCTACCACCATCCTCCTTAATCATTTCCGCTATCATTGCCGACTTGCCACTTCACTTCATCCCACCATTATCATCACCACTTCCGCGCACCACATTTCTCTCTCTCACTCCTTCCCTATCAGCTCTCTTTCCTATCACCACCCCCTTCTTCTTTGTTCCTTTCCGCTCTTCCTCTCCCCCCCCTTCCTCCTCATTTCCTTTCTCCCTCTCCAGTCACTAGGGGTGGGCACGAATCAAGTACCCGCCCCTAACATGATTTGACTGATCCAACTATAATATATCGAATCAACCATTTTGCAATCCTAACTCACTCCTAATTTCTCCAAATCATGGAACCCACCCCAAAAAAGCTATTTTTCAATAACAAATTGCTTTCCACTTAATATCAATATGTTTTTTAATATGAAAAAAAAACCTACTTTCTAATTAATATTAGTAGACATATTGTAATCAAAATCCATACATCATCATTCTCACACATTTCATCATTTTATAACATAACAAATACAAGAATAATAAGTATTCGGCAAATTTTCCAACTTGCTTATGGATGTTATGGTACAAAACTGCATCCCAAATGAGACAACTATGGAATCAAGTTTGGAAAAAGAATTGAACAAAGCTAATTATTTTTGGAGAAAGTATAACCAAAATAACCTTGAAAAATATTCCCTAACGTCTTTACATTTTTGGAATAGCCCTTATGGCATTAAAGGTGATGAAAAAGAAAAATAAATTTCTTACACTAAATAAAAGAGAAAAATTTAAGAGATATAATTGCAGTAAAATAAATCGAATAAATAAATAAATGAAAGACGCAAATTTTTTAATCACCTAGCTAACAGAAAATTGGAACTCCAACACAAATCTTTGATTGAATTGATAGAAAATTTGTAAGAAAGATTGATGAAAATAGAATAAAAATAAAAAGGATGAAACATTTTTGTGATTGAATTTTACAAATTTTTCTTCATTTTGTTCATTCACTTTTTTCAGATAAGATGAAGAGAGGCAAACAAGAGTAAGAGAGGCAAATCATGGGATTAGAATATGAGGTTGTGAGCTACTTCATATACAATTAGGATTAAAAATTATAAAATTATAAAATAACCCCTAATTTTTTAATATTTATATAATATGCCCTGCGGGTTGGGTACCTGTGAATTTTTTATTTTTTTGATCCGTATCTGTTTCCCCTTTTTACTGGTATCCGACCCTCATCTGTTTCGCTAAGAAAAATCAGATTGAATATCCTATTTTTCAGATCGAATCGAATCGGGTTCATCGGATTTTCGGATCGATAGGTTTTTTGGCCCACCCCTACCAGTCACCCCTCTCTTCTTCATTCAACTTAGCCCTCTCCCTTTGCCTCTTATTCTTCTCTGCCACCATTTCTTCTCCCTTCTCCTCTCCCTCTCCTTCTCCTTTTCTCGCAATCAATCTCTTTTGTGCAAATCTCAATTTGGATTGAATCTTGCTAAATGTAAATTTTTTTTTTAATTTTTCCTTCAATTTGATATTTTTTATAATTGATATGATCATTTAGCAATGGAACGAGTTAATAGTAAATTGCAGATAATCTCACAAATAAAATAAAAGAGTAATATAAGATACTTCTAATTTTTTTCCGTACTTCTAATTTTGACTAGTCTTTTTTTTTCCAAAGACGACAACTATTGTATAACCTATCTATCCTAAATTACAGGGGAGAGGAAGCTTAAAGAGGCTGTGTTTAGGACTAACAGGTACACAAATCTTACTAAACTAAGAGAGTATTTTGGCACAATTTTTGAATTTTTTTTGCTGCAGGAATAGGATTTAAACCCACATCTATAGTCCAAGAAAGGACTTAAGACCCTCATGGTGGTTTCTAATTTTGACTAGTCTTGATGGGGGATAAAATGTATACATCCAAGGTTGTTCACTAAGTTCGGGGGAGCCAAGTGGCATTAGCCTAAGAAAAAAAATGCCATAACTCTTGAATCAATGTCCGTGTATTCTGAAGTCTATTGGTAAAAAGACTAGCTACTAAATTCCTTAGCCACATGAAGCGTTCACCATATCAATTAGCACTACTATTCTTTGAATACCTTGTAACTAGTGTGAATACTCGTGCTATGCACGGTACTAATATTATTGAAAAAAAATGAAAATAAAAGGGTGAATAAAAAAAGGTTAAAGAATTGTACCAATATAATATATGTCTAACAATAGTTTGAAATTTGATAGGATGTGTATATCATTCAAAAACTACCTTTTTTCGGAAGATCGATTTTGAAAAAATAATAGAAATTTATATTAGAAAATGAATTATATATGAATAAAAATGAATATAATTGAATATTGTTAAAATGAAATACTTACAAATATTATGCATTCGATTTGATAATCTTGCATGAAGATGCGAACATTTTTCACACCAATCAACTTTTAGTACAAAAATCAAAATTGGTGATTTAATTAATTCTGTTGAATTTTGTGGAGTGCGTACTACAAATGAAAATGCATGATCTTTACATGAATTGATTCGTTGGTTGAACAATCTATCACCTTTTCTTGAGAATTAAGTACGTACGAAATTCAAAATAATATTTTTTTTACATAGTTTATAAATAGCATTATAAAAAATAAATATATAACAAGAAATTCTACCTTCCTTTATAATTCTTTGAGATAAGAAGCATCACAACCAAATACGAATCGCTCATGTCTGTCTTGTAGATTAAGATACATGTTACCACTACAATCTCTGATTTGTATGTTAATATTGTATCTGTTTCACAAATAAAATGTTATATACAATACAGAAAAATATGTTGAAATTAAAGATACATGAAATTAATTATCTAACAACAGTGTCAACCACGTCATTACAATGCATACACACTGTTTTTGAAAAATGATCTTCACATAGTTGTCCACAATTTTTGCATAGCCCATAGAACATGTACGTTTCGTTTTCTAAACAAATGATTTCTCCTTTACAATCTTGCGAGTTTAAAATTTAGCTGTCGTTGAAATGATTGTAGGCCGGCATATTCCATAGTGAAATTAGGTTAAGGGCTAAGATAGATACTATAAAAAAGTTGAAAGAGATAATAAGTTCTTAGGGAAAATGCAAGAAAGATCTCCTAATTGGAGTGAATACGCAAGAAAATTGAATGAGGATACTATGTTTTGGAGGACTTTTAATTGGAGTGGAATTCTTAAATTGGAGAACTCTTAATTGGAGTGAGAAAGTGGGGAAAATGTAAGGAAAATGTGAGTAAGATTATAGAATTTTTAGAAACGGTCCTAAGATTAGTTAAGAGATAAACATTTCTTAAATTGGAGGACTCTTAATTGGAGTGGGAAACGTGGGGGAAATGTGGGGGCATTGCAAGTTACGGCAACGTGCCAATGACATCTAGTCCTAATTTTTTTTTTGATCAAAATCTAGTCCTAATTGGTTCTGCTGTTTCTTGATCATGTTATATGCTTCCGAATTCTATTTAACATTTAATAATTGATAATGGCTTATTCTATTTTTTCATGGTATTGGACAAGCGAAAACCACACCAGAAGTGTGGTAAATTTACTATAAACTCCTAATATTATCTCTCCTAATTTTTGTATACTTTTTAAAAAATTTAAACTTTTGTCAACAATAGACTGATCACGCAAATTTAAAAAAAAAAGGATTGGTCACACATCTTATTCTTTGCCCTAAAGAACTCAATTCAACAAATTTATTAGAATAATGGTGAAAAAAATCATAACAATGGAGGAACCTGGATTTGTTTCTTTTTTTTTTTTGGATCTAAAACAGTCCTATTCATTTTGAAAAAATAAATAAATTGGCCATCTTACGTTCATTAAGAGAGGGAAAATTTATTGGTCACTGCACATGGATGCCCGGCCATCCTAAAGGGAAAAAAAAATCAATGGTTTCGTTCTTGCGATTTTTTTTAGGGTTTAATATGGTAAGCCCCTTAACTTTACATTTAGTTGCACTTTACCCCCATCAACTTTACATTTAGTTGCACATTTGTGAAATAGATAGTGGGAAAATTTTAAATTTTAAATTTGACTGGTGATAGAGTTGGTTATAACGTTACATTTAGTTGCACTTTACCCCTCAACTTTACATTTAGTTACACATTTATGATTTTTTTGAAACGTGATTGTAATTTGCAAAGTTCATTTGTAGGAGTGGTTATAAAATTAGTTTAGTGATAAATATTTCTTAATTATAAAAATAAAATTGTATTAAAATAGCATACAAATGAGCATTTGTCTTTAATTAAGGAGTAAAAAGGATTTTAAATATAAATAACAAACTATAAATGGTTTATGAAATAGATAGTGAGAAAGTTTTAAATTTTAAATTTGCTTGGTGATAGGGTTGGTTATAACCCACTGCTTTTTATGTATTAAAATAAATACAAAAATCTAGAAAAAAAGAATGGGAAGTTTAAAAGCCATTGAGATGGCCTCTCCTAAAAATCCATTATGCAATACATGTAGATATAGATATAGATATAGATAGTTTATGTATTTAATCTTTTATAAGAGGGCATCATGTGACACTTGGATCAATCTTTCGAACCAAAAGAAGATACTCCGATCATCCAAGTGTCAATAAACATTTTCTTGATTGGTTCATGCATCGGTTTTAATGTTGTATCGTGTAGACACAAATGAATTGATCCATCGTCAAACAGACAAAACACATCAATGATCAACCACCCGTTCCCCCGGCCTCCTTTTTCCAAAATCGCTTCTTTTTGGTACCCAAGGGGGCAAAATATCTTGTACCTACCGTGGCATCTCTACAATGGCTCTGGCCCCGCAGATTTGAAAAGCAAATTATTCAGCTATATGAAAAAAAAAAATCATACAAATTAGTTCGCCGAAAGGTCCGTGGAAGACACTTGAGCAAATGAAAAAGGGACATCTGGTTGGACACACATTCACATCTGGGAAGAGGGACCCACATGGTATAATATATGGGAAAGCTGTTCCGTTTCATAAAGCTTTTTGGCAAGTCTTCTGTGACATGGGACTTTCTTAAGACTGACACATGTTGGTTTGTGATCCTTTGGGAACTAACCTTTTTGTGTGCGTGTCCGTAATGCACTGTTTTGAGACGGTAAGCAACCTACGTTCCGTGATTGCATGATTGACTGTTTGTTTATGTTTTTGCTTTAAAAAAAGATTTTGTGGGATTTTCATACTTTACATATTTTGGTAGATTGTACACTAAAATGATACGTGTCCCTTCGTTCAGGATTGTTTGACTGAGAATGGACTTGGGTTTTCCGGTTTTGGGGCTTGGGCATAACTACTATTCCAACAACAATATATGATCGTGGGGTGTCTCAAGACTGGGTTTGTATTTCTGAAGATCGAGGGGAGGAAGGATGCCATATATCTGGAGGAAGAAAAGGGTGTCTCTGATTGATTAAGGTGGCTTGTTTACTTTGAGAGAAGGGATTTTCTTTTCCTTTAGTTGAGGCACCAGTTTTTCTGATTTATGGGAATTTTCTCTTGGGGCTTGATTCTGTAAGTTCTTGCTTAGCATAATTAACATATTTGGTTCTTTGATTGGTTTGTTCTTGTTAACCAGTGAAGTTCTTTCTGCTTGAAAGCGGGTTAATTTGTTTGTTTTTGTATCAAAGCTTTGGTTCTTATTCTGATTGAGGTTTCAGTGGTAATTTCTTGGTAACATATTCTGATGAGGTGCTGGATAAGGGGAATCTTTGAGAGATCCTGAAGGTGCTGAATAGTGTGTAAGAAGTATTTGCATGTGTCTTGTCTTCTGGGTATTGTTCACTTTATACTGAAGTTTTGATTCGTATTCCCTTACTTCATCGGATTTCTTGCCGTGTATTTTAGCCCCTTGATTCTTCTGCCTAGGAGTTGTAGCTGGTTTTTCAAGCACTTTTCTGGACCCTTGAACTGCTAGTACTGAGATTAGTTGGTCGAAATAAGGCGTGGTTCTTTTAAACGGCTAATTTGCCTCTTTTTAGGGTTCTCGAACTAGGCAATTGATTTCTTTTGGTAGAGGAGACATCTCCAGCGATTGCGATGCCATATAATTTGGGAAATCTGATTTATGATGAGTCTGTGCTAACAACCCGAGTGGACATCACTGGACTTGAGCTGATAGCAAACACAAGAAGTTTGTTGTCGGAATCTTCTCTAACGAAGTTCCCATTGGTGTCCTTTGCTCATGAAAGTAGAAGCTGTAGTAACTATAGAACGCCTCAAAATGGAATCGGTATCTTGACCCAAAATGATAACGTCAAGAAAGGCGAAGCCAATACCTTGCCTGGGGCAACTGATAATGGCAGATGTTTTGCTGTGGGAGATGCAAAGTACCAGGGCACTCAGGCAGGTGATCTGAAGTTATTTTCTGGTAGCCAATCCGTGGGTGCTAGTTCTCAGTTGGTGACTAATGACACCACCAGCGTATGCAGTGAGCAGTGTACTGCTCTGGATACTCAATCTGGGACTTCATTAATAACTGTAGCAAGCACTTGTAGTCATCAAAGTATTAAGAAGTCATATTCGTGGGATCCAACAATTGCATCAGAGATTATTGAAGATATTGTTTCTGGGATAGCTAATAATGGAGTTGCGGTTGTTAAAGATTCTACAAGACCAGTGCCTTCTTCCCTTCTTGAGGTTTCGGAGAAAATGAAAATAGATAGGCAGGTTTTTAGTCTTGATACTGTTCCTTTATGGGGATTCTCATCTATCCGCGGAAGAAGGCCAGAGATGGAAGATGCTGTAGCGGCTCTGCCACGGTTTTTTAAAATTCCTCGTCAGATGCTAATGGATGGTCCTGTTTCTAATGCATTGAATCAATGTTTGTCAGCTGACTTGTTTGGAGTATATGATGGACATGGGGGCAGCCAGGTAATTTTTGTGCCTTAGTAGTTTTTGTTGTCAACTGCTATCTTCCCCCACCTATTCTACCGAGGGCTAAGTTTCTTGTAGGTGTCAAGTACTATGTGGTTCTCTGATTATAGTCAACTCATGTTAACCATCTTTTTGTAGGTTGCCGATTATTGCCGCGACCGCCTCCATTTAGCTTTAGCTGAGGTGCTGAATATTGAAAGGGAGGACTTGCTTACTGGAAATGGTGCATGTAATTGGAAGGAGCGATGGGAGAGAGTTTTATTGAGCTGTTTCCATAAAGTTGATAATGAGGTGGGAGGTATGGGAACTTCTGGTGCTGATGATCCTAGTCTTGTACCTATTGCTCCTGAAGCTGCTGGGTCTACGGCTGTGGTTGGCATTATTTGTCCCTCACATATTATTGTTGCAAATTGTGGTGATTCAAGGGCAGTCTTGTGCCGTGCAAAAGTAGCAGTGCCATTGTCTATAGATCACAAAGTAAGGCTTTTGATGTAGAACATCTTTTTGTTTCTTTGTTTTGTCTTTCCTGTAGTTGTTCTACCTTGTTTTGGGTTTTGACATCTCTAAACATTAAACTTCAGCCAAATAGAGAAGATGAATATGAAAGGATAGAAGCTGCAGGAGGCAAGGTCATAGACTGGGGTGGATATCGTGTTTCTGGCGTGCTTGGGATGTCAAGGTCCATTGGTACGTCTCTCTTTAATGTACTTGAGAGTTTTGTTCTGTTCCATTTGCATGTCACGCTGAGCTGATTTGGTACTGAACCACTGATCCTAATGGACTTGAGAGACTGCTAATGTGTTTAGTTTCACCAAAATGTACATTTTCCAAGTTGGATAAGCACCAACAATTTGAAGAATGCAAACTATGATAGTAAAATTCTTAAATTTCACTTTCCACAATAATAGAGCTTCTGTACCAAATTACCAATAGATGCCAAAATGCCGAATAAATTGCCCTCAAAAGAATAGAATCCGTTGAATTTGTTATGACTAATAGCGACTGCCTGCCTGAAAGGCCTTGATATCTTAACTCCTGGGTGAGCTTTGTGAGACTGTTGTACAGATCAAGTTTTTGTCCATATAAATTCTAGTAGTCCACCACCAATTGCGGTATTAGTCCGAAGTCGGTAGGATGACTTCCATTGCTCAGCATTTGAGCATTATTCCGCCAACTAAGGCTGGAACGTTTGGACTCGCATTGTCTTGATTTGGCCGCCTTTAGTTCATCAAACTTAGACTTTTACACACATTTTTCATTTGTGAGACTTTGCAGGTGATAGATACTTGAGGCCCTATGTAATTGCAGATCCGGAAATGACGTTTGTGCCCCGATCAAGAGAAGACGATTGCCTCATTTTAGCTAGTGATGGTCTATGGGATGTTATGACAAATGAAGAGGTCTGTGAGGTGGCGCGAAGGCGAATCCTCCTATGGCACAAAAAGAATGGTGCTAGCCTAGCCAATGAGAGGGGTGAGCGAATTGATCCTGCTGCTCAAGATGCAGCAGACTATCTCTCACGACTTGCTCTCCAAAGGGGAAGCAAGGACAACATCTCTGTGATTGTTGTGGATCTGAAACCCGTAAGAAAGCTCAAGAAGAAGACCACCTAGTACTGCTAATAATAAGCTGCCTCTGTAACTGTTTGCGTAAATTGTATCTATTACCGGAACCTCATCTAATTGATTGTTAACATTGATGAGACGAAGGTATCATTGAAATATAGCTTTCTTCTTCTTCGTCGTGCAGCTAGCTTGCAAATATACAGCTGCGAACATCTTAGGATTCCCAAATTATGATGCGATTCTTATATTATGGACAAAAATGATGCTTTTTGATATTTTTTGGGTGGCAGAGCACATCCTGTGGTCTCAAATCGTTGATTCCGAATCTTTTGTACTACTAGTATAATACTAGCTGCCAAAAAAGTATTTCTTGCGAGATTTTTGGGGCGATGTTTCGTTTGCATCTGTGTCACGACTACAATCCCAGTAATTTCATGCCTTTGTACGCCTCTCTGGAGTGGTGGAAGCCTCGTTGAAGAACCCTACTCCACATGATTCAGGTCGGCCACAAGCTAAACAAAAGCTAAACCAATCTTTGGATGTTTTCTTTTGCTCTTGGATGTTGAAAACTTTTTATTCACAGACGGTTCAGGCTGTAAAGCAATGATGAAGAGGACGAAATTGTTGATAACAACGAAGGCCCAAAATGGCTCTCTCTGCTTGTAATCATATCTTGAGTTACACTTAGTGTCTGGGTCGGCAAGATGTACTGTAATAACGTACTAGCAATTTTTACTAGGGGGCATAACAGCCGCCGTAGGAATCGTCCGGTTCATTTTCGGCAACACCTAAAGCCATCGACTACTTGAGAAATAATGAGTATCCTCGTAGATTCAGCTCATTCAAGTATTACGAACAAAACAGAGCCATTTCCGTCTTTCAATGCATTACATGCAGAGGTAAATATTTGAGCTTAATACATGATGAATAGGTGGGGAATGATGTACTGCTATTATCCTGCATTTTTGTGCTCAAGCAAATTGTATTTCAATATAATAGAGTTTACAAACACTAGACGTCAACCCAACTTCCAAACCCTGAATATGAATAGCTCTGGAAGCATCATTTCTTCCAGCCACATTCTGCCTGCCTGCCTGCCAGTCAACCATTGCTGGAGATTTCATCCGAAATTCAGCTAGATCCCCAAGGATAGATTCTCAAGGTGTCCGAATTAGGCTAGCTCAATATCAAAAGCAGCAAATACAAGAAGGCACAGGCTGTCAATGTCCCAAATTTAGAGTTCTGTTAGTTCCAGTGGAAGATGAGATCAATGAGTCACCCAAGAACATTATCATAACACTGACAACCGTAAAATTGCACACAAGCCTACAGGCTTGAAAGGTAATGAAGCAATTTACTTCCAGAAACTCTCTTACCGTCAAGAAGGAAGAATAAGAAGCAGATTTCAGATTTATTGAGATTAAAGCTCATAATTGCCAAGCGAAGCATGAACGACGGTTAACCATTTGGTATTAAAGTTCAAGACCATTGAACAAATTCCGGAAATCAATTGGCACTGAAAAGACCAAGAGGAGAAAGGAGGAAATGACACATGAATTCCATCAATTTTGGCACTACAGGACACAACGTTAATGACACTGCAAGGTCTAGTAACAAGGTAAACACAGTTTTACTTGTGCATGCAAAAAGAGTGTGTGTTTCAACATTCAAGTGAAAAATCATCTCCTCCCATGCCCACGACATCTTCAACAGACAGTTAAAATGACAAGTACAGATGGCAATATTAATCAGCTCTCCATTGTTTTCAATTAAGGCTGTCTAGATTCAGACTCCATTTTTTTTAGTATCAGCTGGGGTGGGGAAACAGTGAATATTTCCTTATAGGTTTCTAACATGTAGAAAAGATGAACATACCAAGAATGATTACAATGTTGCAAGTGGTGGACCGGCACTGGTAAAGTAAGGAGCAAGATCAATATCCAGATCTCCAAATTTACTTAGGAAGGGGTGCGTCTGAATTCAGCAAGAGAAACTTAGCCATCATGTGTTAATGGAATATAATTATGAAGAAAAAATTGTAAATACTACCCATACCATGAGTTCATTTGCTGACAGCCTATCTTTTGGATCTTTCTGTATACTGAAAGAAGAGAGCACAAATTACATACTTGTGTGTTAAAACATTATATGTATGTTATGTCCTATAGGCATATAAAATGAAATACAGTTGATTATCTCAAATGTAAAACTCGATGAACGTGCAAAATGATACAGCCAACTCAAATTGTGATGGAGACAAGTCAGATTAGAAAGAAGATATGAAATCTTAAGGGCAGGTACTTGTAGACAACTAGGCTATAACCTGTAGCATGTTTGATCCCAAAATAATTTCTTTTCTCAGATGTAGTAGTAGTAGTATGTTGGAGTACAATATGCATTGCATATGACAACAAAGGAACCACGGGCTTGCTCCAGAAAGACCAGAGAGTAAGATGCATAGAAGATAATTGGACTGTTTCCAGCTCATCAACAACCATTTTGTTAAAGGACGATTGACTGATAAAAAGTGGCAATCTTTACCATGCAGAGATAAATGAAACAGAATTCTGGAGAATATAGATCAGAAGGTGCACCGAGGGGCAGGGTGGTCAACAATGGTTTCCATCAGCTCGTACACATTAATCCATCCTTCCCCAGGCTGTGGGGGGCGAATAAGGGAACTGGCCTGCTTGCACACTCAAAGCAAAACCAAACCCAGACTCCAGATGTCACTTCTGTAGCCATAGGTGCTCCCAATGATCCTCTCGGGCTACAGCACAAGAATGAATATAAGCAACAAAAACAACAAAAATCCATTAAGAGAACCAAGAAATTCATCTGGCGATCCTGTTTGACTAAAGAACACATTTGACTACAATCACTTAGAAGCCAAATCCAATGCATGCAGGATAATGGAAATAATACTCTTATCTTACCAGATAAGTCTATTTGGTAGCACAGAAGGAAGCTAGTCAGCAATATATGTTTAGGCAAAGTGAGACAAGTACTCACAGACATATAATTGTATGTGCCAACAAATGTATTAGCCAGTCCTGATGTGCTTGCCTAATATTGCACTGACAACCAAAATTCGGTGATCTTGACTTCACCTCTGTGATTTACTAGCCAAAATTGGAAGGTTTTAAGTCCCTGTGTATAATGTGGCTTTTCATGGCTGAAGATACCACAAGCCCCTTCAGTACCTAAATTGGTGGAAAAGATTGACATTAGAGGTACTTAAGAAAATCATCTCATGTTCAGAACACAAGTTATGTGTATATCCTACCTGCTTGCAGATTGCAGCAAGATATGGGCTCCGGAATGGTTTCTAACTTTCTTTAGAAAGTCTGCCAGAGATCCTCCATCCATATACTCCAAGATTATGGATACTGCACCATTATCATAGAAAGACTGGTAACACACAACAACAATAGGGACATTGAGATGACTGGTTGATTTTCAATTCCTGTGCAATGTGCCTGCGAGCAGACTCTTCAATATTCATTTGAATAACCTGAATGTAAAGATACTATTAGAACTCTCTCTCAAACAACAAACAAGAGAAAGTCAATAAAGTAACGAAAACCACAGAGCAATGAGAAAATACATGTTTCATAAGTCAGAGGGTTACTGACATGAATCAGATACTCATATGCATGGTTTTAGCATGAACGGTGTGCAAGCACACAGGAAAAAAGTGACAAAGCACAAATGTATCCATCATGGGTGAGGTTCAAGAACACTGCCAT
Organism: Coffea humblotiana; assembly: GCA_023065735.1. Lineage (NCBI taxonomy): Eukaryota > Viridiplantae > Streptophyta > Magnoliopsida > Gentianales > Rubiaceae > Coffea > Coffea humblotiana. Next base: position 8,861,799 of record CM041213.1, read on the forward strand.
GAGTTTTCTAAACAGATTCAACAATTGTAGGCAACTCATGAACTTTCTTCTTGATAGGTGGGCATTTTCTTTTTTCTAGAAAAGGAATAAAAGACATACACAAATTTCAGTCCCAAGTTGGTACAGTACCTTTTAGGGCAAAAAATTGCCCTGTCCATTTATGTTGGACCAGGCGCACAATGCCCACCATTCCCTTTCCCGATGAACTTTAAACAGCCATCAAAATCTGCTAAGCTCAACTGGTTATCTGACGGCCGTATAAGAGATGGCTGGGGAAGAAGAACAAAGAACATCAAAAAAATATTTCAACAGATGCTGCAGTTGCAAGCAGTTAGGTTAAGAATTAAAAAACATATATATACTCTCAACAACACAAGCCAAGAAACATATTAATTCAATAAGGCATACCTAAGATCTTATATGCATAGAAACCAGACATAATAAAAAGTAAAAAAGAAAAAATTCAGCTCAAACATCCACGCCATTTTTCTGTTTCTGTTGAAAAGGAAAGCTTTAAGTTAATAACTATAAAGACGTAAAAGATTATTCTACCCATCATTACTTAGTTTCTAGGTTGAGATCCCCAGCATGTTCATAAATGAGTAATGAGTTTTGGATTTCAATGGGCTTGACCCCAATTAAATTGGGCCATGGGCAGAGCAACGTAGAGCACATTGCAGTTCATCTCAACTAAAGACAAGGCCCCACCTACTCCAAGAATGAAGCTAACTGGAATGGAGCTGCAGGAAAAATGCCAACTCTAAAGAGCAAAAATTCTTATTTGCCCTAAAAGAAAAGGATTGTACCTGGTTTAGGGTGACACTGCTGACAATGGTGGTTACAAAGCATGATGCATTACGAAAAAAGAGCAAATCTTTAAAAATATATGGAAATGATGCTGCTGCTCCACATGTTATGAACTGGTTTTGAGTTGGATCCGCATAAACTCCATTAAACTACTTGTATTAGCAAAACCTCTTTCCCCACACAAATATGCAATTAGCATACGGATGTGTGAGGAATATTTAAAAATGCAAGAGGTAAAGGTGTCTAGCTAATTTCTTTAGGATATACCACTGTGGGATGGTGGAAGTTATTTTGCAAACACTGATTCGACTAGTTCATCAAATAGGAATCTTTATACCCATTTTAGAATCTGGTACCTGAGTAAATGGAAAAAGTTACTTTTACTAGTCACCTTCTAACCGAATCTTACTTGTTCTAAAAGGTGTTTGCCACACCATGTATATACCATAAAGCATACTCCCTTAGGCTTCAACCTTCATTTAAAATAAATTTTAAAAAATAATGTTTGAACAAATTTTATATTTCTATGTGCATTGTAAAGTTTTGAAATAGACATCCCTAAGAAATATAATTTTGTCATTGGAAGGTATCTGCGCTCAACAAAGGGGGGATTAAGTAGCATGTAGACGAAGAAGAAACGTAAACTGGACAAAGGAGAAAATGAGAAGAAATTTTTTCCGGAACCGACTCCTGTATCCATGAATACCAATGTTTTCAAATTTACGATAAAAATATCAATAATATTACCGTAACAAACGTACGAGCCGAACAAACAAACCAGCAAGGAAAATATGAGAGCAATTTTCATTCACGCCCAATTTTTTTTTTTTAAAAAAAAAGAAAAGAAAGAACGAAAGAAAGGAAAAGGTTAAAAGAGGAAATCAGAGAAAAGCTTACAGCTTCAACTTGATTCTGAGAAACAACTCTAACCCCATCTCTGTTGACCAAGAGATCACCATCCTTTGAAGGTCCCCGATTCAGTCCTACCCAAAACAAACCAACCCTGACATCAGATCAGACAAAGAGCACTAAATTTAATCACATAACCACCACCTGTTTAGGGGGAGTTCACTTTGTACGAATATAAAAAGAAGAGATGAGAGATTGAGCGAGGAGGAGGAACACAAGTACAAGAATTTAGAAAGAGCAACTTCATCAGGAGGAGGGAGGGACAGCTTGAGATTAGGTGCTAAATTCCCCTTCTTCATTCCTTCTCTCTCAGAATCTCTCTCTCTCTCTCTCTCTCTCTCTTTTATTGTGGTTTTCTTTTTGGGTCCCAAGGCAACAGGATTACTAACCACTTCAGTACTAATGCTGCTAAAAAGTAAAATCCCCCTCCACCAGTCTCCACCTCCAGACACAAAGTAGCACTGCTGGCTTATATTGATTTGGATTCTTTCAAACAAATTTGTAGCAGTAAAAAATACTACTAGTATTAGAATTCAACCAACAGACAAAAAAAAAAGGAAGGGGGTGGACCTAGGGGGATCAATCATCAACGGGAGGAGTCTCAAGGAATTACTGCTTGTATTATTTGGGAACCGGGGTTAAAACTTTTTTTAAGTCAAAGTCTAGTCTGGTCTTCTTTGTCGTGCTTTATTATGCGATCCAGAGTCGTTCGCAGACTCGTATTTTTATCGGTTGTTGGTCAGCTAGAACGCTTGAAACTTGAAAGTGGCGTCAAAAACCCAAAATGACCACCAACCTATCTTCACTATTACACCTTTTCCTCCACTTTCGTTTTTGACAATCAAGCGGCGCCCTCTTGCAGACTTTTCCAATTAATCAACCTCTAATTTTACTCGGAGTAGGCTCAACTTTTACTAATCTATTTTGCGTTTCTGACAATAAACTTGTACCTGTTGACTTTGATAAACGAACATAGAGATCCCGCACCTTCCGTTCGTACTTCCTGGTACATCCTTTTTGTTTTTATCTCTGATGTAGCAGGATAATTTCTCCAGACACAATAACAAACTAGGAGGCATGAACCGCGCGTCGGGCGGTGATAATTTATCATCGATGCCCATAACATATGTAGTGGGTATATAATTTTGGAAAATAAAAGGAAATTGACTTTATTAGATGTAATAAGTGGGAATAACAAAAGTAACAGCTAGGACAGAAGGAAAGTTTGTTGCTTCAAACTCCAAAGGCTAAAGAACTATACAAAGATTTCGGTTTTAGATACGCAGAAACAAAACAGAGTCTAGTAATTGTCCAGTGAATGAATTGTCTAAGTAACAAACATGTGGTCTGCAGTCTACATATCACTATTCCAATACTACCGCTGCCTAAGAACTCAGCCCAAGAAGAAAGGCTCTGAGCTGGCAGCATACGGAGTATCCCAAAGCAAATTTTTTAAAAAGAACAGAACCACTAAATACTATTAGTATCAACAGCAATATAAGCCTCAAAACTAATACCGACGCCACTACAAGCTCAAAGAAGTTCACGAGCTGACAAAATTTGCACAAGAAATAAGCATCCAAAAACAACCTCTCTAAACTGGGTAGCAAGCAACAACAGCGTATTTAGTGCACGTCACTTTGTTGATCACATCGGATGAACGCTTAAAATAGCATAGGAGCCTGGTCCGTTCAATTCGACAAGCCACACGATGGTACAACTTAAAGGTCTGCAAAAAGGTTGAATCGAAATAAAGTGGCAATTCAAGAATCCATGTAGACAATTCAGACCATTAAAATTGCATAAAAGAAAGTTCATTAATGACAAATCCAAATTACCTGGCTACACATAGCCTCATCGTCAGCAGCCTCAAACATGTCAAGCGCGCTAACACCAATTAGCTTCTCAGCTTCGACACCTAATGCAATAACATTTACACACCCAGTATCATCATGAAAAGTGAGCCGGATCCATGCTCTATAACAAAAATAACATTAACACCAAAAAAAAAGGAAACCAAGGAATACATAGGTTTTTTAAAAACTAAATAACAAATCCACGATGCACCTAGGGAAATCATACATTCCCTGACCTCAAGCAAGGTATAGAATTCCAGGGGTGGCAGAAAAATCATATAGCTCATAACAATGAGGACAGGCCATATGCCAAAAGTGAACAATGGCCAAGCAACTTCTACACGACCCTTAATCCATGCAGTTTCCCAATCATGATATTCAAACAAAAGCATTATCAAACAAGAACAAATATAAACAAAGGCAGTACCTGAATAAATAAAGTATACCAAAGCATCAAGAAATAGCAAAGGCGCTAACAAACGCATCATAGGACAGAACAACATAGATGGGAGTAATAGTCGAATCATGAACAGGGGGGTGCAAGACAGCAGGGTTTGCATATGCACACCCCTCAAAAACCAAGTGAACCAACTTAGAGACATTATCATTACACCTAAATCAGAAAAGAAAGCGAGAATATATGCATCAAGACAAGAGACAACAGCGCAATGGAGGAAAATTAACAAAAGAAACATCACTAACCAACTATCAAGAAGGTTTGCCTCAAAATCAGGAGAAACAAGCACAATAGTTGAGAGATGGATCGGCAGGGAGAGATCATGTGGGAGGCAATACCAACACCCGAAGCAGTAGCAGTAGCCATTCCTAACAAACAAAAAGCACAGGTTAAACTGCCAGGGGCCAACAACCAAGGTGCCCTTTGGAGAAAAAAAAGGTCATAAACAGACCGTTGCTAAGAAAGCAGAAAAGACAGCCCAAACCAAAACTCTCTAGTACAATATAAAAGCTTAAAATTGCAAATCAACTAATCAAATCCTAAACTGAAAAACCTTAAATTAAGCAAATAAACAAAGAGCATGAAAAACCTCCGAAGGTGATTCCAAAAGAAGGAAAAAACACAAAACGAACCTTTGCTGTAGATTCCAAAGCCGAATGCACAAGGCTAGGATGAAAAACCAGTAAAATAACCTAAATCATAAAAACGCCAAGAACAACATCAACAAAGTACAGTATGTAAGAGAACATATAACAAAGAAAAGCAAAGGAAAGGAAAAGTCACAGGAGAAAACCTACAGCATTTAATTCACCATAGTTGAAGACATACTTGGAACAACTAAGGTAACCATATATTTCCTTTTTTCAATGAATAGGCAGCACCAAACATACGGAGTTATAAAAAATCAAGCACACCTCATACAAAAGAGAAATGAAAGAGAAAAGAATTCTTTCACATCTTGATAAATACTTCAAATGTATACTAATCCTATGAACAACATTTGCAAAGCAGGCATCTTTAATGGATTTTTAAGTGGCTTTCAAATAGAGGCATGAAAATCAGTGCTATAAAATTTAAGACCATAATACTTCAAAATTCAAAGGACAACAATACCACAAGTTTTGAAGCTTTAACAAAACCAATGACTTTTCATGGCCTTCATAGTCAATCCATGAACAGTAAATTCTACTTTTGCAAGACAATTCCAAGATTTGTAATAGCCATGAGAAAATCATAAAACACAAAACAAAATCTAAACCAAATCAAAGATTCCAAGTTAGTTCCTTTACATTTCTTATCATTTTCTTTAAGCTTCTACAATCATTTTCCCATTTCGCAAACAGAGCACGAAAATAAAGATCAATCTGCAAATGCCTTATATAGTGCATTTCCTAAAATATTAAAAACATTAAAAAGGACAATTTTTTTCAAGTGAATCACGGTGATATACCTTGACGGAGATTTTTCGGTCGCTCTGGGGTTGCTTGAACTTCTTGACCCTTTTCTTCACTATCTTCTTCGAAAGCAAAGGCACCGCCATCGCTGCTGATTCTTCTTACGTTTTCCCTCCTTAACCTGCACATTTCACACACAAATCACAATCAGCTATCCATCTACAAGCGTCTGTAAAGAATAGCGCAGCACGGGGAAGAAGAAGAAAGCTGCAGTGGCTGAAGGTTTGAGAGCTTACTGTGGATTAGGGTTCTGCTGAGCCGCCCAGGTTTGGAATGGGAAAAGGTTGTTTGAGACCACATTTAAGAGAAAATGAGAAATTCGGTGGCCTTCACAAGCCAACGAGAAAAGCAAAATCGAAGCAAAAAAGGATACGAAGCAAATACGCAGAGGAAAAACGCACCAGTAAAAGAAACTCGGGGAGACCGAGCTTAAACGCATGAAGAAGATGAAACCAAGCTCACAATCAAGCTGGCCAGAGAAGGCGGTGAGAGGAAGGAGCTCAAAAAGGGGAACGGGTTCAAGGGCACAACCAATTTCAGAAAATGGAAATGAAAAAAAGCAGATAAGAAAACCCTAGGAAAAAAGGGCACAACCAACCCGTCTTGGAATTCAGACGACATTGGAAGACACAGCCATGATAAATCACGCCACTTACCATTCTTGAGAAAGCTCCGCTGTTAGCTCTGGACAATGCAGCTGTGAGAGCTGGGAAAGGAAAAGAACTGGTACGGCCATCCATTCCAAAGCAGAAAACCCATGGGCGACCAATTACCCGAACCATTCCAATGGAGCATTTGGAGAAGGGCAGACTTACACAGCTCATGTGCGCGGCACATGACGACGGCGAAACCTCTTGGTGCATTGTATGGTATGTTGATGAGCATGTTCTTTCACATGCTCATAAATTCCACTTCTTCTGTTGCAACTATGAACTTTAGAAAAAGAACAAATCTTAAACTCAGTCTATAGCATTATGCAGGAGAACGGAGCAACACATGAGTCCGAGACCATCCATAAATACATATTGACAAGAAAGAGTGTGGGAAAAAATACAAACAAAAAAAAAGGGATCCAGTTCACATGTACAAGTGATTTGCATAACTGTACGTCATAATCCTATGATGTAGTTTCTAATTGCTGCCACACTGTATCAAGGAAATTTCTAGTGCAAAAATTTCAGCTCTCTATGATGTTGAAGGAGAATTTGGATAGCAGCTGCGGTACTCCTGATATTATTGGTCCGTAAGTCTACATAAAAGAACCATCAGATGCATTAGTCCCAACTTATGGGCTCAGAAATTGTACAAATATGGCTGTAAAACACGCTACAACATTATCAGGGCTTGATTTTGACGCGGAGTGGCTCACTGAGGAATCCACAACGGAAACTTGGAATTTCTCAAAAATTTTCAAATTCGTGTGTTTTCAAAAGTACGTGGCAGAATTGTTCCTCGTACTACCTGAACGTATCAATTCCATAAAATTCTACTATTACACTAATGTCTTCAATAAGGAACAATACCTTGTGGTTTTCATGAAGTTGACATAGAGGTACTGCAAGAAGCTTGAGATTCCTCGGTACCGTGAATTTCTGACTCTCAGGCAACTTCACAAGAAAGAGTTTTGTGCACTCCTATAGAGGCAGACGCTCAGAGTTTAGGTACTTGGAGCTCAAGAACTTGTACCAGGTAGGTGACAAATCCACAGTCCAATGAAAAATACATCAATTACCTTTGGCCTTTTTATATTAGGTGGCAGATAGGGATAAAGTAATGCATCAAAATCAGGCCTCCACCACATACCAAGGCATTCGCCCACCTGAGCACTCAGCTGATTAGTGCACCGAACAAGTATATCTATCAAGTGAATGACAAGCATTCGCATACCTCCCAATCAGGCGCACCACACTCTCCAACAGCAGATAACTTGCTTGAGAGTTTGCGCTTTAAGCATTGTATATCTAGAGCATAACAAAATTATACATATAACCCTTGAAAATATGACGATTTTAGGTCAAGCTTTGATCTCCATATATGCATAACTAGAGTTAACAGAATATCCAGAACAAAGCACATACCTGATTCACCTGTCCTCAAACGACCACCTGGAAGCTTATAGATCGAGTTCCGTGCTTGCAACAGCAATACGTGGGGGTGCTTGAACAATTCAACCTGTAACAGTTACTTTATCTATTCATCAATAAAAGAACTAATTACACAAGTAATCTAGGTCAGGGAAAGTAAATGGCCACATACTCCATCTCTCGCATTCATAGAAACTACAGATTTGTACAAATTGCACTATACATATAGGAATCATACACTGATGGAGACACATTAACTATTAACTCTATTATTCCACAGGGGTGCAGACTATCATTTCCTAAACCAGCATTTTGACCTACGGTAGTTGCAAAGAAAATTCCAAATCCTCCTAATTGTAGCTCAACCCCTTTTAGTCCTGAGAGATATTCAGATTGTAATAAACAGGTCCAACAACAATTTTAATTTCAAGTATATCTATAGAACATGCTAGGACATCAGGCTTGACAACAGCCAGTTTATTAACCGAAAAAAGGCTCAATCAAGCTGAGGACTGCTACCCCCAATTCATCAATGGGCCTCTAAAACTTGTTTCCTCACACAGGTGTATATAACAAGATATCAACATAGAATGTTACCACATTTTTCCTCAAAATTGGAAGTAAGTTGAAGAAAATTGCAGGAAAGCCATAATCTGTTGCTTCTAGTGAACCAAAGAAAAGTTGAAAGATCATTATAATGGCGCTAACCAGATTGAGCCTCAATCTTTCATTGATACTGGGAAGTGAAGATCAGAAACACAAACTTTAGTGCGAAAGACTTGGTGTGGTTCTGATGTTCAGCTATGAATAAAGCCTAATACTTGTCTATTTGGATATGATTTTTTCTGACGAGTGCCTCCATTTAGTTTGTTGGCTCACATATATAAACCATTACAGTTAATCGATCTCACAGGGCCAAACACCATGACATCTTGTATAAAAAACAAAGAGATACTCCAATCAATGCTTAAATTTCAGCATAGGTCAACTTTCCACAGGCCATTCAACAGTCAAGCTGATAAATAGGCCACTAGACGGGGTAGGTTTTCTCAGGATAGAACTTGTAACCTCACCAACATAAGCGAAAATGCTTGATAACAGACAGAACTAATTTTTGCTGACAGTATCACCTTCTTCTCACTTTGTTCTATTTTCCTTTTTGTTTCTTAAATTCCTTTACCCGCCAACTCCATATCAAATCCTTCCTCAATGCCTCAGATTTTTAACATGATTTTGTCGGAATAAAGTCTATTTTCAGAAAGAGTAATGGTAGTAATATTTGCAAAAAATTTACCAGGCATGACCCCTTATTACATTAAATTTTTTATTATTATTATTACATTAAAATTATTCCTTCATTCTTATTCACAGTTTAAAAAAACATCCAAACATTAGCCAACGAAATCTCAGATAGTATCTCAAGCTAAATAAGAGTAAAATCTCAATCTTCCCGTCGCCCCCCCCCCCTCTCCCGGGGCCAAAAAAAAATATTCACGTAGATCACTTAACAAAAATCACGAAATACATCAGCTGTGAGTAGAAAATGGACAAAATTCATTGGGTAAGTTAAGAAAATGCAAAAATCACAAAATACATCAGCTGTATCGATCACTTAACAAGGTCTATCAAAAAATTCACAAGCAATTGTAAAAGGAGAAGTTAAAAATGCAGGAGTTAAATGGAGTTCTGACCAGCATTACAGCTTGCACACAGGCCCTTAATCCATGAGCATCATAGCTGAATTTCAACAATGGATAGAAATTAAATTAGCACCACAGCTACAGACGATTAAAATTGTTGAAACTAAATTTGCTCTATCTATCATCGTACTTGAATTTCATCCGAAGGATACGATCGGACGTAGTCTCGTCCTTAAACGGGACAGCTTCTTTGGAGCCAAAATAGTAGCAGTTCAGCGGGTAAATGTCCAACACGTTACCGTAATTCTGCACGCTACTACCGTTTTGTACCTGTGGTAAATCAGTCTGATGATCCCTACTCATCTTGCTATAGCTTGTATTATTCAATCTGCAAGCGTTTGGGAGAACAAATAAAAACAGAGAAGAAGACGACCAGGTAAAGTACCGCTACTTAGTAGCCCCAGCTGCATCGTTGAAGGAGATTGGAGGATAGAATATTGTAGAATAATCTTGTCAAAGAGGAGTGGGAAAGGAACGTGGCCATTCCTGAGAGAATCGGAGGCTGAGAGCGGGAAAATAATAATAATAATAATAATATTCACTGGTAACAGTGGCGTTGGGGCGTACCGTCCCAGAAGTTTCCAGATAAGTGTACTTTTTCACTTCGACAGTGGGAGTGGCTGGCCCAGATTTTTTTTTTTTTAGGATTTTTTGTCATAAAAAAATACTATAATACTTTTTTAATGTAATATATATATAAGATAAAAAATCATTAAAAACATATTTATAATGTAATTAAAAAAATTCTTTCGTAGATAAATCACTATCCAAGCATTCTTTACGTTTGTGAAACACAAATTGAAGGCTGAGATTGGGCAATAAGGGTCCAAAGCTCATTTCGTTTATCACCGAAAATTTTTTGTGTTTGGATTTATAATTGTTGTACAACGAAAAGACCCATGATTCATTAGGCAATACAGGACGTCTAATGTTCTTTGTTCAATTATTGAATACATGACATAAACGTAAAATTTAAATTTAAATTAATTATCATATATTTAATAATGGTAATTTATACATTATCAAATATATATAAAATTAATCCTTAAATCAATACATTTGGTCGAGGAGGAATGGGGGAATGAAACGTGGCTGCTCCAAAAAGATTTGGTCAATTCCATTTGAATTAACTGTTTTTTAATATGTTTCTGAAATAAATTTATTATAATGGTACGTATGAAAAACTTTTATATTAAATTTTTTTATTTACATATTACTGTAATATTCTATCTGAAAAACTTATTTTTAAAGAACAGGAAAATCTAAACGGAAAGTGTTTGGGCATTAGGATGTCGTCCCACAGATTTCCGGAAAAGTGCTGGCTGCCAGTTTCTATACAAAGTTTTCGTATGTGGATCGGGCCCAATGCGTATAATGTTTTTAGTTTCTACCTGGATGAGGGGCCCAATTCACATGAAGTGTGTTTGTGAAGTGAAGGGATTGGTCTTGCACAATAGGGTCCAAAACTGATTTTGCTTTTACTCTTTTACAGGTTCTTGAGTGTTTAATTAAGTTCAATTAGAGTCAAACTTAAGATCGATTTCAAGCATTTTAGCTCAAGTAGTACTCAGGGCCGAAGGCGCTTACGATCCTGTTAGTGTAGCATTCGAAATTGACTTGACTGGTTTCTTAAGATTTGATTAACTCGAATGGTCGAATAGTAGCCACCGAGTTTCTAAAGCCGGTGGCTGTACTATAACAGCTAATTAGGTGCTCTTACAGGGAATGGTGTCCCTTCCAAAAACATTTTTTTTTAAAAAAAAAAAAAGGGGATTTCAAGTAACAAAGGAAACAGGGAGGTGATCTAGGATCATTTCAAGTCTATTGTGGCCCATGAAGTCGAGTAACTTATTAATTTCATATTCTCTGATTGCCGAAGATTGGTGCTTTTTCCTTCTTTACTACTACATAGAATTGTCAAATTGTCGTTGATGTCGAGCGTATTTGTTGTCCTCTTCTTCTTCTTCTTCTTCTTATTAGCTATGCTGTTCAACCCTAGCCTTAGATTTCTTATATTATTATAAGGAAAAATTATTTAAAACATTCCTTATACTTTTGCTAAATGAATCTTTTCAATTTTTACTTTTAATATATTAGTTTTATGTCCCTTATAAATTTAAGTCAACAAAATTTGGTTTCAACGTAAATTTTCAATCACTTTTAGTTTGAAATCACCACATAACTCATATGTAATCATTTTTTAGGAAACAAAAAGATCAAATTTCATTTGTTTAGGAACAAAAATGAATATAATTTGGGTTAGGTCTTACTTTTTAGAGAAAAAATGAATATATACTACGGATCAAATTTCATTTTTTTATAGGCAAAAAATGAATATGAATCAGGTTATTTGTTTTAACTACAAATGATATATAGTTTTTTGCCCCTAAAACTACGTGTGAATTATGTGACGGGTTCAAGGTAAAAAGTTGATAAAAAAACCTACGTCATGACCAAAATTTCTTGATTTGAATTTATTAGATACGTAAAATTAATATTTTAAAAATACATGACAAAAAAATTTTATTTTGGCGAAATATATAAGACGTTTTAAAAGATTTTCCCTTTATCACGATGGATAAAAAGAGCCATAAACTAGTTATTGGTACAAATGAACATAAAGAAATGTAACCAACGTTTATTGGAAAATACAACCCCAAAGATTTGGGACCAAATTCGATTAGCGGTGACCATTGAATAAAAGATAAAAACTTTTTGCGCGTGCAAGTGTTCTTAAACCTGGTTCAGTTGAATCTCTCCACGACTCGACCTCTCTTTTAATCTCAATAACATAATTACCACTTGACTCTTGGTCCAGAAAACTTTAGGAATTTTTAAGGTATCTCTTAAATAAATAGAGGGCATGCTGAGAGGCCCCCCCAAATTGTTGGGTAAATCGAGAACTACATTCACTATAAAGTTTCAGGGAATGTTGAATGGTATTACAATTAATCGAAATGGACTAGTCCTGCCCCGCGCGCAAAGCACTCATCTACAATAACATTTTTGTCATTATTAAAAAAAAAACACATTTGTCTTCTTCTTTATATTAAACCAGCAATATTTTTGGCGTCCTTTTCAAATTTTCTTAATTCTGACCAATGAATAACATCACAAGAAGTCTACTTCCACAATCTCCTTTCAATACTTTTCTTTGTCAGGTGTAGGGTCTAATCGGCTGCGGGGAAGAAAATAATCTGAGTTCACATGTGGGAAAAGGAAAAGAATAAAAGATTGAGGAAGCTATATACATGAAATGTTTAAGTTGCAAAGCAAAATCAATCATAATTAGGAATTTGGATTGTTTTAGTTGGAGAATCCATTTATCCAAATCCAGTTTCAATCATCCAAATTAGGATTACAAACGAATCGAACAACGTGAATCGATCATGAACAGCTCGAATCTGAGGTCGAGCTGACCAAGTCGAACTCGAGCTCGAATTTAAGTTCAAAAATACTAATATCGTTAGCTCGCGAGCCGACTCAAACTCGTGTGTATATATATATATATATATATCTTATTTTAATAGTAAAATTGCATATATATTTCTAATATTTTAATATTTATTAAGAAAAATTTATTATTTTATAAATAAAATAATAATTTTTTCATTTTTAAAACTCGAACTTGACATTTTAAACTCGTCAAGCTCGAGTTTCGTAAAATTATATTGAGATTCGACTCGATTAAGCCGAAACTTGATTCGATTAGATTTATTTGCATTCCTAATCAAAACTATCCGCATGACATGTTTTTCCTACTAATTCATGCAATATGTCCTATTTTTTGTTCCATTGTAGATTTGTAAGTGTATGTAGGATGTATTTGGATAGGAGATTAATTGAAAAAAATTTGTTTGAAAAAATACTATAGCACTTTTTATTATGTGATGTATATAAGATAAAAAATAATTTAAAATTATGTCTATGATATAAGTTAAACAATATTCAAATTTTTTAAAAATCATGCTAACTAGACAGATCCTACATTTTTGTGACGGTGGGAGAAAAAAAAAACAGAAGCATCTTTTGACGAATTTCCACAATTCGGCAATATAACAATTTATGGTGGTTGGCATTCATAATTCAAATTGTGTTTTTTCAACTAATTGAAAATGATTAGTAAACTTAAGAGAAATTTTATTTATCTCTTTTTTTCCCTTGTAGCAATGTCATTATTTTTTCTCTCATATATCCAATTGCTCCGTGAAAAATTATCTTAATTATACCACCTCAAAATAGCTAAGAGGACAAGAAAATCTTAAAGAGGGATTAAAAAGTTTCAGCCAAAAAAAAAAAGGAAAAAAACATAAAAGCATTCAAAGGCTGCCGTAGAAAGACGGGAGGAAAGAATCTTCTTAACTACAGTCCATTTTACGGTTCAGGAAGTATAAAATGAATCTTGCCAACCGATAGGCCCTAAATAAGAACCAAAACAAAGACAAAAGTCAATATGCAATTCGTGGAAATAACAGTAAAACTTTTGAGAATTTCCATTTCTGTTATCCAGCTTTAAAAGTGAATTTTTGTATATCATTTTCCAGTTTTTTTTTCTATATTAATTATTCCCAAGTCTTAGGGCTTCAAATCCTCTGTACCCAAATAGTCTCTGTTCTCTTTGTCCCTTATTTGTATAGCTGCCACGTGTCCCTAACCTTTTATTAACCCAAACTCAAATAAACCAATAATAATCTGTTTACAAGTTTTGTTAACCAAACTCAAACCAAACAGATAACTCAAAACTTTTTTTTATTTTCTTTTTAACAAAAAAGAGTCTTGTTGATCATAAACATAAAAATCAACTAAAACTCTTCTTTATTTTTACCCCAAATCATCTTTTTCTTAACCCCTACCCCATGTGTGTGTTTATATCAATTTATTTAGCTCTTTCTAATTTTTTTACATCTTGTAATTATGTAAATGCGATGATTTAAAATTAATTACTTAATAGTTTTGAGTTATCTGTAAAATACTAAAATCAGTCTTTGAGCAAACCTGTCAATCAACTATTATCGGTTTGTTTGAATTTGAGTTAACAAAACTTGTAAAGCGATTATTATCGGTTTATTTGAATTTGAGTTAACAAAAAGTTAGGGACACGTGGCAACTATACAAATAAGAGACAGAGGGGATAGAAATTATTTTGGGGACAGAGGATTTGAAGCCAAGTCCTAGGTTCGGCTTCAGCCGAATCAAATACGTCAACTAGTGCTTATGCATATTCCTAAGGATACTGATTTCAGTCTTCGGATAAAGTTTGGTGGCAGCACAACAGTTATTGAATAGGTATACCAAAGTTTTCCTCAAAAAAAGAAAAAAAAAAGAACATCCCTTTTTTTTGGGGAAAAAAAAAGCATACTAGAGTAAACTAGTTTACAAGACACTTGTAAAGCATATGGTATCCTTCAATAATTAAATCACTTAAATTACATTATTGTATTTTTAAATTTTACATTATCATATATCACTTACTCTTTCTATTTTTACGTCATTAAATTAAAGTAACCTTATTTACACGACACTTATAAATTATATCATATTATTCAATAATTTTTTCCTTTTAAGACGAGTGAGAGAATTTATAATCTTTACTGCCTTACCATCAAATACAACTTTCCCGGATATCACTCAACGGTTAAATCACTTTTATTACATTATTGAATATGACCTGCTCTTTTATTTTGCATTATTAAACTAGTAGTATAACGCAGTGACTTTTTGGATACATCCCATGTAAAAATCTTAAATCAAATTTATTGTGGCATTTTCTTATTCCTCATATTTGAGTTCTTTTTTTTTCCCCCTCTTTCAGGTACGCTGGAGAAAAGATTATATATGATGCAAATGAAGATTTTTGGCAATGCAAAAGTTTTTCTCCCAAAGCAACTCTGACAAGAACACAATTTGCGTTGAAGAATTGACCGTAATTCAACTTCTTTCAGGACCACTGGGGCTGGTCTGGTTGGCCAAGAGTTCGAATCTCGACACAAACAAGAGTTTGATATATTTGGCTCACCCATAAGATAAGATTGTTTTTTTTTTCCTTTTTAATTTTTATAAAGTGCAGCAAAATTAGAGTCCGAAGCTCGCAAGAATATTTTACTCAACAACGGATCATCGGAGAGGAGAATAGGAGGCGGTGGAGGCCGTTACCAAACTCCTCTATTCGAAGTCTCTCACTCAAAGTCAGTCCAAAGTTTATGATTGAAGAAAGATACAAAGCTTTCCGTCCCATCCACTTCTCCTATGCATAATAGTCAGCGTCAACAATTAATTTTAAACATAAAATAAATCAAAAGAATTTGGACTACTCTTTCGTCTCCGCTTCCAACTCCAAACAACCCCTGAGTCTCCTGTCCCTTCATCACGAATTGGAGCTCAACTACTCCAAATAGCCGCTTCCCCAGCTCAAACTCCATAAAGGCAGGTTTTCCCTTCTTTCTTTTTCTTTTAATCTTGGTTTTATTGTAGATAGAAATGGTGGGGTTTTTTTAATTTTTTGGGGCGGTTAGAGGTGGTGGGGGTTGAGGAGGCGGGGGAGGGTGTTGGTGCTGTGTTCTTTACTTAATATGTTTCATAAAATTTGGTATTTTCCTTTGAGTACTTGTATCTTGAATTGCTTTGCATTGAAGTGAAGTGAGATGATTCTAGATTTTGATTGCGGTTTTCATTTTTTTTTCTTAATGGGTTTCTTTGGGATTTAGAAGTTTGAGCAATAGGTCTGATAAAGTTGCGAATTTTTAAGCTTCACTTGGTAAAACCTGAAAAGATTGACAATGCAAGATTGAACTTGATCGTATGATTTCATGCTCTCAGTTTTTAGTGGATTGTTAAATCGATGCTTGAAAAATTAGATGTTGATGATGAATGAAAAGAAATAGGTGATGTTGTCATCATAATTGCTTATGCGCCTGCGGGGTATCACCTGGTTATTGTATATCAACGTTTGATTGTTCTGTTACTATGCTCTCTTGCACTACCCTTGACTAAAATTGGTTGCTGAGTGATGGAATAATAGTGAAGTTTATGTTTCTTTCATTATATCAGGTGTTGTAGAGGTGACAACTGACTGTTAGGCGATTTTGCTTTGGAAAACTACACATGGATCAAAGTGAGTGCCTTCAGTTGTTTATTTGTTCTACTTCATTTCAGAGTTACATATTTGATACCAAGTTCTTGAGTATGAATGTGTTATCGGTATATGTTCCGATTTTGATAATCATGCGGTAATAATGGTATATCATACTGGGAATCCAGAAATTGTTGACACTCCTATGAAAAGTCTTTGATCAAACAACGAGTCATTGGGCAAGGAGGAGAGGTAATGTTAGGTTAGGTCGGGTGGCATCACTTCCTCTATTGCGTGCATTGTTCTTCATGGTGTTGTAATAGGGTTTAGGAAGTTGGCATTTGCTAATGCAGTTATGCTTTAGAATTTGACAAATTTATTGTAACTCAAACTGGGAAATGTACTGTTAACTTTTGTGCGGGGTTTTTTTTTGGGCCCCCGGGGGGGGGGGGGAAGAGATTGGTTAACTTGAATGTTGTGGTCAATGAGACATGCCAATTCAAATTTAAGTTCCGTGAGTGTAAACCTCAACTTGGCAACAGTATGTTTATTAAATCATTGACAGAAGGAAATTTTCAAGCGTGATGGCCTTGTTATGACTAGATTGGGGCTTGTTGATGTTACAGATATTACTATCGAGGAGGGAGATGTAAAAAGTGGCCTTGAATTGGTGAAATCAGTTTCAGATAAGCATCTTGATCTTTTGAGACCATCAGCCCGATATTATTCAATTTTTAAAGGTAGTTATTCTGTTTGTGTGTCATTGTTATGATGTTCTTGCATTTTGAAGTATCATCCATATATTTGTTGTTTCTAGATGTTTATGTCTTGCTCAATGTCTTTCTATTGTTTTACGATTTGGAGATGATATATCTCCTGACATATCTATGTGCAATATGTACTAAGTTCAAAAGGTTCACTTCTTGTATTATCAAACCTTTTGTCCTCATTCCATTTCAAATTTTATTGCATTATCAATCTCCTGACCATGTTCCTTCCTTCTTAGGCACTTCTGTTCTTTAATTTGAATAAAGCTTCAGCTGAATGCCATATTCCCCACTTGGGCCATGATACGTCTAGTGGCTAAGGTTGAGGCCTTAGGACTTAGAGGTCCTGGGTTCTAATCCCCCCTTCCTGCTCCCCACTTCTTAAATCTCTCTCTCTCCCCTACTTAGAGGGGACAAAAAAAAAAAATCATGCAAGTCTTTAGCTTGATTACACACTTTTACAGTTGTAGACTGATAATTTCTTTGTAGTTTTTATGAAAAAGAAAATGAATATGGTAATTAACGTGTCTTTTAATGATAGGGCAAGTGGCAGATGCTTCTGACCGTGAGAAGGGTAAATATACCCTGATCAGAGATGCAGATGACTTCCAACCAAGCATATATGACAAGCCATTACCGCTGTTTTGGCTGTGGAGTTGGGTGGTTTTCGTACGTCTCTGATCCATATTTACATTTTCACGATGCTTATCGTTGCTGCTAGGGGTTGTGCTGTTTCCTTGTGCATCTTTGTCTGATCACCACTTTATTTCTTCAGATTTCTATTAGGATTTGTTTGCCCAATAATGTGGTAACTATGCCACATTGCTGTATTTTGGTAATTACTACAAAAAGGATCCTAGAGAACGAGCTGGGCTTGCCGCATCTGCAATAGCTGTAAGTACTCCATGCTCTGCTTATGCACTTGCGCTTACATAGCCTATACAGGTCTTTACATGTGAATTAGCAATCAAAATGCAGTCCCTGGAAAGGGTTGTATCTGAAAAGTATCGCGCATTAGATATTCTTATATATGCCCTCGAATTTATTTCTTTACTTATTTTTGGTGCAGGCAATGGCATTTTCTGTTTTCTTGTTGATCATCTTAGTGGTGGTTCTACTTTTTTAGCTCCCGCCTTGACAGTTGCACGTGCTTTGGAGGCATTTGTGGGCAAGGGCGGTGTGATCTGGGGATTTGTATATTTTTCCTTAATTCAGCTGCGATGTCTGATGTAGATATGATTTCTTAGAATCAAATCACACGTGACTCCATTTTCCACCGATCACTATACAGGGGGAAAAAAAAACACAAAGGAAACAGAAGAAAGAACTGTAGAAAGAAAGAAGGGGAAAGGTAACCCGCCATCGAAGAAACGACTACAAAATGGGCTAAAGCTCTGTCATAGGAACCGTGATTGAGAGTGTGTATTTTAGGAACAATAATACTATGTTGTTGAATAAATAATTTTTTTGGTGCAATGACGACCTTGCTCTACTGTTGGAGATGTTAACGAAAACGACTTTCATTGTGGATGGAGAGAGATGCAGAGAGACGCCCCTTGTTCATATGGCAAGTCAGATATTCACAAGGGGTCCAGTCACAAAGGTATAGCATAAAAAGACACTCGAGTTTCATCATGTGAGCTCCCCTTTTCTTCTTCATATGCTGATAAGGAGGGTCCAATAAAAACATCTAAAATTCAGGCTCTTCAAATTAATATTGGTGCTTCACCATTGAAAGTATCGTTCGAGTTGCTGGCCTCTTGGTACTTTTTTTACGTGTCTCATTGTATCTACAAATGCAAATGTATACACAGGACAGAGCAACCAAAATTCAACGATTAGCTTTATGCTTTACAACCACCGATATCTCACAAAAATTAGATTACAAGTCCCTGACGGTTTACCATCATAGGAGAAGGCTAAGTACAAAAATTAGATCCATAGGGCTCAAAACTTTTCCAACCCGGTACTCGTGCAAAAATGCACCAGGAACAACAAAATATGAGACTTGTTCCAGTTCAGCCTCAAATAAAATGGGTGATTAATAGTTTGATCAAACCGAAGCAATACAGCAATCAGAACTCATATTTTCATGATGGGTTCGCTCTACACTCACACATCTGTTCTTAACTTTTCACTGCTAATCGCACGTACTTGCCATCAATATCAAATCTGGAACTAGAATTGATCTGCAGATAGTAAAGAAATCGCAATAAGATTATGCTTCATAACAAGAATAGGAACAAACAAGTCCTTAAAAGCATCAGGTTACCTTTTGCTGAAGAATTTCAGCAACTCTGCTTTCCTCAACTATTGAGCCGGATTCCTTGAGAGACTTCAAAACAAGTTTTATCAGTTTCTTGAATTTCAGTGAGCCATCAGGATTCTGCCAGCATGCAGGAAAACAGTTTTACGTATGGAACAGAAATTTCATCATACACTCTACTGGAATGAGAAACATTGGACGACGATGACAATGACGACAATAATAATAATAATAAAAATAAACTAGTGGTATGGAAGAGCTAGAGGAAAGCAATACGCACAGATTTCAGGGATGAAGTAATCAGCTTCTTCCACTTTATTTTCTTCTTGTCATCTTCGTTTTTAGGAGAGGGATTCACTGACTTGTCGTCTTCAGACACAACTTCTTCATCTTTCTTATCCTTCTCTTTCAATTTTTTCATTTTGGTTTCTCTAACATGGATAATTTCGCCATTGCCCGATTCATCAGGCATATCAACCCCAGGTATTTGCCTGGCATTGACATTTTCAGACACCTTGAGCTTTTCTCTTCTTACTCAAATGCAAATTATCATTTTCTGCCACAGAGTTGTCCTTCGCAGCAGCAATTAGTATTAGATGGCTTCTGTTCTTTTTCTTCCTCAGTGGCTTTGACAGCTTCATTCTTTGCATTGTTTTCAGCTGGAACATCACTCTCCAAAAGGTTTCCTTCACTCTGTTTTGGCTGCTTCGCTGCATGAAAAGCTTTTGCTTTTGCTATGTGCTTCTTCCCTTCTGCATGGAGAAGCAGGGTTTGCTGACTAGTAACATTGGTATTACACAGACTGCAAAATAACACATTAACATTATCAAAGCTCAGATCTAACTTAAAAAAATGGGCATAGAAAACGAAATATCTTAACCTAAGTCAAGATCAAATAAGGCAAACTGATGCAACAAATCCATCTACACAGAATAATTTACAGCAGGCACAAAGTTTCATATCTCATCCATAACTGAAGAAGATAACTTGTTGATTTCCCAATGAAAGGCTAAAACATAACAATCTTTGTAACTGTCTCAGCTTTACACATCATCACCAGATCTCAAGGATCCCATTTAGCGGGTCTAGGGTTGAGTAAAGCTCATATTGTTTTTAGTTCAAATTTCATAGTATGAGCCAGAAACAAAATCTGTCAAAAAATAATCTAAACAAGAATCGGGCGCAAAAGATGATCTCTGTACTCAAAGTACTTGCAAGCTAAAAGCAAAAGCATTAGGTGTTGCAGAGCATATTCCTGTCTTAGTGAGGCTCTGGACTTCATACCATGCAGCTATACATTAGTGCAGCCAAGTAGTTTTATTTTCTTTCCTTGAACATCTCTTATGTCAAGAATTGACACAATTTTCAATATAGGTACATGGGAAGGCAAGTACCTGCAAGACCATGGGGCACGTTGAGATAATCCAACATGTATATCAATATCTGGTTTCTGTTTTGAAGCACCGTTAGGCTTATTATTTGAGCCATTAATAGCTTTCCCTTGTCCCTTTGGACCATACTTTTCCTGAAAATGAGAGTATTATATCACTTTCAATCAGTCAAGAATGATCAAAGCTTATAAACACCAAAATAACTACATACAAGTTAATAATTAGCAAACAAAGTAGAAGATGAAGGCTAAATTCATCATAAGAAAGTTTCAAAATGAGGACAGGCAGTACCTCAGAAAAATTCATATCACAATTGGTTCATATTATTTGCCAGATTACAGACACACATACTCTAGCTCTTCCTGAAAATAGCACCCTGTTTGAATGATTCTCATATATCTTAATCGTTCATATATATGTCTCTTAACATTTCCACTAAAAACTTTAAATTACTATGAGCATTCCAACCGAAAGTCAAATTTCAAATGACTTATGATGTCCGTGTAATGCCATACTAATACTATACCCATAATATAGTAATTGTTTGATATGTTTATCAATTCTTTTGGTCCTGAACTACTAATAACCCTCAGTTTCAAGCCACTCAACCCAATGCATTGAGTTCCACAAAGATTGTCCAAAGAAAGTACACATTTTGGCCAAATCAGCTTAGCAACAAGTCAAAAATTTTGCTTTTTCTACCACATCAATTACGGTAACAAAAAAGCATATTGGCATTAAGGTAATATGGGGAAAAAAAGAAATATGAACAGATAATCAAGAGCTGGTATAAACTCAAATAATAGACAAAATAACAGTTAAAAAAATCCAAAACAAGTAAACGGATAAAATAAAAAGGACAACAAAGAATGAAAAGGGCCCGAAACATACAGCTTCTGTGACGCACTGGGTATGGCTTTCAACATTTTGTCGCCCAAATATTTCTCCACAGTCAATGCACGATAGCTGCACAAAATTCACCAAAAAGAAAAGGATGAACATTCGAGTAGATTCAATTTTGAAGCAAGAATCAGCTGAACCCAATTCAAGAAATTAAATTTACAAAATTCACGAAAAAAACAAGGGAAAGAGATACCTTGGATGCAGAGCAGGTCCTAAAGTGGTTAGGCAGCTTTGGTTTCTTCAAGTTGTCTCCACAGACTTCACACTGAAACCACACCATTTCTCTCGTGTGTGGATGTTTACCGATGAAGAAATTTCTCGAGAATGAATTCCGCCTACAACATTGTCGTTGGAGAATCCTTTGTGGTAAAATCCGGTCGAAGTATAAAGGGCTTCCATTTGCCAGGGTTTAAGGCTTTTTTAAGTGTTTAGGGTTTTTCGGTTTTGGGCTAATGAAAGAACTCGTAGATCGCTTTTAAAATTGTTAAGCCCACATTGCGAGATAAGTACCGACGAATGTTTGCAGCAGGACTTTGTTTAGAACACATTTTTTTTTCAAATATTATTTTATTTGCATCATAATTACGATTCTCAATTAATTTTGATATTCTCAATAATTTTTTTGTTTCACATACATTATATCACAAAAAATGACCTCAATAGAAAATTGAAAAGTAATGGCAGCAATTGATTGAATTCAGTAGTTCCTCGTATAAAATTATTGACTCTAGAGATATAATAATATGGAGAAGACAAAATTGTTTTGAGCACCAACAGAATTGGAAGCACCCCTCTTTCAAAGAGAGGAGGACGGGTTATTAACATTTCATTCGATGGTTAGTCATTCGATCTGAATGCTACATGAAGAATGTAAGCCAAATGATAAAACGGAAAGACCTAGAACGTAGAAGATCGTAACACGAGTCATTCGGCATATTTGGATTCATAAATCCACCCATGGGGTACTACACTATTTATTTCTAATAATATCTCAAATAATCTCTTTTTCAAATGCTCTATTCGCTTAGGCCAGCTTCTAAGTTCAATTCTAGTTAAAATAACTTGAATTATTCAAGCATTAAATGCTAATTCAAATGTAAAATTTAAAATTTATTTCTTGAATGTGAGTTTAAACCATCTATACTTAGTTGATTTTGATTTGATTAATTGATCCATTAATCAGAAATACGATGCCACCTGTGAGCTTGGTTTGAAATCTTATTTAAGAAGAAGAAGGGAAAAAAAAAACTTGGTCTCTGTTTGGATTCTCCATTTTTTGAAAATAATTTTTTCATTTACAATACTACATTAATACACAACAAAACAACACATTCATACAATATATCAAAAATAATTTCAAATATATAAAAGAATTTAAAAATAAAATCTACACCATTTTTTTCATCCATCTATTACCACTATTATCATTTTTTGCTCCTTCTCTTTCCATCTCTATTATCATTCTCTTTTTCTCCTCCATTTCTTTCCTCCTCCTTTCTCTTTACTCTCCTCTTTCTCGTCACACCCACCCCTCTCCTCTCTTCCGTCCCCAATTTGGCTACGACCAGAGGCATCAATTTGGCAAATCGAGGTCTAATCAGGGAGGGGGGAGGGGGAGGGGGAGGGGGGAGGGGGAGGGGAAGGCGGGATGTGACTGGAAAGGGGAAGGGGAGGATGAAGGTAGAGGAAGAGGAAGATAGTGAGGAAGAGGAGGGAGAGAGAGGGGCGGTGACTGTGGTGGATGGTAGTGTTAATTTTTTAAAAGTATCAAAAAAAATTTAACCTTTAAAATATTCTAAAATACATGCAAAAAAACACCTTAAAAATACCACTAAAAATATCTATAATAAAAGCATTTTATATACATTATTACAGTAAAATATTTCAAAAGCACCCTAAAAAACTGATAATCTAACGAATTTTTTGTAGCCGTTGCTAAAATCACACACTCTCGAAGGACACTTGCGAGAACGGCAAGTCAGCAGTCGAAACTTAGCAAGCTGAAAAAGGACACGATGATCAATGAGATGCCTTTTGCATTATTAATAAACTGGAAAAGTGACAATTAGCGCTGATTGATGGCTACTAGTGGTAAACCAATCATAAATTTTCTGTTGATCTCACAATTTAATGTTAAGCACAGTATTTACCAGGTGTCACTACCCCTTGGTTTTCGGGAGGAAAATGGAAAAAAACAAACAAAATGTCACTACCAAGTTGGCATCCTGATTTTCCGTTGGCGGCAATTGACTACTCGATAAATACAAAGATCTACCACTTTCAATATGCTCCACGGCACAATGAACAGTGACTTGTGATAATTTTTGTTACCAAATTCATATTTGGCATTACAGGTTTGTCAATGCAAGATGTATATGGATCACCTACTCTTTCAGAGAAGAACAAGATGGCTTTCTCGGTGCAAATGGGTCAGCTCGAAGACAGGAGCCTAGCTTGCTGGATTGATCATTGAATTGTTGAATTTTGCAGTTGAGCTCAATGTTTGGCTATCATTCTGCCTCTCCGAGCCATTATAATGAGCTTCATCAACCCCTTTCAGATTTCATACAACAAGAGAGGAATTCACACATTTGATACGTAACTTGTTTGAATTGCTATTTTCTAAAATTTTCATTAAAAAATGTACAGTAAATAAATTGATGTTTATGAAGTAAAAATACGTTCAAAAAATGTGCTCATAAAAAGTGTAAAAATTTTGTGGAGGAACTGGGGCAGGTAGATTATACTGATCTCTTTCATATCGTTCTTCTTCGTAATTATACCATATTTCCTCATGATCTGTTCTTACAACTATACTTTTACCTCACATCAGAAATTAGAGGTCATGCATGAAGATTATACTAACAAGAACGTCCAAACAAAATCGACAGACAAATCACTGATAGGTTTGGAAACTAAAAGGATGCCTACTTAATTATTTGAGCTAGATGTCGGCCCTTTTACAATTAAGTTATTCCTATACTATTATTTTCTTTAAACTTACCTTGCTGACACATTCAAAGAACTTGCTTGATCGGGACCAGTTGGCTCAAAAATTCAATGTTACGGGAAGGAGGGAAAACCTGAGTTGTTAGCGTGTTACTGGCTTAATGCTTTGATTGTTTGTGGTGTAAAGCAAAGCAACGCATGAGAGGCAAATCAGGATAATGATGCAGAAAAGGAAACAAAAATTACTTGTACCATTAGAGGACGGATCTCTTGTCTTCTCTATTATAATCCAATCATTGCTTGCAAGAGATCTAGTAGCTATGTAGCAGTACAGGAAGATTTCCACGAACTGCAGAGACTCGCGCCACCTATACTTGGAAGTCTTCTGCAGTCATGCGAGAGAATTATTGACAGACTATTTTGCAACTGTCCAAATTCGCTTCTTAAGAGGACAAGAATAGCTAATTGGACAACAACATAAAATCCCACCTAATTCACGGTATGAGTTCTCTTACAGGCGTAGAAAAAAAGGCAGTTTCAATCAACAATAATTAAGTACAAATAGGGAACTGAGAAGGACAAGGTGTTCCATACATACCCTGATCATCCGGCCCATAACTTGTGGTATCTGAAAAACAGGTTATTGTATCGACTAAGAAATACGTACTATAATGGATATTATTCTCTTACTTCTACTTTAAGTTAGTTAAAAAGGATCGACGTCAAAGTTCTATAGCCTGAGTTTCCATAAAACTGCAGTCCTGAGCATTATTGTGCTGGTTTTGTTGGCTTGGCGCAGAAGTCTGAGAAACTGAAGCTGAAAAAAGGGGGTCTGACCTTATTTTTATATAGAAAAGAACCAATGATTGAATGAGCTGTTAAAGATTATGAATGTGCTTTCTTGGGCATTTGCTATGGAAGGATATTATACTCAAAAAGAATGGCCGTAATACGTACAGGTCTGCAACAAAATAATTTCTTCGATTGGGGATATTTCTAATGATCCGGCTAGCTATCTACTTTTGAGTTCGGATTGCCCAAGAACAATTCAGCAAAAACCCATTAAGAAAACATGGAAGCATTGTTCAGACGCCACACACACAAATACACAGATTTCTAGAGGTAATTAAGCACGTCATCGGGACCATGAGTTTCTTGACGGCTATGGATCCATCATGGAGTTGCTATTTCAAGGCATTTGACATTGTGCCGTTAAACTACAGCCACAAAAAACAAGTACGTATTGTCGGTCATCAAAATGAGAAGTAGGTATGCTGTTCCTATACACTATTCAATAAGAAAATTATTTTTTTGGTTAAGGAATCCCACTCCTATATTTTTTTAAATTATAAATATTTATTGTTAGCATACACAATAGTTTTGATACGAAAATGCATGAAGCTTGGAGCCCTTCAAGGGCTACTTCTAAATTTTTTTTTTTTATAGAATTGATTGTTGAAAATCAGTCAGATTTCTCGTAATAACTCGTGGATCCACGTCTGATCTTAGAAAAGCTGTTTAAATAAATGCACAAGTATTTGAATTAAAACTACAAAAAAAAACTGATTTTGATTAATTAATGACAAGTGGCCCTCGTACACTGCATGAATAGACTTTTTTTTTTTTAGGTATTTTAGTAGTTTTCTGAAAGTATTATTGATGGTCACGGTACTTTCTCGTCTGAAAAAAAAAGAGAGAAAAGTAAAATCAGGATCTATTTTCAAGCTTTTAGGGAAAAAATTTCTAAAATCAAAATATCAAAAGCAATAAAGAATAACACAAAATAGAATTTTAAAAATAAAAAATCACACCTTAGAAATCATATGAGAACAAAGCCTGAATAACCGAACACATCATCAACATTTCCGAATTACTACAGAAAGAAAAATGAGCAATTTTCTGTTTTGTTTTAATCTAAAAAAAATCATGATTAAGGAGCATGATTGGATTGGAATGGAAATTGAAATGTGAGGTTAGAGCCTAGAGCCTAGAGCCGAGAGGAGGAAGAAGCGGGCATCATGGATCGGGTGGATGCTTCGTGCTAGCTGTTGGCAAGCCTTCGTGGCCGGGGACAATGGTTGTCAATGTCCAACCTGTCTCCATTCCCATCGATCGTACTTATTCCTAAAATAAAACTAAAGACCCTACAGCCGGTATTAGTTGTGATAAATACAACAATCAACAATCTCTCTTATACTTAACCTGTGCTTAGGTGGCGCGTGGAAAATTAATCACATTGTTAATTGAAGTTTATCTTGCATATGACTTTTCGTTTCTTAATTTGTAGTTCATAATAATAATAATAAAAGTAGTATGTTGAATTGTAAGCATCCAGCACTGAGGAGGCGGGTAGCTCATAACTCCACAAGTCATGGGACCTTTCCTTTTTTAAAAATGTGTTTGAATTAAATCACACGCATGTTATAGGGACTGGACACGAATGAATAAAGATGGTCGATGGATTTGAAGTCATGTCTTGTAATTAAACTCAAATAATTTATGCTAGTATTAATTATTTTTCCTCTGGGGATTAACTTAATTCTAATTGAATTACAACTGTAACACACACTGCCTGCATTACCAAATTGATCTCTCTTTTCTTTGCATATCACACGCGTAAAGAATATATAGATTTCTTAAATTTTGAATCCAGAGTGAGATTTGTATTTTTTTTTAATCGAAACGAGGAAAAGTCGAAAGAAAGAAGGGTTTTACTAATGGTGCACTAACCAAAAAGGATAATTTTTTTTCATTCCATTTAAATGTAACTTTTGATTAAGTGCATGGTTGTTTCTTGCTGCATCATCATCCTCCAAGAGACCTAAAAGCTCTAATGAGTAATGAATGGTGGTTTTTGACACTGCAATTCAAAAGGGCTTCCACCGATTGGAAAGTTTCTGCTTTTGGATTGTAATTTTCTAACAAAAAAAATTGTTATTTTTTATGGGATCACATTTTCATTTCACATATATCAAATTATTATAATAATTTTTCTATTAAAAAATTTAAAAAAATGCAATCCAAACCAGAGCAAAAATTTGCTACAGGTGAAAGAATGATCGAGGGAAAATTTGCCATAATTCGGCACAGCAAGAGGTTTGAAGTTCCGACAAACAAAGGAAATGCAACATGTGGTAGAAGTAAAAGATGCATATATGGACTGGATTGGGCGGGCGGTGGCAGTCTAGGGTACTTTTTCTTTGCTTTTGACTGAGTTGATTACTATTTTAAAGGTGTTTCTTGGTGTTTTGATGTAAAGGGATTGGAGGTTTTAATGATTACAGCCACGCTCCAAAATTTCCAATAATACAAGCCGTGACCTGTGTCCGCTAGCCTAGCCGCTTGCTCCCTCCTCCTAAAGTTAAACGTGTCTTTAGCTTGATCCACTCCCCGTCCCATCAAAGAACCCAGCACAAATATTATTCTTATTCTTATCAACCAAAGGGCGACTGATACTTGTATCTGTTTATGGGAAACTTCTACCATACGATTACTCCATTTGTCTAGAAATGAAAAGAAAATAACTAAAGTGCAACAACTTAATTTAATTAGAGCAAAATCAAGTATGGTCTTCATTAAGATCGGAATCGAGGTTCACAATTCATTGATTCAGTGGTAAAATTAGTATCATGTTAAATGCAAAACGTCCTTTTTTTTTTTTTAAGATACTTTGCAGGGTTTGTTTGAATAAGAGTTTATTTGGATGATTTATTTGACTGTAATATTTTTTGTGATGTGATGTGATGTATGTGAGATAAAAAATAATTAAAAAGATAAAAAGACGATTGAGATTTGTGAATCAAATTATTTTATCTGAAATCATTTCATTCCAAACAAATCTTGATGTGCATCAATATTCTTGATGTGCAGTTGTTGAGAAAACGGTTGTAGCAACAGCCTATTGCAAGACTTTGTTTTAAAATGCGGGACTGGGTGCCCAGTAAGTAGCTCCTATAACGAAGCATCAATGGACGAGACACACCAGAGCAAGATTGACTTCCAATTAAGCAAACCACCCTCCCTCCCTCCCTTGCTAGCTACCATTTGCTACCTTCCTACCGAAAACCATCATAAAAATATTCAACATTCGAAACTTGGGTAGGATTAAATATATGCAGCACCAAAATCAGTTTACCCCATAGCCAGATTTCGTGCCATTTTGCAATGCAATAGTAGTAGTATTTAATGTGATGCGGTATAGACTTCTGTTGCATGACGCCTTTCAAACGGGATATTTGTTGTAAATTTTGTTAATCTCCATTAGGGCTTCAATCATACATAGTTACCCCAAAACCTAATAGAAGCATGTCAGCAAAAGAACATATTAAAATGTTTGGAACCTTTTAAGCCAAGACCCACAGTCTTTTCTTATTTGGCTAAGCCAACAATCGGACGTAGGACAACCCCTTTTTTTGAAAATACATTACTGAATAGCAAAGACATTGCCCTTCTAAACTAATAATGGGAAACCTTCGAAAATGGGCATTGTTGGTGATCTTCACTAAATTAAAATCTAGTACCCCTAAGCTAATGATTAATGCTAAAACATTTGAGTACCTTAATGATGTATACCGTACAGGAGTGTATCCCAATTCCTGTTGCATTGCCATGGGATTTAATTATGGATCACTTACTGTGATTCCAATCAACTCTCTTTTAGACGAGTTGGTTATAAGGTAAAACGTAAGGTGTAGAAATACAGCATGGCACTTCTTTGATCTAGAGAGAGGAGAAGGGATCTTCTCCCTCTAATCCTCTTGGCTCAGTTGGACCGGAGGAGCAGGAGTTGTTGATTAACAAAAATAAAGAGAGAGAAAAGAAAAATCCGTATCTACTGTGTCGTGAACTCTCTATATAGGCCAAGCCTCTTTTCTTTCGTCCCAGAAAAGAAAACAAAAAGCTTTGCTTTAAAAGAACCTCTCTTCCGCCTAAAAGCCAAACCAGATCATAATTCCATGGAACAAGATGGAGACTCACCACCTTTCTGGTCCCAACCTTCAACCAACGCATCTTCCAACACCAACGCCTTCGCCGCCGACCACCCTCTCCGATCTTTAACCCGGTTGCCCTTATACTCCTCCTACCGATCATAGCATTGCTCGTTATATTTTTCTTACTTCCTCCATTCCTCACCCATACAACTCAAATCCTTCGTCCCACCTATTCAGTTAAAAAAAGTTGGGATTCACTCAATATCCTTCTGGTAATCTTTGCAATTCTTTGTGGGGTTTTGCGAAGAGAAACGACGATGTTTCAGCGGCGGATAGTTCCCATGATGATGAACGGGTTGCTGCTGCTAGTGATACAACTGCTCAGCAAGCTGAGAGCAGCACCAATCAATGGTTTAACACTCCTCTGGTTGGATTGGGAGGGACCGGGGTTAACCGGTTGAGAAGGAGCAGTAGTTCTTATCCGGATTTAAGGCAAGGACTGCTGTGGGAAACCGGAGAAACGCGCCACCGGTTTACGGATGACTTTGAGGTGAATTTATACAGGCATTCGCGGCAAACTGCTACCGAAGAACTTCACCGCCGTCCACGGCGGAGCGGGGCGGAGAGGGAGGAGACTGATGTTAAAGTGATCCCGGTGGATACTTTTGAAGTTCATTCAGCTAGGCCTCCCTCACCTGAACCGCCGCCGAAGCCAGCAACACCGCCACCTCCTCCTCCGCCGCAACCGCCTCCACCGGCGAGATTGAAGCGGAGGCGATCACTTCACAGCGTTCCGCCACGTAAAGAAAAGTTGGAAAAGCCACGTGTGGAGCCTAAGGTTGCTGAGGCTGAGTTGGAAGAAAGCCGATTACGACCTTCCCCAGCTGCTCCTCCGCCTCAGGCATTTGCTCCTCCTCCTCCGCCGCCGCCGCCACCACCTCTGGAGTTTGAGCAAATTCCAGAGCAGAAGCTCCAGCGGAGAAAGAGCGGAACGGCCAAGGAAATAACAACAGCCCTCGCTTCTTTATACAATCAGACTAAAAGAAAGAAAAGTTCGAAAAAAAGAAACAATTCTGAGAGTTCCAGTGAGAGCTCTCCGCCTTCTGTACATTCATCCGTTCCACCACCAACGCCCCCGCCGCCACCGCCTCCTCCTCCACCACTTCCTTCTTCTCGGGTCTTTCAAAATCTTTTCAAGAAAAGTAGCAAAATAAACGTATATATTCCCTTTCCGGCACTGCACCACCACCTCCGCCTCCGCCACCGCCTCCTCCAAATTCAATATTCAATAACTTGTTTAAAGGCGGGAGCAAGAGTAAGCGATTTAACTCGACATCATCAGCTCCTCCTCCACCACCCCCACCTCCGCCACCTCCGTCGTCTATCCTGAATACACTTTTCAAGCATGGAAGCAAAAGCAGGCGGTTCAAATCAGAGAGCTCATCTCCACCACCACCACCCCCGCGGCCGCCACCTCCACCAATGCAACAAATGTCATCAAACCGCAAGCCGAAATACACTCAACCTCAAACTCCAACAACAGTACCTGAACCTTTCCGGCGACGACCATCGTCCACCAGTAAGCCTCCGTTGCCGGCGAAAACAAGTATTTACTATGATGATTACATAAATAGCGGCGCACAGTCGCCATCAATACCAACGCCGCCTCCGCCACCACCGCCGTTTCCAATGCCGGACTTCAAATTCGTGGCTCGCGGAGATTTTGTTAGGATAAGGAGCGCTCACAGTTCAAGGTGTAGCTCTCCGGAACTGGAAGACGTTGACGTAATGTCAGTCAAATCATCGGAAGCAATGGACGGTGCAGATTCAATTGGGCAGTCAGTGTTTTGTCCAAGCCCGGATGTTAACCTGAAAGCTGATAATTTTATTGCCAGGCTCAAAGATGAGTGGAGGCTGGAGAAAATGAATTCAATGAAAGGGAAGCATGGACCATGGACCATGGACCAAGCCCAGAACTTGTTTGAGCCCAGTGATCAACAGGCATAAGCTATGCTGATTTTTCTTCTTCTTTTTCTTTTTCTTTTTTTGCCCTTTTTCAATTTTCCACTTATACAATTTTTGCCAATCACAAAGGAGACCAAATTACTTAGTTCCACTAGTTTATGGTTGAGAGTACTTAGATTGTGTGTCATTCATGGGTTGCGAAAATTGTTGCTCTGGTTGTGTTTTTTGTTCTAAATTGGAGCAACTTCTTGCAGAGAATGCGAGTTATATCTTAAGCTGTTTGGTTTGATTGAATTATTGAGACAAAAGGACTATGAATTTGGTACACAATATATAGTGCTACATTTGACATGGTTCTGCTTGTGTTCCCCCACAACCCCACAAATTCACTTCAGAGCTTTCTCATGGTTGGGATTAGTTTAGGGCTGAGTTTTGCTGCATGGATGGAATATTGGATCTGTATATGCTTTTTCGCTGTACTTAGTGAATAGAAGCAATTTGGTGTTTGGTCTTTCCTTTGGAAGGAATGGGCCTTTGTTACAAGACTAGAGATTTGATTAATTTAGGACCTTGTGAACATTTGCAGGGTAAAATGGTTTAGGTGATAGGGGGCTATGGCTACCAGCACTTTTAAAAGTTGAACAGGTGATCGGGATGGTCATATGACACAGAAATACTATGGGATTGTTTTTTAAAAACTAATTTTTCAAATATAATAAAAATTTTTAAAAAAGTATTTTAAAAAGTAATCTAAAAATTAATTTAAATTTTTTTAAAATTTTAAAAAATATTTTAAAGTATATTCTAGAAACGCTTCTACTTTTAAATATTCCAAAATATAATTTAAAAACTCTATGTCAGCAAAATTTTTTCAAAAATACTCCTAAAAACAGCTAATTCAAACGGAGCCTCTAAAAGCTAAGCTTCTGGCCGCTGAGCCAATCCTAGTAGTTGAAGATACAACTATTATTAAATGTTACTAATAAATACACTAATCTTTTTGCTTGCGGCTGTGACACTTCATCTAGTGACCAAATTAAAACAGAAAAAGAAAAAGCATCATACGTATATAGGCTTTTCCTATGATTGGGATGGACGGATAGCTGATGGAAGACGGAGTGTAGATGATGGGACGAGGCCTCTTCGGTTTTTTGGTTTCTTTCTTAATTCATGATTCTGGGAGTGACGTTAAGTTGAGTAGGCGATGCTTGGCAGGGTAAGAAATGAGATGGAGAGTGGAACAGAACAGAATATGCTTTAATTATCCACTTTTCGGCTTCAGCCTCTTTGCATTTTTTAATAGCTGTTTAGTTCCTTAAGCTTACTCATGATTAAGAGCCTAAAAAAATCTTCCTTTTCCTTTTGTCCTTTTTGGTTTTTGTGATTAAATAAAACAGAAGAGAAAGAAATGCAGGCAGGTTGACCCTGGCAGATATGCCGCCTACACAATTGAAAGGAACACAAACTAAATCGCAAGATTGTAAGATTGTGCATTAAACTATCTTAGAATCAGCATTCAACCATATAATAAAAGCGGAAAAGCTAAGACTTTTGTGTGAGATTCATGATGAGACTTCTTTAGACTGTAATTTCCTGGCAAATGCCTCTTCGGACAAAAGCAAAACAAGATACCATAAAGAGAGGCATACCTCTTCACGAAAGAACATACAAATGAACCAAGCAGGCTATAATAAGTTATCAAAAGCAAAACACTTGATGAGTTTGAACTTGAAAGCATAAGCAATCGATCACCTTCTGCTTTTGAGTATGGATCATCCCAATCGATCCCGCTACAACTATAGAGCTTTTTGGCCATTGCTTTGCGGAAACACCATACGTTGGTAGTTACCTTTAAACCACAACTAAATGCCCTTGGCTTGTTATTAATCAAGAGCTTGAATTCACCATGATATTTGAATACATTTGATTAATGTCTTCGCCATCTCTCATTTATATACTTGTCAAGACTATCTTATAGAAGGTTTTATAGCCCCTTTAATGAATCATTCTCCTAATTTTTGTCCACTGGCTAATTGCTCCATTATTCAACGACGGTAGCCATTGATCTACATTTTAAACGATTGAAATTTTCGCAATTCAAGGGTCAAAATTTCTTGTTCCATCCTCCAACAGTGAGTTGCAACCTAGGAAAACAATACCGAGAAAAAGGGCCCCTAGCATCTCCCGTTATATAAGAGGGAGACTAGAACATAACATTTGATCACTGAATTGATGTTTTCACCATCACTTTCGATCGACAGCCCTGTTTGGCAAACTAGTTTTTTGGCCAAAATTTTCTCCTACAAGTTTCTCAACAATTTTAATTACAATAATTTCAAAAAAAAATTTCCTCAAAATTTTTAAAATACACAGCTCAAAATATACAAAAACACACAAAAAAATTTCCCTTCTCTCCTTTCTTCTTCTTGCTCTCCTCACCTCTGCCCACCGCCATCTCCACTGCCAACTAACACCGTCTGGCACCTCTTCTGATGCTAACCACCTCTTTTTTTTCCCCTTTCTTTCTTTCTCTTCTCCCTCTTCTCCTTCCTACTTCCTTCTCCCCGCCACCCTCCTTCTCCCTAGCGCGATCCGATTAGCCGAATAACTTGAAATATTATGTGAGAGGGTGGCGAGGGAGAGAGAAGGAAAGAGGAGAGGGGAGCGGAGGGGAGGAAGGGAAGAGAAAAGGGAGAGAGGAGGAAGAAGGAGAGGGGGAGAGAGAAAAAAGCAACAAAAAAATCTGTTGTTACCATCGTCAGTCATCAAGAGATGTTTAAGCATCGGGGGGCAGTAGGGATGTAGCAATAAAGGAGAAGAAGAGGAGAAGAAAAAAAAAAGGAAAAAAAAAAAGTTTTACGTCTGGAAAATTTTTTCTATAAATAAAGTAAAATTTTGGACAAACACTCAAAAAAACTCATTTGCAGGCTTACAATTTTTTTGAGACCGATTTAAACTTTTATGCAAAATTATGATACATACAGCACTGATCACATCCTCATTGCTTTTCACTTGCACGTTGCACTGATTGAAGCATATTAATTAGATGGCCATGAGTAGTACTCATGATGTATGCTTCTTTCAACTTTCAAGTGTCAATTGTGCCTCAGCTTTGCAATTTGTGTGGCCTCATTCTTGATGAATTGGGTCAGAAAGTGGGGTTGGAAACTTGGAAAGTCATCAATTCAGAGTCACTGGCTGAAGGAACAGAGTATGCATTAGAATACTAGGATTACATGACTTCGAGAAGCCTGGATTTGTTAATCTGTGAGGGTACAGTGAGCAGGAAGGACCACAAATGAACAGAATCCACAACAGTTTTGAAGCAAATGTTGAACATTGCGTGTCTACGTGGATAATCCCTTGCATGGGAACCCCCTTCTACCATTAATTCTCTAGCTGCATGGATGAGATCATTCGTAAATCACGAGCTGACATAGCATATTGCCATGTAGATTGGTTATTTCTACCTCGAAGATACACTTCTGTTTAATCTTTGGGCACCTTTTTAAGGCCTGCTTTTAGTTCGTAACCTTCTTGCAACTTACCTATAGGACATTATGAGATGTCTCCAATAATTAACTTGTTCTTTTTGAAGGATTTATCACGATTCACAATCTAACTTAGTCAAGTTAAGCTCAAATTAATTAATTAATTAATTAAGTGGAGCAAAATACCATATTGTCAAGAATGGAATATTTTTAATGTGATATTTGAAATTAAAGGATGATTGAAAAATGAGTTGGTAGCGTGAACAAATAAATTTTTGTAAATAATTTATTGTCCAAACAAACAGTGCTCAGACCTTTTTTTTTATATATAAAATCACTGCAGCACTGCATCTCGTCCGTCCATAACCTTTCTCCGCTTTCCTCAAAAAATAACCAAAAAAAAGAGCAAAACCCATCAAAAGTTTCAATCCCAAACTAGCCCTTAAGCCTAGGGTTTAAGCCCGCCACTCCGACCAAATTCCACCATAACGGCACCAGCAGCACCACCACTATGAAACTGACTTCACCCGTGATAATCGAGAACGCCCACGACGACTCCATATGGACGGCCACGTGGACACCAGCCCCAGAAGATTCTGCCCCTGTCCTACTTACCGGATCGCTCGATGAAACCGTTCGGCTGTGGGACCCCAAAAAGGACAGTTGCATCCGGACTAACACCGGCCACTGCCTCGGCGTTGTCTCCGTCGCCGCCAATCCCTCCTGCAGAATGGCAGCCTCCGCCTCCATCGATAGCTTTATTAGGGTTTTTGATGTTGCTTCCAATAATACCATTGCCACCCTTGAAGCTCCCCCTTCTGAAGTCTGGCAGTTGCAATTTAACCCTGAGGTAAAAAAAAAAAAAAAAGATGGCCCTGTTCTTTCGGAGTAGAATTTTTTTTTTTTTACTTATTTTGGATAATTATGCAAATAATCCAATTTATATTTTATGAGGTATTTTATTAGTTTACTGAATGGATAATGCTAAAGTTGGAGTAGGACCTAACTTTTCTTTTTTTTTTTTTATTATTTTGGAAAATGTGGTTTTTCGTTTACCAATTTTTTTTTGATATAATGAGCATTTTTAGCTTAGAAAGTCTGCCTATAATGTTTTTAGTTCTCATAAAGCTGTGTCAGCTGTCAGAGTTTTACTTGTAATTTTAGTTGATTGCAGGTGAAAAGGTGAATAGTACCAGAGTCGTATTCGGAACTTAAAAATGGGGATTCTAGGGCATGCATGACAACTATTGAAAAATTTCAAATAGTTCAGGCATATGAATTTGAGGAAATTAACCATTATTAACATGTGAAACCGCAAATATAATGTATTACTTCACGTAGTGCAAGAATGTTGTGAGAGGTTTGCCTTTTCTTGTTTTGAGGGAAATAAATGAATAGGGCAAAATCAGGTTTTATGCTGGTTTATAGCATTAAATGTTTCCACAAGAATTGACTTAAAAAAGAGAAAAGCCTGTGTAAGAGATTTAGATGAAGTGGAAATTGAGGCAGGAAGTTACCTACATGGCTCAACAACAATAATGCAATGAGGACTCTAGATTTCAGGGTACCTGTAAATTGGCTTTCTTTTTCTACGGAGATTTCTGTCTAAGCTAGTTCATGCTTTCCGTAGCCACATTACAGTTTTGTTTGTTCCTATATACTCTTTGCAGTGTCAGCCTTCTCTTGCAGTAGTATTACTTTTGTGGATTTCGCTTATTGTCTTTAAACATGATTTCTGGCTAGACAAAGCATATATGTGTTGAATCTGCCTTTGGTATTATATGTCAATGTGTTTCAAGCTAATTTGAATTTGTTGGGCTACTCCCGGAACGATTATAAAGGCTGAAGAGTCTAACAAAGCATGCTAAAGAGCACTTCTTTTTCTCTGTCCCTTTGTGTGTGAAAGAGAAGGACAGATGAGTTTTAAAACAAAATGGAGCTTTTTATTAAGCAAGTGTAGCAATATCTAGATTTAACTGCTTGTTCCTGAATATTTGGCTATCATACTTTCTGTTAGTCTAACTTTTTGTTTCCCAAGTTTATTGTAAGTAGACAACAGATCTTAGAAACTAGTGTTTTTTGTCACATTGGGGCTACCAAAGGCAACGTATATTTCCATATAATGTAGCCCACAAAACCTTTAGTATATCTTTTTTTTTTTCAGTTCTCTTAAGAAGAAGAAAACTCATTGTAGTCTCATGTAATGGCATTTTAAAGAAAGAAGTTCATATGTTATGCTTGTTACCTGCTTATGCTAATTTATGCATGTGATATATGCATTCTTCGTATGTGTGGACTCTAAGAATTTGAGGTTTTGCTTTCTCCTTTGATGGCTAGTATTAGACATTGCAACATTAAACAAACTTGGTTTGCTTGTCGTCTTTTTTGACCTTTGAGTAGTGTCTTTATGTTGAATCCATAGTTACGTTGCTTGCATTATCATCTTAGCTGCTGCCATTTTTTTGGGTCTGACTAATAGTTGAGTAATTTGTTTTATATTTGGCTATTTAAATACTCAAAAGGAAGTAAACTTGGCGCCAAGTTAGTGCATTATAGGACATTTGATAGCCCAATCGCTGTGGCTACACCTGGAGAATCCTTTTAGCAGCTTTTTGATGAATGAACTTCGTGACCTTTAGGAAAAGATTCTTCATGCCATGATTTGCCTATTGCAACCAATTGTCATAATATGGCAAGATGTTGCCACTGGGTGGATGTTAATGTGGGGGGATATTAAGTGGATCATTTTCATTGATTGATTTCTTTCTTTTAGCTGCTACTTGTTACAAACTCAAGGTCATATTTCTTTAAATTCACGGCACATTCAAGATTCGTGAGTATTATTTGCTTTCTTCAAATGTTTGGGTTTTTCTTTTTCTCCTTCCTTTCCGTCCTTGGTCCTTTTTCTGTTTGCCATTGTACCTTGCTAGCAATTCCATGAATGTACCATCAGTTGCTGCCTTGAGATGTTTATCAGTTGTTGCTTTCTTAACAAGCACCAGGATCACTTAGCTTTGCACCGTTTCTCCTTGCATCTTCAGGGTACAATCTTAGCTGCAGCTGGAGGTGGCAGTGCCTCAGTCAAGCTGTGGGATACAGTTAAATGGAAGGAGATAGCTACATTGTCAATCCCTCGTCCCGAAGGTTTGAAGCCCTCTGATAAAAGTGGCAACAAGAAGTTTGTTCTGTCAGTTGCCTGGAGCCTTGATGGAAGACATGTTGCTTGTGGTTCAATGGATGGGACCATCTCTGTTTTTGATGTAACACGAGCCAAATTTCTACATCACCTGGAAGGTCATTGCATGCCTGTTCGATCCCTTGTATATTCACGTGTTGATTCTAGGGTACTATTCTCTGCTTCAGATGATGGCCATGTGCACGTGTATGATACTGAGGGCAAAACCTTGATAAGTACCATGTCAGGTCATTCAAGCTGGGTGTTGAGTTTGGATGCTTCTCCGGATGGAGCAGCAATTGCAACAGGCTCAAGTGACAAGACGGTTAGGCTGTGGGACTTGAAGATGAGAGCGGCTACACAGATACTTCGAACCACAATGATCAGGTTTGGGCGGTTGCATTTGGACCATCAGGGTCCTCTCTGCTTGCAAGTGTATCTGATGACAAAAGCATAGCATTTTATCAGTACTCTTGAGAATTGATTTTGCTCAAAGCAAGGAGGATGAAGCTTTATGTTAGTTGTTGAGTGCGCTTCACGCCGCTTGCTGTGATTATCAGATTGTATCATTAAAAATAGTTTGATATCCCAAAATTTGGCTCCCAAAATTTAGCTAACAAAATACAAATTCACTCGTAGCATCATCTCTTTTATTTACGCCTCGGCAACTAAGCGCCTTAATTCTGTCCTCGAATTTAACCAAGGTTTTGCCATTGGGACGGGATAAAAAGACAAACCCGTCACAAAAAGAACGGCACTAGTCAAATTCTTGCATTTCTTTTAACGTAACCACTTCTTAGTTCTTGTTTCCTACAGTTGTATAATCGCTCCACAACAGCTGTCCCTCCACAATATCCCAAACACACAGGAATATCACATTGGATGCCTGTTCTTTACCTTAAAAGACAGGACTTCCGCAAAGCTTTAAGACCGAATATGCTATTGCTGGGTCCTTTCTCATTAAAGAATTCCACATTATGGTCCTTATCTACTAGTAGTCACTACGAAGGACAGCATGCACGTGAAAAATATGTACCAAAAAAAAAAAAGGAATTCCACGTTATGGTCCTTAATTTTTTTTTTTCGACAATCGTCAATAGTCTACTTTACACCACTCTTATTCTTACTTTAGTCTATTTCTAATGGAGAATTTAATTGGGCCAATGAGGGGACCGACGAGTTTCGACAATCGTCAATAGTCTACTTTACACTACTCTTATTCTTACTTTAGTCTATTTCTAATGGAGAATTTAATTGGGCCAATGAGGAGACCGACGAGAACTGAACCACTATTGAATCAGATGAATTACTGTAGCATTTAGTGAGAGCCAAGATTTTAACCTTGGATGTTATCGATACTAAGCATGCACGTGAAAAACATGCACCGCAAATGCATTGTCCGTCAGCTTACTACGATCCTTGGGTGCGGGCCTTTCACTAGCACATTGTACTAAACCATTTGACTACAGATCAAAGTGCAGATCTCTAAATAAGTCACTACAAATCTCCAAAGACTGGATTAAGAACAAATTAAACTATCCACCCCGCCATTATTCTATTAAACGTTTTGGTAGTTCAAAGGGCCAAAGTTGACAAGTCATAAGCAGAAAAATACTTCATTTTGTCCCATCTTGACTGGCTGCTGGAACAACTTTTTTAATTTTGCAAGAGCTTTAACATATACTGGTAGGATTAATCCATACCAATTAAAGTCCAAAAAAAACTGGAATCTGCAAAAGACCGAAGTAGATACCACAGAATGTCGCCATCAACGCCACAATTTACCGTACTAAACTTCACATATTTAATATCTCACATATTAAAAGTCCATTAATCAGAGAAACTGTACCACACTAGTTCAGAACAAGAAGGAAAAACATATGACATGCATATCCTACTCCTACTAAGAAGCTCTACTATCTAAGTAGTTCTTCAACACATCCATGACAGCCCCAAAATCAGATTTCACTTGCACTGGAGGATTCGCTAAACGGCAAGACATGTCTTTGATCTGTCTAGAGTGATAATCAATCTTGGACTGAGTAAATTTCAAACCGTGAGCAGTACTCACCACAACAGTTCTGTCTGTCGGACCAATAATTCCACTCTTCCTAAGCTTTGTCAAAGCTGTTAATGCAACACCAGTGTGCGGACAAATAAACATCCCAGTAGAATCAGCCAAAGCCATAGCATCCATCAACTCCTCCTCGGTAGCCTCCTCCACAATCCCATTTGAATTCTTCAAAGCAAAAACAGCTCTGTCAATCGAAACAGGGTCGCCAATTTGTATAGCAGAAGCAAAAGTGGTGGTAGCCCTCACTGGCTGAAACTCCTGCCACCCTGATTTATAATACAAATACAAAGGATTTGCATTTGCAGCTTGTGCACAGACAAGCCTAGGAATTCGATCAACCAACCCCAATTCTTGGCACATTTTGAACCCTTTATAGAATGCATAGATATTCCCTAAATTCCCGCCGGGAACTATAGCCCAATCTGGCACTTCCCAGTCAAACTGCTGCAGAATTTCAATGGCAGCCGTTTTTTGTCCTTCCAGCCTCAAACTATTCAATGAATTCGCCAAGTAAATAGGTAACTCTGAGGTGACTTGACGTATCAGTTTCATGCATCCATCGAAATCAGTATCAATACTAAGCACAAATGCACCATTTGCTATGGGCTGAACCAACTGCGCCATGGAAATCTTATTAGCGGGCAGAAAAACAATGGACGGAATATTCGCAGCCGCGCAATAAGCCGATAAAGCAGCCGAGGTGTCGCCGGTGGAAGCACAGCCCACACCAACCAAGGGACGTTTCATTTTTCGTAACCTGTTCACTTGACTAACCAAAACTGTCATGCCCAGATCCTTAAAGCTGCCCGTGTGGCTAATCCCGCAATGCTTCACCCACAAATCATTCATATCTAGATGTACTTTTCCAAAGCGCTCAGCCCAGAAAAGATTTGTATTTCCCTCGAATGCACTGACAATATCATCGTCTGAAACTTCAGGCAAAACCCACTCTTTCTTGGACCAGACACCCGAACCGTAAGGCCACGTGGTTTTGCCAACGCGGGAGTCAAACAAAGACCTCCAGTATTGACCGTCGAATTGTTTCAGGGCGGCCATGTCATGCTGCACATCAAGAAGGCCGCCGGTGCGGCTGCGGTAGACGATTTCATCGAGGGAGTAGGATTCTGCGGTAGGGGAAGAGTCAGAGCTGGAGGTGATGGCAGTGAAGGGGACGTACTTGGCAGAGAAGCTGAGGGACGTACTTGGAGGTGACGGGGTAGCGGCGGTGGGTTTGGAGAGGAATGAGTTGAACAGTGGTGAAGAAGCCATGTCGTTTAGATGCCCCAGTTTAGTGCTCAAGGTGGAGAGCCGATTTTGGTTCGTTGTGGGCTGAATTCGGCTTTGTTAAGAGGGTGGCAAGTGTCGGTTTGGGGTTGGGGAGGAGGAGTAACTGAGAGTGGGTGGGGTCAGTGAGTGGGGGATTCGGAAGACTTTTTTTTTTTTTTTTGATAATTGGAATGTAGACTTTTTATTGTGGCAGATGAAGACTTACGTGCAACCCCTTTTTATCTCGTTATTCCTTTGTCCGAGCCATGATGGCAGCATAATTTACACGTGTCATCTTTATCTTCCGAGCCATGCTGGAGGCAGGTTTCACACTTGTCATCCTGTATGGACTAGGGAGGAGTTGGACTGCCTTTCATTCTTTTAGGACTTCTATACTGATATTCAGTGCCTCGAAATATATGTGCTACTAGAGGTACCTCGGCTGTGCAAGGCACAGCCCTGGCCCCCTCATAACTTAATTGAACATATAACAACAAAACTTTTTGGTATATAATAGACAAAAACGCGAGAAAAATTGAGCATCAGAAGAAATTTCATCTATGAAATTAGCTATTCAAAATCAAGGAGACAATAAACATAGCATCTATTAAATCCATCACTAATTTTTGAAGTTAATGAAGGCCAGTAATGAAATAGGTGCTAGGGCTGCAAACGAGTTGAATCGAGTCAAGTTTTGGCCTAATCAAGTCGAGTCTTGACTTAATTTTAGTGAACTCGAACTCGAGCTCGAACTCAACGAGTCGACAATTTAAAACTCGAGCTAGAGCTCGACTTGATTCGAGCGAGTTCGAGATCGAAAAAAATAAAAATTAATTATTTTATTTTTAAAAAAATAAATAAAATAATATTTTTTCTTAATAAATAATAAAATATTAAGGATATATATGTAATTTTACTATTAAAATAAAAAATAAAAAAATATATACTTAAAATAAAAAATATATATACTTAAAATAAATAAATATATTCTTAAAATAAATAAATAAATATATATATATATATATATATATATATATACTCGAGCTCGCGAGCCTAACGAGTTTAATATCTTGAGTTCGAATTCGAGCTGGCTCTTAATATCTTAAGCTCGAGTTCGACTCGAGCCAGCTCGAGCTCGACTAGAGCTCAATATTGATCGAGCTTGAGTCAAACTTGACTTGAGCCGCTCGCGAGCAACTCGATTCGTTTGCAGCCCTAACAAGTGCACGGTTGAATATAATTAAGAAGGAAGAAATTTGATTTTTCTGTGCAACTTTTAGAAAAGATTTATTAAGAAATAGAAAAGAGACTTTAATTGATTACATAAAGGAACTGTTTAAATGTAATAGTTGGTTAGCTACTAATCAAACATAATTAATCAATATCCAAGGATTAAAAGTTTTTCATTAATCCATAAAGCTTGATACTATAGTCATAAATTATACAATATATAAAAACAGTAGAAGTTCTTGTAGTTATGCAAAAATCACTTGCAATTGAAATCTTTTGTCTTATCCTGTATGGTACATCTTTTGTCTTGATCCATCAGGATAGAAGTAGGGAAATAAAATATGGGAGAAAAATCATAAATTTCTCGAAGGAGAGTTATGTCATGTGTCAAGAAATGGGAGTGC
Organism: Coffea humblotiana; assembly: GCA_023065735.1. Lineage (NCBI taxonomy): Eukaryota > Viridiplantae > Streptophyta > Magnoliopsida > Gentianales > Rubiaceae > Coffea > Coffea humblotiana. The sequence goes on from CM041213.1 coordinate 8,904,947, forward strand.
TACATTAAATTCCCGTGTCTTCTTATATAATATGTAGACAATTAGAATAGAATGAAAATTGATCCAAGGGTTGTAATGTAGTATTAGTATATTAAAACTAATATAATGGTGATGAATTAGATAGTACACTCACTTAATCAAATAATTAAGGTTAAAAAATTTCATTGGGCTCAGAAGGAAAATAAATGAGCCAAACTTGCTCGGTTTTGCACGAAGAAATAAGAAAAAAAAATGATATAGACTTGCTCGGTTTGGCATGAAGAAAGAAGAAAAAAGAAAGCGATATGCAAGAGGCAAGAAAAAACCATGTGCAAGGAAAATATTAGAGTTATGCAACTTATCAAATTATTAGGAAGCCAAGTGTCAGCAAAGGAGGCAGAGAATCTAGCTCCATTCAAATTATTGAATTTTTTGGGTATTTATCTAAAATTTTACTGTAACTTACAGTAGAAGTTTTTAAAAAAATTTTTGAAGTGTGCTTTTTTTTAAATATTTTGAAGTGTATAGTTTAAAAAATTTGAAAAATTTTTAAGGTTACTGTAGCTAAAGTTTTTAAAAAACTTGTAACAGACAAACATGACAAAAAACTTGGCTTCCAAACAAGCCCTTGGTTTAAATATCCTACAAACCGCGGCTCTACGGATGCTATCTAATTTTGGACGTCGAATCCATGAATGTATTAACCGTACCATGCCCTCAAATTTTGGACGTTGTACAATGGAGCTAGATTCGTCTATAGGATAACCGTACCGTGTCATATTACTATAAAGCTAGACTTGTTTATAAGGAGCTAGATTCAGTTGTAGAAATTTTTTTTATTATTATGATTATTAAATTTTTTCGCAGGAATTACTTACAGCAGAATTATTGTGCTTATAAAGCTAGAAATACTTATAGGTAAGGTTTCTAATTTCAGAGAAAATTAAGAAACGTTATTCAACCATTCAATATTCTCACCAACTGGCTTGCTGCACCGTAAAATTTTGTACGAAATTGAGCGACAGGACATTTTACTGCTCCATCACTTGGTTTTCTTTTCTTTTGCCTTGTGGGGCAGAATGATGATGTCCAGTTTAGGACAGCCCAGTCATAATTGCTGGGCATTTAATCCAAAGGTTACAAGCAAGGGGAGAAGGCAAAAAAAAAAAAAAAAAAAAAGGTTTCCAAGCTTGTTAATCCTCCATGCGTGCATTTGCCTTGGACATAATCGGTTCAAATAATACTAGGCTTTGAGACCCCACATTATTGGAGTGAGATATGGTTGATATCAATCCACGCGTAGGGCAGAGCACTGAGAATCTTTCCTGATAGTACTAATAAGTTACAAACTTATTATGACAAAATTTTCTGAAATTTTTTTCACGGTATGTTGGCAGCATCTACCCGCCATTCCAAGCTATCCTGCGAATAGGATTGATGCGAAATATATCACATAAGCTTTGTCCAAAAAAAAAAATTCCATACAGCTTGAGTAGTACTACTCCACGAGAATGTCAAATCTGTCAATCTTTCTCATCATACAATTATGCTGATAATCTCTTATAGGTTGGTTGGACCAATGATTTAGCCTCCCAATTATACAATCTTCATTATTCCTTCTGTTATTTTCTCTGCGAGGTTACGTACGGATCTGTGGCAGAAATATGCATTGGAAGGCTTTAAACATTTTTTTTTTCTTTTCCACGTCTCCTTCTCGTATGTTTGATGGCACAAAGTTAAGTAGTTTAACTTAACATCACCCGAGCTTCGACCGAAGATCATTCTCGTGGTTTGTTTGAAATTCCTTCGGGTGATTTGTTTCTTTACTCTCAAGCTCGGCCAAATGCCAGCTTACACCGAAAACATATTTTATATTTAGGTCAATGTTTCCTGTGAATTTTTATTTTGGGTACTTGCTCATGTTCCATTCCAACTCAATAATGGAAATGGAGTAGAGTAAGCAAATTCAATGAGATCCGAGGCCCAATTCAAATCGATTTGTATAATTTTTACTTCATTTGGTGTAAATTGTTCTAGTTTTGGTGCAATCGTGTATTGTACACCAACTAAGTTGTATGAATTGATAAATTTATACTCAAAATTTATGTGTTTATACTAAAAGTTATAAGAATCATATCCATCAAATTCAACTTGATATAACTCAACTTATGAGGTCATATCCAATTAGACACTCACCCTATGCCGGTATCTGTGGTCTTAGTAATCGTAGTGTTGCGTTTATTTGCACATGTTTTTGATGCACTAAATACTCTAAGTGCCCTAATTTTGAATGGCTGTGGGTATCATGGGGTACAAGGTAGAAGGAGAGATGAATTGAATGGTATAAGAGTAGGAAATATAAATGAGAGATTTCGAATTCAAACACTTCTCATCCGTACTAAAATACTATTTAATATGACAATTTCCAATTGTTCCCAAACTCCATATAATTTGTTGAGGTACACGAATTTAATTAATTGAAAGATTTCTCAAACAAGTTATAAGTAGAATTCCCTATGACTTACCTATACATTTCACACTTGCTTTATTTTCAAGGGATACCTATACATAGTTTTCGAGATTAACTATAATATAGACACAAAAATAAGAGTGCTATGGTAGTTTAACGATTCACAAGCCCTTAATTTAGTCGAATAATCAGTGAAAAACTGAGTGGATTAAGACACTAAAGTACACGAGACCGTATTTCAAATGAAAGGTTGAAGTGCATTAGACAGTAATTCCAAAATCATTTTCTTGCACATATAACGACCCCATTTAGAGAAGCTAAGTCAACTTGATAAACTTTTGTCAAGCGCAGAATTTGCTAGGACTAATTTCTATGCTGTAAGCTATTCATCTAATGAAAATCGTCCTCCACCACACAGGAAACGCTTTCTTTCAAAACGGACTAACTTATAACAATGAGATGATTCAAAATCATTTTTCTTGCACGTGCAACAACCCCATTTAGACAAACTAATGAATCGCGTCAAATTTAACTTGAAAAACTTTTGTCCGGTGACGAATTTTGCTATTTTCTAAACACAATCTTCTTGTTTCTATTTCTCCTTTAAACCTTAAACAAGGAAAAGAAAAGAGTTCAGACAAGATAAAGAAAAGACTTCAACCTCCGGAATCTGTAACCGACCAACCTAACTCACTCAGCAAACGAACATCAAAGACAAATTAAGCAACTCCACTTGTGAATTATGAAGGTGGCGCCCGATGTTCCACTCCGGCGGTCTGCCCTCCATTCTCCCGCCCACCCCACGTCACACCAGCAGTCAAGCGCCCCCAAAAATGGAACGGCAGAGAAGAGAAGAAAAGAAAAGAAAACTAGAAAAGGTGGGCTTTGTGTGTTATTTTTAAAACGTAGATGTTTAATTGGCATGTTTTCAATGTCTTCTTGTCACATTGAATCCTGCCTCTCTCAGAATTATCTCAAAATAAAAAATCATTATGCAGTCACGGGACGCATCACATTTGGGTGCTATAAAAACACTTCCTATTTATTATCTGTTTGACTTAGCTATTTTTCGGGATGTTTTTGAAAAATTTTATTGTAGCAGTGTATATGAAAAACTTTTACTATAAATATTTTTTGAAATATTTGATATATTGTATAGATGTGATGTTTTTTGAGTTATTTTTATTCGTATATTACTGTAACATTGTATTTGAAAAATTTATTTTTGAAAAAAATAGTCAATCCAAACGGAAGTATTTGAATTAATTAGTGAACTGTTTTTTTTTTTTTCAAAATTTATTTTTTGGGGTAAGGTACACACTAAGGTAAACAAGAATTTTTAGCAAGTTACGAAACTAGTTGTATGCGCAAACCTGATTGGTTCACTACAGAGTCAATGGCTTCTTTCTTAAAATTTCTTATTTTTTAAGTCCTAGTCAATCCAATAAAAAAAAAAAAAGAAGAAGTCCTAATCAATTTTATGAGTGACATTCCATGAACATCCAAGAAAATTTGTGGGGTAAGAAGATGCAGGTTTAGGAAGATTTGGGTGTGTCTTAGAATTTTGTTGGGCGACGAAGTCCTCGCCATCTCTCCCAAAGTAAAGGTAAATAATTTGAGCGCCATGACTGGATGAGATTTGTCGGAAGACATTCGCCTGTAATATACCTACCTGAAATTTCATCTATATATCAAATCACCCAGCAGCTACTAATTTGTTGGCTCATTAATCCGTGCCAGTATCAGGTATCATATGTCCTTATCGGTATAAGAGTACTATTAAGTATTTTAAAGTTGGAAAGAGCTGTGGAAACATCTTTGTGATCTCCTGCAAATCAAATGATTAACTTCAAAAGCAAGCTTAGGCTATGGAGTAGAGCATAGACCCACCATTTTCTATCACAAAAACGGTTGTGTTTGCCGGAAAAGTCTTAATCTAGTGAATAAAATTGAAACATCAAAAGTTAGAGGTTCTGCTTTAAAATTTTCCTTTCTTAAATCTCACTCATTCTTTGCAAAAATAAAAAATAAAAAATTAAAAGGGTTGTACTTGTTAATTAATAATTGTGGCCCAATTTTTTGAAATAAAAAACGGAAATACTATTACGAGATTCAAAACAAAATCAAGTACGAGCATATGATATAAGAACATCATGAGATTCCTGTGGGGTGACTGATGTAGTAAGAATTAGCAACAACATGCATGATAGTGGTCTTGCATACACTTATTAATCAACATAATAGAAAAAAGATATTATTGCAAGTTAAACTACATCAATCTTTTTATTAATTTTTTGGAACTCTCTTCTTCTCTTTTTTAGCTTCAACAGGCATCACCGAGGCTGACATTTTGATTTGCAATTTTTTCTTCTTTCATTTGAATCTGTTAGCACCAGTAGTTCTGAGTAAATATTGATCATTAGGAACAAAAAAAATAAGCAGAATAAGGAATAAGCGTAAATAAACAAAAAGACAAAAGCTGAGTTAGTTCTTTTCTTTTATCCTATTGTTGTTCTTGCTTATTTTCATTTTAAAAAAAAATTAAATGAAAAGCTTCGGTTGATTGCTTTTTATGCTAGTTTATTTTGGAAGGATTGCAACAAGTTTGCAACATTACAAAAAAAAAAAAAAAACTATCCCATCCTATTTTACTAATTAATAAATTGATATTGCTAATGAGCTAGTCACAACTCACAAGCATCAAGAAAAATAAAATGAGCTAACAAAGTGTTTGGATAGGAGGTTATTTGAAATATTTACTTGAAATAATTACTGTAACACTTTTTGCGACGTGATATATGTGAAATAAAAATGTGGTTGAAAATTGTGTTTATGATGTAAGCAGAACAAATTTGAATTTTTTTTTTTTGGCAAATCTTGATAACCAAACATAAGTGAAGGATGAAACTAACAAAATAGTCTCTAATCATAGTTGTGTTATATGTTTGAACGGTTGGGTATGAAAGTATTTATATTATTATAGAACCAATTATCTACCTTCAAAATAGTTTTGTTTTGTTTTGGTAAGTAGGAGCTATTAAGTTACACCTACAAAGTACTGTGGCTAACAAAATTAGCATCTAGCCAACAAAACCACTTGATGCTGCTTACTAGAAAATGATGTTAGCAATGAACTTAGCTCCCAAAATCTACAAGGAATTTGTACATTTGTTACCATCTCTTTAAGTACCTTGATTAAATCTCAAGACTTTGGGATGGCCATTTTACACTCTTCAACGATAGCAAGGCCATTATGTGAACCTTTGAATTGACAATTCAATAAAATCAATTCCTACCTTTTTTTTTATAGGCTTTTTTTTCTTTTTTCTTTTTAAAAAAAAAGAAGACAAGAACGAGTATATTGGAGGCTCTAACTTGATTGTTAATCAAAAAAAAAAAAAAAAAACCACTTTACCTGCTGATCAATGTTTGTCTTGGACTTCCCTCCTCAGTATCATCATCAGTATTAATTTCAATAAGGAAGGTTACCAGTTAAGCTAAACCTAAAGGTCTGAGTTATGTATCTTGATTTGTGCGTGTTGTCCTTGTACAGAGTCCATCTCTAATTTTCTCTGTATTACTTTAATTTTATCGAATGTCCCTAAAAGGACGTTAGGATTATAAAGCCGGTAAAATTTAAATATTAATATCTGACAGTAACGCTTGAATTCCCACATTCTAGGGCTAAATCTGGTAAATAACCTAAACACGCAACCCGGACATACAAGGAAAAAAAAAAACCCGTAATAAACTGTCCAGCCTAGCCTTAATGTCCGTTTTCGTGTTAGCCGTAATAAACTATCCAGCTCTCTCTCTTGCACGACATCCTTCCTATTTGCCCTGAGTGGGGTCCCACACCCACCTCCCACCAGAGCCGGCCCCACCCAGCCACCACTGAATAACCCAAAACCAGCTTCAAATTTTAAGACGGAGAAAACATTACAAAACAAGCAAACAAAAGCGAAGTTTAGAGTGAGAAACTAAAACAAAAGGCAACAAAATTTACAACCATTTCCAGTTTCCACTTTACCTTTACATTCATTTCTTTTTTTTTTTTTTCAAATATACACTGAGGATTTCATGATATTCTTATTTTTTAAAATTTTTTTTCTTGTATTTATTTTAGAGAGGGAAAGCTAGAGAGCTTTTTGTTTGGTTAGCTTTTTGAAGGGAGTTGAATTGAATCATTATTATTGTTATAGCAGAAAAGAAACTTTGTTGTGTTTTTGTTGCATCGGCGTCGCCGAAAATTCCGAAGCTTTTGAGCCCGAGTTGGCTCCGATCTGAACTCACTGAGTCGGAGCTCCGTTTGGTCGGTCTCTTTCTGCTTGATGAGTTGGAGACGGCAAGGAGGAGGAGATCGATAGTTACGGAAACTCTTCAATGGTAAGTCCAGGCCGTGACCACGGTTCTTATTGCTGCTTTGAATTTATTTTGGCTGATTAAGCTTTTCTTATTTTTTTGGTTGCCTCGAGTCAAATCTGTTCAGCTTAGTTTCTACTAACAGTAGTATTCCCTTTTTTAATTTCCTTATTTGTTGGAAGTTTGTATTTTGTTTTTATTAAATTAGTCTATTTACCTTTGGTACGACAAAATTGTCCAAATGTTTATATTACGGCCACAATATGCATGCACATCTAATTGATCGGATACTTGTAAATAATTCACGAATTATTGCAGGTTTTTTTTAAAAAAATTTATCAACAGGTACTTAAATATAATCGGTCAATTTTTATCTTATTCTGAATTGGGAATGAGTACTTTGTTTTTACCTTCCACGTAGGATTCAAATGCAATCGTTAGTTGGTTCAACTAGGATATTAAATGTCGGGAAATAAAATATCCACAGTCTTTCGTAATTTGTAGTAGGAAAGGCATTGGCTATGCCTTAAGAAGTGTTAAAAAAATTAATTTTACGCTGTCAAAGCAAATATAAAGGGAGAAAGTAAATCATGATCGTTAAGGCTCTCAGATTATTGTACTTTTTATCTGTTTAGAGTCTTGTAACTGAAAAATTGAGCCCCCAGTTGCAGTTAAATTGAGAAAATAAATCGTCAAAGTTCTGTAAAATGAGTGGCCTAGTCCCAGTAAGTTTATTCTCAGCATGTTTCCTGCTTACTTATGCAATTGTTAAAGCCCTCTTTTTGCTGCCCAACCTTCAAAAGCAAACTGGTGGTTTAGAGTAGGTTATGTGGCAGAGAGTGTTTTATTGAGTCGTGTAATGATCTAATGCTACCATATGTCACTTTCTCCTTAGTTTTCCAGGAAAAGCAGATTTTAGGCCACTGTGAGTGGTTTTCACTGTTTAAGTATTTGGGGTTTCTTTTAAAATACTATGTGTGAACATCTTCATGAATTTGTTGAGGCTTCTTTTTGAGGACTAACGGACAAGGCACTTGAACTCCTCACTCCCCCAAAATAATATCTTTCCCTTTTGCATCTATCAATTTAGTGCACTTTGCACCTAAACTTTTTTTTTACAGATCCAATATCTTTCCCAAAATAATATCTTTCCCTTTTGCATCTATCAATTTAGTGCACTTTGCACCTAAACTTTTCTTTACAGATCCAATTTCTGCTTCATAGCATACAGTGAACTGTATAGCATACTAGAGCCAATTTTAGTGGCAAACACAACAATGTAGCAAGAAAATTTCTTGATAGTGGAAATTGATGCACTGTGCACCATGCCGAACTTAAAAGAGTTCATATTTGGTTTTCAAGTAACCCCCTTTCGCATTTTCAAATGGTACATAAGATTTATGTACTTTGCCACAATTACAAGGTACTGGCTTTCTGCCAAAAAGTGCTTTAAGAGAAACTAACATGGAATAAATTGGTGAAGTAAGTCTAAGGAAAAGAAATGACTAGACATCTCTTACAATATAGAATTGATATGTGAGTTAGCATTTGCGTGTCAAAAGTTATTCTTGTACTCTAAGTAGATTGGCATTGAATTAGCTGTTCACTTCGGTGTATCACATGCTTTGGGTTTGTATTCTGAATTTGGTGTTCAAACAGCACTTCTGTGAAGCTTTTGTTTGTAAATTCTCTATTTAAATTATTGTTATATTAATTGAGGTGTATGGCGTTCCAATTGTTGGGCTTTTAGATTATCTTTCTTGCACATTCTGCTAGACTTTAGTTCCCAATGTTCCTTGGAGAACTAGGCAGGAGGTAGCCTTTTAGAGAAACAAACTAAATTAGCTTTAGGATCCAGTGAATCTAATTTCTTTGTACCTGTATGATTTGTTTATGCTCTGATTGGCTGCAGTAAGAATTCCTTCATAGAAGATGAACAGTTTATCTATGTTGAAGTTCTCTACTTTCTGATGCTCTTTCTTTTTTTTTTTTTTAACATTTCTGTGTGTTGGGTTATACAAGTTGATACTTGTCTTAATTATTATGAGTTTAAATAATGTTGTTGTGAATTTAAATCTATTAATTTAATGGTATTGGTTCTTTTGTAGGCATCGCCAGTTAATATTATCGTTGGCTCTCATGTATGGGTTGAGGATCCAGTCTTGGCGTGGCTTGATGGGGAAGTAACTCAAATTAATGGTCAAGATGTTCATGTTCACACAACGAATGGGAAAAAAGTGAGTGCAGCTATGTTCATAGCTAAACTTTTTCACTGTAGTCTCTTGTTATGGTGGTGGCTCAAATGGTGTGCCGAAATGAAAGTCTTAATATGTGATAACCTGCTGTTGGTAGGCGTTAAGAATCTTGGTGTGTCCTGTTTTGATGTTGGAGCAATATATTTTGTGTCTCTTGTATGATCATGCAGTCTTCCTATATTTGCAGTTTTTTTTTTTTTTTTTAATCTGCTTCAGCTTAAGAATCTTCCATTGGTAGTTTAGCCTCCTGTAAGCTTAGCCTGCATATGCTGGTACTTTCCACTTATAGTTGATACCAAAGCAATCCTGTATATGGTACTAGTGTGGCTTGAGCTAGGGCTGTGATGGCTGATTGTAATGCTCCAACAACTAGTTTCAAAATGCATAGGTGAAAGATATTTCAATAGCTTCTAAGAACTTAAGACATCTTGCTCCTAGCTGCTTGGGCTTAAGTGTTTTGAGCCGGTAACTTAGGCTCTACGAAGTTGTTTGACAGGAATAGTTATTGGTGGCCCTGTAACATTGTGCTGCAACGGACTATAATAGTTATTGGTGGCCCTGTAACATTGTGCTGCAACGGACTATGGTGGTGATAAGGTTTTTGGATTGTGGCAGAGGGCCAATGGTAGCATGCCACCATGGTCTTTCACCTTGGGCAAGCAGGTAGTTATTGATGAAAAAGCAAACTTACAGGGTAGGCATTTTATGTTCAGCAAAGTAGACAGCAATTGAAAAGTGAGTAAGTGACGTTTACAGAACTTCTATTTTCATGTAACTTCTGGCATTTCTTAACGTAGATCAAATTCTTCAGTAGCTGCCACTTCTATGTGCAATATCCTGATACTTCATTCCCCTGCAATTAGGAAATTTAGCTTTATTCTACTTCACTTTGAGGCCTTTATCAACTCAACATGAGCTTTAACTCACTTTGCTTTATATGCCTTTGAATGATAATTGGTAAGTGGATTAGATGCCTCAATACCTTGGTCGAAAATTGGAATAGGGTAAAGAAGCCATGCAAATTCAGCTGTTAACTGTTAGTTGAGTTTTAGCTTAGAACGTGGTTGGATGCTTCTGAGAAGCCACTCTTTTACATGGAATTTGAAGGTTCTTATGATTGAAAGTTGATTTTAGGTTGTTGCAAACATTTCAAAAGCATTTCCAGAGGATACCGAAGCTCCTCCTGGAGGTGTGGATGACATGACTAAGCTCTCTTACTTGCATGAACCAGGTGTTCTGCAAAACCTGGCTACCAGATATGAACTCAATGAAATATATGTAAGCTTCAGAATATCTTTTCAGGACCTTGCAAAATGCTTGTTGAAGAAAAGTATAATTGATGTAAGAACCAATCTTCTCATTTTCTTTTTTTTTTTTTTTTTCTCTTCAATCTATTGCACAGACATACACAGGAAATATTTTGATAGCAGTGAATCCTTTTCAAAAAATACCTCACCTGTATGATAGTAACATGATGGAACAATATAAAGGAACAGGATTTGGAGAGCTTAGTCCACATGTATTTGCAATTGCCGATGTTTCATACAGGTGAGTACTCAATAATCTTTGAGTGTTTTTATCTTTTGGATGGGATTTTTCTTCCACTGTCTTTTCCCTTACTAGCCGCTTCTCAACATTTTATTGCCTTTAGGCAAATGATCAATGAGGGAAAGAGCAACTCAATTTTGGTTAGTGGTGAAAGCGGTGCTGGTAAAACTGAAACAACGAAGATGCTCATGAGATATCTTGCATACCTGGGCGGTCGTTCTGGAGTTGAAGGGCGGACGGTCGAACAGCAAGTTCTAGAAGTAAGATGGACTGTTTTCTTCTCTTTTTCATCTTCTCTTGCTCGTATAAAAGGATGCAAAAAGCTGTTTTCATTTCTAATTGTCATTTGGATAGGCATTGTCTCTGACTTGTTTATGCTAACTTTACAGTCCAATCCTGTTCTTGAAGCATTTGGAAATGCTAAAACTGTGAGGAACAATAACTCAAGGTGAGAAAGTTTATGGGCTAGAGTTATTTACTTGGTTTACATATACTTTGATTCATTGTATCTTAGGGTGTCTTCTGTTCACACATCATCTTGAAATGTGTGATAATACTTTTTCTGATCTTTTGCTTGTGATTTCTCAATGTAGTCGTTTTGGTAAATTTGTTGAGATACAATTTGATAAGAGCGGGAGGATATCTGGGGCAGCTATTCGAACTTACCTGCTGGAAAGATCTCGTGTATGCCAGATCTCTACTCCTGAGAGAAATTACCACTGCTTTTATCTTCTTTGTGCAGCACCACCGGAGGTAAGAGTTAATGGTGTGTCCTATTTCTGTTGGATGGGTGACTTTTACTAAGATTTTACCTCTCTTGTACTAATTATACTGGCTAAATAAATGAAAATGATTATTCGACTTTAACTTGCAGGAGAAGGAGAGGTATAAGTTGGGAAATCCAAAAATATTTCATTATCTCAATCAGTCCAATTGTTATGAGCTTGATGGAGTTAATGATGGTGAAGAATATCTTGCAACAAGAAGGGCTATGGATATAGTTGGAATCAATGAGGAAGAACAGGTTGGCCTGCCAACGATTTCCTTGAGCTTTTTGTGCATATTCTTTAGATTTCTTACATTACACGACATCTTTCCAGGAGGCAATATTCAGGGTTGTGGCTGCAATTCTTCACCTGGGTAATGTTGACTTTGCAAAGGGGCAGGAGATAGATTCTTCTGTGATCAAGGATGAGAAATCTAGGTTCCATCTTGATGTGACAGCTGAATTGCTCAAGTAGGCATATTCGCCTTTCATTCTTGAGTAAGATTTTTAAATTGCAATTAGGTATCTAAAAGGCAGAAACATGATGGAACAGTTGTGATGCTAAGAGCTTGGAAGACGCACTCATTAAGCGTGTGATGGTGACACCTGAGGAGGTTATCACAAGGACTCTTGATCCAGAAGCAGCTACTGGTAGCAGGGATGCTTTGGCTAAGACGATATATTCTCGTCTATTTGACTGGTAAGGAGTTCTAATTTTTCTAATTATTATCAAATATTTGAACACTTTTGGAGTTTGACCTTGTCTAATTTTAGTGACTATTATCTATTTCCCCAGGATTGTGGAGAAAATAAATATATCAATTGGTCAGGATCCGAACTCAAAATCAATAATAGGAGTTCTTGATATATATGGGTTTGAAAGTTTTAAGCAGAATAGGTAACCCCTTACAAACATCTTTTGGGTACAGTGTTTTATCTGGAGTACAGTTTACAGCCTATTCTCATTGTTTTTTGTATTATGGGTGTAATTAGCTTTGAACAGTTCTGCATTAATTTTACCAATGAAAAGCTGCAGCAACATTTCAACCAGGTTATTGCTCTGTTTATCATATCTTGGTCATTGCTTTGACTAAAAATTTGGACATTCTTTTCATCAATTTGTTTGACATAACATTTGCAGCATGTATTTAAAATGGAACAAGAAGAGTATGAGAAGGAACAAATTAATTGGAGCTACATAGAGTTTGTTGATAACCAAGATGTTTTGGATCTGATTGAAAAGGTATGCTACCTTATTGATTCTTCAGATTACAGATTTTTTGCGGATGTTTTCTTAATATGAGAAAGTCACTTGTTTGGCTATTGTATCATATGATTGTAGAGCTAATAATCAAATGGTTTCTTCTCCTTTTTGTTCATCATGTAGTGCCTTAGCTTTTTTTTCCCGCCTTCTCTGCTAAGGGCCTTGGCTTCTTTACTTAACTTGCCCTAAAATGTTGCAGAAACCTGGAGGAATCATTGCACTTCTGGATGAAGCATGGTCTGTAATTTTCCTTACTTTTCTTTTTCTCCACCTCTATCGGAAATTGATTTTCATACTTAATGCCATTCAATCTTGGTTGTGGGTTGATATTTACGATAACTATTTGTTGTTTGCTGTGTCATTGTGGCACTTAGAAGCTCATCAGCAATATGGACAAGCTCAAATTTGTTTACCCACTTACACGACTTTACTTCTGCTTTAGTGCACTTTTGATATGTTTTGCTTGATGCAGCATGTTCCCCAAATCGACCCATGAAACATTTGCTCAGAAGTTGTACCAAACATTTGCAAAGAATAAGCGCTTCATCAAACCTAAGCTTTCGCGCACCAATTTTACAATATCTCACTATGCAGGAGAGGTATCAATGTGCATCCTATAAGGTTCTGTATAGAGCAGTTCACTGCAATCTTATGCTTTACTTCCTGTATCATTTGCAGGTTGCATATATGGCAGATCTGTTTCTGGATAAAAACAAAGATTATGTGGTGGCAGAACATCAGGATCTTCTGACAGCTTCAAAGTGTCCCTTTGTAGCTGGTTTATTTCCTCCACTTCCTGAAGAATCATCAAAGTCGTCCAAATTTTCTTCTATCGGGTCCCGCTTTAAGGTACTTGCTGTCTTCGATTGCCTTATGGAGATGGCAAATTCATTCTTCAATTTACTTAGCATTACTGAACTGCTATACATGTGAAATACAGAGAATAGAACTCAGAGAGATGTAAAATTAAATAGTCTGACTGTTACCTTCATATAATCTAATTTAGCAGGTTTTACTTCAGGAGTGGCCAGTATTTTATTGTAAGCTGATGGCAAAGTTTGTTGTTTGCTTGCCTATTCTTTGGACACCATGGTCTAAATTTAGTAATTTGCACGACCACAATCTGCATTAAAATGAAACATGTAGTAGACAAAAACCAAATAGAACTATGTTGCTGGAGTATTGTGCCTATTCTGTGAAACATGAAATCTTGACTAAAGTTATGGTCGACTGAATTACTATAGAAATCTTGTCGATGTTAAAGTTTTTAGGACCACATGAGATGCCATTATGATAAAAGTTCATATCTGTGAAAGAATTCTTTGTATTGTTGTGTTAGCTCGCTTCTTTTTTCTGATTTGTAAGCGTTTCTGCCTATGTTCCTGAAGCGCTCTGTTTCAGTATGACACTGAAAGATGGGATGGCTGTACACTACTTTCAGTAAAACTTGTGGATCTTGCTAAACTTTCAGACTTATGGTGGTAGTTTGATGTTGACTACCAATTATGTAGGGTATTTTATGTTCAATACTGCACTAGAGTTACTAGAGTATAGAGATTCATAATGAGTACAGCTTTTCACTGGTGCAAAGATGACTCAAATATAGGCCCCAAAAATTCCAGGGAGCTGTTTACCAAAAGGCGACTGTAGTTCTCACAATCTTGGGCTGGACTTAATTTCCATGTTACTGGAAGAGGGTTAATTATACAACTGGGTTTGGGTTTTCAGCATAATCAAATTTGATGTTTAAGTTCATCTTCCATGAGAAATTTAATGTTCAGGAACTTGAATTTCTGGAGTTACTCTGTTAAGACACATTCAAGAGTTTGGCACCTCAGAATCCTGTTAGTTGAAATGTCAAAACTTATTTTTGAAACCTTTTTACATTCGGGCAACATTTTTTAGTATGTAAACTTCTTGATAAAACTTTTGAACAAATGATTTTCTTTGCTATTATTTTTTTACTAAAAATTTTGTCTGCTTTGAAGCACTTAAATAGTGTCTTTCTTAATAATAAAAATAATTTATAATAATAATAATAATTATTATTATTATTATTAGAAGAAGGAATATTAGCACAGGATGCATATTTCTCAGGTATCCACCGGGACAATGTTTTCAAAGTCTCAAGTCTTGAGCTCACAAATTGTTTCCTTGTTATCCTTGAAGTTTTCATGGTTCTATCCTTTCAAAAATCCAAGATTTTGCAAGAATGGCTGTTCCTCCTTTTCTTTCTCCAGTTCGAACAGCAGCATTTCGGTATATGTTGACGTCTCTTTTCTAATGTTTATCATCTATGTTGACACTTGCAGCTACAACTCCAATCTTTAATGGAGACCTTGAGTTCAACAGAACCTCACTACATTCGATGTGTGAAGCCCAATAATGAATTGAAGCCTGCTATTTTTGAGAATCTGAATGTCATCCAGCAGTTGCGGTGTGGTGTGAGTATATGTTAAATCTTTTGCCCAGTGATTGTTAATGAGGTCTAAGGTGCAATTCTTTACTTCTTGTATTTCATATTCTTAGTATGCCCTCTACCATTTATAGGGTGTTCTGGAAGCTATCAGAATCAGCTGTGCTGGATACCCCACTAGGCGAAGTTTCGATGAATTTCTTCTGCGATTTGGTGTTCTTGCTCCAGAAGTTCTGGATGGAAGGTAAACTATTGGTTCTCTTTTCTTCACAGAATTGACCTGGTAGGAAGAATAGCAGTGAGGATTGCATGCATTTCTGCGATCCTTTCATCTTGCAGTTCAATTATTTTCTCTAAGCATCTCTAGTTCATCTACTTCCTCGTGTCCTAACAAAAGTACATTTGGCAGCTATGATGACAAGGTTGCGTGCCAAATGATTCTGGACAAAATGGGATTAAAAGGCTATCAGGTAAATTTGAACCTCTTCCCCCCTACTGAAATAAAGCTTTGTAGGTATGCTATTTGTTCAATTTTACAGGAGGACAAGCTATTTACATTTTCAACATTAGAATAAAATGAGACTTTATTTGGTATTTCTGTTATGTTTCTTTTGTCCTCATTATGTTCTCATTGTGATGCACCAGCAGCATCGTCAAATTATTCTTTATATTAATATATGAAATGTCATTGGCTTTGCAGATGGGCAAGACAAAAGTCTTCCTAAGAGCTGGTCAAATGGCCGAGCTAGATGCGAGAAGAGCAGAGGTCCTTGGAAATGCAGCCAGGATTATTCAAAGACAGATTCGAACTTACATTGCTAGGAAGGAGTTCATCACAACTCGCCAGGCGGCAATTCAAATGCAATCATGTTGGCGAGGTATTCCTTACTCGTGGTTGTTTATGCAGTGATTATCTGCTTATTATCCTCTCTCTTTGCAAATTTGCTATTCAGCATGGACAAAGATAATAGAAGGCTCTCAGAGAAAATAAATAATGAATGCACTTTCTCTTGCTGTGTGTGCTATTGGATTCATTAGGTATATTGGCTCGCAAGCTATATGAACAATTACGCCGTCAAGCAGCTGCTCTGAAGATACAGAAGAACTTCCGCTGTTACGTTGCTTGGAAATCGTACTCAACATTGCAGCATTCTGCTATCACATTGCAGACAGGCATGAGAGCATTGAGTGCCAGGAATGAATTCAGATATCGGAAACAAACAAAGGCTGCTATTAAAATCCAGGTCCTGTTTATGCCCATTATTCCATTTCACCAGAGATGCAATAGAAGCAGGGAATGAGAATAAATTTTTGAGTAATTGAAATAATAATTAATATAAGATATTTTTGTCATGCAGGCTCATGTGCGTTGCTACAGGGATTGGTCTTACTACAAAAGTCTGCAGAGGGCTGCTCTTGTTACTCAATGTGGTTGGAGAGCACGAGTGGCAAGGAGGGAGCTTCGCAAGCTTAAAATGGTTTACTCTTGTCCTTGATGTGATTTTATTCGTTAGACATTAACATGTTAACAGTTCATATTGGAGTGCCTTGATAACCAGTTACTTATTTTATGCATTAATTCAGGCCGCAAGGGAAACTGGTGCTCTCAAAGAAGCAAAGGACAAGCTGGAAAAGAAAGTGGAAGAACTTACATGGCGGTTGCAATTTGAAAAACGATTACGGGTATGTACTTCTATATTCAATTTATTCCCGTTGGATGGGTACCTTGTGACAATTGTTCTTGCATACAGACTGAACTGGAAGAAACGAAAGCCCAGGAAATTACGAAGTTACAGGAGGCTTTGCAGGCAATGCAAGTTCAAGTAGATGAAGCAAATGCTAAAGTTATTAAAGAACGGGAAGCAGCAAGAAAAGCCATTGAAGAAGCTCCTCCTGTGATTAAGGAAACCCCTGTTATAGTTCAAGATACTGAAAAAGTTGAAGCATTAACAGCTGAGGTTGAACAATTAAAGGTAGTGAAGCTGTCTTATATTACTGTATTGTGTTGTGGATAATCAATTGATGCATTCATGTAAACCAAGCATATCAAATGTGATGGATAAATGTGTTTTTATTCATGATCAGTGTTCCTTCTGTTATTGGAATTAAGCCAAATGCCTGTCCTTAATATGCATTATTTACACAATAAGCTCTTACAAAGCAGTTTGTGGTTGGTTTGCAAATGTGAAGAATTCAGACATAATAAGTGCTCCGATACATATCTAAAGCCTGGTAAAACAGTGAAAAGCTGGCATAGTTCTCCTAGCAGAGTCTTTTGGACCATTAGTAGTGTATATCTCTTGCGTTCTTGAACAAGCATGGCTTAACCTGCATGTCCTGATTAAACTTGTCAATATAGATTTGAAGAAATGTAAATCTTTTGATATCCACCTTCAGAGGATGGTCATACGTGTTCCTCACTTTGTTTTGGCTCACTCATGGGCTTCAAGCTTCCAGTCAGTATTAAATTTTGGATAACAATGATGACCATTTATGGCGATAATTAGATTAAGGCCAAGAGTATTGACTTAGCCATTTTGCTTGTGCAGGCTTCATTGAATTCTGAAAGGCAAGCTGCAGAAGCAACAAAGAAGGCTTCTATAGATGCCGAGGCCAGAAATTCAGAACAGGCTAAAAAACTTGAAGATGCAGAACGGAAAGTGGATCAGCTGCAGGAGTCTCTGCAGAGGTATGTTAACACGTTTTAAGTTTCAAGCGTGCTATAGTTGTTCTTGAACCACTGAATTGATCAAGTAGGTAGTAGAACATTTCTATTACCTTGATAAAGCAAATGCTATATACCAATGTAAGAGTGACAGGTAGTCATTCTGTTCATCCTTTTTTTATCCTTCTAGCTTTGTGCCTGTTTAAGATTTCAATCGAAAAGTTTTGATGCTGCTGTTGATCCTCTTGTTGTTCATCAAATGCATGTGTTTGTGGATTCTCCATCTCCTTTTGTCGTAGTTTGTTTCTATTGCCCTCTCTTTTCATTCATTCCCATGCTTGGTAACACATAATGTGCACTTGCACCCGTCTTTTTGAATCAGGCATGCTTAATCATGCACAAGCACATAGGCACTTGTATCCAGTTTTGCTTTTATTGCATATTATGGGGAAAAGTTGCAAATTTCTTCTTTATTTCTTGTTTCAGGCTTGAAGAGAAGCTCTCGAATACTGAATCAGAGAATCAAGTTCTTCGTCAACAAGCTTTGGCAATGTCTCCCACTGGAAAAAACTATATCTGCAAGACCAAAAACAACTATTATACAGGTAATATCACGCTTCTTGCTTATTTGAAGTTACATGCTATGTTGAGAAAAATAAAGATTGCTTGGGTTACATGCAGAGAACTCCGGAGAATGGAAATATTCCAAATGGTGAAACCAAGGTTGCACATGTAAGGAGCATCAGTACTTTTATTTGGGTAACAACCAATGGAAAGGGATGTTATTTCTTATCGTATGTTACATGTGTCAGGACATGAATCTTGCTATAGCCAGTCCAAAAGAGTCTGAATCTGAGGAAAAACCACAAAAGTTTCTTAATGAAAAGCAGCAGGTGGGTGCTTTTTGGATGCATAAAAAATTATGCTTGTAATTCTTGGTTTTCCTATTTGATTTTTTTGGACTCTTTTCCTGCAATCCACTATCCTGCTGCAGGAGAACCAAGACTTGCTCATCAAGTGCATCTCTCAAGATTTGGGATTTTCTGGAGGCAAACCAATTGCCGCTTGTTTGATTTACAAATGCCTTCTTCATTGGAGATCATTTGAAGTTGAGAGAACTACAGTGTTTGACAGAATCATCCAAACAATAGCTTCAGCAATAGAGGTTTGTTGTTATAATGGGATTGCTAATTTTATTTTTCTTGTAGCCATAAATCATGATAATCTGCTCACTAGCATTTGCTGATGAATGTCATCAGATATTGCTTACATGAGTTGTATTAATTTGAGCAACCTTTGTCCTCTAGGTCTCAGACAACAATGATACATTAACTTACTGGTTGTGTAATACTTCTACGCTGTTAATGCTGCTCCAACACACACTCAAAGCCACTGGGGCAGCTAGTTTGACTCCTCAAAGGCGGAGGTCATCATCAGCCTCACTTTTTGGGAGGATGTCTCAAGTATGGGCCTAAGATTTGATTTGCGTGGCCTTTTCTCTTGATCTTCTGTTTTGAATTCTGTAAATTCTTCTTTCTTCCTTAAATGCAGGGATTACGGGGATCTCCACAAAGTGCTGGGCTCTCATTTCTTAATGGCCGGGTGCTTGGTAGACTAGATGACTTGCGTCAAGTTGAGGCTAAATACCCTGCTTTGCTGTTCAAGCAGCAGCTTACTGCTTTCCTTGAGAAGATCTATGGGATGATAAGGGACAATTTAAAGAAAGAGATTTCTCCATTGCTTGGCTTGTGCATCCAGGTATTTCATGTCCTGTTGTTTTACAAATGTTTAGATTGCTGCAAGTTGCATCAGAAAACAATAAGCAGCTCTTACGAGTGTTTTTTTGTTAATGGATAAGCAAATGATTAGTGACTTGTTTGTGATGATTAGCACGGTTAGTGTTCCTAGCATCTTTACTTGATTTGGCCAATAATAAAGCTCTAGTACTTATCTTGGAGGTCAACTACCATTGCTAACCTTCCTAAAGAAGCTCATCTTCAGGTTTCAAAAAAAAAATGAAACCATTTTTAATTTAGTACGCCAATGATTTCTGGAAGCCCTGCATCCATGGTACCCATAATGTCTCCCGTATTTTCTCTTTTTCCATTTCGTTAGTTTGTGTGACCTTATGCAATTCCAGCTCTTCTTCTTCTTCTTTTCTTCTCTCTCTGTTTTCTATTCTTTTCTTTTCTGGAGTTATAATGGAGTTGGTAACTTATGCAGCTTAGTTTTGTTTCCTCTAAATTTAAAAGTATTCACTTCATGGGTAATGAATTGTCTACTGCAGGCTCCTAGGACATCTCGTGCTAGTTTGGTAAAGGACGCTCTCAAGCTAATGCTGTTGCTCAACAAGCTTTGATTGCTCATTGGCAGAGCATTGTGAAAAGCCTAAATAATTACTTGAACATAATGAAAGCAAACTCCGTGAGTTTTAAAACTTGCGCTCTATGGAAATATTTCTTTCTGAATCAATTTCTTAATACTTGCTCCTTATCTTGTACTTTTACAGGTTCCTCCCTTCTTGGTCCGCAAGGTTTTCACTCAGATATTTTCTTTCATCAATGTTCAACTTTTTAACAGGCAAGTTCTTCCCAGTAACAGGACAACTGTATACGCCAAATGTTTCATCTTATTAATTATTGTCATTACTTACTTTCGTTTATTTATGTTTCCAGTCTTCTTTTGCGGCGTGAGTGTTGCTCCTTCAGCAATGGGGAGTATGTCAAGGCTGGGCTCGCCGAATTAGAGCAATGGTGTTGTTCTGCAACTGAAGAAGTAAGGATTATTCACAAACAGGCTTGCTTATAGGCCAGTAACTTTTTAATGTGAAACCTCTCATGACCTCCTGTTTTCAGTTTGTAGGCTCCGCATGGGATGAACTGAAGCATATCAGACAAGCTGTTGGCTTCCTAGTGAGTTCAGGACAGTCATTACAATTGGTTATGATGCATCATGTGGTTGCTAATCTATTCTATTTTCCAATTATCTGCAGGTTATTCATCAAAAGCCCAAAAAGACATTGCATGAAATCACGAATGAGCTTTGTTCGGTGAGAAACTGTTCTTTTGCTTGTTTTGTCCTATCCTATTCTTTCCAAGTTCCTTAATGAGTTATTCATCTTATACAGAAAATTGATTGTAGCCGCTCCGGATCTTTTTGTTCTCACTTTTAAGGACCTAATTGTTCTTCTTATTATTCTTCAGGAGCTTAGCATACAGCAATTGTACAGGATAAGTACAATGTACTGGGATGACAAGTATGGCACCCACAGCGTTTCTTCAGATGTAAGTTAGTTCTCACACAAAACAGATGAATTGTCCTTGTACTTTCATTTGAATGGGTCTGTTTCCTTTGGCTGTTCCTAATTTTAGTTCTGGTGTTTATAATTCACTTCTATGCATCTTTTCCTTGAAATTTAGGTTATTTCAAATATGAGAGTTATGATGACAGAGGACTCTAACAATGCAGTTAGCAGTTCCTTTTTGTTGGATGATGACTCAAGGTAACCATGTGTTAACGTGCAGGAGTCACAACTTCTGTTTTTTTATGTCAGTTTCATTTTGTGTTGGACTCTTTAACGTACCTCAACCTTCTCTTGATCACTTGGAAATGAAACAAAGGTCTGAGGCTGCGTTCAAGGTAAACTCAAGGGTGTAATAAACCAATTTAGGGAGTACTATGTGGGTAATTTGAGCATATCCAAGAACCTCCAACACACTACTGAAAAAGAAAGATCATTATCTGGATGTGTTCTTAGAAAAAAAATGTTCTCTTGATACTTACCTTTTTCGACAAAGGTTTTTGACCTTGGTTGAGTTTGGATGTCTATTTTTGATGGATCTGAGATTGTGCTTGTTCCTGAGTACATTGACTTTACTTTCATGAACCTATGAAAAGCATTAATTTTTGCTAACACTAATGCAGCATCCCATTCTCTGTGGATGACATCTCCAAATCAATGCAACCGGTGGATGTTGCTGACATTGAGCCTCCGCCACTAATCCGAGAGAATTCAGGTTTTGCATTTTTGCATTAGAGCTCTGGATGATGATTATCAAGTTTTTATTCTAAATCATCACCTCATCTCTGGAAGATTGAAATCTGGGCATCAGCTGGTGTGCAGAAACTTGTGCATAAATTTTCATTTTCGGTTGCATATTTGTCTTGTAAATTTACTCCATTAGCTCAGGTAACAGTTAATATATGTTATCTGGGTCAATTTTTTGATTCCCCTCGTGCATTTCTCGACACGAGAGGTATTATAGCACAAAGCTATAGGGGCTAGTACTGTGATGGCAATTAGTTAATAGTGTCATGATTGGTTTTTCAGTTGGTGTGTGCTGGGGATTTGAGTGTAAATTTGAAGCAATTTTAGGTTCTTAACTTTTAGTGTGGACTTAGAATGCAGTTAGGTTGCTACTGTATTTTGAAAAACATGTAAAAAGTCTCCATAAGGTTTTATTGGTTTATATATGAATGACTTGATTACATTCTTTTTCTTTTTCACGTCTTATGAGGTATGATACAGGATTGACGTTAGACTTAGATTTTTTGAATGGCTCTGGTTTTCGAAGGAATACTTCACAACTAAAATTTGGTTTCCTCCGACTGACGTTGGCCTACACAGTTGTTCCGCTTACTGTTGTGTGGGGCAATTCAATGTTGTGCCTATTTTTAGCTGATCTGAACAGTGTCTGAAAAGATTTCATTTTGTGCGTATCTTTGCTGATCTTAATGCCTTTTCTCAAGTTTGCGTTTTGGCTCTTTTAATCTTAGCATGGGCGTATCCCTAATTGATATTTTTGCTGTTCTGAACAGTATAAAGAAATTTCATTTTGTGCCCATCTTTGCTGATCTTGGTGCCTTTCCTCAAGTTTGCGCTTTGACTCTTTTAGTTTTAACATTGCCGAATCCTTCATTGGAGAAAAGGTGTCTGCAAATCACATCATCAAATTTTTAAGATTTTCACCAAGGGAGAGAGCCAAACCAATTGCATTTCCGGAAGTGGATGTGTAGAAATAAATGGTACGAAGTAGTATAAACTTCTTTAGGTGCGGGTCTGGTATCTCTTGTTTCCTTGAATCAGCGTTGAAGGCAAACTGACATCCATTAACCAGTACTCTATTGACTTAATTTTGGCTATGGACGAGTTAGATATAACCTGATATAATGAGAAGTGAGACAATAATTGTGTTGTCTAGTGAGAGCCCATAGGGTTTTTTTTTTTTTTTTTTTTGAGGGGGGGGGGGTCTACGGGGGGGCCAAAGGCCCTTTACAAAGAAACTAGCCGAGGGTGACCTACTCCCATACACATCATTTCTTAGCGTACTCTACTATTTTGGGGACCTCTGAGCACTTCGAAGTTTCTTCAAAGAATACAAACTGGAATGTTCCTATATGAATTGTATCAGAGCTTTTGAGTATTGGAGACTTCTGGTTGTAAACATGGGTTGGCAAATCATGTATTCAACTTTGGTTTATGAAACATGCTCTCGTTGCATGTATCATTATTCATCATCACAGGGTGTTTAATTACTTATTTAGCAAGTGTTGTTTGGTCTAATATAATGGCCACCGTAGAAGATTCGCAGCATGCATTTGGATGTCTTCATCTGCGTGTTGCTAAGATGTACTATTCAAATGTAGGACGATCAAAGTTATTGTGCAGGAATTATAAGTACGCTAGGTATCCAATTATTTTCTCTGTTTTACACTTCAGGTCATCATGAAAAGCACAAGCTATCTATACACGGGGAAAGAATTCCTGTCCCGTAATTTATACTTATTTTTGTTGAGTAATAGGTGTGCTGCAAAGTTCTATACCTGATTTATCCATTTTTATTCTCTTTTGAAGCAAGACTAGAAAACACACTGCCTTGAGCATTTGGTTGGCAACAGCCGAATATCACTGAACAAATAAGACCATCAACCATTCGACACCTTTGTGACTAACATTGGATACCAAGTTTTCTTAACCCTCTTGTTAAAATAATTTCAAGAAAACAGAAAATCAACTGGGACCCGGTTTATGTTCCGACATCACTGTTCTCTTTACATCAAAACATTAATTCCCACCCTCTGTTCCTAAATCTCGGTTCTAGTTCTGTTTTTCTTACTGGAAAGTAAAAGTTCCAGCCTCATCAGATCCGACATCTTGTCAATACATCTCCTCTCACCTAAACTACCTGTTATGCCCCTCATTGAAGAGTGATCACTTTTAAGGGGATTTGTAAAACACATTAATCTACAAAGAATATTCCTGAAAATTTCACAGCTTTCACTTTGTAAAAATGGATTTTGCAGAATTTATTTTGTACATCACTAAGAGGACTCTTGCATCTCAGCCGAATTAACTTGTTCCCATCAAGGTTTCAAGTACAATGGGCTGGTCTTGTTCAGTCTGCCTCGTTTGAGGAACACATTTACCATATGAGCTCATCGAATTCTCCGGGGCAATTGACTGGTCTTCGATAGTCAGCTCCCGTTTGCCCTCTGATTTCTTCTTCTCTTTAAGTACGTACTGTCTTGGCATTACTTCAAGTAAAAAGTTCCCTCCATTCCATACAGTTGCAGAGAGTTTAAGGATTTGGAAAAAGACAGACAATTTGTAGGACAAAAATATGGGTACTGTAAGTGCCATTGTTGCAACTGTAAATATTCCTTGGAGGACAATATACATAAGCAACCGGTTCTGATCTCCAAGAATACCACTTAAACGCCACCATATGTTGTTAGCTTTCTGTGCTTTTTTGGAGAGCTCTCTGCAAAATAGTGAATGAACAGAACAAAACCAATAAGGCTAAAGATAAAGTCATAGGAAGAAGGATTAAATCAAGAGTAACTGGGCATTTCCACTTGTGCAAGAATATGTGTGTGTGTGTGAGAGAGAGAGAGAGAGAGAGAGTAATGATGAAGAATCAGATAAAAAGCACTAACCTGTAAGAGGTCATAACTTCAGGGTCCTGTAAAAGTCTCTGCCTACGGAGAACATCTACAATGAGAAAATAAAGAGCCTGCCAGAGACAGTAAGCAACTAATGGAACAAGAAATAGCCACGTCCACAGGTTATACTTGCTTTCTACATAAGGCCATGAAGGTCGGCGAGGAGTCCCTTCAGGGTGCATGGCTTCAAAAAACACAGGATCCCACCATCGAATTGTGAAAGAAAACCAACCCCTGAATTCAGAATTATCAAGCTTCAATTTGCACCGGACAACTGATAACAAGTTTACTTGAAACTACACGAGAAAGAACCATGCCATCACTTCAAAGGAAAAAATTTGCGCTCCAGCGAGCACAACTTAAACAAGAAGATGCATGTAGGCACAGCATAAGAGGGTGTTTTGTGCATATGCCTTTGTCTCTTAGGTAGCCTTCAGTAATACCGGTGCTCTAGGAGAAAGCAACCGATTCTTCTACAGTTATTAGCAATTGTGAGGCATAAGCCACAACATGCAGACTTGCAAGTTAAGAAAGGATGGACGTCCTTTCAGTCAAAGGATGTTTATAATTTACATGATTTTCTATTATTCTCACACGAGCTTTAACTAACTATTTTGCATCAATAGCTCCAAAAAGAGTGCTTAACAAGACCACCATAAACATGCAACTAAAGACATCACCATGTGGAAAATTTTCATCAGGCCACATGAAAATGTGACAAAGTATCTTGATAATATCAAAAAATCTAGTCGCTAAAGTTGTTAAAAGATCTAAAATGTATTAAACAATATAAAGCAATACTCTTAAGTCAAGCATATTTGAATTGCCAAAACTTTCTACAATTTTCAATTATTGCAGTTTTAGATGTCATACAAGAATAGACAGGATGCGTGATACCCCATAAAACTATTTCCAATGCATTCAAATGCACAAAATTCTTATGTTCTTTATTATTTAAGAATATTGCTTCAGTCATAGTGAGATTTGTACAATTGAAAGAAAGTTTATAAAAACACCAAAAACTCATAGCAAGAATAACTATACTGAAATTATGGAGCCAAGGAAAATACACAAGTCGTGGCTCATAGAGCTGAAATTCTGTAAGGTTAATTCTATCTCACATTAGATCCATCTCAACAAAATTTCCAAGCATACATCTGTAGACTGCTATCGTTTCCCATTCAGCAGAGACTACAAAGGGAATTACAAATAATTAAATAAGAAAAATAACATCTGCATATCCACTGGAAAAGATTGATATCATATTTTCTCAAACATAAACAGTTACATAATCAGGATAAAAGCACATGTGCAGCGAATGAAGCAGTCAACAGGCAAGCAAACGATAGAAGCAATCAGATGTGATAAAAATGAAGGCCCACAGCTAATAACTACAAGTGCTTAATTCATTCTCATCATCATTAAACTAGACCTAGCTTTCAAGTCGAAATACCTGTTATAAAGGGGCCAGACTGGAAAAGAGAGAAGGATGTCCAACTTACCAGGCAAAAGATGTATGAAGACGCTTACAATTTTGTCAAAAGAATTAAAGACTAAGCTGCATCTCCACACAATCAGTGCCCAAGCTAGTGGACCCTGCAGTTATGTGAGGAGTCAAGATATAAAGAAGCAAATCTTAATGCCATTTAGATGGAAAAAAGACATCTCCAGATTGATTGCTTACCTCTGCAAAAGAGAAGCAAATCATGAAAAACTTCTCATTTCTAGGAAAACAAAGAAGCATGACCAAGAATAGTGTGTTGGCGTAGTAGCAGAAGTCCTGAACGGCAAAAGAAGTACATTAGTGAGACAAGAGAAAGTACATTTGTAGGAGATGAAGTCTACACTGAAACAGAAAAATTCACAGATAACATGTACCATCAGAATTCCAACTAAACCTAAAGTGATTTTGTCTAATTAAGCCTCTAGAACCTCTTCAACAAGGATCTAAATAACCGAGATAAGCAAAAAAAAATATGTGTATGGTTAAATGGGCCAAAACAAAGAGGTTGCAAAACAGGAAGAGCTTACCAAGAGATAATAATGCCATTTCTTGTATCGATAATAAATCCACCGTAGAGGAACAAATATGACATAGAGCAAACAATATGCATAAGGGACATCTTGAGGCCCTGCGCCACAATAGAAAAGAACCGCGAAAGCAAATTAGCAAACGACAATCCACTAGGTCTAACTAATTATTCGAGGGATAAAGATAACTATATTATCAAATCTTAAGAGTGTAATACTCACTGGCACCCAACAGAAAGCAGAATGTTCCAAACCCAAGAACACTCAACAAATAAGTCACCTGTCACCCAAAAAAGCTGCCAATCAGTTCAACCTAAAATCGACATCCCCGGTCACCAAACCATAAGCAAAGATGCTGGAAAAGGTAAATAAACAATGAATCCCGGAAACAAATATGAGCTACAAAGTTTTTCTTTTAATATCCACTTAGACCATCTGACAAACATATGGTGGGTTTTGGTGGGCCGGTTACTTGATTACCTTGTTGATGAATCTTTCGTGTTCTTCAGCCCGTTTGGCAATCTTATCTGCATGTTTAGACAAGATCTGTTTGGTTTGAACTGCTTGCTTCGACAACATCTCTTTCGTTTTAGCCACTTTCTGCGCAACAAACGATTCCCAGATGACAAAGAACTACCCAAATCGCATCACAAACTGCAAAACTAAATCAGAACAGATACGTGGGAAAAAATTAATACCTCTGATCGATCTCTGAGCCTTTTTCGAATCAACCCTCCATTTGATTCGCCATTGGAGTCCTCCGGAGAAGAAGATTCTCCGTTGCTATACATTTTCTTGCTCAAAGACTCTCTGCGTTTCCCCGCAAGTATGAAAAGAAGAAAAGGTGGTGGTGGTTTTCGGTGCTCCCCTCCTTCGCCTGTAATTTTTGTGGGTTTGTGTGACGTATATATAAAACTGGATAGTACTATAAAAATGCCTAGCAATCAATTAGAGTTTTTTTTTTTTTGTTTTGTGTGTGTGGGGTACGCAATCAATAATATGAATTTGATGAAGGAAGAAGTTGTTTATGACTTAAGTTTCGTGTTAATACATTACTCCATTGACGATTCTATATTTATACTCCCAACTGTAATCCGAGGACTCCAGCTAAATTTTGAGGCCGAATTTCATTTTATGCTATTTTAACATTTGGGCGAACTAAAAAATGAAAAAGAAATAAATGCGTGATTAAATAGCCTAGTCTTCTAAGGTTCTACTTGTATCCTCACTTTCTAGGTGAAAACTTTCTTCTTCTTTTTTTTTTTTAATAATCAATTTCTTATAAGGAACGTACTATTATTCAGAAAATGACATGATTGCATATAATCGAACTTGTAAATATTTAAACTTTGCCTTTTTTTTATTGTCAGGATTCAACTTTTTTTTTTTGTAGCATTTTTGTTTGAAAGTATATATGGTATAAGATTCGATCCTTATTAAAACTAGCCGGGATTAGTCTTATATGTATTAATAATGCATACACTGTCACAATTAAATACACAACACGTATATAAAATTTGAATTTTAAATTTAAATATATATTAATTGTCATGCATATAGTAGTGATAAAATACACATTGTCTGTATACATAAGAATATTAATACTTTAATTATATGGCAAAATTCAACCTTAACTGATATCAATTAGATTTTACAGTACTGTGTTATTATTGTAATGCGTCTCAATTAAAAATTTAATACCATTGATTCGACATTGACCAATATCCTGCGAACCAATTCTATACTAGTTAATCTCTTAAAACAAAAGATTGTTTTAGGTCCAAATTTTCTCTCTTTTTTTAATATATACAAATAACGATTTCATTCATGAGATCTGCACTCATTTGCATTTGTGTATTATGAATATTATTTTGAGTATGACTCGATATTTAATTTATCTTCAATCTGCTACCATTATGGATGCTGTCTACAGGTTTAGTTTTGTGCAGGAGTTAGACAGACAGATTTCTTTGCTATCCGTACACGTTTCTTTCTGGTTGCGGAAAGTTTGGTTTTAAATTTTATTACCATTATTTCGATTTCTAAATAGCTAATAGTTAAAGTGCAAACAACACTTCACACTTTTAGACGAAAGAATATTCGATACTTTTGGATTCAAATGTTATTGAGAGACGCTATTATTTCATTTATGCAGAAGCTTTTGATTGCTTGTTTTTGGAAGTTTTTTGTGAAAAGTATATATTATAATGGTTTGATATATGTCAGGTAAAAAGGTGACTATAAAATGTATTCACAGAGAAAACCTGAAAATTTTTTGGGAGAAAATGGCTTTACAAATGCAGAAATTTCTATGTTCATACAACCGAGAAGTATAAAAGGGATGTTCCAAAATATACTGGACTATCATATCAAAGTAAGAAATTGATGGAATGTTCAAAGAAATGGAAAGGTTTATTAATCCTAAGATGTGATAACCGGAAGACTGGCCTTTAACAATTTTAATTCCGTAAAGAACCAAATCATTACATTCCTAAAGTGTTGTGTGAAGAAAAAGGAGGCATCCGGGCATATGTGATATACTCACTCCTTTCACTCTCGGCCCTTGCCTTAAAATAGTTTTCTGATGGGGCAACTTCCGCAGTTTTCCAAGTCTAAGATCTGGTGTATTAGATTTACCTCATGACCGAAAAGAAGCAAAAAAAAACAGAGAGACAAAGTCCCGGGGCTTTCTAAGGTCAAACCTCCAAAAATTCATCTTTAGCCTCGTCCAAGGAACAAAAGATTAGAAGTGACCGCAGGAAGATTTCTCGGAAGAAAAAGAACCCCGAGTACGCATGGGATGGGAATAAAAAAGAAGCCCAGGCCCACCTGCGTACGAAGCATCAAAGAAGGTACCCTGGGAAAAACCCAACAATGTAACGGTTCCTGCATAATGAATATTGGCAACTAGTCTATCGATTGAGCTTTTAGGTTTTTGGATAAATGGAAATATGGAAATGGATCGCCCGCTCCCAGTACACTTCCCGAGAAAGATGCCATATCCAACTCTCTATACGTGGCTCCCTTGCAAAGTCAAGATTCTAGTCCAATCTTCCTCATTAAAGATAGGCTAAATTTTCTTTTTGTGTATGCATCAAATTATAGATCAATTTTCATTTTTAAAGAGCAGTTAATTTGTTATTTTAATAACATTCTCATATTTAATGTCCATGGTTATTAGAAATTTTTGAATATGTTAGTTACCTTCTAATGGCTCCAAATTGAAAAGTTTGGATGTTTAGCAATTTTATTCTTGCTCTTCATTTTAGTCAAACATGTAACATTAACTAGATTAACTCTTGTCTTGAAAAACAAAATTACTCTTAAGTTTCAAGAACAATATAGTAATGAATGATCTAATATTAATAAGGGGTATTTTGAGGAAAGTATGAACAAAAAATGAGAGAGCGTTAAGACAGATGTAAGCTTTTAGATTTTTTAAAATGTAAGTTAAAAGATTTGATCCCTTGACCTATATGTAGGCTTGGATTTTTTACATTATAAGTCAAAAGATTTGATCTCTTGACCTTTATCCAATTAGAGCCTTAAAACTCTATTGATAGCCAACTACTCAAAGGATAGTTGGTTGAAGAGAAATGGCATTAGTTTGGTCCTAAGGCTTATGTACTTTTGGATGAAAACTTGCACTAACTCTTTCTATTAGTACATACTTATTGGTGTTTCAAAATGTGGTTAATTTCACTTTGCATCCATCAATAATTATTTCTATTTTGGTTCTTAAATTTTAAAGTGTGACACTTTAGTTCTTTAATTATAAAATCTGTCTCATTTTAGTTCATAAATATAAAATCTATTATACTTTGATCTCCAAAATTTAAAATTACCCCACTTTAGTTTGTAAAATATAAAAGTGATAAACTAAAATAGTGAAAGATTTTATGTTATGGGGATTAAAGTATGATGGATCTTATACTTTAGAAACTAAATTGGAATAGTTTATATATTTTAAGAATTAAAGAATCCTATTTTAAATCTAAAGATGAAAGTAGGAATGGGAGTAAAATTGAATAGTATGAAGTGAAATTAACCATTTCAAAATACCTTACCAACTGTTTTCCAACAAAAGAGCAAGCATACATGTGTGAAAGAGTATGCCTACAAGAAAAAGGAAAGAAGAGTCATATGTACTTACGCGTGATGGTACATATACGTGCATGTGTGGAAAATAAAAAATATGTGTAAATGTATAGATAGCATATGTGATTACTAGTGTTACTTTTATATTTATGTTAAGTGTCCTATTTATTTAACTTTATATATGTATAATATTTATTTAAGTTTCTTTTATTCTCACATATAAGTGAAATTGACACCAAATTTAACATCGAATAGTGGCGCAGAAAATCCCAAATTATCTGAGACGCGACGTATTGCATCCATTCATGCAAGGGTACTAAAAGAATCTTTTAGTAAGTAGTTACTAGCCTCTTATAACATCAACATCCTGCAGCTGCACCCTTTTATCTGCAGATGGATGAGCTTCACTTATTAATTACTAGTTTTTTTTTTTTGAAAGTATTAATTAGTCATTAAGCTTGCAGAAGATCTGTGTGATCCCTCGCCCCGTCTTTCAAGGACGAGACTTTTCTGCCATCTGGGCATCCCACTTATTAGACAGTGCATGTCTGCATGGAGATGTAAATAAAGGTATTTAATGGAGATGTCTGCATGTCTGCATGGCGGTGTAAATAAAAGGTATTTAATTTAACGGATTCAATTCAGAGAGTTGCCTACACTACTGCCCAAAATTCAACAAATCCAATGAAATCCAAAATTCACAATTTCCAAACATTGGACGTTGAAAATGGCTTCACGAAGTGAGCCATTTTATTGATTGCTGTCTCTTTGTGTAGATTGTGGTGGATAAAAAGATGCCAAGGATAAGGGGGATGGAGTAAAAAATTACCACCTTTCCCCCTAGCTTCTAGTGGGCAAAGATGATGGGGTGCGTAATTGTTAAATTAAATTTTTGCGAATGTATCATATCACAAAATGTGTTATATTATATAATTGATAAATGCATATAGTTACATAATTTAAATCATTTGCGAGAATACATGTAACGCTCTGAGAAATAATTTATGCATGGATAGTTTATAAAGTTATAAAAGAGTGGATTGATGTAATTTAAATATCCACCTGCTTACATCTGTGCAAATGATTTTTAAGAAACCTAAGATAATTTTTATACACTATTTGCACATTTCTAGTGCCACTTCTTTTTTTTTCTTTTCTTTTTATAAAATAAAATCGAGCCAAAATAGCATTAAGGGTTCTTAAAAAAAAAGAAATAGAATAAAGAGATCAAGATAGAATTTTCCCATGTTCGATGTAAGCTAGACAAGTGGAAAGGAGGCCCAAAAAGACGACAAACAGGCGTCAGTCAGAAAACAAAGAATGTGGCCCAGATAGTGAACCCAGGCTTTGAAGTTCGAAGTTGGTAGGTAGCCCAAATTTTAAGTTTCAAAAACGTCCCTCCATTCGTCAACAGACCTTTTAGTTTGTTTAGACTTTACAGGGCAGACGCTCCAATCTCTCTGTCTCATTCACCAAATTCCAATTCTACTTTCATTCAATTTTTTAATCCAAAAGCGATCCTCGGGGACTGTAGAAGAAGGAATGACTTTAAAAAAAAAAAAGAAGAAAGAAGCACCGGATAAAAAGCACAATAACAATATAATATATAAGAACGGATCATATTGTCATAAAAGATCGTATGTTTGAATCTCGTTATTAATATGGGGAATTTATAGGTGAGCAATCTATAAGCACACTTATAAGTGATCCATAATTTTAGAGCATGTCCTAACTGATCATCGAAGTTGAATCCACCCAAACTTTTTTTTACCAAAAGAAAGAGAGAAAGATGATCTATGAATGTGATATTCTATACTTCTCATTTGTTAGAACATTTGTTAATTTTGTTTTCATGACATACCGGTTTGCTAGATTGTTGTCATAGTTACCGACCATCTCTACCGCATCTAAAAGAATAAAATGTTTTTAATAAATAATGTAAAAGGAAATATCAACAAGTTTTTTGCAGCCTAAAATTGAGAGATAAACCCTGGTTGGATGCTACAAAATTTACCAATAAAAGGAGAAAATAAAATTCAACACCATAAAAACTTACTACTATTATGTTGTCCTGCCCGAATCGGCAAATCCTCTCAAACTTCTAGCATACTAGCATGTTTTAGCATTAAGCTAGCTTAACTGTGTGTGTTAAGAAAGAAGAACTTCAATCATAGCTTTCCATACATTTTTAGCTTATTCCGCCATTGTCCCGTGCAATCTTTTTCAAATTGTTATCTAGCCCTTTCACCCCATAGTTATTTAGATATTGGGCTGAGAAAAACATATGAACAAAATCAAAGTAAACTATTTAAACTCGTGAAAAACTGCAACACTGACACATATGTGGCAAAAACAAATCTTCATGAGATTTGCTCTTATATCATGAATGAACTAACAATTTTGGAATGACTAAAATGTAACACGACACCTCTATATTGCATAAATTTATTATGCATGAGGAACCTAATTAAAATTTTATTGGTATAAAAGTCAACTAATTCATAATGTTGTTGTAATAAAAACTCAAATTTGTACTTCAGAAATTCTCTCTTGAAAAAATTAATTAAGTTTAATAGACCTAAGATTATGAATCACCACGTGTTGATACTAAGTCTTGAAAAATAGGGAAAAAATGGACAAGCAAAATAAAAAATGAAAACCAGGAGAAAGGGAAAAAAAAGAGACAAATAGGAAGAAAGTAATACGGAAGAACATTTTTTTTTTGAAATATTAACATTGCTACGGTTTTTTGAAACACTTGTTAATATTTGAAATATAACATTTTTTTTGAAACATGGGAGAACATATTTTTGAAGTAACAAGGGAGAACATTTTTTTAACATTCCAAACAAGGCCCTTTTGAACACATTTTGTAATCACTTTTTTACCTCACATATATCAAATCGTTACAGTAATTTTCTACAAAAAAATCTAGAAAAATACAATTCAAACAAGGCCTTAGTTCTCGCATTTATAACATAGGAGAACTAATATGAGGTGAAAAAAGAAATACAAACAAAGTACAGGGAACAATCATAAATACTTTTAAGTACAAGGTCACCTGCTTGCGGCAAAACAACTTTCAATTTCGTTTACATTTTTTGGGGTTTAAACTTTGAATTGAAATACGGTCACGCTCCTTCCAAAAAAACAATACGGTCACGCCAAGGTTGACAGAGAGAGAGAGAGAGAGAGAGAGAGAGAGAGATTAAAAGAGATCAGGAGAGGCCTCAGACAACTCAGGCAAGAAGGAGGCAACCCCGCCACCTGTATCGGTTACTCTACTTGTAAGATAAATTATTCTCTTAGTCTTCCATTTTTTTCTTTCTTCATAATTTCTATTTTTTTTAAGTTTCAAATTCCACGAATCTCTTTCGTTCAATCGTATTGATAACCGTCAGACATGCATGTAAAGCTCAAATTTTATCTCTAACGACGTTAAAACCTATGAATTAATTTAATTTTTGATTTTCATCCCATCTGGGTCACCCCTTATATTGATGCTGGTAACCTTTGGACCTTCCATTTCTTGAATTATTCTTGTTAGTTTAATTTTCTTGGAAGTAATTATTTGTGGGATTTTCTGTAAAAATATTGGAATTTTTGGATTGGTTTTATATTGGTTATTATTGTTTATGTTCATCAGGGGTTTTGGTGAAATTTTGATTTCATCGTTTTTTCTTGGTTTGAATTTTGTAGATTTTGTTGAGTAGAAGATGTTATCCAAGGTGGATGCTAGAAGGAAAGTAGGTGAGGATTCGGGGGCGGGTAAGTTGTTAAATGATATTGAAACCATTAGTAAGGCCTTGTATTTGGATAAAACTCGGCCTAGAAGTTTGCTTTCCACTGTTAGTAGTCGATCTAAATCAGTTGGAAAAATCCCATTGCCTGAGCCAAAATCCAAGAGTAATAAGGATGATAAGAAGGATACAGTCGAAAAGGATAAGAAGTCTATTTGGAGTTGGAAGGGTTTAAGGTCTTTAACTCACGTCCGAAGCCGTAGATTTAACTGTTGTTTTTCTCTCCAAGTACATTCAATTGAAGGGTTGCCGGTATTTTTTGATGACCTTAGTCTTCTTGTCCATTGGAAGAGGCGGGATGGCGAGTTGATGACTCGTCCTGTCATGGTTTTTCAAGGGGTAGCTGAGTTTGAGGAACAGTTGACACATTCGTGCTCGGTATATGGTAGTAGGAGTGGTCCTCATCACTCAGCCAAGTATGAGGCCAAATATTTCTTGTTGTATGCTTCGGTTTATGGCTATCCAGAGCAAGATTTAGGAAAGCATCGGGTTGATCTCACGAGGCTGCTTCCTCTGACACTGGAGGAGTTAGAGGAGGAGAAGAGCTCAGGGAAGTGGACAACTAGTTTTAGATTATCAGGTAAGGCTAAAGGCGCACTATTGAATGTCAGCTTTGGGTATGAAGTTAATGGGGAAAATAAGAGTAAGGATGTATCTGAGTTACGGGGCTTAAGGCAGCAGAGCATGAGCAATTTGAAGCACTTGGAGCTAAATGATGGCCATGAGTTGAACACGATACGTCGAACGGGTAGCCTTCCTGCAAGGTCTTCAACCTCAGAGAAATCCGTTGAAGATATAAAGGATCTTCATGAGGTTTTGCCCATATCAAATTCAGATTTATCAGATTCAATATCAGTTCTGTATCAGAAACTTGATGAAGAGAAATTAAATGTTCCATTTGCACCTGTTAAACCAGAAGTTCATGTTTTTCCTGATCCTGTTGAGCTTGTAAAGCCAGATACCCATTCCTCATCTGATGCCTGTGTGGATAATGATGAAAATGAGTTCGAAGTTACTGAAGTCACTATCGCAGATCAAGGGGCAGAATTACCCTCTAATGAACAGGAGAAAGCAATAGAGGACACTGGGAAGCCTGCTCATGATTGTGCGGGAGAGGGTGCTCAAAGCAATGGTGCTGAGGTAGTGCCTGTGGAAGAAACCCACCATCATTCTTCAGTTGGGGGTCAGGAAAGAGAGCTTTTGACAAGTGACTGCAAATCTAGAGAGACTGATGTCTCTGCCAAAGAATCATTGTTGAAAGAATTGGAGTCAGCGTTGAGCAATGTCTCAGATTTAGGGAAAGAAGGATTAGATTCGCAAGACGAAAGTGAAAGTTCAACTCCAGGGAATCACCTGGAGCTTCAATCTAGTCATAGAGAGCTTAGGAAGGGAAAGTCACTCAGTTTGGATGATGTTGCTGAAACTGTAGCTATTGATTTTCTGGATATGCTAGGTGTGCATAGTCCAGTTGGCTTGAGTTCTGAAAGTGAGCCTGAATCCCCAAGAGAGCGCCTGCTGAGGCAATTTGAGAAGGATACTCTAGCCAGTGGGTGTTCCTTATTTAATTTTGGTATCGATGAGGACGAACCAGAGGTATGTTATGATGCTGCAACCGAGTCAGAGTGGGGCATGTTTTGCAAGAATTTTGATCCCTATTCGATGGTACATACTTCTGAAGAGATGCCTAAGATAGAAGCAGAGGCAACGAGAAATAAAACAAGAGCCTCTGTGTTAGAGGACTTGGAGACAGAAGCTCTAATGCGTGAGTGGGGCATGAATGAAAAAGCCTTTCAACATTCTCCACCTAATAGCTCTGGGGGGTTTGGAAGTCCAATTGATCTGCCTTCTGAAATTCCTCATCAGCTTCCTAACCTTGGGGAGGGCTTAGGCCCTTTTGTTGAGACTAAAGATGGAGGATTTTTGCGCTCAATGAATCCTGTGCTTTTCAGCAATGCTAAGAGTGGAGGAAGCTTGATTATGCAAGTGTCTAGTCCAGTGGTGATGCCTGCAGAAATGGGATCTGGTGTCATGGACATACTTCAGCATCTGGCCTCTGTTGGAATTGAAAAGCTCTCAATGCAGGCAAATAAACTGATGCCTTTGGAAGATATTACTGGAATGACAATGCAACAAATAGCATGGGAAGCTGCACCAAGTTTGAATGGACCTGACAGGTTTGTCACTCATATTGAAGCACCTTTGAAGTTTGAAATGTTTTACTATATACATAAATATGCATGCTTTCTTTTTTTTTTTTAATTCTGAGAATATTCAATGCAATTGATCGATTTTTTTTTCCTCCAGTCAAGATTTGCTGGGGCATGAATCTGGATTTGGACAAAGCATATCTGGTGAGCATGGAAATACCAAAGCAAAAACATCCGGACCAAGGGTTGGTAAGTCCGAGGTAAATCCTGTTGGCAACCAGATGGACATGGAGTATGTCTCCTTAGAAGATCTTGCTCCTTTGGCCATGGATAAAATCGAAGCCCTGGCAGTTGAAGGGTTGAGAATACAATCTGGCTTGTCGGATCAGGATGCTCCGTTAAACATCAATGCCCAACCGATACGTGAATTTTCGGCCTTTGAGGGGAAGAGCGGCAGTTCTAGTGGGTCCTTAGGTCTGGAGGGAGCTGGTGGGTTACAACTGTTGGACATTAAAGACAATGGTGGTGATGTTGATGGATTGATGGGCTTATCTCTAACTCTAGATGAATGGATGAAGCTGGACTCTGGTGAGATTGATGATGGGGATAATATCAGTGAGCAAACGTCTAAATTACTTGCAGCTCACCATGCCACAGGCTTGGACGTGTTTCGCGGAAGGTCAAAGGCGGACAAGAGAAGGGGAAAGGGTCGAAATTGTGGTTTGCTGGGGAACAATTTTACTGTTGCATTGATGGTGCAGCTACGTGATCCTTTCAGGAATTATGAGCCAGTTGGTACGCCAATGCTGGCACTCATCCAGGTGGAGAGAGTGTTTCTTCCACCAAAACCGAGAATATACTGCACAGTTTCCCTAGCAAGGGACACTAGTGAAGAAGATGATGAGACTCTGCCTGTCAAAAAGAGGACATCAGCGAGGAGCCTAAGGAAGAAAAAGTCGTTGAAGAGGAGCAAATTCCTCAGTTCAAAATCACTGAAGTACATGTTGCAGGTCTAAAGACTGAGCCTGGTAAAAAGAAGCTATGGGGCTCCAACACCCAACAGCAGTCTGGTTCTCGTTGGTTACTTGCCAATGGAATGGGGAAGAAGAATAAACATCCACTGATGAAGTCAAAGGCAGGTGCAAAATCGTCATTGCCAGTGCCTTCTCAGGAGACAACTACAGTGCAACCTGGTGAGACTTTGTGGAGCATCTCTTCTCGAGTTCATGGCACAGGGGCCAAATGGAAGGAACTGGCTGCACTTAATCCTCATATTCGTAATCCCAATATCATTTTTCCAAATGAAACCATCAGGCTGCGCTAGAAAGAAGGGATTTGCATCTATGTAAGAAGGATGAATACAGGACTAAATCAAAGGATCGTATATCTGGGTGACACAAGTTCAAGCTATTCTGAACTTGGCAACATTGTGTAAATGTGCAGCTGGTGCCAGCTTTTGTTTTGACTTGTGACAGGAGCAATCAAACACCAGACACACTCTTTTGACTGTTGATGGTAAAAATTTCCCCTGTATCTGCTGTGAATGAGTTTAATTAACCAATACAAGTTCCTGCAGAAGTACAGGTGGTTTTGCGTGTGTTTTCACCTCATTTGTACATGTAGAAGTGTTGCAATCAAGATGTGCAATGATATTGGTCTTTTCTGGGGAAAACGCTCATCTTTTTCATCTGGTTGGAAATATACAGTTCAGCTCTGTTTTATTTTGTTTCATTTGGTGCTGTGTATCACTGACATATTAAGAATCAGACTGAAATTACAATCAATTTTGACCAAAACTGCACTTTTTGGCTAGAATTCGGTATATATCTGATTGTTTAATTTCGTATCTTATCTTCTCTCCCTTTGTTGTTCCTTCCAAATAACTTGCTTCTCCAGTTTGCCAATCTAAATTTTGAATCGGCCTCCCGCTTCCAATTTGCAGGCAACATAATCAAGTAAAGAATCAGCTTTCAAAACCCACCGAAAGTAGGCATAGCAAAGGCACATTTTCCTGTATGGACTGACATTTTTGGCTAGTCCTTTATGTTCCGTTAAATCTTATAAGTCATAGTTCTTAACAAGGGCCTTACTACTAGTTCATAATCGCGCTCTCTGGCTGTTCAGGTGTACATCCTGAGATAGGGCTGGATTATTTGTGATTGAGTATTTTTACAATGCAGTGTTCTAGCACTGTCCTTCCGCTGAAAGTAAAAGTGTTCTTTAAGAGAAAATTACAGTTTTGGTCTCAAATATATTATGAGTCATGGAGTTTTTAAAAGTTCGGACGAAAACAAATATAATTTCAAATGTTTTAATTTCTAATCATATTTAGTCTCACTGACTAATTTTTATCAATTACCACCAGATCAGGTCACATGCTATCACGTGTCGACAACCAATTGTTTAAAATATTAAAAAATAAAAAATATTGTTAGCCATAATTTATAGTAAGAAGGGTTTAATTACTCGCATGTTGATCACAGTACGTATTTACTCTTTGCTGTAGAATACAAAAATTTTGCTGACAAAAAAAATGGTTGAAGACTAATTACTCACATGATATATAAAAAAAATACTCACGTGATCGAAATATGAGTAATTAGTCATCTTTTATTGCAAATTATAGCTAGCAATACTTCATCGATTTTTTTTTTAAATTTTTTTTCAAAAAATTGGTTTCTGACATGTGACTTGATTTCGGTAGTAATTGGTAAAAATCGGTCATTAGAACTAAAGATGCGTAGAAGTTGAAACATTTAGAACTTACATTTGCTTTCATTAACCCCGAATCAACAGCGTTCCAGGTTGACTCTTGACCAAGCCAACTTGTAGAGTCTATCTTGGAAACTGACAGTAGAATAAATTTCAGCCATTACTTAGAAAGCAAGAAAAAGAAAGTCAAAGTCAAAGTCAAAACTGATTGCAATGCAATTTTAGAAATACTAGAGGATTAACATTTGATTATTTAAGGCCTACCGTGCAATTTTAAACTTAGTTTAGTCAGCTGTACTGGTCTGAATCCAGTGATCACTGGTTGACTTTCCGAACGTTTCTATATCGGATTTCTTATGCGCGTATTCGTATCACTTCTAGAAGCCCGACAGCCTCAAAACTCCCAAGATCGACAATAACTAACCGGGCTTTCTTCCTTCTTTGCCACCTGAAACTTCAAGGTGGTTGAACAAAAATGCCCAGCAAAACGTTGAATGAATTATTGCAGTTACTACTTTCTCAATGTCCTCGGGAGGAACCTAGTAACTCTTTGGTTCTGCAAAATGTTGGAGATTTTCAATATGAAAACATGAGCGCTATTATCCTCATGGAAATCCAAGAAAATGATAACATCCAGTTTAGGGCGGGCGGTGAATTAACTATTTCAGGTAACAAAACAAGGTTCAGGGAGCAGGCGGGCATTTTTTCCGGTTGTTGTTCCCTAGAATCTTTGCCAAACACCAGATTTCTCAACATATCCAAGAAATTAATTGCTGGTATCATGCTTACAAAATTGATGATCTTAATCCATATTCTCTACACGCTACTGTACAGACACAGTAATATCTAGTTGCTCCAATCTTGAATCGGTATATTCGAGCCAAAAAATTACTGGTGGTAATATAGCAAGCAAGATAAGAGGTATGATCAAGAGGTCATTACATCATAGTAATTCTTCATCATCCTCCTCAGCCAAAGATGCTCTTTCCTTCTCCTTGATGTAGCCATATTTTCTGAGAATCCACAAATTCATCCGGGCTACATTCCCAAGAAAAACAACACCCATGAGTGACAACCATGTCAAAACAGATATCTCAGTAACTTCTTTCAACATTCTCTGAACATGCGTAGATTTAGGTGACATATTCCGCAGAGTGATAAAATAAGTCCCAACTTGAGCTGTGATCGCAATCCACACGGTAATCATCTGAAACCACATATATCGCCTTCTTCTGAGAGGTAAACCGCTAACAAGGAGGAGGATTATACTCAGAGATGAAAGGAAAGCAACCGTGTTGAAGATCATAAATATGCCATAATCTTTGGCTGCCTTATAAGCCATCACCGATGTCCCGGCAATGTGAGATTCCAGAACAGGATTGCCCTTGTCATCGGATATATAATCATCCTGCCAAACTCCACCAGGTGGCGTGAGGCATGCTTGAAACGCTGTGGTTGCAAGCAAAGATGCCACCACCATCAATGCACTTCTCTTTCGGCCGAGCCAATCCTTGTGTTTGTGTTTTGGAGATGGTTTCTGTGCACTACTGCTTGGCTTGGAGGACAATTTTTTTGCAATCTGAGGAAGTGTATCTTCAAGCCCATCATCTGTGATCAAATGCAAATCCTTTGCACCTAATGCTCCAGCTTTTCTCAGTGAATTTTCAATATCCATATCTCTCAAGTCTCTTGGGCTTTGATTTAGAACATCCAAAGCTGTGATACCATATTTATTTAATGCATTTACTTCAGCAGGATACATAGTGAGCAAAAGATTTACAATCTGCAAAATTAATTCGAAAAAATGCTTGCAGTTAACAACTAGAAACCAGACACCCCACACTCTAATTACTCATATTTGCTAGTTTCACAAAATAAAAAGGCAGAAAGCAGGAACCTAGGATCATACACATCAGTGACATCATAACGATCATTCGCAACTAAAAATGAATTTCAACTTCCAAAGAAAAAGTTCTCTCTTTTTCCGAGCCAAAGTCCAACTCTTTGTGAATTGACAAATGAAAGAGGCCTTTCCCCAAGATTAAATATACAGAACAAAAAACTGCTAGATCAATCTAGTAGAGAAATACTAATACTACATCCAGCAAGTAAAGTTCAGCAATTTAAAGAAGAGAGGGAAAAAAAAAAGGGAAAAAGTACCACAGTTTAAAAGTTTACCTCAAATTGCTTTTTGGTGACAGCAGTATGCAAGATGGTGTTCCCATCAGAATCCCTCCAATTAACCAATTCGCTATCTTTCTTAACAGACTCAGTAGCCAGCAACTTCAACGCCTCCAACCTATAGTACTTGACACAAAGGTGCAATACCGTCTCCCCACGGTCAGTCAACACTCGGGTCAACTCGGGCTTAACTCGGACCAACTCAGCCACTACCGTAACTCTTCCTTTAGCCACAGCAACATGCAGAGCAGTCCTCCCCTCCAAATTCCTCACCGAACCCACCTGGGAATCTGCTTTGAGGAGCTCCTTGACCACCTCAACATGCCCTTTTGCTGCTGCCAAGTGCAGGGGAGAGCAGCAGGAGGAATCCAACTCGGATGCTAACTCGGGCTTCGAGCTCAGCAGTTGTTTGACAAAATTGACGTGGCCTAAGATTGATGTGGTGTGCAAGGGAGTCTCTGATACGCAGGAAACAATAGTCTTGTCTAGAATTAGCGGATCTTCCCGGAGAAGTTGAAGCAAGGATTCCACATTTCCCTCTGCTGCTGCTTCTGATAGCCTTTTTTCCATACTTCTTCAGTTTGCGACTACTGTACATACTGCGCGATACTCCATATCAATTACTATCATATAACAGTCTCCCTGTTTAAAGACATATGCCATCTTTCTCTGTGGACTTTTTTTTCCCTTTATTTTGGGGATAAATTTGTGTCGACGGAGTCAAGATTGGATACTAAAAAATGGGTTTTGAATTCTCACAAATTCTAATTAATGTATTCACGGAAATTGGGAAGGTACCTAGTTTGACTGGCTAAGTTTTTAAGGCAAGTGGGGCAGGGGGCAGCAGCAACTGATCGACTGAAGGCGGAGAATTATGCAAATTGAGAAAACTAGCTGTTGCCAAACTGAAGCTTCCGTGCCTGTTTGACTTCAGGTGTAGGGAACTAATGGTTAAAAAAAAAAAACTGAGGTTTTGTTGCTGTCATGTTCTCCATCAGGGTGATTGATCCCAAAAAAAAAAAAAAATCATAAGCAGCTAAAAGAATCTCATCGGTTTTTCTATTTTTTCATTATTATGGAGGTAAAAGCATTATATTGTTTATTTTCTTCGGACGAGTAATCGCAAATTTAACCTATATTTTTGCTGTTTGTTTCCTTGTTGGTGGTCAATCATCGATGGAGTTATAGTTGCAAGGGGAGCCTTGTTTAATTCTTCTTATGAAATGCATCAAACGATGGATGGATACCATGGAGAAAATGAACAATTTACTTTCTTTGACTATGTTAGAAAGGGAATGGTGGGATAAATTTGATTAAAGGTCTATCAAACGATCTATGATTTCAAGTGTTATATTTTTAGAAATATAAAATTAATTTAAAAAAGTATATAAATGTAAGTGAACGTAATAATTGTTAATGTGCATATACATGATAAATTGGTTGAAATTTAAGTGCATCAACGAGTGCTTATTGAACATCCGTTCAAAAGATTCATTGATTAACCTTAATCACTAGATTACAAGTTTAATGATGCATGTTATTCGTTGTTTGGCATTTTGGTCCGTACTTTGTGTCAAATAATTTGCAATAGCTTTTTTTTTTTTTTTAAAAAATTTACTTGACCATTAACAAGAGAATTAGTTTCTGGCTTCTCTTCTGTATTCTTTTTCCCTTGTTTATCTAGTTTGCTTTGGGGAAGTTGAATTAAATATCTGAGACAAATAACCTTTGAGAGTTTTTCACAAGGGGCTTTTTGGTCGAATCCAATTAATATTTGATTTCCAAGACTGAGAATGATTAGTGGATTTTACTGATTTGGAATCTCAAATTATCACCGGATAATTATAGCAGAGTTGGATGATATATCATCGAGTCATTGCTGAGTTTCAGGGCATTGTACTCTGATCTGTTTTTTTAAGTTGTCGATCGCATATGAAACAAAGTTGTGGAATCATAAGCATAAGCAGCTAATGCTTCCTTTAGTCTCGTTACAACGTAGAAGTAGAATCATAAGCATAAAGCACAATTGAAGGGATTATACTACTTTCGACTAGGCATCAAAGTTCAAAACTGATTTCGAATTCACATCAGGATTAAAATGTGAAGGAATTACCGAGTTCAAAACAAGAGAGAAAGTGTGAGTCTCTATTATAAACCTTGCAGAATCACTATCTGCAAAATTTCATAGCATTACCATTAATCAAGGAAGCTTCACCCCTAGTTCCCTAAAATGATAAAATCTCTACATAATTAAATCAGAGTCACATCAAAGGTGTCCAATTGTTTAAGCTAGAAAATATTACCCAGAAACAAGTCTAAACAAGATTATGACACTAACACAGAGACATTTCTGTCATGCTTAGGTAATGACCAGCCAGCTAGATGGTTAGCTACAGTCTAAAATTGGGGCAATTACAGAACCTGAGACCCAACACCACACCTTCACATAAATATATCAAGGACGCGATCTTTTGTTGCTGCAAGATGGGCATTTATACTGCTTGATATGCTCAGCCCGCGCTGGAGTGATCTTGACACACTTGCCATGGAACCACCTTTCACAAACATCACAACAGATCCAAAATTGATCTGAAGTATAGTGCTCCCCACATGCTCCACACAATGTCTCCCCATGATCCTCATCTTCTTCTTCATCTACTAAGCCTTCATCCTCGTCCTTTTCTTGGGCCTTTGAGTACTTGCTCTGTGATTGAAACCAATAATTAACTCGTATTGGCAAAAACTGCTATAACAGACAGTAAGATAAAAATCTATTCGGTAGGGGATGAAACGACTATAACAAAATTTCCTTCAAGAGAAAAGCTGATGTCAAAATCTTACAATTACTGGGAAATGCTTAATAGAGAATCCAACCAATTTTACAAGAAAGAAAGTACAGACCCCGACTCCAATACCTTATGCCATAACAATTGACAGAATACACCAATAATGAATAAAACTTGAAAGATCATGCTCAAGAGAAAAGCTCAAAGCAACTTGCAAGTAAAACACATTTGAAGCAAATAAAA
Organism: Coffea humblotiana; assembly: GCA_023065735.1. NCBI lineage: Eukaryota > Viridiplantae > Streptophyta > Magnoliopsida > Gentianales > Rubiaceae > Coffea > Coffea humblotiana. The sequence goes on from CM041213.1 coordinate 8,949,612, forward strand.
GCTGCCTAAAATTTCCTCAACCTGGATATCAGAGCAATAGAACCTTTAAGGCATCATCTATGACATATGGCAGACTCAAGCATAATTAATCCTCCAAGGCTCCATTCTCTCTAAAACTCCTCTAGCCATTTTGACATGATCAGACCACGGAAACATCACATAATGAATAATCTTCTGACAGAACCAAATTAGATGCTTGTACCGGTTTTGAGTTTGACTTGGATTTGCTGCTGCTATGATTTGAGGCAGATTGATTTCTCTTGAAGTTCCTTCTTGGCAGCCTCCAGTTACAACTTCAAAAAATTGTTGGGAGATCATTTATCATACCAAAAGAGCGTTTCCTGAATCACAAAGCCAAAGAAGTTAATGAAACCGCATCCAACCATACGAAAACATAAACTAATCAACTTGGTTTAAATTGCTGCATCCACAGAAATCAACAACAATTGCTGGAGTAAAACTAGCAAGTCTGGGTATTTATTTACCATCGTCTTAACTGCCTACTTCCAGACCACTTTAAACTCTGTTAGAATGAGCATATTTCACACCATGTGCGACCTAAATACACAATTGAAAGAAGTATCACAATTATGTTACACAATGATGGTCAGGACTAATATGTGGCCAAGGTCCAAGATGTAACCCATTGGTATTAATGCCTTGCTGAAGACAACGGAGAGGCCATTCATCTGTTATCTCAGCATCAAGGAGTTAAATGTTACAGTTACCCCTGCCTTAAGAATACCCCACTGAAGTGCTAAACATTAGTTAAAAGTAATATTTTGTCAGACCTGTTCAAGGGAGTCTTTACTAGGCATGAGGCTGCCCTTTTACATGCTGGCCAGCAAAAAAAAAAAAAAAAACCATAACCTCAGGTTCCACACTATTTCACAACTGCCTCCAGATGTAAACGTAGCTCCAAAAAGGTAAAAAACTAATAAATAGTTTGTCAAATACCAACAACCACGAAATAACAAGGCTGAGTTCTGAATTATAGAAAGAAACTTAAATTCAGTCTAATTTCCCATGCAACATTAGCACTTCAAGTTTGATACAAAATTTATTGTTTTAGTCACATTTATTTCAAACGAACTGACTGAGAGCAAAAAAGAAAACAAGGATGCTGAACAGGCAAAAGTGGAAAAGTATCATCACTTAGCTTCACATGTTACCTGTCAGCTTTATCAAAACCAAATCTGGCCCCAAAATAGAAGGCAACAGCAAATAGCCACGCATCACTGTGCACAGCAACAAGGGCCAACCAGTCCTTTTCTTGCATTCCATCCCTGGCAAAATTTATCCCTAATGCAGGCTCAGGAAGCTCTGGAGGCACCTCTTCAGCAGGCAAATTAACTTCCCACTGCTCATTAGGAAAACCATAAAGGCAAAGATTTTCCTTCTCTGTAAGGTTTAAGAACTCTCAAATTATGCAGCAATCAAGAGATATACTAGCATCTTCAGTATTCTTTATTACTATAATCTACAAGGAACTCATATTATATGACCAAGCAGCTGACAAGTACACTTAACACATTAGAGAGAGAGAGAGAGAGAGAGAAGACAAATACAAAAAATGTAGGATAGCACATCTCTGCTTCCAAGGACATGATGAGAAAGATTACATGTCATTAGCTTGTGAAAATCGTCAAGATGTCCTCAAGACCAAGCTCAGCTGGTAGGAAAATTAAATGGCAACCTTCAACTCTAAAAGCCCTTTCCCTTTCCCCTTCCCCTTCCCCCTAGTAAGGCTTTTTATCTCCCTTAAATTGAATGAAAAAAAAAAAAATAAAATCAACAAGACAACCTTCACTAACTTTTGGCATACACCACAGCAAGACAACCATTTTATTAGTTATTCCTTACAGGACATTAGTCCTCTAAACAAGAAAAACTATTACGAAAAAGTCAAACCAGAATTATATGTCAGATAATAGAAACTTGGCATTACTATCCATCAAAAATTGAAAAGTCATCCAATCCAATTACTCCAATGGTAATGAATAGAATCAAGCATTCAGAAAAGCCAGGGCACACTTACAAGTGTTCCACTGTTCCTTAAATTGGATTTAAGTGTGTCTAGAATTTCATATTAGATGAATTAACACTCCATATACATAGAAACGAAAAAATACACCTACAGTAATCTAACTAGTATTGCAATATGACATGTTGAAGTATGAAAGGGGAGTGTAAAGGACTTTTCTGAGAACTAAGGCATTCAATAGAAGGCGAAGAAATGGAAACATGAACATCAAAGTAATCAACTTTCATCCTCCAAAAAATATAAGATGAGAGAGCAGTAAACTTCTTTTGCACTCTTTTTAGTTCAGTACGAGGATAAGATCAAGAATATCAATAGAGGGCCCAAAGTGAACAGTACACACAAGACTAACTTTCTAATCCTAAGGTATGACTGGCACCAGTCTATGACAAACCAAACTAAATATACGTGTAAGATGATATGACGTACTTAATCAGTCATGCACCCATCATCTATTTCAGTTCCGCCGCAAATAACAAAGCTATCTTGCTTTCCAGCGCCTTTTCATATTCTCTAAAAAGCCATACCACTTATGATAGCTGTATTTGAAGGGAACTGAACCTTTAGAGTTTCTAAAGCACTTGTATGTAACACTAGGTTAAGTGTAAACTATAATATGTCTGGCTATAGAACTTTAATTTAATAAAGATGAATTAACAGGTTTTAAAAAGACAACAAATTGGAGAGTCAGAAAGAAAAGTACAAAATTATGGTGAGAGGCACTTATTGGGAGCATAAGTGTCAAACATTTGATACAAATAAAGCGAAATTACTCATTAAGCATCCGAATGGTATGCTAATGACATGCAACAGCCATTTGTTAACGTCCATTGGACCAAGCAAGAATTGTATTAGGTCCACAAGACCCTCTTCCTTCCAGAAACAGCCAATACACAATCGTCTGGCAATAAACTATCAAACTTGGAAAAAAGAAGACTTAGAAAAGCAAACTAATGCTGCTAATCACGATGAAAGAATGCCGGAAAAGTAATCCAAATTCGTATCAAAATTGAATTCCACATGGGCCAGAGTTTCACAATAAAAAACATAGAATCCATCAAGCCTATTTAAAAAAAAAAAACCAAGGCTTTACGCAACAGCGAGGTTCACAAGAGAAAAAGTGCAATCTGACAAGTAAGATGATGAGTAGAAAAAAAAAAGTAATTACTCAGTAGCATTAAAACACAGAACTCCACCCACAAAGTCATAGAAAAGCAGAAATACAAAGAAATGGAAAAGAAACAAGCAAACAAAAAAATTAATGGGTAAAATGGAGAAACAAGAAGGACTGGTAATTTTCTGATCAAAATGGAAGGCAGAAATAAAGAGAATGCAACTGCAGAGCGAGTATGTCAACAACCAGGACAAAATTACTACTGTATGCAAGCCCGTATACCAGGAAAAACGAAATGAAAGGGAGCATTAATTAGTACTACAAGACACGTAGGAATAATAAACGTTGAAAACATAACAAGATAAGAAAAGAAGAGAAAAGCAAAACTAACCAGGATCGCAACGCTGGTAAAAAAACTTCAACCTCTGCCAACAATGCCAACAAAACCACGTTTATGATGCGAAAATCCAAAACCCTAGTGCTTCAAAATGCAATTGGAAACGAAGCAACGAAAACTTCGAACCACAAGAAGAAAGAAACAAAAAAAAAAAAAAAAAAAAGGCTCGCAGGTCGCAAGGACATAAACAGGGGAAAATGCGTATGGGAAATTGCAGAAGAAGTACCTTTAGTGAGAGCTTTGATCATTGCCAGCCACGACGCCCTTTGAAATCTCTGAAAACTTCTTCCACTGTTCGAGGATTATAGCCTCCTCCTCCTCCCTCCGTCCATTAGAGCTGGCTTTTAGTTTTTTACACGCAGTCAGTCCCACACACAGTCACAGTCCAGAGAGAATGTTATGAAGCCCAAGAGTACTACTTGTTTTTTTTTCCTTTTTTTTTTTTTTTTGGCTGCTTCTATCTGACTGTTGCAGTAACACAACACGGAAAAGAATAAATGAATAATTACTAAAGGGATATATATTTATTTTTGGAGTTGATGAGTCTGAAAAAGGCGGAGTCTAATCTGGAGTGGGCCCAAATAGGGGCCAGAGGGACGGTTATGTTTAGAATTTTAAATTATTTCTTAGCGGTCCTATGTCGCTTTCTCGTTCCCGGGGAGCAGTTTTCATCATGGACCATGGTCCCTCTCGCTCGCTCACTTGGATTTTCATTTCACTCTTTATTTTGTTACTACCAGTAAGTAAAAGAATTGCGAAGGAGTTGGCTTTTTTTTAACTTTTTCCCCTTTTTTTTTTGGGTTGTTGTGTTGGGGGGGGGAGTCCTTTTGGGTACTTTTTTTTGGGTGCTGACGGGGCAACCCGCCAAATCCTCCGAGTTGTGACCTGAGTTGGTGGTTGTGACTTGTGAGTTGTGATTTTGGGAGTTTTTGAGGTCCCGCGATTGATAGGCAGCATGTCACAGGTGCAAGTGAAGTGCCACGGAGAGAGAGAGAGGGGTCGGGGGTGATACTACTCATAGCTTGCAGCTGCAGGGATGCCCATCAGGGTACTGATGCTGATGATGATGGACGGATGGCCATCCAACGGCGGGGGACTTGATAGGGAGTAGGGGTTTGCAGTTGTTTGTTGGGCACAGGCCACAGGGGAGTTGGGGGTACACGTGGGCGGGAATAGGTTTTGGGTGTGAATTGGCATCGTGGATCAGGGGCTCTGCACAAATGGAAGCTAATGTAGAAGCCGTACAAGTAGTGGAAGGAGGGTACAGAGCACCAGCAGAGAGAGACTACAAGTTGCTGGCAAGTGAACTCGGGGGACGGAAAAAAAATATACATATATATATATACCTGTGTTGCTTGCTGTATTGAATGTTGAGTGGTGGGAAGGGATTGGGCCCGTCTTAAGAAGGGGAGACGAGACGTTGTAGAGGTGTTGGGTTGGCAACTGGCTGGTCCGGAACCGGAAACCGGAACCAACAACTTCTTGGGTCTCTGGGGGTGTCAATGGAGTGGTGGAGGACAAAATCAAGGAAGGACCGACTTGAGGGCAGGCAGGCAGAGCAGGTACACTACCCCCCCCCCTAAACCCAAAATCCAGCCACCCTCCAAATTTTGCACTGATTAAGTTTGATGTTTTGCGCAAGCAGCTGCAGCCACCCATCATTTCTTTTTTCGAGGCCTTCTGCCCAATTTTTTTTTGGTACTCCCAAACTCTTCTAAAATCAACTGTTGGAATTCGGGCACGCTCGAAGCTATGACCATCATTTTTTATATTTTTTTATTGGGTCTGGTTATTGTAGACTGAGCTTTGACTTGGGAAGAAGGGTCCGAAGACTCGAAAGCCCATAATTCCCCCCAGAGACAGCATTCCGCGAGGGCCCCGCGTTATTCATCGCACAGGAGATGCACATTCAACCTCCCCGCCAACACGCGGCTTAATCATCTTCTCATATATATATTCCTTTAACTAACGAGTTCCCACATCCATCTCCACCGCGGCTAATTTCTTAGATTATAGGTAAAAAAAAAAAACATCCACCAAATGGACGTCTGACATGGACTTTTCTAATTCTATACGTGCCGTGCTGATAAGGCACGGCCGCAGAATAAATTATTTCACAAGCGCCACCTGTCAGAATTCAGAGGAAGGCTGATTTTGTGTCAGCGGGCCGTGCTGACTATGCACGGCCTTGGACTGACTTTTGTGTTCAGGGAGCCGTGCTGACTGACACAAAAGTCAGTCGCCATTTTCCATCACACTCATAGCTCACCATCTGGCGACTTCGCAGTCTCATGCTTTTGGGCCATCCCCCAAAACAGTAAGGAAAGAACGGAAGCGGTAAAGGTTTTTCTTCGAAAACGTGTCTCAATCTTAAAGCAAATAATTCACGACTTGTCATATCCTATCTTAACACCTCAACCATCTCGAACCCACTTTTGAACCTCAAAACATTATTCAATTTTCCATACTTTGGCTTTGTCAAAATTATGCAACAAATACACGTTTACTTAAACACTTTGAGTTGGCAATTTTTATAGACACATTTTTTAATTACTTTTTTATTTTACATATATCAAATTACTACAGTAATTTTTTTTTTTACAAACAGAAAAATGCAATCCAAACAAAAGCCGTATTCTTCAAAAATAGAGATTAAATAATTGGTACATGTTACTCATGAAAGTTAGAAACGTACTCTTTTCTTTTTTTTTTTTCCAACATAAAATGTTCAATATTTGATTTAAAACGTGAGTACTATTTTCTGTAATTTTTTCGTGAACTTATTTTTCAATATGGCCCTAATCGTGAACATAATATGGACTTAGATCAAAATTCGTGAACATAATAAAACAATCAAATTTTCAAAAAATTATAACATGCCCAAAACACATAAAATATCTAAAACTACATATTAAAAGAAAAACAAAAGAAAAATAAAAACAAAAGCTTGGTCCATATTGTTTAACCCAACCCTTTAACATAATCAATTTGAACATTGGATGAGGCGTCTGATCCAAACAGAAATTACTTACATGACTCTAATACAATAAATGTAAGTCCAAATGAAATATACGAGTAATTCCAATACCAAACTAAAGTAATTAAATTTAAAATCTAAAATTAGTGTTGGCTTTTGTTCTTAATTTGCAATACTGCAATTAGTCATTTTTTGCTATAAATTTACAAAACGAACTTTGCATGCCTCGAAGAAAACACACAAAATCATGCAATTCCATAATTTATATTAAACTATATTACACATCAAAAATCTAAAAAGCTAAACAACAATAACTGTAAAACATTTATGCAAAAATCCTAAACCCTGAGTCTAAAACCTAAATTCAATTCGATGAGTCGCAGACTGACTTCGTCCACAGTCCGGGCCGGAACAATTCAATTCTTTAGCTCGACTGACTGACTGACTTTCAATTCTGCACGAAGTCAGTTCTATGAGGCTAGAGACGAAGAGCCCCAATACTTCACGAAATTCCCATGTGCAAAGAATTGAATTGTTCCGGCTTGCATTCATCGGATGGCATGGTGTGGATTTAGGTTTTTCGAGCTGACTGCGACTCGAGCTGACTGACTTCGTGCAGATTGATGCATTCAGCTCGGGCCGTGCAACAGTCAGCACAGCCCGCTGACACAAAATCAGCCTTCCTCTGACTTTTGACAGTGACGCTCGTGAAATAATTTATTCTGCGGCCGTGCCTTGTCAGCACGACACGTATAGAATTAGAAAAAGCGCATGTCAGACGTGCATTTGGTGGATGTTTTTTTTTTTACCTATAATCTAAGAAATTAGCCCTCCACCATAACCCAATACTATTAGACAGCCAAAGAAGAAGACGTAGGAAAGAGGGGAAGGAGCAAATTCGGCCATTCCTATTACAACTAAATCTGATAATATGTATCAGCTGACTACTCTTATGGCGGCATCTAAGGTAAACTACTGGAGGCATGAGACCTGACCTCCTACAAAGAAAAAGAATGAATCTGACCTACTGCCTCCGGCCATTTCTAATCACAATTAAATCTCTTATGAATGGCCAAAAATACTGATGATAAGGCAAATCACCTTATAGCACACACAGACGCCCCCCCCCCAAACCTATATTATGCAGTATGTAAGGCTGCATTCAGTATCTTGGCGTGGAATCCACGAGATGGATAAACGAATCATATCCTCTAGAAGCCCCATCAATCCGAATAAATACATATTAACAGCAACTATAATCAGGGCAAGCAAGCCTAATATAACAGTGGAACTTGAGACCTCGGATTCATTGGTAACTAACAGTATGGACTACTTGTGCCATAGTTCACAATAAGAGTTGTGATACAAGCAATTTTACTGATAAACTCCAAGTGTAATTCTGAGATTCTTCTAGATTCTTATTCACACAAGGACAATCAGTCAGACTTTTCTTGCAAGAGCAATTTGTCAGTGTCAATATGTATATCTACGAAGGCCGTCCACAGTTTCCCATAATTTGTAATTGCTGTACCCAAAATTGTGTCCACAAGACAAAAAACTTGGAGGACACATCAACACTGGTCTTGCAATCACAATGAGCTAGCGGTCACTGCAATACCAAAGAAAGGCACAGAAGTTTGAATGTCACAGCAGCCTGAACTCGCGGACTATGCCTCAAATAACTGCACCCCAGCAGGTCACCTTGGATCAAAATCTTAAGGTGCATAGCAGGGGGGGGGGAAAGAATAGTTACTATCTGAAAAGTGCTTGGCACATCATTGTCTGGAATTTGCTTTGGCATAATGAAGCACAAAGTCATCACACAGTCCTCCCGAAACTTGGGAGAATTTAGTCTTGAAATAATGGAACTTTAGAGAACATGAAATGTAACACTCACCCCTGTGCGAAGATTCACCAAACCTCTTCTCCGGGACGGTGTGTTCCAAAAAATCCTCAATGGTTTTCCAATATCGATCACCCCCTGCCAACCATGTATCCATATGCATGCCAGTTGGAAATTCCACAAATAAGCATCGATTGTTGCGTGCAGCTGCTTTAGCATACAGCAACTGCATGTGTGACGGAGGAACCATTTCATCTTGCAATCCTGAGATAAAGAGAATGGGCTGTTTCATCTGCAGCAAAGAGTTCAAACACAAGAGGTGCAAATAAATTGTCATTAGACAAGGACAAAATCACAGCATTGAATAAACACAAAACATGTCACTGCCTCACTTCCATTTTATTAGGCTAGACTTAATTAGGATGTTTCAATATCAAATAACCAAGTCTTGCCCTAAAATAATGCAAGACCTTTCATATTGTTGAAATTCAACAAATACACTATAAAGATCCCTGTTACAACTTTCAGAAACATGACATGGAAACCCAAAATCACTCTGAGTGCAGAGTAAAAGCTACAATACATTGGTTTTTGTTTTTGGGTTGGGGGGGGGGGGGGTGGGAAGGGGGGTTGGAGCTACAATACCCTGAAATCTCACCTCACCAACCACATCAATAGTCCTCCATGGAGAGCGGAACAAGAAAATTGAGAGTCTGGGGCGCTTTGAATCACTCCCTCCAATAAACCATTTTAAGAACAGGTAGAAGAACTTCCCGCCATATCAAGGATAGATGTGAAAGTATTTTTCCAGAATTAGCCCAGCCACCTGAAGCTCAATCACATAAAGAAAAATGTGTCTCAACATAAATGAGTATACTTTCAACAACATAACTAACTAAAAGGCCGATGAAATGACAAGAAGGCAGCCAAACTCAGACAAATCCTGTACTTTATGCATAACTGAAGCAAAGAAATTTATGGTCCAATATGGTCAAAGAAAATGTGACAAGCATAGAATATAAATGCTTACTAATAGGCAATTTCAAATGCACAGATTTCCTGGGATACAGATTACGATTGACAGGACTGTTAACTAGCAAGGAAGGGAAAACTATATTTACCAAGAAATAGATTAATCAAGTCAGTTAGTGTAAGCTTCCAATGCCATCAGTACCACGACAGAGATATAGATACTTCATTGGATAATATATTTGTAACAGGAAGAAGCCTTAAAAAAAAATACATTCAAGTTTTAGAGAGAGGAAGATAGTGTATTTCCGTAAATTTGCCTCAGAGCAACTAATTGATCTTCTCGCTACAGTAATATGCAAAATAACTGCAAGGTCCTAAACAGCCCTTGCCCCATAAGGAAACGAGAGTCTACAATAAAATTTCTACAAGTCAGCTTCTCACAGAAGCTGTAGCACATACATTACTTTCTCCAAACAACTTGAACAAATTCTCTTGTTCATTATAGATAAAGAAAGCTTTCTAAAAACTTCAGCAGACTTTTCAGGAGGACTCAAAAAACTCCTATTAATGTTTCTATGCGGTGACTCAAAGAAAATTAGGCTTGTCGGATGTCTCTATCAACCCCATAGGTGGTAATTCAAGGACAATCAAGAACATGATACCGGAATTTCGTCCTGCAAGGACAGGACCTTCCATAAGGAACTAGTGTCCCTAGCTACTGATCAAGTAAACGAAAGCTCACCCATTAGAAGGCTTCCAGTTAGATTTCAAAAATTTCTTAAAGAAAATTTACATGAGAGCAGATATTCTACAACTGCATAAACAGATGAGCTGAAAATATTTGATTGACACAAGTTAAAAGGCATTTAAAATAAGAAAGCTATCACAAAAAAGACATACTAGGGTCTGTTGCAATATACAACTGGGAAAACAAAATTTTTGTTTAATATTTACCTTGTCAGGATTGTTCTTGGCAAGTACTGCCTCCAACAGCGCCACCAAGTGACCTTCCAAAGACAACAATCCTAGATGTGTCAATATCTGTCCTTTCAACCAGATGATCCAAAGCAGCCTACAAAGAAGCAGAAGCCACAAGAAAAGATCTCATCATCTATGGGGTGCATCAAAGAAACATATAGACAGAAAAACAAACCTGAGCATCCATTGTAATTCCATGCTGGGAAGGATATCCATCACTGGCTCCGTAACTACAATCCATACAGAACAGTTTACATCAATTTACAAGATATAATATGTACCCATGAACACTGCCAGATGGTACACACAAAAAAAATGTAGATACCCTCGGTAAGACAGCATGAAAACGTTGCATTGCAGACGTTGTAGCATAATGCGAACCATCTCAAGACGGTGGGCAATATCTATAAACAGTTAAAGTCCCCGAAAAGATTGATCATGAAATCACTTTTTGAGATAAACAAAAAGCAGTAAGAAATCAAAACATCATAATATAAGCTACAGACACAAAAGGATAACTTCCTGCATTTTCTTGGAAGAAGAGGATAGTTGGACCTGCAATTGACACAAATACTTCATCAGCTTGAAAGCTAATTTGAACCTTCAAAAGAACACAAGTTTACCACTTATGAAGCATAAACAAGCAAACAAACTGAATCATGGAAGACTACAAGGCAACTGAAAATTTAAAATCATCTTGCCAGCAGTCATCAGTTAGTTTTTGCAACAGCTACATGAGAAAACAGAAGTATCACCAAAACTAAGCCGAAATAAAAGTTCATACATAATTTCCCTCCTGCATTTCTTCTACGTCTTAAAATAACCTATGAAGCCTCATAATCTTAAAGCATACAAAAGGTTCCATGGTCAAAAGATGAGAAGTTTCATTTCCAATCCAACAAACTTTAAAGTAAAGCCCGTCCAGTTTATAAGATGCAAAGCTATCCGAATAAATGAAATTTAATGCCACAACCAATTGAGAAACCAACTCTTAAACAGTGCAATAACCTAACTTAACTACTCTGTGAATGCATGTAACCGTATAATGAAATCAGAAACCAACTCTTTCATTTCAGAAGACCTTACTTAACTACATCGCTCAAGCTCAAAAATAGTTCCTATCACAGCAATATTACACACCAATCACTTTCTTACACAAAATTAACAAGTGAGAACAAATTAACAGCTACGAATATCTGTATACAATTAGCCCTTAAGTTCTCTGACTCCGGCAATCGCTAATCCTAAAACAAGCTCCCAGCCCTAATTCCCAAAAGCAATTAAGCAACAATATTAAGAATTACAACAAGCAAAGACGTAAAGAGGATCACCTCGGGATTCGGGGAGGAGCTTGATGAACCAAGCGTGGAGGCTAACGCCGTCTGAAGATCTAAAGCCAAACGTCTTCGTAGAGAGGCGGAGGCGGGCGGGGGTGATGGGGTAGGATTTGGTAAGGCCAGGGAGGACGGGGACGTAGACAAGCTTTCTCCTGGAAAGCCACCAGTTAACGCCATCCCGGCGACCACTATTCCACCCCACTCCCCGACAGCAGTACGTCTCGCCTCATGTACCGGACACCATTCCTTCTTCCCTCTCTCTATTCTTCCCCGTTCCTTCTCTCTCTCTCTCTATATATATATACAACGTATACTTAAACAGAGGTCTGACTGTGTTTGTATCTAAATCTTTGTACGTATGTATATGTATAGGAGATGATGAAGTGAGGAACACTCTCTTTCACAGTTTTTCTTGTCCAACTGACAACTGAGTGATGCTGCTTGGGGGTGTGCTGCTGAGGGGACGGAAACCAAAAGAGACCGGCGTTGCGGTTGTGGAGAGCTAAACGACAGCGTTTTATTTGTTTTCTTGTTACTAGCCTTTCTATTCTTTCCTACACTTTGTTGGAATTTTTTTTGCGTCTCTTCTCTTTTTATTGACATTAGTTTTCTGTTTTCAAATCTTTATTTATAAGCAAATAAAAAATTTCTCTAATAAAAAATTTTAGGATGTCTGTTGTCTAATTTACAAAATTAAAGAAGCTATATACATTTTTTTATAAATCAATTTCATCTATTTCCAAATTAAGATATGTTTTATTCTCTTTCCTTATAATTAGACCAATTCAAAGTCAATTACCCATTTTTATAGTCACACCACTAGGGGAAAAAGCCTATACAACGCGTGAGAGTTTAGTGCCTGTAATAAAGATGATTAATAATTATTATTTGGTATTTTGTGTATTAAAATTGAAGTATGATAATTTTATTATGTAATATTAAACAAAAAAATCATTTAGTCAAAATATATAATATGCAATGAAATATAATTATAAGATACGATCAACCACTTTGCGTCTAACCTAGTAAAATAAAAAACCTACTTATATCCGCTCATGCACTTTAGGAATATTAAAATATGTTGTTTAGTTTGAATTTAATTTTGATATGAAGGCAATCCTCCACATTATCTTGTTCATATAAGTGAGATTTGAACAATAACATACTTGAAGAAATCATTGCTGGTGGAATTTTGGTTATTGCAAGCCGAAATTCCTTGAATTTTATATTGATTTCAAGAATATATCATCACGAAACTCCACATGACCAATCAATCAATTTATGATTTATTGTATGATTTAGGGCATATAGCAAAGAATCTCCTTCTCATAAGGGTTACAATCACGAAACATCAATGTTTGAGCTAATTGCAAAGATATACAACACCTAACACGCTAATTTAGAGGAAATAATTACTCAAAAAAATACTTAAGCATCTTAATCCACTCAATTCAAGGAAAACAATTAAAAGTAATGAAGTACATACTTTAGATTTGCAGCCAAATAGTTTTAAGTAGATAGTTAAACATATTGGCCAAATTCAATGAAGTGAAAATTTGCCTAGATGGAATTGTCAATAAAAATAGTGAAACGATTCGAAAATTATCATAACTAATAGTTTAAAACAACAAAAGAAGTAGCTACAATCTATAAATGGAAAAATGTATGATGATAAACTTATTTTAAACCACCAAATAACAATTTAACAAATGTGATCTCCTCCTATCAAGCTTGTCTAACATGGATAATTGAATTAAACACTAAAAATTTATTGGCACATACAACTTGCAAGGATTACAAATTTCTTACAACAAAAAAGTAGATTGGCTACAGAAAACATACCTATTGAGAAACAAATAGGGTTGCATGATTGTGGTGGAACAAAAACCATAAGTAAATGAAATGAATTTTGAATAGACGGGGGTTACCATGGTAACGGTCAAGAAACCAAACTTCTCTACTAATTGACAGTAATTATGTTTTTAACATCTATATGTAATAAGTTTGCAAATAACTAATGAGAAAGGCTTTAGAAAATTAAAAGACTTGGATATTAATACAATTAAATGATTAGAAGGGCTTTTATGTAATTTCACTAAAACACAAGTTGAATTCAGTTGTACCCAATGTTGGATCGGATATCGAACACTATCACATATCAAATTTACCCCTAACTTTCAATGTCTGAAGGACATCTAAGTAATTATAACAAAACCAAATTAACTATAATGACTCATATTCAATTACTCTAATTGCACTTCAAATACTCTCGCATTTCCCAAAATAGCCCCACCCTTGCGGTTGAAATCCAAAGATCATCTTTACCCTAAACTCATTCTTATATAGTATAAGAATTCACATGCCAATTATTGGAAATTTTTTGGTTGTTTTTACTCTAATGAATTTTTGAATTTTTGCTTTTTAGGATCTTTTCTTTGGCATTTTTAAAAAAATATTCAATTGTAAGTGTCTACCTAATACGTACACCACACACAAATTTCATGCAAAACTTTACCACTATCAATTAAAGTGGTCAAAATCAAATCACAAGTCTAAATTCAATGTTTAAAAGGAGTAGAAAATTTGAAAATAAAACTTTACATAATACTAGAAGGATATTTTTTTTCTTTTAAAGCATTAAGTAACAAAATATAAAGAACAAGGAGTAGAAAATTTGAAAATAAAAACTTTACCTAATACTAGAAGGATATTTTTTTTCTTTTAAAGCATTAAGTAACAAAAATATAAAGAACAAGGTTGAAGTGAAAATCGGATATATTTTAGGGGGATAACTTGTAATTTACCCTTTAAATAACTACACGGCACTTCCCGACATGGAACCAGCCAACCCGTAAAGTTTACCCCTTAAAATAATCAAAGAATATTAGCACAAAAATTCAATTTTCAATACCTAAAGAACCAAACGGCAGGCATTTCCAGTGCATCATCTCACTTTAATCTAGGGGTACAGATTCTTGATAGAATGCTTGACATTCTTACGAAAGCGACATGAAAGAAGAAGAAGAAGAAGAAGAAGATTAGATCCAGAGTTAAGCATTTAACAAACTGAACCATGGTTAAATAAATGACAGAGGAATCTCCTTATCATGAGCCATGCCATAGGGTTTCGACTGTCAGGTGCATAGAATGTCAAACAGACTCAAACTGGTGAAGTATTCTTAGTATACTCTACACGGTACTCTTATGTCCATCATGTAAAATAAGCTAAAACTTGAATGTAACAAAGCCAAGGATGAATTGCCAAGTCCCGGTGCTTTTTGCTGCGCTTTTCACCGGGTAGTCGGAACATGCAGCGGAGTTCCATTCTGCATGAAACCTCCCGACGACGTCAAACCAGCCATTTGACCAGAAAGGCTGATGTAGCTGTCAGCATGCTGCTGGAAAATGATATCATCAGGAGTGTATCCCATGGCAGAAGAGCTGGTACTAGTTGAAGCATAATGCCTGCTGTCGTTGGACCTTTCAGCTTCCATCTCCAGCGCATCGGTCTCTTGACAAGAATGGATGGAAGCGGAAAGGGAGCCAGTGGAGAGAGTTGACTCGGATTGCTGCTGCTGTTTCTTTGTGCTGAGGAACCTTCCACCAGAACCTCTAACCCTATTCATTGCATGCTGATGACGGGACTCGTGAAGATATGGCTGTATGTAATTGATTTAGAAAGCATTACCTCACGTGCACAATGATGTTTACATACGAAGTTAAACTATTAAACTTTAGTAGTGAGTTTATTGACAATAAAGTAGACCCAAACAACAAGGACAAGTTCTCATCGTTCTTTGTAGAATAAAAAGTCCTCAAATCATCCGATAAATTAAAAAGGGGCAAGATAGGAAACAACGTTCCAAGTGGGCAGCTCAATGGCCTCCCACAAAAGTCACAAACTAGGGGGAGGGGGGAGGATTCTATCATTTTCATCAGTTTCTTCTCTAATCTTTATGCTAACACAGCGCGTATCTTGATGAAGATGCAAATCGTTTTATGTATTTTCTTCCGTCACTATGCTTAATATGCTTAGTACAGTTTATTGAATCACAGAATAAGCAATAACTAAAGAAACATACTAATATATGTTTTGAGCAGGATGGAAGAAAAGCAGACATTGCACTCACTTTTCTACCTTTCACCATCTTGTTTGAGCCTCAAGCTTGGCACGCACCTGTCTCCGTCTGAGTATACCATGATACTGTTTTGCATTCACATATATTGGACCATCTTGGGCAAGATCAGGAGGCAGTGGGACACGAGCAGGTGCTATCCCCATCATTTGCGGCTGAATCTAATGAAATTCCACAAGCAATGGCATTATAAAGATCATGAAGGTCATATACTAAAATGAAGAACTTGCCTCTTCACTTAATACTTTAAAAATCCAGATACATGAAGCCTAAAATTCCATTTTGGAAAGTCAAAAATTAAGAAATAGACTCCTATTTTATAGATTCTCTGAACTGTAGTTCATGCTCAGAAATACACGAAGAAAAGCACACTGCATTCATCCTATCTGTGTAGTTTTAACATTAAATCATCGAATTGCAGGTTATATTTGATTCTGCAAATCTATGAAAACATTGAATGGTGTACTTACCATGGCTTGAGGCCCATAAGCCGAATATAAGCTGCTGAAGTAGGGATCCGAGTAAATACATGGAATTTGAGCCTAAAATAAGAGACGAATTCATCAGGTGAAAAGTAAAAGTTGTTAATTGTTGGCCACTAAGATGACTCTGAAGTGACTGCAGCAACTTACAGCTGATTGGGGGAATTCAATTTGCGAAGGATTGGCTGAAGATTCCAAATTACTCGGAAAGAAAGCAGGTTTTGGTTGTTCTTCTACATGCTTCCCAAAGCTTTCATTTTGCACTGAATCAATTTGAATAGCTTTAATTAGCCAAGGAGGACCTTCTAGAACAAATTAGGACAAGATATCATCCACTATGAAGTTTGCTTTTCTAGTATGACCATACATGATAACAGTTCACCCAAAATAACAGCAATTGCATGTTATAACCAAATAGAAAAACAGAAAATGTAGAAGATGTAGATGAAATTTAATGTCCTGGGTCAGTTAAAATCATAAAGTTAGCGTTCTGTGTTGCAGGGACAGTTCCACCTCATACTGAGCTTGACATCTATACAGATCTATCAGAGTAGATGTGGCTCATCCAAAGTTATTAACAATTGCAGCATAATCAATCGAGGAGTATTATATATCATCAAAGGTCTAAGATTTATATTACTTCCAAGATTTCACAAAAGTTGTAGCACCAGTAGTAGATATAGCAGCAGAATTTATACTTGGTAAGAAATAAGTAATTTTCTGTTTTCCATTTCCCTAGAGGATAAGTAGCAAACAGCAGAAGTTTCAAATGTAAAAAGGAAACTTATTCAAGAGAATCAGGACGCTAATGCACCATTACCAGATTCTGATGAAATACATTGATCTTGAGAATTTGACTTTCCCATAGTAGTCGCTCCACGTTGAGAATGGCTGCTTGACTCCATTGAGGGAGAGCTTTGGTCTTCTTCTAGCTGTTGGCCTAGATGCTTTGCCTCCTCAAAGCATAGAGACGGTGTTTCTACTCTCAAACTGAGATTTTTAGATGATGTCTGAGACAACTGTTGTTCCTGTAAATTCCACCATGGTGAACTGACAAAATGGGGCATTGAACAAGTAGAATCTTGTCCTAAAACTTTACTGTGAATGTTCTCAACTCGTATAGCCATTTACTCATTGAAGCATTCTAAACTCTGCACAACCCAAAATGCCCAAAATCAATTGAGACTGAGAGTTTCTACTTGACTTCATCTGCCCAAGGAAAACACGAGAGATGATGAAAAAGTTGTTCCAAACATCTCCAATTAATATGAAATGAGTATGATCAATGTGCCCAGTATGTCCAATAAACAACTAACAGATTTATTAAATCAATCATCAGCAGCTTGGGTGTGTTTGGAAGGTTAAAGAAGAAATAAACCAGGAAATGAAATAGAAATGTAACAGATTATACAGATGCAACACTTTCAGGGGGTTGGTGAGCTTTCTGGATACAAAGTTAGTACCCAACTATCCAAAACACGGATCTAACTAATCACCTCCCCCTCGTATGCTGAACTTTACATGGTATAATAAATGAGAGGACATTCCAGGACCACCATCAGTCAAAAATACGACGACATTTTACAACATTTATTTGCTTCTGATCCTGGAGGAGCCCATGTCAAGACCAACACTCGTAAACTGGGCAAAATCAACTTCTTTACATGCAAATCCTCTATCCCCTAAACTTATGTCAAACAGAGAAGCTTGGCTTCATTCTTTGGAACAAAAAATTATTGAAATGTATTGTCTACTGAAACGTAAATGAATATTGAAGTAACTAAGAGAAAAATTGTCCCCCAAGAATGCTTAAACGCATCAACTCAGAAAAAAAAAAATTTTTTTATGAGAATAAACGGAAAGAAACACTTTGGCATGCCGCAAAAGAAAAACAAAGCAAAAAGAAAGGGGGAAATGGAAGAGCCATATCCCAGAAAAAGGAAGGCGATATTCTCTTCTTAGCCATATCTGCCTCTCAATCACCACCAGCACCAGAGACCACCATTCTGTTAACAGACTATGCAATAGAGAATTATCGGCCAAGATTAGATCAATAACCAAATAGTTGTATGATGAAAAGTTAATTACCCTTTGCTGAATCCACAGTTTTTAAAGACTGATCCGGCAAAACCCAGAAAATATAAAAGAAAAAGTACACAAACTCCAGTGAAACAAATAATTCTATCCAGTAACAGAACCACAAGCAATGCCCTCTCCAGTTCCCTCAAACTACCATGCATCCAAAAGCATCTGTCAGTAAAGCCCATCTCCCTTCCCGCCACCCCTTTCCAGCAACCCACCAAAAAAATAATAATAATAAAAAAAAAAGAGAAAGAGGGAGGCATCCAAGACATGCAAGAGAAATAAACACAACATAATGACAATACAGCAAGCAATTAAATAATTAATAATAAGAAAATATGAGGCAATAATAAAAGTTACAGAACCTAATTATGATAAGAAAGTAAAGAAAATTTTCAGATGTGTTTATTATATGTATATATATCCATGCATTATGCATATAGATGAGAGAAAAGGAAAGGAAGGAAAGGACGGATGGATACCTTCGGGATCTGCATATAACTAGAAGAAGCAAGAAACACAGTTGCTGGGATCAAAATTGGGTATGTTCCCTTTCCTCACTTCAAAGTTCAAAGTCTCTCTTCCTATTTATCTCTCTCGCGTCTTGAAGAATCTTGTGTGTATATTCTACCCCCCTGGGGCCAAGAAATAAAAATATTTACAGTAATTCTTACGCTAGGAAAGCAATAAAAAAAAAAGAAGAAGAACCCAAAAAGTTACTAGTATTAATTTAACTAGGCTAGTAGCACAATAAAGACACAAACCAGCTACCACCACCATTCATGATGATGGGATAGGATCGGATCACAGTAGCAGTATTTTAGGCAAGTGTTACTGGCTACGTTTACTCACCATGCAGGAGTAGTAATAACTAAGTAAAGTTGATATATATCGCAAAGCCAAAAGGCATTCCCCAGTCCCCACCCTTTTCGGGGGTGTTTTGTATTTTAGCGCTTAACGTCTGTCTTCCATAACTTCCCCTTCTTCTTCATCTTCTCCCAAGTGGGCGCCCACCAAATTCTGTCCCCATTATGGACCTCAATAGATAGGTTACCATGCATTAACATCTTCAGTTGCTACCCCACCCATGCCATCCGTCCAGCTTCCTTATTTTATTTTATTTGTTTTTTTTTCTTGACATTAAAAAAAAAAAAAAAATCCATGTGAGTTGATGCGTCACCATGGCCAGGCATGTTCTGAATCATATGTCACTTAGAAAAAATAATTTATTACTACAAATTATGTTTCAACGCATTGCATTTCCTATATACATGGACAACCAAGTTTGGAACACAGAGCAAACTTGGCATCCATCCTCAAGACTTCAACTACCAGTACAAAGGGCAAAGACTGAAGATGGTCACAGATGGATCAAGATTAGTGTATAAGCAAGCATACTTTTCAATTTTACATTGCAGATTACCGCCAAGTGATCTACTTACTGCTTCTGCTTCCTCCGACTACGTGGTAGGCGTTTCCAGCTCCCCCCCCCCCCCCCTCCCTTTGTAACTTCACGCGCTTCAGCGTCTGTTGATATCCTCTGATGGCTTAAATTGTAGGGCTTTTGTTCGTGATTTACACGCGGTCGCATATGAGAATGGGCCTTTTTAAATCCTGACCTCCACCCTATGTCAAAAAGAAAAAAAAAATTTAATTTGGGGGCAAATAGAAATGGTACAGTTACCCAGCTCCACGTCACAAAAATTTCCAAGAACTCCTAAAAGATTTTAGGCAAAGTGCTGCTACAACTTGAGCCTCGACTTGTGCGGAGAGATGTCAAAATGAATGATTCGGATGAATTTGAATTGGTTAAAAATGGGTAATGGGTATAAGTGAATCAATCCATTTTATATCTATTTAATTAGATAGGTATAAATGGACAAGTCAAAAAAATGAATTAGTAATTTAATTATCTATTTATAATTTATTTATTTTAATTTTTTGTAAATTCATTTATACAATTAAGTTTATCAATTTTTACCCACTCTTTGCACCCCATCATTAGTTTTAAATATTTACTTATACTGTTTAATAATGCGTACTTACCCAATTTTTTTTCATCCGTACTCTATGTGCAAAATTACATACTATGTTAATAAGTGAACAATAAGAATAATAAAAATTTGAAACTAAAATCTTATAAAACTAACATAAAACCTTAATTCAAAAATTTTGAAACCCTTAACATTTTTTTTCGTGTGTAAATCTTAAATTTTTATTTTGAAAATGTAGGAAAAGAGATTAAAATTTGTCATAAATTGGTAATGCTGAAAAATGAGTAAGTTAACAAACTAAGAGAAAATAAAATGATAAAATAAAACCAACAATAATAATAATAATGAAACAAAAGCAGTTAACATCATGATAAAATGAAGAGTCCGAAAAAAATGGGTGGGGGAAGAGAAGAAGTTTGGGGAAAGACAATTTCTAAATGGGTTAATTGGGTTTGATGGATTATCCATACTCATATGTAAAATTTTAAAATACCCCATATTACTATCTATTCATGAACGGGTATGAGTAAATTTAGTTAAATGGATTTGTTTGCCACCTATACTTGTACGTTATCATTGAATATTAGTTCATTTAGTAGGCGCAATGTCACATTAGTTAAGAGTTAAGACATTGAAGATTAATTTTGTGTCAAATGAGGTAATTAAGGTATATGGTATTTTATATATATATATAAGCAAATTTTATTACTAGAATTGTCCAGCACGAATTGATTTACATCATTGTACTAATGTCAGATAAAACATGCACTTGGCTTGATAAGCACATGGTAAGATACAAGTGAAATAAATGGAGGCAAAAAAGTTTTAAAGGTTAATAGATGCGAGAAGAGTTGCCTCTACCGATTCTGTGGGCGCCGGTTAATACTGTTCATAATCATATGTTGCTTTCACGCAATCTTTGCAACAGAATACTAACAAGTTGACAGTATAAACACTTAAAAAAACTGCAGTAGTATTTCTCTTTAACTTTTAGTACAAAACTTGGTTCGTTTAAGTTGAAGAATTATTATTCTTAATGTTCTCCCAATCTGTTGGCTTTTGGATAGTCCGACTAGAAGTTTACAATTTTGATGCATCATCTAATGATGCAAAGCAAACTTCACAAGTTGATTTAATTGTAACCCCAATAATAATTAAAAAAAAAAAACAAAGAACAAGTTTGATGTAAAAAGTCAGTCAAGGTGCTACAAATATTGCACATCACGGCTGAGAAATTTTCTGGTAGAAGTATCTTGGCTCTATTAGGAATGGGAATCAACTTGTATGGGCAATTTTAACTATAGTTTCCTAGAGAAAGGGTGATTTTTAGCTCAAGGACCAACAACAATTCCGTTAACTTCTCCTCAAAGTATCCAGGGACGTTTAACTTTCAAGTGGGTTAAAGGGAAAATTAATTTTACATTTAAATCTGAACAATTGCCTTTAAATTACCCCCAACATTGAATATTAAGTTTGTTTGGATAGTGTATTATTGGAATAATTACTGTAAGTACTTTTTGTGATGTGATGTATGTAAGATAAAAGGTGATTGAGAATATAAAAAAGATGGATTGAAAAATGTGTTTATGATGTGTGCGAAAATATTATTTGGGATAAAAGCGCTGTCCAAACAAACTATACATGAATACGAGACAGTATCATCATTCGTTATCAATGAAAACATGTGAAGTTGATGGGCATTGATGACTTCCAAGACTCTCAAATGGAAATCCGGGCTAGAGAGAGGACTTTAAAGAAGTTTGGACAAGTGCACAATTTAGTCAATAAAGCACTTAATAGAAAATTTTCCTACATTTAATCTGGCTTAGAGTAGGAGTGCCACGAGTCATCTTCCCATGGTTTAATTAAAGCTTTGACAGGCACTGATATTTTTGGCTGACATTCTTTTTTTTTCTTTTAATAAAAAAAAATGGGTTGACATTCTTTTCTCCAAACAATGAATTTGTAGACGTCAGATTGATTTCTCGATTATAAACTCTTTTTTTAAAAAAAAAAAATACTATGATCATAGTATTTTCTTGACGTAATTGTAGAGAGAGTGATCAATTGAAAAAACAAACATAAAAAATTACAACAAACCACCGATTAATTTGTTCAAGGAGAATTATAAAAAAAAAGGTAAGAAGAATTGACACAAAATGATAAAAGCATTATATTTATTTAATATATTGAGTTTATACATATATATATATATATAAGAATAAAACCTATAAGTACAACAAAATTTTATAAGAGTAGACCATATTCTGTAAAAAGTACAACAACAATTTGGGTACAAAATTTTCACTTTTCCTCCCATGTGATTCAATGTGCTAAGTGGCGACAAAAAAAAAGTACCCTTAGAGAAAAAAAAAAAAAAAAGGACTCACAGATTGGGGATGAAAAGGGCAGGGGGAGGTCTTGGAAGGTTAAAAAAAAAAAAAAGAATCTAAGATGGGAAAAAAAAAACAAAATGCAGAAAGGTCCCAATATGTTATAATAGGGCAGCACGAGGACGAAAGGGAATCTAAGCGGACAACATTTGACATCCGGTTTGATATAGCAGTTCAGTAATTCCGAAGGTGGGTGGGATTTTTTTTTCTTTTGGTGAATCATAAAAACACGGTACAACGTTATCCCAAACATGTTTCCTTTCGTCAGTTTGTCTTCTTTATAAAAAGAAGCCAGGAGACGAGGCATCAATCGGCATCGTCGGACTTTTGCATTCCTACATGAAAAAGACATTTTTGTGGTTGGGCTTGGGACCTGGAGTGTGGGTGGCATGTACAATTGTGATTGGTGATCCAAAAGATGATATTATTGTCGTTCTCGTAGGAAACCTAACATAATTGTTAGGTTTTCCATAGGTTTTGCTGTGGGGAAAAGAATATATGAACTTACCGTGGAAAGATTTAAAAGGCGTACCTTTCACTTCAATACTTTCATCAGGTAAAAAGTTGAAACAAGATGAGCCTCAGCCTCAGGCCAAATATTTTGCATATCCAGGCTTGAGTTTGAATAGATATAACTTGAGTTCGAATTCAATGGCCGCTCCAGATTGACTTGTCAAAATTATAAGTTGCTTGAATTCGTACTTAGACATACTTGAGTGAGATAACAGAGCGAGTTTGAGTTCGAACTTGGTCTTGAATAATGTTATTTTTTTTCTTATTAATAAAAAGACAAAAACATGTCTAAAGTTTTTGACATATAAGTTGGTACGAGTAGTTGTTATATGCCGTAGGACCTATAGATAGATATACGAACAATTTCACGACTGTTTAAAAAAAAAAGAAAGAAAGAAAAGAAATCTCATTGCTATTACTCAAACTTGTTAGGCTATTATTCTCTTAAATTGAAACCAAAAATATGAAAAAAAATGAATAAGAGAAAAGCTCAACATACGAACCTTTCTGTTTTCCTCATCACCCCTCTATCCAAATATTCTTCTTTTGTTCGTTTAGTCACGGAAGAGACAATCAATTAATGCTGTTCAAAAAGTGCTATACATAAATTATAGAAGCTGAAATGATAAAAGTTGTGTTTGGATTGCATTTTCTAGGATTTTTTGTAAAAAAATTACTGTAGCGATTTAATATATGTGAGGAAAAAAGGTAATAGGAAAATGTGATCACAGAAAACGAAACAATTTTTCGACGAAAAATGGCTGTCCAAACAAGGCAAAATTTTCTGCACATTGGAGCTATTTCACACCAATTACAAAAAAAAAAAAAAAAAAAAGGGTGCCAATACCGCTGTGCAAACAAGAATTCTAAGCAACTTATTTGGGCGGCGAGAAAGGTCCCAGAAAATGGTGTAATGTTTAGCAATTTCCCTCTGCAAAGGCTTTTGAAGAGAATAATAGTAGATTGCTTCGAACAAATGGAAAAAGTATCATTCGATGTGGAAGGGGGGAAAAGAATGAATAAAGGACTCCATAAAGATTTGTTTTACATTTTTGGTTTTGGGTCCCAAAATTTTGTTTGATCGACAGGCAACGAGAATTGACTGAATCGAATTGTTGGAGCCTTGGAGGACGGCCAACATAGCAGATGTAAATAATGACAGCTGAGGGGCAGGGGTTAGATGATTGACTCGTCGTCACGCGTCAATCATTTGCTTTCAAGACTGTGATGTTCCATCTGCTACGTCTTCTTGTAAATGTAATTAGCAGCAGCAGCGTTTTGGTCAGGTTCGAGACGTTGCGGTCACAGTGCACAGGAAGACGATCCGGCTGCATGAACTAGTAAATAATAGTAGCAGTAATTCAATTCTGTGAGAAGATGATGGTAATCTCGCGTATTTGGGTTGCGTTGCGGCACAGGGCCATCGCCTTGACTTCCCGCCCTTGCCTAGTTAATGTTTGTTGACACCTGACAGAAAATACGTGCTTACGTAGCTAAGAGCTGACCTATTTGGGTTGGGTTAAGGGGATCTTACAGGTAATTGAGGGTGGCCACCTCGACCCCCCTCAATTTTCGTGATCAGGCGAGTGGATCTCCGCGAGTCTCTTGCCACCTCGATTCGTTGCCTCTCCCTCCGCAACGAGTCCCAGTCTCTCTCGAGGTGATTTCAACCTATCTTAACCTCCTATCTGACATGTGACGTACTATTGAGAAAGCTGATTTGTGCATGATGAAATGACTAGTGCTATGTCACTTCCATCAAATCTAAACCTGACAGCCTAAAATCCATGGAAGCTGGAGCCTATCATTCTTCCCACCATATTATTTCCTGTAAATACTCTTCCATCCGTAGAAAAGGTACATACTCTCACTCTCACTTATATAAGATACTTAAGACCCTTGTTTTTAATTTGCAATTGAGTTATGAGTATTGGAGGACAAAGCCTTGTGCTCTTTGCGCAGATTTAACAGGTGAATCCCTTCTGTTCGGTTCAGTAATCCAGAATTCACCTCTTCAGTAATCAAAGGTTGACCTTAGAATGTTTTTGCTTTCATTGCTAAGACTAGAGTATCCTCAAGATAATCCGACCGATGTGAAAGATCTCACACGTGCTTTCCCTATATTTATATCTGCCCAATTGCAGTTAGGTCCGAAAGGTTTACCACGTAATCTTGAGATTTTGTTACACAGGATACCGACACACACGGGTGACCCGAGCTCAGCCATGACATCTTGGCAATATGTGAATGACATGTTATTATTAATTTTAGTAGCGCTTCTCCTCTCCGAAAAGAGATGATAACATCGAAACTTGAATCCACGCCAACAGGAGACATTATTGCTTGCGCTGCACTGCTATCACCTTCTCCACTTTCTACTTCCTTTCAACCAAAACATTTGGAGCAAGGGGAATCAAATCAGCGTTCCGCAAAGAACCAGATAGATGCTCAGGACTTCGACAGGATCAGGAAAATAGTGCACTATGCGCTTCTAACATCTTAACAACAAATGCTATGAATAGTTATGACCAAAATCAAAATGATGGCTACGACTACCAAAATTTGTAACAAAAGACGCTCTAAACTTTTGCAGAGATTAGTTAATTACGCAAGAACAATAACCCCCCAAAACCAAAAAAAAAAAAAAAAAAAAGGTCAAAATTTCTGGGACCATGGATGTAGGCGGCTGTTATGCAAACCAGAATCCATGTTTCCCATTCATATGCTAGTGTACAAATATACGCAACAGATTAGCCTGCACAACTTCATTTTGAGAGAACAGCATCCAGCTTCCGATGACAGATGGATTATATTTCCTCTTCAACCTAATTGTAATGCTCCTGTACAGGCACAACTGCCCCTTTAGTGAACAGGATGTCATTCCACCCCAAGCCCATTGACTCAGCCTCCGCACTGGAACCTGCATCATCAACAACAACCAATAATTAGTGAGTGTCTCATCCATCACAATTCACAAAGACGAGGACAAAGGGAGATAACTATAGCTGACAATGAAGAAAATCAAATGGAAAACAACAAAATGAGCAGCGAAACAGAAAGTACATTTTACAAGAAAATGCATCCCTACCAACCACTATTAGAGTTCAATGGTTGAGATGAGATGATATAACAAAACAACGGTGCAGCAATTACTTTCAAGTTTTAAAACATTTCAGATTCCCTAAAACATATGATCCAATTTGCCATAAAACCAGACGACCTAGCTGGTCATATGAAAAGACTAATACATTAAATTTTTGTTCTTCGTTTTTCTTCCTGCAACCTCACATACCAATGACAGTGAAACCACATCAAGTACTTTAGCTTGAGTTTCTCAAGGCTCGAGTATTCAACATATTTCACTCTCAAGGAAGTCGTTCTATCTATTCCAGGGTAGAAGAGCCGCTGCTGTTGGCGGCATAGAAACCAATACTGCCCAACTTAAGCGATGTACAGTCAAAATACACACAATTCAAATTGTTCAAAGAAAGCAGGCAGACTAACATGCATAAAAACTTACACTCTAAAATCTAGAGTTTTAAATTAATCCTCTCAGACCATTTGAAAATATCAGAGTACACTCTATCTCCGCCAAGGTCTTGACCAGTAGCACCAGCTGCTACCCTGAGAATATCTTCAATCAGTGCAAAATTTCCCATTATATCAACATGAGCACCACTTTGTGGTACCCCTTCCCTCTAGAAGATTCGCTGGAGGCGCATGATTATACTCCCTTATGTAGGTACGGATGCCAGAAGGATTAAACCGAGTCTTTCCGCGCCAACCTTTGGCAGACATGAAACCTGCGCTAAGTGTAGGAACTGTTTCATCTCCATCAACAGAAAATACTCCCCCTTTTAAAACAAGCACCTTCATATCCAGCTTCAAGCTGAGGTATCGATCCGGAAAGGGGTAAAAGCACTCAGGGGTAGGACTAAACTCGTAAACATATGCTCTTTCTGTGGGGATGCCAACTCCATACATTGACAAAATTTCCATGTCTGGGGCATTTGGTAATCTGCAAAAGCAACATAGAAAGAACTTTGTGCTGTCAAAAAGGCTTCCTCTTGATCATGCAATTTGTGCAGAGATGATAAAGGAAACATTTCCATTCTCATTTCTAATGCCAACTCCCAACAGATGAACAACTGGATGCTTGGAAAAAATAACACAAAGTAATTTTAGAAACTCATAGTAAATATATGCATAAAAAGGCGTATTTATGTGGTGAGAAAGAAGCACTTCTCACCCAAAATTTAATCAGAAGAAAGGAAGATTACTGATACACTTAGGTTTAAACTCCAAGAAAGAACCTCACTTTGTTTCCAAAGGATTTGACCAATATTTGTAGTGTTCATTATTTTCATCATCCAGATCAACAGCGATTCCATATGAAAAATGTGCACCACCTCGTTTCATCATCTTTGGTGCCACAAAGTGAAGTAAATCCAAAACTGATCCTGCTGTGTAAACCTTAAAATCTGCAACAGCTTTGACACCCTCAACACCCATATCATGGTATTCATTCCATACATCGTGACAGGTTGTATTTGCAAAGTGATTCCCCTTCATAGCACCCTAAAGGTCAATAAGAAAGAAGGTAAGCTGAAAAAACAAGCATGCATTTTGAATTTGATATAGACGGAAATGACATGACAGAAAATCAGAAAAAGATTCTGTTAATTAATTGAATGAGCCAGAATTCAATCTTCTGCAACATCATGCATCAGCCACAAATTGTAGCACAGTGGCATGTCCCTCTCTTCCACTTTGCATTTTCATCAACAACATTTAGATTCTAATAAGAAATAGTGATACTGATTATTGCTGCAACTGGATTCATATTCAATATGCTAGGTATTATGCATCACATACAGGAAAATATAACTGCTACCCTTAAAGTGCTGTATCTGAATCCTAATTACTCATCATTCGCAAAAATAAATTGTACTCAGAAGTTTCAGAAGGCTGCATAATAGGAGCATTCATCACATGAATTTCCAAGCATGCATTTGGTAGAAATCAAAAAGACAGTTGAATAAAATTTTTAAAAGAAAGGGGGGGGGGGGAACGAGCTGGTTGATTTTGATCCAAGTTTTTACACTGCTCACGATGGCCACCTGATAACTACAAGATACCTAACACTTAAATCTTAAATATGACTGAGCAGTCAATTAGATTGGCCACACACCACAATGAAGTTATCAAAAACCTTGGAAAGGTTGCACAATTGACTAATAGGTGATGTGGTTTCCATCACTACTTGTCAAGAAAAAATCAATCTTTCCAAAGAAAACTTGCAAAAAAAGAACATAACCCATATGCTAACCAATTTCCAGGGAACAAAAACGAGCATAGATATAAAATGGTTCTATTACATATGGATCAACCACATAATGAAGACAAAATTGTTTTTTAGGGGACATAATTCGATAAATAAAAGTTGGCACCACTACCCAATCTACAAAAGAATGAGCCACTTGTACAGGATTTTGGAAAGATTACTGGTGGGAGGTTCAGACGGGTATGTTTCCAATTTAGTTAAATGGCCTATATATCATAAAGAAAAACAAGGTCAAAATATTACCCTAAAATCAACTCTTTCAAGCTTTGATGAATGTAACTCAGCTGCACCCTTCCCAAATGAAATCAGTCTTCCGTAATGAACCTGAGTTGTATTACCCAGATTCCCAAACCCATTTTGGCCTCCTGTTTCACTATTGTTGTTCTTCTGTTTCTTTGGGCTACACTCATACCCTTCTTCTGGAGACCAGTCAAGGCCACCCCAAATAGTGTCCCCACCCTTTGGAATCATTGACATGGTTGAATCCCAGGTACGAGTCATTCGCATGGCATGTTGCAAAGTTTGAAGACCAAATACATCCATATCCAGAAAACCTGGTGCCATACCCCTATATGAAGATAAAATCTGCTTAGTAAAAGATACAAGGTACAGCTATAGAGAATAATTTTGATTGCCAGAATAAATTCCTAGTAGCTTTGGATTATCAACTAACATGGCAGAGTTCTACATTACATGATAAGAAAGAAAGTTAACAAGCTTATGTTGACAAAAAACAAAATTTACGCTTTCAACTCTATTTTACTTAGTGCATAGTTTTCAAGGTATTGCACCAAAGGACAGTGAAAACAAGAACTTGACACAGAAGCACTATATGAAGGTAAATATTGTGGAAGGAAGGGAGGGAGGGAGGGAGGGGGAAAGAGAGAGGGAGAGGGAGAGAGAGAGATCAAGGTAAGAGGGACCTAGAACCAACTTATCATAAGTTACGAGAAAAAACCTGGCCACAGCTATATCTCTGGCTTCTGCAGAAAGTAACCCAGCAACTGATTTTGGGACACCCAGAAATGGTCCACCAATATTCATTACAGCCTTGATATGCTCAGCACACCAGTCTGAGCCACCTCCGCCACCCATGGGAGCTGGAGCCTCAACCCATTTCATAAAATGCAGGAAGTACAAAACACCCATTGAATGAGGAATTACCACCACCTTTTTCCACCACTTGTAGCTACCATCAGTTCTATGTTACTCTTTATAGTGCTCAAAGTTTGGTCTCTAACCTGATCATTTGTAAAGCATTCATCTAAATTGTTAAGAGTAAGATCAGAAAAAAGGCAAGGTTAGGCAAACTTCTAAGGCAGAAGAGACCATTTCTACATCCATCAACATCCTCAGAAAGTCATCAAAGATGCAATAGGAGAAAATTTTCTCTAGTGTTTCTCATGCATGGATGGAGTTCAAAAGTATTTCATCCAATAAGACACTTCCTATCGTCTCTGAGAAATTATTAAGGTTAAGAGCTGTCAAATTCCCAATTTTCAGCCTAATGTATTCAGTGCACAAAACTCATAACAAATGAAAGCAGTCAAGTATGTCATGTGAGAGAGGGGAAAAGATCTATGAAGTGAATTCTTATGAAAATTCAATACCTCAGTATTCTGGAACGATATCCTCCAATCATAAGCAGCCATGTACATGTTTTTCTCTTCATATCCGATGCGCGCCAAATTAGCTATCAAAACAGCCCATACAAAATAACCTGGTGCAAAGTAATCAGCTGCCACGAGTCCAGATACAGGTCTGATCCTTATACCAGGAGGATCCAAACCAGTTTCATTATCCAGTGACATGTGCTCAGCCCAACACAAAGGTCTGCACGAAGAGCAGATAAACTCAAGGAACCAAGACAATATCAGTATTTACCATATCAAAACTTCCTATTACGTCAAGCTTTGGTACAAACTAATTAACAAATCAAAACTACATAGAATTTAGACTACCCACATGAAGCAAAACTTGAGTTTTCATTGAAAATTTCTCTTTCCTTTCTGAGAAATCTACAATATGAAGTTGTTACAACATAGCCTACCATCACTTGAAATCGTCCAATTTTGCACAAGATCTCCAAGTTTATGAGTTATACCTAATTACAAATTCAGTGAAAAGTAACTAGATTGCCCTGTCGCCTATAATAAAATAAAATGTATCAAAAAAAAAAAACTAGATTCCCCTGTCTAGAGAACACCTAGTCCCCATGATTAGTTCAATGAAAGTACGCGGCCTTCACAAAGAAACGGACAAAGTAATTCAATGAAAACAAGTGACAAAGGAGAAGAAATGAGAGAGAGAGAGAGAGAGAGAAGAAGAAAGTTCTTTTGCAGTTTGGAGTATAAAACATGAGCTTTCAAGTTCCCGGTAACCTCAGCATACCATTTCTCATAAGGAGGGGAAAAAAAAAGAAAAATCCCTCAGCATGTCAACTGATAACACATGTTGCACTCCATCAATTCTATGATTCATCAGTACCGTCCACTTTTTCTTCACACCAAAATTAATTAAAGCAGCTCTAAACAATTTCAACGATTACAGTTGCCCAATTAAACACTTAAATCAGGTTCCTGGATTAATCAGTTCAACATCAAAATAATACAAAACAGAAAATACTCAATATACACTGGGAAGCAACGATACCTTTTATAGATTTCGCCAAATGTACCACCCCAGAGCCTCTTTCTAAACAACCCTTCTGCACACTGATGCCCTTCCCACAACTCTAGCCCTCCAGTCACTATCCCGGGCACAAAAACCACCGGATGCTTCGCCTTCAACCCTTCCTTCGCCAGTTTCACTCCCGGCGGGTCTGGCAACGGCCCTGTGATTGCCTCCGTCACGTACTGCGGGAAAGACGCGGCATTGCATTGTAAGAGAACAACAAAAACCACCATATCGAGCATATATAACCTACAAACCAACAACAACTATCCAAACAATTCCACGATCTCCCCCTCGACTTCGTACTTCGATTTCCAATTCAAATTCTTGGAATTCTCATTCTCGTTCTCATTTACATTTAACTTTCCATTTTCAGCTTCAAAGTTTTTTCTTTTGATCCTTATTTTCGCCGGATTTCTGATTGCAGCGGTGATGAAGTCAGAGGCTTTTTGGGTTCCGAACCCGCCTTTCTACGCCTAATCATCGATGCATGTGCCTATATACGTATACAATTGCTGCAACTAAACGTAGTCTATACATACAAGTTTTTGTATGTATACACCAAAAGAATGATTAGTTCATTAAATGCCAGAACATCACGTTAGATAAATCTAAAACCCCAACTCCAATGATTGGGTCCATGCTCCACCAGTTATGTATATGGCAAGTTCATAATTCCTAATAACCAAGTATGATTATTAAGAATAATCAAAATTGGAGTCAACCAAAACCGCACTTTTAATCAGTACTAGGGAAGAAAAGAAGATCTTTCCGGTGAAAGATCGGAAAATGAAGATTTTTCGGGATCGAAGAAGGAAGAAGAAGAGGAAGGGAGAAAGAAATTCGAGGGAAATGGAGGGATGGGTTGGGGTCCAGTGGATGACGTGGAGAAATGGGGGTACCGTTGAATGGGTGGAAAATGAGGGGGGGTAGTTGGAGATCGTCAGATCGGACGGTGGGGAACTGAAGTGTGACGGCGCGATCAATGGCAGAGGGGGGGGGGGGAGGCCTTAACTTTTGTTGGCGGAAATGGGGCTTTTCCGGGAGTTTGGGAAGAGTTGAGGAGTGATGTGTAATTAGCGTAGAATCATTGCATGTCGAGCCAAAAAGGACTGTGACGTAGATCCTCTGCAAGTCTGGTCCTCTGAATCGCCGTCTGAACTTAGAATAGAAAGTTCAAACAAACAACAGCCAAAAAGGCCAAAAATACAATTGAGAATTGTTTTGGTGTGCGCTAAAATGAGGAGAAATTTCTTTTGCTTTTGGTTTTCTTTCTTTCTTTCTTTCTTTTTCCAGAACAACCTTCAGACTTTTTCTGGGTTTTGTACTCGGAACCATCTAGGGGTGCAAGGAAGGTACACAGTGATCAGCTCATGGTGGTCATTTAAAATGGAGGAGCATCATCTGTAACCAACCAAACCGTACAACAAACAATTATTTATCTAAAACGCATGATCCAACCAACTTTCCTCTGTAGAGGTTGGCCGCCGTATGAATTGTGGGATGGAAGATCAAGAATTTAAACCTTAACTCTAGTTAATGTGTCGTTATATATGTGATTTTTTTTAAAATTTATACAGGTATACAGTGCATCCGTCTAATTCGATGGTAATTCAGTCTTCATTCCCGGCGATTCTCTCGACTCAGTAAAGCTTAAAGTAACAAATCTTTTGATCCTTCTGATGAGTGTTTCGTAACACAAATTTTAGATGTTTATATTTTGGAAAACATAACATTAATTAAGAAAAATAAAAATAAAATAAAACAGCGATTACAATGCATTCACGCGACGAGCACATATTTTATAAAAATAAAAAACCTCTAATAAATTACAACAGCGATTACAAACAGAGCTGTGTAGGTCATGTCAATCTCTGTTGGATAAAGAAACCGAGATGTGTGGGCGTCAATTTCTGATGGATTGCTTATGTAAGGTGGAGGGGCCTAGCTGAGGCCATTCCAATATTTTTCCCAAAGACCCTATGCGGCTATGACATGTTTCTACTACTGTCCGTCGAGTTAAGGAAGAGATGACAACGACCCTATGACATGTTTCTACTGTCCATATAAGGAAACAGGGCTTCCCTTCCCTTCCCGGCATCCATAATCCTAATGCTGACAGAATCTGCGTGCTGCAGACTTCGCACTTGGCCGTCTATGCATGCGACAAAAAGTCCTTGTGCAAGATCCTCTTAATTTTGTGACCAAAAAAAAAAAAAAGATCCTCTTAATTTTAAAGCTAGTATTTCCATGGGCTTGACAAAATGCGTTCAAGCCAATTTAGCCCAATCATTTCTTCATGTTCACAAGTAACCTTTTTTTTTTTTTGCACCATCAAACCATTGAAGATTAATTTTCCTAAC
Organism: Coffea humblotiana; assembly: GCA_023065735.1. Lineage (NCBI taxonomy): Eukaryota > Viridiplantae > Streptophyta > Magnoliopsida > Gentianales > Rubiaceae > Coffea > Coffea humblotiana. The sequence goes on from CM041213.1 coordinate 8,983,251, forward strand.
ACTATGGAAACTAGACGTAGCGAAGACAAATATGATCCAACTAAAATTGTAATCATCCAATGAATCCAAGGTAGAGGCGGGAGTGGGACCAATTAATTTGCCTTCAGACAGTACGTAGGGACAAATGGACCAATTTTACACCATAAGTTCCCACAGCCCAGATTGAGTTGCTCGAAGAAAAAAATTGGATCTCACGAGAGGAGGAAGCCCAAGCCCACTTAAGCAAAGAGATTAATAATATATATATATTAAAAAAAGGTGTTTTTACCAAAGGGAGCCATTTTAAGATGCGGCTCGGCCATTTGGATTAAAGGCTCAAAAAGACAAAAAAATATCGCCACTACTATGTTCATGAGTTTAACCCGCGAAAGTGATGTTGCATGAAATACAAAAAGCAAAGTCCCCCCACCCCCCCACTTCAAAGAAGAGTCTAACTTTGAAAGTATAAATAGTAGTAGTATTCAAAAGGAAATTAAAAATAAAAAAAGAAAAAGAAAACAAGAGGCCCACTAAAAAGCTTTAGCCTAAGCTTCGTAGATCCAAAGCCACTCTGAGTCTTCTTTCTTTTTTTTTTCTTCTTTTTTTTTTAAAGAAAAAAAGATTTTGGTAAAGTGAGCATTCTTCATTCTCCTTTTGCTTGAAACTTACTTAGTCAGCACGTACCATAGATTACATTTATTACATACTGAGAGTGGCTTCTGACCTTGATCCAGAATGTGAAACATGACCAAATCCAATAAAACCATATTTCCACTTTTGGTCTTTCAAAATCTAAAAATTCTCGTAAATGTACTAGTTAAGACCAAAAAACATATATATATATATATATATAATGACATTGATTGACAAGCATATTCGTTTTGATTGGGTGTAATACGTAACACAGATCACAGTCTCGTAATTAGTTAGTACTAGATTAAGTACTTGTACCAGTTACAACTTCATGATCCGAGCAAATTTAGGGTGTGTTTGAGCTCCAATTTTTCTTCTGTTTGGACAGCGTGTTATTTGAAATAATTATTGTACTAGTATTTTTGTTATATGATTTATGTGAGAATAAAAAGATAATTGACAATATAAAATGTGAGTTGAAAAATGTGTCATGAATGATACAGCAAAATATTAGTATTTGAAAAAATGGGGTATCCAAACAAATCCGTTTCCGTGAATACATTTTTCAATCAACTTTTTTACCTCACATGTATCAACTCGTTACAGTAATTTTTCTAATAAAAAATTCAAAAAAATATAATTTGCATTGTCGCTATTTATTTTATCATATAATTTGGTATGTGAATAATATATTATTAAAATTATAATAAAAATGTGATTAACAAAAATAGGGGTACCAATAACATTTTCTTAACATATATATATATATATGTGTTTGTGTGTATGTGTATGATTTTTTTATTTTTTTATTTTTTGGGAGACGAGGGGGGTTGGGGGAGGGGGTTGATTTTAATGCATTGGAATCTCTTAGATGGCGCAATTTAAGGGATGCAATAAAAAGTTGCCTGAGCACCATCTCCATTTCCCTAGCGGCTAGTGCTTCGTTATCTCCCCCACCCCTTTCTTCATTTCTTACCATTTTTCTCAACTCAACCCCACCAAGCTAGCTACCCTCTACTGCTCCCCACTCTCCCACAATCCAGCCCCTCGCATTCTTCTTTTCCCAAAATTCGGGTACTATTATATGCCTTTCACTTCCATTTCTTTCATTATTTTTTTCAATTTCATTTCTTCATCTTATGCTGTTTCTGGTTTCGAAGGTTATTTGCAGAATTCTGGTGGCTGGTATATCATGACAACGTTGTTTCCTTGATCAACTTTCAAATTTGCTCCCACAGCAGAGAGCCGTACAAATACGATCGGGCAAACGGAGAGAAGAACAATAACATTGAAAAGATGCTAAACATGCATAGCACGTTCCAAGCAACCCACGGATGATTCCGTTGATCATGACCCCAATGGCAATCCCACTAGCAAACAAGCCATCAGAAATCTCACTTCTCAGGTGCAATCCAATTCCCAACCCCCTTCATCACTAAAGAGATTCTGAAATATACTTGAACGCATAAACTTTTTTATGTGTCCCACACATCTTCTTACGTTGATTTATGCTTCAATGGCAGATTGTTTCCTAACTTCATCTTTTTTTTATTAAAAAAAATTTTATGTTTGGTTTTGAGGTGTTAAAGATCAAGGATATGGCATTGAAGGCTTCAGGGGCGTATCGTCACTGCAACCCGTGCACGACTCAGCCGGTGCAGCAGCAGCAGCAGCAGCAGCGGAAGAATGGGAGCAGCGGCGGCGCGAGTCGGACTCGGTGCTGTCCGCCTCGTCCGAGAGGTTCCGGTGGTCCTACAGGCGGACGGGGAGCTCCAACTCCAGCTCCACTGCGGGGAGGAAGGAGCTGGAGGCTAGGTTGAAAGGAATTTCCAGCGGCGAAGGAACGCCGGTATCAGCGAGTGGTCGGCGAGTCGACCCGGTGGTGTTCGTGGAAGAGAACGAGCCTAAAGAATGGGTGGCTCAGGTGGAACCCCGGTGTTTTAATTACCTTTGTCTCTTTGCCACGCGGCGGCAATGATCTTAAGCGAATTCGATTTAGGTAATTAATACTCTCTTATTTTCTACACATTATTTTATCTGAATTTTGACGGATATGATTACTGTTTGGTGACAGTTTTTTTTTTTTTTTAAATTCTTTTTCTCCTCTGGACAGAGAGCTCTCCATTAATGCCATGTCCTTAGTTTTCCACTTTTCGCATATGATAGTAAAAAAAAATACTAGTATATTTTTTAAAATCACAATATTTTACTTACTATTTATTTTATGGTGATATTGGCATATAGCGTACATACCACATGTAATCCAAAAAGGTAAATTATTTCTTTTCCAGAAATATACACTAGTTGCGATAATAATTGAGTTGTCCAGTGGTGACTATGATTTGGCATAATTAAATTTCTTGCGCCAACCTGCTGCCGAAGTTTCTATCTTGACAAAGTTGCCCTCTCGTGGATTTCTTGAGCAAATGTTGCATTACTAGCCAAGAAACTGCCGCAAACCTTTTAATACATACATTTACTTTATACTGGCCATGCTATTGAAAAGTTCTCTGTTCTAGTCTTCTAATTTCACTTCTTACCTTTCCTTTCCTTTTTTTTTTTTTTGAATCTAAAAAAAATTACAGAGGACAGAAAACTTCAAGAGTGAAAATTCTCACTTTCGCGTCCGAGTGATATGTGGGGCTATAGTTTAATTGGATGTCAAGTCATGCCCATCATAATGTGAGACACTTTAGCGCAAGAGAACATGTATACATCAAGTAGAGAATAAAAGAGCTTAGTTATATAATGACATATGGAATTTCTTGGAAGGATTTCTCTAATACGAAAGGGAAGCTGCGTCATTGACTCGTGTTCGTGATAGTTTGTTGGTAGCCTTAAAAAGGGTTGTAAAAGATTTCTAAAAGTTCACCTAAAAAACTTCTTCTCTTTACAGTATTGTTTATACCTTTTGCTGCTTTCCTGCAACTTGTGGATAATGCCACCCAATACAATGAATTGATCATGCATATTTTATGTTGAAATGGCGAACAAATGATGGCCCAATAGTGGTATTGGTAGTTTCTATCATTTCTAGCAATGTGCAAATATCAGGTATGGTTATGGTGTAGGTGGGAAGGAAACAGGGGGTTTGGTTTTTGTTTGCCATGCAAAAAGGATACTTATTGCAATTATTACAAAAAGCAAGCGTGTTAAAAGTAAATTTTGACGCTCCATAAAAGTGGGTTTTAATCCTCCGTTAATTTCAAACCACCAGCGTTTAGCAGGGCTTGAAGCAATTATGCTCTTGAGATAATGGAAAGGCCATGAGAATATTTATAGGACTTTGGCTACTTTTCAAAGTCCACAAAGGCCAAAAAGCAACAAATTCATCAAGACTTTGGTGGGTCAGGTTTGATTGTGTTGGCCAACCTTTTACTAGTTGTTGCAGTCTTGTCGGAAGATTGCAAATGCTTTTCATTTTCGATCTTCCTCACGCGCACCGTTTGATTTGTCATCTTGTACCCATTGTTGTCAATTTGTCTGCGAAGGACTAGGAATGTAGGCGTTGCAACATTTGCACTTGCTGTCGCTTATAACTGCAATTTTGACAAAATGTGAATCTGAAAATTGGCTTCTAAATAAGGGACATTACTGAGGAGCTTTCACTTTCTTGTTTGCTTAGAGTAAATACTATGATAAGGATGTAGCATTGTGAGATGGATGATTCATTTTTCAGGGGACCATAAAAATCTCTTCCTTTCTTGATGATGATCATGAACCCTCCTGCCACGGATATCCCAAATAACCTAATATTTTGTAAGGCTGGACATATTGTACTAGCTTTCTGGACTTTCTAATATCTCTTCATGGATTGTGACTCTATATCCAAACCCGTGAAATGACCAGCTGTTTTTCTTGGTTGGTTGCTTTCGAAAATTATGAGTCATGACCCCATTGTTTATTCACACTTTGAAAGCATCCATCCAAAGTCCAATCTATTCCCTTTCATCATCCATGCACCATGGATAGTTGTGGTTTTTTAAGTATGAATGGCGTCCTCTACTCCAAGAAATTTGTGGTGGCCTACCACAATTAACACTAGTTGAATAAAGAATGAACTACTACTTTGCTAGGTGTAATCTTGTTTACCATAAGAATTCAGGAAGAATAATAATAAGAACAATAAAGAAATGTAATGGCAGGTATAGGGAACAAATCACTACTTCGTCCACCACGAAAACCAATAAGAAAGTAATGCAGCACAAGAAATTTCTCTTATTGATGTTTCCATTGCTATGAGTTAGGCACATATAAAATTAAAAGAAAGAAAGACGTAATACACATTTGTGTTGCATGGAAAACGTCACTTATCTGTTGCATGGTCATGAAATCTTCTGCATCTTTAAACATCAAGTTTATCCCTCGAGACAATATTTACTGCTACCTAATTTCATTGTTGCACGTCTCTTCGGGGACATCCGATAAAATATAATTTCATTGTTACACTCGTCATCTGTGTAGCTGATAGCTTTTGATGCATCAGAATGTGTGCTTTTCACTTGTAACATGCAGATAAGCTAACTAACGTTTGCTGATATACTCTGTTCATCGGCCTGGTCAAGGCATCTGATTAAAGTTTATTATCTGCATTAGTCGAGAAACGTTCAACAAATGGCAAGCACAAAGATGGTGGGCAGAGAACTATGAAAAGGTTATGGAGCTTTACAATGTCCAGAGGTTGAATCGCCAAGCTTTTCCTCTTCCAACGCCTCCGAGATCTGAAGATGAGGTGAGCCTACTTAACCATGTGATTATGTCAAACGCTTTGGCAGTTGGATCCTGCATCATAGACATAGTGCCAATTTCAAACTGAGGACATTATGTACACTTTGTTATCCGAACATCCATTTTGTGGATTTTAGCGCATCCTCCAAGCTGCTGACTAGTATTAATCCGATTAAGCTAGTCAGGTCACACAAATTAGTGACTTACTCTTCTTAACAGTGTCATTCTAATCACAAAATGTCATTCTTTTATAGAGTTCAAAAATTGAGTCCCGTTGAAGACAGCCCCGTAACTCCACCATTGAGTAGGAGAACCACTTCCTCGTACCCTCTATCGCCCAACAGGAATGGGATACTCTTCCTCTGATTCCCTTGAACAACATTCGGCAATATCTCGTCATCATTACGACTCTTGTGGTGTTGCATCTACTCCAAAAACTTCTCAAGCATAAGTGGTGCTAAGACAGAAACATCATCAATTGATGCCTCCATGAGGACCAGCTCATCAAGAGATGCAGATCGCTCTGGAGACATATCAATCAGCAAATGTAAGTGATCTAGAAACTGAGTGGGGTTGAACAGGATGAGCCAGGAGTTTTACATCACTATCAGAGCACTGGCAGATGGAAGAAGAGAACTCAGACGTGTCAGATTCAGGTTTGCTCTTCTGCATCTTACTTTGCACACTACTGTACCTGCATACGTTTTCGAATGCATTGAAGCAGATGGTCAACAAGCTTCCTAGAGAAGAATGCTATGCTGTTGGATGGTAAGCTTAGTTATAGAAATTTGCTGCCCCTCACCATACGTTTGCTTAACACTTCTGAAATCTAGCAGAACACAGTTTGATAAGCGAATTCATTTGATTCAGAACAACTCAGTCATGTCTCACAGGACTTTTAGCTTCTATTGTTTAACCAACCATCTGTTTAGATGAACTTCATTTGATTCACACTGACGCATCTCAAATGAAACTACAAGAGTCTAACCCTTTGTTTATTGTTATATTTAGATAAATAGGGCATGCTAACTTGAGTTTTTTTGCATGTATAATTTTCTGTCAAATGCAGTCGTGAAAAATTTGGGGAGATGCATGCTAGACTATGGTGGGAAGAGAACAGAGCCAGGATACATAACAATACTTGTAAGTTGGACGGGTTTCTACATATACCGCTGCTTGTTGCTGTTTGAGGAATGAAGAGGAGAGCTTCTGCCTGCTAGAAGGCAGCAGTATTCATTCCAAAAAAACCAGAGTCCCTCTCTGAGAAAATGGACCAAAATTTTCACACATGAAAGTGATGCATCATGTTAGAAGAGTTTCAAGCCTTTCGACTGCAATTATATATACGCAACCTTCTGGTTGTGAGTCATTATAATCTTTTTGCTTTTCATGTTTATATTGTCTAAACTATGATGGGTGGGGAGCATCCATACCATTTGTGGGGTCTAATTGGTATAACAATTTGAGAGTCAGGAATATTGAAGGTGCACATCAAAAAAGATGTTTATGTGGGCAAAATTTCCATATTATCCACCAATTAATATATTTCATGTTATGAATGAATCATCCTATATAGCCTGTAAAATGTTTCATGTTATGCTTTGGGAGAATGAATCAGAGATCCAATTTGATCAATCCTCATTTTTCTTATTTTGGTTTGTTGCCTTGCATGTTGAGCAATGAGTCTTGTGGTCTTAACCATCTTCTTTTCATTGATCAAAATAGTTCACACATCCGAAGACAATATTTCTAAATACAATTTCAAACGCCAAAACTACGCAAAGGCACAAGAAACAAATCATTTTTGAACTGAAATCCTAGTTAGCATAAACATGCTGCCTCTTGTACTATGAAATCTTAAAACTAGCAAAAGGTATTAACGCTGCAAAAAAGTTCATACTGATTAATATCCACAAGCTGTATCTAGGCAATTCCAAAAAAAAAAAAAAAAAAAAATTTATTCACCATAGCATGCATTCTAGCAGTAATAATATTCACGAGAAAGACGATAGCAAATTCCAAAGAATTATTCACTAAGCAATAAGCATAGACTTTCATGCTTAAACCTCCTTGAAAGAAGTACGAATTCATAGACTTTCCAACAAACTTTGCTCAAATGGATTTATCAGCATTTACTTGTTTGGATTGTGATTTTCTGCAAAAAAAAAAAAAAAAAAATATATATATAATATATATATATATACGTTTTCTGTGAATACATTGTTCAATTACATTTTTATCTCACATACATTAAATTGTTACAATATTTTTTTTTACCAAAAACTCCTTAAAACGGCAATCCAAACGGGTTAATTCTTCAGAATGACTAGCAAGAGAATCAGGAATAAAGATTTACGAAAATCAAAAATAGATGGGTGACATGAAGATAATAAAGGAGATAACATAAATATATAGTTTAGGGATTTTGAGTTGGCTGGTGCTTTCTTTGTAATCAATCCTTTGTGACAAATTAATAGTACAAGGTGATGAAGTGGAATAATTGGAAGTCTAGGTTGGAAAGTTGCAATTAACCCAAAAAGAGAACAATAAGGGTTGAGGTGGACCATTCACATTCCGCCATAGCATAACAAATGCATTAAGTAATTCGGTTAAATCCGTTGAGGCGACATTTCACAATTCGAACCCAGAGAGAGAGAGAGAGAGAATGAAAGCCGCCCGTCACTGCGATTCAACTGCACTCACATTCTTCAGCATTCAACTTCGCCAGCCGAAAAAATCCGACTTGTTTTCCCTCGGCTTCTCATCTCGACAGCTCACATTTCTCTCGGAAATTTAAACTCCCGTTTTTCGTTTACTTTGAATTCTGTAAAATCGATCAGAACAGTTCTGCCACCCCCAATGTCAATGAGCATCATCACTTCTTCGTACAAGCCGGAGGGAAGCTAGGGTTCCGCCTGCGATTCCCATACCGAAACCTCTATTACTAAGGCGAGCTTAGAGATTGACTAAGAAAATACTACTTGTATTCGAATTGTTTGAAATGCTTGTTTTACTATCAGTTAATTATCATCATTTGTGTAATAAAATGTCCTACTATTGATCATGTGCTTATCGAATCTAGTGGGGTTTGTTGCTCCTTAAATTTCGTTCACCTTTAAGAATTAACTTGGGTTTTGAATTATTGTCCCCTAACAATTATGTTTTTAATAAATTTCAGTTCAAAATCGCTCTTTGTCAATTGCTAGATAACAGCTGACAAGGAGAGGAACATTGTCCATGCTCGGAAGGCCATAGAAGAGGCTGCAGGAAAGGGTGCTCAGCTTGTCCTTCTTCCCGTGAGTAGAGGACTTCAATTTGAAATTTTTCTTGTGTCCTTTAGTTAAATTCAGACTTGTGGATTATGTCTCTTTCTGGTATTACAATCTATCCTTGCCAAAATTCTCAAGCTAAAAGTTTCTTCTGATTGGGTGCTAAGATACTACGTTGAGGAAGGCTGTCTCTCCTGTATTCTCTGGTATTAGTCAACCTGTTGTTGCCATGCTTCATTAAATTGTAAAGTTGCTTGAAAATGACAAGATTTTTCCCTTCTTAAAAGCTGAAAAACTAGTTGGCTAAAACGGCAAACACTGTCTAATCTAACCTAGTGAGGAAGCTCGACGATAGTGCATTTGGTCAGTCGTGCTACTTGTGTGGATTTATCTATAGTATCTCTTCATCTATGCCTTTGTTTCTTGTAATGTCAAAGAAAAATAGCAACCTTTTTTACCCCTCCTGTGATGTCAGGAAATATGGAATATTCCGTATTCGAATGATTATTTTCCAGTATATTGCGGAGGATATAGATGCCGGCGCTGGTGCTTCTCCTTCAATTGCAATGTTGTCTGAACTATCTGAGAGGCTCAAGATCACCATTATTGGTGGCTCCATACCTGAACGTAGTGGGGATAAATTGTATAATACTTGTTGCGTCTTTGGTGCCGATGGAAAAATTAAGGGCAAGCATCGTAAGGTCAGTCTCTACGGTTCTGGCTAATATTATGTGTCCAATGTCCATTTAAGTCTTCAGCTTGCAAACTCTGAATTTACTGAAGAAAAATGATGCTGTAATTGTTGGTGATTTAAATAAATTATTTCAACCATACTGCATTGTTACAGATACATCTCTTTGACATTGACATTCCAGGCAGGATGACCTTCAAAGAATCAATGACTTTTACAGCAGGGGAGAGTCCAACTATTGTGGACACAGGTTCTTTGTGCTTTCTCTTGTACTGATACAATTAAAGAATAATTGTTTAAAGTTTGACACAGGTTTATGAGCTCTATGCCAAATCCAGTCTGCAAACTACATTTCTTTATCTTAAGGAAGACTGTTGTTCTGTTTGCTGATAGCTTGAGAAGTGCAAAGTTAATTGGCTTACTTTCAATAGGATAGCAGTTAAATTCAGCTAATGTCAACTAATGTTTACTTGCTTGACTGAAACTCATTACTTGTGTTTTCTATTTTCAATTTAGTCAAATGGAAAACCTTGGTTTTGTATGCAGAAGTTGGACGCATTGGAATTGGGATATGCTATGACATTCGGTTTCAAGAACTGGCTGCCATATATGCAGCAAGGGGTATAATTTTAATTCTTTCTTTTACAACTGACCTATAATCAGTATTTAAAGAAAAAATCCAGATTTTACCCTTAAGTTATAATTGTACTCACTTTACATGTCATTCTGCATATCATCATGATTAATTTGTCAATAGTGCTAAAATGGGCAGGTGCTTGATATATGAACTTTTTTTGAGATGACATGCTGGGATTTATGGACCCAGGAAATGCCATCAGCCTTGATTTCTTATTTGAAATGGATTCAGTTTTCATTGGGAAATTACCTTTTATTGTTTCAAGTTAATAGATGATTTTATATACACCTTCTTGGCAATTAAAAAGTTTCTTAACTTTTTCAGAAGCTTGTAAAAATTATCGATCTTGCATGTTTAAAATACTTTGTTAGGTTATAAAAGTTATATGTTGATTTTCTTCCACATGAAAAGAGAGACAATACTGCATTTCTGGCCAATTTATTTAGCCTGGCAGTTTTTTCTACTTCAATATTCAACATCATTTACATCTTATACTGGTTAATCTGCTAGAAATGACTCTTTGGAGAAAACTTATCTGTCTTTTATCTAGGTGCTCACTTGCTTTGTTATCCTGGGGCTTTCAACATGACCACTGGTCCACTGCACTGGGAGTTGTTGCAAAGGGCAAGGTAATGAAAAATTAAATGTCTTTGAATACAGGAATGTTTCATTGGCATTTGGTCTGTTCAATGTCCTGATGGATGACTTCAACTTGTTGTCCACTTCTAAGCATATGGATGTTTTCTTGAATCTTTCATGAACTAATACTCAGTATTTGTTCTTTGACCTCCAGGGCAGCAGATTGTCAGGTAATCTATGGATATCAACATAATCTCTGGTGCAATTTTTATCTGTTAAGTTTTGTCTGTTGACTTATCGTCTGCCTGCCCTGATTGGACAGTTGTACGTTGCTACTTGTTCACCTGCTAGAGTGGTAATGCTAGTTATGTGGCTTGGGGACACTCTACTGGTTGTTGGGCCTGTAAGTAACTTGTAATGCCTCCTTTTCTTTTGACACTTGTTGCTTGTGTTTGTGATAAATGTTATTTGTACAAGTATTCGAAAGTATGAGATCTGCCACCAATTTGCTATGAACAAAGCCATATATTGACCTCAATTCCAGCCTTGTGATGGCATTTTGTCTACTAATGCTGGCCTTGATAGTTTTGAATCATTAATCGGACATAAAGTACTGTGCTAAAGAAACTGATTTTGCAGTATGGGGAAGTGATTGCGACAACAGAACATGAAGAGGTGACAGTGATAGCAGAGATTGACTATTCATTAATAGAACAGCGAAGGTAAAATGCTGAGTTTGCAGAGTTATTTAGACTTACGATTATGCATGACTGTCTTTGGCTTTCTCTCTGTGTTTGCTTTTGCATTATGCATGTTGTTCAAGAGATTAATAAGTGCTCATATGTCCTCTTGACTAAATGGTTATAGTTTGTGCTTGCTAAATGTGATTTCTGATTGACATGAAGATCAATTGGTACGATAATTTGCTTGATCTATTGATGTGAACGGTTTCTTTTTGTTACCGAAAAGGAAAGAACTTCAATATTGCTTTGATACTTTGAAATGCATGCCAAACCATTCCTCAAATCTGGAATGAAAGTAGCTACTAACTAAAAGGAAAAGAAAGAGAAACAAATGAAGCACATCCTAGCAAGCATGTGCTGCTAACGTACCATCTTATTTTTGTTGCTCGTCTCTTGTCACTGGTATCACTCACTTGACGCATTTCATATTTTATATACAGGACGTACCTTCCATTTCAGAAGCAAAGACGAGGTGATCTTTATCAGCTAGTTGACGTCCAAAGGCTAAATACAGGAAAGAGTTAAAAAAGTTCTCATCCATTGATACAGCGGAGATCCGGTTGTAAGGAGGAATCAGTTGGAGATCTGGAAGATGCCTTGAATGCCTGGTCCCTGTAGTTCACAGGGCCACAGCAGCGTCTGCAACTTGTGATACTCATTACTGTATAGACCTTTTTGCCCTCCATCCTTGTGCTATACACTGGGATGCAAGGCTTTTTCTTGGTTTTGCTCATTGAGGTAACAGGCGGAACTCGAATTCTTGCAACAAAAGTTTGGTTAAGTCTAATGCAAATTTAGTGCAGAGCTGTTGCGTTTTATCAGCTTGAATAACGAATATTGAAGCATTATTGTCATTTACTTGTCCACATTCCGTTGGCTTAGCAGTGGTGCGGAAATTGGAAGTTGAATGTGTCCCATGCTGCTTTACACTCCAATTTAGGGTTTCCGGATGGCACATCGGGCCCTTTTTCTCCCCCAGATCACCGTCCTTCGCCTCTTGAAAAGAAGAAAAAAAAAAGTGAAATTTACAGTTGTTGCTGCTTAATGGTTGTTAAAATTTAATGTGTAAAGCTTTGCTCCCTTAAAGAAGAAAGTAATTCCGCCTAAAGCCCGTACCCCTATTCTATTGATGCAAATGGTCGTTAATTTCCAACTGCAACATCTGCACTCATGTTGGTTGTTTGCGCTCACATGCTAGCATAGACATGGAGACATTCGGAAAGCCTTTTCTTTTTCTTTTTTTTTAAAAAAAAAATCCTTTTCCTAGCAGGAGACAAGTGGGATTTAAGAAACAAGCAAAATTTAGGTTCTGAGATTTCGACTTTAATCATTAAACCAAGCCCTCCTCGTCCTCGGTAGAGAGATTCAAAATTGAACTATCCACTGTGGTTGGATACAATATAAAGAGAATAGACCTGAAAAGGTACACCAAAGTAAAGCGAAACTGAGCAGCTCTCACGGAGGCCACCCTGTCAGTACCAGAATCACACGCACGCGCGGCAAGACCTTTCACTTCACCGTGTGTGTATATAATCCCCCGGATAATTGCAGAAACCTCCTGTGGCTTTTGACAATTGCACTCACCTCCTCTAATGTTTTGAAAATAGCACTGACCTCCTCTAACATGAATTTGGGATCTATAACTAACATAAGATGGAGTGAATTTACTTCTATACCCTAAGAGTTTAAGCTTGTTAATAAACAATATGAGGCAAAAAAAAATTAGGACAATAAACAAGTTCATGACAACTAATTAAACAAGATTAACGATTCTTTCTTCTTTGATTATGCACTACAAGTGTGCGCCACAAAATGGCGCCAATTGATGCTCTAACATAGTGCCATTTTGTGAATGACACCACTTGAGAGGACAATCCAAATCATGCATTATCTGCATAGAAAAAAAGCAGAAGTAAGAAAAATGCAGGGGAAATAAACCTCCAGATAAGGTTCCATAAGAGAATAAATTCTTACGGTTTTAGCTAAATTCACTTCATCTTAAGCATTCATGGAACGGAAGGAGGAAGAAAGTAGAAATAAAGGTACAATAGCAATGGTCATTAAAGTAATTATTAGATTGATGATAAGTAGTGCGTTGACTATGGCATTTGATTGTTCTGACTTTGCCACTTTTGTGAATTCCATGATTTTCCCCAATGGCTTGATGAAGCCATTCTTTTGGCACCACTACTTCATTTTTAACTAGCAAACTAATCACCAAAAAAAAAAAAAAAATACTGTTAGTGGTTTTTGAAAAGTTTTTATGCATATTAGTGAAGGAAGTTTTTTGAATTAGTTGCATACTTTATATGTGTTAGAATTTCAGATTTCTGAACGTATGTTCGTTCCTTCTTCCTGTTGTTGTTGCTGCTCCACTTATTCTCTTTGCATTTATATCCCCTTGAATTTCACTAGTTGTTTTCACCTTACAATATTTTTTCGTTCTTTTAATAATACAAACTCACAAGAAGTAAAAAGGGTACAAATGGAACAATATTATTATCTCACTTCTCAAAAAACTTTTTTAATGGTACTTTCTCTGACATAGACTGAATTTGCTACTAAAACGTTAAGTTCAGGGGAGGTTCGTGCTATTTTTGAAACCTCAAGGGAGGCGAGTGCAATCACAAAAATCTCAGGGGAGGTTTCTGCAATTATCCCTATAATCCCCTCCTATTTTCTACATGTCAACAGGCATCAATAACCAGTTCTACATATATCTCTCTCTCTCTCTGGTTCCTATTTAGTCCCAACATTTAGCCGTAGCATTGGGCTTTCAATTTCACTGTAATCTCCATATCAACTATCATTCCCTTCATATTTTCTCTCTTTTAACCAGTTCGTAATCATCAACTACAGTGTATGCAGCACTGTGCTCTCTTGCATTCCTGCATCAGTTTTCATGTCAAACATAATTCTGTTCTCAATCTAACATCATCACTTGCGCTTACATTTTCTTCTCTTTGTAGTTCTTTCACATGAATCTCATTTCCATCTATTAATGCCAGTTTTCTGTTTCTTCTCCTTGTAACTTTCTTCCTTTCTTCTTGTTTGTGAACATATTCATATTCAAACATGACTACGTGGGAGAGGCCTGTTAGAGGAGAAAGGCATCAACAGCGAAGAAAAACACCATCATTTTCTTTCATCTCTTCTTGATGCCATATATCATTCCATTGATGAATCCCAAGGCAAAGACGAAGAGCCAAGGCAAGAACTGGATCCTGCTCTCCTCCATAGAAAGAGAAACAATGCAGCTGAATTTGAAGAAGAGATTGCAAGTATCCGACGAGCAATCATGGTTGAGAAATGGATGGAAAACTACGGAAGCAGTACTAGAGGCTCGAGGTCGAGGCACATCAATTCAGATTCGAGCTCGTCAACAGACTCGAGCTTGTTTTCATCCTCAGAAACAGACTCTGCATCAAAATCCACTCCAAAATCTTCAGTTTTTCATGCAACAACCGAAAGCAGCTCACCAAACACTTGTTCCTGGAGCAACTCCAAAACATGAGGGCGGGTTCATGCGGACAAAATCAAGGGCCCTGAAAATCTATGGAGACTTAAAGAAGGCGAAACAACCAATTTCTCCAGGTGGGAAAATCAAGAATTTTTTGAATTCCATTTTCACTCCAAGAAATTTGAAGAAACATGAAGGGATGGAAGATTGGAGTTCAGTGAGGAAATCAAGATCAGTCAAGGACTCATCTACCACATGTTCTCTGACTTCCAGGTCTTGCTTGAACAGACCACCACCTCCTTCAAGAGGTAAATCAAAGCGGTCTGTCAGATTTTGTCCTGTTAGTGTTATTGTCGACGAAGATTGTCAACCCTGTGGGCACAAGAGCATAAATGATCATTATGATCCAAGTCTAACACTGATGCCAAATATTAACAGTCATTTCCTCAAGAAGAACATTGATAGTTTTAGGAATTATGAAGAAAAGAAATCAAAGAAATATGGCTTCAGGGGATTTTATGAGAACAGTGATGATGATGGTAATAGCTGTACTAGTTCGGATCTGTTTGAACTCGATAACATTGGCATTGTTGGGGTTGGCCATGGAGCACATAGGGAGGAGTTGCCAGTCTATGGAACTACAAACCTGAAAATCAATCAGGCCATTGCCAATGGATTGCTTATGTAGCTCAACTTGTAGTTAGCTAGTTAGACGAGTTATGTAGCATGAATGGTTCATGGATAACTGATCATTTTCTTCTCTGTTTGTGTTATGTTTATCTAGGTTTGTATCATAATGAAATTGATTTTCGAGACTACTTTGGATTCTTCAAGGTTCTGTAAAGTTCAGGGGAAAAAAGTGCTCAATGGGAATTATCGTGTGGAAGCAGAGACATTTACGGCCTCGTGAAATATGAAATCTGCTTATGATCCTCAGTTTTTTTTTTCTTTCTTTCTGAAAGAATCTAGCAAATAGCCTTTCCAAACTCTATGCGCGTTATTGTTCTTCTCAAAAGCATCTGCAGTCCACCAGATACTTTGGCATCAGAATTATCCAAGGAGTAAATCAAATACACCTTAATCTCAAAGAATTAAAAGGCACGCAAAGGCTTTCTTGAAAGACTATATGAGTAACTTGCAAAAATTTTTCTTCCAGAAGGAATAACCCTTAATCAACATATATCTGTCCTTTAGCCTTATCTCTTCCGGAAAACATATATTTGTTTGATAGTAGTGTTTTACTTCAACATCTCAAAAGCAACTTCTTGGACCAACGCCATTAATATTATTGATAATGCCATTTTGGAGAAATTTCAAGTTCTAGTAGGTCTTTTTCTACTGTCACAATCGTGATGATGGTGATCTATACATGTTTCTTTGTGTTGAAGAAAAATGATTTCTTTTTTAACTTTTGCAATTTATTAATAAGTGGAGCATATGTCTACTTATTATCAAATTGTTCAAATGTCACTATGTGAAACTGTTTCATGATTTAGTTAATTTCAATGTGTCGCGACCACGCATTGCATTTCCATACTTTTGGACAAAAAGAGAAGTTTCAAAAGCGACCTCTTCAGAGAAAGGGCAGCAGCATCTTTACAGCACGGTGATATTGTATGATTCTGTCTACTATTGTGACAAGAGCTGGAATTGAATTCATACGTATAGTTGTTGAGAAGATGGACAACATTGACCTAGAAACATTTCCAAATGTGAAAAGAAGAACCAAGAAGACCGCTACAAAATCATTTGAATTGAACCCTTCAAACAAAAAACTGGGAACTTGCACCTATTTTTGATTCTTACTATGCTTCAGGTTTTAAAAGTTGCACCACCAATACGCCTTTGCTTTCAAACCAACCAACTCCACTCGGGGGGGGGGGACTAATTTGATATGTTGCAGCAAATATTGTTGTAAATAACAGGGATATTCAAAAGACTTTGTCCCGTGTTGAAAAGCTAAAGGGACTTCTCATCATTTATAATGCTTACTCTTTTATTGGGCTTGTGTTAAGTTGGTAACTAGTGTGGGCTGGTGCGCATGAGAGTGAAGTTGAGTTGGCCGTTTTAGTACAAATTAGCGGATTTACCCCCCTGCGCGTGGGTTAAACGCGGCCCAAGTTAGTCGGGGCACATTCATTTCTGTTACGCGAAAAATTAGGCACTTTTTTTTTATCTTCTTCTTTCACTGCTGGATTTCTTATAACAGTGCTTAAAAGCACGACTCAAGCTACATTTTTAATTAGCTTTAATTAACATTGTTTTTTTTGGCTATTTTTTACTACAAATATAACTCTCAAACTCAAAAAAGAGTGTCTGCTGCTTCTACTAAAATGATCAATACAGTTGAGCGGTTACAGCTGTCAAACCAACTCATTCGTGGTTTTATCTCATTTTCTGGGGTAAGTAACTGCATCGTTCTTATTACATCTTCAGGACAGTTAAAATTTTCAACTGTCATTATGCTATAATTATGGTTGTCAAGCAAGACTGTTTGAAAGTAGAAAAAGTCATCTATACCTAAATATAGCAGGTAAGGTGATTTTGGATAAAAGCATGTACTGCTGCTGGTGCTACCCATTAAGATATGACTACTGTTTGCGCCAAACCAAACAGATAGAGGGCCAACCCAAGCACATAGTAATATCTATGTCACATTCAACACAGCAAAGGACAGGAAGGGGAAAAAAAATTATACTGGAGTCCTAGTGGATGAAAAGGGACCCTTGAGGAATCTCAGAAGTCAAAGTATAGCAAGGGATCATACATGATAGCGCACATGCAAACTCCACTTTTGCAACCAAGAAAAAAGTAGATTTGCAGGGCTTTCACTTTGCAACCCCATGGCTTCATTACGGAGCCACTAATTATTTGAGTATTATATTAATCTAGATGTAGAAAAAGGATTCAATATCCATAAATAATTCTTTTTTTTTTCTGTTTTAGTACTTTCATTGTTCTTTCCTCTTAATTGAGAATTTTGAGACTATCATCAATTGCTAGTGCTTTGGCGCAATGCTTGTCTGGACGTGGGTGCAAAATTTTCCCATTGTAAACCCGCTTTTTAGTGAACTTTGTTATATTAACTGCGGACTTCTTGAGTATTTATTAACTACTCGAGAAAAGCCTAATGAAATGGAAACAGTCGTGGTGGTGAAAATATGATACATCAATAATAAGGGTTGGTGATGTAATAATAATAAGAGATGGGAAAAGATTGGTTGGTGGTGGTAAAAACGTATATGGCCATAATTGCAATGCCAATGCCAATTGAAATTTGGCATTCAGCTGAGAATGATGCTCATTAACTTGAAGATTGATTTTGAGAGAGAAGGGTGAATATCGCACTTTATCTGCCCGCCCGAAAGTTACTTGTACAGAGGACAGTAAAATCAATTAGCCGGAGGAAGAAACATTGGGACAGTAACTAAAACAAGAACAACAATTTTCCTGATAAAAAAAGAGGGATATTTGAAGGAGGTCTTTGATACTCAGCGGCAACTTTCGTGTTGCTAGCTAGTAGCTACTGAACAAGTCAGTGTTCATTTCAAGTAGTAGTGGAATTTTCTTGCTCAAGACAAACATCATGGGAGATTCTCTGTTTCTGCAAAATTAATTACCAGCCAATCATTCTTGTTTTATTTTCTCAAACTGTTAAAACTAACGGACGCTTTTTTGCTTATACATATCCTCACAATCCCCTTCTTGAGTGATGGAAATAATCTGCCATTCTTGGCCTCGCATTTTCTACCACGTACGGTGATTGCCCAATGGCCAGTTTGACACGGTACAATCCCTGACCCAGGGCCACTTTGGATTCAATAAAGTTAAAACGAGAAAATATTCTCACCACAGCAAAGTCAAACATAATCATTTGCATCGCAATCATAAAAATTCTGAT
Source organism: Coffea humblotiana (assembly GCA_023065735.1). Lineage (NCBI taxonomy): Eukaryota > Viridiplantae > Streptophyta > Magnoliopsida > Gentianales > Rubiaceae > Coffea > Coffea humblotiana. The sequence goes on from CM041213.1 coordinate 9,001,871, forward strand.
TTTTTGTTCTTTTGGGACGACCGGTAAACTTTGTGATACCAGTGGTAAAGAAGTGACATTGCTGTGCAATTAACCCAGCACACATTATCCACAGAAAATATGTGTAGGTTGATCTCATGCACCGTACCAACCTAGCAATTTGGGGCAGATACCATAAATTGCATCTGAATTACTATTATTTTTACTTTAACAAGCCAACCAAAGAACAGAGATCAGCTGTCAGCTTGTGTTCCATCCCCCTTAAATGCGCTTTTTCCTGCCAGGAGGCAGCTAGCCCTAGTCCCAATTTGCACTTGTTCTGTAGATTTGTTCATAATTTGATACAGCAATCTAAGTGTAATACAGCAAATTTGGAACAAACGTACCAATCTTCCCATCATCCGTGTTTAAATTTAAAAGGACCACGTAGCTTTACTAATGATAAGTTAATTGATTGATGATCTCAACATCCAAGGTGCCTCTTTTGACCATTACATGTAGAGATTCATGAAAATGTTGTGTAAATGTGAAACATTACACTTCCAAAAGGAAACAAATTAGAAACGAAATTATGTGAACAAACCGAGTTCATGCATTTCTATCACCTCGGATTCGAACCTCTTTTGGGACATCTGTCCGTCGCACAGAATTTGTCTAATGTATCTTACCCTTTCCGTGTGATTGGCGGGCTGTTACACATGTTGGAGTTTACCCAATGTACATTCTCGAATAGCTGTTGCGGGGTTCCCTTATCAATAACATAAATTGCGTGAACAAATTAAACATAAGTGAACCGACATAAATTGAACACTGCACACGCTGTTGTAACATACAAGGCCATGGATGGGTTAGGTTTTGAATTGCAAGCAAATGAACTTGAACTAAATACTAATTCAAGCAACTTAAAAAAGAAGGTTGTTTTTGGCAGATGAATTTATGGTTTAAATAGAGGTTGTCCTTTTCTCCAGATTCCCTTACAAGCTTCAAGAACTGCTTCCTCACCTTAATTGGGGAAGTTGGTCCTTTTAAAAAAAAAAAAAAGATTATAATGAGCCCAGAATATTGGCAACAATAGAAACAAATTACAATGCAGATAAACTCGCGAATGCTGAGAATATAACTATATATCACTTACAAATTAGCTTGCATAAAGTATGAGAAGAAACTCACATTCAGTAAGATTTGAAATCAGGGTTTTTTAAATTCTAAAATCTCAATTTTTACAGGAGAAATTGGTCTATTCAGATACGAATATTATTGATCCAATTGCAAGAACGGGTGGGGCTATGTGCTATAGTAGAACAAAGCTGGACGACGTACTTGGCTTAGTATTCTATGCAATTGATTGTTAAAGCAATTGCACATCCTAAATTCATTTAAGCTAAACTTACATGGATAAATTGATCATAAGACATGGTTTTCAATAGATGACGATAATAATAATATTTGTTGCGTCGTCGTATGATATTGCTAGTGCATACGTTGTGTAGTCCAATTGAAAATAACAATTGTAGAAATTTGATGTGAACAACACGCTAGTATTTAGAAATAAATCAAAAAAAAAAAGAAAAACAAAATAGGCACACGTGCACTAGAATTGGGCCGGGGGCGACTTTACAAAAGCGTGACTGCAACGTGTGAGGAGTCAGAAATCATAAAATGGAGACAAAGGCAGAGAAGCGCACTTGACCACCTGGCTTTGCAATCTGCATATGCTACTGTTGATCAGGTCTCCTGCTCCGCCCTCTATGGCAGCTTTCACAATCCAAAAATTCCCCAAAAAAAAAAAAGAGAGAGAAGAGATGATGGAAACCAGAGGAGGAGGAGGCAAATGTCAGGTTTCCCTTTCCCGGCGTGACCACGATTTGATCGTCCATTCTTTGATTCTACACCCCTCGCAGTTTTGACACAGTTGACACTTGACACTACTGCTGCTCCACTTGCTATTTCTCTTTAGTAGTACTGTACTACAATTCATGGTCCCAAGTCCTAACTCCAACTCGTGCATGTATCATTCCTCTTCCATCTTTTTTTTTTTTTAAATCTTCCTTAACCTTGTTCGGATTGCATTTTTCAAAGTTTTTTTTTTAGAAAAATTAATGTAATAATTTGATAAACGTGAGGTAAAAAAGTGATTGAAAAATATATTCACAGAAAACGTAACAATTTTTCAATAAGTAGATGCCTACTAAACTAACTAATGGTCCTTTTTTAGAATTTAGTGAAATGAATATTCAAGTTCTATCACATTAATCATTCTCATTTTTTTTATGTGTGTCATCATCCCTGTGTGCAGGGAACATGGCTAATCTTCTCTGTATTGTTTTCAATTTTATCGAATGTCCCTGAGCGATTGACGTTCTGTCGCCTTTTTTTTCCCTCTTTTAAATAATAAAAATGTGTCACATTGTAGAAGTGGCGAATATGAAAGTATTTCTAAGTTACTAGATGTGACAAGTTGATTGATTTGTGTTATATGTGGGTACTTGATCCATCTGCATGCATCTGTGTTTATTAGTTTGTTACCAAGTCCTTTGATTAAATTGGGTCTTGGATCATTTGATTATGTCTTTTTTACTCAAGTGTTCATGGTTTTGAAGCTTGCAAAGGTAGTAGCGAGCGGCAGTGTGAATATTAGACTTGGCCCAATATGGGACCTGCCATCTAAAGGCCCCAATTGGGGCGTTGCCCTAATGTGAAGTCATAGCAGCATTTCCCAATTAAGCCCAGCAATATATCCCAGTTCTCTTCTGATCCGACAATCCAACTCCAGCGACAAAAATCTTACTACTAGTAAAATCCAGAGTATTAATAAAGGGGAAATAAAAAAGTTGGAGTAGTAAAAGAAAATAAATAAAAGAGAAAGGAAAAAGCAAAAAAAAAAAAAAAAAAATCTAATCTTATCCGTGTTGATTTACTTTGCTTCTGCTATTCCCTCGCAACCACTATACCGCGTAAGCTTTAGATTAAAATAGAACTTCAACAAACATCTTCAATCTTCATCTTCTTATTGTTATTCTTATTCGAAAACTTTTCGGGGCTTCTTCCATTAATTGACTTGGGGCAAAAAAAAAAAAGAAAAAAACTTAGCTTAATCTTTCGATCTTATACTTATAGTGACGATATTTTTTGTGATCGGTCGGTAATTTGCCATCATCATCGTCATGAGCTTCTTATTCGGCAAGCGGAAAACTCCCGCAGGTTTCTTCTTTATTTCGATTTCAATTCTATTTCTATTTTGTTTGTTCGTATCTTTTTATGTTAGTGATTGTTTTTATCCTATCATTTTGTTATCTAGGTCAAACTCAGAAAATTTGGCTTTTCTTTTTTTGTATGGATGATCGAAATTTGTTGTGTTTAAAGAAAATTTAATTTTATATTTTAACTTTATTGTGGATGATCGAGATTCCGATCAAGAAAGGATTAGCAATTTGAATCCAGTATTGAGTTTTAGGAACGCTGTGGGCCCTTTTTTTTTGGTTAAAGAGAGAGAAGAAAATTTGAGCTGGAATGTACAGTTGATGATGATCCTGATTAGAATCAATTGAAACTAGGAGGATCAGTAAACTTGCTTGTTCAAATTTTGAGCTTTTGTTCAACCACAGTACAGTAGTCGAGAGTTTTGTCCTGATTGACAAATACTGTTATTGTTTTTAGAACTCCTGCGGGGAGAATAAACGGATGCTGGATAAATCGATCAGAGATATAGAAAGGGAGAGACAGGGATTACAAGCACAGGAGAAGAAGCTGATCGCGGAGATAAAGAAAAGTGCTAAGCAAGGCCAAATGGTTTGTCTACCTTCTGCATCATTCGTCATAATATTACCTGTCATACAATTAGCTTCTTTGCTTGTTTCTACTCTTTTGAGTAGATTAGATTCCGAGATCCCTATCAGATATTCTCCTCTCTCTGTTTAGACACTAATTTATCAGATGCTGGGTCATCTTACAGATATTTGGTTGTGCTGACCGCACATTGGATATTACAGGGTTTGGGGATGTTGGGCTGGGTGATAGTGCAAGTGAAGTATCTAGTGTTTGTGTAGAATTCAGAAGTTGATCTGAACAAATTTGCAGAATTTGGTGTCGTGTGTGACTTAGTTATTTGGGTAGAATTTTTTTGGTTATGACAATGTTATTATGCCTGCATTTTTATTATGGAAGTACACTTTCTTGATCAAGATGTTCTCTCTCTTCACAAATTTCTGATAATCATGGCATAATTTTAGTCCTAGTCTGCTATCCCTGAGCTGTAGTGCTGTTTTTTCATATGCGAAAATTTTCTTTTGATTCTCACAGTAAAATGATTTGAGGTGCTATTTTTCAGGGAGCTGTCAAAGTAATGGCAAAAGATCTTATCAGAACAAGACACCAAATTGAAAAATTCTATAAGCTCAAGTCTCAGCTCCAAGGTGTATCCCTCAGAATTCAGGTATTACATTTTTTCCAGTTACATATTGGTAGTGATTGTCTATTGTGCTTGTTTTATTATTGATTTACTTTATTTGTTCGTTTTGTAATCTGCTCTGCCATGCTTCTCTCTCTCTCGCTCTCTCTCTCTCTCTCTCTCTCTCTCTCGCTCGCGCTTGTGTTCGTGCACACACCCACACCCACTCAACTAGAGCTAATGGGTGAAAGCTGAAAATCTGATACTGTTGCTATGTTCTCATGGGTGATTATTTGCACTTTGAGCTTATTGACTCATGAAACTTTTGGGGATATACTATCATGATAGCTAAATAGCTACGTCTCTGCCCCTCAGTAGTTATGTTAGCTATTTTTCTGTGTAGCAGAAGTATGGTAAAGGCAAGCTGCTTAGAGGAACTAAAGAGTTCGTCTTGGAGGAACTTGTATCTTCCTGATTAGGAAGCCATGGATTATTCTTTTCTGATTCCATAGCACATATGACCCTGCTGAAAATTTCATTGTTTTATTCTGTTAGTTTTCATGAGAAGTTATGCAAAAAGTTGATTTGCATTGACAGTGCAGACACCTCGAGTTTCTGCTTGTTAAGTTTGATATTGGATATCTTTCCTCAAAATAACTGCAATTGTACCTCTCAGACCTTAAAATCAACCCAAGCAATGGGAGAGGCAATGAAAGGTGTTACAAAGGCAATGGGGCAGATGAATAGGCAGATGAACTTGCCATCATTACAGAGAATAATGCAGGAATTTGAGAGACAGAATGAAAAGATGGAAATGGTGAGTGAGGTGATGGGCGATGCTATTGATGAGGCTTTGGAAGGGGACGAGGAAGAAGAAGAAACAGAAGAATTGGTGAGCCAAGTCCTTGATGAGATTGGTATCGACATCAATTCCGAGGTAATTTGTGTTATCTCTTCTCCTCTTCTCTTCTCTTCTCATTCAGATCTTATGAACTCACACGCGCCAACTTGCCTTATGAAGAAGATTTATATATGTTTGTTGTTTTCCAACCAATGCCAGCTCGTGAATGCACCTTCATCAGCTGTGGCTGCCCCAGCTGCAAAGACTAAAGTTCCACAAGCTGAGGCAACTGGAAATGATGACAGTGGCATAGATAGTGACTTACAGGCCAGGTTAGACAACTTGAGAAGGATGTGATTACTTGTAAAAGTTCTGGAAGATGAGATGATCTGTGGCCTTGTAACATTTGTGAAGATATTGCAAACCATGTTCTGGCAAAGATTGATATAACGATAAAGGATTTTCTCCGCCAATATTTATCTTCTCCATGTAATTACTTCTGGAGTGAAACCGTGAACCTATCTTTTATCTGAGTTCCTTATACAGACGAGTGATATATTATTGTTTTGCATAGTTTTTTGTCACCGACTTGGAATTTCAGCAGCCACGGGAATCCACCTCTGTTTTGCTTGTCTCGCCTGACTTCAACCCCAGTAATTTTCTTCTTGTTTATTCTGTTCTCTTCCCCTCCCCCCCACATAACTTCCAGAGTCTATTAGGTATAACATTTTGCACGGGCCTAAAAAGATTTGGCACGGATCGCCTGCTAATAGGGAACAACCTCGACAGGCGAGAGTACGTGTTTTGGAAGAGAAATAAAACCAAAGAGGAACCTCGATGGGATATGATGCTAAACCAACCCGTCTTGTATCAGTTGTTTCATACAGACGGGATAAAAAAAAAAGATGTTTGCAGGCATAACTTGTCCTTTTGTTTCTGTTAAAAGAAAATAGAATTGTACAAAATGCTCAGAGGGAATGGATGGAACAAGAAGAAACAGTGTCCGGAAAACACAGAACGAGCACTACAGAAACAGTAACAATCCAGGAAGAGCATTACCAGGAGCAAGAAGCAGAAGGAACACTAATTCTGAGAATTGCGACGCAAAGCCAGCAAAGGCAAACCATGCTTGGAATTGGAGTGACAGCGTAACCCAAACATAACAATTGCAAGCTGGGCCATGAAGGAACGAAGCTCGGGAAGCAAGACTGTTGATGAAGCTGTGGCGATCAAACTGGTAATGTGCAGGGCAGTGGAACAGCAATGGAGAAGAATCAAAATACAAATGCAGAACAAGGAACTCTTGAAACAGTCAATATCTCAGATGGCAACTCTAATGGAGGATATACAAAGCTTAAAGGTGTTGTTTCAAATGTGGTCTTTTTGTTTAGATAGTGAAAACAGGAATGACATTAGTGAGCAGATCAACTCTTATGCCTTAGGCCTCAGTGTCATTGAACACAAGTTTACAGCATTACTTGAGCCTTTGCTCGCAACTGTAAAGCTCTTACCATCAATTAAATTCTCTTAGCGTTTTAGAAAAAAAAAAGACGCATTAATTTATGCCTGTTACACTTTTGATGGATTCATCTTCTCTCTGTTTCTCCCATATGAATACCGAGTCGAGCTAAAGCAGCTACCTTTACGAGTTTTACTGTTTACCAACGAGATGGGAAGAATTGGGTTCATCTTTCTCCATCGGGGTCCACGTTAACCTTGAGTTGTCAAAGGCCAAAATTTTCCATAATTGCAGGCGTTCGTGCACAGACTGAAATGTCATATGCCGACAAAAATGCAGAATACAACGACGGGCCAATTTGATAGGAAGGTAATTCTAGAGAAACATAATTACACGGAGATCCTACTGGAGATTTGCAATCCATCTCTGGAATGTCCTGCCCGCCTTGTAGGTTCGTTGAGAACCCGGTTCAGGACTGGTGGATCCACCGGAGAACGGCAAAGAGGACAGTCCAGATGAGAGTATAGCCACATATCTATACAAGAAGCATGAAACAAGTGTTTGCACCTTGGAAGCTGCCTCAATTCTTCATCCTCTTCATACACAGATAAGCAAACTGCACATTCGTACTGGCTATAGTGAGCTTCATCTCTTGATGACCCTCCTTTCTTGTACTTGAAACTGGAAATCAAGTTCACATTAAGGCTATCCAAGCTCTGACTTGATGCTGAAGCAGCCTCGAACCGCGACGGAGCAGCCATGCCTTGACGTGGCCTGTCTGCCAGACTCTGAGAGCACCATCTCAGGATGATCAAGTTGTATACTGCAAGAATTAGAGCTGCTGTCCCGACAACCACCAATCCATAATAGAACAAAGGTATATTGTTTGATGTTGTTGGGGGTGGTGATGGTGGTGAGTAGGGGATTGGAGAGTTTCCCATGGCCATGGCCATGGCCATGGCTCTATCAAAATGATTTAGGCTAGCGGAGGGTTAAAGTTTATAGTGTATGAACTAATTAGTAAAGAATATACAAAACTCTATCTAAATTTTTGATGTTTTGTATGATAGAAATATAGCCTTTAAAACCGTGCTAGGTAAGGAGTATAGACATGGAAGGATTTGCCTGTGAATTGCGATTGGTTGTTCAGGATGCAGAGAATGACAAAGCAGCGTACATCAGAAAGCAGTGGACAAGTTGATAAAACTGAATTTTGATTAGTTTTTGGTGTGTTTCTTGTGGAGGGTAAAAGAAAATTGATCAAAAGATTCTAGTTTTGCGGTCAAAATTTTGCTGTGTCCAAATCCGCACGGAAATCTGTGGTTCCACAGCAATAAAGCATAAAAATTGACACAGATTCTGTCGTTTCAACCTTCCAGTTTTAACAGCCTTGTAGCAAAGAAGGCTTTCATTGTGAAATGTAGTCCGACTTTCCCCATGGATTCCTTCGCGAGTATAGAATCCGTTTTCTATGGCAATATATACCATGTCAGTAGTCAAAGTGAAGGCAGTTCAAGTAAGACTTTCTGTTCACTACCATAAAACACTAAAGACTAGTATTGTTCAGTTGTGGACCACTTGCTGGATAATGTCGACCATAAGAACAGGCTCACGTCGTCATCAAAATGAAGCTATCCAGCCCTTCTACTTTGGCACTTCAATTCACCAAACCATATCAGGTTCAAATTTCCAACCCAGTAGTAGTGTATTAAAGGAAAAGCAAAAGGAAAATGATTATGGTAATTATAGTCTTCACCTTGTATTGTTAGATCAAGTTTTGTTTCAAGACAACCGCTAGAGTAGGTTCATTGGTTAGAAAAGTACTCTTAGAATCTTTCTAACCTGATAATGTTATGGTTTCCCGCACAATAACATTGTGTGTGTGTTTTTGGAGGGCAGGGGAAGGGGGATGTTTAACGTCAATCATTTTGATAGAGTTAGGGCAATATTGCGTACGTGTAACCACTGCCTAGTGGCCGTAATTAGTAGATACTTGTATTATAATTATATAATACACGTTCGTAGATGTCATTCTAAAAAACTTTTGTATTTCGTACATTTCAAAAATACTCTAAAAAATTTTCGTACTTTTCAACTAATCATATAAAACATGTAATAAACTATGAATGTATTATACTTCAATTTTTTGAAAGAAATTTTAAAATTTGAATATGGATAATGACATACTTTTTAAGTTATATAGAAAATATAAGCGATATGTATAATAAAAACGGTAGGTGTATCCATGTTTAAATAATAAGGTCATAAATTTTAAATAATTTTAATGTCTCATATATAAAAATAAGTTTAAAATTAGTATAAATATAGCATAGTTTTACAAATCTATAATATATTTATCCATATTTTTAGATTCGTAAATTTCAAATATATTCGTATTGTTCACGTACAAATTTGTATGCATAATTTCGCCGAACACGCATTTTTTTTTCCTAACTTTTCATCGTAGTTTTGAAAAAAAAATTCATATAATATGTATATGTATAATATCTCGTCTGACAAAAATTTGGTAAACCCGATCTACGGGCCCACTCATAGACGGAGAGATCTACAATCTGCCACGTGAACACTATGAATTAAGTGGTGAGAAGCCGTCTCTATTCTCTTTTTGACCTTTTCCTCTCTCTTTCCCAAACGCTTTCTTCCCCAAACTTCTGGTAAAGATCTCTGAACACTCTCAACGTGCTCTTTTTTTGTTTTCTATGAAATTCTGTACTTTTTTTCATACATCTTTTAATTTATGGATAGATTTTGGTTTTCTTTGAAACTTTATGTAGCTTTTACCCAAAAAAATAATAATATTAAACTTTAAGTTTTGCAAGAAAAAGGGGAGACAACTAGGAGGAGAAGATGGCGGCGACACGGTCCGATGAAGATTCAACGGACAACTACTTCCATGGGAGAAATTTCTTCAGTCTATTAAAACAAAAAAATAGGATATTAGGGAGTTTGTGAGAGAATGGCTCTACTAATAAATGGGTGGAAATCTCTCTCTGTAGATGCAGCCGCTTGCTCCTCCAATGCAATCGGTGTTCGATGGCGGCGGAGGAAAGGGCTAGGAGAGGAAGTTTTGAAAGAAGTGAAGTAAGGCCTAGCGGTCTTGGGATTTATCTGGTGAGTACTGGAAAGAGAGCAGCAGCAGAATGATGCTGGCGGCGAAACCGGTGGGTGGGTGGATGTTGTTGAAGTTTGGCGGGGTAGAAGGCAAAATTAGTAGTAAAAGAATTAACTGTGCTTTTGTCCTGGAGCAAGAAGAAACAAATTCTCAATTATTAATTCATACAGTGTAAATGTGACGGGTTGTCTCGGTCTACGGGCGGGACCGTGAATCGGGTCTAACCAAACCCAAGTTTTTGTTCCGTCGGTAGACCGAATTTTGTCGTCTTGTGAAGCGAGGACGATGAAGTGGTCCCTCCACATCTTAAACCAAGCCGCCGGTTTAATTACTTGGATATACTAATGAAAATCACCGGGGACATTATTGCTAGACGCTAGTGCACAACTGCACAGCGCAAAATTCAGGACGACAATCGTATTTCCTGTTCTTATGCACTTTTACGAAATTAAAAGAAGTTTATACCTACGGACCTACAAAAAAGAATCTTGGATACTAGTTGAGCAAGACCCTATTGTTTGGAGGAATCTATAGTTTTATTTTCAATTCCAAATTAACAAGGAATCTTTTTCAAACAAAAAGCACCACAGACTATATTGAGGTGATTTGGGAGGCAATTGCTCTTACTCTTCTTTGTTTTTTTTTTTCTCTCTCTTTTTTATAATGATTTGTTAAATTTAATGCATTATTTCCTTTCATGGAGATGGTACATTTAGTACTTCATGCAGGTTATTTTTGTCATTATACAGAATAAGAAAAATAGGTGTAAGTTTTTTTAAATTTGGAGGGTATTGCCTGCAATTGTTATAAACCTCATCAACTGCAATTATCCCTTATTTCTTCTACATTTTGTTAGTACTATCCTCTTAGAATTCGGTTAAGAAAATTCCGAACCTTGAGTTCAATTCCATCTATGTGTTGACGTTGATTTTTGACAGCCGATGAACTGTTGTCAATGGAATAATGGTTGCAAGCAAGCCACCTGGTTTGCGATGAAGAAACCTGGAAAACAGTAATTGGACTGATGTTGGTGAAAATGAGAGTGCGCTAATTTGATGCTGACTTCCTAGACGACCATTGTTCGTCCTGCTTTGAGACAATCGCTGTTCGTCCTACTTTGAGCAGTCTGAAGGACTTATAATTCGTATCAAAAGTGATTGATTAAGAAGATACTGATAAAAAAAAAAAAAACTAACTTGCGAGTGAAAGTTACTGTGTTGCTTAAAAGAAACATGAAGTTCGCAGCACACTCATAAATATTGCTTGTAAATCTTGCTTAGAATCAATGTTTTTAAACCCGGACCGGGGAGTGAACCGGAAAACCTTCCGATTCACAGCTCGATCGGTTCAACCGGTTCGATCTCGATTCAAAGATTTAATAATTTTTTATTCATTTTAGTATTAAACATTTTGAATAAAACTAAAATATTTATTTTAAAAAATAAATACTTAATAAAATCAGTTGAACCTCCCGGTTTTCTCCGATTTTTTTGGTTCAACCGGTTTTTGACCGGTTCAATTAATTCTTTGGACTTTTAATTGAACCGGATCAGAGGCATGACCGGTTCGCGATTCAACCGACCGATCCGGTCCGATTTTCAAAACATTGCTTAGAATGAAAAGAGACTTCATAACAACTCTAATGAAATTTATATAAACTGACGTTGATTTCGCTTAAAAACATGAAATGAAGAAGGAAATACTTGCATGAAAGATGGGAATCCTAAGATTAGCTTAAAATTAGCCTAACTTGTAGCCTAAAATCTTCTAAAATTTGAAAAAGGACGGCATGACTAGTCTTCTTGTGAGTTGAATATGATCTTCATCTGATTCATCTTCTAGTATTTATACTTAGATGCTTCCCTCTAGCATCAACTTGCATCAACGATAATTGCTTCTAATAAGACCACTTTCTTCATGACATGGTTCACGTCAGTCATATTAGTTGAGTCATGGACAGTGGCAACTATCCATTCTTATGTTTTAGGATAAGATGACCACCACCCCCTAATTTGTAGGGCCGTTAAACTGATGCATGCACCATTTTGCCAATTGGTCTCATCAATCTCATCCGGTATGAGGAGCTGACAATTATGCAAAATATTGGTTATCAACATCGATTTCTCATGGAACCTTTGTTACTCACACCTATTAGTCTTGAATTGGTGCCACGGTCCGTACATTCCTGATTGCCAATTTTCAAAGACCAGTTACCAATCAAGTCCCCTATGTGTCCTCAATCTGTCACAACTGATGAATTCCTTATGATACAGCCGATTATCTCTGACTATTGGCAAACTGTCGGGCCTAAATAGATTCTTTAGCATAATTGGCTTCCTTTCTCCCTTTTATACGGCACATATTAGTATACGTTTATGCACACTGATGGATGCATGAATATCAGCATCACGTCGATTATTGATAAATTATAAATATTGCACCAACATCATGGACACAGAATAATACCCATCAACTACTGTACTAAACAAGCAAATTAGTAACACAAGTAGATTATTAGATCGTGGGATCGTATAATCTATGAAGAGCTACGCTACTCAGTAAGGTATATATCGGACTAGTCTTCTTAGTTAAATTATCTGGACGGCGCCGCGGATTATTTGGACTCCTAAATATTTTCAGCCTCAAAGTTTGTACCATTAGCTCAAAAACTTGGACCATTCGGGATGCAAAGTGTAATTCAATTTTGAAGCCACATTCAAACTCGACTCTGACCCCCATCAGAATTTCGGTAATTTGGTTCATTTGTAGTTATTTGGATTAAATTTTTTTCGAAAATACTAGGAAAGACAGAGCCTATAAATACAACTACACACAGATGTTGAAACTTGAAAGACAAAACCTAAAATTGACATATGTAGGCCGAAGAAATTATTCTAAAGTCCATATGGATGCCTATCTCTTGTACCCACTTTGAGGCCCAAATTTCCAAACAGTCGATGGACCATATAAGAAAATGACTTGCTCCTTATCCGTCTGACAAATTTAACAAAATGAAGATTGAATTATTCGATACGAATGACCACCATTTGCAAGCCGACGAACTTGATCTGTCAAAAATTTCAAACGCAAAACGTGGATTAGTCTTAGTCAGAGAAACTTCACTGCCCGAGTCCGACTTTGAATTGGCAGCTTAACGCGTAGTAATTGTGCTTTTCGATTTTAAAAAGGATTAAAACAAGAAAGTTAGTAGTATTTCTCTTCCGGAGAACGGGAAAGTTATAAAAGCATTGTTAAGTTTGGAAGTTACGAATTATTCTAAATCACTAATTCTTTTCCTTATTATTGTTTCTCATTATCATAAGTTTTGTTTTAGGTACTGCATGCATTAATGGTACTTACCCACACAATGAATTTCAAAGCATGCAACTGCTCCCAAAAAAAAGGAATCATTTGCAATAATGATGAGATATTTTGCGAAGAAAAGATAAAAACAAGAAGGGAAGCCAGACACAGAAAAAGTTTCTGAGGATAAAAGAAAAGGGCCAAAAAAAAATTCCATTTGCATTTCTATTATCCCTCTGCAAATTTCTGAAGTATGACCAATTTTCTCTTATTTAAGCCCGCCATTACTTACCTACTGCTGAAGTCGTTGGGTTAGATGGAGTCATTCAGAAGGGAAAATTGCAGAAACCTCCCTGAGGTTTCTAACACTAGCACTCACCTCCTCTGTGGTTTAAGGAATAGCATTGAGCTCTCTTGAACTTACTGATTATTTGCATATTCAGTCCAAACTAAAAAAAGTGCCATTAAAATATTATTTTAGAGAGTGAGATAAGAAATTTGTGCTACATTCCAAGTACTATTAGCAAAGAAATAACAAAACACTACAAATCAATTAACAATTAATAAACTTTAAGGGTTGTAGTTTATAGACAAATGGGCATTACCTATTCAAAGTATCAGTTCTTTATGGATATTTTACTCCCAAACATTTAATTTATGATAAATACATCAATGTTTGTAAGTAAAATTCAAAAAGTGTTATAGTAATATTATTACAAAAAGGAAACCGGTAGGTAATCTATTTAATATAAATTAAATATTTTTAAAAAAAGAAATGGCTCATAAAGTATTAATTCTTTATGGCTTTTTTCCATTACATAAACAAAGTATCGGCTCTTTATAAGTATTTTATTTTGAATCATTTAATTTATATTAAATATATAAATATTTGTAACTAAAATTGAAAAAATGTTACACTAATATTTTTAAGAAAAGGAAATTGGTAGGTTTTGTATTTGACAAAAATTAAATATTTGAAAGTAAAAAAAAAAAAGAAATTGCCTATAACATACTAGTTCTTTATGGGTTTCCTCTATTACAGGAACAAAGTACCAGCTGTTTATGGGCATTTTATTTTGAATCATTTAATTTATGTTAAATACATAATTATTTGTAAGTAAAATTCAAAAAGTGTTACACTAATATTTTTACAAAAGGGAAACTAGTAGGTTTTATATTTAACAAAAATTAAATATGTGAAAGTAACACTTACAGGTGGTTTAATTAGTTACTTAATTTGTTGACAAGAAACAAGGTTTCTTTTGTAAAATTTGTTCATTAGGTTTCTCCAAATAATTAGGGTATAAAGATAAACTTTCACAATCTTTTGTTAGCAAATCTCACACAAATTTCTCATCTCACTCCTTAAAATAATATTTTAATGGCACTTTTTCTAGCCTAGACTGAATATACAAAGAATCAATAAGTTCAATGGATGTCAGTGCTATTTCTTAAATTACAGAGGAGATGAGCGCTAGTGTTAGAAACCTCAGGGGGGGTTTCTGCAATTATCCCCATTCAGAATGACCAATCATGATCATGAGGCAGACCCTCACCGAAGCATATACAAAACTGGGCATCCTTTTATTTGGGTGCTGATTGATTACATGCATACATCGTCAACAAACAACTGAAATATCTGCTGATTGATTCAGTATTTGGGTGTAGCTAAATCTGGTGCTCGGGAGTTTCATTTGATTACAGCAGCACATTAGATACTGTTGGCTATTTAATGGAAGGTGGAGCAGTCTTGAAACAGAAAGTTGGGACAGATGAGGTTGTACTAATGATTCCAAATCCCCAACAAACTTCAAAATCGACCAAACAGATTGGTGGGTTGAAAGGAAAAACTACAACTTCTACAATTCTTGAATCTACTACTTCATTCTATTCTTACTCTGCAATGGAGCAAGGAAATGTCCAGTCAACAACCGTACAAATGAGCACTTCTTCTTCTTCTCCAGCAACGGGCAGGTTGAGTAGTTCAGTGCCGAATCCACCATCAACATCAAACCAACCTCCATCTGAAACAAGTACCGGTAGTATTAGTATTCGGAGGCGGCCATTAGCCCAGTTTCGATGCCCCAAGCCTAAGTCAAGACTAGTGGAGCCGCTACAGCCTCCCAAAGTGAAGCTTATTGAGGACAGTAACATACAACCACCTGCACCTACGACAACCTCGCCTTACAGGAGCCCGATACGAAGGACTAGTACTCCCAACACTCCGAAGACTACAGGTTCAATTACCCCGAAAACTCCATTAATGGCATCGCCAGGATATCATGATGATCAAGAGGATGATGATGATGATGATGGTGGAGTTTACCAGCCTGGGTATATCCCGGATAAGTTTGAAAAGAAAAGACATAGTAAAAAAGTGGAATTTATCATTTTAATTGAATGGATTGCATTGTTTAGCATATTGGCTTTTTTGATTGTTAGCTTAACTGTGGATAAATTGAGTGGTTTGTACGGTTGGGGATTGCGCATATGGAGATGGTGTGTGTTGGTATTGGTGTTTTTCTGTGGGCATTTGGTTACTCAATGGTTTACTGAGTTGCTAGTGTTTGTGATTGAAAGGAATTATTTGCTTAAGAACAAGGTTTTGTATTTTCTTTATAGTTTGAGGAAGAGTTTTCGAGTATCGCTTTGGTTGGGCTTGGTTCTGATAGCTTGGGCATTGTTGATTAATAGAGGGGTCAAGCGGACAAGGCATACTATGAGAGTACTGAATCATATTACAAGGGCTCTTGCATCTAGTCTTATTGGATCAGTTATGTGGATGGTAAAGACTTTCCTAGTAAAGCTATTAGCTTCTTCATATCATGTCCAGGCATTCTTTGATAAGATTCAAGAATCCATTTTTCATCAGTATGTTCTTCAGACCCTTTCAGGCCCTGCATTGATGGAAAATGCTGATACAGCTGGACGGTTCAGGAATAGCGGGAGGTTGAGCTTCAAGTACTCGATGAAAGGGAAACAGAAGGGGAAAGGGGATGAGGTGGTTAATGTGGATAAACTTTACAATCTGACACGAGAGAAGATTTCTTCTTTCACAATGGGAGGGTTAGTTCAAGTAATAAGGACTTCAGGATTATCAACTATTTCTGATGTGCTTGAGCGGAGCGATGATGACGAAGAGGTTCCACAGAAGGAGATTATAAGTGAGGTTGAAGCAAAGGCTGCTGCTAGAGATATTTTTAAGAAAGTAGCCAAGTCTGGCAACAGGTAAGATAAAATGCCTGGTATTTAGAATCTTCAATTTTGGTTGATACTGATTGTTGCATAAAATCTTTTCATCCTGGCCTAGGTATATTGATGAAGGAGATCTTTTGCGGTTTTTTCCACCTGAGGAAGTTGGTAATGTGCTTCCACTATTCGATGGAACTGCACAAACTGGACAGATTATGAAAGCATCCCTCAAGAGTTGGGTGGTAAGATCTGTCTTTACTTATAAATTTGAAATTGATTCCTGGACATTCTTGCATTCTATCATGAATTCTTCAACAACATCAGCTTGACTAGTTGACAGGTCACGGAAGTTGAGCTCTAATACTCATTTGATATTTCTGAGATTTTTCAAATAAAAGCATTTTGCAGATTTTGAGTGGTTGGTTTTGAACATTTACTTGGAAAACTAACTTCAGACTACTGCAAAATAGGGATTTACTAACTTGTTCAAGAACACATATACAACAGATGTATGAATACAGAGAATGTTGAGCAAACTGTTTATGGATGTGTTTATTTTTTCAGTTCTGATAAAAGTGGTGATTGGTCACAGGTAAAGGTCTACAATGAACGGAAATATCTAGCACATTCTCTGAATGATGCCAAAACAGCTGTTGAAGAGCTTAACAAGATCTCTTCTGTAATTATTCTAGTAGTCATCATTATAGTGTGGTTGCTGTTGATGGGATTTGCCACAACTAAAGTGTTGGTCTTCATCTCATCTCAACTTCTACTCGTGGTCTTCATGTTTGGCAACACAGCCAAAACGGTATTTGAAGCAATGGTCTTTGTATTTGGAACCCACCCGTTTGATGTTGGCGATAGATGCGTTGTCGATGGGGTGCAGGTGATTCCTTAGCCCAAAGTGCATATCCTTTATTTTCTGTTCCACTTCTTCTTCCTAGTGTATCCTAACCCCGTTGAACTTCTCCAGATGATTGTTGAAGAGATGAACGTTTTGACAACAATCTTCTTGAGATATGACAATCAGATGATATACTATCCAAATAGCATTCTTGCTACTAAACCAATCACCAACTTTAATAGAAGTCCACCGTTGGGTGATTCTGTGGAGTTTTCTGTCGATTTTTCCACTTCAGTCGAGAGCATAGCAGCTCTAAAGGCCAAACTAAAAGGGTATGTCTCTACCTCTTATATTTCATCTGATGATTCAGAAAGAAATGATAACTATATTTTGATTTCCGCAACTGTAATAGTGTCATCTGTTTCTTCAGCTTTTCATTATTGTTTCTCGCGCCAAGCTTCATGTAATGACTTTGGACAATTCAACTTCAATTTTCCTTGTCCATCCTGCAGCTGTTCTTTTCTAGTTCCAAGACACACTCAACGAGATTGATTTCAGCAAAAGAACCAACTGGATACACCGAACTCCTCCTGCTTTTCTAGTTTCTGCTGTAGTACAAGTAAACCCTGCTCTGTAATGCAAATTGCATTGGCAACCAGAAATTGATGCTACAAATTAGTAGTTCCTTTCGCTGTCTTTATGGAAAAGAAATGTACTTAGTCTGACTATTGCTGCCCAGAATTTTTACATTTCATTTCTGGACCCCATATGAAAAAGAATGAAACTTCCATAATTGGTGTAATGCTACCGAATTGTTTTCCCATTTTTTGTCTCTCATTTCATTTTGGTTGTAGATGTAGTGTTTTAATGGACGAGGTACTTTGTGGTGTGTTTCAGGTATTTGGAGAGCAAGCCTGAACAGTGGCAGCCCAGCCACAGCGTCCAGGTCAAGGAAATTGAGGATGTGAACAAGCTCAAGATGGCTCTCTACGTTACTCATGCCATAAACTCATCATCATCGCTGAGAAGCAGCCACAGATCTGATCTAGTTCTTGAGCTGAAGAAAATTTTTGAACTTCTTCAAATCAATTATCATCTTCTTCCTCAAGAAGTGCATGTCAGATATGTTGGATCAGAGTTTCCTCCATCTAACACCCATTGAACGATGATGTATTCTTCTTCAACATTCATTCTTTAAAACTATAGCAACAAAGTTGCTCGTGGCATTAGCATTAGGAATCATACACACAACCTCTTTTGGAGTTTTTTTTTTTTTTTGGTAGAAAAATAATAATACTGTAGCCATATATACGAACGAGATAAAAATATACTAATTACCCAATACGTCAAGAAAATATTTTTAAAAAAAAATTTCCCCAAAATTCACAATCCAGACGGAAGGTAGTAAGTTTGCAGCTGATAGTTTACACCATTTCGAATGTAGTAGGTTTGCCAAATCCTTCAAAGAGCAAAGATCATGCATAGTTCTGGTTTAGTATGAATGGATTTGTCATCCAATGGAAAAGATCGAGAATCCATTATTATCATTTGGGTTATTATCCAATTCAGACAATCATGGATAAGAGTGATGGAAAAGATTTTTGTTTTGATCTTTGTTTTCTTCCGGGTTCTGCTTTAATAATTGCCGAAAACTAAAAGGGCTTGATCTAATCTCCCTGTCGCAACCTTAGAAAATGAAATAAAATCTCTTTCACAACCTTAGAAAATGAAATAAAAGTGAACGCGACAGCACCAAGCATTGGGAAGCATGGTCGGCCGGAGTAGCGTAACAAAGCCCTATTCATCCATTCACATCAAACCCATTGATTCTGTTTAACTCTGCGCTGAGGTGAAGGAATAGACTCTAGCAAAGAGATCAAAGTAACGCAATCGCCATCAGACCCAAGGAGGGACTATGAGAAAAGCAGCTGGCCTGACTTGATTACCCACCAAGTATCAATCATGTCTCCTCTTTTCTGAAATTCCAAAGCAGAGAGATTCACCCTTTTTTACTGTCATCTTTTACTTATTTTATTCTGCCTACATGCTGTCATGCATCAGCTTGGAATTTACAACCCCCCCCAATACAGCAAAGCCTACACTCTTTTCTAGTTCGCGTGTTGCAGGCACATGCTACTGTTTGATATCGTGTTCCCTCTTTCAAGTCTTGGTTTCATGTGTGGGCGAGTCTACAAGTTTTGAATCAGTCCTGGATAAGCATAATATGATCGACAATTTCTTTTTCATTCCTTTTAAAAGGAAAGAAAAACTAGTGAATTAGTGCATCCACATTCTATCTAGCTAGCTTTCTTGGGAATGATGCGTCCAGGAAACGTGCTTTGACCATAAGCCTTTGCGGGGGCATGAGCATGGATGGATCAGGATTGCCAGCGAGGGCAAAGATGGGAAAGGCGAGGTGTTCCATGGAGGGAAAGTGATCAAAAAGTTGTGGACTGGTGCATCCTTGAATGCTGCATCCATGTCGAGCACAGCCTGGCCATGGCACTTGTGGATGAGAGCATGAGCGAGCATAAGTGGAGCTGGGCTCCCGTCTGCTCGAGCAACAACCTACTTGTTTGGATCCTTTTGGGTGTCTTCGCTTTGATTTGGTCCCTCAGCGTTGTGTGCGCCAGCACACCCTTGAAGAGGATGAAGAGTGCCTGAGTCTGGATTCTCTCTCTCTCACTATTTCATGACAAATAAAAGTTAAGTTCAGGAGAATTCGATTTCAATCGTTACCACGTGTCAGGACATGACTCTGATCACTTATAAATATTTTCTTATCTCGTCAAGACAATTTTCACATCGATAGATCATTTACAAACATTTTCTTATCGAATCAAGACAATTTTCATATTGACAACGAATTTGAATACACGACCTTTCATGAAAAAGAGAAACTTTCTTGTTAATCAAGCAAACTTGTGTTAGCGTCTGGATTGTTGCTATAAACCCCACAATTCTAGTCTTACCGAATTTGTGTCATACTACTACTACTACTTCATTTGATGGTATTTCTGTAAAACTTCTCAAGTGTGTTTGGATTGAGATGATTTGAGAAAAAATAATTTATTTTACGAATTTTAATCATCTTTTTATCTTTTCAATCACTTTTTTATATGTCACGTTACAAAAAGTGTTATAGTATAATTACTCAAATAAATCATCCAAATAAACACCTATCCAAACAAACTTGTGTCATTGGGTATTTGGGTTGGCTTCTCCTCCTAGCTTTGCTATCATAAATTCATTTGCCTCTTGTTTTGGCTTGGGTGGTTGTCAATCAAAATCTACTAAATAGCTCGAATTACAACCAAAGCTCGCGGAGCCAGAACAATTAGTGGAGATAAAGTAAGAAAGTTGCAATTAATTATCATTTCCTTTTAAAGTAAAACAATCAAGAGCAAAAGTTTATTAAGGAAGTGAATAATGAACATGGAACCGCTGGTAACAGACATTGCAACTAGCAAAATTTAAATTTTGCAGGGCTATCCAAAAGTGACTTCTTCTGCTGGAGAAAGGAAGGGATAACAAGTGCAGCAACTGTCTGATATACAAATACAAGGTTCTCACCGAATGCAAACTTCGCCACAAAATTCACAGTCACAATTTTATTTGTTGTAATGGCAGAACCGTTTCAGCAATTCTTGAATTAAGACAATCACCGGCTCGGGCTCATGGCAATTTTAAAAGTTCTACACAAATTACCTGCACTAAATATTCACTTAATGGGTTTCGGGTTTTAACCAGAAGGGGGGAAAAAACTAACCGGGTTGCAAGTTTTAACCAGAAAAGCAAAAAAAAAAGGGGTGTGCACATTTACTTACAAAGTGAAGAAGAAAAAAGACGGGTCCACATATCAATCGAAACCATCCATTGGGGAAAAAAAAAGAAAGAATAGTCAACCGTCAACTCTTTAACATTATTGGCAATTAACCCTTTCTGTTTGCGTCATGCGACAACTACAGAAAAGAGGGCAGGTCCAACGGGATTCTTGAAGGAATCGACAGGACTGAATCATCATCATCAGTGGAATTAAATGCGACAGGAACTGAATTCTTGAAGAACTCGACGGGAGCTGAAAGGGCGGTCTGCCCGTTCTCCATCCTTGAGATAACCGTACAGGATGAGTTGATCAAATTGCCAAATTTTCAAATTGGAACATCATGTTCGTCGGTTTTAGCAGGGAGAACTTAAAAAGAGTTGAATCAAAGACTTTACATGCATCTAATCTAATTGATGTTTGCACTTCCTATCAGTTCAGTTAAGCTCGGTCTTAGGGATAAATTTTATGCAACTGCTTCCAGACTTGCGCACTGATTGAATTAAAATTTCCATTCTAAAACACGGAAGTGGCTTTGTGTTACTACTAGTTGCCACCATCACAAATGTAGCATAAAATCTGCTCGCCACGAGGCACATTACTAGCATTCAATATAGTAATAATACTAATATATATTCTTAGATTTTGCTTCAGTCAGAATGATTTTGATGAGCTTGAAAATCCAGAAATTACTTAAGCTTGTAGATTTCAGGTCTGACCGAAGCCACACCGGGATGTCCTCTGAACTGTGTTTGGATTGCATTTTTCTGAAATTTTTTGTAAAAAATTTATTGTAATAATTTGATATATATAGAATAAAATAATAATTAAAAAATATATTCAAAAAAATATAATTATTTTTATTTAGAAAATGGCTTTCCAAACAAATGCGCTTGGGAAGTAGTAGTAGAATTAGTGAGTTGGAGTGTTGTTTTCTTTTCTCCTTTCAGTCATCCATTGCTTTTTGCCTACTCTGACTAATCAAAGAGCTCCACCAGTAGAGGCGGCGGGCATGGCAAGTTGGCAATCTTCACTTTAACCGGACTGCCTTTTGTATTTTTGCATCTGGGATCCATCCATCCATCAGATCCTCTGTCATTCAGCACTAATTTTCAAAAAGCTAATCCTTTTATTACATCACCTAAATTACATCACCTTAATATATCACCCCCAATCATGGCGGTCTTTTTTGTTGTAAACTACCATCTCCGATAAAAAATTAAAAAAAATTCATGTGAGCGTTATCTCTTTTGACCAACAATTTCTGCAGTAGGACAGATATTTTGTGGCGTATCATTTATTTTTTTACGTTTGAATTCTTTTATTAAAAAAAGACTGTCAGGTCCTTGTCCTTTTCTTCTTTTTTTGGTCGAATTATTGAATGGAAGATTGTGATCGCACGAATAGAATAGTACATTGTGATATATCCCATCAAGTCAATAATGGGTTCCGAGAGCATTTGCTAATCTTTGCTATCCACTCAAGTCATTGTGAAAAAGTTTGTGTATGTTATCGTGCTAGTGTGTTATTATTTAGCCCTACCAAGTTATTTTTTTTGTTAAACATAATCAATCTTTACGTGCTCGAATTGGATTGCAAATTGCATATCCCAGAATCATGTATTTCATCTGGAAGATCGATGGGGCTAACGTATATCACCCAGCTACCTGTGTTGGCTGCTGCCACAATCTTAAAGTTGGCATATTTGGAGCTGATGACCTAACCATGGTGGTATATATCCTTTGGTCTACTTTGGTTATCGTATAGGATAGCTGCTTATCAAACAACAAAGATAAAGGCCCATTGAAAATCAAGAAATGAATTGAACCTATTCAGCATCCGAACCCGGGATACCGTCGCGTGGGAAAGGTTAGATTCATTATTCGAATATTTTCACAGATTTACCACAAAAGGTAGGGCAGAAAGTGGACGCTCTGAAGTTTCTAGTGAGATTTTAGGGACAACTTTAGAAACCTCCCATGAGGTTTCTGATAATTTCACTAAATTTTCTTGAGATTTTGAAAATTACACTTATCTCCCTTGTCCATCTAAAGTCACCATTAAAAGTAGTTTATCATAGTGGTGGAACTATTGTCATGATTACTTATCAAATAATAAATATGGTATTGAGAAATTGACAGTTTTTTCTTATATTTGTGTTAAATATATTACATTATGTTGGATGGTCTTTATAATTTGAGGGCATTTTAGGATATTTATATAAAAATTTTTTTGACAAAGTCTAATATTTGATTACCAAAAGTGTTAAATTAAGGGAGATGGCTGTAATTTTTAAAAATTTCAAGGGAACTCAACGAAATTACTGAAAATCTTAAGAAAGGTTTATGAAATTATCTTGAAATAAAAATGAAGTGTATCCCTAGTACTACCCATCAATGTAGCATTAAATGCAAAGTACATATTACTGTGCCGATTTAATTACTCCTTGGAAAACTAAAGCCTCTGGATGCAATAAATTTTGGGATACTTTTAGAAACCTACTCCGAACTTTTTGATAATTTTATGAAACTCCCTTGAGATTTACAAAATTGCATATACCACCCTTGATTTGATAAGTTTAATAACCAAACCTTAAAACAACATTGACTTGATCAAATTTTTAAATGAATACCCTACAATGCCTTCACATAACGAGCTTTAATTTACTTTTCTATACAATTGTAAGATTATCTAGCACAACTATAAGAAAAATGTGCCAAAATTTTTATATCCATATCTACTATTTGATAGATAACTATAATAATAATAATAATTTTATCACTAGGATAGAATATTTTTTATGGTATTTTATTATGAATTTAGATTTATAAGATAGGGAGGAAAGTGTTGAAATAGTTCTTTTACAATTTGTGAATTTTTTGAGTAGTAGGATTACCTTAATTTAGTAGAAATTTTGGGCTAGTTCTTTTTGATTTTATTGTTGATTTTGATAACCAAAAAAAAAAAAGGAAAAGAAAACAAAGATCTACAAAAGCATTGGATTGAATATAAAGTTAACTTGTCAAAAAATCACCTAACTCGACATTTGATTAAAATAAAATCTAGAAGCAATGGTGGTAATTCTATAGTTTTGTTGGCGAAAAATAAAAGAGAGGAATAAGATGGAAAAAGACTGAAAAATAATTTTAAAATGCAATCTTAGTATAAGCATACCAAACAAGCGAATTTCATTAAAATGTTTGAGAGTAATGATATCATTTAAAATGGCAAGGGAGAAAGAGAGGTATGTATAATTTTTAAAATCTCAAGAGAATCAAGTGAAATTGTCAAAAATCTCCTCTCAAAGAGGTTTCTGAAATTGTCCCATCAAATTTTATTGCATCACAAATTCACAGTGTGGATGAGGATTGCAAATTCTAATTTATTGCACTTGAGATGGATTCGACATGTGACAGGTTTATTCATTTATTTATGGGATAATTTCACAAACCTCCCCTGAGGTTTCTAACACTTGCACTGAGACCCCTCCAGGTTTTAAAAATTTCACCTAGCTCCCTTGCTTTTCAAATTTGGTAACAATTCAGTCCAATTAGGATTAAAATATTACTATCATGATAGAGATGACATTTCTATTCCATGAATACCCTCTTCCTCCCTATATTAGTACAAGATTGCTTGTTAATAAAAAGGTAGAGATGATTATGTGT
Source organism: Coffea humblotiana (assembly GCA_023065735.1). Taxonomy (NCBI): domain Eukaryota; kingdom Viridiplantae; phylum Streptophyta; class Magnoliopsida; order Gentianales; family Rubiaceae; genus Coffea; species Coffea humblotiana. Next base: position 9,026,500 of record CM041213.1, read on the forward strand.
ATTTTATTGTGAATCATTTAATTTATGTTAAATACATAAATATTTGCAAATAAAATTCAAAAGCCATTACACAAATATTTTTACGAAAGGAAAACTAGCATGTTTTGTATTTAATATAAATGAAGTATTTGAAAGTTAAAAAAAATTGTCCATAACATACCAGTTCTTTACGAGTTTCTTCCATTATATGAATAAAGTACTACTAGCTATTTATGAGTATTTTACTTTGAATCATTTAATTTATATTAAATACATAAATGTTTATAAGTGAAATTCAAAAAGTGTTACACTAATATTATTATGAAAGGGAAACTAATATGTTTTATATTTAACATAAATTAAATACGTGAAAGTAAAAAAAGAAATTACCCACTTTTTACCAGCACTTTACGGGTTTCTTCTATTACATGAATAAAATACTAGCTATTTATAGGCATTTTACTCTGAATCACATAATTTATGTTAAATACATAAATATTTGTAAGTAAAATTTAAAAAGTGATATACTAATATTTTACGAAAGGAAAACTAGTAGGTTTTGTATTTAACATAAATTAAATACGTAAAAGTAAAAAAAAAAAAAAAGAAGTTGCCCATAACATATCAGCTCTTTATGGGTTTCATCTATTATACGAACAAAGTAATAGCTAGTTATGAGCAAAAAGAAATATCCCATAAAGTATCAACTCTTTATGGCCTTTGTCTATTATATGAACCAAGTACCAGATTTTTATGGGTATTTTATTCTGAATCATTTAATTTATGTTAAATACATAAATATTTGCAAATAAAATTCAAAAACCGTTACACAAATATTTTTACGAAAGAAAAAACTAGTATGTTTTGTATTTAATATAAATGAAGTATTTGAAAGTAGAAAAAAAAATTGTCCATAACATACTAGTTCTTTACGAGTTTCTTCCATTATATGAATAAAGTACTAGCTATTTATGAGTATTTTACTTTGTATCATTTAATTTTTATTAAATACATAAATGTTTATAAGTGAAATTCAAAAAGTGTTACACTAATTTTATTACGAAGGGAAAACTAGTAGGTTTTTATTAACAAGCAATCTTGTACTAATATAGGGAGGAAGAGGGTATTCATGGAATAGAAATGTCATCTCTATCATGATAGTAATATTTTAATCCTAATTGGACTGAATTGTTACCAAATTTGAAAAGCCAGGGAGCTAGATGAAATTTTTAAAACCTGGAGGGGTCTCAGTGCAAGTGTCAGAAACCTCACGGGAGGTTTGTGAAATTATCCCTTTATTTATATTCAACATCCTATAGATAGGTGTGAACCTGACACATTTACAAATTATAATGTCCTGTGTTCTGCGGCCTCTGCACATGTTTTACAAACGTTTCCCAGTTACTCACTTGAGGTAGTCCGCTACTAATCAATCGATACAGTAGCCAGTTAAGGATAAACAACTGCTCAAAAAAGGCAATGATCATTCCTAATTTCCAGACACCCATTGTGGGGGTTTTTTTTTTTTTTAGGGGTGAATTGTGCACATGTCTGAATGCGATGAGGGAGAATACTTGAGAACATCCGACAGAAAGTTGTTGGGGGCATTTTATATATCTCATCTGGCGATGCACTCATTGTCAAATTCCGTTCTGGTTGCAGAACAGCTTTATTTTGCTCCTTTATATATCTGCTGTCTTTTACTAGGCTATGGCAAGGGAACAAATTTCACATGCAACTTGTTCTTGGCTTTCAAGAAAAGGTGATCAGTGAGCTGCTGGTTTTTAGAGTGCTAGAAGTGAGAAAGAAACTAAATAAAGAAAGAAAAGTAGATTCCCTTTTTTTTTTTTTTTTTTTTTTTTGCATTTTGATGCGCATAAGAGGCTAATGGAAGGTGAAAAGGGCATTGACTTGAAACCACATGGAGGTGATATTGCAATTGCAATCTTAGGCAGTGCACAAGCATCTGAGACCAGCCTGCAAGGTGGCTACCCTGGACATTCAGCAACACCTGAATCTGCAGCACATTCCCTCTCAAATGCTTCTGTTCAGGACAAGGCATCAGATGGGAATTCAACAAATTCTCAGAATCTGAGGCGCAGGCTTTCTTCAAGGATCAGTGAGTCTGATTCAACACTAAGTGAACTCCAGCTCGGAAACCTATCAATGAAAAGGTCCAAATTTTCACAGACCAAATCAAGAGTGCTGGAAGTGGAAGAATCAAATCCTACTAGCTCGACTTTGTTTGGCCAAGGCAGCGAATTGAGGGCTACTAGCCCGACTGCCAGACGCTTACTTGCCGAGAAGATTAATTCTATGAGAGCTGGTAACCTGCCACCAGCGGAAGCCAATGGTGACGAGGATGATGACAAGAGTGATGATGAAGTGGAGAAGCAGCAGCATAAGGGCGATCAGAAAAATGCACGTACTCAAAGATTTAAGAAAATAGGTAAGAATCTGAAAGCCATGGATGTTATTGTTGAATGGATACTGTTTATATGTGCAATGGCTATGATGGTTGCTGGCTTATATGCTCCTAATCTGAAGACTAGCATACTATGGGGTTTAGAACTTTGGAAATGGTGTTTGCTGGTTGCCGTGATATTCTGCGGTCGTTTGGTAACCAAGTGGGCTAAGGATGCCATTGTTTTCGTGATCGAAACCAAATTCTTGTTCAATGAGAGAGTCGTGTATTTCCTACATGGTGTGAAGCAGAGCGTGCGGGTTGTGATTTGGTTGGGTTTAGTTCTTTTGGCATGGGTTCTGTTGATTGATAGAGGTGTCAATGGGTCAAAGGAGACTACCAAGATTCTGAACTATATCACTAAGGCTCTTGTTTCATCTCTTATTGGGGCAGTCATGTGGATGGTGAAGACTCTACTGGTAAAGCTCATAGCTGCTTCTTTTCATGTGAAGACATTCTTTGAGAAAATTCGAGAGGCCATCTCTGATGAGTGTGTTCTTTTGATGCTGTCCGTGCCGCCGATGCCGAAAGTAGAAGAAAATGGAGACAATTCTCGGCCAAGTGGTAAATTTTGTTGTTTCAGACCTCCAAAGTGGTGGAGAAATAAAGAGAATAAGGAGGAAAATGAGGTAGAAGATCACAAAAAGGTGGTGCAGGAAAAGACTAATCATGTACAGAAGAAAGAGGAGATAACATTAAAGAAGCTAGGAAGGATGAAAGCTGGGAAAATGCCTGCTTCAACCATGAAAAACTTGATTGATAGGATAAGGAGCTCAAAGTTATCCATTGTTTCAAGTGCCCTTGATGCGAGCCTCGATGATCTAGGCGAACAGAAGGATATTACCAGCAGATCTGAGGCAGAAGAAGCTGCTTCCCTAATATTCAACAATGTTAGAAGGCGTGGCCGCGAGTAAGACATATATTGGTGCATAAATTAGTTTACCCTTGTCAGTTTGATTCCTTTGTTTTGTCTTTCAGGAGGTTTAACGTGTATCATTTCGCAATTCCTGAAGGTACATCAAAAAGAGTGATCTTTTACCTTTTATGAATAAGGAGAATGAAACCTGTCTGCACGCTTGGTTTGAGAAAGTGGCGGAACAAGGGAAGATATCTAAGGAGTCTTTAACTGATTGGGCGGTAAGCCGTAGTAGCTTCCATTCGGCTGCTTCTTTTTTTTCACTTGATCAGCTTTACTATGTTTTTTCTGTCTGTCTTTGGCTTAGTCTACCTACACGGTTTGAACCTCAACAATTGGTTTAGTGAGGCATCTCCTCTTGAATAAAATAAAACGAACCTCAACAATTTGGTAAATAACATTCTAATATAGAGCATGAATATCAAAATTTTTGAGTTTGGTTTGCATTGCACTGTATTCAGTAGACTAACCTGCTGTATGTCCAGGTAAACATCTACAAGCAAAGGGAATATTTGTCACATTCATTGAAAGACGCCAAAACAGCTATTGAAGAGCTGAACAGAATTCTGTCTGGAGTTGTTCTTGTCTTGATTGTTGTTGTGTGGCTACTTCTGATGGGATTCGCAACAACCAAAGTACTCGTATTCTTGTCATCCCAAATCTTACTCGTTGTGTTTATATTTGGCAACACCTGCCGGACTGTATTTGAGGCCATGATTTTTGTATTTGTCATGCATCCCTTCGATGTCGGCGATCGTTGTGTCATTGATGGCGTTCAGGTAATTCACAAAGATCATTAGGCCAACTGATAACTCAATCTATGCTCTTTGATCATGCACATGATGATGATGCTAACTCAATCTATGCTCACAGATGATTGTTGAGGAGATGGATATCTTGAAAACAGCATTTTATAGATATGACAACGAAATGATTTACTATCCTAATGCTGTTTTGGCTACTAAATCCATCGGCAATTTTAATCGAAGCCCCGATAAGATGGGTGATACTGTGAATTTTGACGTTGATGTTTCTACTTCATTTAAAAGTATTGAGGCACTCAAAGCAAAAATAAAAGAGTAAGCTCCACTTCCTCATTTCAAGTACTGCCATCATCTTGACAAAGTAGCAGCTATCAATATTTGCTAAATTTCTTTTTTAGTCGGTAACTTAATGAGCAATTTCAGGTACATAGATGGTAATCCTCATCATTGGCACCCAGATCATAGCGTGCAGATTAAAGAGATTGAGCAAATGAACAAGATGAAAATGGCTCTTTTTGTCAATCACAAAATGAACTTTCAAGATTTCCTGCAGAAGATGAATCGTCGTACTGAGCTTATGCTAGCACTCAAGAAGATTTTTGAAGATGTTGGTATCAAATATCATCTTCTCCCTCAAGAACTGCATATCAGTTACATTGGATCTGCAGTGGCAGCTTCTGCATCTGTTATGCAGACGAGATGAGTTCTCAGAGATGAAGACAGCCGACGCCTATCTTGTAGTAGAGTACTATGTATGACTAGAATGTATGTATATTCCAGCCATCAAAACTGCTACTAAAGCACTTATCCAATTGTAATATACTAGTAATAATTAAAAATGCTGGTAGGCAGGTAGCTATGGCCTTTGGGCAATAAACCAATGTAGAACCGAGTCTGAGTGAATGCAAGCAGTAAAACAGACACCGGGCAGAGTGTGTTTGCTTGAGTTTTGAAGCTCATGGTTCCTTTTTAATACTAGTAATATAAAGTTAGAAGTTCTCAACATTGGATTTACATAAGGATGGGAATACCGGCTTGAATGTATAAAAGAATGTCGTCTGATGCTTCTCCATAATGCATAAAAATCTTGGGTGTAGTCCATTTTTTTTTTTTTTTTTTTGAACCGAGACTGAAACTGTGAGTTTGTCTTCGTGCTTTTGAAGTAGACCCTATAAAGGTAAATAGTAATCCAAACAGAATTTCTAATGCTCAGAAATAAAATTTGGGCTCCAAATTCACTAAAAAACTCTTTTTTGTTCCATAAGCCCTTTTCTTTTTCTCTATTATTTGATTGGCGGGCTTGTGAATTAGATAACCCTATCCAAGATAGCCCATTGGAGGAGCTGCCACGTAGGACAAAGAATAAGAGAGACAATCACATCTCCATTTTCCACCTCTCGTCAACACTCTTTGCTCCATCAGTTTTACGTAAAGACAGCCATATCAACAACATCCAACTCTCAAAATTCAGAGAAAGAAACTGTTGGGCTTCAGAGGTTGAGAGAAGCAACGATGGCCTCTACATCAGCAGTCTCTATGGGCGGCATGCCTTTGACCTACGCAAGCCAAAAGAGGCTACCAACTGCAGACAGTTTCTTCAAGCCATTGCCAGTGAGGCCCTCAAATGCTGTTGCAGCAGCAAAGCCCATTGCCAAGTTTCAGGTCAAGGCTTCTTCACTCAAGGAAAAGGCGGTGACTGGATTGACAGCAGCTGCATTGACTGCTTCGATGATGATTCCGGATGTAGCTGAGGCTGCTGATTCTGGTCTTTCACCGTCCCTCAGGAGCTTCTTGCTGAGCATTGTTGCTGGAGGAGTGGTCCTTGCTTTGCTCTTTGGTGCTGTAATAGCTGTTGCCAACTTTGATCCTGTCAAGCGGAGCTGAAAAACTGTTCGGAATAATACACACATTCCAATTTTCTCTCCCAACTTGTATCTATGTTGCTAGTAATGACTAATGTTTGTACTTTGAGTTATTCATGCCTCCAATTATTATTGTGCTGGAAAGACGTGACTGTCAAAATTTTTTAAGTTCCAGTCCAGCGTCGAGCGGACTTGGCATCAAGGAAAACCAGCTTGAGCTTACCAAATGGCAATTTACTGGCTCAAACAAAACACTGAATCTCGTATCACAGAAAAGAATCAAATTCAAGACCAACTTAGAAGCAAAAATGAGAGCAAGACAAGCGGAGAAATCCTGGATCTTCATCATCATTTGCTATGCCTCAGTCCCGTGTCAGCTTTCAACAAAAGAATGAATAAATAAATAAAAGACGATGTCACTGTTGGATGGGAAAAAAAAAATGGATGACGAAGATATCTATAAGATGATAAATCACACTAATAAATGAGTTAGTAATCGTGGAGCTCAACTCAAACATCAGTAATCAATCTAAGACACTTTTTCTCAGCGTGAATATGGTAAGAAATCAATGGAAATCTCTAATTAAATTTGTATCTCCAATATACAAAGAACTAGAACTATGGCAATGGGAACACCTTGTTCCTTGAGTTATTCTGTCTTCCTATGTATTCAACGGAAAGAAAATTTAGAAATTTGTTCAAGTAGATATCTGCATTCTGTAGAGCTATTCACCTTCTCAGCCTTGACAACTGTAATTTTCACTCTCTGTTCATCACCATATATTTCCTCTTTGATTTTGAGCCTGAACATAAATTGTGTAAACAGACAGCTCTTAATGATCTCAGCGAATCTCAACTCATTTTCTTCTTCATACTTTAACAAGTACAAATCCTTGGCTGAACAACCCAATATCTCCTCACCAGATTCCTGGAAAGCAGTCACCCATGTCAGCCCCGTATGATCCTGAATTTGGGTTTGAAGAAGATATCTGTAATCACATTCCTCAAATTCTTGATTGCATCTGTCACATAGCCATCTAGAGTTTCCCGACCTCGCTACTTTCTTATTGCACTGTCTTTCCCCAATCATTAGTGGACAAGCTGTATAGCAAAAAGTGTCGGTCTTTATGAAAGATATTGTGGCCTTGACAGTGATCCAATCTGGTTTATCTGATCTTCCAAGGCCTTCATCTCTGATCTGAGACACAGTTTTACGTATTTCATTCTTCAATCCTCCAGGCATAATTTCCCTAGATATGGACTGGGAAGCAACATCTTTTCCTCCTCCATCAAACCAGTCCCTTAAGATGTGAGCCTCTGAAAAATCAGGGTCTATGAAGAGCTGAGTGGAAGAAATAGTCCCCACTGATTTCCCAGTGAAGTCATTAACTTTTCCAGCTTTGACAGCTAAAACAGGGAAATGCCCAGCTTCTACCATTTCCCATAGCTTTTGGCCTTCCCGGTTGCAGAAGTCTCCCCAGAGAGTTAACTCAACACTCCTTCCAGACTGATCCTTTAAATTCAGGATTCTCCTCTGTGTTTCCATTCCATTCTTTCTCAAGATAGGAACAGAAGGATTAACACTAATTACTATACCAATAACATCCAATATGGAATTATTCTCAACATTTTCAATATCACTAATAGGCCTGAATGAGAACTGCTGTTGTGGTATTGAAGCGTCTTCATCTGGGCAAAGATCTACAGTTGAACTCGTGTCCAAAAATATTTCCCATTCATTCTTCAGATGGTTGAAGTTCTTTTGAGCTGGTTTTAAGCTACCTTTTGATATCATGTAAACTTTCCCAACTTCAATAATATCGTAAAATCGGTCAACAACGGCATTGAAACAGGTAACTCGTATTTCCCCTCCATCCGAATCAAGAAGATCAAAAGAAAAGACCTTTCCGTCTCCCCTGGCATTGTTGTAGCGACGAAGATCTCCTTTGCAGTCACTCTTGCCTTAACAGCCCAACGACCCTGATAAGGATTCAATGCTGCAATTGGAACAATGCGTGCTGGGGCTTCATTTTTTACGATAGCACCATGGTTTTTGTAAATTGGAGGAGGTTGGTATGCGGGTTGAACTGTTGGCCTGAAACTCTGTACATTATTGCTCCCTGAATTACGAGAAATCAAATTATTGCTGTTTGAGAAGTTTGAACGCCCAGAGTTTTGAGTACCCAAATTGTTATTGTTAGTCAATGTAGCAGACCCGTTATTCCTATCAGGCACTGATCTTTGAACCCCTGTATCCAAGTCGCCAATCATTTTTGGGTTCCCAATTATGTCACAATCTGGAATTATAGTTTCCATATTTAGGATAACTATTATCCTGCAAGAACGATTAAAAAAATTTTCAAGTCAAAATTAAACAAGAGATAAAATCGACTTTCAATCAGAAAAAGATCATAGAAACTGCTTTTTGGCATAGTAGTACTCTCTTAAGCCTGAACATAAATTCATGAAACACTGTTTCCTAAACAAGCTATCCAACAGAGTAATCTTCTTGACAAACCAAGCAAAGTGGATGCCTAACTTAACAAAGTACAAAGCATATACTTAATCCAGCAGTTTGGCAGAAGTAATGCTCATCTGAGTTTGCTGAAGTAGTACCATCTGATTTCTCATTTTAATAGATTTATCTCTTCCTGGTGCTAATTGACAAGTAAGAGATGTAACTATCTTTTACCCTGGTAGGTTCAAATTCAATTACACGTTCATAAATAGCAGCATTGGCTGATTTTCTCCAATCCAAGCCAGTTTTCCTCCACCAGCTGTCTCTCAGTCCTTAAAATTTTGAGTACATCGAAACAAGCAGGTCTAAGGTGAAAGTGAAATCATTTTTTTTGCTTTCAAATCATAGGAAAACATAACTAAACTCCTCAGAAAGTATATGAAAGGCGGGTTTGAACATTGTCCTACACGCCCATGTTTCACCTTTTGTTTTAACTGAATAAAGCAAGCGACAGCTAAAACACATAACTTAATCAATGCAACTGGCACGAGCTATTGAAATGAAATAATTAGCGAGATGCCAAAGCAAAGATTTGCTCGTAGACATCTTTATGGTCAAAAAAAAAATACAATGAAAAAAAATTATCAGACAGAATTGAAAGCTAGATTATCATAAATTCAAAGACACAACTATTTGATTACCTCCAGACCTAATGTAAGACATATATCATTCCTCAAATGCTTAAAGCTGAGAGTATTAACATACTTGCGATTCTGGACGGTGCTGCAGATATAGTCAATCAACTGAACGACGGTACCCTTGCGGATGCGGCCTGACTTGACTAAGTCGTTGAGCTGAGTGGCGAGCATCGCGTGCTGAGTCAGAACCGAATCGGAGATCAAAAGGCGGTACCGTTCCTGAGCGGAGCCAATGAGCTTAATATCCAGAACCTGTACAAGCGGTTTCGAGTTCACGTCGCCGGCGGTTATCGCCGAGACCGCATTCTGCGTCAGGTTCACCGGCATTTTTGAATTATTTTCAATAGACGAAAATGGATGGGGAAACCCTAGGAAAATGAGAAATTGAATTAGAATTCTGCCTGCCGAAGAGGAAACTCGTGCGGTTGACGAAAGGATTTTAAATAGGAAAATGGTGGAGAGCTTAGGGGTATTTTCGGGAAAGAGATTGAAGTTTAGGAGGGGAAAAAAATGGCGGGGGGTCAGCAACCGCAACTGAGTTCCAAGTCTTGGAGAGACCGCGGTTGCTGAGGATAAATTAGTAAATTACTGGAGAAGTGCAGACTCGTGGTCAAATTACAAACGTCAAATAACCCTCAGATTAGGGATTTCTACTCTTCTTTATTAGTACGACACAGATTGCCTTTGTCACTAATCACAACCTTTCTTAACTTGGATCTTCTCCTTTTCGGGAAAAAAAAAAACACTTGGTTCTTCTCCAAATTGGGCCGTAAGTCTCATGATTTCCCCCCTTGAAAATTGAAACTATGCCAAAACCGTGGCCCAAGTCACCCAAATTTATACGCATAAATGTCTAGATTTGAAATGAAGGCAGGAAATACATTAAGATTTAAGCTTTGTTGTAGCATTTTGCCCGCTCCGTAGTTCACCGATGATATAAGATGAACTTTGAAACTCTGATGGGATTTTAATTAAAGTGGCAGAAACTTTGAAATAAGAACGAATTAGCAAGTTACTCCGCTACAGGCAGCCGAGAACAGTAGCATCACGGTCAACATTTTCCAGATTTATTTCGTTTATGTTTCCCACAAATATTTTTACACGTTAAATGATAGTCTAAGAATTGCTCTTTTCTGTTTGGTACAGGTACCTAAAAATATATATAGCCACGACAGAGAGTTTAACTTTAATACTACTGCCACCAAATTTAAACCTAATCCTAGCAAATTAATTCCACAATTTTTTACGTAATACGCAGGTAAAACAGCCAATTAGCCATTTTACCGTGTACTAGTTTAGCCAATCAATATGCTTTTCCTAAATCTGGGACTTGAATACATCTATTCTCACACAGCTCCAATTCTAGAGAACAGCAGTCAATATCTCAATACCCAAAAAAGAAAAATGATTAATGCATTGGAGCTTAAACATTCAAATCAAACAGAAGCGAACAGACAAATAAGTACTTTTCAGATTTGACAACGGGGTAGAAAACAAAATCTCTTTGAAGCTACAGTTGAACAAAACTCAGGCTCTACAGTCAAAAATTTTGTCAAGGCGTGTTCTACATCACCTAGCATAGTAATTTTCACCAAAAGAATCCTTAAAAATATTTGAATAAATATAACATCAGCAACTGTCACAGGAGGAGACAGCAAATGTTGCTTTATGCAAGGACCTCAATCTCAGATGGCACCAGTGTCGGCCTGATGTAGTCTTCCTCCTCCTTGGGGGGATGAATTGTGACAAGATCAGGGAGGGGAGTTGTTGGCCCCATCTTTCCCTTCGGATCCCAAGATAGCATAATCTTTACCTTGATACCAAGTACGCCCTGTATATGTATACACGACCAGTTAGATGATAAGAATATGGCAGCACAATATCATGATTGGGCCACAATCAGAGGTAACCTGAATGTATAACCAGATCGCCAAAGAAGGAAAGGAGATGGAGGAGGAGGGGAGAACCAACCTGCCTCAAAAGAACGTGTCTGACAGCAGAATCGATATATTCCTTGACTGGCTGTCCAGAAGAGATCATGTAACCATCTTTGAATTTCATAGACTTGGCACGTTGAGCCCTCAGCTTTCCACTGACAATGACCTGTAAGATGAAACAAGTACGTCATACTAATGAAGTAGGATGGGCTAAACAACATCGCAAGGTCAAATTCATATGAATTAAGTACCTCACATCCCTTGGCTCCGTTCTCCATCACAAATCGCAATACTCCATAACACGCCCTGAAATACAGAACCCAAGTCAGAAAAGCTTCTAGTTGAGAAAATTGAAGTACTCCTAGTAAAAGAATATTATGTATGTTTCACATTCCAGCATTGAGAAGATCACAGTATTGCAAGGACGTATCATTTCACATTTTGGGACAAATTCATCCTCTCAAAAACTACAGCATGAAAACCTGTTACATTTGCGAAGATGACCTCATAGAGGAGGTCATTTTTCTAGTCATCATCTGACACACTAGTGGTACGAGAATACCAATCTGTTTCGTCAATGACAAAGAAACTAAACAAAAAATGGTAGCAAAGAAGCAACTTCCAAAATCCACATGGATGATTATATGGACCTGATAAAACAGCCGCCACATGCAGGTTTATAATACTAAGAGTAACCTCTGATTTCCCTTTGTAAACCAAATGTGTCCTCTAAAACATATTCCATGAACAATCATCAATTTGACAAGGACTCGAGATGCTAAGGACAACAATTTTTTTTAGTCATCATCCGACACAAAATTGATACTAAGTATACCAATCTGCTTTGTTGATGACGGAGCAAATGGAACACAGCACGCTAATGAGCATAATTCCCTTTCATTTGTCAACAAACAGAAGAAAAACTTTTGTTTAATAGTTCATAGTGCCGATTAGAACATCCACTGCTGAGACCCTGGAAACAAATAGTGAAAGAACTTAGGATTTCCTTATCCCAAATAAATGTACCTTCTGAAACATTATCGCATGAACAATCATAAGGTTCATGAAAATAATAGCACAGAGGAAAACATTTTCTATAGTCATCATCCGACACAAAATTGGTACCAGAAGACCAATCTGCTTTGTCGATGACAAAGCAATTAAAATGTAGAATGATAAGGATATGCAACTCCTTTTAACCTACCAAGTTGCAAAAGAAAACTTTATTACTTAACAGTATGGTACAAGTTGTAAAACATCATAACATTATCAACTTACTGGCACATAATTGCAACAAACAAGAACACATGGCAAAATATGACAAAGAAATAAAGACACAGTCATCATCATTCTTCATACAGACAGACGAAATTCTGCTAAGACTGTTCATATCTATGAGATCATACCAACATCCCACCATTTAATCAAACAGGCAAAAACTACAAGAGGATGCAATGAACAAAACATTACTAATAAACAAGCATACGGACCCAACATCATTACCTCCTGACGGCAAGGCCACCGAGCAGCTTGTATCGAAGCGACTCAGCTTGAGCAATGGCACAGAGTGCCCTGTTGTTAACCTTCTCGGCATACAACTCCACGCTGTTCTCCGGAAACTTAAATCTCTTCTGCACCAACGACGTAAGCTCTCTAATCCTCTTCCCCTTGTCACCTAAACGAATCAGAAGAACCCTTCTCAGAAACCCTATACACTAAATTTCTACACCAACACTAAACAAAACAGTCTAATACTGCATAACCAACTAAAAATCATCAACTACAGGTCCTAATTAAACAAAAATTGAATTCAACAAACATCGGCAAGTTAATAATAATTAAACTCTAGTAGTAGGTACCGAGAACATTCTGGGTGCGAGTGGCTCGGATGATGATTTCTGTCCTCATGGGAGTTACCCTGACCTCCACACCAGAGTATCCATCCTCCGCCAGCTCACGAGTCAACACCTCGTTCAACTCCGCATAGAACACTCCATCTGCTACGAACTGCAATTTGCCCAGCAGAAATTTGTTACCCCCAAAAAATAATAATAATAGTAATAAATAATGAATATTCGCCAACAGTTGTATTTACACCTACAAGTGTGGCATTATTTGAATAAACAGTATGGACTGAGGACTGACCTTTCTCCTTTTGCTCATTTGAGAAGCCATGCCGGGGTGGGTTCTCCGACGCGAGTATACGGCAGATGCAATGCGCAAGGCTTTATGGTTTTGTTTGATTTAGGGTTTATGGGGCGGGTTATTTTCCAGAGGGTTTATATGTGGGGAAGGAAGAAATAATCCGACGGCGGACATGGGATCTAACCCGTCTCGGCCTGAGGGTAGCGGACGGTCGAGATCGGTTTCTGTGCAGCGCTGTTTGTCAATCGATTTAGCGAATTGGGCTCCCTTTGCCTCCGGTCGGGCGGCAAGTTGGTGTCCAGGGAAATCTTTGTTAAGCCTGTTGAAAAAGTCCACTTTGTTTGGAGTATTTAAAATCATACGGCGTGGAAATATTGGGCCCTGTAAGAAGTCGGTGCTGCTGGGCCATGGGATTTTGATTCTACTCTCAAGGCTGACGAGCCTACCTTTTAAACCTTCTTTTCTCTATTGAAGTTTGCAGTCTTCCTTTAGATCTAAAATACCCTTTTTGTCCCTCTCTTTTGTAAAGTTTGAAATCTTCTTTTATAGCCTGCTTTTTTAACCTTCTTTTTTTCTCTTGTAAAGTTTGGAGTTTTCCTTTAGATCAAAAATATTTTTTCCCTTCTCTTTTTGTAAAGTTTGAAATCTTCTTTTAGACCAAAAATCTAAAGTGCATGTACATTATCAGTAGTTGTTCTCCGTGTGTTCTCCATAAAATAAAAGAATAAAAAAATAGTAGGTGGGCAAATTACAATTTTTTGTGCCGTAAATTTGTTCGCCGTAAAATCTAAAGTGTACGTACATTATTTTTGTGCTGTAAAATGAAAGAATTAAAAAAAAAGGAAAAGGAAGGAGGGAGGAATCAAATGGTCCGCAGCAGTCTATTTATTTCAACAGTTTATATTGAAGTATCACCAGGGCAGAATGAAGTTATAGAGTGGGCGCTGGCGAAATTGGAACATATTTTGGTAATAAGTACCAAAATGATGCGGTGGAATTCAATGTATTTCTAACCACTCCAGTGATGGAACAGGATAAGATACATCGAGAAATGTACACAAGTCTCGAAACAATAATGTAATTAAGAGAAATTAGTCAACCGAAAGCCGCATATTTTAATCCAGAATGATCATCAGCTGCCCGTCTCTGGGATCAGTTCGTACTTCAAGATCTCCTTTATTCATTGTTTAAGGATTTTGTAGGCGTTAGCAATTAAACTTGTCTTGATGAAGCAAACCAAGTTCGAAAAGACCTCGGTTAAAAAATTAGGATGTCACATGAAGTGAAATTACAAGAGAAAATGGACCAAGTTTCTTTCATTTAGAGAGTACCTTAAAGCTGGTCATAGACTTCTTGTTCTGCTTTTACCTGCGGTATTAGTCCATCCAATGTCATTCCCAAAATTCATAAACGGTTTAAAACTACAACTGAAGATATTGTGAAACTTCCAAAGTTGGGTTGGGTCCCCATCCACTATGGATGGAGTGACTCAATTGGGGGTTGTGAGGGGTCAAATAAAAACTTCCAAAATTGGAATTCTGTCACGTTTGGTTTGGCAGAGAAGTACCCTTCATCTCATAATTTGTCATGATATGCAATCTTGCAATGTGCCATTTAATCATATTCTGTTTAGATATTTGCAAAAAAATTGTTTGATTACATTTATGAATATGTTTTTTTAGTTATAATTTCATATTTTCAATCGGTCTTTTATCTCACGTACATAACATCACATCACAAAAAATACTACAGTAGCATTTTTTTAAATAATCTCTTGTCCAATTGTTTGGACGAAAGAGATACTCATCTTGGATTTTAGAAAAAGGCAGTAATTTATGAAAGCCAATCGTTTTCCCGCGGACTGTATTTTTGTTGAAGAAGAAGCACTCACGCATTATTGGAGAATGATTGAAAAGATTGGGATATTATAGGAATATGCAAAAAAGAAGAGACATATTGCTATTTTTTATTTGAAGTTTTCATTAAAAATACATATTATAATAATTCGGCGTACACGAGACAAAAAGGTAACGCGTTAATCTGACCATTGAGCAAGTACGTATTGTTGGAGGATGATTAAAAAGATTGGGATATTACTAATCACTGGCCATTTAAGTGATACTTGAAGCAACTGCTAATTACTAGTACATGCAAAGAGGACGAGCACTTTTTAAACTTTCTTGAAATGATAGGACGGGGAAAGGATTCTGATAATGCTGTGAAGTTGCTTAGAAGTGATGTCACCGCTTTGGTCCTGGTAACACAATCATTCATGCTATGCTACACCATGACAAAAATCATCACACTGTTGATTGTACTTTTGACCCACTATGATCAAAAGTTGAATCATTCTATGCTTGACTAGGTTCCAGGTTGCCGTTTTGCTGCACTGTTGCCTGTACAAATCTAACTAATGCTTGCCAAGGAAATCAGTGATCAAAATTGCAACCTGTTGAGAGACAGAAAGGGAGTATCAGCATTTGCAATTTTGCAAGATTTTTTTTTTCACCTGGAAAGAAAAAAAAATCGCAATCCTACCATCAACTGCTTGTATTGTAGAAATTAAGAAAAAAAAAAAAGGTTTTTTGGGTGCAGCAGTGCATGCTTGAAAGTAAAGGAAAACAACTGAAGATGTTCAATCCTGTAAGCGAAGTCAGCATTTCTAATAATTATGTCCAATAAATATTCCATTTTGTAGTAACTAAAAAATCTGTGCAGCTTTATTTGGACAGAGTATTATTTGAAATAATTATTGTAATAGTTTTTGTGATGTGATGTATATGAAATAAAAAGGTGGTTGAGAATATAAAAGAATGGATTGGGAAATGTATTTGTGATGCAAGCGAAGAATTTTTTTGAAAAAATTTGCTATCCAAACATAGCCTAACGTTTCTCAATAATGCAGAACTAAATAAATATACTTGCATTTTTTCTTTGGGGGTTATGTTTTCTGGAGAGCATGGTAGAGGAGAAATTAGTCAGGATATCCTAAATACTGCTTAAGGTTCAGCAGTACATATTGCGAGGTGTTAGGAAAAGACAGATAAGGGCCTCAAAAGCAATGAAAAGTAATAGTAGTAGTAACTAGTATCAGCGGTTCATGGGATTGCCCCATGATTCCTCGGTCGTGGGATTTTAACATTTATCATCCCACCTCGACCTCGCTTGTCGTTTTCAAAGAACGCATTTAGGCCATGTTTGTTTGGTGGACCTGGGAAGAAGAACTGGAATCGACGTGTCCTTTTTACTTCTTTTGCAACTGATATACACTAACCATTTTGGTGTCCAAAGGATAAAAAGTTGCAATCTAGCCTCTTTTTTTTTGCTTTCGTTTTCAGACTTGGTTCTCACTGTTTGGATTGCTACGTTTTCCGTATACTCATTTTTCAATCACTTTTTTATCTCACAAATATTAAATTGCTACGACAATTTTTCTGCAAAAAAATTCAGAAAAATGCAATCCAAACAAACGTTTGGATTTTCCCAACAAATTTATTGGCCAATAGAAATTTGCAAGCTATTCAAAGGAAACTTCTTAGAACCACACCACGTAAAAGAGTTCTTTAAAAAAAAAAAAAAAAAAACCATCCTGATTTGGTTAGCATTAACGCTGCAGCATCTATCATCATTGCAAAGAAGCGATGTGGTAATTTATTTAATAAGGTAATGCAAGCACGAGCGTGGATTATTATAGTGAGACAAACGTAACTGGATCCGACTAATGATGCAGGTAGCTATAAGATCCACTACCGTCCTGGGTGTATGGCAAAAATAGAGTATGGTTTCTTTCCATGGCTATTCGCTGGAACCGCAAGGAACAAAAGGAAAGAAAGGCAAAAGTAGATTCCCACTTCACATGTTATGTTTTTATAGTAGTAGCATGTTTAGTTTGTCTTGGCTTGGACTTGGGGACCAACTGATCTGATCTTCTGCCCCCTTCATGATTACCTTAAGCTTAAGTATGTTGTAAAATATTCGATTATGAGTATGACAATCCTGCATCTTGATCTGGTGGTTTTCATCCACATTGTCCTGAAAGGCAGGCGGCTATTTTGATAATCTCATGGGGAGATTCCTAATGGGGCTTGACTAAAAAATTACTACTACTAACACTTCTACTGATTTCAATCAATATATATATATATTATATTATATTATATGGGGACTGAGGAAAAGTGTCTGAGATCTAGAAGGGTTAGTGCAAATTATTGGTGTCGTAATTGCTAAACCTAAGTTTTGATTTTAGAAAATGACGTTACAAGAAATCTTATGTTAGACATCTTTTTGTTAAAGTATAGGTTTTAGTGTACAACCCAATAACTAATTACTAGGTTGTTAAAAGCTTAATATATAATTACATGTAAAGCGTCTCGACGAATCCGGCATGAGGCAACTCAAAGATGTTTAATCTAGATGACGGATGAAATATATTTACTCCAACAAATGATTGAATAGCAAAAAGTACATGCCCAATTTTCTACTATTAGCAACATGCGAAACAAGAAGCTTATTGGTTTTAAAAGTAACTCTATAATTACCTTATAGTTAATTAAATTTTATTTTGATCATATTCTAGCAGGAAAAAAAAAATCTCAACTACGCTTTCTATTTCATGTTTCCTGGATGTCGAGGCTCCAAAGTCCTAAGTGATGTGAACCCAAATTATTCCTCAAAAATCATAATTCGCAAGTCCCACCTTTCGTTGTAATGGAAAATCCGTCAAGATCCCTTGATAATAGGGTTATAAACGAATCGAACAACTCACAAATAACACTAGAGCAGCTCGTCCAAACGATCGACTTTACTCAGCATTGATTGAGTTCGAGTTTATCTCGAGCTGCTCGATTAGTCAAACGAATCGAGTATCGAATGTTGACTCCGTTGATATGTTAAGTTCGAGAGTTCGACAAACCTAATTGAATGATATAAGTACATAGTTTAAATTACATAGATAGGCTCAAACTTACTCGATCTTAAACGAGTCGATTTCGAATACTTCATAAAGTTTAGCGAATCAAATTCAATCATTAAAATTCATACTGATCGAGTCAACCTCGATCTCCAACACTACTATATCAAGTCGAGCTCGAACATGATATTTCTTGAAATCGATTCGACTCGTTTGCACCTCCAACAAGTACGGTAGATCTCACGACCAATACAGGAAATTCAACATAGGATAAAGTGTCCCATTTTCAATAGTTCAGGTGGTGGATGACATGAGGTACCTGGGAATCAATGATAGAATGATGATCATATTCTTTTTCAATAATTCCCATCTCAAAAAGGTAAGAGCATCGACCTCACAAGGTTGAAGAGAAATCACTATATCAGGGAAGAAAAACCCCAACCTCATCAAGTATGCATTAGATAAGTGACAATAAAATCTCAATACAATATAAAGAAACCATTCCCTCGCAGCAGCAGTAAACCCTTGTGTTGTGGACCTCTCATTCCTAAGAGCTAAGATGAGTAAATTAGTATCCCATTTACCGGGGCCACATACTCAATCAATGAATTTGGGGTGTGTGTATTTCCGTATCTTTTGTTAGTGTGTGCATGTGTGTGTGTGAAAGGGAGAAATGAGAAGCAGTGGAAGCCACTCATAAAAAGGCCATTTAATTCCAACAGAGACTTGAAACAGTCGCAAGAAATGAATACAATGAGCAATAAAGAACTTTAGTCAATTTTGAAAGAACTTATTGCCAACCTCTTTCATATATGAATCTATGTATGTGATTCAAAAGGGAAGAACTTGCATCATGATTGCAATTTCAATTCAAACATGAGTTTGATTCACGCGCCATATTTTGAGAAATATTTGCCTTCTAAAAAGAGGAAAAACGGATTCTTTGTCTAAAGATCAGAGGATGCAAGAAAATCTATGTAATATAAACTAATCAGATGCAAAGAGAAAGAACATAGTAGTAATAATAGTAGTAGAGATGGGAAGGGGATAAGTATGCTGAAATATTTAGTTCTTCCCATTCCAAAAGGAGAACCTTTAGGGCCCCCTGTCATGTTGTTGGGGGTCACTGTTCACATAAATCTGTCTGTCTCTTGGAACTGTAGTGCCTTGTTTTGAACTAAGCAAGCTTCTTTTTATTGATTGTTTCCACCATTGAATTGTTTATCAATTTATTTCCCTATCAATACAATCTCATTGGATACAACAAACAAATTGGTAAACAAATGAGGAGAACCAAAAAATTATAAATTGGGGTCAAACGACCATCATCTCTTTCTGAGATTCTGTTCTTGTGGTGCTGTGTGATTGGGAACTAAAAAGATTATCTCAAAAAGCTGCTTTCTTCCAATTGTTTCAGAGCATCTTTGCAGGGATGCATAAATGTGTGACCAGTTCTTCACATACGGATCATGCACAGTAATTTCCCAGCAAAATCAAAGCAGAAAAGGAGTTTGCATTTCATAGGAGAGGTTGAAAACAGTATCTGTCACCACTTCAACTTCAGTCTCTCTATGTAAGTTCTAAAAGAAAAATGCCTTTGGACAGAGATTGGAAAAGGGAATAAAGGGGAGTTTCCACCAAAAAGTAGATGGAAACTCCATTACATTTGAAAGATAGGAACAATCTCCCAATTCCCACATCAGATATTATAGCTTTTTGACAAACTGAAAAAGTTGAACAGCTAATGCAGTCACCTTTCATAAAAATATATTAATTTGCCCGTCTACTCCAAAGAAGGAGATAAGCTATATTATTCATCTCAATTATCAACAAAGATCAAAACTTTATTACTATGAAACATCTATTCTAGAAGAACACCAGTAAAAAGCCACAAGATTAGATGATACAGACATGAGTACTTGTTCAATTAGATCTGCAGGTACATAGATACAATCTAAGAGATTTTTTGAGCCATTATTTTTTATGGGCCACTAAAGAGAGTTCACGAGTAATGCAACCTTAAAACACGTTCCCCCTGACTACCTCAACACAATTGTGCATCCTCTTCTTGTGTACTCCGTCCACTAGAAAGAATGAGGCACTAAACCTTTGAACTATATCTAACCAGGCCTGTTCCTTTTGTGACCAGCTTTTCCATCTGATTTAAAGGCACCACTTGAGTCCCCTTCAGATGAAGCGTCCATAGATTTTGTGAAAGAAGTCGAAAGATCCGCATAAAGATCAACAACCCTTCTGATATTGTTGTTGAGCTCTCTGATTAGTCCCACATTCCTGCTCAAGTTGTCAGGGATCTTGGACTCGTGATTCTGGTTAATCTCATTGATTAACAACCTATTCTGATCCAAAATGTTCTGTACTTGAACAAAGCTCTTCTGAAACGTCTGCAATACCTTGCCATCTATTTGGGTCCCGTTACCAAGGCCAGAAAATGCATCCCCCTCCATCTCTGGGTCAATGGGATTCAATCAAAATAAAGCCAGTGCTGCAGCACAAATTGCAAATTGAAGAACATAAAAAAGCAGAATAATGATAATGAGATTACAAACACAAGAGGATGAGACAATTTTGCAGAATTTTATAACTAACTTTTAAGGAGCAACCATCATCATATCCTCTCATCTGTACGTTGCTTATATAAATAAAAGAAAAAAAAATGCCCAGACAAAACATGATAAGGTATTTATTTGTTTAAGACAATTTGTGCAGGAAGAGACAAGCTCTGAGGTCTGAACTCGAAATCATGACCTCCCTCCCTAGTCTCCTCCCGGGTTCTTCTTTTCACAGAGAAAGGGATCATGTAACAAACACTGTAGTACACGCAAATTTACAAAAATCGTTTACTATTATTATTTTTATCATTATCATCATCATTATTACTGTTTATTATTGGTTTTGACATGATGATATGTTAAAAGCAGATCCCATTTCCATAAAAGGGAACTTTTCAATGTGTATTCCAAATACCCACCCAAAGCCTAAGTTGAGTGCTTCAAAAGAAGAAGCTTAAAAACCCAAAAAATCAAACTAATTTAAAAAAAGAAGAAGATAAACACAGTCAATGATGCAGTGTACAGTAATCACAATCACAAATGGCCGAACAAAGCATATTAACAAACCCAACATTCAACAAGAGCTGTGTTCTTTTTCTTTTTTGCTTCTTCAATTGACTAAATGAAAAACAAAAAGAAAAAAGGAAAAACAAAAACGCACTAGTAAAAGAAACTATGAGGAGACTCTGAAAACGGGTTTTGCATGGAATTCTGGAAAAGCAGAAAAGAATGACGAAATTGGGAATTCAAATAATAGGAACCGTATCAACAACTCCTTGCAGTTACAGAAGAGTATGGAAATGATTTTAGCACAGTTAAGGAAAATCTTAATGAACCCATGAAGCTCCTCTAATAAGACCAAACAAGGCCAAAGGATCTCAAATTCAAGGAATGAATTATCAAGCCAACAAATATAGAAAATTCTCCAATGATACATTTGCAAGACTTGAAACAAACACATAAATAACTGAAAATTTTGCTGCATGGAGAAGCTGTGGATAATAAAAATCAAAACTTTAAGCGCTTACATCAAAACAACTTAAGAAAACTACAAGAACTCAACAATCCCAGAAATTATTTGAGCCCAGAAAAAAAAATTTTAACAGAAACAAAGTTCACACCTTTGGTTTGCGGAGATATACTATATGCGTCCGTACAGAGACACAAAATTTGATTCTTTTTTACGTGTATATAGCTAAAAAGGCTTGTGTGGGAGTAAGAGAGTATTTGTACACTTACCGTGAAAATCTGGGAACATTATTGCGGGTAAGAGAGAAGAGAGGGAGTGGGGACAGAGATTGAAACAATAGAAAAGATCGGCGATTAAATCGAATCTCCAGAGGAGAGAGAAAGACAAATAGAGAGGGAGAGGGAGGGGGAGGAGGAGCAGTAGTAGAGAGAAAACAGAAATAGACCCCTCTGCCTGAATTTGTGAGAGAAACTGAGAAAGAGAGAGAATATGTAGATTTGACAGTCACGCTCCGATCCGACCCACCCCTCCACCCCCTCCACCGTATGTCCAAATAGTAGCATCTAATAAATAGTACTAAAAAAAAAAAACTAGAATTACCTTATGTCCAAATAGTAGCATCTAATTTTCTGTTCTTTTTGTTTTTAGATAGGATATTAGCTATTTTGTTTTTCTACCTCTCTTTTTGCTTTGCATATACATGGTGAATAAATGAACAGTGGTTTACTTTCCAACTTTCCATATTTTGGATGTGGAAGCTACTCCTACAATATTCAACAATTGTCTAAAATAAAATTAACATGACAAAACATTTCCAACTAGTGTTACTTTCGAAGCTTCATAAACAATATAGACTTTCGGAGAGACTCCTAATATGACTTCTTAAGCATGAAATAATGGTACATGTAAATGAGTGGATGGAATGTCTTCAAAATCTAGCTCGATTGATTAAAATATTAATCAAGTGATCGTGAACGTTTCATTTTCAAACGCGTTCCTTTTTCTCTAGATCCATCTAAGACTTGAGCGTTAAAAGGGGAAAAAAAAAGTTGAAAGAGTTATATCCTTGGAAGCAACTACATTTACATCCATGTAATCTGAAATTATTCCTTGTGTAGATCCCTATCGTTAATCCCACAATTCAATGATGCTCTAAAAGTCATTCCTTGTATAATTATGCGCAAGGGGGTGAAGTTAAGTTAGGAGGGAGAATTGATTTGACCCAACTTCACCTATGACTATCTTATTCCGACGACACCAAATCTTGATTCTATTTTGATTCTGGACTATATAAGTGATATTTGTCCAACTTAATCTTATCCTTCTGCTCAAAAGAAGAAAAAAAAAGGCCTGATATGGGTCAAATCTTGTTAAAAGTAAACCGAGAGAAGGAAGTCTTGTACGGGTAACTGCAACTCGAACTAGAAAAAATAAAATGCATTCTCTACTCAAAGCATAGACCTAATCTTCTCTTCCTGTTACTCGATCGAAGCAGGATATAACTTTGGTCCCAACTAAAATAATCCAAATAAAAAGAAAATAGAACCCTCGTACCCTTCCGTCCATTTACTGATATTGTGGAAAAAAATCACCATCGTACTAATTGATTAAAGTAACCGACCCTAACTAACTGCATCATTTATAATTTGATCCGACTCCTAAAGAGCCTCCTTTATCACAAAAAGGGAAGAGGAAAAGGAATTTAGAAAAAGAAAAAGTCCATCCATTGAGACTGACTCAAAGAAAAATTGATTGTTCAGTAGGCTATTTGGGGTTGATCATAATTAAGTATGAACTTCAGTTCTTCTTCGTTCTTCTAGTTAAGTTGCTAGGTTATTCCCCCCACCCACCCACGCACCAAAAAAAAGGAAATACACTAAACAGTTGAGGGTGTTGAAAAAGTTTTGATCTAATGATTAAAATTAAGATTTTAAGTTCAATTCTCCTCTCTCTTTTTTTCGTTCCTTAAATTCCAACTCTTTCTTATTAAAAAATTAATAATAAACTAAACTAAAATCAGCCAGGGTGTCCAACGTTGAAAATTTCTCGGTAGGACCCCAAGACCCTACGAGGTTTGGATTTGTCACAAGTTTCTTATCTCGGGAAACAGTAGAAAGGATTTTTTTTTTTCTTTTGGCCTTTTGCCTTTAAAATTTTAACGTTCTTCCCAAACTATGGTCAACCGGCGATCCATTCTTAATGAAACTAAATTAATTTTGGAAAAATTTGTCTTTGACCTCTCACTTTAAATACAGGAGCAAATTACCCCTTTTTTAGCAGTACTTATCAGCGTAGCAAACATGAAATGCCAGTCAGTCTTCAGGAAAAATTAAAATGCTTGTAAACAATACCTTGCAAAAACAAATAAAATGTGCACTATATTCATAGGTCCATTATATAATTGCAATACGGCCGTCAACATTTGAATACTTTCCGGTCATCTTGAGTCACATCAGTAAGTAAAATGCAGTCATGTATTAGTCGTAAGCAGCTGGTTCCTTATCAACTTCTTCGCTAAGAAAAATGTATAATATGTTATCCTTGCGAACTATATCTCATTCAACTACGTTTAGAATAGTTGGCCACGAGGGAAGCTCCCTTTAAACGTAGGTCAAGAAATCAAAACTCTTGATTTGCATTTCTTTTCAGCATTTTCCGAAAATCTCACCAGCAGGTGCAGAGTCACACCAGCAGGTGCAGAGTCACCGATAATTTGATGGTAGTTTAATCCTCTTCAAATTCTTCTTTGACCCATTTGGGCCTATCCCCTCTCTCTCTTGATATAGAGTAGGAATAGGTTTAAAATGAATAGAAAACTATTCTGTTGAAAAGAAAGAAAGAAAAAAAAAGCTATATCTCACTGGTCCCATAAGATATAGAGGGAGACCATTAATCTCACATGTCCCAACGAGCACGAAATTTCTTCGCAAATCTTGGTCTTAATTTCAGATTTTCTCCTCAACCATTGGCTGCCAATCATCCCATCTGAAGTCGCCTGGCCCAGAAACATGAAACACCAGGCGCCTTCCGTGGAGCCAACTGATATACTACTAAATTTGACCAAAAATATCCAATGCTCAATGTATAGCTTGCATGCCCTCAATGATCTAAAAACAATTCCAAGTGGTATGCTGATAAAATTGTACCAGAAACATTACAAAATGTCCTCCAAGAAAGTGGAATGATCAACAAAAGCTATGGGCCAGGGTAGTGGTCCTTGGTTTATAGTGGCAAGCCAACCGCATCCCTCATCTTCATTGGATTTTACCCTTAAACCCTACTACTGAAATAAGCACATGTATCTATCATCCATATCCATAACATGTCTTGATGACTACGAAGTCTGCATCAAGATCAATTCCCCCGTACACATTCACCTCCATGAAGAGTTCTACCTTACTACTCGTGTAAACAAAAAAAAAAAAAATTTTATTTGCAAAAAAAAAAAATTAATAATACACTTGATTATTAATCCTTTATTAGTAGTCCATGGTTCTGACGTCTTTTTCCCGCTTGACATTGATTTTCATCGCACCAATCAGCTATTAATCTGACCTGTGCCCAGCTTCTTTCTGTGACGTACGTCCATTATCATTAACGGTTCGGTAAAAGGAACAAAACTGGAAAGGGTAACAACAAGAAACATCGATGAAAGGTGGAATGGATCGATCGGTGGGGGAAAAAAAGACTTAAACACCAGTTCATGCTAAACATATAAAATTGTTGAAACATTGATTTGGACGCCACATGCTTCTGAGAGACAACAAAGAGCAGATGCATAGTTTTTGTCTCTATATATAACCGCCCAATGATTTAGTGTTAACATGCTTCTAATATCCAGCTATGGAATTTTCCTTTTGTTTAAATTATGCATAATCCACCACATAAAAATTGACAGCCATTGACAGCTAGAACATACAAGTAAGTTCCAGGCATAAATAATCTAAGATTGACCCGTAAAAGATGTGGCAATAATGGACAAGGGGCACAAACGGTTGCAGGTGCAACCGTTTCTGGCGATTTTGGTCATTTTCAACCGCGCGTAACTTTAGTTGCACACGGCGTAACTTTGTTTGCACAACGTGTAACTTTAGTACAAAAATTTGCGGGCTCCACACAAAGTGTGAAAATCGATGTACAACTTGTTATTTGGACCGCACATTTTTTTTTTAGCCAAAATCTGGCCGTGAACAGTTCAGGAGCAGTCATTCTGATAACCGCTCCTGCCCCTCATCCGGCAATAATAATAATGTCATGTTTCTATGAGGACTTCACCCGCTTGTAATTAATGCTTCTGAGCTGTTCCTGTCAGTATTAAGGTAACCACCGTTTGTTTTTAGTGACACAATACAAAAACATCGCTTCAAGCAGTTTTCGACTGAATGAATGCTTTGTTTCTTTCGAGTCGAGATATTTGATAAAAGTACGCATATGAGTCTGGGGCATTTCTTAGCGTTCAGACTGTGTACGTATTAATTACTAGTATACGGTATTATGATTGAACAATGAGAGGAGAGTATATATTTTGAGATGACAGATTAAGAGCATGCGTACTTGGATCAAACTTCATATTAATGTCGCCTTTCTTTTGCTCTCATACATACATTTGAATGGAACACAGGAACCCCCTTGCTCTACAATTAATCTAGATCGAAAATTGAAGATTCAGTAGAAATTAAACGTGGAAAAATTCAGGACAGTCATTATACAAAAGGGAATGAGTGGAAAGAAATGACCGACAACATCAAGAAACGGAGAAGCCCTTATTGACAAATTAGGTACTTGCTTGCTCTAAAAATGACAAAAACAAAAAAGTTGAGGTCCAATAATTGCCGCTAGTTGGATATGTAAATGAGATATCCAATGCCCATTAATGCCAATTTTGGCTCCAGACTCGGAACGCATTTGTTTCTTTGTTCTTCTACCTTTGATTTCATTTTATAACTGGGACACGATCGATATCTTAGACAGTTTTGACCAAAAAAGTGAGTTTATAAAGCAAGTTACTGGCAGATGGCATGATTTGATCAAAGAGATCAAAGACTGCAAATGCTAAGTACGTCCAGGGAAGTTGCAAATTGGACTGCAAAGTGGTCTCTCAAATTGTTTGGCCGGATCTGGTTGCAAAAGAGAAAGTTCTTTTCGCGTGGATGTGTGTTTGGGGGTTGGGGGGGTTGAAAACATTTCTTGATGCTTTTAAGAGCCCCAGTAGGACAGTAATGGATGATTCTGATTGTCAATTTAGGAAACATTAGAGTTAGTCAATTGTAATTGAGTTTAGTTAATGAACGCCTAATGGGATCTCGTCAAGAGAGATATAAGTGTTTAGTAATATATATATATATATATTTTTTAAAATGAAGTTAATTTTAATTTTTAAAAAAAACGTCTAGATGCAAGGAAAAGTCCATGTATGTATTCACATCGAAGTTAGGTGTGATTATATATAGCATCGAGTGCGCCTTTGAAAAAATCCACTGTAAATTTAGTGATAAATTGAGTAAGCAGCTCTCCAAAACACTGCACCACTTTCAGATTATTCTTCCTCAAGGATTGATTAATCATACAACTGCTAGGATGAGATTATCATCCTCTACCCACAAGAAAGGAAAAAAAATTATAAAGATTATCTAATGTCTATCTATTTACGGGTGGCAATGTTCGATTGAAATTTCGAAATTAATGGGTTTAGATTGAAATTTCGCGGGTTTGAATCATAATTAGGTCGAACCCGACGAATTTGAAAAAAAAAAACAGGTCGAATTCAGATCACCCACGGGTTGACTCGATAACCCGTTTATAAAGTTAAAAATAATTTAATAAATATAAAAATATCTTATCTAACTAAACTAAGTTATTCTTTTTTCCCCAAAAGCATTAACCACTTAATCCTAAATAAATTTGTTTAACTTGTGTGAAGTTAGAATTATTAAGTTTGGATAAATGATATATTACATTATTTTCTATTTTTATAGTATTTTATTTTATTTTAGATCTGATTTGGGATAAAACACTTTTATGGTGTTTTAATTTATTTCAGATTTGGTTTGGAATTGTTTTGTCAAAATTTTTATTACTTTATTATGTAATTAATCTTGTAAAATTGATTTTATTAGAAATTACAATGGTAAATTAATAAGTTGAAATTATAATTCAAGTCATTCAGGTTTATCCGTCAACCCGAAATTTTCGAGTTCGAATCAAATGTCCTAACCCGTTTTCTGGTTGACGGGTCGTGTCCGAGTCAATGAATTTTTTATTGTATTCAAATTTCAACCCGATCTATCAATCCATTTCTGAACCAGTTGACACCCCTACAGTCTATCGAATGAATGCACCGCTACTGGCTAGTTGCAGGTTTTAATGATTTGCCAAGGAATTATTATTAAGGGTTGGCAGGCTATTTTGGTCTCTATGGAACATGAAATGGTCATACAAGAATTAAGGAACCCAATAATGTCTCTCACCTGCCTGCCTCAAGGCCGCCCGAAGATCTTCGTTTTGGCCGAGAATGGAATTTTCCTCTTTAAAGTTTAATCTATTATTCAGCGTCTTAAGACTTCCCGAATAACTGGTTCTGCACGAAAGAATCGAGGACGCGTGGACAGTTAGGTTCGGGAAATCTACAGCTTCGGATCCAAGCCTAACTCAGACTCGATACATCAGTGGGCCCCACAATTTGGCCATTGTGAGACACGCCTCCCAATGCCGACGTTAGGCCCCTGACGTAACCTCCTGCACCGACGATATACTCCAATACCAACAACGCTACACTGCATCCACACCTGCCACGTACCTCCAGACTCTTTCTGATATTTTTTGCCAGTCCCTGAATTTCTGCGAATATTACAAGGTTGTCCTCTTTCTCTGACAATGATTGAGAATAACGATCAACTACTTTGGTCTCAAACCCCCCGTCCCCCCGCCAAAACAAAAACTCCCAGGTAAGTACTTTAAATTTCTTTTGGAAATAATAATACTACATCATTTTTTGTGATAATATATATAAAGATATATATATATATATATAAAATAAAAAATGACTAGAAAGATATAAAGGATAGTTAAAATCGTTTTGTGATGCAATCAATCATTTTGTTTCAAATTAGTGCAAATGCAACAAAAAGAATTCTTGCTTTGCATACTGCGAAGGAAGGGTTTAGAGATTTTATGTTTTGTTTAGCTAAAATACAAAATTATACAATGGTAATTGGCATATAAACATTGTATTTAATTTTTTTTTGCGTATTATATACGTTGCATTTAATTTATGGTTGCTCTGAAAGACAACCTACATAGGGCTTGATTAATAATTCACTTGCATAATCAGAATTCAAATATGACGGGACACTAAGGTTTTGTTTGGATTGTATTTTTCTGAACTTTTTGTAGAAAAAATACTGTAGTAATTTGATATATATAAGATAAAAAGGTGGTTGAAAAATATGTCCACGAAAAATGTAGCAATTTTTCTTTGAAAAGAGACCATCCAAACACACCCTAGTACCTCATCTCAGGCATTACGCACTATAGTGGTAAACCTTTCATAAGCCTCTGTTTAGACATTAATACTAATAGTTTTTCATCTCTTTACCGGAAAATCTTTTGTGTCAAAAAAGAATTAAAGTCAAAAGTCATGTGAAATCTAGGCATAATAATAATAATTTTTCATTTCCTTGGTGGAAACTCCTATTTTTGTGTTCAAAAAGAATTAAAATCGAAAGTGCGAACACTTACAACGTGGGCGAAGACCGACCGGACCTACTTGACCTTGAGTTTACATTTTATTTTGTCACATCTCTCAAGTGGGCCAGTGGACCACTTACTTGCAACCCATGGGGCAACTTCGTACCAAGGCCCAAATCCAACAATTACAGTGAAGTCAATGGAATTACCATCCTCTTCCTCGCCCTGTTCAATGTGAAAAAAAAAATGAAAATATAGCTTTGCTTTTTAATCTAGGAAGAGCACTTGATAATGTCACGTTAATTCACAATTGTTTGACTGTTGAATGTCAAAATTAAATAACTTGATGTGGTTAAATACTTTCTTTTCTTACCATAAATAAACAAGCAAAGATGGTCTTGCTATGTATAATAACCATACGATTTATGCATGACAAATTTGAAGTAAAGAGATTTGGTGTTTATCACAAGTCACAACTACACATATGGTTTAAGGCCATCTATTTCGACTTCACTGATAAAACCATCCAGTTCTCTGGGGAGTTCCCCTCTACTACTAATGCCTATTTAACATAACATAGGAGTTCGTGTAAGAGAGTTTGAGGGAGACATAATAGTTTTAGTGCCAGTTGGCATTGATCTTCTTGGATGAAAAGGGGCATCTCTTTCCCTGCAGCCAATGAAACTGGATCAGTTTTTTTTATTCCTGGGCATTGATTTATTCCTGCATGGTATCTCTCCGACAAGAATGAGAATCCTTACTGGCCGAAGTAAGGGACTTTCTTACTGGAGCATGCATAACGGACAAGACTGATAAGACTATTCTGAGCCTGTTATTCAAGAATCTTTCCTCAGAATGGATGATGAATGAATGGAAGTGAGATTGGATTCACGTATATAAGCCACAACTACAGATTTGATCACTTTCTCTTGGGGAATCTCGACTAGATGAGGAGGGAGATATAAAGGCAAGGTTGACGCTGCCAAAAAAAAAGAAGAAGAAGAAATTGGATTACGTAATGAATAAGGCAGTATGCTTTAATGACTTTTCAAGTTAAGGCTACTCTTTCCAGGAAATAAAGGTGAAACCAATCAGGAGCGATTGCGGGTTTTTTGCAGAAAGAGGAAGTTCGTCAACATTCAATCAACAATGTGGTGAATTTGACACTATATTCCACACACACGTAATTGACGATAGATTTTTATTTGTTGTTTCAAAACTCGTGACTCACTTTATTTGACTGTTGATAAAAGGTTTCTTCCACTTGATATGAACTTCTCTTTATTGATTGTTGTTTCGTTTGATTATCATGATTGAATACTTGACATATATATAAAATTTACATTTTAAATTTAAATTAAATTTAGTTGTCATACATTCAACGGTGATAATATATACACTAACAGTGAACAGAAAATTAATTTTTAAAATAATATAATAGTATTTTTTATAATATGAAACAAGGAGGTGATTGGAAATTTCTTTTCGAACAGTGGTATCCAAACTAAAAGGCTTATAGCATAAATTTTTTTTTGGGAGCTTATAGTCTGGTATTGGTAATGGCTCTCCTACGAATCTTTTTTAATTTTAGAAGCCTGAAGACGCTATATGGTTACGATGTTGGGTCATATTTCCAGTTAGAGGTTGTAATACTATAGACGGATTAGTGGGCCAATTGCAATTGAGCGGTTTTGCAAAGTTGTCGCTCTTTGCAATCAAGTACCAAATGTATTTGTGTTTCCTCATTTGCCTATACAAATTAAAGAACTTTACCGTTATATAACTACTAGTATTAACTATTGAAAAAATCTTTCCTACATTAGTGGTTTAAGCATAAACTTGTAAGGGTTGATCCTCCAAAAAGGAAAGGTTATACAACATCCACCAAAAAAAGAACAAAGAAGAAAAGGATTAAGGAAAGTTTGAGGAAGCGTTCTCTTAAAAAAAAAAGCCTCATTTCCAAAACAAAAATAAATAAATACCAAAAAACAAACATATTTTGATAGTTGAAAGTTTTAACCGTATCAAGGTCTTGAGCTACATATGACTTTATTCAAAATAGTTGAAGACTCATAATAAAGGGCAGAGGGCAAATAGTGAAGTAGGAAGCATGATCTTGTACTACTATTTTATTATCCTATTAGATTTAAACCCACGGGAATTAAGAAATATAGACCATGGCCGGCTCATATTAATTTATTATGCTTACCAAAATATTCTCCTCGACCGGCGCATTTTATTTCTTAAAAAAACAAAATCACGTCCATCCATCTCGAGAATTTTACAATAATTACTCTACTTGGATCCCCTGTTTTTGGAGTGTTTTTTAAAAATTGGTTTTTCAAATACAATAAAAATTTTTAAAAAGTACTCTAAAAATTAGATTAAATAATTTTAAAAAATATCCCAAAATATTTTTTGAAAATATTCCAAAATATAATCTAAAAACTCTGTTACAATAAAATTTTTCAAAAATACCCAAAAAAACAACTAATTCAAATGCATATGGGAAAAAAAAAGTTTCTAAAATAATCGACTAGCCAGCTAAGCTAGTACCAGACTACTAGTAGTACCAAACAAAATTCGAACCTACGATCAACGGACTCAAAAACATTTCCACAGTATCAACGACGAATAAAAAACTGGAATCAGCAATCACAGTCAAAGATATAAAGTCAAAATGGGGCGAATCAAGTGCGACTGAGCAGTCTGGAACATCAGAAAAAAATGCTGTGTGGAGGTGTAAGAGCAGCAGTTTACGGTCGCACAAGTATCTTAACATTTCCTCCTCCCCGCTCTTCTTCTTCTCCGCTCAAATCCTTCTACTTTCCCGCCACTACCCGCCTCTACGCCGCTCAATCACAACCGTCCATCAAAATGTCCGCCAGCAATCCACCTGAGTTCATCGAGCATATCGTCCTCTTCAAAGTCAAACCAGATATTGACCCTTCCAAAGCAACCGCCATGCTCAACAACCTCAGTAGTCTCACCTCACTCGACTCCGTCCTCCACCTCACCGCCGGCCCGCTCCTCCGGTCCCGATCCTCATCTCTTACCTTCACTCACATGCTCCACTCTCGCTACGCCTCCAAGTCCGACCTCGATGCTTATTCCGCAAACCCCGACCACGTCGCCGTCGTCACCAATTACGTCAAGCCTATCATCGATGACAATATGGCTGTCGATTGGGTCGCCAGTGGCGCCGGCGCTGTTAAAATTCCTGCCGGTTGGGCTATGAGGGTCACATTTTTGAAATTGAAGGAGGGCTCAGGGGAGGATGAACTCAGGTGGACAATATGGCAGTTTCGCCAGCAATCCACCTGAGTTCGGGGAGAACTTTTCTCCCGGGAGAGCGAAAAGGTTTTCGATCGCTTCTATTGCGGTTTTCAAGGGAGGGATTGGATGCGGAATCGGAGGCGGCCAATAAGCAGAAGGATTTGGTTAGGGATAAGGTAGATGGTGTGGTGGTGCTGGATTACGTGGTTCCTTCGTCGCAGACGGCTAGCCTCTGAAGAAGGGTACAATTCTCTGTTCATTCAATTGTCCAGTTTCGCCAAGCATACTTTTATTGGCCATTTCTCTTTTATGCTTTACTGGACTGCATGAATGTTCAATGTCATTGTTGTCGTTGTTGTTTAGGGTGATATTAGATCTTGAAACTAGAATGGTGCTAATAAATAATAATGAGAAGAAGATGAAGTGTTCAGTTTTTTACATTTTCTGCTATGCTATTTTAGCTTTTAAGTTACTAGTTCTATTTTGCATTTTTTTTAAAAAAAAAAAGGAGATCTGTTCTTATTATTATTACTTGTTTAAGAGTATTTTTCTTTGGTAATTTTTACTAGTTAATCCCATACAAACACAAAAAGGGGTGTCATTCTTGATTGGAAAGAGAGTTCTAACATCCTCCATGCATCACCATTTTGCAACACAACAGTCTTTCTGGGCCTTATTGAAAGATTTCAAACAGAAGACTTTCAGGCACGAGTATACAACAACGATAGCAATTTTGCAATTTTTGTGTCTTGAGCCCTATCAGCCTCCTCTCCTCAGTTCGATTTCTGTCATGCAAGTCTACCGCTTGATCACGAAAAATTGTTTGTTTTAAGTGTGAAGTGATGCTGTGCAACCAATGACAGCACAACTGGCAAATTTGAAAGGGGTGGTTTGGTTCAGTTTCACTCTCAACTAGTGCGTGCCTTGCTCTATAGTAGTAGTAGTAGCAGCATCCAGTAGAACTGGAACTACTTTTGAAGTTGGTCAGTTTGCTGCTTTTTAAGAAAATTCTCTTGTGCAAGGATGATGATGATGATGATGAAAAGAAGAAATTAATACATATGGTTCAGTCTGTTCTCTCACAGGCCACAATGACTGAAGATGACCACATTTAAACAAAGAAAACTGCGATAGATACACTTTCAAGTCATTTCCAAGTGCCAATGCCATCCTTAGCCACCTTCCCTCGCCCTGCCCTTTTATCGCTTGCCAAGTGATGTCCATCCTGTGCTTTTCTTCAAGTCCAGCCACAAAAATGTCAAGCCTAAAAGATTTTAAGATTTTGTCATTTTGGCTTGTGATTGTCAATGTCTTCCCTAAAGTACGACCAACAGGTGTATGGCATTGTTCCTTTTGCGGAACTACATTTTAACCGTGCAGATGATATATCCAATTTTCCTTAGTTAACAGGTCTGCCTCTCTAAAACATAATACAGTCTTTCATTCATTATTGACCACTCGATATATCTATGAGCTATCAACAAGAATGAGACCAAATCCGCTAAAGGATTATCCCAAAAAAAAAAAAGAAAAGGAAAAACCAAAACGCAGTTTTAAAGAACTTTCAACTTTACCCTAACCCAAAATTCTGAACGTCTAGGGGCGGCCGATGGAATGGAAGCAAAATTTGATTTTTCAGTTTTTTTGAGATTTGACTTTTCTGGGATTTGCTAGTAATTGCTTGCTTTTCACGTAAAAGCAAAATTTTTCGATCCATGACTTTTCTTTCATCATTTATAACATGAACTAATAAAATTTACACTAGCATTCTTGGATGCATGCCAATGCCAAGCATATAAAAAATAAAATTTAAATTCGAATTGAGAAAGGGATACAGGTATGTAGCGTTTCACTTAGCTTATTTGGACCACCCTCCCACAAGATCATTAAGCAGTCAAATAATGAAGATACGAAAGGCAGTGGTAGTTTAGTTTGACAAGGAAGAAGAAAATTCTTGGAAGCTCTCGATCAATAGCAATTATCCTTGATTAATTTTCAAACCGATGTTTCAGAAAGGCACCAATGTAAATATCTAATTGGAGAAACCATAAAGCATTCAACAGAACCAAGAACCCAGTAGCTGAAAATTTTTAACCCAATGGAAGATTTGAAAATCCTCTCCCTAAAAATTGCTTCTCTACTCCTGGCGAGCTACTTCTTTCTGAAAGTTTTTTACTCCATTTGGTGGAAGCCAAAATGGTTTGAAAGGCACTTACAACAGCAAGGAATTAAAGGCCACCCCTTCAAACTTCTGATTGGCGACATGAAAGACTTCATGAATCAAATTACTGAAGCATGGTCGAAACCAATGAGCCTTTCTCATCAGATTGCACCACGCGTCGATCCCTTCACTCACAACACAGTTCAAAAATATGGTAGGTTACAACTCACAATGGAAATGTATCGTTACAAATTGTAGTTTCCTAAGATGCGTTTCGCATGCATACAGGGAAGATATCACTATGTTGGGCAGGGACAACTCCAAGGTTGAACATTACGGATCCAGAGATAATAAAAGAAGTGCTAGCTAATAAGCAAGGTCACATTGGTATAACACCGTTTGCGTTGGACCCTCTTGTGCTCACTCTTACAGAAGGATTGACACTTCTAGAGGGTGAGATATGGGCTACTCACAGGAAGATAATGACTCCTGCATTCAAATTGGAGAAACTAAAGGTAATTTTCAAGCCCTTTTCTCCAGATATCATTTATAAGATGGAACTGAGAAGCCTGAGATGTATGATAAACAGTATGGATTCTCAAATTAATATTGTGTCAAAATAGGGAATGGTATCAATATTTGCAGAGAGTTGTGTCTTGCTGGTAGAAAAATGGAAGAAATCAATTGCCGTTGGTGGAACCAGCGAAATAGATGTCTGGCCTGAATTTCAGGAGCTGACTGGAGATATTATTTCTCGGACAGCATTTGGAAGCAACTTCAATGAAGGAAATCAAATACTAAAGCTTCAGATAGAGCTGCAAAGTTTGGTTGCTGAAGCCCTGCAAAGCTCGTACATACCTGGTCTCAGGTACATTACCGTTCGCATATGAGCTTGGTCTTTTCAGTCACTGTCGTTAGGCATTGCAAATATACCTAATGGCCTCATTATGAGACAATTCTAAATTGTATGATATCCTTACCATACTAATGAACAGATTCATTCCAACCAAAAAGACCCAGAGAAGAAAAAGTTTGGACAAGAACATTACTTCAATGCTCAGGACTTTGATTGAGAGAAAGAGAACCCTGATGAGAACTGGACAAACAAATACAGATGATCTACTTGGCCTACTCTTGCAGTCTAATGATGAAAACAGCCTGCAGTCTAGTCCACATAACAAAAATGGTAACAAGATGACCATCAAAGAAATAATAGAGGAATGCAAGCAGTTCTACACAGCCGGTCGAGAGACATCCTCAAGCTTGTTAACATGGACGATGGTCATCCTGGCAATGCACCCAGACTGGCAAGAGAAGGCAAGGGAAGAAGTTCTGACAGTGTGTGGGAAAGAGCATCCTGATGCTAAAACTATAAGCCAACTTAAATCCGTAAGTACTGCTCCTTACTTCCTTCAGACATAGTAGTTAACTTTTATAGAAGTTCCAGTTCATTTAATACTGAAAAATCACAAAGGTACTTTAAAACTACGTGTTCCTTCAACATCCGTTGGAATGATCGTAGTAAATCGCTAATAAATACTTTTTGCAGAACATCCTCTGAGCTGATCATAACTCAGTTATAGGAAGCAGAGTTAACTTCCAAAATGGCCTTGATGCAACACTTGGATGAAGGTCATATTGTAAAACTCATCAAAGAAAAGCAGTGGTAATTGGCAAAGATAGGTTTTTAATGAGGTTCTTTCCTTACTTCTTCCTACGCCTAGGAAGTGGAGACATGAACTGTGTTTATTTGAGTTGTGGAAATTTTTACTGAGACTTAAATTAAATATTTACTGATCGAAATGTTTTCATTAGTTAAATAGTATTATATTATGACATTTGGTGCTAATGATTGGGAATATTTACAGGTAACCATGATTCTTCATGAAGTCCTCAGATTATATCCGCCAACTATCGCTCTGTATAAACATACATACCAAGAAACAAAGATAGGAAATCTCTCTCTTCCAGCAGGGGTAGATCTTACACTGCCCTTATTACTCACCCATCGTGATCCTGAGCTATGGGGCAGTGATGCAGAGGAATTTAAGCCTGAAAGGTTCTCTGGAGGATTATCAAAGGCTTCGAAAAATCAACTAGCATTCTTCCCTTTTGGGTGGGGTCCCAAAACTTGCATTGGCCAACATTTTGCACTGATGGAAGCAAAGGTGGCATTATCCATCATACTACAAAATTTCTCCTTCGAGCTCTCGCCATCCTACGCTCATGCCCCCAATACTGTCATGGCTCTTCAACCCCAACATGGAGCTCCCATCATATTAAAGGAAGTTTAGATCGCGAATCAGGACACTGAAGCTCTAAGATGTTCTCAGAGACCTACTAAAAAAGTAAGAAATGTCATGCCGTGATTTATGTCACCGGAGAAATATTTCTCAACAAAACCGTTTACTGATTTTTTTATGATCAGAATTTCTTTACACGCAGAATCTCATGATTCTGAAAATTTGTGATTATTCATTTCCTTGTGTAAAAATAATTATGAAATTTGTTTGTTTGTTTTACATCATGTATGGATGTTCTGGCACCAACAAATTCATTTTAAAGGATGAAATAAATTGCTCTGCAAAAGAACATGGCTTAACAAGTGGATATACTACAAGTCAGCCATTCCATCTAACATCGAGTCCACATCTGGGGTTATGATGACACGCTTATCGAGCTCCCCCAAAGTACAACAATGCTTTTCTTCTTCGTTAATGGCAACAACATCTTGTGCAAATACACAATCCAAACCTACCGAAACCTGCATAAATCATCAAAATATCATACATATTATAATTGTTTCTTCTCTGAGTATGTTGTTTACAGCAGCAAAACCATTTCCAGTTCTTAACATAAAAGAAATAACATTTTTCCTTTTCTTTTTCTTGCCTCGGAGAGGTTAAGGACGATGACAGAGCATTTTTATGAGTTACATACATAAATTCCAAGTTATATCCATGAAATATGCCTACTCACATCACAAAGGTTGTCACCAAGCTTCAGCTTGACAGCACCACTCCTGTAAACTAAAATTTTACCCATAAATCCTGCTGGCAACTCATCCAAACTACAGGCCTTCTGCAAAAGTTCTCCACTCTTTGTTGGTTTAGAAGTATCCGCCATCTCACTGCCAGCTGTATTAGGTAATTGCTTTATCATAGGCATGCTTGCAGGTAATTGAAGAAACAACATAGTTTCCTTGCCTTCCTGCAAAGTACTCCATTTTCATTATGCCCATCATTCTAATAATAGTAACAATGTAATTTTTGTATAGCATTACCAACCGTTAGACCAAGCTCTACAGCAGCATTTGTGGAGCATTCATCATAGTTCAAGCTTTCTGAGGCCTCATCAAATTCCTCTTGATCAAGATGTTCTGCATGTCAGAGGAGCAAGATAATGTATAAAAGTACTAGGAAGGTTGGTAACTTCCCCATTTATAGAAGAGGAAGAAAGCACACAAGTCCACCTCAGTGCTCATGAGATGTTATCATTACCTAAACAACAGCAGACCAAAAGCTTATTGAGCATAGTGGTCCTTGCTCGTACAATTTTAAGAAATTTTCTGACTAGGTTAAAGCACTCTCATTAGGTTACTCCTTGAAAGTCGAAAGGCATTTTATCCAAAATGATTACCTGGATCCCCCGAGTATGGTCTCCTTAAAGGAAGTGTTACAGGATAATTGGTATAATAATCCTATAACAACACAAGCAGAAGAAGGCAACTCAAGAAAAGAGTATGATAGACAATATCAAAACTTCAGAGTGGATAATCAGTCTTAGAACTTGAATGATAAAGAAACTGCATCAGCTGCCACCTACCCATGGTTCTTTGTATTCTTTCTCCACTCTACGCATAGCACCTCCAGCTGCAGAAAAGCAGATTGAAGTCAAATGCAGCACCAAGCATCATTATAGCAGCATATTCACACTTAGAAAAGCACTTGCCATTAGGATATGAACTATGATGTGTGCTTACACCCTTGGGAGCACCATATGACCTCATTGAAGGTGATGAGCCTCCATAGCCAAATGCCACATGTGCCGGTCCAGCTTCAAAAAGGAAGAAAGGATTTAAGCAATGTTGGTTCAAGAGCTTAAACATATATAATCTCTTGACAGAGGATGCAGCAATACAGAAATAGTCAATCTATGCAAAAGTAGGCCTTGAGGACTACGTTACAAGTATGCAATCAGTTTGAACTTCAAACCAGAACCAACGTGGTGATAGCAGAGCAGTCGTGAGAGAGGATGTTTAACATTTTCTTGATTAATTGTACTACGGTCAGCTTTGTACTAGTGCTTTTCAAATGCAAGGGACACAAGAAAGTGCTAAAGAAACTTAATTGAGGCAAACAACCTTTCAACACGTTTCTTCGCACAATTCCAACTCATAAAATAATACTACAAGGATAGTACGAATATCATGCATCCAGTAAATTATGCTACATTACATAAATATCCTGCAAATCAATGACATGAAATAAATAATCAAAGCCAAGATGAACAAAATCAATAGAAACAAATGAAAGGAGCAACTTTTCCATTTCGGATTTCAAATAAAAAACATATACCGGATTACAAACGTCTCACTTCTACACTTCGAAAATGCTAAAAGAACAGCTTACGTACCTTTCCTTTCAAATTTAGGCTTTACGTTGACAGAAGATTCCTACATATAACGAAGCAATCATCTTTCATAAAACAGAGCACTAACAATGATGATTTAACCGACAAAACTTCCTAACCATGAAGAATCAAACAAATGTGATGGGAGAGCACAAATACATTAAACCGGCGTAATAGTTCCTCAGCCTGAGCAGCATCAACGGCATCTTCAACCTTTTCACTGAAACGGTCAACAACATTTTGATACACAGTAATGCGAAAAAAGTCGCAACCAGCACCAATTTGTAATATTCAATCCAAACACAGTATCTTGCTTTATGATAAAAAGACCGCGAGTTTTTACACTTTGGTGACGACAGTCTTTTGGTCTCTGCGTGGAGGAACTTTTGGTGCAAACCTCACCTACATTAAATTCCAAACCAATCTTTTTTTAATCAAAACCCGCGTTGGAAATCCTCCAAACTTGGGATCATTTAGAATCTTAAGAAAGGCTACTTATATACCTTCCTAGGTGCATTGGCGGTCGTGGTTGCTAAAGAGTCTGGATCCATGGCAAAATCAATAATCAGATGATCAAAAAAGTTAGGAGCAGTCACGTTATTGTTGGTGAACTCTTCATGTACTGCGGAGTTGAATGTAGTTTGGGATACACGGCAAGCTGAAACCAAAAGAGCGCTTGTGGAGGCTGAGAAAAAGGAGAACGTGGAGGTTTTAGGCGTCCTGCAAAAATACTGTGAATACTAGAGGATGGTCAGTCACGGAGGCTTAGGGCCTTAGGATTTTAGGCCCAAAATGCTTCACCAAGATCAATGCAACTAAAATATGAGTTTAAGTTTTTTATATAAGGCTTAGGGCCTTAGGATTTTAGGCCCAAAAAGCTTATCACGATTAATGCAATTCAAATGTAATTAAGTTTTTTATATGTACAAAATTTTTTTACGCTAATAGGTTTAGGTCATGTACGAATTCAAATTTGAAATTAAAATCATACATATTTTACATTAAAAAAAAATCACTATACTATTAGAATGTAAAAAATTAGCTCTTAAAGTATGACACCACAATTTTGATGATGATTATCTTTAACGAAAAGAACTTAGTGAGTTTCTTACCCGAAAAAAGAAAGAATTAAAAAAAACAAGAATGGAGCTCGTGAGGTGGCAATATTATGTTATCTACAAGTGTTAATCTAACTTTTCAACCGTGTTGCGATCATTATTTGACATTCACAAACTAGTTTAACTTGAAACTCTGTGATGGAATTCTTAGTGTGGACCATTATCAAGCCTTCTCTTCTTGAAAGAAGATATGATATAACATCCTATGGGAGAAGAGATCGGTCATTCATATTTTCATTGTTTTAACTCTCACACTCATAACGTAGATTCTTTTCATAAATCCAACATTTTTTCATTGTTTTAACTCTCAGACTTTTAACATAGATATGTTGAAAGTTTTCTCACATTTAGTTGTGCTCTTAACTCGTAGAGTTTGCACTCAAATGGCGCATATTTCGGATTCAAAACGAGCTTTTCACTTGTTTGGTCTCGTTCAGCTGTGACAATTCTGTTTTTGGTAGAAAGCTATATTTTCTAGATACCAGCCACAAGGTTCTTGGAACTTGAGAGAGGATAAGCCACTTCATTTCTTCGGGATTTAGCAAAGATCAGACGGTTTGAAGGTATGATTCTTGATCTAGCTTGTTTTACCCCTTTCCCGGTGGAAAGTAAGGCACAAGAGTTCCCAGCTACATGTAGCAAGGCAAGATGGATGCGTGAGTTTCGAGTGGCCCTCAGATCCAGCCTTTATTGAAAGTTGGAGAAAGAAGGCGTGATAACTCATGGAACAAACTCAAGGTCATTTGGGAGTGGGCCGTTTTGAATCCCCCTTGGTACACCATGTTCATGATGTTGCTAACCACTGGATTTCAGCTTTTCTGTATGATAAATTAAGTAAATATCAGAAAAGAAAAGATGTGATATCAAGGAAGCACTAGAGAACTGCCACATGAAGATGCCCATTAGTAGTATTAAACTCGTATACAAAGTCTCTAATTTCTAGCTGCTTGTGCGGATTGAGCCGTGGCTATCATTTGAGCCATAATACTAGCATATTGTGCTGCCGTGTGTTGTGAACTGTATTCATCTGACAGGCCATATTCTGCAAAGTTGGGCTCAATATGCACAAAATGACCCGGCAAGGATCTTTTTGAGAGAGCTTCCTGCCATATATCAAAGAACTCGCCCATGATTTGGTGTGATTTTTCCCATGATGAAATAGGTAAATACTCCATCTGCCAAAATTTTTTTAAAAAAAAAAAAAAGGAAAAAGAAAAAGAAAGAAAGAAAGAAAGAGGGTCATGGTTACCAACATATCTGTCATATCAAATTCATTGCTGATACACAAACCGCTTCGTATAAGATGCGGTAAACATGATGTTCTGAAGCATTTAGGACAGATAAGATATTCACCACAAAAAACAAAGATATTCATAGCATATGAACTAAGAAATGCTAGCAAAAGACACAGAAAATTTATTGGTACAGAAGCTAAAAGTTGGCTTCTTTTCAAGAGTAAAAAAATTTTGACTACTTTTCAATTCCTAAAAAGCACTGCTTTGTTTCGGACAAAACTTACGAGACCTATGATGTAGATACTGAAATATCATTTCATAGTAATTAAGCATTCATCAATAATTTCGTGTTGTTTTTCAATTTTCTTACTTATGATGCTTATAATTGTTTGAGTCCTAACTGTATGGTCCAAGTCAGATCAGTGACATCCAACATTTTGCTCGTTGCACTCTGCAAATTAAGATAACTACTAGGCTCTGATGCATCCCTCTCTCATGCGCTCTAACTTTGTTTTTGTGGCTTCTATTCTAGCTGAGCTATGCATTCATAGGTTGGTTATTGACCAGTGCAAGAAAGATGCAAGTCAATGTCTAGATTTTACCAAGTGAAAAGTCCCAAGGTCAAGAGCTTCCTAATGTTTTTACTGTTAATTACTCAGAAGACTAGCAGTTCTTAATTTTATTGTGATAACTAGTAATTTGTTCATCTTGTCTACTTTTTAGACGATTGAATTCTGGTGAACCACAATTCCTAATTTCAA
Organism: Coffea humblotiana; assembly: GCA_023065735.1. Taxonomy (NCBI): domain Eukaryota; kingdom Viridiplantae; phylum Streptophyta; class Magnoliopsida; order Gentianales; family Rubiaceae; genus Coffea; species Coffea humblotiana. The sequence continues at coordinate 9,069,041 of CM041213.1, forward strand.
GTTCTCAATTGTTAATCAAAAGGTCAAAAGTAAAGCAAAGAGTTACACATAACAATTTCAGAATTATTGATCATTGTGGAACTCAACCCACAAGAATCATCAGCAAAATCAAAATCTTTTGAGTTAACTCTCATCAGAGTGAAGATTTCACACTTATTTCTCAAAAAAAGGAAAAATCCATAACAAATCCCCCAACCCCCAAAGTCCAAACAGAAGGAAAATATTAACTGGCAAAGCCAAGCATTGTGGGTCAAAGAACAGAAACTTAAGGGGAACATCAACAACTTATCACTTTAGACGGCTTTAAACTTCGATCAAAAGTGACAAACAGCAAGATCGTTGTACAGTAAAGTTCGTTAGGTCTATAACAACCATACTTGCAATTCTAAGTAGAGCTAATTACCTCCATAACAATTCCCCTCAAACTTTCAGAGTGGATTGGAACAACTTTCCCCACACGTAACTGGAAGTCTCCTAGTTGATACTGAAAGCCCTGCGTTTATTACAGTCAATTGTTTAGTGGTAAGTATACAAGACAAATATGTGTGCAATGTGCTCGACAAGATTAGAGGCATTTTCAGCTGCAAGCTCAGCTCCTTATACTGTCAATGGTTCAATCTATCTAGTTAATCATTCAAAGCACCCTCCTTTACTGAGCACACACAATTGCACAGCTTTAGTTGGCCTAGAAAATGGCGATGAGAGAAAAAATGGAATCAAGCTTCAAAATTGTAATGCTGGAGGAGCTTTCTAATGGGGCGGACAAAAATAATTTTGCCCTGTAACCTAATACATATTTGGATGAAGATCAGTCAGATACAAGAAAAGACCATTCAAGTTCTTGAACTATCACGTATTTTTGTTGCATTCTTTTTAACCATTCTGCAGTTAAACTTTGCTTCAACCATTTGCCTATCCCTCTCCCTCTTCTCCATTCACCCCACCCCCCCCCCTTCTTCCAAAGCCATGTAGTGAATATGGTCTATCAAGACACAAAATTTAAGAGCAGATAAAATAGTGAAATGAATATCTTAAAGTTGACAGACCTCAAAATTAAGCGCTACCCTTGTTTTGTATGACTGCAGTTTTTCCATAATTGTCTGAATTGTAGAATCTGCCTCAACAATCAACCGCTGCCCTCTTATCACAAGGTAATACTTATTGGGCTGCTCTTGGAGTGAAATCCCCAAAAAATCACGAGGAAATTCCATCGCATTCGCTTGTTCTACCATATATGAACCCACGAAAAATATCAGAAATCTCAAATCCCAACCCAATAAAAATAAAAGAGATAATCGAATCCGCAGCTCTATTTATAACGTCACCAACGCGAAACAGGAAATACAACAACGAGAAAGCCCTTAAGAAAATTACCTCTAACCATGGGTTTATAAAAGCTGAGAGTAGCTTTCCACCTTCCTTCCTTGACCCCGTTAATGCCCTCCACGCACTGAGACACTTCTGTGAGAATTTGGGTGTTCACTGTTGTGCCTGGATTAGGCTGCCAGTGCAAAACCCTAGAAAACAACCAAAAAAAAAAAAATCAAACATTCAAGTTGATCTGCAAAAGCTCAGTCATGGTATATAATCTTTTGTGCACTACAACAACATCTAGTGAGTTACCAATTGAAAACAGGGAAGAATGCTAGTTCATACATGGGATTTTTGCTTACCATTTGATGGGCATGGCGGAATCAGTAACTGTTGCCTGAAAGAATTTGATCCGTTGGAATAATTTCTTGGGCTTGTTTTGCACTTTCTTCCACCGAGTTTAGTGAGAACAAAATTACATCGAGGCTATGGCGGGTGGAAAAATGTTGAGCGGACAACCCGAGCCAATTCAAATAGTAGGCTTTGCCTTTTAACTAGTATTGAGTTCGAACTCGACCTTAGATTAGCTCGATTGGAGTTCTGCTGATTTGTTGAAGGTTCAATAGAGTTGGCACTATCGGGTATGTCCTAAATTCGAGTTTCACTAACCGTCAATTTATTCTCATTCCAACTGAAATGTGAGTTATTAGTTATTTATCCTATTATGTACGAGTTACCAGTTAATACTGTAGTAGTGTTGAGTTATCGTGCATGTATTCTTGTATTGATTCTATCATGTGAGTTATTTGCAATTATTATTATAATTAAAAAAGAGAAATATAATATTATTTGCACCCCTTTTTATGTTATTTGTATTATCGCCATTCATCTTATCATATATAATTTAATAAATAAAAATTATAATTAAAATGATATTGAAAGTGCGATTAACAAGAATGGAGCATAAATATCATTTCTTTTAAAAAAAATAGATATACATGTCGATTTGAGTGTGAATATATGCACACGTTGACGGATTTAAGTTCCAAGTATGAGTGACAACCAAATCTCTTGAAACTCAATCTACAAATGAATTGTTCATAAGCCATTTTAAATTGATTGCAATTCCAACGACATTATTAAGGAATTAATGAACCACAAAAAATAGTATAATAATTATCTAATGAACATGAATCAATGTAAAATTATACCATTCCAGCCACTGATTATGAAAACATAAAATTATTATTGAATTATCTAGAGTTTGCTGATTGAAGTTTTGACAAGATAAAAGACAAAAACAAACAAGTAATAAAATGATTAAAATCTATGAACACACGAATGCATGAAGTTACTCTTATAAATTGGAATTGAATGTTTTGTTGAGGACATTTAGCAAAACAAAAAAACAATAAACCATTCGAGACCGGGGGCTTGTTCAAACCGTTTGAGTTATTCAATTGGGTTAATTAGCCAAACACCTTAACCGAAACTAGAAAGCCGAAGTATAAAATCCCCATCAACTAAAATCGCGGTCTATACCCCCTTGTTCATCCCCTGCTCCTGTTAATCACTACTGATACTGATAGTGTTCTAATTTCTAAACAAAATCCTTCACCGGCACATATGTCTTGATTCTTGAGGTTTTGGCTTTCACTAAAATCAAGTCTCCACTCCACTCACTCACTCACTCCTCGCTGCCTCCTAGGGTTCTAAGCAATCAGTAATTTCCTTCTTTTCAATTGAATTATGGTAACTTGGCAAAATTGATCCGACAGCAAGTAGAAATATAGTGCTGATATAGAAAAATCAATATACCGATCAAAATGGCGTGTGTGTACATTCCGGTGCAGAACTCGGAGGAGGAGGTTAGGGTGGCGCTGGACCAGCTTCCCCGTGACGCCTCCGACATCCTCGACATTCTCAAGGCCGAGCAAGCCCCTCTTGACCTCTGGCTCATCATCGCCGTATGTAACACAAGTTTATTTATTTATTTATTTATTGTGTTACAAGTTTCTCTGTTTAGAGATTGAATTCTACTTTTTCGAGTTTAATTTCAGTCATTCGATTAGCTTTTCTTCATGCAAGTGTATGTGTTATATCTCGAGTGTGTCGAGGGGAATGGGTTATATCCGATACCAGTGGTGACAATGAGAGCTCAATCCTGGCAGTGGCCCAGGAGAAGGATAGTTTGATAAAAGGTTGGGAGTTCAGGTAATTCAACAATATCTGTCTCGCCCTTATCCTGGTCTATTTGTCCAATTCTTCCCTCTCTTGGGACATTGGCAATCAAGGAAAGGTAATCCGGGTCCGAGGAGAAGTCATTCTCTTAGGTCTTAGACGCCTATAAATAAAAACTGAAAGGAAAAAGAGGCCTTAGGACCGCGGGGGACAGGGACAAAGAATTTCATAGAGGAACGCCAAGGCCTGACTGACCTCGATCAAATGTCGATGCTTACACTCAGCAGTGTGTCAAATAGCCTTTGTGTTGATCCAATCACCGAGGTAGAAGAAGGGTGCTTTTTTGGGTTAAGATAGATTATGGAAAAAATCTTTTTTTCTTTCAATAGGAAATTAGTTTGACCCTTTATAGGGGAATTATTCTTTAGAAAGAACCTCTTGTGCGCTAGCATGGGCTGCTCGCCTTCTTAGTTATAAACCGCCAATTAGAGGTGGCAAAATGGATATATGGATCATAATTGGTTTCACATAAATGGCTCATGGATTAAATGGTTCAATCCGTTTAAATCCATATAATAAATGGTTGTATATGGATTGGATCCAAATGGATGATGGATATCCAACTATCCATTTAAAATCTATTTAACTAACACATAGGTAATTTCTTCACCTAACATGTAGTTTAAAATGATGCTCCTAAGTTAATAGGATGAGTTCTGATAACTAAGAAGAATAAAAATGGAAAAATAAAGTAAATAAAGCATGTAAAAAATTGGAATACGCTGATTGAGAAGAAAACTTTGACCGCGTGAGTTGGAAGAGCTGAACAGCATCTTGGACTGGGAGTATTTACTCAGCATCATAAGAAACATTAGTACTACCAAAACATGCTGGGTTTGCTCATTATTTTCTTAAATGGATTTAGATGGATTACGTGGATTATCCACTTAAAACCATCAAGCCAATTGGTTTTATTTGGATGTCCATTAATGTCCATCTAAATTTTTTTAGTAATCCAAAACCATTTAAGTGAGATGGATATGGATGGAAATTGCCACCTTTAGTTTGATTGTTTGGGCCAACTCTTAATCTTTCATGCTTAAATTTATTTTATGATTAAATATGGCATTTTGGGTGATATGTTTGCCTGAGCTGCTCACTTATGTGTATATGTAGGTGTAAGCAATTTGAAGAGTATCCTCTGAATCCTGTCGCCTTGTAGGAGGAATATGCTGAATTAATTGGGTTTTGGATTCTGAAGTTTGAGGTTCCCCCGCCCCCCTTAAATGGAATATTGTTATATTTGATTGCATCTTCTTGGGTTTTGCTGAAAGGTGGGTTATTGAAATAGTAAGTTGTACTTGGGGCTTTAGTTGTTTGTTAAAATGGGGGAAAAGGTCAGCAGATGCGTTTATGTATCCGTTGGTGGAAGTTCTGATCTATTCTGACATGCTCATGAGGAAATGTCTTTTAGTAACCAAAAAATTTTGCATATAATGTTTGGCAATGTTGTAAATACATTAGTGTCAGATTATGTGCATTGATGTTGAGGTCGATTGTTTGTTAGAATTGGGCGAAAAGTTAGGGGATGTATGCATGTACGTATTGGTGGAACTTCTGCTCATGAGGAAATGTTCAACTAACCAAACCATGTTGCATTTAGCACGTGGCAGTGTTGTAACTGCATTATCAGCAAATCATGTGAATTGACTGTGACATCGTTTATCTTGGATTCAAGGTGCTTGTTTGTTTATGTATTTGGACTTATTGGCTATTTTGTTCTGAGTATTTGCTTTTTGGACAGAGGGAGTACTTCAAACAAGGCAACATTGAGCAGTTTCGCCAGATACTGGAAGAAGGATCTAGTCCTGGTATATATCCTTCATTTTACGTTATGGATTTATTGAAGAATATGATCTTATGTATTAACTCGTTAACATCTATTTCTCATGTGTTCACATAAAACCTTTTTTGGCACAGAAATTGATGAATATTATGCAGATGTGAGGTATGAGAGGATCGCGATCCTCAATGCTTTAGGTGCATATTATAGTTATCTTGGAAAAATCGAGACGAAGCAGAGAGAAAAGGAAGACCATTTTATTATGGCAACACAGTACTACAATAAAGCGTCAAGAATAGACATGCACGAGCCTTCTACCTGGGTTGGAAAAGGTAAACATCCTTTTCGATTGGATCTTGTTATCCGTTGGATCCTTTGGCATTTATAAGTGATTTTTTATAGTTGCTTATATGCAATAACGTCTTTCCATGATCCCAGTGATTGGGGAATTTTTGGTAAAATCTACTACTTTCAATTGAAGTGGAGGGCGGGTTTTGGTGAAAAAATTATTAATGTAAGACTGATGAGAGTGGTTCTTATTATTAATGTAAGACTTTTAGCAAAAGACCATAGTAATAATTACAGATCTCATCTAATAGGACTGGCAGGTGTGCATTCCATTCAATGTTACCTTAGGAGAGGCACCGGATAAATGATCTTTAGCCCCTCCTGGTTGAAGAATATAGTCATGTCTGCTGTACTTTATGCCTTTTTTTTTTTTACTTTGACTAATTCTGACTTCAGTCTGAGAGTGTTGTATTCCCAGTATGTAACTGCATTATGTCAAGCAGAGACATTTGATCTGCATGGAAGTTATTTGGCAATGCTCCAGAAGCACTTTTTTGTTCGTTACCTATTTAGTACTTGAGATGTCATAATTTTCCTATTTCCTTCAAAAGCTCTAGAATTCATTTTTCTGTTTGTATGGCCAATAAGCTACATTAAGGGGCTGTTTCCGAAGTTTTACTTAATCGGATGAGTACTTTTTCAGTTGCAAAGCTTGAAAATTAGGAGAATTTGCATTGATATGTGAGAGTCTATGGGCTTGAGGCGGAGAGCTGAATACATGATTTTTTCCTGAAGTTTGGTTTTCTGTGCTAAATAGCTGAATACGTGATTTTTTCCTAACAGTTGATTCCTCTGAGCTCTTTAAAGTTTGGTTTTCTGTGCAGTAAGGATTTTAGAATATCTATTTTTTAGACATCAGTGTGAAAATTAATTAAGGTGGAGTTGATCTATGACTAAGCTCTTCAACATTTTTCCTTATGGGAGAAGTTTATAGATTGTGCTTTCATATCTCCAGCTGAAAGCTTGTCAAGATGGGATACTGTGCCATCTTAGTGGCTTTCTATGTTGTCAATTGTCTGCCTTATTGCAGTTCAAAGATGAAGAATAGAGTCAAACCTTAAGGAGATCTTGGTGGCCTTCTTTGCTGTTGATTGTCTGCCTTACTGCAGTTTAAAGATTAAGAATAGACCCAAACCTTGAGGAGACATAAATGCATCTAATCTCTCCGTATTCGTAATCTGGATTCTCTTAGAATTCTAAAATCTGTTTGTGCTGCTTCTCTGCAGGCCAACTTTTACTGGCCAAGGGTGATGTAGAACAAGCATTCGCTGCCTTCAAGATTGTATTGGATGGAGATCGCGATAATGTTCCTGCTCTTCTTGGTCAGGTATTTCTTTCTCCACTTGGTTTCAAAGGTTTATGTATTGATTCTCTAATTGTGCATGCTTATAAGCATCCATATGCATCAGAATCATGAACTTTCAGATTGGGTGATCCACATGCATCAGATACATGAACTCTTGGAGTTAGTGACTGTATTTTGTTGCTGCATGTTAGAGCATCTAGGCAGTGGTGCAGCTTCTGATTTCTTTTTGTCAACTAGGAATTGATCTTATTATGGAGGAGTTTGTTTCTGCAAAATAACTATAGTTCTGCTGGTGAACCTTATGTTTTGATATCGTCTGACATTTGCCAGAGAAATGTATTGTTTTGTAGGAATGATTTCTTTTTCCTTGTTCTCTTCAGCTTGTGCCATATGCTGTTATCTTTTCATTTTTATTTTTGCTCTTTTCTCTTGGTTTTATATTTTCGTGTGGTGCTATGGTGGATATAGGGCTGCAGCTAATAAAAGTTTGTCATCGAGGCAAATATTCATGTGTCTTTGTGGCAATGAACCAGCCTTTATATCTTGCAGGCATGTGTCCACTTCAGCCGAGGACGATATTCTGATTCATTGGAGTTATATAAGGTTTGTCAATTGCCACTTTATGATGTTTGCGTTACAACTTTACGGCTTCTGAATCAGGGACACAACTGGTGGTAGGTGGGGAATGTTGTAGCAGCTTGTTCTTCCAATTGAAATGTATTGTTCCCCAAAGAGGACTAATAAAGATTTTTTTTGCTTCTTGTGAAGAGGGCCTTGCAAGTTTTTCCTCAGTGCCCTGCTGCTGTAAGGCTTGGAATAGGTCTTTGTCGCTATAAATTAGGTCAAACGGAAAAGGCAAAGCAAGCATTCGTACGCGTTTTGCAGGCAAGTATGCAGAACATCTGCGCCGGAACAATTTACCATTGTATAGCTACATGTCCTGATAATGTTTTCACAATATGACAGTTAGATCCAGAAAATGCTGAAGCTCTTGTTGCTCTTGGTATTTTGGATTTGCAAACTAAGGATGGTGAGTCTTGTCACTTAGTAGACTTTCAAATGTTCATAAGATATGTAATACTCTTGGATTTTATGCATAGCAGCTTGTAGACGCTTTTGGCAGGGGTAGATTTCCTGTCATAAATTACAGAACTGATGTAAATACTGTTTTTTGCTATTTATGTCAGAAAATCGCTTTTCCATCAACTGCTGCATTTGTGTACTAGATAAACATATTCTTTGTTTGTTGAAACATTGTCGTTTTAATTGCTAACTCTTTTTTTAACTGTATCTGTGCAGCTGCCAACAGTAGGTTGGGAATGGTGAAAATCCAAAGGGCATTTGAAATATATCCCTATTCTGCGATGTCACTGAATTATCTGGCAAATCATTTCTTCTTTACTGGCAAACATTCCACAGTCGAGAAACTGACAGAAACGGCACTTGCTGTGACTAATCATGGTCCAACTAAGTCACATTCTTATTACAATCTGGCGCGATCATACCACAGCAAGGTCTGTGACATTGTTGCTGATGTCTTTTTAATTCTCTTATCCATTTGCAATGTTCAATTGTTTTCTGTATGAAACATATTGAAAAATAGTTGAGGGAAATGTCTATTTCCCCATCCAAATCAAATTTGTTCCTTATTCTCTGACTTTAAGCTACATATGCTGGTCCACTATATTCTACGATAATACAAGACGGTAAATACATAAGTGGGTACCATCTTGTAAGACCTGTTTTAGACTGAACATATTTGCCAAGATACGCTTATAGTTTTGTCCTCATATGGAAGTGTGAGAATTATAGATAGTATCTCTGCCTTATGTGAGTTATTTTTTTGGGGAAATTGGTGTGTTACCCTACAATGCCCCCCTACAATGGCCTACTGTCGCAGCTGTATAAATGCAATAAGTTTATATCTTTCTTCCAATTGTAATTGCTCTGTAGATCATATATCTATTATGGATCCAACATCTCTCGTCCAACAGATTCAAATGAGTCAAGAAGGGGTTTCTGACTTGTACAGGAAAACAACCATTTTGAGTGGATATATTATTCATTCACATCTATAGCACTTTTATGCATCTGAACTTGCATGGTTCTGATGCTTGTGAAAGATTTTGTTTCCTGTCTTTCTTTCTTCATCTGATCGTACATCTTTTATTCTTCCATTCCAGGGTGACTATGAAAAAGCTGGAATGTACTACATGGCTTCTGTGAAGGAGATTAATAAGCCTCATGAATTTGTGTTACCTTATTATGGTGTGTTGTTTTCCTGCACTATCTAATTTTATCAAAATTTGCTAACATTTTGTGTCCTAATGTCATGCCTCGTGGTGAGGGTGGGGTGGGAGGAGTTATGGGCTGAATAAAGCAGGAATTGTGAGGGATGATGCATACAGTGGGGTTCTTACCTGCTCTAACATGTCTGAACTTGCTTGTCATCTTATGGGTGTTCAAATGAGTGTTGCACTTGCATTAATGAGCCTAATGGAGGATGCTTTGTCATGCCATGTGAACATGCAGTTTGAGTTCCAAAAATCATGCTTGCAATTTTAAAATGTTTGATGAATATATGCATTTGTCTTATTGATGCCTCTTGTGTAACTTTTTTTTTTCATTTTGAAAATTTGATGATATTATGTGCCTAATGATTTTGGCTCGTGACACTTTTACTTGTTAAACTAGGTTTGGGACAAGTTCAGCTGAAGTTGGGTGATCTTAAGAGTGCCCTGGCAAATTTTGAAAAGGTCCTGGAAGTTTACCCTGATAATTGTGAGGCGCTAAAAGTGAGTCAATGTAAATTAGCCCTGCAATTGAAGTTAGATGTGTTCTTCGTGTTTCTTCATTTGTTCTAATGGTCTCTGGCTTATGTTTGATGTAGGCTCTTGGGCACATTTATATCCAGCTTGGTCAAACTGAGAAGGCTTATGAATTTATCAAAAAGGCTTCTAAAATTGATCCTCGTGATCCTGAGGTTGTTATTGGGAAGTCTTGGTCAAATCATGCAGTTGTTCTTGTTATATGGTGTTCTACATTATTGTCTGTGAGAAAAATCTGATGGAGCAACAAATTTTGAATTATTTTAGTGCACGTTACTTTTCCAGGTTTTATGCAAACACAAATTCTGTAGTTGCATGTTTCTTCGAGTATGTTGTCTAGGATATGGAAATTCATTATGGATTATGTGGTAGAGTACACTCTTGTATGTTACTTGAGTGTTACTCTTTGCCTGTCTATACTTGCCATTTTAAGTTTCCTCATTAGAATGTTAACAGACATTAGCTTGAAACAAAATATACATTTGATGTATGATGGGTATCAATCCAAAAAGAACAATATATGGTCCGTTTCAAGGAATGGATGACCCAAGCAATCAGAAAATGATGCAAAAAGCTAAGTTTAGATGCCATCAATTTCTAGCAAGTGTGTGTTAACTGACAAAGTTGGCATTCTTTTCTTCTTGCTTGATTCTCATGCGTGGCCATGTTAAGGATGACTCTTGTACTTTTTCTTGACATGCTTTATCAATTTTTGTGAGAATTGGTAGAATATCCTCCTATTATCCTGCTTTGCCTGATGCATATTTACTGATAGATTGAGCACTTTGTATATGTTTACAGGCTTTTCTAGATCTGGGGGAGTTATTAATTTCCACTGATGCTGGTGCTGCTCTGGATGCGTTTAAAACTGTAAAGTTTTTTTGGCTTCTTTCAATTTTTAAACATGTCAATTGTTGCTTTTGTGAACTGGTATCAGAATGCCATGTCTTCTTCCCAGAATATAAGGCTAATAAAATATACTGAGTGCAATAATACTATACGGTGCCAGCATCTTATCGAAACTCCAAAATGTAAACTTTTGAGACCTCTTGCGAGGACATGATAGAGTAAGAATTGTGTCTTTTCTTTTCTAGTCTTGTTTCTAGGTGATAGTTGCTTATGATTGCACATTCAAAATTTCCTTCTAAGGTTACAAAAATAATATAAAAAATCAATTGTTACTTCTAAGATGCCAAAAACTGCAGATGTGGTTTACATTTTCAATTTCATTTGTATGTGAAGGGACACTGCTTGCTGCAGTTACTGGTGTTAATATGTTGGCGCATATATCCCGTAATTTAGTGATATTGAAAGTTTGTTAGATATTGTGTGTCGCATGTACTGCCTTCGTTTCCCTTTCACAAGTCAAATGAGGACCTGATTCGGAAGCATTTTCTTTCATTTCTGCACATAAGCCTTCATAACTGAGAAGTATGGACATAAATTTCTCCAACACTCCCTCTAAAAGCCAAAATTAAAAAAAAAACATATTATCCTTCTTTCTTTCCCACCTTTTTAGCAGTAGCCAAAATTAAAAAAACTTATTTTCCTTCTTTCTTTCCCACCCTTTTAGCAGTAGATGTGAGATCTAATATTTTCTTAAATGATCATTCTCACAGGCTCGTAATCTATTTGAAAAGAGAGGGAAAGAAGAAGAGGCAGACGAGAAGAAAGGGGGAGAAGTGCCTGTAGAGCTTCTGAACAGCAGTGGTGTTCTACATTTTGAGAGGGGAGAATTTAAGGTTTGTTTTCCTTTGACAGTGTTATGGTTTTACTTAAATGCAAGAAGAAACACCTGCTTTGGATGTGGTAGCAGATTCCAATAATTGCATCCCAAGTACTTTTCTAAGAACTCAATTATCGTGTCTTATCAACTTCCAGCTTGCTGAACAAGCTTTCAAGGATGCTTTAGGCAATGGCATATGGCTTAGTTTTCTTGAAGCTAAGCCACAGCTTGTTTCCAAGGATCAAGAAGCAGCAGATACCAATACAAAAGCTTCAAGCAGTGAAGGAATACAAAATCCTCGCCATGAAGCAAAATCCAATAATCTCAAAAGTGCACAATACCCAATTGATGCCACTGCATCTGTACATCTGTACAAAGACTTTAACTTGTTTGTTCGACTTGAAGGACAGGGTATTCCTGTTGAAGTTCCTTATAATAAAGTTTCAACATTATTCAACCTGGCTAGATTGTTGGAGCAGTTGCATTCCATTGAAACGGCCAGCATTTTGTACCGACTAATTCTATACAAGGTATGAACTCTTGCCAATTTCAAGATTTGTGGAATAACTAAAAGGTGAATTTCATGCTTAAATTGTTTCTTAGATGATAGGAAAAGGTTATACACCTAAGGCTTTCATTTAATGTATATCTGTAACTGTATATCTGTAACTTAAATGAATTAGTTGCGGCTAAGAATTCAACAGGGTGATATTAACTGCATAACAGATTTGGGTTTAAATACTCTTTTTACTTTCTCTCAATGTACTTGACATCATCATGAAAACACAAGTGGATCATCAATGACTTGATTCTCACTCAAGTTTTTACTCTATGGGTAAGTCATCAATGTTGAAATTACCGATCTGTAGCACCCTCTTTCTGTTCTTTGATCAACTTTCATTGCTCAAAGCTTCCTGTTGACAACTGTCGGGATGCCTTTGGTTTGTGCGTATGACATTCATTTCATTTCGTTGTATATACATGATTGATGTATCTATATAAGAATGACAGTATGGGCATTTGGTTACTCTGGGTGAAAGTTGCTTGTTATATGGAGGAATTTGAAAACCACGTCCATTGGTGATTATCCAGTGGTTATGTCGTAGAAAAGAAATATTCATATATTATGAATGAAAGCTAGTAATCTTTACACAAATTAATCCCAATAAACCAACCTTTTAAAGATAAAGTGCCACTGACTTCTCAAAATCAACTTTTCAAAAGTTGCCTTGTGCAATATTCTATGATACAAGTGAAAATGAACCACTTCACTTGAGATAAAGATGTAAAATAACATCTGAATGAAATTTTGTATTTGCATTTTGTCTCTGAAATACCCCTACATTTGTGATTTCCAGTAAGGATTCATTCCAGTTAAACAAACATGAACCTTAGATATATCAATGGATAAGTTGAAAGCTGTGGTATGAAATTAAACAAACAAAAGCTTGTGCTTCATTTCTATGCTAGTGCATCTTAGTTCTTTTTTCCCTTTGTTCTTTGAGAAATATCGATGCTGCGTGTATTTGACTGTTTCCGAGCCCCATTGTTTTCTTAAACTCATGTTAACTGTTTATGGTTGGACTCATATTTGATCAAATTTCTTGTTGTGATTGATATCATTTTAGCGGATTATCCTTCATGGTTCCTCCATTAACCCAAAATTATCTGCTTGCTCTGATTTCATGTGTTATGCATTTGACACTCCCTTAATGTTCTTGATGAACTTTTAAATGACATTAATGATGCTTTTTAATCTGCTTGCATGACAATCAAGTGCTTTTTGTAGTCTTGAAGCGCTTCAACTGATTATCAAATGTCTGATGTATCTTTGAAGTTACAGATTACTCAGGTCTAACCTTCACCTTTTCATCCTTTCTGATTCCATCCTATGGCATTATTTTGCAGTACCCAGAATATGTAGATGCTTACCTGAGGCTTGCCGCTATTGCAAAAGTTCGAAATGATGTTCAAACTAGTACTGAACTGGTGGCTATTTTTGCTCTAGTGCACTGCTAATTTTTTTTCCATATACAGTTGTATATTACTTTTAATGCTTTTATTACAGATTGCAGATGCTCGCAAGGTGGATGAGAAGTGTCAAGATGCATTATTGATGCTCGGTGACCTTGAGCTCAAGAATGATGACTGGGTTAAGGCAAAAGAAACTTTCCGTGCAGCTAAGGACATGGCTAATGGAAATGATTCTTATGCTTCTCTTTGTCTGGTGCACATTTTTCTCATAATTCATTTGTTCTTTCGGTGTTATATTGATTTCTTACTGGTAAAAATGCATATGCACCTCTAAACTTGTGCAACTTTCTGTTGACCTGCATCCGCTTCGGACTTCAAACAGAATTGATCCATTATCTAAGTTTGTTATCCTAATGGTGAAGTTTCTCCTATCTTAAAGTATTTACATATACATATACATATAAGTATAGACATAAATATGTATGTGTGTGTATGCGTGTACATATGTATGTATGTATATTAGTCCTTAAAGTATCGTTTTCAGGCAGTTATGTACGAGGCTCATGCTTTTTCTTGAATATTCAGGGCAATTGGAACTATTTTGCAGCAATTCGTTCAGAGAAAAGAGCACCTAAGTTGGAAGCTACCCACCTGGAGAAGGCTAAAGAACTTTACACAAAAGTATTATTCTGTGCCATATATTTTTATGTTCTATGGCAATTTCATGCTCATAGCAATCTGCTTTGACTAGAGGATTGACACGTGTGATATCTTATGAGAGTTTCGTCATCCTTCCTGTTTACATGTTACCTAATGTTTGCTTGTTAAGGGATCTTGAAATACATGATGACTATAATTTCATTCCGCAGGTTCTACTCCAGCATACTGGTAATCTATTTGCAGCTAATGGTGCTGGAGTTGTATTGGCAGAAAAAGGTCAATTTGATATTGCAAAGGAACTTTTCACCCAGGTCAGGCCAGCTTATTCTACAGTTTTACCTTTTTCAAGCATGCAGTTTAGCTTTGTAAACTTATTAGCCTCTTCGAATTGTAATAGGTGCAAGAAGCTGCAAGTGGAAGTGTTTTTGTCCAGATGCCAGATGTGTGGATAAATCTTGCTCATGTCCACTTTGCTCAAGGGGACTTTGCATTGGCTGTGAAAATGGTTTATTTTTCATTTCACCTGCTTTTGGTTATTAGTTTCATGCTTTAATTGTCTTTATTGCATGCATGTGAAACAATGCTTGTCTTTGCAGTATGAGAATTGCTTAAAGAAGTTTTACTACAACACAGACAGTCAAGTTCTTCTTTATTTAGCACGGACACATTATGAAGCTGAGCAGTGGCAAGACTGTAAAAAGACTTTATTAAGAGCTATTCATTTGGCACCTTCAAATTACACATTAAGGTTTGACATAGGTGTAGCACTGCAGAAGTTTTCTGCATCAACATTACAGAAGACAAAAAGGACTGTGGACGAGGTGCTCCTCTTCTCCATCCTTCAAATGTGTAGCTTTGTGTTGACATATAACTGTGTACCATTTCTCTTTATACTGCTTTGGCTAACTCCAGATGATCTTCTTATCTTTTTATGCTTTGGTTTGAAATGCATGCCAGGTCTACTTTCATAAAAAATGGGCTTGGCTATGAGAAGGTTCATGAGCTAACAAGTTCTGCTATAGTTTTAGAAGCATTGGGTTTTTTCCCTTAGATGATTTTGCTCCCATTGTATTGAATATCACCAGTCTTTGTTCTGAATTTTCTGTTGGATCGTGTCCTTTCAATGTCAAGCACAACCACCATTAACTATAGTATGTGCAACTAGAACAGACATGCTTTATATCTGCATGTATGTCACAGTTGGCATATTCACCAGTGCAAGTTATTTTCATACTCCTCGAAGGAAACTCATTCACTAATGTTATAGGTACGGTCAACTGTCACTGAGCTTAAGAATGCAGTTCGCATATTCAGCCTGTTGTCTGCTGCTTCAAATCTCCACATTCATGGATTTGATGAGAAAAAGATTGAAACTCATGTTGAGTATTGCAAGCACTTACTTGAGGCTGCAAAAGTTCATTGTGAGGCAGCTGAACGTGAAGACCAGCAAAATAAGCAGCGAATAGAACTTGCTAAGCAGGTTAAGGAGGCTGAGGAAAACCGGAAAAGAGCCGAAGAGCAGAGAAAATCTCAAGTACTTGTTTGTTTATTTGTCTCTTTCTTGGTTATCATTATCAATGATTTACTAATGAAAGGTTTTAAAACAGTTGGAGAAAAGAAAACAAGAGGATGAACACAAACAAGTGATGCAACAAGAGGAGCATTTATTGCGCATAAAGGTAGTAATTACTTGCCTATCATCTCCCTCCATAATTTTATGTTGATTTTCTTCCAATATATGTAGTTTGTATTCTGATTTAACGCTAAAGATTCTGGCTTAAGTTATCCATTAGTTTTCAATATCATCATAAATATGGTCTTTACTGGTATTGAAGCAACATGAAGTTCATATTTTTGAGCATTTTATTCACACAAAAATGGAACGTTTTCCTTGGGAAGTGAGACACATAAGGATATTGGCATTCATTATTATCATAACATGCTTCTTTCCTAGTCAATTTCATGGATATTACTTGGAAATTTTGATCACAACTAACTTAAAAGTAGTTTTTCTATGTTTTGGTTTTGCATCACAAACGTTCTTTTTGGTGGAGGTTACAGAATATATTAATAGTAGCATCAGATATTAAGTATATGACTGGTAACTAAATGTTTATTAATGTTGCACTAACTGATTAGAGATTTATGCTTACTGGCACATGTGAAAACATGATGAACTCAGTTTTCATGAAACCAATTAAGGCGGCCCAAACCAAGTTGCCAAGTGTTGGATTTTTGGCAGTGCCACACTTGGATTCCTCAGAAATTTATGCTTGTAGAATGGTTAATGCATGTATTAGTTATTGAAGTTTCAGAATTCTCAGGGCATGTATTTTTTTTGGTTTGTTAACCTTTAATTCTAAAGAATAGTTTCAAAAATGTAAAATTAGGCAGCCTTTGAGCCTTCTCTGTCTCTTTATCTTTACATGTGTCAATTATTTAGGTTAAGGTTTATGAATTTTAAAGTTGATTTTTCCTCTAGGAGCAATGGAAGAGCACTGCTCCAGCCTCTAAGCGAAAGGACAGGCCTCAGACTGAAGATGAGGAGGGTGGTGAGAGGAGGAGGAGAAAAGGAGGAAAAAGAAGAAAGAAGGAAAAGAAGTCACGACATGGATCTGAAGAACCGTTAGCAGATGCAGATGATCAGGAAGAAATAGATGATGAAGATTCCAATGTAAACTTCAAAGAGCCTCATTATCAAGTTGATCACATTGACCAAGCAGAAAATAATCCTCAGGATCTTCTTGCAGCAGCAGGTCTTGAAGATTCTGATGCAGAGGATGATGCCGTAACTCCCTCCCTCCCTCCCTCCCTCTCTCTCTCTTCTCTCTCTCGTTGTGTGTTTGCATAACATAAACTTGTACATAAAAACAAACGAGCATGCAATTAAACAGTTTTTGGTGGCATATGTTATTTTTTACCCCTCTTTGGCAGATTGGAGAGTATTCTTCTCTAATTATCTCAAAAGTATTCTACATTGATTCTTTAACTTGTGACTTTATGACCAAGAAGTGGGAGACTTGCCAGATTGATAAATGTAGCTTTATTTTGTAGTATACCACTGCTACTAACATCTTTCCATTTAAACACAATTGCTGCTTTGCTCTTTTGTGTGCTTATCACATCTGTCCACTTGACATGTGATCTTGTTGTGTTGATTAATACTCAATTTCACGATAGGAAGGCTTGTATGTCGAAAATGATGCTAAATTTTTTATGAAATCTGTTCCCCCTGTCACCACATCTAATCTAAAGACAGTCATAGACTTGTATATCTTAGGTCTTCTCTTTTTGTGGTTTGATATCTTTTTCCTTCATAAAGGTTGCCCCTACATCTAATACAAACCGACGGAGGCAAGCATGGTCAGAGTCAGAGGAAGATGAATCATTCCAGATGCAGGCAGTGTCTGATCATGCTGTTGGGGTACCAGATAGTGATGCAGAAGCTGGAGGTCATGATGAAAGGCTGCATGGTGACGTTTCTGTTGATGATGAATAACGAGATCAACCCTTGCATTAAAGTCTCTGTTTATCATGAAATCTGAAGACAAGGTTGGCGCGTCCTTTCATTTGCAGAGCCAGGTAGAACTGATCTTTCTTTCTAATGCTTTACGAGTCGGGTACACTTGCAGATATAAGATGGCCTCTCAAAGCTTGTAATTTTGTTGTTCTGAAGGTCCCTATTCTTTAACATTGTTGGTGAGCCATGATGTCTAAAGTTACTTGAGATTTCTTCTTATTTAGAAAACATAGTAACATTGTAAATATGTGGGTTCATAGACTTTTTTTTTTTTGCCCCTTTTTGGGTGCCTGTATGTCCTATTTTCTACAGAAACACGAGAATGGTACAAGCCAATGAGCAAGAAAATATGATGGCATGTAGTTCAGTAGTTAAAACTGTGAGATTGGTCCAGATATCTTTCTTTCTAGTACCCCATGTTGCCATAGACTTTAGGCTTTTAATCTTGCAATGCCGTTGATTCAGACAGGAACAAATCTCCAATGGTCACCCGACAGCGAAATGGTTTGTGGTGTAAAATGTGTTTTGTGGTCTTCTTGGTAGTCTGTTGCTGTTGAGTATATTATACGTACGGATAAATGTCTGCATAGATTATTCAGTGACGCGCACATCTACACGTATGTAGTTGCTGTTTCAAAATTGTTTTTTTTTATGATGATGTCGATAATAGTTGAAGAGTGTACACATTTTGAAATATCAAGTTTTCACCTTTGTTCCCATAATGGGAGATTTTCACCAGTACTCCTTTCCGATTGTCGGTGATCGATCGCTATCAACTGGGTCGGAGGTAGGTTAACTCATTTATAAGGAAAAGTTTTTTGAGTGATTGTTCATCGCCCTCTTCTCCACTCCATTCCCAACTCCTCCCGAAGGTCCTCTTGTTTTATTCTTTTTACCCCCCGCCTCTTAAGTGTTATACTTATTTCCACGTGGTTAAATCAACGTAAAATTGGAGCGTTGTCGATTGTTTCGGGTTAAATTAAATATGGCATCATCAAGGCGTCTTTAATATGGTGCTCGGTCCTTGGTTCAGCTCGTTGCCTCCATCTCAATCTTTTGCGGGTGGAAAATCATTTAGTTCTTGCAGCCGGAATAAATATGTTTCAACCTGAAAACGTACTTGCCGGCATTAAAGTTTCAGCATCGTCAAAACGATTCGAGCAATTAAGAATGATTCGCTGGTCGTTTGGAGCTTTAGATTCATCCATCTATTCAGGATAAACAAGCGTCACATTTTTTGCATGACAATTCTGACGAGGTATACCGGCAGCCACAGAATTTGGCCTGTTTTTTGTTTTCAACAGTAGGCAGGACGAGAGAGTATGACTCGGTTCCTCCGTTCTTGTCTCTATTCTGTCTCTCGGTGCTCTGGTTGGTTTTGAAATGTGTATTCTTAGGAAGGTGCTCCTTCAGTTTTCACCGTTTTCCACTGCCACACAACAAAAGTAGGCTTATTACTCGACCTCTTCTCATTGCTTCCCAAAAAGCGCCAGCATGGGTTAGAGAGAGGGTGGTAAAAATAGGGGAGAATGAAATGGGTGTGAAATTGTTCCTTTGGCAGGGAGGACGCGTCTCCTTTATAGGCCTAGCATCAGCCCAAAACTGAAAACCAAGTCATAATGGTAACTAAATGTTAGTTTCTTTTTTTTTTTAATTACATTTTGTACGAAGTGTAATAGTAGTTTTGTGATGCTCTTGCCCCATAAATGGATAGAAAGTTTATGTTTTCTTATCAATTAATTAGGCTTTGTTGTTCTCGCTGGCTTTAGACTTTGTAAAATATGATTATGAAAAGTTGATTATAGAGAATAATTAGAATCAGTAAAAAGCTACTCTTTAGTTGATTATGTATTTTAACTTTTTTGATTATTAAAAGACAGACTAGTATATAATCTAAATACAAAAGCAAACGAATATGTTACAAAAATTAATTATTTAAAATCAGAATTTGTAATCATCTGAAATAATTAATCGAGAACAAGCTGCAAACTGATTTGAATTTGCTAACACATGAACAGAAGGTAAGGCGATTATTAATTAGACTGTTTTTTTAGTTTGCTTACTTTTGTCATATGGTATATCTTTCTTTTTTTTGTTTTTGTTTTGTTTTGGAGTATGTTTCTTTTAAGAGTAAAACCAATCTTGAGGGGCGGAGAAAGACGCAATGGTAGAATGGAATTATTCTTGTATAAGCGATGAATGAAACTAATTAGAATCTCTAAGGGCCGTTTATTTAAGAAGGGAAGTTGAGGATGACAACTTTTGAGTGATGAAATCCTTTAAGTTGACCACTGACTTAGACTCTGATCACAGTTTAATCAATGCAAGACAGAGAGAAGAAGGGAAGGGAAACATAAAGAGAACAGAAAAGAAGAGGGGCCCAAAAGTGTGAGGGAGATGCACAGTTAGGAGTCAGTTTATGGGGTGATTGGGCAGACAGTGGCACTGTTGAGTCAGTCCGAAGGTGGTGGTAGCTGCTGAGTGCCTGAGCCTGCAAAGTGTACGGCAGAAAAATAGCTGTTTATAGGTACTGAATGATTTATCGTGTGTGTGGGTGTGGGTGCTGCGTTAAAAGCCTGCAAAGAGTCTGAACTCTTGAAAGAAAGAACTTCATACTTCTCTCATTGACATAGAAGACGGATTCTTCATCATTCATGGAATAGTAGCAGAGAGAGCATCTTACATTTCAAAACTCTGTCCTTCCCACCTGCTTCAGCCATCAAGTATCTGACCCTTTCTCAGTTCTCAGACGCCCCTCCCTCCCTCCCTCCCTCCCTCCCTCCCTCCTCTTACAGTCAGTCTACAGACTGCCCTTTTGCCACAGTATTGTTATGTGACACAGAACACTGCTCAATTCGCTCCATTCCCTCTCCGTAATGTGTACATCCTACTCCTACTACAAAATTGCTCTTCCAAGTAAAATCTATGTGGATTCCATTTTAGCTGCTACTACTCTCTACTTATACACCTAACGAACGAGCTGATCTTTGATTTGGACGTGCATTTTTTTTATAATAACGTGAGATAAAAAAATATATTAAAATTTATGTATATTTATGATGCAAATAAATATATTTTAGCCAAATAATAATGGCCATCCAAACACCCTAATCAGATGAATTTTACCTGTTAAAGATACGTTTTCTAGCATGGATTCATCTCAAGTTGCATTAGTATATGTCTTTAAGTGTTTGAGAAGACATTGCAACACGCTATGCATATTTATCTCAAATTCCATAAACCAAAGCAGTCAATTGTAATAATTAGATCCAGGCAGGCTTCAAAGTTCTTAAAAGAAAAGAAAAGGCTTCAGAACACTTCCTTGAGCTTTTCAATTCATCCGAACTCTTAGCCCCACACGAACATTCAAGTTTTTTAACTTGTACCAGATGTCCCGATTGAAATTATACATCACACCTAAATGCTACGTACGTACTACTATTCCCAGATCACATGCACTCGCTGTTCTTGTCCTATCGGAAAATACTTCTCCAGCCATGAAACCAAAAAAAAATTTCCTTTGTTATTAGACCCGATTTGATTGCTATTTTTAGGAAATTTTCACACACAAAAAAAATTCTATAACGATTTGATGTATCTGAAATAAAAAAGCGATTAAAAAGTATACTCATAAAAAGTATAAAAAATTTTCAACAGAAAACTACAATCCAGATTAAATGCAACTGATTTTATTAATCTGTTTAAAGCAGAGCGAAAACTACAAGAGAAAAGTACTCTGAGAAATTAATAAATATCTTCTGGCACATACAACTACTTGAAGCCAATAAGAGAGAAGTGTACAAAATTTTCATTTCATACGACGACAAGTGACAATTAAAGAATCAAATCAAAGAACTAAATAAAATAGCGATAGCTCTTAAGCTAGGGGGCCGGAAAAAATAGCAAGGTTTTTTATGGGACACCCCATCATGAAGAAGGACAAAAGTTCAGGGCGAGCACGAGCACTTGTTCATAATTTTAGCGGTTGAAAAAAAAAAATGGTAATAGTTTTTGCGGACAGGATTCATATATTGAGGCGGATTTTGTCGTCGGTGCTGCACGTATTAGTAATATTGCTTTGTCCTAACTTGTACTACTATTAAATATTACTATATAAACTTTAAACTGTTAAAACAAAACGATAGCTTAATTAAAATCTTTTGATAAAACTCATATTTATTTACATCTTAATAGAATCTAGAAACCAAAGAACTGTCATTGTCTATAAACTATAATCATATTTAGTTCATTGTGTAATCATGCAAAGGATATATAGTTCACTTCATTAGGCAAAGTGAAGCCAAAGTCCTTGAATCACCACTCTTTCCAAAAATGATCAAAGTCAAAATATATATCTTCTAAGATGCCTAATACTTGCTAGTACAATGTAGCTGCCACTTTTTGCATTCCAATTTATGCTTCACCATCTCCCATTTAAACTTCATCGTATCTCTTTCGGGATTGTCATTTTTTTTCAAAAAAACTTGTTACGTTTTTTATTTTATTTTTCAATCATCTTTTCACTTTATACAGATCAAATCGTTAAAATATATTTTTCCAAAAAAACTCCGACAAATAGCAATCCAAACAAACTCTAATTAGTTACATCGAACTCTTCCACAATGACCAATTTTGTCCGAAATTTCGAGATCCATTTTAACTTAATTTGCTAGCAATAATTTGAACATCCCACATTTACTCAAGTCTTGATCTGGATTTATTTAAGTATTTGACCATTCATGAAATTTAAGAACTTTGAACTAAACATTCAATGTCAAGAAATTTTCAATTGGATTCTCCAAAATATGCCCAATTTGAATGTTCTCTTGCAAGGGATCTCAAGCAATATGAAGCATCTTTACTCTCCTTCTTCCTCTCCATTAATGGAGTAGAAGGGATTTGATTCTTGACCATTAAAACGGCTTCTTTTCTTGTGTGGAATTACGCACCGACTTGATATCTGCCGACCATTCCCACGCGTATAAATGAGACACTACACATGTTTTCCCTCACCTCCATTTAAGGCACTACTCGTCCTACAAAACCTTGCACCGCTTTCTTTGGCTGAGGACATCAACATAAAAGCTAAAATCAATTTAATACAGCCAAAGACTCAAAGAAAGACAGCCCCCCTCCAATTTGCCAGAAAAGGGTTATTTGCAATTTGAACACCTGAACTATGTATGGTGGGTACTCTGCAGTATTGATAGGTAGAGCTTTGCTCAAATTGATTAAAAGTCCATGAATTTTGATAGCAATTTTTGAATGAAAAAAATGTAGATACCTACCCCTAACCGAATAAGAGCAGTTCAGCGGGTCAAGGGAACTAAAGTATTTTTCACTTGGAAAAATTCTTTGAATTTCATTTACTACTTTGAATAACATGTCAAAAATGGACAAATGGTAGTATAAATTGAGAGAGAGCGGTAAAACTAGAGATCAGGAGCCCCGCATGTTTTAGTTCAGATCAATTTGCCCGTAAAATATAAACGAGTGGCAGAGATACCATGTAAATAAATAGATAGATGTTGACAGGGTGTAATAAATTAAAGAACCATTTCATCCTCAACCGGAACTTGTGAGGCCGCGATCATAAAACTGGTAGGTTAGGGGGCAAATACGCACGGACAAAGGTTCAGAAGTGCATGTCGCGACTAAACCCTTAAAAATCAAACCTAGCAAGATCGCAAAAGCCAAATGTGGGCACTGGGGTCCCCTATTACCACTATTTTGCTACACTAACCAAAAGCTCTTCCAGCGTCCGGAGATGAGCTAGTGTCTGAAAGCAACAGCATGGAAAAGCAGCAGATTATTGAGTCCACCTGCGAATGAGACATAAAAGCATGTGGCAACACCCCAGACGCTTGCATACCAAAATCAAACATCCAGACATGCAATACTCGAAGAAAATTTTACATGTTTAAAAGAAGTATGGGGGAGATGCAGAATAGAGATAACTACTAATACTAGATTGCAATACTCATATTACTTGGGAATAAAAAGTTCAGTACAAAGTTGCAAATTGAAAAAGTAACAGTTCTCAGACCTCAACTACATATCTGTGTACAAAAAGGTGGAACAGATAATTCACCAACCCCACCACCATTTTAAGTACTTTTTGGCCTTTTGATTCAGAAATCCACTATCCGGACCTCATTTTTTCTGCAAAACCAAAGTGCAGATGAGAGGGGGTCAAAAGAGAATGTGGTAATCAAGAAATAGATGGTACTAATACTACCATTACTTGCCAGCGCAGGAGCGGTCAGTACTCCAAAAGTAATACTACTACTTACTCTAAGTAGTACTACTACTACTAATTAAAGAAACTGCAGCTAGCTAGCATGGCAAGTTCAATTATTTCATGATGTACCATTTCGGGTCATGAAGAAGTCATGATGTGAAGAAGCGTTTGGCATGGAAATTGAAAGCTGGATTTTTGACAGTTTATGATCATGATGATCATTATTATCAAGCCAGCATGAATCTTTGTTATCCTTGGGAGGCCATTCATCGAAGAAATGGTGCATTACTCTCTTGTTCTGATGGTCATCTCTATCCCCTAATCCATAGTATTGCTGCTGGCTAGCTTGCTTTTGTTGTCTAGAAATAGTGTTATAGTCGTTGTCATGATTAAGGCTTTGAAGTTGCAAGTAAGAAGAGTGGCCTCCGTTGCTAACTGAGTAAGAGGACCTCTGCTTCAGATGGCTGCCTGCAGGCGAACCCATCGTCAGAGGTGCTAGTTGCCAAGAAGAAGTTCCATCATGATCTACTACTGATGAACCGCCTGAAAGATTCCTCACTGTCCCTGAAGCTTCACAGAAAAATGCATGCTCATCCACTTCCTCTTTCCCTCCTTGACTGTAGCTGCTAATCGTTTTATGTTTTTGTTTTGATTTCAAAAAGATAGCAGCATTTATTTAGTCAAGAACACTATTAAATATGAAGTAATAGAGTGCTTGTTCAAAGAAAAGGCAAAGAAAACTAGGATTAAATACCTGTAGCCTTTGCTTGCTTGAGAATAAGGGCCAGAACCTAGTAAAAAGTTGGTGGAGTTTTCTTCAGAAGAAATACGATCGTGACTAGTCCCTGGAGGTCTAGAGCAGGATGGATGGGGATACAGCAAAGGATGATGAAGAGAATAGCCGGGTTGGTTGATACTAGTGCCATGGTTGTGGTGGTGGTGGTGGTGGTGGTGGGGTTGGGATTCGGAAGAAGTAGCTAATGAGGTGAGACAAGAGAAAGAGTGATGAGAGGTGGGACTAGAGGGTGATGGGGGGTGGTTCTTGGAAATTGATGTAATGGGTATCGCTGTTGGTGGAGTAGCTGTGGATGATGTGTTGTTATTTGAGATAGAAGGTGGTGATATTATTGGGGGTGGTGGGATTGGTGTGGTGATAAGTTGTTGTTCCACAGGCTTTCTTGAACGGTTTCTGCCTCTGTGCATGTGCCTCTCGCAGTACTTGGAATCGGGGTAGGCTTCTTTTGAGCACCTCCACTTCTTCCCGTCTGTTCTCCTGCACCTTCCTGGCTCTGGGTCTATTTTCCTCCCGAAACCCATCTGGAAACATGAGTTCCAACCCACTGCACCAAGAAGTTATTATGAAACCCGAGGAGTTATGAAACCAAGAAAATGGAAAAGTTTTTAACTTTTTTTTTTGTTATTTATTAATTGTTTCTTACGTTGGGGCTGGTGGAAGAGGAGTTTGGAGGAGAGGGAAGAATCCAAGCTTCTTCTGACTGTGTAAAGAAGATCAGGAGGAACGGGCGTCCCAGAAACCATGTACTTGAAGATGAGAGCTTGGTGTTCAAGTTCTTGCCACTGGGATGCAGTGAAAGGGAACCTGCTACTACTCCTTGCACTAGTTGTAGCACTCATCATTGAAACAAGCAAGACAGGAGAAAATCAAGAAAACTACGTACCTCTTCTTATTCCTTGGCTTCAAGACCTGAGGAAGAAAACTATACCTCTGTATTTTAGTCTCTCTTTAGAGTTAGAGGCGCTTGGGAAGGAAAGAGGGTGTAGGGTTGGCGTATTTGGGTCATAGATGTTGTAGTAGCACCTGGGTAGTAGTGAGAGGAGGGCGTAGTTGGTATATTTATTTCAGGGACCATTCGGGCTGCAGAATCTTCTGTACATGGATAAAACTAATGGTTCTGATTAATATTGCTGTTGCTGCCACACCTCTCACCTTCCTCTATCTATGACACATACACACACTCTCACACAGTATTACTACTAACTGGTGCAGCAGCTGCAGCAGCAGCAGCAGCAGTCTCTCTCTGTCTCTCTCCTGAACGTGTACTGTGCACAATTATGACTGCACCTCTCTGTTGCATCTGCTGCCACTGCTGCAACTATCTGCCTTTATGGCAGCTCTTGTCTCTGACAACTATACGGAAATCCATAAACTAAAGAAGCGGTCCTTGGTTTCTTTTTTTTTTTTTCTCTTTTGTCGTGGCTGGGGGTCTTCTACTCTTCTCCTCTTGTTAATAATAAAATGACTTTTAATGTTGAGTGGTAAAAGTAAAAGGCCTCAAAGGCTCTCAAGAGTTGCAGTAGTAATCCTACTAGGATGATGGCCCAACTAAAAGGTGAAAACCAAATGGTTATGGTTATTATGGTTATAGTAATAGCAGTAGTAAGTACTATAAAAAAAAATAAAATTATGGATTATTTTTGTTTTTTTTTTGGTGTAAACTTTATAAGAGTTGGCGAGTGAAGAACACAACAGTAGTGTGGCTCCTGTGATTCAGCGATAAACGGACTTTTAAGGACTCTTGAGATCTTGAGTTCGAATTTTATCCTGAACTTAAACCTTTGTGACTCGCCCGGGATCATTGCGTGGGGCCGTAACGCACTTCTTCGATTCGGTGTGCCAGTTCGGATACTAAAAATTCGAGTCGGAATATGTTTCGGATTACCAAAAAAAAAACAGTAGCGTGGCTGGATCATGAGAAGATTGTACGGGTTTTTGAAATGTTACTGCTGCCTCCTCTCTGCCCTCTCTTGCTTTCACTTTTCTTCTCTGTCTCTGTTACTTTACCTGTACCATACCTTCCCCCACTATTACTTTCCTACTATTTCCTATTGACCTTTCTCAGTACACAGATTGATAGATAGATAGGTGATTCTTTTGATCCACCTGAAAGTTTGAATCCCCCCCTTCCTTCCTGCTGCACTATTTACACAGCAACATAGCAGAGTAGCAAGTGACTAGGTCAAAGTACATACAAGTAATAATTTGTAGTAGGGTTGGATTTGGATTTTACACATCTGATCTCAGACAGAAATATCATTTGCTTGTTCAAGTGATTTTCTTTTTTGTTGCATTGGCTTTTGGTGCGTTGTTTGTTTGATACTACTAGTATGGTACTAGCAAGTGGCGCTACTATTATAGTAGTATTTGATTAAATCCACTTTTAGGTTTTTTTTTTTTCTTCTTTTCTCTCCAGAGCATATCTTCGAGGGCATCTATCTGGCAATGACTGGCCTATTCTAGCATATGCTCACCCTATTCATTCAGTTCTAAGAGTTTGATTCCGGTCATAACTTTTTGCCAACTTTTCTTCCCTCAAAAACTATACGACAAGTTGTTACAATTTGGCAAGTAGTAGTAGTAGTAGTCCCCTCCCCTCCGTGGCCATGTTTGCAATTCCAACCTTGTGCTGCACCTGCACTGCACAAAGGGGTGAGTTAAAATTTTTCTTTACGATTGATTACTTACCTTTTTTACGGTTACTTTTAACTTACCAGAATGGTACTAGTAGCTACTCCTATTGTCACTCTTGCAATCTAATATCTTTCCTCTGAATGCATCTTATACTTTTCGTCCATTAAATTTTTCGTTAACTCAAGACAAGAATGCAAGAATCTCATGCTGCTTCTTTTTTTTTTTTTTTCAAAAACATTTCTTTTCTAGTTTTGGCTTACGAGCAGCAGTGATGCTCCAAAAGACCCAGAGCCACAGACTCCTACCCTACAAGAGCATATGTTCCTCAACCTCAAAGGTCACCCAAATGTATTCCATTTTATTGGTTATCATCCTCAGATCCATCATCAACCTTGTATACAAAAAGTCTCTGCTGCGACTCAGGATTGTTCCCATAATTCAAGGGCCAAATGTGGTTCCAGGGCTAAGTCTACTGTCTACTCCACATTGCAGGCCCCAACTAACACTAGTAAGGTAAAGGCCAGAAGTTGCTGAGGACTCAGCAGATGCATTTCCTCCTCCTTGTCGAATTGCATTCATAAATGCCACAACACTCCAAAAACTGATTTCTATCGTGGCTGTGGCTGTTCTGACCAGCACCCTCTGACTCACTGCCACTCCTCGCAGAGCCTGAGGCAGGCTTCCTCTCTTACGTATTGGTGTGTGAAAGAAAAGCACCTGCTGCAACCATGCTGTGCTCCTCAGATAATGGTTAAAAATGCTGTTGCATTGGACCTCTTTCGGCACCTGCCTCTGCCTGGAATCATTTGTACCATTTCAGGGTCCTCCTCCCGTACCAGCAAGAAAGTTTTTGACCGATCATCCTAAATAAATAAAGCGCAAGCTAAACATCAAGCAGCTACCCCACTTTGAGCTCAACAGATGGTATAAATATAATCAATCAGCTCCCCGATTCTTCCGAAAAAGAAAAAAAAAAAAAAGGCAAAGCAATATATATAGCCAATCATATCTTGCTAAGACACAGAATTGTCTAACATGACAATCAAGCCTGCTATCCTTCTGTGAGAAATATCACTTGCAGAAATTTATTGAGAGAAATTTGTACTCCAGATATCAACAGATTTCCAGTCGCACATGCAGAAATTTAACCTTCTCAGAAGATAGCAGCGATGTACAAGCAAACAAATACTACTATTTACCCTGGCATCCTAGAAACTGCTAGTAATTCCCTAGTATCAACTGTCAAGGTCTTGGGTGTCCTTGTGAACTTTAGATGAATTTTGGCACCCACCCATATCACAAAAAGTTTTTTGACTGATCAATGAACAGGCACGGAGTTTATTTGAGTAGTTGCCATTACGAGGAGAAAACTTTTGCTCCTGTGGCGTCATTGATTATGGAGATTTACCATCCTATTTCTCGGGAAACACGAGTACACCTGTTCTATCTGAGGCTCAGGGAAACGAAAAAGGGCAGGAGGAGCCGATCAGCAAGGTCAAAGGTTCTCGCTCACAAACTCAAGCACCTTACTGCAAGACATCTAGGACCATCAATATTCAGTCTGTAGGACCAAGAAACCTGCCATTTTAGCTCTCATGCAAACCACGCCGCATATCAATGCAAAAGTTAAACCAACAGCTACTAATCTGCTTTGTTAAACTTCTCACAGGGTGATCAAAATAAGATGTTTCAGCAAGTGGAACATGTCCGTCCTCTCATAAGTTGCCCATCAGCATGCAGGCTGATAAAGCTCTTTGGCTATGCTACACTTAAAAATACTAGAAACAGCATCCGATTAGGATCAGAAAGGAAGCCCGAAAGCCTTTTCTAGGTTAACAAAACTGGGACAGGAGCAAATCTATTCAGAAGCTGATGTCGACCTGCAGATAATGATGGTTATAGTTTGAGTCTCATTGCTAATAGCAACTAACAAACAACAAAATCATACGCAATCAAGGGCATACCTTACAGGGGGGAAGCCATATGCTACTTGCAGAATAACTAGAGCTTTCTGAGAAACTGCAAGGCCCTCAGCATACTTCTTTTCCTTTGCACTTCCCACACAACAAAATGGACATCCAAGGACTAATTAATGACAAAAAAACATATATCTCTCTCTCTCTCTCTTTTTTTTTTTTTTGGGAAAATTCTATGAATAATCTTAAGGAGCACACAAACTAAATAATGACCAAACTAAATCGTAAGATGCAACTATTTGACGATTTCTTCCCCCAAGCAAACTCACACCCGAATCGGAAAAGCACACATCAAGCAAGGGGAAAATGAGCATGGAAGAATATATCTGATGTAAGCACATCATAAATCCTGTATACAACAGCTCTCTCATTGAACCAATATAATTTAGAAAGCGCCCAAATTCACCTGAATTGAGATATGGTGTCCCATGTCCCTAAAAAACAGGTTGAATTTAGATGCAAGTAACAAGCTCGCAACAGAGAGATAAAAAAATAAACCACAGAAAAAACTCATATATACAAACTGAAAATAAACAAAATTTTATATTAAATTGAAGTTTAATAACTATGAGGTACAGAACTTGCGTTCTGCTGACTATAGCAGTATACAGTGCCAGGTTAAATAATCATGGCATTCTACTCCTTCTGGAAGAAAGAGAGTACAAAATCTGTATGAACTGAGAATAGCTGTGTATCCACAAAGAGCTGCAAAACATACAGAAAATAACTCATCAGTATGTTCACAGTGGCCAACAGATGTGCACCTAAATAAACAAGGAAGAAAATAAGGAGTAAAAATACATTTCAATTTATGAGCATCTCCTTGAAATGCCACTTCATATCTCAAGAAAAGGAACCTACCTTCATAAACGATCGGTCTCGACTAGGAAAAGATTCTATGAAACTCTCCTTCAGAAGTAAAGAGACCTGATGGCAAAATAAAACTAAGTTACAGGTGATGATGCTGCATCAAATAATTCAAAATGACGGATGCAACTTTAAGACCAAGTGGATATGCTGTTTCAGATGGATTGACAAGGACCCAGAAGTAACCCATAGATCAGATTTGAAAACTAATTTTTTAAATTTGCAATTCTGGAGCATACCAGTTGCTGACGATTTGTCAAGCCAAAATCTTTTCTTGCCATACCATGCATACAGGAAAATTGACAAGGTTTTTACAAAACCAAAGGTTAAAAATTTTATCCCAGTTTCATAATTGAAGCGCCATTCAACTTCCGGAGAAAATAAATTAACCCCTCCAAACACCACCCCACCCCCCCCCCCCAAAAAAAAAAAAACCTCCTCCCAAACACCAAAAAACCACAACCAAATATGGAAACGGGAGAAAGAAAGAGAAGCAACATTGCTTCTGAAAAGAAAAGTAGCCATTAGGATATTTTCCATAGTTTCACCAAAAGATCAGCATCTATCTCCACATACATAGTTTCTTCATTTTCTTGTCTCTTTGCAACAGAAAAGTCTGTTGGTCACATGATCTCTTTATTTGATTTGATTATCTTCA
The DNA here is from genome assembly GCA_023065735.1 of Coffea humblotiana. NCBI lineage: Eukaryota > Viridiplantae > Streptophyta > Magnoliopsida > Gentianales > Rubiaceae > Coffea > Coffea humblotiana. Next base: position 9,099,910 of record CM041213.1, read on the forward strand.
AACATGAGTTAAACAAAATATAGACTTCTGTACGATTCCAATCCAACTCAGTTTTAGACAGCAGAACAAGCCTGTAACTTTTAGAGGACTCTTTCCAAAATGAACATATCATTTAGCTAGGGTTTCTCGAAGTTGAAGGATTCTCCCAATGTATATTTATAGTATCAGAAGCAGAAATTAAGAAGTCTAGTAGTCCCCAGTTTTGATCAATATCAATTTCACTAAAACCACAATAAAACACAAACCTTATCATCATTGGATTGCACATTGGTAATTGTGTGAGAACGAAGGTTGGAGCAAAGAGAATCTAGATAAGCTCTCAATGCTGATAGGAAACTCTTTGCAGCATCAACCTAACAGAATATTAAACAGATATAAACAGAAAGAGAATTAGGCTCTGATTACTGATAGGATTCCTTTTGCTTCCCTGCAATAGAATACTGTACAAATACAAAATGGAACTAGCATAAGAAACATTACTAACAACTGTTTACCCCAAAAAAAAAAATGTTCCTCATAAAAGTGGACAACGAGCATGTGTTAATTGGTTGGGGAAAAAAATCAGAATGATTTCTTAACATATCTATCTCCATCATACAAAGTACCAATGGCTGGAAGCCATAAGCAAAGAAGCCCATATGCATACAATCAGAAGGTTGTGAATGTATGAGGAACTAAAATCTGTGCATAGTGCACAACAAATCTTACACTCTTTCTCAATGACATTGGGACAAGGTAAATCAGGATAAATCCCCAGACTTTGTCTAATCAAGTGCTGATTGGAAAGAATAATCATAATGATTGGAGAGAAACCATTTGTGTGATCTTTGCCATAGTAGCAAAGCAAGGAGTAATTGTCATAAGAACAGGAAAATGAACGAAGGTGTTTGGGCTTCAAATGAACATATGCATGTATCTTTGCCATTGAAACAGCCACTAAGATTTTCAGCTTCTATCTGACAATTATGTTTTAGTTTAGAACCATTAAGTATCGACCATAAAGACCAGCCACTATAGAACAACACATGAATTGACAAAGATGGAGAGTATTTCCACTGTTGTTCTACATGATAGTGAAGAAAAGGGTGCAGGAGATCATTCAGGTGAAAAATAATTGAATAAAAGATAAAGATACACATACCTGTGCATCTGTACATTCATAAATAGGCCTCTTCCTTCCCAAATAACTTTCTCCAACAAGTTTTGCATGATAAGGGCTTAAGGATGAATACAATTCCCTATATTGGGGTAGTGTTGGCATTGTTGGTGACTTCACCTGTTCCCACAATTTGCCAGAATGAGATCAGACAACATATTACACAAATCATCTATGCATAGAGCAAGCCACAATGTTACAGATGCAAATTCTCAAGACAAGGGAGTTTACTGCAACTAATACTTCAACAAGATATACTAAATTTATCACTCTATCCACTTATCTGTCTCTCAAAACACAACATTCAGGGAGATTTTGCAATGACCAAGTCCATGGCCCCAATTGGCGACCATGTGGTTCAACAAGAGCCACTTGGATTAATTGATGCAAGCCGATCTAAGCAAGCGATTTAATAGAAATCACGTGGCTCTTCTTTAAACCACACAACCCACAGGCGGGGTAATGGAAAGGGTCCCCACAAGAATTTCCCCGACAATCATAAAGCATTATGTGAATAATCCTCCCTTAAATTCATCCACAGTATCACTCATTGAGACACTTCCTTTTTCCACTGCAGTCCTCTGAAGTTATAATGGAGACTGAAGCCCTTACTTTGGCTTCAACTTTTTCCCGTTTCTCATTTCTTGATCAGCTACATCAAGGCTTATCCGACTATTTATTTGGAAAAAAAAAAAAGGATCAACCAAAAACTACAAATAAATAAACAAATCACCAAACAAAAGAAAATTTCCCTCTATTAACACATAAGATAAGGGTTAATTGTTCCAAAGTTTTTGCCCGAGTGGAATTTTCTTGCACCAGATAAACCCCAAAAGGACAACTGAAAGGAAAAAGAAATGGGTGTAACTGTAACCTTTTTAAGAAACTATTCCACATCTAATTCTGCAAGAAAAATACCTGGTTTTTGTTCATATCAACAAGAATGACGTTTGTCAACTTCGATTGTACCTCAGTGGTTTTGTTCTTCACACCCACCTATTAAAATTACCGTCAATATTCAGAATGGCAGTAATTAGCAGCTATAACAACTTGTCTAATAAAAAGGCCACACTCTATGACCTTAATAGGATCAAATACGTAGATGTGATCCTGATCAGGTTGTGGATTTTAAAGAAGGAATAGCTGGGGGCTATTGCTATCCATCATAGTTGGTTTAAGATGACATTTGCTGACAGCAAAAACACGTACAGGTGTGCCTTATATAATCAAAACATAAATATGGATATATGTATAAATGGGAGATGCAATTTTCACATTCCAACGTTGTGTAGGCAACTTTTTACTCTAGTTATAACATGCCAGACAACTATTGAATGCTAAACATACAAGTCGTAAGAAATAAAATCAAGAATCTATTCCTCAAGTCCCATTCAAACATGCTATGGAAACCTGTTGCCGAAATACAAATAATTAGAACGCCCACAGCATGTTATGCAGGCACTATCTGAACGGGCTTACTGTTGATAAAAGTACGATCCCATATACACATATACCAAATCAAAGCATACTATTTAAAAGATGCGATGAACAATTCTCCTGCTATGCAACTCAACCTTTAATTGATTCTATCAACATCCGTTCTGCTTTTTGTCAGTATGCTAAAACAAAACAATATTCTAGAGCTAAAATCATCTTGATAATGGTTGGGGGGAAGAGAGTGAAACAAAGCCAGACAAAAAGTTCGAAGGGGCTATGACCATTGAGGTATAACAGGCCTCAAGAGGGCAATGCCCCGAAGCCAGACACAAAACCTAGAGGTGAAGGCTGCATAGCTGAAAAACCAGATTGAGGTCACGAGATCATATCATAGCAAAACCTGAGGGAGTTTGAAATCATTTATCTATATTTTCACAGGCATATAGAAAGCATTTGAAAGAAAGGTTTCACATAGACCTTACATGCCATCATAGTGTCCAAATGCATGTTCCAAAATATTTGTTAATGATTTGGGATCAATAAGCAGAAAAAAGTTGCAATGATATACTAGAACTCACTATGTAAGGCACAGGTGCATCCAGAAAGTCCAGCATGTCATTTGGCAAAACCTGAAAGGTCAGGCAGTCAGAGACAATGACGAAAATGGCAAATAACTATGAACTCTAACAAGAACAATCAACTACTCATATATACAAAATCATTGAGGTAAGAAATGACAATTACCGGCATTAGCAAGCTCTGCCACTGATAAGGACGAATAAGGGGGATAATTGATAAAACTGAAGCAGACAATACACCCTGTATATTCAAATAAACAAATGTAAAATCACTAATACCAATGTGGATTCTTTCTTCTTCAAGTGACAAACAGATGGGAAAAAGTTATTCAAAACAAGTAAATATTTGTTATTAATGCATAATCAAATAAGATAAATCATCTTTAAACCACATGTTAAATAAAATTAGAAGAACTAATGGGATTGAAAATATTACATTTCTAGGAGTAACTAAGTTTTACTCTATTGTGCAATCCCCATCCAAGTTGGACATTGTAAAAGCCAATTACAACATGAACCAGGAAATAGGTGTCTTATGTTTGCTCTCATATTTAAAACACTAAACTTTTAAGTATATTAAAAAAATACCTTCTAGCTAATTTTTAAATGATTTCAGTATCAGTAAATTAAAATACAAACTTCAAATACAACCAAACTTAGTCCTATCATATCCCAACTAATTTAGTGTGACATCCAAATCTAGACAGCCCAATTTAGAAAATCCAATTACCTCTGAAGCTAAAATAGATTGAGGAATAAACTTTCACAAATTCAAATTTAGGGAGCTAATTGTCAACAATGCAATAGTTGTAGGATATAAATGAAAATTATGCAATTCCAGATCTACATCTCTTTGAACTCGTTCTCTCTCTTTGAACTTGTTAAAACACACTCATTCAACAAAGCTACAAAAATAAATCCAACATTTTTGCAAGCATAAGGAAGTACACCAGTCATAAAGAAAATTTACAATACTCGTCCTCCTACAGAAAACATAGATCCATTTCTCTTTTATTGTCATCTGGTGCACAAACACATTGTCCACAAAACTATAAAGATATAATAACTTACCAAATTTGAGCAAACAACCGCGACTTGCTTCTCCAAAAGGGCTCCAGCAAATAATGTCAACACCTGTAAAAACATTTTACAGCAATTAGTCCAAATTATCTTTCACTTTGTGTGCAGAGTGCAAGGCTGATATCATAAAAGGCTCCAGCAAGAGGGCAGCAATTTTATTAAGGATCTGCCTACGATGCAGAAGTTAACAGAGACATTTTCAGCATAAAATCAACAACCCAGACCAAAGCTTGACCATTAGTGTTAATTCACAAGTTTATGCACATTAGATATGCACAGAAAGAGCTAATTTGCACTTTTAAACCTAGTAAGGTGGCTGTTGCACACAAACTAATCATGCCCATCCACAAAACAGGGGGGAGGTAACCTGAAAGGCTATTTAATATTACTCCCTCCGTCCCATTAAAATTTGGTCTGTCACAAAATTATGTCATCTTACCAAATTTGGCTAATAATTTTGTAACTCATTCCAATTTTTACCCTTCATGCACTTGCACGAGATCTTTAAATAATGTTATAGGTCCCACTTTCTCTTTGCAACATACATTCAGGAAATATGTTCAAATAGCATGTGGATGGTACTAACATTTAGACGAGTCAGAAGCGTACTAGAAGATGCCTAATTGTATCGATATTTAGGCACGAAAGATAATATATTGGCCCCACATGTAGTTTCAAATATTCAAACGGTTTTAAACTTACACATTTTCCCACCAATAAGTGAAGGTTAGAAATGGAAAGCAAACACAATTCCTTCACTCTTTGACCACTGTTAATAAAAAACACAATTCCCCAAAAGTGACAAACTTATTGGGACAGAGGGAGTAGTTTTTTATTATTTTAAACAGCACTACGACCTAGATATATGCAATTGTAATCAAAAGGATTCTTTGAATTTGACTTTGGAGTTCACTCTATCTGCCAGGTAAAAATTCAATATTTTGAGGATATCTTTTGTAACTTATCAACTCTGAAGCGTCTTACATAGATTATTATGAGGGAAAATCAATGCAAGTGACCTTTGGAGCCTGCTGCAAGATGCAAGTGAACATGTACCACAGAGAACTACTAAACAGACAAAATTTGAAATATAATAGAAAATCTAGTTGCTGCCCCTCAACTTCTTACTCAAGACAACCTTCAACTTCAAATCTAGAACTTCTGATGGCAAATTATCCAGAGACATTGTACTATATCCTCAATAACTTCAACAGTTATCAAGCTCAGGAAGCAATTTTTCAAGACTTCTAAGACAGATGTGCAACTAAATTCTGGATTCAAGTAATCAAAAGATACGAAATAATCTGCTATGGAGTCATCAAACTAAGTAAAGAACATTTAAAATCTATGCATTTGTTCCCTGTTGACACCAAGTCCTTGGCCCACATTCAGACAGGTTAATGCTACACCAACTCACATGCTCAAGTCGCAAGGAGCCACATAAGCATGCAACAGCCCATACAGATAAAGCATTTGCTTCCTCCTCTGCCATAAGTGCACAATAAGCCTGTAGAATAAAGTGAAAATAAGCCTCAAGAGAAGCAACATATAAAGCAATGATCAAAATAAACCACACTCCCGTTATCCCAGTTGGTGTGATACCCCAAAAAAGTACACTAAAATTAAAGAAAAGACAATATCAGCCGTTCTGTTCCTCAGTATCAAGAACAAGTATATAAGAGTAAATATGATAAGACGTCTTTGCATATAGCATTATTACGTCATAGTAGAACCAATTGCAAATTATTTTTCATCTATAGAATACGTTAAATATTTCGAGGCATTCCAAATAGCAAGCATATCAGGTAAAATGGGATAAATGTGGTAGGTTAATTAAGTTAATTCACGGCAGAGTAACCAACGATCTGCTTTTGCAGTATAGCCAGAAATTATTCATGCAGCATTTGACTTTCTCCACTAACATCTCTTGCTCACATGCAACTGGAAACCCCATAGGCCAGGGGAAAAAAATAAATTGAGAAACTAAAAAGGTGAAGAAAACCAGCAATTAGCAGTTAACAAAAGGCCAAAAAGTACCTCTGCTAATTCCAAGCTAGTAGTGCATGACTTCAGATCAATTGTTGATCCAGCAATTTGTAGAACAGTTTCATCAATTCTATGATATTCTAAAGGATGTAGGTGATCCAGAGGGTGAAACTTAATAGTCAAACCACGTGAAGGGCAACGTAACCGGTAATATTCGCATATTATTTGTAAAGAACCATGATCATTGGCCTGCAAACACCCACAGAAAACATTGTCCATCAAAAGAACCTTATAATATCTTGAAATTTCTTGTTAGAGCTTGCAATTCAAGCTACAAGAAAACAAAATCTTAACCTTAGCCCACTCAAGGATATCATCATGCTCATTGCAAACATCCTGGCCAGAGAAGGAAGGCTCTTCCACTTCTACATCATCAACATCACTTCTAAAATGTCTGCCTTCACCCGGAGAGCCCTGGAAACTGAATAAAGCACATCATTTGTCAAGCGAAATTTCACTTGAAAAGGCCCTGAATAATGCTATCAATCAATCTAAAGCAAAGTTGGCATGCATGACATGCATAAGGGTAGATAGAAAAAGTCCTCGATCTTCAAGGCCTATCTACACAACAGGCTGAACATAAGAATGTACTGAGCTTATCTAGAAGATTTAAAACCCTTTTGTCATATATGATAAAGATAAAGGACATGTATCTGTGTCTAAAAATTATAAGAAGCTTTTTGTCTTGTCAAACAGGTATGAGTGTATTTAGCTTAGGTTTTCATAAATTCATATCAGAGTTTCCAAGATTATCTTCAAGATTAATTATTTAACAGGAACCCCAGCAAAGTAAGTTTAAAGAGATCTACTGAAAGTCAAAATTATTATACTCGATCAAAATAAAACGAAGTATGAACCCTGAGATAGAGGATAAAAAAATGCATTTTTCTTAGAAATTATTTTCAGGGCAAGATGATGAGCAAAATAACAAATCGAACAATCTAAACATACTAGTCTTAAAAAAATTTCTGAACTTAAGGAAAATTTATTTAAGGAAATTAAAAACAAACAAGCCTCCATCTCAGTCTACAGCTGAGAATTTGTTCACCATAACCATAGTTGCTAAAGAACCAAGCAACAAGAGACAAAAAACTAACGAGAATCAGCCGATCTTTCAAGCAACCACAGAAAATATTCAACAGAAGAATGTATTCTTAACTATTCCACCCAAAGGACCTCAAAGCCACATATCCAAGAAAAGAGGCAACATCAACAGAATGATGGTTTATGAAATGCCAAGAATAGATATGCATACCTAGAGGAAGATTCTGAGCTTTCATACTGTTGATAACGAAGAAGGGGCAACACTGCATTGGGTAAGCGCTTCTCTACAGATTGTTTATTAATTACAAAATCATCAACAGATGCATCACAGACTTCAGAGATCTGTGATCCAACTAGAGTTTCTGCTTTAGCATGGCATTTCTCCATATCAGGATCCAATGCAGCAACAGCAGAACCATCACCACTTCTCTTTGATGTGAAGATGTCCCCCTCTGCAATTTGATGCTCCAAACGAGAACTATCATCTGTGACTCTTCCCTGTAGAGAATCACTCAAACTTGACTCTGAAGATTCTGCAGTTCCATTGTGTATACATTGTGCCCTGTCTTCCAATGAAATGCTCCCAGATTCTTCTTCAGAGTTGTCTTCTTTATCACAGCCCACAGGTAACTCCAGCTCTAGATCACCAATATTTCTGGTTAACCGTTCCAACCTTTCTTCGGTGAAAATGCTGTTATCCGAAAACCAAAACATAAAACCCAAGATGAGGCCAAAGCCAAGTGTGTTTATTGCACAATCTTCTCAAGATACAGAAAAAAAATAAGGAAAAAAAAACCAAAACTTCCACCATAAAGAAATGACAGTTTCAATTTTCATGCAGACTAAATCCCCACTATAATGCCTATGAAATTTCCATCACACAGATGGTTGAAGAAGGAAAAAAATTACTACATAATTACATAGAATTACTATCTGTATGGCAAATGCGTACGGCACCATCAAATGGGCCATCTTGAGAAGGCATGCAGATATGAGAAGGAATTAAATCCTCTGGTAATGTTTTGCATGATATAATTCTATATCTAACACATTATTTGTCCATAACCATAAGTGAAGTCCAAAAGGTGTTTGATGGAGCCGCTCTGAAGTATATATCTATGTAAATCTAATTTGCATTCCCATGATCCTACCTATGCAACCTCTTTTTGCAAAATGGTTGAGACCACCCAAAAAAAAACAGAGGAGTTAAGTTATTTTCCTGGTGGGAAAAGTTTTTAAAAATTTCACACATTACCACACAAAAAACAGTAAAGAACCACATGTAGTACCTAATAAGAACATGTCTCTTTGATTCATATGTTATTATACCTGTTCAACACACCAAAGTGCAGCTCGTAAAATGGAAGTCTTGAAAGAATGCAATAACAGCGTTTTGTGGTTAGAATATGGCGGCTCAACCCCAAATGACAAGGCTGCCCATCTGAAATCATGGAAATCAATCCAGACGGCTTCTGTACTATCTCTTCAACCAAAACACAACAACCATACAGCGTTGAGTCATCAGCCACCTATGCAACAAAAAACTGTTATTATGAGACCAAACAATAAGATAGGAGAAGACAGAAAGAAAACTTTATAGAGATGACGACAAGCATCTCATGAAAACAAATGGAGATGGAAACTGTTAAACCAATCTCAAAAACAAAGGCTAACCAACATTTACTTCTCCATTTTTGCTTTTAAACAAAATACCAAAAAAGGCAATAATACAATTCATCATCCAGATAAATCCACCCCTCGAAAAAAAATAGAAAAGGCAGGCACTGACACAAAAAGAAAGGAAATTCCAAAATCCATTTCAGCTTTATTCACCACCGTCAGTAAAGCAAGCAGGAAGCATACATTCCTGCCCACAGAATTAGATACTAATCTTGGTATTTAAGTGTCTGCGAAAGATCAAGTTGCATAATTTTTCATGAACATGATAAGTTGCACAATCTGGGAAAAGCTTTTGAAATGGGAATTGAAAGAAGCTACAGACAAAACAACCATTATGGTACTTACAGCTTGACCATTAACATCTGAACAAGACACAGAAAATAGAGATGCAGGCTGTGTCATCCAAATGCATGATTAAATGAGGACGTAGAGCAGAAACCTCATCATGTTTTATCAATCAATTATAGAGAAAAAAAAAGTCATCTAACATATACAACAATATACAAGGTTATATTCAGTATCTAAGAACAGATTTGATCAGTGGATGCATCCATATTAATTCCAGCTAGCATGTTCCGATGTTCTACATCCAAAATGCCCAAAACATTCAGCTGCATAACATGATCACTGTAAATGCTGTGTTTAATGTTGAAGGATCAGAGGCAAGAAAACACAAAACAGTAATTCAAGAGAACAAAAATTGATTGCTAAAAAACTAAGTAATTAAAATCATCAACAATTGGGAAATCTAACTAAAAAATCCTCCAATATATGTATTAACAAATAAACTTTGATGGAACAGAGGGCAAGGAAATGTTAAAAAAGTAATACAATAAAAAGAAAATTGATTGGTAACAAGAAAAACTAAAATATGTCGAAAGTTGAAAATTCTAAGAGGAAATCTTCCACAACAATAACAAGCAATTCTTGCAAGTTTGAAAACAACAAAATCTTTCTCAAGAAATGTAGAAGACTATGAAGGTGCAATCTCAGGAAAACAGGAAAAGAGACTAGTACATTGCTCGATGTACAATGCAATAAGACAGTAAAGCAGTCATGTACAGCAAAAAAGATATCATTTAGTTGGCATGACAAAGCAGACACTACTAAGTAACAAGAGGCATGACGTCAGGGAATTTACACACGATGACATCTAATTCCACACAAGGTGCAGGTAAATAAACAATCAGTTTCTCACTCAATGAAAAACTCAAATCCAGCAGAATATAGATGGTAGAAGACCAAACTTCAGTTGATGTGAAACTCGAGCAACACCAATCACAGAGTGACTGCACAACTCACAGACAGAAAGTGGAGGAAGCAGGGAATAAAAGAGAATTCTTTCTATACCTGCAGTCGGAACACGAAAGACAAGTCACTCTGTTTGAGGTGTTCCTGCGAGGCAAGAAGCAAGTCAATGTCACTAATTGTCAGTGACTTGGCTAAGGTAAACATTACATCATTTGCAACTAATCAGAAAAAAAAACATGGGACTGTATTTCTTTGACAATTCCAACCATTCGTTTAATTGATAGACACTGTTAATGAAATATACAGAAACTCAAAAGGTCATATGAACATCCAAATGGCTCCCAATATAATCAGAAAAATAAGGCAAAAAAAAACTGTGGCCTCATGATTGGTAAACTTACTGAAGTTCATCTAAACACAGAAAACCAAATTCAATGAGTCAAGAACTATTATCTATCTCAGGAGGTTACCCGCGTACAAGAACAAAAATAGTGAGAAAGTAACATTACTTGGCCCAGAAGTATCTCATTCAACTCACTCATCGAAGGAGTTCTCTCAATTGCATGAACCTGTAACAAAATGAATCATTTCATGAGTTGATATATAAATCAGAGCAAAAACAATATACAGGTGGAGCCAATCAATTGCCTAGTTTTGCACTCTCTTCAAAGACCATGCACTCCTATCCTATTTCCTTACAATGCAAAAGCTAAGGTTTACCCAGTAGGATTGCAATGATAACTCTGAGGGAAACTGACACGCTGAAAAAGGAATGAAACAAGCAAAAGAGAACTCGTACAAGTTAACAACTTTACAAACAAATATTTCTACAACAAGTACACGAAGAATCAGATGGACTGGGTTTTACATTCATATGCATCAAACAAATTCTCCAATATATTCAGACAGGATACAAGCTCCCCAGCAGTGTTCCAGTTTGCTCTTTTTCAGGGTTAAGTGCCAAAACTAGAAATGATCAGCCAGATTCAGAAGTATATGTCCACATATAAGATTACACACAAAAAAAAATAAAAGACACACAGCTAAAAATTACAACTCACTGTAACTTTTCAATATCAAGGAATGACCCCCAACATAATAGCACATAAGAAAAAGTTTTAACATTGAACTAGTTGGTAAAGTATAATCAGAGAAAAAGGATAATTTCCAGTAAACCAACCTCAACTCCTGCAGGAAAGCAGAACGAGAGAAGATCCTTGTATTTCAATGGCAGCTGTTTCTCTGGTGGATAAACAAATAAAACCTGAAAGTGAAAAAAGAAGATCAAAACTTATGTCTGATTATCCAAATTTCATGATTGATATATTTTGAATAGTATACAATATATGCACCTGAGGCTCCAGGTTCGGTTCAATACGAGATAGATTCTGACCATTTAGTGCAGTACGAAATCTTCCTGAACCTTCGGACTTTCTACCAAAGTAAAGCTTCTGAAGAGCTTGAACGTCACAATTAGGATGGAGTCCAACAACTACCATGCTCTCAAAAAGCCTGGATGGCTCTTTCCAAATTTTGTGGTCCTGCAAACTTAAATTACACTATTATCTAGGAAAGGCAAGACCTTGCTTACTCATATTATACAGACAGAACAAGCAAGGTAAATTATAAGCAGACTTTCAAGTCCATATCCAGAACCACTGACTCCAATAAACATAAAGAGAAAAATATACCAGGGACTGCAACTGAAAGCTTGCCCATTGACGTTTTTGGCTAGTTAGTACTTCAGGGTTGTAAGGTCCACTTTTCACTTCAGGAGGGCTAGACAAGCCTTTCAGTAATCTAGACACTTGATTCTGAAGTTTCTGAAGCTGGCTACTGCTATCGTCCTTCAATGAATATACTACCGAGGGGCGTGGGGATCGAGCAGCAACTGCTGCTGCTGCAGCAGCAGCAAATGCTCTTGCAACATCTTCAGTTGTCTGCATGAAGAACGAAGCACTCCATCCAGGGCTACCTGACTCTTCATTCTTCTCCATTTGGACACTTCGTCCCTCCTACAATTGAAACACAATCAATCAAACATGAATTAACTGAAAACAGTAACACCTCATTGTTAAATGCTCATCCTCCAAATACAAAATGATTCCTTGAACATGATATACCACGAAAAAAAGCCCTAACTTTGTCCTCCAATCCCCCGCCCAAAGAAAAAAAAACAACTATCATGCTTTACTCTTCAAAGCTGAATTGAATTCAATAACCTCTTCATCTAAGTTAGACATCACCCGGCCATCAAAATAACCAGTTGACTGTGACCATCTTTCACTATTAACCCGTGAAAGTCAAAAGATTGAACCCTTATGTTCCTGCCGTTGGAAAAAGGCATAAATTACCACTCCATCAAAACAATGATAAGCTTGCACTAGAAACTCCCTTCTCTCTCTCCCATACAGTTTCATGTCAAGACTCCATTTCCCCTAAATAATCCTCCCATAAGGATCTCATCCCCTTGTTAGCATTCTTCTGGACCTCAAGCTCATACTAGTACTCGCACGTTTAACAGGCTCTCCTTACTGGGATGATTTGGACAAGCTCTTAAATCAACCTGAAGTAATTCCAGTTATGACAAAATATGACCTTGGCATAACAAAAAGAAATATGACATGTTTAGGATTTAAATCGACTACTCGTGATCAGAAAAATCCAACTTCAAAAAGCAAAACTTTAAGACTAAGATACACATGTACTACCAAAATTAAAATCACCAAATTGATTACTCATAAATAGCCGAACCAAGCATGAACAACGTCATTAAACCTTAAGCCACACAAAAGCTTCCAACTTTATGCTTTTAAACCTCGATACCACATCACAACATCATAAAACAAAAGAAAAACACCTATATGCAGGAGAAAGTTTGGAAATGGGGAAAAACAACCATCTCTGGAAAGAAATGAAAGGAAAGCAGAAACGAGGGGAAAAGGGAAAAAAAAAGAACCCACCTATATGTGTAAAAGTTACAACTGATTGGAGAGAGCAGCAGAAATAACAAAAAAATAACTATATATCTGTCTGAATATGGCTAATATACGGAGGAAAAGGTAAATCAGGCAGCCATCTGAGAGAAAGGGAGGAGTGGTGATGTTGTTCTTATTGTCTTCGGAAACTGGAAGGAAAGAAAGAAAGGAACTCACCAAAGACAAAGGAGACTTATCACAAAGAACTCATCGGAGTACTCGGTGATTATGGATGAGTTTCCTGGATTATTACATAACATATGTGGGATTAGGCGATTGATTAAACTTTGGCTTATTTGGGTTGATTTTAGTATTTGCGTAAAAGAAATGAAAAATCTAATGAGATTTGTAAGGCAAAATTAATTAACATAGGACGTGGGAAATGATAGAAAATGAGAAGAGAATCCATAGTCCATGGGCCTCGTGCAGGTCGACTGATGAAACTGCGTGAGGGACGGCCGCCTCTGTCAAGGGCTGTTTGGCATGTTTCATAATGGAGGATATCTTTTACTTTTCGTATTTTCGCTTATGGAATTTCCTCTTCTTGGGGTAAGTCTTTATTGGAGTTTATGTGTTGCAGTTGGAGAATCCGAAATATTAATATCTACATTTGACTTTTTGTTTCATTAGCAAAACTGGATTATTGTGGAATATTGAGATGTTAATAATTTGCCAAAAATGTTGTTGTTGTTAACTTTGATTGTTAAGTTATTAAATGATTATATTTATGATGATATAAAAGTCAGAATTTGTTGGCGGACACAAAATTTGGCTGGTTAAACTATAAAATACCATAAAAGAATTGTAACGGATTGTAGTCTTGCCGAAAAAGACATGAAATTATAACAGGTTATAATCGTGCCAAAAGAAAAAATGAATAAAGATGTTTTGACAAGTTAAGATAAAAATATCATTAAAAAATTTGTAACACGTCATAGTCTCGTCAAGAAAAAAAACTTAATATTGTTAAATTTAGTCACATTGTTTCATATTTTACTTTAGGATTGATTAGACAAAAAGAGCGCCAACCATAAAATAAAAATAATAGATTAATGAGTTTAATTTTTTGAATAGATGAATATTTGACAACTTCATATAAGCTTCCCTCTTGTTTAGGGATGGAAGTGCATAGGGCGATATCCTCCGATTTAATGGTTAATCCAATTAATGATCAATGAATCATGCATTTGAATTTGGTATTGATGAAAGGTCGTTGATGATCAACCTTACATGATTTGGTAAGAGGGCATTAAAATCTTGATACCCGATAGTTCGATTTGACATCAATTTTAGGGATTGATACCTCTATAAAATCTATTTATTATATTTAGTCTGTATTTATTTCTCAATATCAATCTTGTAAAGTGTTTTTTGTCATAATTTGTGTACAACTTGTTTAGATGTGCGGGAAAAGTTACCTGAATTTTCCTTTGCATATTTGTTGAAATTGCTAACAGGTAAGAGCATGAATTGACTAAAAGTCTCAAATGGAGACAATTGTGCATAAAAATAGAAAAAAGTTGATTTAACCCTTTTATAAAATGTGAAATTGCATGCAAGTTATATGGTTTTGCCCAAGATTAAAACTCAATGTAGTATGTTTATATAACATGATGTATGTGTCAATTTGTTTTTTTTAACTATTCAGATTAACTGGTTGAGAATAGCCAATAGATAATTCGAACTCGCGAGTAAAAAGGTTTGGTAATGAGAATTAAAACTATAATCTCTACTCGTATTCTGGTATCAAACATTCTCATTTTGAAAATCGGAACTTTTCTGATTGCATGATTGAAATTCAAAGATTTCAGATTTTCTTATATATTCCCATAATTCATCAATTTGTTTTAAGTTAGTCACCAGATAAAGCATAGCATGCAATTATAACTATAGGTCAGAGCAAAACATAAAATACACTATTGCTGACATGTTAGGATTTCAAACTTTTGTATTTACAATGAAATTTAGAGGAAATGTTACAATGCATCATTCTCGTCCAAAGGAGATTTTGAGTCTCTCTCATTCTCTAGTATTCCTGATGTAATTGGGTTTTTTTTTTTGTAAAATAAGTTAGAATAGAAATAAAAATAGGTTAGGATTTCAAACTTTTGTATTTACAATAAAATTCAGAGGAAATGTTTTAATGCATCATTCTCGTCCAAAGGAGATTTTGAGTCTCTCTCATTCTCTAGTATTCCTGATGTAATTGGGGGTTTTTTTTTGTAAAATAGGTTAGAATATAAATAAAATGGATGTTGTCCGTTAATAAGAGAGGAAATGAAATTTACTTGCAGCATACAAAACTTACGTTTGGTTAATTTCCAATGCATGCCAAACATTCCTTTTGTTGCCTAATTGATCATGCGAACGTTAGGTTGGGTAAATGAGTTGAAAAATGTGTTTGACTGGTTTGTTAAAGGAGTTAATTAACCGGTTGGATGATGTTTAGCAACAAGGATCCGATGAGTTACTTTATTGAGATTATCATCTCAAATTTTATAATGGTTTTTTAAAAAAAAATTTTGGGTCTACAGGGGAAAATGCCCGTCCTGCTCGTTGCATAAAATACCATTAGTAGCACAAACGGCGTGTGATGCGCCTAACTTTAATGGGAAAGTGCGAGTAAACTTTGCACCCGACTGCTTAGATCGCAAGCACCCAGTCACGTGCCCTTTTTATAATTATTTCTAGTTTACGCAGTAGTGCAACGCATGCACTTTTTAGGGTAGGTGTCTCCCTATTGAGGCACATGACATGCCATTTGGTTGGTAATCCATGCAAAAAGAATTGCAGGACAAAAACTAGGTCTTATGGTATTAACGGAATTGCAGGACATCGTGCAGTAAAGATTTAAAGAAAGGATGTAATTATATTCGGTCTAATTGTTTTTAAACTTTGTAAAATGACCAAATATATAGCTAAGGGGGTTAGAATCTTTGCTAGAATGTTAACACGAAATTTTATTTCTTCATAAATATTGATTTTTTAAGAAGGTTTGCCAATATTAAAGCAATTACGGTCATTCCAAATATTTAGATTAGGAGCATCCACTAGGGGCGTAAATTAATCAAGCTACTAGACTGGAATTCGTGAGTATTTTGATCAAAAGTGTGACTTGAACTCAGCATTGACCGAACTCGAGTTGAGTTTGATTTACTTGATAATATAATTAAGTCGAGTATGAGTAGAAAAAAATCAAAACTTGAATACTCATCGAATCTTATTGAATAGTGTATTTAAAATATAATTTTATTTATTTATTATAAATTATGAAATTTGCTAAAAATTTTGAGTTTGAAAACTCTATTGAGTTCGATTTGGTCGACCTCAAGTTTGACCTCAAATAATGTAAAATTAGTTCAAACTCAAGCACGAACATAATTTTACAAAACTCGACGAGCTTAAGTTCAAGTATTTTACTCAAGTAGAGTTTGAGTAGTATCGTAGACTAAACGAACTCTACTTGACTGGATAGCAGCCCTAGTCTCTATGATTGCAATTATAAGGCAAAATTTAAAACACATTTTATATATTTAAAGAGCTTGTTTAGATTGCACTTTTTGAAAGTTTTTAACGGTTTTTTTTATAGAAAAATAACATAACACTCTAATATTTTCTTTGACATGAGTACTATGTGACGATAAAAAGGTAAGAAAAATATGTCAATAAAACATTCTTAATTTAATATACATCATAAACATTACACTCAAAACAATGCTTTATAACCTCTAAAATCCAAAAGTGTAGTCAAATTTGATAAGAAATTCCTGAAAAATAAAAAAAGGAAAGAAAAACATAAGTTTTGTTTGGATTGTAAGTTATTTGAAATATTTTTACTGTAGCACTTTTTGTGATGTGATGTATGTGAGATAAAAAGGTAATTGGGAAGATAAAAAGGTGTATTGGAAATTGTAATGATGATGTAAGCAAATATATTTGGAAAAATAATCAGCTGTCCAAACAAACCCATAGGCATTGTCTCTTGGCCTCGGGGTAAAGCCGCTAATTGAGAAGCGATAACTACTGGTTAAGGGTAGGAATAATTGTCTATTAAAACAAAATGTATGTTATTTACTCAATCATGCAAGTCACTTTAAACACAATATACACCTTTATATAGATGTCATACTTAGTACATATCATATGATCGGAACTATATAAAGTATTTTTTTGAGCCAATCATAGCCGTTAAACCTTCACAAACGGTTGCTATACCATTCCCGTCTCGAGTGCAAGGTAGGGACAATTGCTACAGTAACTAAAAGGTTAAGGACGAATCTTGGCCCAACAAATAATTATAAGGTTCAAATTACATATTATATACATCGTGTTTAGCGTCATGTATTGGATTTATAAAATTTTGAAATATATTTATATCATATTACATCATGTTATTCAATTATCATTGAATATAATATGAATTCAAATATATTATATTTAATATTTAACAATTCAATAATTTAATAAATTTAATTTTCAGATTTCAATTTTATTAAATTCACTCTTAGTTTCCTTTTTTATGGTGGGCACAAGCTCAGTGGTTCCACCTTGTTAACCTGGTAATCGTTTGGATCCCTGGTCCTCTTGCCCCAGAATCGTAGCTGTCAACCGGATAGATTAATTTAATAGGTGAAGGGAGGAGGGTGCGTCATTTGTCAGGTGGACACGACATGCTCAGTACTTGATTAGTGTCTGGTCATGCGGGCGGAAAGTTGCTTACTACTAGGCTTGTCTTGGCTCGGGCGATGACATTTCTCAATTCTCATGTGGTACTGTTCAATTCCCCACTTCTATCATTCCATGCAAAGTGGTATCAACTAGTTGTCCCCAAGACTCTTTTGTACTCAGACCTAAACAGGGCCCACTGGGTATGGGGTGATCGGTATTAACTATCAAGCGTTGTAGTACGAGGGACATCTCAAGTTGAGATTCTCAACTGCCTCTTCCGTTTGGATGAGAATCAACTCTTTTTTTTTTTTTTTGGGATAAAAAAGGTTTGATTGGATCAAGTTCCGATCATCATCACGGATCCGAATATATCTTCGATTACCCTCAAATCTCTTCCCTTGACCAGATGTGCACATGTAAATATTGTAGTACTTCTTTTGATACATTATATGCGAAATAAAAAAATAATTAAAAAATATATTAATGCTGCGAATAAATAAAATTTAACAAATAATTCACTATCTAAACAAACTCACATTGTTTTCGCTACTTATTATTCTTTTGTTTGATGATAATTAGCAGTGCGATATGTAATACCATTTTTTATCTGGCAAGAATACTCAGATGAGATTGTTCTATAGTCTATTTGTAGAATAATGATAAATAACATATAACGGTACAAGGATATCATTGTTGCTATTGTATATTATCGCAAAGCTCACAAGTGAAACCTTAAATCAAAGGCACCTAAATATTTATCTTTACTTGGGTTGAACTCTTTTTAAGGTTGCATCATCTACCTCTATCAAAATTTTTTTTAATTTTCTCAAATAATTGGAATATTTGTCAAACACGTAACTCTTTTCGATAGAAAAAGTCGCATTATCCCTATCTGATTAAGGCTTTAGCTGAACAAGCATTTCGAATTTCATTAGAGTAACATACATACACACACACACATAGCTATATACATATATCTATTAGAATAACTTCGATATAGTAAAAATAATTTGAAATAACTCTAATTATATTTTGTTCTTTACGTACTTGCTTGGCTCTTTTACTCTTTTAAGAATGGTTAAGATTTGGTTGCTTGGACAGTGGACATCACGTAACTTTTAATCAACAATTTCGGATGAGAGAAGAAACGGAGGATCAATTAAATTCAGAGACAGAAATATATAAGTTTATAATTTTTACTGTCCTTAGTGTCAGATCAGAGAAAAACACGCTCAATTTTGGGCTCAACCGTTCCAGTTGAAACCGTCAAAATAGAGCTCGAAGACCTGGGAAGGATAATCATAGATTAGTAGCATTTAATTGACCTTAATTAAGTACAAGGTTTCAGCTTTAAATTGTATACAAAAAATGCACTGCACCTGGACCCGAAAAGTACTGAAAAGAGTTTAAGAGGCTACTTGCCACACAAAAGTGTGTGTGATTTGGAACGAGTTTCAGAGGCTACTTGCTCTAGAAAGAGCATTAAGCTGACCAAGTTCAAGCAAACTTGCTGCCGCCATTCTGCAATAGTACCGAAAAGTCCAAGAATTGGACGATTTAGTCAAACTGAACAAATTTTATCAGAAACCGTTTTTTTTTTTTTAGATCTCTGACTTGTATTAATCCCTTTTTTTTTTTTTCTGACTTGGTTCTAATTTCTGGAATTCCAAACCTCTCATCATGTTGATTTGATGCCAAGACTTCCTCTCCATGCTAAGACTTTTTGGGATCGCGCAATTTTCTTGTCAAACTATTTCAAAAGGAAAGTGATATTTCAACAATAACACTTAAATTTTTGTCAAACTATTTGTTTTACATTTTGTTATTTTATAGATAAGTGTAAGGTAACGATTTGATGTACGTGAAATAAAAAAATGATTGAAAAATGTATTTAAAAAAATAAATTTCTTTTTTTAAAAAATAAAGACAATTCAGACAAGGCCGCGAAAATTACAAAAAAGGCATAATAAATCGTGTCTTTTTAAATTCGATGTTCTATTCATGGAGAATATTCTAAATTCCATATTCTAATTTTGGGGAAATGAAATATTCCAAAGTCATGTAGTTGGTATGACACAGGAGAAAATCTACCACTTCAGGAGCCCAATAACGAGGTCGGTACAATCATCACTCTTTACCACAAAAAATTACTACTATTGCCGCAATAGTAACTAGTATTTTTTTGTCAAAGGGGCGATCTTTTGAAGCTTCATTTTTGTTGTTAAGCTTTCAAGTTCTCAACATATAGTTAGTTTCTCTAAACAAATTTAAGAATCTATTTAGGGGCTCTATTTAAAGACCAAATGATGATCAAAGGTGCGTTAGTATCAAGAATGTTTCACCTAAGATAATCAATTAATGTAGCAACATTAGTAAGACCCAAAAAAAACCAAAAAAAAATGGACACCGCTTTCGTCATTCTCTTCCCCTCTTCAAGAGGGATACTACATTACTACCCCTTGTTTCTATCACTGACATTTCTTATCAGTGAGCCAATCAGTACAGTGGTTTCAACTAACGGTGTTGGGTGGGCGAACAGGGCATTGCCTTTTCCATTGAACAGAGGTGTTAGAATATAGATTGATGACAGTTTTGTTTTGATCAACAGCATATGCTTATGATGTATGATGATGGCCTAACCAAAAACAACAAACCAAATGATGGTGGCATTTGATAGCGAGCTGGCCCGACCTTCATCTTAATAATTGACTCACTTTCTTGTGGAATCTTAAAGTCACGATACCTGATTTTAGGGCTGCAAACGAGCCGAACCGAGTCGAGTTTTGGCCTTATCGAGTCGAGTCTTGACTTAATTTCATCGAACTTGAGCTCGAGCTAGAAAAAAATAAAAATAATTATTTTATTTTTTTAAAAAATAAATAAAATAATATTTTTCTTAATAAATAATAAAATATTAAGAATATTTATGTAATTTTACTATTAAAATACAAATAAAATAAAAAATATATATATATATACTCGAGTTCGCGAGCCGGCTCGCGAGCTAACGAGCTTAATATTTTGAGTTTGAGCTCGAGCTCGACTCTGACTCGACCAGCTTGAGCTGGACTCGAGCTGCTCGCGAGCGGCTCGATTCGTTTGCACCCCTACCTGATTTAGATTGCGATGATGTAATTCCTGGGTTTTAAACTCTTAATTAAGAAAATTCCTATTTCCAAAGTATTTGGAGAGAAGTGTGGAGTTAGTGCCCAGCTACAAGGCTTGTTTGTGCAGTTTGGAGAAAAAGGGCAGTAAATAACTTCAAGAAAACGAGCTACTGTTACATTTGATTGGCATTTCACTTTAAATCAATGTGTATTTTCTTGAATTTACACCTATTTAGTATTTTCCGTGCGTAAGAAAAATTAATTCTATCATAAAATCTAAGATAAAAGGGGGCAGAACTAACCCACCCCTAACTAATATCCCTATCCAAAAGTATTTTCCATTGGAACGAAATTCGCCATTTGGGCTTTTGAAACGAGAAAAATTCAATGGGGGTCTGGAGCGAAAAATGAGCCCACTAACCCAAATCCAAAACATGCCAAAGGCTGGGCGGAGGGCCATGTCAACTAGGCTGAGCTCTAAAGTTTAAAGTTACAATGTTTGGTATTGAATATCAAAAAGTTGTTAGTACTAATTCCTAAGTGGTGGTCCATATAATAATGTTTCGTTTCTTAAATGATAGCCTATTGCCTTAGTTTACTTTTGGTCCATTGTCATAATTCTGCCTTTTTTTAAAAAAAAAAGAAACGTCATAATTCTGTCATACATCCGAACTTGTCTGTATAAAGTGACTATAAATAAACTTTCACGTTATTATAACGTATGAAGCCTTCATAAACTTGACATGTTGCACACTTTTTTTTTTCTTTTTTATTGGTAATGCTGCATTTGATTAAACTGTGATAAGAGACTAAATGCGCTAAAGTAAAATGTTGTTATAGATGTAATTCCAATGAGTAGAAAACCCAATGTACCATATTATTAAATGTATGGAATATAACAAAATGATATTAAAATTGTTAATTTCTCTTTTCGTCCTCAAATTCGATTTGATTACACTCGTGTTCCAATTCATTCAAAATGAAGTAGTTTTTCTGAATATTTTTTATTCATCCCGACATTGACAATTCTCATGCGATCACCGAGTAAAATGAGAAAGGAAAGGAGAGAAACGGAGTAAAATGACCCTTCTTTCCTTCTACCGTCCAACCGTTCAAGGAGGAAGGCAAGAACAAGGAAACAGCCGTCCCTGCACATACACATTCACATGGGCAGCTGGTCAACGAGTCCAATGATTCTCCTCCTCCTTTCTCTGATTAACCAATAATAAAGAAATACCCATTGTGGAAATCGTGACCAAATTTCTTGTTGAAAACAACACTCCATCTCAAATCAATAGTCCACCACAGACCATTGTGGTTTGAAATCTACCATACCAGTCAACCCGCTTTCATCTTGCCAAGCAAACTCCACTACTTCTTTTGCTTATTTATGGCCATTATTATTTGTGTATCGCTCTCCTAGAATTCTGATCAGATCACTTCCATTTTCTCCAGTTAGTAGTACTCCTCAACTTCTGAAGAGCCACCATGGCTGGAACTAAGTCAGATCAAGGAAGCTCATCTCTCTTTTCTCCATACAAGATGGGAAAGTTCAATCTCTCTCACAGGTTAGTGATTGCAGTTATCAGTTGAGTCCTCTGTCCCTCCCTGCAGATGCGTATTTTCCTGATCCTTCTTGATCAGCTGCAAATTTTCTAATCCTTTTTTTTATAAAATAAGCATGACTATATAATTGGGCTCTAAAGCTGAATTCTTGAGCTTGAGATACATAGTAAGTACTGTATTAGTAGGAGTGCTAATATATTGGAGCTGCAGAATTTCATTTTTGGGCTGCCAATTTTGTCTTCATTTTTCTTTTACACGAATTTGTCCCTTTGCATGACTAATGACATATTCTGTTTTTCTGGGGCTACCCATATATATATATATAATTTTTATATATATATGTGATGGCAGGGTGGTTCTGGCGCCGATGACAAGATGCAGGGCCATAAATAGCATTCCTCAGCCTGCCATGGCGGAGTACTACGCCCAAAGAGCAACCAATGGTGGCTTTCTCATCACGGAGGGCACCATGATCTCCCCAACTGCTGCCGGGTAATTCTGTACTTTATGCTTTCTGGATGTTTATTAGGAAAAGTACATTAGTGCTACTTGGTCAATTATTTGAAACTGTAGGGCCTCTCTGATAAAACAAACGTTGTCTACAAGTATTACTGTAGTTGAGTGGGATCCATATGTTTAATGTTCGCACAATTGGAGCCATTAGAGCCAGATATTTTTTCTTGATAAAGTTGGAACATCATTTTTACACTAACCAATCGATCCTTACACTGTAGTTTGGTATATAACGCAGTAGATTCGGAAGCTTGGTATAGCCGAAAGCAAGACATAAATGAGTTGTGTCATATTTTCTGATAAAATTTCACATTTCCCTTTAATTTTCGTTGTTATCTTTTGCATGGCATGATATTTATTTCATTTCTACGCGAGGGAAAGTTGAGCTTGTGAATCTATTGACATTTGATTAAAATCTAATTAAAACACACACACACACACACACACACACGCTGTTTGGAATAAACATTTCTTTTCTTACGTTTGTGATGTGGATCCAGGTTTCCGCATGTGCCGGGGATCTTTACAAAGGAACAAGTGGAGGCATGGAAGCAAGTGGTTGATGCAGTACATGCCAAGGGTGCTATTATTTTCTGTCAACTGTGGCACGTTGGCCGTGCGTCACATGAAGGTGTAACTTTGTGGTGCTAGTATAACATAAAGCTAAACTTCACTAGAATTAATGGCTAATGCTAAATTATCTTACAAGACAAATTTCAGTTGTATTCGAGTATGATAACGAAAATGTGAGAACTTTTATTTTTGTCTACTATGTTGGTTTGAAGAATAATTGAACACAATGTTCAAGACCAAATGAAATTTCTAACCGTTTCAAAACCACTTAGACACTTTAATAACAATTAGGCGATTATTCCACTTTTACTTACTTAGGTCGTAATATTCTTGATCAGTTTATCAACCTGGTGGTGGTGCACCCATATCATCAACGGGAAAGCCTATATCAAAGAGGTGGAGGATATTAATGCCTGATGGCAGCCATGGGATCTACCCTAAACCACGTCCATTAACAACAGCCCATGAGATTGCGCAAGTTGTGGAAGATTACCGCCAGTCGGCCTTGAATGCCATTAAGGCCGGTCAGTCCATTTTGTTTATCTATACATATTTGACAATCATGTGTATGTTGAATTGGTTGGATTTTTCCATTAGCACTTCCTTGAGCTTAATGAGAATATTGCTAGGAGATTCTAAGGCATCATCACCCCAAGCTATGGCATTTGATGTAGAGGAGGAGCTGACCTGAATGGACTGCCATTGCTTGGTTCTTACAATACTACGTGCTTACTTTGTAGGATCTTCACAATCACTGGAGCCTGGTTCTGCATGACCTTTCCATTAGATATTATATTTATTTAATATTTCCCTGCTGGAAATTCACAAAATGGGAAAAAAATACTCACAAGACATACTTGGGATATTAATTGCACAGTAACATCAATACTTTACCATGATGGTCCTCTTAGCTCTTCGGTTATGTGAGGATTCATGTAGTGCTCCTGGCTGTTTTTCGTTTGTGGTAGAAAGTAGTAAAATTGCTAATTTGTAGTAAATCAATTATTAGAACAATATCATTAAAAGTACTTGTGGGACAAGGACGTAACCATGAACTTAAAAAATCAGCATTGTGGAATGCTGAATGGAATCCAGTTCAGCCTGCAGTTGGCATTCCAGTTCCTTTGATTGTTTTGTCATATTTGAGAATCCCAAGAGAATTGAAATTTCTCAGCTAACTGTGATAAAAAAAAATTGTCATATGTCGTTGCTGTTGGCCTTGATGAAGATGAAACTATGATTTTCTATACCAAATCTTTATGCTTATATTCTGCACTATATAATTATCTTGTATAAGTTTCTTAGGTGTAGGGATTAAAGGATTTCTTACTGTAACAGGTTTTGATGGTATTGAAATCCATGGAGCACATGGCTACCTAATTGACCAGTTCTTGAAAGATGGGATCAATGATCGGACAGATGAATATGGTGGATCTGTTGCAAATCGCTGCAAATTCATTGTGCAGGTGGTTCAGGCTGTTGTTTCAGCAATTGGTGCAGATCGTGTTGGTGTCAGAATTTCCCCTGCTATTGACCATCTTGATGCCATGGACTCTAATCCACTGAACATAGGCCTGGCAGTGATTGAGAGACTTAACAAGCTCCAACTGAATTCAGGCTCCAAGTTAACATACTTGCACGTGACTCAACCTCGATATACAGCATATGGCCAGACAGAAGCAGGCAGACAGGGGAGTGAAGAGGAGGAGGCCCAACTAGTGAGGACTTTGCGAAAAGCATATCAAGGAACTTTCATTTCCAGTGGTGGGTTCACCAGAGAGCTAGGAGTTGAAGCGGTAGCTCAGGGTGATGCTGATTTGGTTTCCTATGGTCGCCTTTTTATCTCAAATCCAGACTTAGTTTTACGCTTTAAGCTAAATGTTCCTTTGATTAGGTATAATAGATCTACCTTCTATACTCATGATCCTGTTGTAGGATACACAGATTACCCTTTTCTAAGCAGTGGTACCAGTGGCAATGTACCACAATCACGTCTGTAATTTGCATGTTGTTCTATTATAGTTGAGGACTTGATAGGTTTTTGCCTTCAACTTGACTGGTTTTGTTTAACGTTTTATCGGCTTTTATAATGGAAGTTTCCAGTGTGTTCTTTGAATTTTATTATCCATGCATCATGTTGACCGAGAGAGATCTCAATATATTCTGAACTAGTCCCAAAACGTAGCTTTTGGCGGAGAGGGAGAGAGTTGATAGAATTTTTTTAAAATTAATTATTGCATTCAACTTATGATTTGTGATCATGAATGCACTTCCTTCTATTCCTTTCCCTTCCTACTCTTTGTGCAGCTTGAAAATGCTTTTTCCCAGTAGTAGTAAACAATGGATAAGCAGGTTCTAAGGTAGTGCCATTGAAGATGCCGAAGTTTCGTCTATACTTGTTAGGATCAAGGATTTCATCAAACAGACCAAAAATAAAGGTGTACCAAGATAGTTCACCACATGCTTCACAAGATTGGTGTTGTAGGTTGATGCAAGAGCTGGAGTTGTAACATTTCCATTCCCAGCAGTAGGCCAACCTGTCTCAGACACTACCAAATATACATCAGGTCCGCCCGCCCTCTCCATTGCCCAGTAGAATGCATCTAGAGTTGCATCATACAAGTTTGTGTACTGAAAATTCTCTTCAATAAGCACCGGCGATTTTGCTGTAACCTGTGCAAAATCCAGTTGAATTCCGTGCGGATTGGCTACGTAGTCGTAGTAAGGGTACACATTAACCATCAAAACATGCGAGGAGACATGTTGCAAGAAATCGATAACGCTTGCGTGCTCTTGATCGAGTGCCTCAGGGGTAAATACACCTGCTGATGCCTGATGGTGGGATTGCATATTGCAGGACTTTAGTGCTAACTGCGGTATTCACACTTGTACTACTTCCCAGCTGGAGGTAATCCAGAACGGTTTGCATGTGTTTCATAGAAAGTGCGACGAATCCCCCAAACTTCCCTGGAATTGCCTCATTTCCAAGAATGATGAATTTGAATTTTGAAGTGAACGTCTTTGACATACGACTCCACGAATGGTGAATACCAGGATCTTGGTTGCACGGTAAAATGACAAGATATGCACAAAAAATCACGATCGTTGACAATTATGAATTGAGTAGATATTATTATCACAAAATCGATGTGTGGCATATGTACTAAACTAACCAGAGGTTAACATGGAAAATAAAGTAGTAGTACCCATGCAAAGAGAAGACGAGGTAACTTCAGAAATGAAAAGAACAAAGAAAAAGACTAGCTTAACTTTGCATCAAAAAGTGAAATAAATTGCAACTCGCTCTAGAAGATCAGAAAGTACTTTGAATTGAGAAGACGAGGTGACGCTCAAATATTTCAGCCAGGTCTCAAAGTGTAGTAATTACTAATTAACAAATGTCGAACTATGAGTTGCAAAAGATACCGCAAAAATTCTAAAGCTGCTCTGTCTCGGAAGGGAGAAGGATTTATAACGTATGAGGTGGTTGAAAGTCGAAACGCTGCATATCAGAAACGACATAACAGAAGGATGCCTCGTTATTGTTTGAATGTCAACATGGTTAATATGAAGTGCTTGAATGGATATTTACTTACAGAGACTGGATAATGCACTGCAAACCATTCTATGGTTTGCGCTCTCTTGTTTTTTTTTTTTTTTGGATAAGTAATAAATTTTGTAGGATTTTCCTAGATAAATAATATTTTATTTTTTTGGTAAGTAACAAATTTTGTAGGATTTTCTAGATAAATGATATTTTGGTAAGTGATAAACTTTGTAGGATTTTTCTACATAAATGATATTTATACTTCAAAATAATCGTTTGGCACTCCACTCTACTTTCCTTCACATAACAAAGCGTGAGCCTATTTTTAGAGTGTGAATTCCACTTGTCTTTCCCTCGAGGGCATCACTAATTTTAAAAAAAAAATTCAACAGAAGAAGGGGTAGGACAGCAAGGAATTTGAATTCAGAACCTTTAATTTCTTGGATCTCAACTTTAGCCATCAAAACTTTCTTGGCCTTGAGAGCATAATTAATTTTGACCAGTATAACTTTAATGGTGGGAAAAAAAATTAAGACTGCAAGTTACTACAAAAAAAGATTCCAAATCTGCTGCCTAGTTATTTAATTTAATTTCGCTTCCTTTTAGTCCTGGACTTTCACAAGTTAAGTTTTGTCCGGTTCAAACTAGTTGCTTATAACTTGAATTTGTCTACTCATAAACTAAGTTAGCAATTGCACCAAAATTATCCAAGTTTACTCCAAATATAATAAGAATTGTACCGAGCCGATCTGAACTAGATAAATTTCAACTTGTGAGACCTGATTCCCATCTCCCATCCCTCAGATAAAAAATCCAAGTCCTGTTTCGGCTTACATAATAGGCTCCAAATTTTGGTCAAACATACCCAAAATAAAGAATTCCATAAAAGCCGTCCAAGGCCTCTTCGATTGGTGTACCCAGATGTTACACAGCATGCTGCACAAGGTGTTGTACGTGGACAACTGATACGATGTACGATCTACTACTACTACTATTGTTTGCCACAAAAGCAATTTTTTCTTCTTTTTATAATTTGTTTACAGTGAGTACGCCCTTCTAATCCTTTTCCTTTTCGAAGTGTTTGTTTTCGTTAATTAAAAGATAACGGATACGCTGGTTCCAAATTAGTTTTGAAGATTCCGAAATTTCGCTCTTTCCACTGCCCAGAAAAATGCATCCAGAGTTGCATAGTACAAATTCGTATAATTCAATGGGTTAATCGCTTTATCCCCTTTACGTATGAGCCGTTTCTCAATTTATCCTCCAACGTTTATTTTTTCACAATTTACCCTAAAGACTAACGGTCAACTCTAATAGAGATAAAATAGAATAATGAAAAGACAGTAATACCCTTAAGAAAATAATGAATAACCCAAAATATCCATATTTCTAGCTTTATGAAAGGGAAAAAGAAAAGTTTCCAAAATTACCCTGAAATAATGGAGGGAAATTTCCCTCCATCTGGCACATGGGACAAAAAAAAAAAGAAATTCGGAAGATAAAAGGTACAGAACCTTTTTTAATTGTGGGTCATCTTTTCTCTCTCCTCTACCCGTCACTTTTCCTTCCATCTTTTCTCTCTCCTCTATCTACCTATGAAAAGTGCCCACATTCATGCCGATTCTGAATAAAAAGAAAATAGAATTGTCTAAAATTCTTTTTGACTTATTCATGTATAGAGCAAAATTAAAGACAATTATAACAGATTATTAATGAAAAATTCTTACATTGTAATTTGAGTTGCAGTAAAATCTTCTTCCCGGATTTTCAAGTGTCCAAGAGGTGCACAATGGTGCCTCTTTATCATATCCACACATTTTTTGGGACAATCTTTCAATGTTATTTGAAGCACTTTGTGACATTTTTATGATACTTTTGGTTGACAAAGAAAAATTTTAGGAACTGTTGGATCTGTTGAAATGAAAGAGAAAAAATATGCTGCAATTAGATAAAAGCATGAAAGAGAAAAAATAGGCTAAAAGGCATCAGATATCACTTTTTATAACTCATTGAGGGACATTGGAGTCAACCAAAACAAACGGCTCTCTTCCAATGGCAATTTCGGCATCTTGAAGTTTTTAACGGTGCAATTGCTTAGCTGGACTGACGGAGGGGGTAAATTGTGAAAAAACAAACGTTGGAGGGTAAATTGAGAAATGACCCATACTTAAAGGGAATAAAGTGCGATTAACCCTAATTCAAATTTCCATCTAGAAGCACTGGTTCATGGGCCGTGAATTGTGCAAGATCAAGTCGAGTGTTGTTGGGATCGGCTGCATAGTCGAAGTAAGGGTACACACATAATGACCATGAGAGCAGATTTTCGAGCTCGCAAGAAGCTCACTTACTTTTGCAAGATCATGACTTCCGTAAAGGAGGCTGCCAATGGTGGGATTGTAGTTTCCAACGCTTTTGTGCTCACTGCCTGTAGTACTGTAGTCACACGAATATATCCCAACTCATTATAACCCAGCATTGTTGGATTAAGAGTTAACCCAAATGGAAAACAAAGTCATATTGGACGCAATGAAGACACAATGGTAATTCTTTTGATTGGCTAATTAATCAACAGAAAACGAATTATATCTTGTTTTGGTTCTATTTGTTCAATATACTCCAACATGTATTAAGATCAAGATGCCAACGGAATAACAAGCACTTGTGTCCAAAAGTCCAAATGCATGCATTTGGACTTTGTGTCAAAACACTGGATAAACAGGTTTCTTGTTAGGATAAAAAAGTCCCCAATTTTGTTCTACACCAGCAGGCTTGAGATCTTCATTAAACATGGCAAAAATGAAGCCTTCAATGTGAGGCCCTGGCCTTTTAGGTGTACCAGCCTTACTCAAGATATGCTGCTTGAAGTGCTTGTTGTACGTAGACGCAAGTTTTGGAGTTGTGAAATTCCCCTTCCCGGCAGAAGGCCATCCACTCTCAGAAACTGCCACTCCCACATTATTCACGCCTTCTTTCTCCATTGCCCAGTACACTGCATCTACCATAGCATCAAACAAGTTATAATAAGTCAAATTACCATCCACAACCACCGCATCTGTTGCGGTGAAGAGTGCATAATCTTGACGAACATGCACTGGATCGGATGCATAGGCGAAGTAAGGGTACACATTCACCATCAGAGGTGATCCCTTGATGGTTAAAAAGTTCAGAACATCGACAATTGCACCCTTTGCATCATCTGAGAATACCCTGGCTGAAGGCGGAAAGGAAGTTCCTAGCACAGCTGTTGACACTGATGTTGTCACGGTTATACCATTAAGGTTGTTATCACTCAGGAAAGACTGAAGATTTTTCATGGCTGGTGCAATACTGTCTGCGAACTCACCTGGGATGGCCTCATTTCCCACAGAAAGGAATGCGAATGTAATGTCATTAGTATAAGGCTGTAGATTTGTCGTAAACCATGATCTTGCGCCGTCAACGCTTGCTGCTATATTTGGTATATCTTCATTTTTTACGCCTAATGTGACATCAATGTCACTGCCCTTTAGTGCTTGTAGAGCATCTCGATTTGGATCAAAAAGCCTCAGTTTGCCAATGCTATACTTCTTGTAAAGGGCAATGACTTCTGCGGCAGGGGGTAAGTTGTCCGCTACCATTCCATAACAAACGCCTATATCAATTTTGTCACCAGCAATGGCTATTGGGAACAGCATAGTTGTGATTGCAAGAAGCATGGGAAATATAATCAGCAAGAATGACTTCACTTGAACCGTTACATGCATATTTTGCTTGTCTTACGTAGAATGATATCTGAAAAATTAGATACCTCAATTAGTGACTGGTAATATACAGCAATATTGTTAAATCACAAAAATGAAATCATAGTCAAGTACAGTTTAATACCACTAATAAAATGCTCATGATGGGCTATAATTTAGCAGAAGCACCATTAAAATTTCATTTGTAATGTGACTGCTTTTCTCAATTTACCCCCTCCCCCCCAACAAAAAAGAAAGATCTACGTATGTTATACATACATTTATTTATGCCCTTTGGTGCGTGAAACTAATGATTGGCAAAAAAGATAAACCTATCTATTTAGAAAACAGGATTGCATTTACAAATAGTATCATAGCATTAGTAATAACTCCAAAGCTTAACGGCAATGGGTAAATGGTGTAATGAGAAATTATAAACACGAAACGAATATTAATTAGAAAATGGCTTTTTATTTTCTTTTTTTTTTTGTGGGTTTACCACATATGATCAACGATTTACCTCTGAAAGAAAACATAACAAAAGAGTGGAAAGGATGTACGCTTGAATTTTTATGGGGACTATGATAGAGTTACGAAAATGTTGATGGCACGGTAACCTGAAGGACATATACATGTAAAAACCATGGACTTACAGGCAAATTAATCAGTTATAAGTTTGGTAACGACAGCTATAATTAGCAGCCGCCATATACTCACAAGCTATGAAGATAACTTTGGTTTTGTACAATTGTCTCCACTCCAGTAATTAATAATGCTTTGGCTGGTAGCTAGATAACAGCGTTCAAGTGCTGGAGGGGCACTGCAATTTGCAAGCTGTTTCTGCAGAATTGTCTCGGCCCCTGGAACTGGCATAGCTTCGAATGAACAAGCCTATGCAATATATATAATCATTCAAACCTTGTAAGTTTTGTGTTTTGGGGTAAGTGATGGTCGTCCACGGACCATAAAAATTTATGGTCAGTGGCCACAAATGCAAACCAAGCCGCATATGGGTTCTTGTTTTCTGGTGGAAATAGATCCCTGATATAATAAAAAGATTAAGATTCTATTTATTCAAAATTTTGTAAAATGGTTAGCTGAGTGGAGATCTGTTATCATCTATAAATGAATAAAGACGGAAATCATTAATGGAAATATTACTAAAAGAGGTGGCAATTTTGATCCAAATCCATTAATCCATTCGTGTCCATCTCACTTAGGCTCTATTTGTTTTGAGGGAATAGGAGGGAAAGGAAAAGAAATGAAATGGTGGAATAAGATTTAGTTATTTTTTGTCAGTTTGGTTGCTGTCCAAAAGTGGGCGTAAACGAAGGAAAGATACCAAAATTAATGCAAATTGTGAAATTTTCTAAATTTTTTTGATGTATTCATAAATTGACTTTTAAATTAGGGATAAAAATGTAACTAACTCGTGATCGTTTACTATTCTTTACTTTCATAATCCCAAAAAGATGAATGAATTCTGATT
This sequence comes from Coffea humblotiana, assembly GCA_023065735.1. Lineage (NCBI taxonomy): Eukaryota > Viridiplantae > Streptophyta > Magnoliopsida > Gentianales > Rubiaceae > Coffea > Coffea humblotiana. The sequence goes on from CM041213.1 coordinate 9,132,342, forward strand.
TCCTTTACTCTCCTTTGTTTTCTTTTTCACTGCTCTCTTCTTTACTTTTCCTTCTCTTTCCCTCAGTCCCAATGGTGCCTTAATTGGCTATGGATTTATCCAAAACTTTAAACGGAAACTAATGACTATCCTGGATTTTAGTGAATAATCCATATAATCCACTAACATCCTTTAATGAAAAAAAAATTTACGGCTCTGTTTGGGTTTTTTTTTTTTGTTTGGGTTACATAACCATCACCCATTTCAAAATTGACTAGGTAGTTGACAGAAACCACTATTGTAGGGTAATTTAACCACGTCCACAAAATTAGTTCAAATTCCAAATTAACTTTTTTGAAAAACAAATAAAAAATAAATTCAGATTCCCATATAAAAAGAAAAGGAAAAGGAAAAGGAGACATGGACACTCTCTTCCTAGAAGTTATTTGTTCGTTAACTTAAGAGAATTCCAGTACTATTTTTCCTAAACTTGCTTCTAAAATATGCAATTGAAATGAAACAGGAATTTTTCGAGCCAAAAAAAGACAAAAGCGGCGTTGTTAAAAAACTAGAAATATAACAGCAGAGGAACATATACATTGTTTGAGAGAAAGTTTAAATGACAAAGTATGCACCAAATATGTCAAAAAAAAAAAAAGTAGACTCCAAACCCCAAAAGAAGCAGTAAAAGGAGAGTGAATATGAGATCTATTAAAAAAACATCGCATGTCTTAATTGTCCAATCTATATTTAAAATATTCCTTGAATATAATTTTCAATTAATGTTTTATTATTTTAATTACGTTTTTCTTCTATTCCACGTTACATCAATAAGAATTACACAACTATTATTTTCTCAAGAACCACATCTAAAAAATATAATTGAAATGAAACTAGAATTTATGGGTCAAGAAATTTAAAAGTGGGGTTTTTTTTGTGTGATTCGAAACCTCTCACTTATATTCTCTTCTTCCAAATCACCCAATCGATCCCTCCCTCTAAAAAATGAAATTGTTAAACTACTACAAGACTATAATAGTAGTGTAATATTCATTTATTTTACAAGGGAAATCTTTCTTTTTTTTAAAAAAAAAAAAGAGAAAAGGAATAGCTGATGTGTTTTAAAAAGAAAAAAATGGAAAGCGAAAACAATGGGCGGCAGCAGCCAGCGGGGGAGGCTAGGATAGTATTATATCATATCAAAGGGGTTGAAAGTATCAAATTAAATGGATTTAATGGGTAATCAATACCCATTAAATTCCAAATCTTTAACATCCATCTACTAATTGGGGTGACTTCATTTCAATTATAACAATTAATTATGAGTATCTGTAAACTCTTGAGCAGAAACTTTACATAGACGTCTATTATCTAGAAGGAATTCTCATAAAATTTTCATATCTCCATTTTATTTTATTTTATTTTTGATCGAATAAAAAAATAACAAGTTTATATTTTAATCCGTCTTGTGTCCTCCCCCCAACCCCAAAAAAAAAAACAAAAAAGAACGGCAATACAAAAAAAGAGAAGCAGATTGGATCTATTCAATTCATGAACTACTTAGGATTTATCCAAAAATGATCCAATTAACCATTTTACCACCTCTAGTTTGAAACCTCCAAAAGGAGCAAGATTTTGAAAAGAATAAAGAATAAGATTCCATTTATTCAAAATTTTGTAAAGTGGTAAGCTGAATGGAGATCTATATCATGTATAAATGAACAAAGACGGACGGAAATCATTAATGGACATGTTTGAAAGCTCCATTTTAGGTCATTGGTAGTCAATGACCAACAAACATTTTTCGTCGGAAATATGAAAAATTGGTGAGTTACCTTCACGTTCCCTGTCGAGGAATATAATTGATCTCGCGTCAAAGGACGATCCCTGCACCGCGAGGCTATCAGCCTCCACTGCAGGGGAAGTAGGAATTTCAATCCTTTTTTTTTTTTTTTTTTTTGCTTTTAATCCTAGCTTGTGGAATTTCACATTTCTTAGTGCCTTGAATCAAGATACAATAGAAATCTAAAATATAGAGTCGTTGATTATTGAACCCAAATTTAACAAGAAAAAAAATGTTGTGCATCCATTCCAATATCCAGGATAACTCTTTCTTTTTTGCAGTTCCTTTTTGTATAAAACTCTTTGACCTAAGTGCAAGATAGGCATTTCAAATTGTGTCGAACACTGCATATACAGGTTGCATGTTAGGATAAAAAAGTCCCCAATTTTGCTCTATACCAGAAGGCTTTTGATTTTCATTAAACATGGCAAAGATAAACCCTTCAATATAAGCCCCAGGCCTCTTAGGTGTGCCACCCATACTCGACACGTGCTGCATGAAGTTCCTGTTGTATGTAGATGCAAGTTCTGGGGTTGTGAAACCTCCATTCCCAGCAGAAGGCCATCCGCTCTCAGAAACTGCCACTCCTACGTTATTTACTCCCTGTTTCTCCATTGCCCAGTAAAATGAATCTACCGTAGCATCAAATAAGTTATGATAACTCAGATTTCCATCAACAACCACTGGATCTTTTGCAGTGAAAAGAGCATAATCTAGGCGAACTTGGTCTGGATCCGATGCATAGGCGAAGTAAGGGTACACATTGGCCATCAATGGAGACCCTTTGATTGATAGAAAGCTCAACACATCTGCAAGTGCGCCCTTTGCCTCAGGTGAGAATAGACCAGCCGAAGGAGGATAGGAAACTCCCAACACCACTGTAGCGACCGCGGTGGTCACGGTTATACCATTTAGATTGTGGTCATTCAGAACAGCCTGGAGATTGCTCATGGCAGGGGCGACACCGTTGGCAAACTCTCCTGGGATGGCTTCATTTCCAACAGAAATGAATGAAAATGTAATGTTACTGAGATAAGGCTGCACATTTGTTGTAAACCACGATTCTGCTCCCTCAGTCCCTGTGGCTATACTCGGTATATCTTCATTCTTTACGCCTAATGCGACGTCGATGCCACTGCCCTTCAATGCTTCTAGAGCTTCAGGATTTGGATCAAATAGCCTTAGTTTGCCAACGTTATATTTCTTGTAAAGGCTAATCACATCGGTAGCAGAAGGTAGATTGTTGGCTACCATTCCATAACAAACGCCTATGCCTATTTTGTCTCCAACAATCACCATTGGGCTATGCATAATAATCATCATCATGCCAACAGCAAGGAACATTCTTAAGGATGCCATGGTTTGAGCCCTCAAATGCATCCTGTGTATTTCAAAAACTACTTGGAATGATCTACCAAACTACTTTTAATCAGTCACAACTGATACTCCTTTGGGTTCAATTCGCAGAGGAAACAATTCAGGTACCACTAAAGCATAAGGATCGATAACTTTATATCACATAAATCTCAAAAAGTACGGAGAAATTTCAATTCTGAAGATATGACATGTGCACAAGAGTATATACTAGTTATTGCGCATATTAGGATTGTTTGCTTGTGAAATTGACCATGATATATATATGTAGAACAGAGAGCTAATGCTGTATGAATGGAAGTTGAGACGCGTGTCGAATTAATGACTCAACATGCGTGAAGCAGATTTTTGCAATCTTGTTTATCCTTCTACTTTAATATCTAAGTAATTTTCTTCCGGCAACGTAGTAAATCACGAACGAATGAAGATGAATCTTAGAGGGAGGAATGTCCTTGATTCATAATCTTGCTCTTTATTCTAGCAGATGCACCTGATTAGGAAAGATCTTGGAGTAGTTATGAACATTTTCCTCTGCTAACTCGTAACAGTGTATATTAAGTAAATCCACAGAACTTTGTGTCCCAGATCAGTGAAAATGTGCTTTAGAATTTTTTTTATTTATACATTTACACGGTAACAAATAAAGCGAAAGATTTGAACAAAAAGCGCAAGATATCAGTAGAAATTGATGGCAAAAAAAAAACAGGTTAATATTTATCCAATTTTCCAAATAACAAACTATTAATAAGTAATCGCTGATAATTTCTTCTTCTCTAAAGCAAAATCGTATCAAAACAACAAGTAGCAAATATATTAAGCACGATGATATAAAAAAGATGCCAGTGCCACTCAGCCACTGTCGGTGTCTTTCAATTTGAGGAGACTGGTCATAATGCCTTGTAGCATTCGTCATTGCTCGCAAATTAATGTCACTAGCAATTAGTAGTACAAAAGCACGCCAGTTTTAATAACGAAAGAAAAGAACAATGGTATCAGTATACAAAATTCACAAAATATTGAACTTCGCAGCATATTACGGTTTCATACACAAAAAGCACCTTTTTGAAGATTCAGTTAATAAAATTAGCTTGGGTAATAATCAAATTTAAATCTAGAAGTTTGCAAATTTAGGTAAGGTAGTACTACTTTATATCATTCATCAACTACTGACTAGAATATCTTAGGGTTTGTTTGGAATGTGACTTTTTGGGATAAAATTTTAGGAATATTGTGTTTATATATTTTTTCTAATTACCTCATAATGTTACATATATCATGTGTTATAGTAAATTTTTTTTTATTTATAAAAACTCCAAAAAATTACAATCCAAATGGGACCTTAGAATCCAAAATTCTCGATGGCTTTCAGAAGATAAATTCCTTTTAGCTTTCGTTCCAAGATTCACTAGGTACGTTATTCCTTCCTTCTTCTTTTTTTTTTTTTTTTCTCTTTTATAAACAGGAAGGAAATGGATAACAAATTGATGCTATAATTATACCAGTTATAAATACATACTAAAAAATGGAAGAGAATTTGGGTTGTTCTGGAGAGAACCAATTTAGCTAGTTAAGAAAAGGATATATTACAGAATTATTATATACCATCATTGAACCAAGATATTATCATATAAACATGCAATTTCTGGAAGCAAAATGTTGATCATCCATGCGAAAATGCATTCTTAAAGATAGCTTGCATATCAGAGCTTTTGCGTTATTAATTCAAGGAGAAAACCCTGGCCTCTATGGTGTTCCATCTTTCTACTCATGAAGCTTTGATGAATTCTTCAAGGATGCTGAAGCCGATGATTCTCTGCAAACGTTTATTCATGTAAAAGTAATACTCAACTGCAGAAGTAATTGATCACTGGTTCGTAATTTTCGTGATTCCTTATCGCTTCAATTTCCATGGAAAAGAACCTGATTCTCAAAATTGCAGTAATTGTCTACTGGCACTTATGTTGCTATAATTCCTTAACCATCACTTTACTCCTGTGTTATAAAATTCACTCAATTGTGTACGTAGTCAACTTTTTCTTCCATTAAGGTGAAAAGTGTCTGTCTTCTGCAGACGGGATTTTAGAATCAGCAACCTTATCCTTTATACACGGCTGTTGGCTAATCATCCTCAACAATGCCGCAAAGGATAGGGAAGTTACCAGATCCATACATTTATACACGGCTGTTGGCTAACTTATTATGAAATGACAAGACGGCCTCCATACACTCACTTTTGGCTGTCAAATGTCTTCTTCTACCTTGGGTGATCATGGACCACATTGCAAGACTTTTTTCATCTTTAAACTCTCATTTTGATGGAGAGTCCTTCAAAATTTGATGGAAACTGTGTACTGTTTGGTTCATAAGACATTTTCTCATGTGCTTGAGACTAATAATTTCCAATCAGAATATATTGCAAGTTTGTTTTAGCTGGCCAAACTATCACCATCTTTTGTCCAAAACCGCAAAAAGAGATCATTTAAGGGGCAGTTTGCTTAGAACTACAGAGAAAAATCTGTTTCTGTCAAATGAATTGATCACAAACTAAAGTAACAACTACTGACATAGTGCCCAATGCCTTTGCTAGTAAGGAGCAAGGACTGCAATCATCATAATTGCATTCTCTGTAGCGTTTCTTAGGTGCACGGCCATCTATGAACCAAAATGAAGACACTTCTACTGTTGGAAATAAAATAACGGCCATCTATATATCATCGTTAATCTACATTGGCGTGCATTAATCTCCTTGATTTCACTGTTATAAGGAAGCCTATGATGCCAAAAGACTGCTGTTAAATTACTATAATTATGCCACAAGTAGAAACTCCTAGCCCATTTGGAACCTTATAAAGAGCAATCTAGCTCATTTTCTTCCCTTGGATTCTTTTTGCACTTACAGAATATGCTTCTCAATCCTAGCCAATTCCAAACAAAAAGGGACAATTTGTATTTGACGGTTGAGAACGTACTCAATCACATGCATGACAACCCATAATATGTCCTTTCTCTCGTCAAATTTTGCATGCATGTGAAATGCTTAAAGGCATATCTCCAATGGTCCAGAAATATCCATGCCATCAGAGTCTTATAAATTCAGCATACATTCTCAACATCCACAATTCTCCACCACTTAATCACATATCCACATTCCTCCCTTGCTAAACTCAATAGCTAGCAGAAATGTTGATACAAGCCCTCATTATCTTTCACTCCTTATTGCCTCAACTCAAGCTTTAGACTTCTGCGTAGCGGATCCTTCATTACCTGTTGGACCTGCAGGTTACTCGTGCAAGAACACTGCTGACGTTACAGTTGATGATTTTATTTTCAGCTTAGCAGCTCCTGGCAACACTTCTAACATCATTTCTGCGGCAGTAACCCCTGCTTTTGCACCCACGTTCGCTGGGTGTGAATGGTCTTGGCATTTCAATTGCCCGTCTGGATTTGGCTGTGGGTGGTGTTATCCATTTCACACGCACCCTGGAGGATCTGAAGTCCTTGTTGTCATACAGGGGCAGCTCTGTGCTGGCTTCATTTCTTCATTGGAGAATAAAGTCTATTTCAAAACTCTTGTAAAAGGAGATGTGATGGTATTCCCACAAGGGTTGCTGCATTTCCAGTTTAATTCCGGGAAGAGTCCTTCTCTAGCTTTTGTTAGCTTTAGTAGTCCTTCCCCTGGTCTTCAAATCGCTGACTATGCATTCTTCAAGAATGATTTGCCAACTGAAATTGTTGCCAAAACCACTTTCCTTGACATTCCACAAATCAAGAAGCTCAAAGCAGTCCTTGGTGGCCACCAATTAGATTACGGTGAAGTTGTTTAGACGGAATTTGGAGTCAGTCTATTAGTTCGTTCTTTCACAAAGCTGTGATCCATTTTATGTTGCTCCTCTGTTTTGCAGTTCAAGTATTTTCCCTTTAAGGTCAGGATTGAAAAGTCCTCTAAATAATGAGAATGATCTAGTGGCGTAGTTATCCGCAGTTCAGCCTCCGGTGGTATTTCAGCTGTCCTGATGATGGCTTTTCTCGTATTTCCTCTTGTTGTCAATCTGAAACTCTCATGCCGAAATCTGCCTGTTCTGGAAATGCAATTAAATGTGATGTTGTCGTAAATGAATTCGGGATTGAAGGAGTACATTTGATTTTAATGCAAGTATATTCACGCTGTGCTCTTCTTCATGCTAGGCCTTTCTTGTTTTCCTTTTGCGCTCCTAATGTTCTCAACTATTCTGATTTTGCACCCTTAGTTTTTTTTCACCTTAACCAAAACCATTTGCTATGTCCCTTTTGCCCATCAAATACACATTAAAATACTTATATAGAAGGCCGAACTTGTAAAAGTCACATATAATATAACATTGGTAATCTTCTTTCTTCCTTTCTTACTCGAAACTCCCAAACGTGGCACAGGAGGACCTGACAAGTTCTCTTCTTTTGTTGCCCGACTTGTACTTAATCTTCCTTCTTTTCTTGCCTAAATTTTGCAAACCAGGCTTAAAATTTGCCAAAGCGATTAGTTTACTCCAATAGCAATTTGAAGATACGGTTGACTGCATTTTCCTCCTCTAAAGTTTATCCTATGTTACTAATCAACCCTGAGGCATGACCAAATTATAAACAACCCCTTTTCATTCACGGCAGATGGAGGGAGCAGAAAGATTTTTCTAAACGACCAAAATATCCTCATGCTTTTACCTATTAAGGGAAAAAAAATAAGAAAAGATAATAACAAAGAAAAATTGTTCTACAAATTGTTTCAAGTAAAATTTTATGAGCTCCAAGCCGCAGATTTTAAGTGTTTCCTGAACGAGTTCTCTTGCGTGATACAAACATAACAAGTTAAGAAGATGGAATTTACTCAAAGAACGAAATTCAGGAACAGTTGCAGCATCAATCAATTGCATATTCTGCATCCAGCAGTGATAGTAAAATAAGTTGTATGAGTTTTCCATTTTCCCAATTCATACAAGTGTCTGTACTTGGTACATGGAAGTCAGCAACTTACATATCAATTACCAAAAGTCATCCGCTGCAGGATGTGTAATTAATGTAGTGTGTAAGTATTGTGTGGTGAAGAGTATGCTTCAGAATTGTGCGATGAGCTGCCAAATTTAGCTGAACTTGAGGAGCTTTACCATAATCAGCCAAAATAGAGAGCAAGTCATCACTGATCCAGTTTGCACTTGAAAATGTTGGCTAAATGAACTTCAGACAAATCTTTAAGCTATTCTCCCTTAAGAAGCGTTGTATCAGTCTCTGTCAACAGCCCTTTGAAGCGTTCAATACAGAAACTAATCAGCAAAACCTGTTGAGTCGAACCTCTTCTAATCTTTCGTGGTTTTTTTCACAAATACAGCCAGGAAGTGGATTTGCATAAAAGCTCTCTTCTAGCTTTGGGAATTCGCCAGGCTCCCTCGGATAGGGGGCTCCAATGCGTTCCTTGTGAAGCTTTTTTACCTTAGAACTGAATTTTTTCCAGGAGATGACCCCTTCATCAAGATCATCAACTAACTTTACAAATTTCATCCTGCATCCGGAAAATCATAAGGCACTAGTTTAGCATAACTAATTATAGTAAGTTGACATAATTTATATCCAGTCAGCAAGAGGTATTTTAACACGCAGGCAATTTTGGATTTATGCCAAGTGCAATAACATAAGAAACCCATTCTGTTCTTAACAAAATTCTGAGAAGGCTCTGCACCTAGAATCATTACCTGTCTGGATTGACAGTTTTCTTGAAATCCTCAAAGCGCCGATGACCTTGTACTGCTTTTGCCATATTACCGTCATAGGTGTATACAAAAACATCACTTTCAAGAGCAACTACATAGTCCAACCCAGCTAACATATTCTGGTGGTTTCTGAAAGGATTTAGTTCTTCCTCAGATGATAAAGTCAAATGGGAGAAGATATTTGGGAAGCTCTCCGTGAGATATTGCATACTCCCATTTCCATAAGCTTCACCTGCAACCAAGTAAATCCTAGTGTTGGATGGATATCCTAGCCCCTGAAGCAAAAGGGCTGTCTCCCTAGGTGTCAAAAGGGCATCCACCAACCTTTCTTCTCTCTACCGCATCAATCTCTTTTTCCTTCCAATGGCTCACCTCGTATCGCATCTTACAAAGTTCCTCATCTTCTTCTGCTGTCAAATTGTGACTGCATCCTGTGAAAGCCAGCATATCCTTCTCATATCTGACACAACAACAGATAATGATTAACATGTAGTATGGGAAATTAAAATCTATAACAAGTCACTAAGGAGTTCAACTAGAGCACCAGATGCCATTCAGAATAAAAGCGAAATGATCTAAAACAATCAAAGGTATTGGTGTTGGCATACTAGTATTTTTGTTTTCTCATTTGGACCAAAATCATATCAGCGTCTTTCTTCCAAGCCCACAAAAACCAGTATCAAATGTGCAAAACGATTTGTTAAATTGTCAAATCATTTGAAGAACAATATCAAAGTTTTACACTCAATTTCTGTTGAAATGCAACACGAATTAGAGGAATATAAAATCATTCAAGTTCCTAACCAAAAAGATAGGAATAAAACCCTTCAAGGTTCCTAACTAAATGAGAGGAATCATTCAAGTTTCTTGAACTGGCATATAAAGGTCACTGCAGCTAGAGTTTATTAGACTGTAGGATAACTACACTCCAAAAGTTCAATGTCTGGACCTCAAACTTCAAAACAGCAAGCAAGTCTTAGAGCATCAAATTCCCACAAGTCATTTGTGACCACCATGACAAACCTCAAGTGGAGAGCAAGGTAAGGGCTTCCATTGTATCGTATTCTTGACACGAAAGTTTTCCCTAATTCTTCAATTTGGGCCGAGTACTTCAAAGCTCTATAATTCACACGGCATCTTAGCTTTTGTATGGAGTTTGGAAGACCATTGTTGGCAAGCCGGGAATCAGTATGAGTAAAGTAGATCACTTTATGCTGCTTCAGAAGTGGGGCAACTTCTGACTTGTAATAGCTGACCTGAACAAGGAAAGTTTTGAGTAAGATAGATAGAAACACAAAAAAGCCATTAATACATGGCGAAACATGTGCGGAACAAAGTTTTCCAATATATTTTGAGCTATTGTTATTAAACCGTATACGGGACCTACAAGTTTACAAACATGCTACAATAATATCTTAGGCATTACAGCAGGCATGCTTGTTGCTAGAGGTGGAAAAGGTTCACAAGGACTACCTTAGACCAGGAAATGGGTGTTTTGTTGAACAGTTCAATTCCAGCATATTCAGGTGGTAGTGCCTCAACTATGTGAATATCATCTTTCAGTGTCTGAATAAAGTGTTCCCAGTCAAATAGATCTTTAAAGCCACTGCACAAAGACAAGAAAAGCAAATCATAGGAAGTTGTTAGCAACTGTTTGATCTTCCATTAAGGCATTTAAGTGCTATTAATGTATGGTACATGTTGAACCAATGCAATGGACATATTTTGAAGCACTTGTATCGTAGAGATGTACACTTCTTAAAGCTGAAATATGTTTTGCTATCTTTCCTTGTATACTATTTTAAGGTGGTCAAGGTGCAATAATTTTACTTGACAACCAGTTTTATGTTCCATCTATTGTTCGTTAACAAGTATATGAAGCAGACATAACTTGTGAGTAACAGGATGATGCTAAAAGAATTTGATTACTAATGAACACAAATCAAATACAGCATTTGCAACTGGTTAAATGCATTATTTGTGCTATCTTATACACTGAATGAGTGGAGGATGATTGAAGGTACCTCTCGTCAGCCCAGTACGAAGTGTGATCGAGGGAGGGAAGAACAAGAGTTGCCTTCATGACTTTAGCAACAGCAACCATGTCACAGATCTGCACTCTAGAAATACTTGTTTATCAGATTAGTTCATTATGTTCTTCAGCAGAAGTCATGCAATCATTGAATAAGAACCAGACCCCAAAATCTCATCTGATTTAAGCCACCATTTGCGTTTATCAGAAGGTAACCATTCGTCTTTTCGTCCAACTCTGTTCATGAATCAGAAAAGCAAGATGGTAAAGAACAAATGGAGTATGTGCAACATCAGAATGAAATCAAATTCAAGAGAAAGGCATAGAGCTATACTTTTGTGTTTTGACTGATCAATGCACTGAGTATAACTCTCACTATCTGGCTTGGCCCATATACCTGAATGCTGAACAATTTTCACTCAGAAATGATACGAGAAGATTATGCAAAAATAAAATTGGTCAAACAAGATTTGGTGCTCACATCAGCCATTCTAGGTATTGTCTTAGAGTCCGGTCATTATCATTTTCTCTGCCTGCATTTTCATTGGCTCCTGTTCGATATCCATAGTCATGAGCCCCTTCATCTCTCACATTATAAGCAGCGTCTGGACTGTGATAGAAATCCTAAAAAGGAAGTTAGAGCCATTAAACCACCGTACCACTGTTATTTCTATAATAAAGGCAGTGCACAACATATATGCGAGAATACATGAACCGGGTATGAGAGAACAGGAACTCGCATTCTCCGTCAAATGCATTAGCAAACCTAAAATCAATGGACCCTATTATGCAATGGACTACTTAAAATAAGAAACCGAAGAGTACCATGCTACAATATAACCAACCTAACTCCAATAGGAAAAGAAATTGGCAAAACTAATCTGTCATTCTTTTTACGTATGTGAGTAAACGAAGACTTTCCTAATCACTCAACCAGTAAATACTTAGCTTACCTTTAACACCATCATCTAAAAAGCAGTAGTATTTACTAATTCCACTACTACAAAGTAAAAAGGCTTGGTAAGAGCACAAAGAAAAACCAAAAAATTATATACATCATAAATCCAATAATCCAATGCCAATGATCCATACGAGAAATGGATTTAGTTCAAGCGAAATGAACCAACCTGATTGGACCCAACTCTGTCGATTGCAGATCCAACCATCCACTGACACAAAATTTCAAAATCCCCAGAAACAAACAAAGCCCGCAAAACAGAAAAAACATCCACTGCCCCCACTTCCTCTTCCCCTTGAACTCCAACCCCAACCCAAAGTCCATACCAAAAGATCCAATCTTTCTCTTCAAATGCACTCTTTGAGTCAAATTCCCCAAGCGGGTCTGCCTCTTTTCCACCAAAGAATCGAACCCATCTCCAGAGTTCGCATTCGAGTAGTTTTCAGATCTGGGCGAGTTCAGCTGAACATTAATCTCGTGAGAGCTATTACTATTGTTGTCTTTGGTTTGGGAGCTGTGGTTGCTACCATTGTCCCTGTTGTTATTTTGACGTTTGAAAGAGGTGGCTCTGCGAGTCATTGGACCGGAGAATCGAGGGCTATTGACTCGCTGAGAAACTGCGCCATCTGCGGCGCTGAGTGGTGGTGGCTGTGGTTGTGATGCTGAGCCATCCCATGTAGTAGGGATTAGCACAGTGTTTATCTTGCCCACGATTCTTGCAGAAGCGTTTCCGAAGATAATGCAGTGATTCGGTTTCAGTAGGATCGTCGGTGGGATCAGAAAAAAGTTTATGAGTTCGATTAGTTAGTAGTAATGGAGTGGGCAAGTCACAGGACGAAGAAAAAAGGAGAGCATGGAGTTGAACGCGGCAAGGGAAAAAAAAAACTTTCTGGAATAAACAAAAAAATGATTAGATTGGTGCTTTGATTTTTGGATCAGTGTCACTTGTCAGTGTAGGACCTAGCTTTCGTATTCTTTTTTTTTTTTTCTTGTTAGTGTAGGAGCTAGCTTTTGTATTCACTATCATGCATTCTACTTTTCAATTTTCATATACTTACTAGGAATACAAGCCAAAATATAGTTGGATAATTGCAATCAAAATTAGATAATTACTTTAATATAAAAATACTTAAAAGAGCTTTGATCATCTTTTCCTTATTTCCACAAATACACGCAACTTATGAATTCGTGACATGTTCTAGCTTGTACACTTATGTATAATATGCTTTGAAATTATCTAGAAATCAACTTGATTTCAGAAAAAAAAATGGTAAAGATATCACGTTATCAACACCGATGACGAATTGTTTATGTGTTTGCCTATTAACATATGGTTTCAGATGTTTTATATATATATAAAAGTGAAACTAATTTAGAAAAATATTAGATACAGAGGGACGATAAAATGTGAATATGTGAATCACATGATAAATTAAGTATAATTTAACTATTTTAAGGAGTACCTTGAAAGCAATCCTTAGAATAATATATTATTTAGTACAGCAAACGCAACATCAATTAGTCAGTGATAATTTATTTTGGAAAAAATGTTATTTGCATCCACGCCATTTGTTTATCATATAATTTAATCAATAAAAACTATATGATTAAAGTAATAATGAAAATGTGACTAACAAAAATAGAAGTAAAAATAATGTTTTTCCTTTATTTATAATGATTGACTTTTGGCTCGGAAAAAAACAAGATAATCTCGACTTTGAGAGCTCACATAATAAGCTAGGCTTGGGAGACAGATGAGTATGCACGCTTTCGAATTTTGGTAAAAGACCAGATTCATTATTTTCTCTTTTGAGAAATAGATTCTTTTGTTTTATTCATTTGATAAAAAGGTTATTACATCTGAATGACAAAATTTCTACAATTCTTTCCCTTTTTTTTTATTTTTGCGGTAAAATCTTTGATTTGGAAGAAAATGCGAGAAAGAGACAAATGTACTAGATGATGCTGATTAGACTTGAGAATCTCACGGTAATTTAAGAAAATGTTTCAAATTGATAATTTCCATTCTACCAGCAACTTTGCCTTATTTTATTTTATTTTCTAAAAAATCACCTAAGTAGAATGACACGCCTGGGGTTTAGATCTATCAGCGTTTGAGCGGGCTTGGATAGACTCCACAATTTCTTCTTCTTTTTTTTTTTTTTTGTAATTCATGTGGCTCTTTATTTATTTACCATTTATTTAGTTTCTAAATCTTGCGTAAGTGGTTGGCCGTGCAAGATTGCGAGTTGTGGGCTGCGCATACGCTTATCAACGGGACCATGAATATTTATTCTAATTAAAAACCTAAGAAAATAATTGAATTAGTAAAAAAAAAAAAAACTAGATAGAATAAACAGCCTGTGCTTTCTTGATAATGAACCATTCCATAAAACAAGTTTTATACTATGTCATTTTCTTCACTGTATAATAATAGTACTAACACGCCGGTGATGGAATAAAAGTCGTCCTCGTTGCCCGTGACTGTGAGAAGTTTAAAGAAATAAAATAATAACGAGGAATAACAAAATCCGCTACTTTTTAAGTTAATCTACCATAGTAAATTAATTTATATGATTACTAATTGAGGTGATGCTGAAGTAACCCCACAAGTCAAATCTAAGCACATAGGCCTAATCCGTCTCTAATTCTTTTACTAATATTCTTAGAATTATTTAATGCTTGTGTCACCGTCGTTTATCTGGTTTTTTCCATGACGGGACCATATTGATTCAACCATGCATGCAAGAAGCTCTTGATGTATATATATTTTTTGGGTAAAATAAATAATCCCTATTTCTTTTTTTTTTTGGGGGTCCAGTTCTTTGGTTAGAAAAAATAAAAACCATTTGATTTTCCAGTGCATTTCCAGTTGGTGCCGCCACATTTGTTGACCTTGAAAACATTCAACTGAACTGAGCCTGAATGGTCCCCTTTTCCACCTGGCTTCTTTTGACAATCTTTATGGGTAAATTTCTTAATATTTTTTTCTGCATCTGATATTTTCGTGTAATCAATTACTGAGTATAATTCTATATGTACTTTCTTTTTTTTGACAAAAGAAAAAAAATGCATTTTATTGCAAGGGTTGCTGAAAATCGTCCGAAGATATAATCATATAACTACTTGTTTCAAGTTTCAACGATACATAAGTTTTGTGGAAAGAAAGAAACAGGAAGGAATTCGAAAACCAAAGTAGATGTCCACCAGTGAAGACAATTGACAAGGCTCAGAAAGAGTGGTTGGAACAAGAGGAGCTAGAGAAAACTAAGGACAGAATGAGCACAGGAGAAACAGCTTTCGATAATGCAGAACATCATCACGATTATGAAGCTGAGGGGACCATAGTACTGGAAGTGACTACAACAAGCCAGCAAAGGCAGTTTTCACTTGGAATTGGAGCTATAGCTCAAATATATCCACACACAAGGATTGCGGAATGGGCATTCAAGGAGAGAACACTGGGAAATAAAATCCTAGATGATGCGGTAGCACTTAAACTTGTCTTAAGTAAAGCTATTGAACAGCAGTGGAACAAGATTAAAATCCTTTCCCACAACAAAGAATTACTGAGACAGTTAAGGCTTCAGAGCCCTTCAGAAAGTCGAATAGCAACACTGATTGATGACATTACTGACTTGCATATAAGATGTTTCGCATGTGCTCTTTTGAATTGGTTAGTGAAGACAATATGACAAATTGTAAAAGACTAAGTTCTTGTGCTTTAGGCATTCTTTTGGATGAGCAATGGTATTTTTCTCAGTGCAATTGAGTGCTAGTTGTACGGTTATTCGAGCCTTTGCTCGCACATGTAAATTCCCTTTATAATGAATGAAAGGGTCCTATCGTTTCGGAAAAAAAAAAAGTTAACACAAATCTTCGACTTAATCAAATTAGTTCCCAAACTTTTTCAATTTCAATATCCAAATCATAAAAGTTTTGCCAGCGATTTTTCAGTTCATCACTAATTAGCTTTAGAGAGAGCAATGTGGATGACCAATCTTTTGGGAGTCTTTTATAAGACTAACGAGCCTTAATACATAGGTCTTGTTGTTGATTGTTTTAGATTTTATAAAATCTTATTATAGAAACTGATTGTAAAAAATAATCTTAATTATAAAAGTTACTGTTTGAGTGATTATAGATTTTAAATTTCTTTATCATTAAAAATCTATAGTCAGACTACAAAAGTAACAGATATCATAATAAAAATTGATTATTCAGAATTAGAATATATAATTAATTAAAATAATCAAGCTCATAAACTTTACATCTCTCTCTTTGCGGTGGTAAGGAAGCAGTTTAGTCAAACGTAAGACCATCGCATTTTTGTTAAATTGAAGAGTCATCTAGTCATGACAATTGGGATAATGCGTCCAACCAAACCGAGAGATAGAGAACGGGGCCCCCATAAGGGTTAAGACAGTACTTCACGAATGTATGACTCTTCAATCACGAATGTTAAATAGTGTACTTCATCATTTTCAAATGATCCTTTTTTTTTTTTTTGTCTATTTTGCTTAAGTTACTGTATCCTCATTAATATAATAATTCGCTCTTAATACTAATAGTATTTTTTTTCCTACTATCGCCTTGGGCGCAGCAATCAGCAGGGCTCAAATTATTTGTTTGATATTTGTTATTCAATATGTATGATTGCTTTTACAAATGTTTTGGATGGAATGGAATATATCATCCTCGTCATATCTACCAAGTTGTTTCTTTATTGACAGTTTTCACAGAGTTGAGGGTTCCGGGAAATAAGTATAGCTAATTTTTTCGAATAATATTTTTTGCTAGCATTATAATCACATTTTTCAATTTATTTTTTTTAAATTTTCAATCACCTTTTTATCTCACATATATCACATTACAAAAAGTGTTATAGTAATTATTTCAAATAATACTTTATCCAAACACACTCTTTGCGGTGATTTCAAAAACTTGTGTGAATCTATTTGGATCTATTAGTTTTTAAAAAATTAGTTTTCAAATACTATAAAAATTTTTAAAAAGTATTTTAAAAGGTACTCTAAAAATAGTTTAAGTTTTTTTTATATTTAAAAAATATCTCAAAATATATTTTAGAAACTCTACTACTCTTAAATATTCCAAAATATATTATAAAAATATCCCAAAATATACTCTAAAAACTCTGTTACAGTAAAATTTTTCAAAAACATCCCAAAAAACAGTTAATCCAAATGGAGGCGTGTAATTTATTCTAATTTTTTGTAATAACATTGGAGTACTTGAATACATTCAATTAGAGGGAATTGTATGTGGCAGAGATGCTTGTAATTTTGATTAAAATTTAATAAAAATATATGATTTATCCCAGAACCTTCCACAAATGATATTAGTAGTTATGAGGAATTTTCCAACAAGTGTGTTTGGATAGAAGGTTATTTGAAATAATTACTATTACACTTTTTTGTGATGTAATGTATGTGAGATAAAAAGGCGGTTAAAAATTGTGTTTATGATGTTAGTAGAATAAAATTTGATTTTTTTTTTTTTGGTGCAAATCTTGCTAACCAAACATACCGAGGGTTTGTTTGGACAGCAAAGTATTTGTCCAAATTTATTTGCTAACATCACCATTACAATTTTCAATACACCTTTTTATATTCTCAATCACCTTTTTATCTCACATACATCACATTACAAAAAGTATTATAATAATTATTTTAAATAATATTTCAAATAATATCCTATCCAAACAAACCCGAATCTCGCAATTTGCTCTAGTCAAATAAAGCTGGAAAAACCTTACTAGAACAAGCAAAGGAAATGAGACATGATTATTTGAAAGACAAATGTAAGACTGGGACAACATATAGCACCAGGCCAGGAAATGGAGATAGTTTTGGCGGGAAATAGGCCACCTGTGGCGATCTCAGCAGTCGTGTTAAAGAAGCTTTCCTAATTTCTCTCCCCAATAAAACCTCAAAAAAGACAGAGAGAAACCCAACAGCCAAAACCCGCCGTCTTCACTCTCACTCTTACTCCATCTCCAACGGTTGGTTTCCACTAGCAAATTTTAGCAATCAATTTTATCGGTGCTTTTCAATATCGCCGCCGACATTCCTCGAATCCGCAGCCGGCGGTAAGTTTTTACATTTTCATTTCTCTGTCTATACTTATCTTCAGCTCCGATTCTATGCATATTTCAGGTTCTTTTGTACTTATTGTTTATATATTTTCCGTATATGGACTTGTGAACAAATTTGTACTCCTATGTACTCGTTTTAGCTTCGATTTCGTCAGGCTTTGTATTGATTTTCCCCCCTGATTTTAACGTTCGTTTTTTACCTTTTAAATCATTGCAACAAATATAGACAGTTGAAATGACGGTGTTGAGGTCTCGTGAAGTTGCTCCCCCCCGGGAATGATATTGAAAACTCCGGCGAACGCTGTGGATATAGGGGTGTTTGAGCCGGAGACTCCGGCGAAAACCCTAGAAGGCTTGAACCATCAGTCAACGACTAGTCCTTTGAGTTTGAGCCCTAAGGCTCCTTGTCAGGATGGTAAGGAAGGGTTGGCGGCTGGAAGTGTCCACAGGCGGAGTGCTCGATTGGCTTCCAAGTTGGACTTAACTGAAGGTTTAGAAACTGTTAAAACTTTTAGTCGAAAAAGGAAGAGATTGGATGCTGGAAATGATGGGAGTTTGGGTGATGGGCTTAATTTGGCCTACTGCATCTACTGAGAAGAAGGATGATGTTGGAATTGGGGTTGGGGACGTAATGTTAGAGGAACCAAATAAATCTGACTCTCTTGTTGATTTGGGAAATTCAGGCCAAAGTAGTGACGCAGTTGAAAGCGTGAAACAGGGGAGGAGGAGGAGAAAATTTGGTATTGATGTGGAATTATCGGATCTAATGCTTGTAGGGCAGGATCAGAATCAGAACAAGGTTTTGAATCTACGGTCTGGGAGGAGAATCGTGAAGAGTGGAGGGAAAAATAGGAGTGGTGATAGTTCTGAAGGAGTTGAGAGTAATGATGGTGATAAGTTTTGTACTGGTAATGATAGTGAGTGTATGTCAAGTGGCTGCAGAGGAAATGGTGGTGTGATGAATGAGTCTAAGGCAATTGCTGAAGGGGATGGATATCATAGTATCAATAATGTGAAGAAAGTTACTGGAGAAGAGAAGGGCAAAAGTAAAGTACTTGAGAAGGCTTCCTTCATGAGTGGCATTGATTTGTTGAAATTGAAATCTGAGGTGGAAGAAGCTGGTGGAAACATGGTTAAGACTGAAAAGAAGGTTGAGGCCAGGAGTACTAGGAGAAAGGATAAGGGGAAAGAAAAATTAGTCGAAAGTGGTTCCTTATCAAAATCCTCTTGCTCAGTAGGACGCAAGTCCGAAAATAAGTTAGAAAAAGAAAATGACGACACTGTTTCAAGTTCTTCTTTATTGGCCGATAGTATGTCATCCCAAAATGCAGAGCAGACCGACATGAGTGTGACTGCTGACAGAATGGTTCACAAGGTTCGATTTCGTGAAATAGCCAGGCGAAATGCATCTCGTTTTGCTCATTTCTCGTCTCAAGAGGAGGAGGACAATGCTGCTGATACCCATGGAAGGGAAATTCCACCATCTGACATTAACACTGAAACAGAAGATTGGCCTGGTCCATTTTCAACTGCAATGAAGATTATTAGGGATCGTCAGATGAATGCAAATGTTCAGCGGCATAATTCCTTGTCAGACAAAAGGGGAGTTGCATCAGTTACATGGAAACCCAATAAGGATCCACAGTGTAACCTTCAAAAGCAGTTGGTTCCCTCGTTGCAGGATCTGTGCCTGACAATTCTTGTGAAAAACGCCGATGCAATCACTTCGCTTGATTGCATTCCTGATGTTTTGAGGCGCAGGCTATCTCAATTGCTTTGTGATTCTCGGAGAATGGGTGATCATTTCTTGGCCTGCTTGTACAGGGTTCTCCGACTGAGATTCATCTAAGGGACTGTTCCTGGTTATCTGAGGAAATATTCACTAGAACTTTTGAAGCATGTGATACTAGCAATTTGACGGTATGGGAATTGACTGTAGTTGGAATTTTGATATATTGTCATTTTGTTGCAATTTAAGTCTTTTATCACTTTGAGATGGACAATGCATTTTCCTAAGTTTTTTTCCATTGCAGCATGATCTGGCCTAATTAAATTTTATGCTCCAACTATATTTGAGACACGGGCTACAAATCCCATTTGTTTTTTTTGCTTTGGGCTATGCTTATTCAGCCTCAATTACATCAACTAAAATAATCAAGTGCTATGTGCATTCTTTTGGATATTGGTTTTTGCGTGGTGGTTTTGCATGTAAATAGTTTCAAGTTGTTTCTTTGTGCTGAAATTTCTTTTCATGAGCTACAGGAAGAATTCTATAGGCATCTAGATTACATGTAGATTTCTTGTTTCTTTTTTTTAATTGATCTTGAAATATCTGAAGACTGTATTTGTTTGGGAATCAGGTCCTACAGCTTGATCAGTGTGGCAGATGTTTGGCAGATTATGTTCTTTTTGGTACATTAGCTCGTGCTTCAAATTGCCTGCCTGCTTTAACTGCTGCGTCATTACGGGCTGCATATCGTCTTTCTGATGTAGGTCTAAGTGCACTGGTTTCTGCTGCACCTTCACTAAGATCTATAAATCTCAGCCAATGTTCCCTTCTTACTTCTGATGGCATTGCCAGTTTGGCAGCTTCACTGGGATCAGTTCTGAGGGAACTATATCTAGATGACTGCCAAGGGCTAGAAGCCAAGCATATATTGTCAGCTTTGTTAGAGTTTGAACAATTGGAAGTCTTGTCATTGGCTGGCTTGGAGACTGTTTCTGATGATTTTGTCAGTAGATTTGTAAGTGAACGAGGTCACAAGATAAAGGAGCTTGTTTTGGCAGATTGCATGTGGGTGATTCTGAATAGATTGCCTTTTGAGATTTGAATTATGAAGGAATCTCTACTTAGTTCATTAATCCTGTTTGTATTTCCTTTGGTGCAGGAAATTGACGGATTCTTCTGTTAGAGTTATTGCAGAATATTGTTCAGAATTATGTGCAATTGATCTCTCTAACTTGTGCAACTTAACAGATACTGCAATAGGGTACCTTGCAAATGGTTGTCAAGCAATTCAAGCTTTGAAACTCTGCCGCAACACATTCAGGTTTTTAAATATTGGCCTTTTAAAATAAATGCATTATTTGAGAAAGTAGTACAAGAGTGTACCACCTATATATGAAGTATACAAAGATATAAAGGTCCCTCAAGGGAATTCCATTCAGAATCCATATTCATAAGAATTAGGAAAGTATGCTTAGCCCTAAAAACCACGTGAACCAAAAGATACTGTTTGATACTGTTACAAAGTTTTCTATATGTCCTCAAAAGGCGTCCAGTTGATTCAATTCCATAATACCCAATTGTGAGGGCACACCTCCAAGCTCTTCTGTTTCCATTACATCTAGCTTGCCTTTACAGCAGCAAGTTAAGACGTCAATGCCTCTTCTTTGCAAAACCCATAGACTCTGACGGACCTTTAGAACAAGCCTCTAGCACTTTTATAGGAGCTTTATAGTGCAGTTAGAGATTATCTCTGTGTTCTCATTGACAAGTAATCCTGTATCCCATATTCAGAATAGTAGTTGACATCCAACAGCATAACTTTCCTACGATTTTGTGGCAGCGATGAAGCTGTTGCTGCTAATCTTGAGACCTGTGGAGATACTTTGAGAGAACTTTCACTAAGTAATGTTAAACAGGTACTAAACTATCAATACCTTTTTTGCTCCTTCTCTTCCCTCCCTCTCCTGTTGCTCATCTTTGCATTTCATACCAAATTTGCTTGATAACAATATCCTGAGATTTTGCTTCTCGCAGCTGGGAGGTAATTTGGATTTTTCTTGTATTTGATATTTCATTAACTGATCAAACACGTGGGTCTTTTATCCTAGGTTACTTTATACATGGCATTCCATTGTTGTGCTTGACTAGGCCTTTCTGACAAAATTTCCAGGTCGCTCAGAATACTGCTATATCACTTGCCAGACTCTCTAGAAACCTGCAATATTTGGATTTGTCCTGGTGTCGCAATTTGACTAATGAAGCCCTTGGATTGATTGTAGATGGCTGCTTGTCTCTGAAAGTTTTGAAACTATTTGGTTGTACTCAGGTATGATATGATTGTTTAAACCACACTTAATTTTACAAACTATTGGATCTCGTATTAGAAGTCAGAATTTGTCTTTTCAAGACTAGCCGGTCCCCCTTTTTGTGATCTAATGAACTTTATAAGTTGTAAAGGGACAGCCCAGCCAATTGACAAGCATTCTGTGACAGAAGGGAACAAATATCATAAGCACTGTCTATCCTTTGATTCTGAATATGTTCTTTTGAATTTCTTGGACAAGTTTCAAACTTTATGTGCTGATTGCAAATTTTCTTCCTGACCTCAATCTGGTTTTCCGAATACATAGGATAAAGAGACTGGAAACTTCTAACATGTAGGTCTTCTCATAACTTCAAAAAGAATTTACCTGTATGCTGGGCTGGTGTTGTATCTGTAAAAGAAAGTTTGGTTACTTGTGCTTAGTTTGCGTAAACAAAAGTTCGAGGAAAAAACTGATCCAGTGGATGCTTTTTTGAATTTATAAATGAATGAAATCTATATATAGATTTGACATCCAAAGATATGGGGATATGAGATATCACCTAATAGTGGTTCTTAGATATTGTTTCCATGAGCGCCATAATACTTTGATGGTGTGTATTTGTGTCAAGTTCAAGCAATTCCTTTTCTCTGGCAATATTTTCCTGTTTCTAAGCAATGAGTTTTGCTTCTGGAAACCAGTGGAGGGGGGGGGTGCCTTTTTAATGCTTCACAAAAGATTAAATTGATCTTGGAACCTTTAGGGAGTATGAACTCTCTCTTTCATCTTATAGATGTATGTTATGTGATTGAAGTATTCTCGATACGTGGGTCTTATCCTTTACAAATTGCTTTTCACCAGAGATTAAATCTTTTTGGGTCACAATTATATACTCCAGTCTTTCCATTTTTGAAATAATATCATCCATGTAGTGTCTCTGCCACCCTCCCCCAGTGTCTCTTTGTCTGACACGATATGTATACACTTCTGTTCTCTTTAAATACCTGGCTGAATTGTCCCTTATAGGCATGCATTAACATATTGCTCATGTCATATGGTACTTTCACAGGTTACAGACGTATTTTTGTTGGGCCACTCTAATCCAGAAGTACGAATAATTGGATTGACGATGAAGCCCCTACTGGAACATCTTGAGGTGCCTGATCTACTACGAGGACCACTGCCACTATTCATCTGTTTCTCCTTCATTGTGATCCTGGTTTAACCTAGTTCAAAACCTAGTGGTGAAGTTCCAAATTTCAGCTCCCAACTTTTCTGTATCCTTGGGCATAATCCCTGTACATTTTCAGCAGTAACATGTGATGTCATGATTTTGCTCATGAAAACAATTTTTGTGTTGTTAGTAGGGAATGAATCTCGCTTCAGCTGCTGACAAGTCTCAGGTTGCTTATTTTTGGCCATTCGGGGTATACTGTGGCTTGTCATGCATGCATATTTTGTAACGAAAGCTTTGACATCCCTAATTTGTTTACATGTTGGAGGTGTCATGTACATATATCTGAACAATTTATCCTCGAAGATTTTTGATTTGTTATCTTGAATTGGTATCATTATTTCTGCGTCAAATGCGTTAGCTCCAAGTGATGGACTATTGGCACGTTGGCAATTGACTTATTCTAGACCACCATCTATAAATCATTTCTCAACACATTGGCCTACTTTTGGAGTTTATAGAAGAGAATAGAGAGAAGATTGTAACTTCTGTTTAGAGTTTAGAAAAGAAGGGGATTATATTTGTGTTCGTCGGGTATTACTAGTGTTGCTTGAACTTCTATGGGCCGATTTAAATGGATTGGAACATAGGTTTACAAGTTTTGAGCTCACAGTACCTCCAGTTCCCACTAGTCCCTGTTTGGAGAGGAATGTGTTTTTAAATGTTCACTCCTCTTTCTTCCCAACTAAAATTCCCAAACAAGAGACCTGATTCGTTGCCAGTTTGCAGAACTTCGATACTCCGTTTTAACTGTTTCATTCCTCCAAGTCAACCATTCAAACTAGTTAATTGAGTTGATGCCTGGATCATTGCCAGTTTGCCACACTTGTTCTCTCTCTCTCTCTCTCTCTGGGGGGTCCGGAGTTTTAGTTGTTATTTTACTTTGGAAGTTCCTTTTTATTGATTGGACTATATGAGTAGTTTGGGGTTTATTACAATGAAAATGTGATTTATATAAACTCTCTATTCTCTTGGAAGAAAAGGATAAAGTTTGGATATTGGTGCAGCAACGTGATTACGGCTTCCCTTTGATGATATTAATTTTAGGGGAAAAATGCTTATGGCAAAGACTGAGGATCGATACTTCTTTTTTTTTTTTTCTTTTATTCTTAATATATGGTTGAACCCCATTGTTTGTGTCCATACAGAAGGATGGCAACGAGACACCGCCCCGCGAGGAGAGGTATTGGGGCTGTGTTGGGGCGGCGGCGGTGGGTGGGGAAGGGCTCCCACACCCCATCTTTCGTATTAATTATATATATATATAATTATTAATGTATCTATTTTTTCTATGTTAAATTATTAATGCATCTATTTTTCTTTCATGTTAGGTTGGGTTAAACTATTAGTAGTACTAATTTATCCCAACAACTATTTTTTTGTCGGTTGCAGGACTAATCTGTCCATAGCTATGTGAAGAAAATTCAACAGCCATATGCATGCTTTGCTCCTCAAAGCCTCCTCTTAAATCTCTGTTCTTCAAAGCCCTCCTCTTAAATCTCGTTTACGCCATTTCTTCTTCAATCTCTCTATTTATTTCTTTAAGCTTTTGCTTCATCTTCTGAATCTAAATAGAAAAGATAAATATTTGTTTCAAACACACAAAAATGCTCAATTGACAGTTACAGAGGCCAACACCACCAAGACTTTAAGTCTTAGTTGTGGATGGGAAGTCAGTGTCCCACTAATCACTATTTGTGACTTGCCCACTTAAGTGATTTTCTCCCATAGATTAGATTAAGTTATACAATTGTAACAGAAAGTTTCGAGTTTTTCCACAGTTGTTTCCTCCATTTCTAATAATCCGGCCATCAACATACAAACAAGAACTGTAACCCAAGATGATTCTTTTTGATAATCCCTTCATAATGCCCCTTATTCAACTGCAAACATCTTATCCCTCAAGAAGCATAGACATGGAACATTAAGAATTTTTTTTATCTTGTGCAGCAGTTTGGAATGATTTAGAAGAGGTGGGGTGTTGGGGGGGGGGGGGGGGGGGAAGAAGAGGCACCCTTGTGGACACCTGTGGGGGAAGCAGGGCGTGGTGGGGGCAGGGATGAGGGAGTTTATAACAAGGGAGCAGCTCCCCCGCCATATTGCCATCCTTACGTGCCCACTCCAAATACACATGAATGCCTTAGTTTCTTCTTTTTCCTAAAAAAAACTGATATTTCGCAGCTCCTCTAATCAGCTATTATGTTAAATTTATATCAGCCTGTATAAAATGTTAAGGCAACTTGCTTCCGTGGTGCATCCTTGTTGGTTAAAGGGCATGATCAAATGGCTCCGATTGCATTTCAGGGTCATGGGATTGTAATTTGTGATTGCCATTTATTATAAATTAGGATACGCTTTCTATTGGATGCAGACTGTGAAAGAATATAGTTTGATCAAAGATTACAATTACAATGGTTAGACAGCTAGTTTCCTTGTAGCTGTGCCGGTCTGGAATCTAGACTCTGGAGGCAGCTAATACAAGACTCCAGAAAACTTGTTAGATGCAATAGTGCTAAATTAGAAATTGACATCAGCCCAATCTTTCTCATAGTTTCTTCGATGTGGAGCTTGGACTACTCTGAATATACGGTTTTCAGTTCCCCCTTTTTTTTTTTTGGCTGAGGTTGGTTGCACCGAAAAGGTATAGGCTTCTGCAAGGAACAAACAGAATTTGTTGGACGGATTTCATGATCCGAGTTGAAGCAAATAAATTTGCTCATTTGACTTGTCAAAACTTGCTGCTTCAACCATCTAGAGGAGAATGTTAGATTAGCATCAGCAAATCATTACATGCAAGAATACTAGAGAACTTTAAGGAGGGAATTACCTGAAAACCCATCTTGTGATACAGTGCCTGAGCAGGCGTGTTGAACCTATGTACATGCACAAACACCTGTTCTGCGCCTGATCACAGATACCTGGCTGAGACGACTGAAAAATCGACAATAGTCATCTTTTCAACAAATCTTGAAAAGTAATGCATCCTCACCATCTCTTTTTGCTGAGCTGATTGCAAAGAGAATCATATTGCTTGCAATGCCCTGCCGGCGTGCTGATTTGGCAACACATAAATTGGATATGTAACCATATCTTCTGCCAGGATTTTCTATCAATGCTGCAGAAGAGAGGATTTTTCACCCGTTCCTGTCAGAGAGCAAAACTTTCAATGACTGCAAGGCAGTGAGCATGGATGCCTACTGATGATCAATTCAGAATCCAGATTTTTAAAGCAATCAAACTTCGATGCCTACTAATGATCAGCTGAATATTCAAATCAAACTCGTACCCCTGGAAAGGTCTCTCCTTGTGACAAGTATTGGATGCTCAAGTCTAATGTTCCAACAACACTCTTCAGCACAGTATGTTTCACGTCTCTGTTTTCCTTCTTTACCTGATAATTTCAAATAGAGAGATTTTATGGTCTAGACAATTCTGAGTGAAGATCGAAAAAAATGGATGCCAAAGAACAGTCAGAACTGGGAAGCATTTGTGTCATACGGCTCATACGCCACAATGCAGGTGCATTTATGCCCCTAGTTGTGTGTTGGATCTTCTTTTTAGTGCATTATATTCCTGCATAAAGCAATGGTTTTTAATTTTGAATATTCTATGCATTTGACTGATACATATCTCACACAAATAAAGTGCTATATTATACCTGCTCCGCAAACTTCCTTTTGTAGTTATCAGCAAATCTGCATTACAGTAAACAACTGGAGTTAATGACATTCTTTAAAAAATCTTCCTCGTCCAATATACAATCTCCAGACCCTTACCGGGATTTGTTTGATTGTATAACTTAACCTTTAATTGCAATTAGTGTACTGTTGGAAATCTTTACCACCTTTTCTCTTTTAGTACATAGGGCCAGCTTGCTCTCTGGAGCTTAGTACAATTATTGGTGTTGTCTGCAAAATCTATGTATGTGTTGTGGGGATCTAAATGGGCTTTATCTCTGAAGGAACCAATGCATCTTAAAACTGAGCTTCTGTACATACCTGTCATTTCTTCTGTCCTCCCAGTGACTCTCTGCTCGCAGCCAAGCTGCTGTCTACCGCCAAAAAGAAAAGAAAAAATGACGAAGCTACCGCTGCAAATTAGCCATGAGGAATAACTAGAAAACATGGTTGCCAACTGACATGGAAAATAACCAATAATTATGCCAACGCACCCAATACTCTTCGTCTAGTACAGCCTTACGAGCCACAAACTGTCCCAAACTGAAGTCGGTTTTCTTGAAAGAGCATTTGATCCTGTGGTTGCGGCTTGTCAAATTGGAGTTCTGCTGGAGCTACCACCGGCACAGATTCGGTAGTAGAAACAGTTCGAAGCTCTTTTGAGATTTCCATTTGCTTTCTTGTTTGTGAAGGATTCCAATTCGCTGACCTATGAATTTTAACAAGTTTTAGCGTGCAATGTTTACTTTGGAACCTTATCATTGTTGCGTGGAGTGACTTGAAAAATCTAAAAATGAGAATAAAACTAATAACTTCTGGGACATAATAAAAATTAATGCAAGAAGGGCCTTACATCGTCCAAATGCCAGAAGCTCTGTCATTGTGGAATGGCGTTTTGATTCCGAAAGATGAAGTTTTAAACAGAAAAAGGTCGCTGCAAAGCAATTGTTGGCATTGTCAAACTCTTTTCTGTAGATCGGTTTAGCTTTTTGGGCAAACTAAAGATGGAACAAATACAAATTGTGGATTCTGTTCTTCTAGCAAAAATAGATTTTAAGAAACAGATGCACAGTATGGTTCAATGTATAAGTAGAATAAGGCCAAAAGCATAGTGTGGTTCAATGATCAATGTAAGAGTAGAATCGTAGCTTGATCTTCTTCTAGGATTACAATAATGTGACAACGAACAAAGTTCAGCAGCCTACCTGTCCATCAACTGTTGGGCAATGGATTTAAGCCCACGTAGGACCCGCTGAAGTTGTTTGATGAATTGAATGCCGGTGTCATTGCTGATTGGGGGGTATTAGTATTAAAACTCACAGCCCTTAAGTTAACAGTGACACAGTTTGCCAATGGAATCTCCCTCTCTATCTCTGATCAATGCTCAGCAATTCATTCTATGTCCTATTGGTGCGGAATGCAAGGTTAGAAAGCGATAGGTTACTCAGTTCAAATAACTCTTTACTTTATAGTGACAGGTTAATTGAAATCAATCACCTTCTCACTTTGTCGTGGTTTTCCTAAGAAAATAGCCAAAATGCAATTTCGTAAAATCCTACCCCTATATAAATAAAATACTATAAATTAGCTTAACTGAAAAGCACGAGTCATTTTCTCATAAAACGATATTTGTATTAATGGACGATATGTAAGAATCTCTATAAACCATCTATGATTTTATAAACATGTTTTAATCTGCGACAGTGATCAAAATCGAATCCATCTAAATTGTTTTTTTAAAAAAAAAAAAAAAAATAGAGGACAGAGGACTTGGTCATAACTTACAAGCAAATGAGGGCTTGTGGACCTAAAAAACTCTCTGTGGATGGTGCCACATCTAGAATAAGAACCATAACTTGAAGCCGTCTTCTACCTTTCCTTCAATGCTGGCTGATGTTTGTGAAAGGGAAATGGCGTCCGGTACTTGGCAATTGAGCACATTGTTTCGAATTAATACCACGAGCGGATGTATGGTAACTGGATATCTACCTCATTGAGAGAAACGTGTGGAAGACTAGCATCCACCTTTCTACATATTCATCCCCACATTGCAACCAAATATCAATTGATAATCTTCTTCTTTTTTTTTGAATTTATTTTTGAATCCTTTCACCCCTTCTCACACCTTTTTCATCCCTCACCTAACATGTACATAATTCGGAATCCTATAAATTTGATGGCCCAAAAAAACTTTAGCAGCCCTCCTCTGACTACTCACTAATTGTATCAATTGATAATCTAATATGTCACAATTCGTAATTATTGATTCTGATAGGGCAGAATCAATTCGTAGCATGTGGTCTTTTTGTTTAATTTATTCATTATGCAGCACAACAACCATTGTTGTACATTTCTCGCTAACTAACACAGATCCAAAAGAAACTTAGGAACGATAAATAATTATTTATCGATTACGTTGATGATTTTTTTTTATTGGAATTCATAAAAACAAAAAGTATTCATCTTCCTATGTTCTAATTTGGACTCTCTCTTTAGTGGAGGCAAATTTGCTGTGGCCGGTTATATATTCAAAAACAAGTTTTAATTTTGCACGAAAATCTCCAAATATATTCAATGATAGTTGGGACTTGGGAGTAAATCAGCTGGGTTTGTTTAGTTGACCAAATGTCAAGTCACATTTAAGATCTGGTAGATTAATACTTGCCCCGGTATACGTGAGTTATTGTTTCCACCATTTGTATGAATTTCTTATAATATTTGGTTAGATATAATTTGTGTGTATTCATTTATTGGAATTCATCCTACCACTGTACATACCCACCCACTCCCCCCCCCCAAACCAAAACCCAAAAAAAAAAAAAAAAGACAAAAGAAAAATGGTTGACAGTAAGCTGGTCTAGAATGGGTATGATTACGAGTTAGTGTCTCATGCAGTTCATTTTCAGAAATTACATTTTTCTTTGTTAATTGTTGCTATTTTTTCACCATCTAGAAATGTTTATATAGATTGAAATTACGTTTGAAACTTTTTAACCAACATAGTAGTGATTTTGGTTGTTTCTTATCCCTCTGCTCAATGCTCATAATCGCAGAGCATCAAGTCCAACTTTTGGGGATGGATTTGGGAAAGATAAAAAAAGAAAAAAAACATAGTAGTACAATTTTTCTCATGCTACTTGGGCGCGCGTGATTTTACCTTTTTCTTCTGGCAGCATTCTAGTGTGGCAGGACTCGTAACAAAATCCATGCATAAATGCGAAAATTTTTCAAGCACAAATTGGATTCAAGAAAAATATTTTATGCATTTCTCTTTTCTCAACTGGCAAACTCCATATTGCAAGCCACCCCATAGTGACTGTCTACAATTACCATCGCACAAAAGCAAGAGAGATGCTGATGCTACAATTTTTCATCCTTCAAAATCAGTTTTCACCCACTGCCCATACTTGCTCTTCACCCTCTCATCCAATTTTTTGGATTTGATCTCAGCCAACTTTGCTGCATTGGCCATGGATTCCTCCTGCACCTTAGCAATCCTCATGCTCCTCTTTCTTTCCACTGCCTCTTTATCAGCTTCCAAACCTTCATACTCTCTCATCAAACAGCTGTGGACAGCACAAGTTAAGATTAAGACTCCCACTTGCATCACGAACATTGCCATCAAAACCCCACATTCCATCCTCACCAAAAGTTTTGCTTCTCTTGGATCCCGTGGTGATTTTAGCATCGACAGACTCGATTTTTCCTTCCTAAACAGCGCTACAATCGCGAGTATTTGACCGATCAATGAGGTGAGAAGAAGGGAGACGTGGGTCATGAAGCAAAAGTGGTTGAGCTGCGTGTAGAAGCCAATGAAAGAGGAAAGGAGGGAGATGCAAGAGACCGTGAGAAATGCCCAACCAAGGCAAGTTGGTGGCGTTTTGAGGAGGATTATCGGAGCAAGAGAGGCTGAAGAGAGGATGAACAGGATGAAATTCAAGAATGAGAGGAGAACAATTGGGAAAGAACAGGAGCTTCTTCTGAGCTTGGTGGAGGAAGCCATTACTACTAGTCTTGAACAGAGATAATTTCTGATAATTCTCCAGCAGGACAACTAAAAAAAAAATTGTTTGTCTGAGAACGTTTGAGGTTATGTGGGAAGAAGGGTGTTGGTTTGAATCTTTATAGGAGGCAAAACAGATGGCGTTGTACAGAGGACCCAAATGCTCAACGGCTAGATTGGATGGACCTCGACCGAACCATCACCTTCGTACGTTACGATTTTGATTTTTGAATTCTTTGCTTAGTGTAATCCCATGTATATATGAAGGTTATGCTTTTAATGTTTCGGTGGACCTCAGAAATTTGAATGGTTATAGTGAAAGCTGGAATTCCACGTCCAACTGGTACAGACTTGAATAAAATTGCAGAGTTCAAATAATTAATCTAAGGTTGTGTCCTAGGCTGGTCCGACAATGATCTATCAAAGCTTATCGAGATGCAACCAATTTGATATCAAGAGAGCCTTCACTCGGCCAACCCCACCATGCAGAGCACTGAAAGAATGTATACTAATTTACTACATTTCATTAGGTTTCTAGGGGCAAGAGATGACGACATGACTGTGTTATGGATGATCCTCAGTTTAAAAGCCAGAAGAAATACAAGTTGCAACCTCATTGCTTCATCTGTTCTTTAAAACAGCAGTAACTGGTACATATCAACCATCGAACGGAAAATAGACTCAGGAATAACTGATGCCTGAATAGAAATACCGTTTGACTACAGAAACTCATAACGTGCAAGGGAAGAAAAATCTCTAATATCTGCAAAGTTTGTTTAGCTCATCAGTGTCCACTGGCTGGTAGACACATCCCAGATGATCCTGATTCATTTTTGTGCCGTTCCACCTAACACTTCATTTCTTCCCAGATGATGCTGATTCAATTACGTGATAGAAGGCATAGTGAAGGACCGCGTATTAATGGCCTAATAGAACTCTTCCAAGATACTACTACAGCCAGATCACAATCTGCCATACCATGAAAGAGTGAATGTTAGATGCTTGAAGACATCAGAATGGGGAATATTTAAGATGCAATTTTGCCGGCTCAGCTAAGAGTTTCCAGGCAAAAGCTCCAACATGCAAGATGGATTTACAGAGTAAGCACTCACTTCTCAAACAAGTTGTCAGAATATAGTGATAAAAAAAAATGTTTCCTCAAGAAAAAGAACACAGGAAACTACAGTAAAGTTGCTTGATTTCAACTATATTTTCATAAGGGGCACGCAAGCTACTTTAGCTAATAGAGTTTCCAACAAATCATGGCAAAGATTCTTATGTACATAATCTTGAATGAAAGTCTTTGATGATCTAAACATACGAAGCTACCATTATGACGTGTGCGTATATATGGTCTCAATTCTGTCAAGTGATGCTTGTAAGCGTCCAGAATTCATGTTGAACAATGGTTCACCAGTACCCATACCCCTGTGACAGAAAATCATCCAAGATCCGCTCAGAGAACTCATAAGGGGAAAAATTACCATTTCAAACTATTTGCTGTGACTAAGAAAGATTGCAACTTCTCCCAAACTTCTACATGCACTTGTCATGACACGTGGAGATGTTTTAACACATGATTTTTTTTCAGTAAAAAAGCAAATAAGCAGTAGCTAACTTGCCCTGTAATTTCTGGAACACATAATCAGCTCTCCACCCAAAACGGAAATCAATACCAGGACACAAGCCAAGTGTTGTTTTATTTCGAATCCTAGAGACACCATCCCCACCCAAACAGGTAGTAAGCTTCCACTTCCAACCAGTGGCATGCAACTGAAAGCTATGGCCTACTCCTACCTGCATCAGATGAACAATTTTTGAGATAAATATTTTTAGCACATATTTGCTAGAAAGTAGTCAAGGATTGTGGGAAGGAACGAAAGCATTAACTTGAAGATTCAGGAATTTTGTTATTGGGATCTTCTTAGAAAGAAGTCGCACATCATGATGCAAAGGTTCATAAATAAACTTCCATCTCCGATCATGAGCTAAAGGCTTTAACACCAGCTTTGCCTGGTACTCATTGATTGGAGCATTGTAGAACTGAGGTAAAAATGAGAATTCAAATTAATAGCATCCAAAATGTCGGCTGTATCTCACAGGACAACATGTCTCATGTTTACAATAGAAACAGCAAGAGTAAGGCGAGTTGTATTATCACAGTCTCAGTACATAGAGCAAACAGTCAAGCTCCCACCCAGATGCACATTGCTGCATTTAAAAAGTAAGAATCAAAAAGCATAAATCATCAGTATCATCAACTACCATCTCCATAGTAGAATGTCCTTCACCAGGAAGCAGAACAATTGCTTCATGCATACAAAAACTCCACCATTCAGGTTTGTGCTAAGTGGCCTAAGTAGTGCTCGAGCAAAGTTTTGAAAGACAAATTAAATCTGAGTCAAGCATTATAATGATGTTCCTACATTCGTCCGCATACAGTAACTACAGTTGATATCCCAAAATATACAACCTAGAACCGTAAATGCTAAAAATAATATGCATGTCCTAAAACGATGTCCAGCTATAACTTTAGTTGGGAAGTCAGACATCTAAATCTAAATGCCATGGTTTAAATCTTAAGCTGAGCCTGGGCTAAGTGCCCAATAAGTACATACCATGGGAAGAATGAACACAAACATGCAGAGCCCTAGATGTCCAATGTCGCGAAGAACAGAATACAATAATGTACGATATCCATGAATAAGAGTATTAGTCATTTCAAAAACCATCCAGCTTGATATTGATTTATTGAAAAGAGTTCAATTGGTAAAGGACATGACTGCCCACAATTTCACCATTCAGAATTTTGACACTATTATCAAAAGAGCACCATTGGTGGCGATATTACCAAAACAAGGCCATCCAATGATGAATTTTTTAAGGAATACCAGAAGCAGCATTCCACAATACAAAGCCTAGCAATCAAAGTATAGTAGTTCGAAAAGTAAAACTTAAAAATCAAGTCTTTTTGGCTCCTGCATCAACCCAAACTTGAGAAATTTCAAGAAATCCTTCACACAAGCTAATCATCAGCAGCACTATAAGCATTCCATACTACTTTTTAAGCCTAACACAAGCCTGAACCAGTTAATTCCATCAGCATATAGAATTAAAAGCAGCAGAAGAAATACTACCTCCAAGTTGACACCAACACGATACCCCTCAATTTCTTTTCTGAACTTGACAAATAACTCTGAAGGCACTAAATTGATGTTGTAAAGCTCCTCCCATGATGTGGGCTCTTCTCCATTCGAACCCGCCTCCATTTTCACCCCAATAATTCAAACTAAGCAAAGCTACAGCCAATAAAAAACACCAACAATTTCAAGAAAAAAATAAAATCGTAAAGAGCTTTAAAGAGCTTACAGATTACTGTGCTATAAAGTTCACCAGATTACCTTTTTTCTCTTTTTTTTTTCAGACTGCCTATGAAAAACGATTACAGGGCTTTAGAACTGTCAATATTAGGTAGCATCAAAAAATCCAGTTAATCAATCATTCTGGGGTGAGTATCCCTGTTCGGATTCACCGGAACTCTGGAAGCAAAGAGTTAGGCCTAGGCATTTTCTGAGGAGGAGCAGGTGCAGAAATCTTCGATAACTAAAAGAAAAGGATCCAAGCCTGTTCCAATACTTGGGCCTGTTTAGCCCAAATATACTATGGTCGTCCCATAGTTGAAAGTTCCATGCTTTTGTTTCAATCCAAAAAAAACAATTAGCACTCTCCGCTCTCGGTAACTTGTTGCTTCCAGCAACACGACATGTTATGTGAATTAATAATAATAGCTTTGCGTTTCATCTTTGATTTCTCAATATTCTTTTTAAACTTTTTTTGATTAACAAGTTTTAGATTACTGCACAACTAAATATTCTGACAATATGTGTCTAGTTTTGACAAGACAAGACTAAATATGTGACTGATAATATGTGTCTGACAAGACTAAATTCATTATTGAAACATGTCAACTCTTTTGATTGTTTTTTTTGTGATCAATTAAGAATTCTGCATAATTAAAAAAGCACGGCACGATTACGTCACAAAAATTATTTCAAAATTGTTACTAAACCTGAGGTTGCTTCAATTTCACATGGACAACAAGTCAAAAGGGTAAATGAGATTATACTTAGTATTTATAGCTTTGAATGCTAATATATAAGAATGTTGAGTTCAGCTATGAAAATTTTTGTTTTTTGCAAACAATGGTGGATAATTTTTAACTTTAAATTCAGGCGGTATATAATCAGGATAAGATATGTGTTGGTTCTTTATATCGGTTGGTTTATCTTTTGTACTCTTAGAGTGTGGCATTCAATTATTATGTTTGTGAGAAAGAGAAAGCCATCAATCTATCTACAAATATTTGTTTCAACGGTCCATTTATTAATTTTTTTCATTTACTAAAGTGATCAAAATGTCTTTTTCTGTTACACAATTTACAAGTTTTTATTTGTCCTGAAGATATTACGGTGAAAAATAGGAAAAGAATTCCAAATAATCTTTAATCCAGATTCCGAACTACTTATTGGATATACCTTGAAAAATGCAAGTAATACACGGTGAAATTCGGGATCGGAGTCGGTTAGCAGATATGCCAGCTCGTGTTGGTAGAAAACGACACCGTGGTAACCACAGAGCTTAATTGAGCGCAAAAGCAGTTGAGCGTCCATTTACTTATTCCGTTTTTTTTTTTTCCACTTCACCGTCGTAGGATATACATGCAAATTCTTGTTCGTTTGCATATAAAAGTCCCAGCGGTTTGCCTTAGAAATAGAGTGTCCAAGTGGGAAAGCATTACCTATCACCGTTTTCTTTTTCATTTTTAATTAGTGTAGTAAATTCTTTTAAAATATGAAAAATACGTGTTGAAGAGACAATAAGGTGTGTGATGTCACTTGATCTTTAACCAAATAACCAGACACAATATAGATAAGGCCCTGTTTGATCACTTTATTCAATATTTAAAGTTAATGAATTCAGATCTTAAGATATTTAGATGCTTTTGATAATTAAAAATTAAATATCTAAATTAATTAAGTGGCACTGGATTTTCTAGACAAAACTTGCTCCCAATAATAAGTGATAAACTATTCACTTATCATTTAATGTGATATATACTCAAATGTATGAAATTTAGTACTTAACAATTTATTAATTTAATGAATTCGCATTTCAGATTTTAGAATTTAGTTTTCAGATTTTAATTTTATCAAATGCACCCAAATCTACCAAACCATTGTACCTTGACCGTTGTATTATATGCTTCATTTTATCAAGAATTACATAAAAAGGTAAGTCAATATACTAAGATGTAGATTTGCCTATCTTTTAGAAGATTATTCTATTTTCATAACCCAGTACTCAATTCCCAAATTGAGTAGTTTGGTTTGATCATTAACTTAGAGTTGCAAACATGTTGCCTCGTTGATAAAAATTGAAATGTAGAAGAAAGAAGAATGAGAAGCACTAAACATAGATAGATTTTCCAATTGAAGAGAACGGATACGGTTTAAGATTGCATCCGTGCATTCAATTTGGAAGTAAATGAGTATGTATTAATATTAGTAGATTTTTTTCCTTTTCTTTGACTAGAATGTTGATGGTAGAAATGGAAAAATATGCAAGACCAAGAGAGAATCAATGTCACATTGCACTCTAAAATCTTAAATAATTAATGGGTCTATCTAAAGGGTGTCTATTGAATATTTTAAAATATATTTCAGGCGTCATATTTTTTAAAATGTAAGATTAATTAAGGAAAGTAAATAAATAGTGCAAGGGAGAGTAGGTAAGACTAAATAAAAAAAGTATATAAACTCAATGGAGTGTAAAAATTATTACTGTGTGTATATACACGATAGATTAGGTAAAATTTAGTTGTGTTGACGAGTGACCACCCATAATTTAATTGCAGCCAAATCATACCAGAAATTGTAGCCGACTTGAATAGACATGCTTCCATGAACATGTTGAAGAAGTTTTTCAATGTCATATATACATTTATACACAAATATGAAATGATAAAATTTATCTAGAAAACACTCCAAAAAGACATCCATCCAAACGGAAACTTAAAACAATTTTGCAGGGATCCATACAACATTCGACCCAAAAATTTCCTAGTTTTGTGCAAGACAATTCGACGTTTCAATAAAATAGGGGCTTCTTCCCAAGGATGATTAAAACATACAGTATGAAACAAAAACTGGCGCGTGAAATTAGTCCAAAATGACTAATGATTCTTTTCATTCGTCTCTCCAACCAGAAACGACTCAGAGAAACAATTTTAATTCCAAACAACCATGCTCTGCAGAACTGTCGTGGCCCTTCTGGAATCCATCAATGATCAACGGCATAAATTAAACTAGTTCTACTGAATGTTCTTGATTTCATCAATCTAGTCGCAATGTAAATACATAATCTGCAGTCAAAAATGGCAATATTCATAAGACTTGTATTGCAGCACGCAAGGAAAGCTTTTAACAGCAGTACAACGGTGTACAAGCGTCCCTCCCTGGACTTGATTGACAACAACTTACAAATTTAAAGTGAGACTTTATTGAGAGAGACCCCTTACGACACAACTATAAGACTTCCGACACAAAAGGACCACAACTGTTGGACAAGGGGATTCGACAAAGACCAACAGATTCTATGGCCGACGCGACCGAGGGAAGGAGCTCTTGCGTTTAGGCACAAATTTGCGCATCCAGAGGTGCTTCCCATTTATGGTGAATTTGGCCTTGGTAACACCACTGAGAATCAAGTCAATGACTTTAGGCGTAGAGAACACTACTCGAGCATACAATGGTTGCTCATCAGACCTCACTGGTTGCATGTGGAAGGCCTCTATGCAATTCCCGAACAGCTTAGTGAAGAACTCCGTGACTTCTGATTCCGCAACAGGATAGCCCTTCGAAAATGTAACAAACATGGTCCTTTCCTCTTGTGATGCCCCATTAGCATTACTGTAGTCCTCCAGATGCTTCACCTACAAAGCCCAAGTTAGAAAAGCTGTTAACCAAAGATTCGTATGCATTATGCTTCTTGACGGCATCCTCTATGACATCCTGTAAAGCCATGGCACAAGTTTCAGTTACAACATTCCGAAGTTCTTTCACCACAATGGGTCTATTCTCATGAAAATATTGGAGAGTGATCCTCTTCTTCACGAGTCTAGAAGTCGCAGGAATTTCATTGACTTCAGCTGAAAGCACAAACTGAGGGTCATTAACACATTTGACACATGTCAAAGCCTCGTCAGCATATTTATTTATCAACATGGGGGGCATAGATAAGATTGTTAATACAAGATTCTTGAAACCTAGCCGCTCCATCCAAAGCCACAGGGCCATAATTTGCACAGACTCATAAGGATCACGCCAGAGATCGACAGCAAGGAGAGAATAAAGCGCTCTATCCATTGCATGGAAAGTACCATACTCGTTGGGTGTAACCGGCAAAAGTTCAGGATCCATGGCCCAAAACCTGTTCACACCAACATTCACATATACAATCATCATCATCGAATTACAAAACCTTAAAAGACGAGGCAAAAAATTTTCCACCATATACACCACAAAAATCATAGATTCAGCAGTTTAGCATTTTAATGGACTGGCAGCTTTACTAAATTGGTTTTTTTTTTTTGGGTACAGCACACACAGACACAGAGATGCAGGCACAACAAGAGCGGGGTGAACTGGATCAAAACTGTACATCACTTAATCTCCGCTAAAGTGACAAACATATGAGTTTGGTGCCTGGTCCTTGAACCAGAAAGGTATATGGAAGACAGGATCCTCATGGAAACATGGAGAGTGAATTTCCATGCTGGTCTTCTCCACCAATTTCTCCTAACAACTAGCTGATATACACCCAGATCAAGCAAAATATTAAACAATGAAATAACTGGATAAATAAATCTGACTAGTACAAAAGAAGGGAAAGAAACCTGAAGGGAACTTCTCAGAAAATTGCTTTTCAACTCAACTCCAACTCACATGATTTATAGGCAGCTCAAGACTCTAAAACAGGTGCGAAGAAGTCTTTTAGTTTCTCTTGTCAACGTACTCCACAAACAACAAACTGAAGATAAGATACTGGTATTAATTTCCAAGAGATATCCTCGCTAGTAGGTTGTATTTAATGTTTGAAGAAATCTTGAGCCTTGAAAATTGGACACATGCGAAAATTTTCTGTTTCAGTCAATTCATTTTCTGGCTATGTGACACACGTCAAACATGAAGAAAGTCGAAGGGATAAAAGAACTCAACAAGTTACCGTATAGCCAAGCTTCTAAAGATTACCATTCTAAGGTAATTCTAATAGGTCAAAGTTTTTTGTAACGCTTTTTACTCGTCAATTTGTTCAATGTCCCCATCCCACTACTTGTAGACCAGGAGAAAGACAGCTTATTATCATCTAGTGGCCAATAATCAGTCAAGCATCCGCAATAGTAACATGGTACGAGATTAGGATTTTGAATAATGACGAGAAACCGTTTTATGTTAATATCCTCAGTACTGCTCAGCTAATTTGATACACTATTGCATTGTTCATCCGAGATAGCCTTGCATTGTATCATAACAGGGACCTTCAGATGACATAATTAGTACCAAATCTCAGATCATTCAAACTTAGTAGATCATTCCTCTGCAAACATGAACCAGTCACAATAAGGTGTCATGGTTTTCTGTATGATACCCCATTTCTACAGTAACGTGCTTGTGCAAACACAATGATCTCAGTTTCCAATAGCCAAGCCATAAGTGAGAAACACAGCCCATAGTGAGAAACACAGGCAAGGAAGCTTTCTATGAGACAACATCAAGTAAATGTTTGTAGAAGGCCAAAAAATAAAATTTGCATATAGCAATATATGGTCCTATTATTATATTTCTTTTTTCAGTTTGACCTAAGATTCTACATGGCATTTTGGATGAAGTTGCCTTCTTCATAATTTTTCCAATCTATTTGGAATTGAAAAAACCACCCTTTCATCAGGTATCCTAAAATAAACCAACTATTCTGTTTACTGCTTTTCGTCAATTGAACTCTATGGTTTTCCTATAAAGTGCAAAATAAGATGATACAAGGTTAATTATATGAATACAGGTTCTTGTTTTTCTTTGAACTCATAAAATATACAAGTTGAATGAAAACCACTTTTTTATCAGGAATCTCAAATAAGCCCAACAACTCTTTATACCACTTTCCCATCAAAGAAACCATATTGATTATCGGTAAAGGGCATTATGTCGCTATACGGCCAGTTATATGAATACGGGTTCTTGTTTTCTTTGAAGTCAAAAAAATACACAAGTGGAAAAAACCGCTTTTTTGTCATGAACCATAAATAAGTCCAAAAGTTTTTTACTGTTTCCATCACTGATACCCTGTCGACTACCTATAAAGCGCAAGAATGTCGTTGTACGGAAGATTTGATGAATACACTTTGACTACCTACAAAATGCAACTATGTCGTTATACGGCTTTATGAATACAGGTGCTTGGTTTTTCTTTAAAATCCTAAATACAAAAGTTGTCGTTTAATCAGATCATAAATGCTATAAATAAAAAACCGTTAGAAGCTGCTTTCAAACCGGTCCAATTTCTAAACCAACCCCAGTTTTTGGAACCTCGGTAAATGGGGTAAAAATAAGGTTATGAAACTGTCTGATATTCAAATGCACCCCTAGTGTTAGGAAACCTTGTAAACTGAGGTCACAGCCTTCTATTAATAAGTTTTGCCATTTAAAATCCTACTTCTTAACAAAGGGAATTGCAACACATATTACTGTGTGTGTATCTAACCTGAGGACCTGTGCTGTAATGGCTAAAGCATGGGCTGCAGCACTAGTTTCTTCTGATGAGACCACAAGCACAAAGGCCTCTTACTTTTTTCAGTTTTATTAGTACAGAAAGCTGGAGTCTCTCTCTTCAATTTCTCATTCATGTAATGTACTCAATTTTGGGCTCATTAGGTATAGATGTTATAAAATCTGGTAAATCCTGGTGCTATACTGGTTCACCTAGTCCTCCCAAGGTTGGGAACAACACTAATGCTGTTGTCATACTAAACTGATAAATGTATGTGGATTTAGCTAATTGGTCACATGATTATCTTTTAAATCTCTATCAAAAAGGAATATCACCAGTAAATGTTGAATGATTATGGTAATATGCTTTAGAAAACTTGTTCTGCCTAGTAAACTTCAAAGCCTTCTCATTCGGATAGTGCTTTAGGAAAAGCTCAGCATAACCTAAAATGCGTAATTCAGCATATGCATTCCAACAACTTTAAGAACTTCAGTTTTCCTGGTAATGCTTCTCCAATACAATAGCTACAATTTGAGTCATAGCATGAGTTTGCATGATAGGCATGTTACCTAAACTATTATAAATCCATAAGGTGCTCAAATCGTCCATCATTAAGCAGTAAGAAAAGACCCTTAGTTTCAACAAGCCTCTTGCCTAGCAGAAGTTAGTTTCATACCTTCTATCACAATCCTAAGCTGGAAACCCATGATCATTTCTCAACTACTTCATAACAGGAAGATCATCTACATACAATCATAGAAACAGTTTCTTCCAGCCATTCGTAACTTCTTTTTTCCTTTTTGACTGGTTTTACTAGACGCGGAGTTGAGACAGATCTGGAATTCAACAAAAATTTGATGGTCAAATTTTCTATCACGAAAAAAGATCATCTGGAATTCATACCTTCCATCACAATCCTAAGCTGAAGCCCGTGATCATTCTCATCTACTTCATAACAGGAAGATCAATCTGCATACATCATAGAAACAGTTTCATCCAGCCATTGTAAACTTCTTTTTCCCTTTTTGACTGGTTTACTAGAGCGGAGTTTTGAGACAGATCTGGGAATTCAACAAAAAATTTGATGGTCAAATTAGAGTTCAAAACCATCTCATAGCAAGTTTTGAGCCAATATTCAAAGCACCAACCGGGTGAGGAGGAAAGTATTTGTAATCATATATACATCGAAACATGTGCAGCTCAACCATGAATGGTGAACCAAAATGCAGAAAAACCAAATACACCTGAAATCGTCCCCTTTAGCAGCCCCCAAGTTCCCTCCCTGCAAATAGGGAAGAACATGTTTCAGCGACAGCAAACTTAAGTGGCAAAAATAAAAAGCAACTATCGCTGAACCAAAGGTATAAGGAAAAACAAAAAGGTAAAGCTTGAATTTTCAATATTCATGCGTGAAAAAGTATTGCAATTGGTTCTTCATCAAACATTATATCTTTGGTCAAGGAAGAAAAAAAGCAGCACTGGAAGCCTGACATATTAAAGGAATAAGACTTTCATATATATAACAAACTAAATGCTTGACAAAGTAGCGACTGCTATGACAATAGCATATCAGTTACATTTTTGAAGCTGGCCAGAAGTCGGTACATCTATGATGATAAGTACAAAGCGCTTTACAAAGATTTCCACCTCCAGAACATATATCCAAATTCAGATTCATAGGGTGACAATGAAAAACACATAAGATCATTGACTCAACTGTCCTATACGTGTCTATTATTGACCATTATGCCAGAGATGCTTGGGGTTTGCAGTTTGCACCTTGCAAGATCAGATAAAGAGAAGGACCTCCAAGGAGAAAACTTCTGTTCCCGGAGGTGATGATGAGTCATTGTACAGTGATCTTCTTGCTTCGCGGTGGCAAAGGAGGAAGACAAATGCCACGAGATGGTGAATTTGAAGTTGGAACTATCGCTGTTATTGTTTGCTCTCGGTACAGCCCATGGATGCTGCAAGAGCCAATGAACTTCTAGAGCCTGCTGCTCTCTTTGATTATTCCCACCGCTGTTATTTCTTCTAATGCCATTTGCGATTTCTTATCCCAGGAATTATTATAGGCAAGCAAGTTTTTGCGTTTCCTGGTGAAAGCATTTTCTGGCTTTACAATATCTTTCATGGACGAACAATTTGCAGCATCTGATAGGCTGGTAAAAGACTTGGATTTACCACAATAAAATTGTTGATATGCTCCCTCCTGAAACAAGTCAAAATTGGCTAGTATCAGCAAAACTTTAGACAAACCCAAAAAAAAAAATTCACTAAAAAAAAAGGCAGCACAAGTGACTAAGAATTTAAATGCCTTGCAGTAATGGTGAGATTGCTCACATAAATGTTGCTACAAGACAAGCACTCAACAGTATGGAAGCTGAAAATGAAAAAAAAAAAAAAAAAAAAGGAATCTTCCTTATGTTAATTCAGTGTCAATGTCCAAAAAATGTAGTGCTCTCTCGGTTGATAAATTAAAGTTAAAAAAAAAATGCTCCAAAGTAGAGATGAAAGAGGTAAAAATAAAAATATATATATATAAAAAAAAAAGACCACATCTCAGGATCTTAACAGCAAAATAAAGATGTAATTCCAATTTTCAAACTGTCCTGCCCAAATGATCCAACTCAATCATGTTCAAACCATATGCATTCCACCTCATACTGACTGCTAAAAGTCCAGTACACAATTCCAAATATTCCACAAAAACTAGACATAAAAATTCGGCACAAACCCTAAATCTACAGTGGATTTAACAGAAGACAGCTACATACTTGATAGGCAAAGACCTCCTCTAACGCCTCGAGACTTATCCAAAGCTCCGCCTTTATACTCACTCTGCACCTCCTCACCGTCCGCCCGGCTTCCGACGACCGTCCAGCCGATGACTCCTCATCACTATTCCTCCCAATCGAAGAAGTCGACGACGCATGATTCCCCACTCCGAGCCTCATCCTCTTCCTCCACCAACCTTCCTCCCAGCTCCAACTCCGGCGCCGGCTGCCCCTAACTCCGGTGCCGGCGGCTTTATTTCCATTAGCATACATCGAGAAACACGTCACTCTCTGTCCACCAAGTCCAGACCGTCCGATCAGATGATGATCAAGCCCGTAACTATTACCATTAATATGATTGGCAGCAGCCGCGGTAGAAGCCGCAGTCGCAGTCGTAGTACCAGTCGTATTACTATTGCCCCTCTCCACCACGATTGACATCGCCCGTTTCTCTAACTAGAAGAACAAAACGAACGAAGAAGTTCCAAAACTTACAGGAATAGGCTATAGACGCAGAATTCTCTACGCATACGTAGATGGAGATAGAAACGAAGGAAAAGGAGGGTCTTAAGAAAGAGAGGAGAGGATTATATAGGAAACTGCGACTTGAGAGAGAGAGAGATATGATGATAAACGGAATAATCAGAGGGGGGGAGAGAGAGGGACAGAGACAGAGATGGAACAGCCTTATCTTTATCCATCCATCATTCACAGACAAATAGTATATTATAATGTCTTAACAACAAAATTCAATAAAATATTTGCAATTTGGATAATTAAACAAGATTATCTTTTTCCTTTTTTTTAATCATAATTGGACAGAGCCACAGAGTTCTATGGTATGGGCGCCCGTGCAATAGACGGGGATGCGGATTTGGGGAAAGAGTGATCTTGGCCGTTGGTTACTTCTTGATGAGGTTGGTGGCGCTGGTATATAGGAATGGCAAGGGTTCTGATCCTGCGGTTTTTTGCTGTTGCCAAGGAAGAATCCACTATTCTCAGAAGCTGTGGAAACCAAATCCGTTTTGTTTCGGCTTCTTTGAAAATTGAGGTTTGAATACGATTAAGGTCAAAATTCCCAATAAAAAGTCCTTTTCTTTCTTTTTCTCGCGGGAAATTTCGCCTCATATTCTTCTTGCTCGGCCTTTCTGTTGTTCTATTTTTTTTTTAAGTACAAATTTAAACTTATATATCATTAGAGAATTGAATACA
Organism: Coffea humblotiana; assembly: GCA_023065735.1. Lineage (NCBI taxonomy): Eukaryota > Viridiplantae > Streptophyta > Magnoliopsida > Gentianales > Rubiaceae > Coffea > Coffea humblotiana. The sequence goes on from CM041213.1 coordinate 9,177,135, forward strand.
AAGAGAAAAGATGTGACGATGCAAGTCTGATGGGACAAATGATTTTTCAAATTTTTTGCATTTTGTTCTCTAGATTAATGACTCGAAAAAAGAGTAGATAAAGACAAAATGCTTAAACTTATATTAGAAAATCATTTTCCATTGTGTAAATTAATTATTTTCAATTAATTCTTGTGAGTTTTGCAAATTATTCAACATTTTTTGAATTTTTCAAAATTGTTTCCATATCAATAATATGAAGCGGTGTATTTGGATAGGATATCATTTAAAATATTTTTTAAAATAATTATTGTAACATTTTTTTATAATATGATATATGTGAGATAAAAAAATAATTAAAAACATAAAAAAGGTGAGTTGAAATCCGTGTTTATGATGCAAGTAAAACAATAATGTTTAAAAATTTTACCTACAAAAAATGATTGTAAAATCACTATATGTAACTGTCAGTATGGGAATTTGAAAGATAAACTAGGTAAGCCATCATTTAATCTGGTCTATTAAACAAGACATGTAACGGTCATATGGGAAGGAGGCAATCCATCATTTAATTTGTATACATCATATAAGTTATTTAGAGTAGGATTTTCCATATTTGAAATAATGTAATTTGTCTTTTCAATCTCATTGCCAACTTGTAATTTCTATTAAAGGACCACATTTGTAATTCCTCAAAAGTTAATGGATTTGGTTTGCTATGACAATTAAGGAATACAATAAAAGAGCAAATTTAAAATGATATTTTGATCTTATATTTTGAAAGAGAAAAACACAAGGGAAGGTGATTTTTTTTTTTTGAATTCAATGGAAGCTAAGTGATATTTTATAAAATTATCCCCTACACATATGAAAGTTGGTTTAGTGTCATCATGTTCATTAACATGTTTGGATAGATATTATTTACAAATAATCAGTCGCTATACATCATAAACGCGTTTTCTAATGAACTTTCTTATAATTTTCAACTTATTATTTTTTTGTATATTTCTACAATACATCACATCATAAAAAATAATATAAGTAATTATTTCAAATAATCTAATCCAACGGCATTTACTTTGAAACAAGTTGTGTATTTGAAATAATATAACATTCATTTTGAAACAACCTCGAACAGTAGCAATTTTTGTCTAATAGGGGTCATTTTTTTACTTCAATATATATATATATATATATATATAATAATATGTACTGCGTGCATGTGTGCGTTTGAAAGACTAGTAATAAAAGACAAGATATATTTGCAACTTGTGGCCAACTTAACATGCATCTGAAAGGAGAATTAACATCATAGGCGAAAAACGAAAGTAACCATCCAAAACAAAAGCCCGACGTATATAAGTCGATTAAATTCCAGAAATTACCATTTAAACACAGGACAATAAAGTCATACGTGTACAGCAAAATTAAATAAGGCAGAACCCTTAGTCAAAACCAACAAACTACTATAAGATAAACAATAATTTTATTTACACAGGCGGATAAGAATTAGTAGTAGCAGAAGTAATACTCAAAAGCCTTAAAAGGGGACAACCTTGAGAATCACGTCTTTGCCATCAGCACGGTTTCTCGACACTCCTAACTTTTTTTAAACCCTAAAAACGCCGTCGTCAACACTTTGCAGCTAGACCAAAAAGAGAGAGGAGAAATCTACTGTGATCGGGGAAAAAAATCCATGAAATGGAGGACACGTTGGCTGAATTTGGGAGGTTGCCACGTGGACTAATGTTTTGATCATCGGAAGCTGAATTTCTGGTGAAAGATGTGATAGGGGATGGGGTCCAGCATCCAAATGGAGATATAGAGTTGGTCGGTGTTCAAAGCTGATGTGGGTTGCCGCTTCCCTCAAGCCTGCGTCGCAGTCGTCTGCCCCATTGCTATTCCGCTAGGCTTATAGCGATAGCCCTACCTCTCTCTTTTTCTGTTTTTTTTTTCAATAAATGGTTCACAGTTTACTGATTAGTACTACTGCTTGTCTGGACCAATTCCGGCCGGTGGCCTAAACTTCCTAATCAGGAAACAGACGACTCACTCCCTAGCTTCCCTCGGAGGAGGAAACAGGCTGGGATCAGTTATTGGTCAAAAAGTGATTATCATGTCCTTCGTTGCCTTATCCACCAACGCATGTCTATGTATTTTTGTGTTTTTTTTTTGTCTTCTTTTTGGTCAGCTGTTTTGTGCTCAATTTTCGTTTGAAAGTCGATAATCTTTTGATCCCATTCATTTAGGGTAGAGAAGACGGGTTCACTTTTTTTCATGATTTGCTAATATAATTACATTTTGAGAAATAATAATTGAAGTCGATATTTTAACACTTATTAATTTGGCTGCTAAAGACCGTTAGTATAACATTTTTAGTTTGACTTTCAAACTAATTTTTTTTTGTTATATGGTCCTTTGAAAATTTTTTTTTTAAAAAGTTGATAAAGATATAGCATAAATGGCTGCAAACGTCATGTCTTATATATATATATATATCCATGCCTTCCCTCGGCAAAATGGCGTCGACTTGTGTGTGTGATAACCCATACCGCTGGCGCGTCTAGGATTTCATCGGCACCCGGTACTGTGTCATCTACAATCATATTGTGCAGGGATCGCGTGAGTGTACGGTGTGACAATGGATCTACCGTCTTGCAATTTGGTTGTATTCTAATTTAAGTCAGTCGTGTAAATTAATTAATTTCTATATAAATTTTGAGTTTGTAATTTATATAATTATGTTTGAGAAAAAATTACTAAAATCTGGGGGAGGCCCCAAATTCACAAGACAATTCGAAAAATCATCCAAGCTAAATCGTTCATCCGGCAAAGCATTAGGTGCAATTTAATTTTCGCATTTGTAATTAAATTTACGGAGTATGTAGTAGTGCGTCCCACTATTAGAAATGAGTTTTTGTCCTCTGGAGATATTTTTTAACTCCTTCCTAATTCTCTTCCGTTTAATTGGGGCTTTCCCTTGTGTAGATTGGTGTACAGACATCGTCAAATTAAGAAAGAGAAATCCATAATTGAAGCCATAAAATTGGATCATCGACTTGCTTAACCATTTGATTTTGAGGTAAAGTTAAACCAATTGTTTGGCCTCAATATGTCTAATTCAGATTTGAGAACACGGTGATATCATGCCTGTACCAGTGCACACAAGTAGCTTGTGGAATATACGTAAAAATTCACTCCATGAGGTGTGTGAATTGCCAAGAGATCCTGTGGTGAAGGCTGAAGATATCACCATAATCGGTGTATTTCTCGTATTTACACAGGCTTTATGAATGGCTCTTTGGACCGTCTTCGACTGAACTTACTTTCTATTCATCCACAAACAAGTTACCCTCAAACCATCAAGCAGGTCCATGTTCTTTGTTCCAAATAGAAATTCAGCAAGTGCTTCCAGGAAGTTTTTGGTGGAATTCCTGATCAAGTGGAGCTCATTAATAAATTTCATATATCCACATCTTTTATGCTAATTGAAGTTTAAGCAACAACGTTGTTATGCGTTTAGGGGTACCAATTGAACAGGAGAAGAATGACAAGAAGTTGTAAAAGCGAATGGATTAAGATGAATGATGTAAGATATTCTTTTACACCATATTGTCCAGTGACTTGGGCGGGATTGAATTTGTATATGCTAATGCTTTTGGCACACTCTTTGTCACAATTCGAGTCCAAGAGTTGGTTCAAGTAATTTTGGACCTTAATTCATTGAGTCAAAATGGTTAATCCAAATTACAAACAAGGGGTCCAAGCTTTTAAATCATTTCCTCTTCTTCTTCTTCTTGTAATGTTGGATGCTACATTCTCCTCACTATTAAACTGTCTATTTGGTCATATTCGGATTCTAAAAATGGCTCGTACGAATTCTAGAGGTGATTCTCATCGAACGTGACACTTAACCCCACACAGCACTTACATCTTTGCACTAGAGGTGACCTCCATCCGACGTGACACTTAGTCCTACACAGTATTTAGATTCTTGCACTTCATTGCGTAATTGGAATCATAACCTGCTGGCCCAAACTCATTTCACGTAGAAACCACTCGATATTCACTCTAATACCGTCACGCTCGAGTCCAAGAATAAGCCCAAATAATTTTTGGACTAAAATCCACTAGTCCAAATGGTTAACCCAAATTACAAGGTAGCCAAAGGGCCCAAAGTCTTTAATCATTTCCTTTCTTCATCAACCTCTGATGTGCGATGTTACACTCTACGTGTGTGCTTATTCTAAAAATATATATTTTTAGATGCGTAAAAGAATGTGCATATATAAAAGAGTACAATTAGTGCACTCGTTTAGAGACATTTATCTGATGAATTTAACGTCGTGCGTGTGAGAGCAATAACTACTCAATATGGAGAGAAACCATACAAAGAAGCAATTAAAGTTGGCCAAATATGCGGAGAAAAGTTGAAAAATTTAGGAAAAAATTGATTGAGTAGAGCAATTTTTGATAAAAAAAGACTATTAACAAATGATTTGGGAAGTTAAAAAAAAAAACCGCAGTTATGTGGTATACCAAATGATGCAAGAGTGAAGGGAGAGATATCAATCAAGATGGGATTGGTAAATGAGAATGTGCATATAAAGTGATAGAAAAAGTTTATTCCAAATATGTATACAGGATGGGTTGTGTTTGGATTGCAATTTTTTGAAATTTTGTAAAAAATGTACTGTAGTTATTTAATATATTTGAGATAAAAAAGGTGATTGAAAAATATGTTTACAAAAAAATATGAGATTTTTTTATGAAAAATCCCTTTCCAAACAAGGCCTCTAATTGGAGAGATTTTTTTGACTTTGTGAGCTGACATTGCAGCCAATTGCAATGCCACTGCAATCTCCATGCAATAACGTGGTAGATAACCAAATGATTTGGTCAAAACATGTGATAGGAAATTAGAATGCATAGTCTATGTTAGAGGGGGCAAAATGGGCGAGATTTGCTTAAGTTTGAAATGGGACCGAATAATATGAGTTTGGGTCCAACTTATCCATTTGTGTTTTTGATTAATTTGAACGGAATTACTTTGAGATGGGTTTAGATTGGTTCGCCCAATATCCAAATTTATTTTATGTATTTTTTCCTTTAATTCTTTTTATTTCTTATATTACTTTAATATTTTGATTTATTAAATTTCTTTTAGTCTTATTGTGAATTTATATTTTCCTTAATTCTTTTTTCAAATTTTATTTATTTTCTATGTATATATTTTTTTTAATTTTGATTTCCAATGTTACTAAATTTTAGTTGAGAAAAAAATAAGTTCTATAAAAACTTAAAAGGAATTGTATTTATGAGTATAAGGATATGGTGTTTAGAACTATGAGTCAGTATAAAACTAGACAAAATATTTTCTAATAAGATTATAGATTACGGACTTCCATATTTAGTTCCAAATATTCATTTGATCAGTATTCTAACTAGAAAAGGAGTTCAAAATCATTTATAAGTCTAAAAAGAACTCCCACTAGTCCCGTTTAGATATTTTTTCGGCTTGACTATGCAACCATTAAGTTTTCATCTCAAAATAAGAAATTTCTTTCGGACATTTTTCAAAAAACACTCTAATTGGAGACCGGCAAACGAGAATTTTACAAAAAAAAAAAGAAAAAACATTAAAAAATTTGATTTCTAAGGGACAAAAGGGTTCGGGAAATTAGATGAGAGTTTTAACTATAATTATAAGGAAAAAACTGAAGGATTTGACTGGAAGAAAAAAAGTTGTTCACTTGGATCATTAAAAAGAGATACAACAATTAATAAGACAATTTTTTGGTGAGATACTTGGACTCCAATGGGTACCCAAAGATTTTCCAAAAGTTTTCATCAATTAACAAATGTATATGAAATTAGTTCCATTTCAAACACAACATTAAAATTAGAATACCCATCATACCTTAAAGTTCCTTTGGGTATGGGTAGTCCATTGGACCTGTGACATACTGCCACTTCTCAAATGATGTTTTAGTTTATGATCGACTTATAATTGTGTCTTCTAGGACGTATCCAAAGGAAGAAAAAAGTTTAATGCAAAATTTCTCCATGAAAAAAACTCGAAAGTCTCGAACACTAATAAAATATATTGGAGAGATAGTGAACGGTATTTTTGAACACATTTACTCTATTTGTAATGATATTGCATTCCAGTTGGATGGGCATGCGTGTTTGGATAACAAGTCATTTACGTAAACTAATCTGCTTGTATCATAAATATATTTTCAATCACTCTTTTGTCTTACATATATTACGTTAAAAAGTGTTATAGTAATTAAAAAAAAATTCAAATAATCTCCTATCCAAACGCACAATCAGCAACACTTCTTGTTGGTAGTATATTCCCGGGTTCCTTTGGGAAGACGGAAGATTCCCATGTGTGCGAGGTTTTATTCCTACTGCCTAGTAAGGAGATTAAAAATGCAGCTTCTCCACGAGTTCATAGGAATTTAATACAACTAACCCAAATAAGAGAGCACTCTAAATTAACAGAATGGAGCTAATTTTGCTCATGGCATTATGCTCCTATCAGGCGGCAAAAAATTATTTGCTGGTTCACAGTCAATTTTCATCTAAGTTGCGAAGTTACAACTTCAAATGCTACATAAAGATAAAAAAAATGATTAATGACCAAAGCGACTATAAATTAAAGAGAACAAGGATTACTCCTGTGTAGAGTAGTGTAACTAAAAGATTACTTAAGAAAACTCCGTGGAGATTAAAGTTCAAAGAATGTAATCACACACGGTCGCGCGCTCGCACACTCCAACATATATACAGTAATTTGCCAAGCTCCACTCTTTTAAGATTTTAAGCCCTTAATCTCTTAAACCCTGGAATCTGAATCACAGCGACCCCTCTTAAACCCCAGCTCCACCAGCAAGAAGAAAATGGCTGCCACCGCCATCACTATCGACGGTGGCAAAAGAATCCAAACCTACGAGGATTTTGTAAAAGTTCATGCTGTATTACTTGCAGCCTCTGGAATCCCACAATCACTTTACCCCAAACTCTTCGATAAGCTCACAAATGAGACTTTCGATGGCGGCAACTATTTCCAGATTGAGCCAGTGGAGGAGGTTGAAGGCCGCCAGAGGAGGCTTGTGTTCACCTCGGAGTTTCTGGGCAAGGAGTCTAATCTTTTTGTTGTCGACCATGCTTGGACATTTCGACTTTCTGATGCTTATAAGCAGGTTTGAAGCAGTAATCCAAGATTAGATTTTGATCGTATTATCTTCAATTATTTAGTTATTTTAAATTGCTTTTGTCCATACTATGTAGGGAATTTTCGAACATGGGTTCTTGCGGTTTTTTTTGTGGGTTTCTTTTCTCTCTTTTTGGTTGGGTTGCATCAGTGTAATATATGTAGGGAATTTGTAGTTGCAGGAGATTCCCGGATTGGCGGAAAGAATGGCTGCATTGATGTGTGTGGATATTGATTTGGATGGAGAGGCTAAAAGCGGAGGTCTAGATGAAATCGATACTACTAAACTGAGTGCTGTGGATATAGTGGAGAAAGAATTATGTGGAATCAGAGATGGCCGAGCTGATCGTCTGAGGTGGTTGGAACTTGAGGAGCTTGACATTGATGATGATGTTCTTGTTCTCTTGATTTGCCTAGTAAATTTCCTGTAAGTCTCTCTTTATAGCGTTAAAAATTTGATATTTTTAGTGGGAAACTGCTCCAGTGAAGTGATTTTGTGGAATTCTGCATCCCATTGTTGTCTGCAAAAGAAGTTAGGAGATGCCGTAGTATTTATCAAATTGGTAACTTGCGTTAAGATGGCTTTTTATATGAACTTTTACAGTGGGTTATCTGCTTTGTTGTACTAGAAATTAATTGCACTAAGCCTGTGTGACAACAAACTCGAGAACGTGGAAGTAGTTGCAAAAGAAATTACCCAATTCAAGCACCTCAGAGCCCTATGGCTGAACAATAATCCAGTACTGGAGAGGGGGTAAAGTTTACAAATATGTAACAATGATAATTCTTTCCATGATTTATGGTTTTGGCTTCTGATGGTAGCTACTTCTCTGCAGAGACAGTTCTATGGCTGATACCATTCTTCAATGTTGCCCTGAACTGGAAATTTATAACTCACACTTTACTGCTAATTATGGTAAATGGGCACTTGGATTTTGTGGAGGAATATATCACAAAGAAAATCCTGGCCACAATCTCCAAGGTGACTGTCCATTCGAGAGTTTGACATCTTTAGACCTTTCAAATAGGAGCATACACAATCTCATCAACAAGGTCAGTGCTGTTTATCACATTACCTTTTTTTTCTTTTCTCATCAATTGCTTACTGGTTTGCAAAATAAAGATATCGTCCAGCATTGCATCACCTAATGGTAAATTTGTCTCTTTGATTGCGAAAATACAATATTCCTCAAGAATGCCCTCATTTAGTTTATTTGGTTTTTCTTTATCAGGCATTTCCCCCTGCTGAATTGCCATGCCTTTCATATTTGAATCTTCATGGAAACCCATTAGATGAAAATTCAGTTGGCGATCTGCTGGACCTACTTGGAGTATTCAGCAGCTTACAAGCCCTTGATGTATTTATGTTAATACTAGTTTTCTTTCACTTGGAAGCATGTAATTGTACTAATACGGGAAAGTGATAAAAACAGGTTGATATTCCAGGCCCACTTGGAGATAGTGCTGTAGAAATTATCGAGTCCCTTCCTGAACTTTCTTTACTGAATGGTGTTTGATGCAGCCAGAATATCGGAGTCCGAGAAATCTGTGATTGATTCAATGTTACAACCACGGCTTCCAGAGTGGACAGCTGGTGAACCCATTTCTGACCGTGTTATTAGTGCAATGTGGCTATTCTTAATGCAATACAGACTTGCAGATGAGGAGAAAGTAGATGAAACTTCTGTATGGTATGGAACTTAAATATTCATGCTTGATAATTTGCTTTTGGTGCTTTATATATTATCATTAGATATGCTTGGAGAATGAATTTTTCGTCAATTTCTGGATATCTAATTTTCATTTGTCTTTAACTATCTTAAAAACAAAATTTCACATCATTGCTGTGGAAGTGTTTTCCACAATGCTTCTATTAGTGTCAGATTTTCCAGTTCAGAAGAGTCGTAGCAGTTACTGAATGGGCATGTTAGAGTCACAGGACAAGTAAAAACTCGTTAAGATGTGTGAGGATAGAGACTGAGAAACCTATTTCTTTCTTGACCCTCCTGCACAAAGAAGTGAAATATCTTCTCTATGGGACAGAAATTCTGATTCTTGGCTTTGAGTTTTGCTGTTGACTAATAGTTTATATCACTTTCCATGTTGAGTATAGTCTGTTCACTGAGACTCTCTGTTAAACCTATGGCCCAGCATCTTCTTTCTTTCTTTTTTTAATTCTTGCAGAAAAATTTTTATGGAAGTGTCAATTGGTACTATGCCTCTTTTTTTTTTTTTTATATATATAATCAAATTCTTTCAATATGGCATCCTGCTTAACTGGAAGCAGGATATTGAATATGTGAGTGGCACCAATTAAATAGATGCCTTAGTTCTTGAAAGTAATGAGAGGAATAAATGGCACAAATTGCTGTTTCTATATCTGCTTGTTTTCTTTATTAAGTATTGTAGTAACAATATGTTGGGTATTCTTGTAGGTATGTGATGGATGAACTAGGTTCAGCTTTGCGGCATAGTGATGAACCAAATTTTAGTGTCTCTCCTTTTCTATACATGCCGGGGGGTGACCTAGCATCAGCTGTGAGGTAGTCTTAATACACAGGCTATCTCTTTTTTCCTCTTCTCCTTTTCTCCAAAGTTGCATAGGTCCCATTTGCGTGAAGCTAGGTATCTAACATGGAACTCTAGCCAATTGAGCTTGGAATTTGCTTATCTGTTATGGTATTTCTGTTTAAATCAGTGTCTTTTCCTAGATGAGTCCATGCTTCCCTGCTGAACGTTGGGACCTAGATTTGTCATTCCATTTCCTTGTGAAGTTTCTGACTTGAACAAAAATCACAGTTATTCAATTGTTTGGCCTATTGCGAACATAGAAAGAGGTGATGAGTGCACTCGTGATTTCCTTTTTTGGCATTGGAGAGGAAAAACAGCGGTCTGCTAGACTTACTGCATGGTTCCATACCCCTCAAAATTATTTTATCAGAGTATGTCCTTATGCCTTCCATTTCTTCTGTTTCTTTTTTGTCATTGTGGTATACATTAGTACTTTTCATGGAGGTTACTTTTAACCAATCTTGTAGGAGTATGAGAAACACAGACTGAAATTGCAATCAAAGAAGTTTCATCCCCTGCCAGTTGTATCTTCTACAACAAAAACATTGTACGGGAGTGATGGAACTGCCTTGCGTGTTTACACAGATATACCTCAAGTGGAGGAATTTTTGACCCGGCCTGAATTCATATCAGTATGTTTTCGAGAGTAAAACTTTTAGTTCATGATGTTCTGGTATTCTTCTTTTCTACCGGCAGTTTGTCCAGTATGCACTTTTTGTTACTCTTATTCACTCAAGTCTAGTGATTGCTTCTTGTGATTTTAACTCGTTGAGGCCACCAAAATTATGTAATATGTTAACCTATTTTGCCTTTTAAGTGGCTGCTTCTATTGTGATATTTCTGAATTCAACTATTATTGCAGCATCTGAGCCAAAGGATGCAGATATTATATGGACAAGCATGCAGGTGGACGAGGAAATGAGGAAAGCTGTGGGCCTGAATGAGCAGCAGTTCATTAATCAATTTCCTTTTGAAGCTTGCCTTGTCATGAAACATCATTTAGCAGAAAACTATTCAGAAGGTCACTGCATCTCTTTCTTTTAGCAAGACTAAAGTTGTCCAAGTCAAAATGTGTCTCCTTTTGCTAAATTCATCTCTATTTTTTAGCAGGCTCATGGATCTCCTGAATGGCTTCAGCCTACTTATAATCTTGAGACAGAGCTTACTCAACTCATTGGCGATTATTGCATCCGTGAAAGGGAAAGATTGAACAATTTATGGATATTAAAGCCATGGAATATGGCAAGAACGATTGATACTACTGTGACTGGAAATTTATCTGCAATTATCCGTCTGATGGAGACAGGTCCAAAAGTATGTCAGAAATATATTGAGCATCCTGCATTGCTCAATGGGAGGAAGTTTGATATTCGTTATATTGTTTTGGTGCGCAGCATGAATCCATTGGAAATTTTTCTTGCTGACACTTTCTGGGTATGGACACTATCTTTACTGGGTAACGCACTGATATAATTGTATCATGACTCTCAAGAGAAAGTTGCTTTCTAGAAGTTTTCATGTCAAGTCTGTGGATGCTAGATACCTTGCTAAATTTATTTCCACTTTCATTTTTCAGGTTCGATTGGCAAACAACACTTATTCTCTGGACAAACATAGTCTTTTTGAGTATGAAACACACTTTACTGTTATGGTAAGTGGCTGAAAATTTTATGGTTTTTGGTTGCTTAACTGCCTGGTAAGGAGAAATTGCTAGATTAGATGGTTGTCACAACAAAATGCAGTTAGCAGTTTGCCAGAATGCAGATGCTGATTAATGTGAGGTTTGTTTAGGTAATATATGCATTTACAATTAGATTTCTTTTCGTTGTTTCAGAATTACAGAGGAAGATTGAATCACATGAATACATCAGAGTTCGTTAAGGAGTTTGAGAAGGAGCATCATGGTACTTTAATCTTCCTATCTTCCAAATATTTCACTTCCTCTTAAGTGGGAGAGATTTCAAAGTTTTGTGGTTTTGGTCTAATTGTCGACTTTATTTCCTACACTTTCAGTTGACTGGATGGATATCCATTCACGAGTGTCAAGGATGATCAGATCCATTTTTTGAATCAGCCGCAGTAGTTCATCCAGAAATGCAGAGTCCAACATCAAGGGCCATGTATGGGGTGGATGTCATGCTTGACCGCCATTTCCAACCTAAGATATTGGAGGTTGTGAGTTATCTCATTTGGTCCAAGTTTATATATATATATATATATACATGTGAAGTTCTGGAAAGAAACTTTCTACATATATTGTGGAATTATGTGCATATAACATGATGTATCTGAAAAATTAGGCTATCACAAATCTATCCTTACATGGGCAAGTGAATTATTGTGAATGCTGAACCTAATGATATAATGAAGGTCCTGTGCTAAAACTATCATAAAAAAGCATTTGTATGAAACTCCCCTGGCTTTTAAAAAGCTTGCAAAGATCTTTTAATTTTGCTTGAGTTGGACGTATTCAGAGGTTTTAAATATGTTTTGAATCTGCAGGCCTTTATACTTTGGCTCCTTCTACTATTACAGTATAAAATTGCTTTCCGTGCTTATCTTGTTATTACTACATTAATGCAGGTGACGTACTGTCCTGACTGTACTAGGGCTTGCAAGTATGATACTGAACCTGTGATCAGGGCAGGAGGATTTGTTAAAGGCAGTGACTTTTTTAATTATGTGTTTGGCTGTCTTTTTCTAAATGAAACTGCTCATGTATCCCCATTGTAGTTGAGTTACGTGGAAATTCCACCACTGAGAAATGATGTTGCGGTATATCTTCATGCTCCTAAGAGGCTTTTTGCTGAACCTCATCATGCTGGAGTTCGCAAAAGAGATCTTGGTAGGTCATACAAATCTTGTACTTGAAAATGGTAATGTTTTAGCATTTATCTCACTTTTATGGTTTGTACGTCCAACTCTCCCGTGTGATGCTGAAAATATCTGGACAACAAAATTTTACTTTTGATTTGAATCTTATTGTAACTTTTTGGCATACCAGGATAGAAACATCTGCTGCTGCTGCCATATAACCTCTCAGAATTTTATTTGCGCTGGAAGTCTGTCTCTGCTTTGTTCAGTTTTCAAATGCAATGGGCCAGATGCTCTAAAAACAGCCGTTTCCGTACAAACGCATGCCACGTACAAATTGGAACTTCCCAAAATCACAGATTTTCCCTTTTGCACTTGCTCTGAAGAAGCAAGCACTGGCAACGTAAAAAATCTTCATCTTTTAGATGGGGGGAAAAAGTAGGAATGATTAAAGACTGTTACAGGATCTGGACGGTCATTATAAAAAAAAAAAAAAAAAAGGAAAAACACGTACGCACTCCATTGTCCAGCTAATAACGTTAACGCCAATGGTAATCTGTACATTGGGTCGTCAGCTCTTCTTGCTGTGCTCTCCCTTTTTTTTATTTTTATAATCGACATCCAGTCATCATAGACTAGCTGAAAAAAGAAAATGATCGTATACAACATAGAGAATCAATGAATGAATTTGTTTCAGATATACCCTAATTGACAAGCCAGTTGCTAACTCGGTCCAATTAATTCCCTCGATGTTTGGCTTTTCATTGTTGCCAACTTCTTTTGCAACTCCAAATTTGACATTCGCTCACCCTCCAATGCACGCTCAAGCTTTAAATCGAGAAATACATGTTAGTACAAACCATTTTACGAACGGGACAAGACTAATGAGTCATCCTAACAAGAGACGTTGGGGAATTATACCTTAGCAGCTCGGGTACTCCATTCAGCCAAAATGGCCCTCAGCCTTTCATTCTCCTCAATATACTGTGCAGCAAGGTCAAGTTGGTAATATTAGAATGCAAACATGCATTGCTTGAAGAGAACCAACACTTAAAACGACTTGTTAGAAATTTTAGATTCATTTTGACTCTTCAATGCTTTTAACAGAAGGCCAAGGCCAACTCTCTCCCTCTGTCACAGCACCAGACAAGTATATCATTCTTGACTGACGTAGAAAGAAGGCTATATGCACCTTAAGATTGATGTGAGAAAAGATAGTATCAAAATACAGGAACACAGAGTGACAAATTGATGACATGGATGCTTAGAAGTAAAAACCTGATTATTTGTACTCTGGACGCGCTGGATTTCAGAGTCTCTCTCAGAAATGAGAGATCTAGCTAGACTAAGCTCAGATTGAAGTTGATTCATCTGAAACACAAGAACCATCTACTTCATGAGTAAAGCAAGGGAAATACCTGGATTATGAATCTCTTTAGAAGCATTCTTGATCATATTCCTGAATGTCACGATGTTTTAGACGGCAGTTGGATGCCAACTTTTTGGCCATATTGATCCTCATCATTTTACATGATTGAATAAGTTGAAAAGAGGGAACTGCTCTCCCGTTTGCAGTCCAGCATATATATGTTCACTCCTCTAAATCCTTAACAAAATCCACGAACTCGGAAAAAAAAAAAATGCATCTGGCCCATATGGGATCATAAGCAGTCCCCAAATTAAGTGTTCTACTGGGGGCTTATGAGTCCAAACTGAATCCATCAGGGTAAAATGTCAACTTTTCCACTGACTAAGAAGTTATTTAAAGTTCTGACTATGAAAACTGCCTCTAAAAAGATCCAGCAAAAACAAAAGAGAAAGAAGACGTAACCAAATTAAAGAAAGGGGGTTGTTAGGGGAGTGCGAGGAAGCAAGCAGCATGTACCTCAGCTGACACTGTGCGCAGTTCCTGGTCACGAGCTGCTAATAGATGAGCAAGATCAACCTGCAAAGCCAATATGAAGTTATTCTACTTCTTCCCAGAAAAAAAACTCCGTCTCTTCTCTTCAGACCAAACAGAGAAGCTCCAATGTTCTTCATTCAAACAAAGATACATGATGCAAAAACAACAATTACAAGCCACTTTATTACTTTGTTAGATACATAGGAACACTGAACACGCATAGTGACACTAAAATGCTTTTGAATCCTACTAACGAATCTACAGCTTTACCTAGGTGCACCCCTTCGTCCATTATCTCAGGTTTCTAAATTGTCTGCAATCATCTCTATCTAATGTACATAAAGCTGATTCCCACATCTGCAAGCGACTACAATGGTTTAATTCTTCACTAACATATTGTTCATATGATGTTCATATGATGCATGAAAATTCCAGAATCATGATTTGTAAATGAGGTGTATTCCCCTAGCAATTTACAAAGCAATTAAGTAATCATTGACACCGTTCAGAAAATCTGTTTTTCCAATTTGAAACATTACCTGAGGTGTGCTCCCATCATCAGACCTTTGATATTTGCTCAAGCATTCTTGTAATCTGAGAATCTACAAGAAAAATAAAAAGTTTTAAACTAATTTACAAGGAGTTTCCATTTCAATATGTCAAGCAAACAACCCCTGACCAGACTGAGTAATTGACCCAGCATTTTAAGAGTGCTAGTAGATACTGCTCGAGCTACAAGCATAAAGTTCAATCATGTAATGACCAAATGGAGAATTAGAACAACAGCAGCTCCTGGAGACATTCTTTTGTACTCAGAGTCGCCAAAAGCATCACTACCTTTGAAGAACCATCAAATACATCAAATTATCGCATACCTCCTCACTTAGAAAATGGATATTTTCTTGCTGATATTGCAGCAATGCCATTTGTTGATCAGAGAGCCTACCACCCTCGTGATACCTGTCACAACAAGGAGTTCTTACTATTGCATTCCACACTACAACATGCAGAACATACTTTTTAAGACATAAAGAAAAGAAAAGAGACATCCTTATCAGTGTGCTGTCCCAAGTACTGATTTTCAGAATACAAAATCTAAAAAAAAAAAAAGAAAAGAAAAGATGTCCTTATCAGAGTGCATTAAAACCAACCACGTCACAGTTGTACACATCTCAACTTAATGATCAAAACTCTCATCCTAGGAAAGTATTTCAAAAATGCCACTTTCAAACCACAATTGAGCCATCTGAGTTGAGCTCCAAAAAAATCCAAATCCAGGCAAGCTAATTGGCACAGAAGCAGCATTTGATTTCAATTGAGCACCAAAAATTACTCGCCCATTTTCTGCTTGGATCTGGAAGCACAATAATGGCTTACTGTTTCAGTACTTTATCTCCATTTATCTGTGATCTTCCAGAGTATCGAATGAGATAAGGGCAATAATCATTCCCAAAATTAAATTGGGCTGACAATCACGAAAGCATTTATCTAGATGCTGAGAACATCTTCATAATTGCAAGAATTCATGTAGAAGAGAAGATTGTCAGCACAAATACATTATGATGTCATGGATTTGTTACATAATACTTTGCCTTATAGGCCAGTTGAACATGAAAACTCCAGCTTTACAACAATATACATTCTAGTTTCATCAAGGTAATACAATGATGACAAATAGAAAGCAAACTTTGGATATGCATCTGTAGAAGAATGACCAAGAGGTGGTGAAAAAGAGTGTTGAAGTTTAAGCACACAAATAGACTTGGAACTTCTAGTTTAGATAGATTGGTATCCAAAGTGGTCTAATATAACTCAAGCTCATGCTTAGCAATTATCAGGAAGTTTCAAATGCTGGCAGTAACACAAACGGTTTCAAGAGAACTGCTGGCATAAAGTGTTGCAGAGTCATCATCAGTTCTCAAAATGCACTATTATGTACTACAACCTCTGGATAGGGGAGGTACCGGGGGCAGTGGAAGGTTAATTTTATGGTACTGAAAGCAATTACCTACACTGTGTGGTGACCTACCACATCAGCCTTAAGACACTACAGGAAAGAAAGTAAACCAGCTGAAATATTGTTCAGAGGCTGAAGCAGTCCAACCATTGTAATATTTTTACCTTAACTCTTCCAGAGAGCTGGATGGTTGAAGTGGAGAATATAATGATTTCAAAACATCAGGTTGAGAATCCAATGCGTTTGTACTGGTGTACATAACCTGCAGCACCGAAATGTTTATTAAACATTGATGGCACAAGAACTATTGCGGAGCTACTTGTGCTGGCCATTGCAGCATTCATATTCCAAAACATTACAATGTTTATATATGACTAAAAATTGGAAGCCTGCAGAAAGAAAAATTCTAACTGATAGCAAATCAGCTATAGTTGAACCTTACATACTGGACTAGTTAGCGTAATGCTTGATAGGCAAAAGTAATAAAGTTTTAAGCAAGATGAAGTTGCTATTATATGATAGAATGCATGTCAGTGCAGTCATCAACAGGATCCTAACAAAAGCATCTCGATTTAATTGCCAAAAAATGTGGAATTTTTAATGACTACGTATAACAATCAGCCAGTCAAAACTCACCAATATAGACACTCATGAAGAACGCAGCACAAATTATCTCAGCTAGCATAATAATCCTGCACATTTAATGCTAAGTGATTAAATAGTCAGAAACGAACAGTTTCCCTTGGCAGCAATCATGGATTCCTAGATGCTACACATGCTTCCTGCATTTGGCAAAAGTAACTTTTCACATAGAAAAAAGTGCTTAACATATGCATGTTTGTTTCTTCCAGACAGATTGAAAAAAAAAGAGTTTACATTAGTCCAGATGAACCTAGCGAACTTGAGTATGTATTCAAAGAACTAATAGCATACCTAAGTATTGTTGATATGGACAGAAAGCGTATATAAATTTCCCAGACATGGATAAGTAGCATAGCTGCAGTTCCTGCAGTGCATATATCATAGAGATATCTCATTGAAAGCCAAAAGTTGCTGAGTACATTTCAGTATTTCTTTGAAGAATACGAGCAAGGTATTACAAGAGATAAATGGAGGAACATTCAAATTAAAAAAAGGTTGATCATCAATTAGCAGTAAACAAGGAAAGAATAATAATGTAAAATGAAAAAGAAAAAGTAGTAATTTAGTAGGATTTCCAGTAATATTTGGATGGAAGACTGGTCAAAAGGCAAAGATGAACTACTTAAGGACCAAAAAACACTAGGTGAAGATTGAATTCTGAATATGCCTTCAAACAAAAAGCAAAGAACTTCGTGCAAATGCGAGGAAACACTAGACTATATAGAATGGGACAAACTAATTTGATGTCAAAATGGAGTAAATATTTACTATGAATTTCATCATATTTAGAAATTCTTCAGGTTACAACATCATAGGGATGAAAATGCAGATACAAACGTACCATATGCTATAACAGCAAAAGGTAGGCGAATAATGTGCCTTCAACTTTTGGCTGAAAACGTAGTAACCCTACAAAACGCATGCATGCCTTGAATCTAAGCTTCAAAAGCTACAAATTTTAAGCTGGGATAAAATAACAGCAACCAAGAGATCAAGAAAAATACTTATAAACTTGCTAAGTAAAATAACAGCACACATAAATTAGTTCAAGAACATAACTATTACGAACACATGTGCACTCAGAATGTCCCTAATGTCCCCATGATTCCACCAATCTCCTCACATCTCGCCTTGTGTGTTGTCTTATACCTAATTCTTTAGTCAATTTATTAGTTTCTCTCTTAGCTTAGACTTCACAAATCCCAAAATTCAATCAAAACTTTGGCTTCCAAATTATTTATGCAGTTGACAATGATGGTTAAGGTTACCTTCTGAAGTTCTACCTTTATTTCAAAGAATTATTTACATCTTCCCAAAGTTGGAAGAGAAGAAACATACATACACAAAAGAAAACAAATTAGTACCAAGATGGACTTGAAATCAATTGATAAATAGAAAGGATTATACACATACATACCCCAAATGTATATGAACTCATGTTTATGTATGTGCTTCTGTGTGTGTATGTGTGGCTGTGTGTGTGTGTGTGTGAGAGAGAGAGAGAGAGAGAACCTGCAACCGTATTTTCTGCACTTGATAGACAAGATATTGCTGAAATATACCTGGAAAACACAGTAACAATGATAAAGTACAGATCAGGAAAGTAGTTGAAAAGAAAACTCAAAAAAACTGAGATGAATTATATGACATCTAAATTAAATGAAACTTGAAAGATGAAGCCTGCAAAAAGCAAAGTTAAACTCACCACCAACTTCCAGGGCAGTTAAGTCATCACATCGAAGAATACATCAAAAAAGGGTAAAGAAGACCAAGCACGTACCTGTGATTACCAAAAGAATGACATCAGAACTACAGAGCAAAGGTGAAATCAGTTCCGGTTGAGGGTGAAAAAACCATGTCGCTCCAGCAGCAAAAATAGCATAACCTGCCTAAAATTCAAGAAAATCAGCAGTTCTTGGTACAAACTGAAAATGTAGTAAACTAAGTAAGTTGACTCCGAAAGCAGATAAGAGCTAGCACTTGCCCAGCAAAATACAGTAGAATATACTCCCCAAAATGCTAGTAGGCTTCCGGTGACCAAATAAAGGAGCCTCATGCAGAATGTCAAGGAACCTATGGCAAAATGATTCGCAATAATTCATCACAAATACAGCCAAAACTTTAACATGATGCTTATACATGACAAACGAAATGTAATCAAACAGTATGTACACTTCCTCCAGCCATAGGAAAAAACAAATAAAGAAAGAACAGGCCTGTTTTATACAACAGCTTAAACAGTAATGCACAACACCAAGAGTTAACTTGCTGCACTACTGCTTGGAGATGCGAAGAACAGAATTCTGATTTCCCCATGTTAATATATTAAATGCATGTTCATGAAGGTGGAAGTTTTTTTATTGGAAATGTAAGAATTCTCCGACTCTTTCGAGCAATTTAAATCTGAAATTCCAGCAATTCTGAAGACCTTAATTGTGCAATGTTTTCTAAAACAAATGACTGATATTGGGCGGCAGCAAACTAAGCCTAAACACGGCTAAGCAAAGCAACAATCATTTTGTTTATTCTAGATATCATTTCGTCCTCCCATCATTTCATACAGCATCTGAGGCTCTGAGTTTGATTTAATTCTCGCATAATACGACCTAAACCTAAAATTACAGGACCATAAAGTTTGAAATTCACTTGCTTTGTACTTTATTTGGAGAGTACCAGCAGCAAAAACAATAATACTTATAACAAAGAAAAAGGAAATAATCCTAGATTAATTATTCTCCCAAGATATTTATTTCTCAAAAGAATCATTACTTAAACTATCTTAACTATTCAGCCAATGCATTGCATTCACGATTCACGAACCAATCCCCAGAAATTTGCTGACGAAATTCAGATGAATTCAAACAATCGACTGTAATAGAAACAAGTGTGCTTGTTTTTGTGCATGAGTCGGTGCGTATGGCGCTGGAGTGCAGGAGGAACCGGAATCTTACAGGTTGTTTTCGTCGGGGAGATGCAGCGATGGTGGAAGATTGTCTGTCCGCTGCCATCGTTTTTTTTCAGTTCTGCCTTTTGTCCTCCTGCTCCCAGAATTCGTCAGCTCATTTTCCGTTAATTAGCAACCTCGACGACTTCAATCCGCAGTACCGAATTTTCTGCTACTTGGATCTCTGTACTCTGTATCTAACAAAACTAAGATGAGGTGACAAAGGTCGACTTACGAAGGAAGAGGTTCACTGGTCAATTTAATTCAAGTTGAAGGTAAATATTTGAAGGGAAAGATACGGATAATCTATTCTTTGGTTTTGCAATCTTTATTTAAAAAAAAATTGTTAGTGATTATGCATCCTAATTACCTTTTTTAATCTAAGTCAAATAATTGTTATACATTTTTCTACAAAAAAGTCCAAGTAAGCTTGCATAAATATAGATGTTGACAATGGACCACAAAAAAAATTTTGTTCTTTAGGAATATATATTATCATTCACTTATGAAACTCTAAAAATTTTTTCATATGTTTTTTAGATTTTTTAAGAATACTACCCTAATGACGAACTAAATTAGGCTCTTTAATTTCTACTTTTTGTTGACATTTCACAGCTTCTTTTCGAGCTCGAGGGTGCAGAATTTATTCATAGCGTGAATTGGTGGCATTTCCTAGTGCTTAGTTTGAAAGCTTAGATTTGACGGGAAAAGAAAAGAAATTGAGAGAAGATAATCTATATCTATATGTATTGAACGATAGGTTTTTTATGAAAAAACTTCACAAATGTATCTTATAACTACGTATCTTATTGTCATAACGTATTTTATTATTATAATCATTCACAAAATTGACGATTACTAACTCAATTTCAATTGTCATCCACACAAATCAAATACAGTGGAAAAAAAAAGACCACATATCATACTCTCACCGTAGACGAATCTCATCTACAAGCATTTCAATCAGTGACAGAGTCGGGATTTTTTGCTTGGGGAGCCAAAATTTTTCCTAACAAAATTATCTTAATATGCTATGTTTAAAATAATTTTCATATATTTAAATATATGACATCTAAAATCTTCAAATATTAACTTTAATTCCAAAGGTATGTAAAAAATAAATTACCTTTTTTTGAGGAAAAAATTAATTCAATGGTGAAACTCTCATAATATAAATTAAAATTATAAAAATTAAGGGAGAAGGACCAACTTTATTTTACACATATATTTACACACCATGAAATTAAATTTTTAAAATTAGGGGCCACTGGCTCCGTCATTGATTTCAATTGCACCTCAATTCCAAATTTGCAAGATTGCAAAGGAGAAAACAACTGATCACAAAACAATGTCTACATCGTAGTAATCTCCCAAAAATACTTCAAAAAGTTCAGCAAATTCGCTTCCAAGAAAGACAAGTCTCACTGAATATTCTTTTGTAGTGCAAACTCCACAAAATTCAACAAAGTCAATTAAACCCACCAATTTTGGCTTTCATACAAAATTATCAAATCGAATGCATAATATTTGAAAATATTTCATTTTGAAATAAATAAAACATGCGATTACATTCATTTCTATTCATATATCATTCATTTTCTAACATAAATTTTCTATTATTACTTCAAGATCCATTTTCCACAAAAACGCAGTTCTTAAATGATGTATAAATTTTATCATACTTTGAACTATTATTAGGCAAATCTTAAATTTTAACTATGTTGGTACAATTTTTTTTTTACTTTTTTTAATTCATCTTCTCTTTTAATTTCTTTCAACAATGTCAGCACCGTACGTAGCATTGGTATTAACACTAGTTCTTTTGTAAAGCAACGGAAAAGAAAGGAAATGGAAAAAATGAATCACTCTAACAGCTACAGTTTAAAAAATTTTCTGCCCATAAAATGAAAGAAAGTTGAAGCAAGCTTTATAAAAATTTTTAAAATATCACATTTATACCTAAATGTCTATTAAACAAAATTTTATTAACATATGCATCGAATGTCATTTCATTTATTTCTTTTCTAAACTCCCAAATACATCAAAACTCTTCTTTTTCCTCTCTTCTTTTCTTATAAATTAAGCTCTCTCTTCTATCCTTTTCTATCCTAAACTCCCATACTAGCTGTAAGTTACGAGGATAAAGGAAAAGGGAATGACTGGTGTGTGGCTGTATGCCCGCCGCATACGGAAGAGGAAAACGAGGGGTGAACAGCGGCGGCCTACTGGCATAAAATGAGAGTGATGTTCAAGGACAGGAGTTGGGTGGTTCTTGCAATATCAGGCTTAACGGGAGTAATCACTACCCTGTCATTCGGGCCGCAACCATCCGAATCATCCAAATAATTCCTAGTAAGTACAAGAGCTTTTCATCATGAATAAAAATAAAGACTAAACCACCAACAAATTGAGTCCAAGGACATAATGATTCTTTAAGCATTAACAATACATATACAGAAAGTTTTTCTCATACACGCATATACGAGTCAACAATGTGATTACTTTTTTTCTACTGATTCTTATTGTACGTAGAGCCTGAAGGACAATCTTCACATGACACGGCTCCTATTTACTTGAGGAAACTAGGGTATGCCTTACTAAGATGAGTTTTACACTGAATAAACAGTCCACCTTGGGGAACGGAGAGTGATCTTATGGATAAGAGGTTTCAGTTCTCATGCAGGGGCAGAGCCTATCATCATTTTGGAACAATTAAGCGACGATGGGGAATGATGCACAAGTCGCCACACCTGCAATCAAAATCATCACAATTACGGAATGAACCTGGGGCAAAGGTCAACCTATACTAAACAAGACGATCAACAGTGAGAGTAAATGCCGGTTGCTTTTATCAGTGAACATGTCCAAGAAAATGGAGACCCTCATACTTGATGGGACAGACACTTACCACACATGTTCTTCCCCATCTCCATCTTGAAGTACCCGTCAACACCCCATTCAGCTCCCCATGAGTTTTTGATAAGCCAATAAGGAATACCATTTTCAACTCCATAACCAACAGCAAGGACAGCATGGGTTTACATCCTGCCATCATCACGAGCATATATAAGACACTATTTTTGAAAGAGGAATCCATCACTACCTTGAACCTGCTTGTCAAAACCCAATTAATAACATCAACTATGTTCATTTTCTTAGGCACAAAGCTATTGGTGATAAATCTTGTGATGGTACTGATGAGCTTAGTCTTGTACTCATGCTTGAAATGTACAGACTTGACAAAAGCAAATGACTCAGAGATGCAGCTGATTTTGCTTCCTCCCTCCCTCTTCGTCTCTGCAAGTGTGTATGCACATAAACAAGTGTTTTTGCCTCTTCATTGTGGCCAATTTGGAGCTTATTTCACACTCTTTTATCTCTTGGATTCTACTGATTTATATTGATGTAGTTTATAGTCACAGATAGTATGGCCCTATGTGTATAAGCGTCCCAAGTTTCATGTCCTCACATCCTCCACACTTTCGTCACACACCTGCTGGTCCACCAAGTGAGTGCTCGAGAATATTTCGGTGATAGAGAGCTCTAACTCCTAGATTGACTTTTTGTCAAGCATGCAATTTTAGATTTCATATAATTAAAATGCTTGACTTCACGATCCAATCTCCAAAAATGGCAATTTTGCTCTTTGCATAACAATTTCTGAATATGGACAATATTCTTGAGGTAAAGCACCCGCTTACCATTGGAGCATTGCCACATGTATTGCTAGTGTAAACTCCTCCTTTGTAAAATCGGAATCCTGTTACAACCTCAAAAGCCACACTTACTGGTCGAACAGTTCCCACTGCATATTTTAGTTCATCTTCGGCACCCTGTAATTCTTCAAAAATCAAAAACCAATACAGCATATGATCGTTTAAATATATCTTAAATTCGAATCAAAGTTGGATGTGTCAAGTTAGAAAACGATGCGGTTTTTACAGCATAATCCAGAGCAGGTATCATAAGCAACTGATAAATGATTCTAACATAGTAACTGCTAATCAAAGATGGACGCGGAAGGAAATCAGTCACATGGAAAATTAGACCATCATGAGAAGTGGTAAAAGCTGGGATGTCTGTTGGAACGGAAATAGTTACTCTTGTTACTTGAATTATCTGTTTTATCTATATTCAAACAAATCTCTATCAATAGAATAAGAAATACAATTGTACAAGTACTTGAGTAATTTACCAGGGTGATGTTGACAGAGTCGAGGACATGCACACCAACATTTTGGGACGAGTATTTGCATAAACCATCCACCTCCAGTGTATGGATATGCTTCCTCTGTATCTAGTCCACCATTGTACTTAATATACTCAAATGCTTGTGATGGCAGGCCACCATTGCAGCCAAAATTGTTAAAAGCACCTGCACAGTCCACAAGCTGCTGCTCTGACAGTGAAATTCCCTTCCCAAAAGCCTGTGCATAAGCTGCCTCCAAGGCTCCGGTGGTGCTGTAAAAGATGAATTCTCATTTCTCAGCTTACAAGAACATTATATTTCTTATTTGTATTAGGAACTAGATCAACTATTCAAGAAGCATTTAATTTCAGTAGCCATGATATAAACTCCAGCACACCTGAATGTCCAACAAGATCCGCAGTGACCTTGATCCTTAATAGGGCTCACTATACCAGTCATTCTCCAGTCTTTCTGTAGCATATTAGTGAGGTCCAAATGGTATTAGAGAGACTACTCTTAAAATAATAAACTCCACTCTTAGTACTTAAGATTCTTATTACCACCATATTGGGAAAAACTGAATCCAAACTCGTGTTTTCATTTTTCCATAGCAAAAGCACAGCAAAAGAATTATCTCAGCCATCAAAAGAATGGACTCTTTTAAAAACCAATTTGATGCTCAAAATAATCAAGAAGCAACTTTAGTGAACAAGATACCTGCAAATTCTACTTAAACTGTTCCCTGAACTGTGGTGGCAGAAATTTTATACTTAAGGGTTAAACGAAATTTAAGTTTTGAAACAAATTGAAACTATAAAGCATTACCGTTTCAGGGACGACAACATTTGTGAGCTTAAGATTGCCCTTGGTAGTTGCAGAACAGTTTTGAGCAGCACCGAGTCTGTGTTTGCGGAATTCCTCCCATGTCATATCAGCAAACTCTGCCATAAACACAACCAAGTATCAGGTAATTGTGGGAAATTCTCTCAGATAGCCAATGTAGATATTAGGCATACATTATCTTTTGGCACCCCATTTCCTCCTCTCTTCATCTCATTCTCACTCTTTTCTCAAACTCAAAGAGCGGAATTAAGTCTTTTACCACGGAGTGTCACCTCTCTTAATTAAGCAAAATATATATTTCCTTGCTACAGTATCATCTTAATTATATACATACATCAAGCACAACAAGATGTGAATACACTAACCTAAAGGATATCAATGCTACACGACTGCCAAAAATATCTAGCACTACAACAAAGTATCACACAGTCGGTCGCTATCGTGCTGACTCATCCAGCAAGTGGAAGCAATGAAACAAGAAGAAATAGGACCACAGAATAAATATTAAGGTAACAAGGAAAAGAAAACAAGAAAGTAAATGAAAAGATTCAATAACTAAGGCTAGAAATTCACCCTTACGATGCTAGACTTCTGTATTCCCTTAATTATTCTACCTTACGTGCTCAGTAGCTAAATCCCATATGTGTTCTCATTTGATTTGCAACCTCATCAAAAATTAAAACACAGCCAAACACTAAATATCAAATATTTTATTTGGTACTTTTATTCATAATTCAAAGAATTTTATGGTAACCGGACTACAAATGCAGTCTCCAATACGCCAAATTTAATTTGAATTTCTACTAAAAAAACATACACACAAAAAGTACATACTGGTTTTTATGTGATAATGAATAATATATAAACAACTGAAAATATGTATTAGACGCTCTAAGAGGGGACATATTACATTCAAATTTACAGTAGTTATGGAATATCTGTTCGAATACGCTTTCTCCATGTACGGAAAGCTGTCTGTTAGCTCCTTTTATTTCCTTCTTATTTTTTTTCCCTTTTAATATAACAAGTACGGTAAGTTTGAAAAAGAAATAAAAAGATATCTAATCCGAACTTTAAAAAAAAAGTTAATTTTTTTGGGGTACCGTCGAGAGCTAACTTTAAAACTTCAGTAATAGCTCTACCTCACAAAATTTCAAATTACTGCTGAAGTTCTCGCAAAGTATGAGATGATAATACATAATTTTAAAATATCCGAGTTGCTAAATATAAAGCAAGCCGAGATGAAAAATGATAGTACATACCATTAACAGCCAGAGTGTAGGAGAGTCCTTTCTTATTGTGCGATTTAATTATCCGTAAATTCTCCCTAAATATATCGAACCTCAGCTTTATCTCCTCCACAGTCTCGTATCTCTTCGCATACCTTTCTCAACACCAAAAAAGAAAAAAAATCAACCAACAATTACAAAAATTAAAAATCCAGCTGATGAAAATAAACATAGTGACTCAGTAGCTGACTCACCTGTGAGCAAAGCGAGCGAAGGAGAGAGCATGGCGGGTGTTCTTCCCAATAGCTTGGAGAACGGAGGTCTCAAGTTCACGCAGACCGTCCGTTACGACTTGTCTAATCGGATTCTCACTGTAAAATGTAGCAGCCGATCCTTCTTCTGCACCGGCAGCGCAGGCGACCAGAACTGCGACGACGGCAAAGAGGGCCACTCGAGAAACGCGAGCCATGGCAACTATTCGTTTCTAATTCTCCTCTGAAAGGTGGAATGGTTGGCTAATCAGATCTGCAGAGTTGTGAGCAGCCAATTTTTTGGTCTCTCGGGGAGTGTGAGATTATTTGATCGAGTGTTTTGTCTGTCGAGTTTTATGCAGAGTCAGAAGACATCTGAGGCGTCCGATATTAGACTGGGCAGGTAGTCGACGGTTGTGATTTGCGGGATGGGATGCATGGCCCATTTGATTAATGATGGGGCCGTTGATAACAAATGCAGTATAAATGCGCCTTGAAATATATACGATCTACCCACCAAAATTCAATGATGTCTTAAGTGTAGTGACAGGTGTCTTTTCCGTTGGAGTGTAGTTTTTTAATTCCCTCAGAATAAAAAGTCACAAATAATTGAAGGTAATTTTGTATTAAAAAACACGTATAAGAAATATCTTCAATTTTGTATTATTTATGGCATGGAAAGTCAGTACAAGAGATATCTCCAATTATTTTCTTTGATGGCAATCAGTCGAGTGACGACAATAGTGAAAATAAGGATTATAGTTGTACTGGGTGTGAATCCGTGCAGGGGATGTTGCCTTTCTTTCTCTCTCTTTTTGCTCAGGTTGACAGTGGGAATAAATGAGGAAAATACACTAGTAGTCTTTTTAGCCTATAAATAGTGCCTCTAAGAGTTGAAGGGAAACTAATGATGAGAATGATTTCTTTTAAATTTGAATTTGAAAATAAATCTTTCCACAATTGAGGTGGATACATATTAGCCTATATGAAAATGGAAGTAAATTCCGACTAGTCAAATGGAATTCATGAGGTATAACAAGCAGAATCGACATCCAAAATATGCAAACTAAATCCTATAATTTTCTTTAATTAGATGATGCCAATACAAGAGGGGGAAAATTTTCATTTGAATTTCTATTCTAAATTAATAGCGTTTGTGAGTTAGTAGCAAGATATATTTTTAAAAATCTCAATTATTACTATTAATTTTTTTAAATTCTCACCAATCAGTTAATTCGCTCACTTCTTCAAACCAAACTTTTCTTCTTTTCTCTAAACCAAACCCTCGCCTAGCAACAAAAGTTAGCTTCTTCTTCTTCTATGGGAGGGAATGGTTTTTCTCACCCCCCTGTGGCTTTCCTTTTCTTCTTTTGTGTGTAATAAAGTCACTAAGAGGATGTTTTAATAAGAAACTTTTCTTCTTCTAAAGTCTCCTAGTCCGAGTTTTGTTCTTTCGTAGAGTATTCTAATCAAAACTTTTCAATCTTGTGTGATTGGACTTTAGGATAAACAACTTAATGTCGTGGCATATATATGACCACACAATAATTGAAGATATTTCTTATACTGACCATCCATGCCGTAAGCTCACAAATAATACACATCACCTCCAACCAACAAGAACCAATTAGCAGCCAAAATGGCATACGATCCCAACAACTGAAACAGAAATCAAACATTTGACAGGCACTCACGGGGAAAAAGAGATTTCAAGCTTATTCCGCTTTATGGAGTAGTATTCTTCATTCCTTCTGGGGAAAAAGGATTTATTCGACGGGTAATTGGAAGTTGCGTATAATTTTGCTCTCAATAAAAGAGAAAACAACAAGATACATGATGAAAGCAGTGACAAAAGGAATCGAAAGTGGACTGTCATTTTCATTTCGTCGTTCACGCAAATTTGATTGAGGCTGCATGGCGTCCTTTGTCCAACTCCATGATTCATCATCAGGAGTAAATTCCTATCCTATCATGCGTAGCAGATATTTTCTTGGAGCGAAAGATTCCAAAAACGTCAATAGCCAAGAATATTCAAAGCTTCAAACATGATACTGAGATACTATGAGATTCTTAGACTGGAATGTCATTTCTAGAGTTGAGTTCGACTACGGCTCATAGCCTATGAATCTTTTGGTACATTTTCATCATCTTTGAAAGAGTTTATAAGCTTATACTTGCATTTTGCATCTATAACATCTTCTTTTTTTTTTTTCTCTCTCTCTTCAAATCTTCTTCTACTCGGTGTCAGAGTATAATCTTCTCCAAATAAAATAAATTTGCTTGAGATGAGTATTAATGGGAGTAAACATAGACACCAACGATGAGAATGATGTCACTGATTCGCTATCGATTGGGAGTGGAATCGCTACTCAAGTCTTATCGTTTCGATTAGATAAAATCTGAATCCTGCCTTCCGCTGGGTTTATTGAGGTCTGCAACATGCATAATTAGGTGGCAAATTAAATAGTAGTAGTATAATTTGTTGTTATGCCCTAGAAAGTACTAATTGTTCGAGAAAAAGAAAAAAGTTCTTTCAAATGCACATTTTAATTTGTTGCTTGAGAAAAATTTAAAAAAAAAAAAAAAGAAAAGCGAAAGAAAGACGGCACTGAGTAGTAGCTAGTAAGTGGTATTAGGGTTAGGACCTTCTCCCCTAAATCTTTTCTCCATTGGTCTCGTCTCTCCATCAAAATCATTTGATACTCATCTGATTGTATTATTATTTTTTCATTTAATCTCTAAATCAATATATTAAAAATAATATTTTGACATTCAAATTACATGAAATATTTGAAGGCTTAAACAGTATCGACTTTGATTTTCCTGGGTCGGGATGATAATGGGAGTTCACGCTTCAAGAATACTGGAGAAGAACCCAACTGGGCCCTGGGTTTTTTCAATGGGTGTCGGAAGTTCGTGTAACCCGCCTGGGCCCAATAGAAAATTTGATGGTCAATGCAGGACCACGGAAATAACTGGACCAGAGGATTAGCATTTGCCAGCATTCTTCGTAACAAAAAAAAGCTTTTCTTTTTATCAAAAAATGATAATTTCGCTCGAGAAAAAGTATGGAAGCAAAAGCTTTCCTTTTATCATCTATGTCTGGTTTCAGAATTGGAACGAAAGAATGTAGGACAATACCTCCACTGTCTGGATTGGTTTATCCGGGTGATAAGGAATACTCTATTATGTGAGAGTCTACTGCTATTACAATTTAGAAATCCTTCGATAGTGTTAGTATTTTTTTTTTTTGTTGGGGGGACTTTTTTCCACTTCGTTGGAGCTTATGCTTCGATAGTGTAAATGAATTGGACTTAAATGCATAATGGTTATCTAATTATCCAGTGACAATCCATTTATTTTAGTACATATCCATTTCTTTTTCTTTTTTTTTACTCTTGTTCGGTTTCTCCCTTCGTAATTCTCCTCTGTAATCTCCCTTCGTAATTCTCCTCTGTAATTCTCCTCTGTAATTTTTTTACTTTTTTTCTTCTCCTAAATTCTTCGACACCCACAGGTGAAACACTATTGCCACCGTCTTACTCCTCCTAACACAAAAAACGAATGAAATTCGTGCTGCCTGTCTTATCCCAATGTCTAAGAGCTAATTTGTATCTCAAACATTCAAGAATACTCACCAGAAAGTTTCAATTTGAGATCACACGAAACTAGGATAGAAAAATTGCATGAATTAGAAGGAGGCGAATGAAGTGCATATTTGTGAGCAGCGACCAGTTTTGACTAACACCTCAAGCAGATGAAGGATAGGATGACGGGGGAATGAATAGTGGACATAAGAATGGTGAGGATCAAAGTTTTGTTGCACATTTTCTTTTTTTTTAATGTTATTTGGAGTTCGTCCTATATTCCTTTTATTTATTTTCTGCCATTTCATCAGATTTTTATAAATGGATTCAGATGGATTACATGGATAATCCATGTAAAACCATCCAGTTATGTGGTTTTGTGTGCGTTTGTTTTGGCAGATCCCAAACCATTTAAGGGAAGGTGTATATAAATGGTTATTAAATGGATTTGGATGAGAATTGCCATGTCTACACGTGGCGTCTTACTAGGACCTCGGGCGGGAGTGCCGAACTCTAGGATCACCAAACACGTTTCAAGATTTAGCCGCCTTTTATCGTTGTTGGAAAAACTAGAGGCATAATGCTTTCATTCTTGCTGTTCATTCACATCTTTACGAAGACACTACACAAAAATTTAGGGGGGCGGGAGTGCCGAACTCTAGGATCACCAAACACGTTTCAAAATTTAGCCGCCTTTTATCGTTGTTGGAAAAACTAGAGGCATAATGCTTTGATTCTTGCTGTTCATTCACATCCTTACGAGACAGTACACAAAATTTTAGGGGTGGCAATTTCTGATATGAACTGAAAACACGATATGAATCTAACACTTTATTAATGAGTTTGGATTGATATTTCGCAGGTTCAAGTCAAATCAAATGAATCTGAAAAGAAAATAGATGGGATTCAAATTGCCGACGAGTTGATCCGATAACCCGTTTATGAATTAAAAAATTTTAATAAATATAAAAAATAGTTTATCTAACTAAACTAAGTCATTTTTTTTTCCAAAGGCATTAACCACTTAATCCTAAATGAATTTGTTTAACTTGTATATAGTCGGAATTGTTATGTTTGGACAAGTGATGTATTACATTATTTTATACTTTTACAGTGTTTCAATTTATTTCAAATTTGATTTGAGAAAAAACACTTTTGCCATATTTTTAATTTATTTCAGATTTAGTTTGGGATTGTTTTATCGAGATTTTTATTGATTGATTATCTAATTAGTCTTGTGCGGAATTGGTTCTGTTAGAAATTACAGTGATAAATTCGTAAATCGGAGTTATGTTTTGGATCATATCAAGTCATTCGAGTGACTTGTCAACTTGAAAATTTTGGATTCAGATCAGGTATCCTGATCTTTCAGAGATTGGCGGGGTCGGGTTCGAATTCGAATCAGCATGTTTCCCGTTGTACCTAAATCTCAATCCCATCTGCCAATCCGTCATCGATCCAATTGCCCCTCCTACAAAATTTGCAACCGCGCAAAAATAGGATTTGTCAATCAACTTTTCTACAATTTATCCAGTTTCTTAGAGTTGACATTTTGACTTGAGCAACAATGCAAGCAAGCAACTCAAATTGCGTGCATGGGAAGGCTAATAAGTCAAATCGGGAAGCCATATGTAATGCACACATGGATTGGCAGCGTAGTCATGAACTGAATCGTATGTCATTAATTTGCCCATTTTGTTTTCATGTTTGATCCCATTTTCCGCTGTAGGAGATCTTGGAATATATTTTGCTTGTCCCTTACTCATATTACTATACAATACACATCATGTAGAAAAACAGTCCCATACAATTTTGACGTTTGACCCAGTTTGTAAATACAACAGAGATAGCTGCCGCGTTCCCTATTGTGTAAACACCCCCATGTCACCATGCCCACTGCCCAATGCGCCCCATATACACTCCTCCATTTTCCAAGTGTGCGAAAGTGCTCATGTATTCATACCCACATGCCTACATAGAGATGCGCAGCAGAATTGACAAGTTATTTATACCCCCTTACGAGGAAATCATGTCGTGATTCAATCCACTAATTGGTTCTACGGATATCGTTGTTATTATTTTGATTATTCAAAGTATTCGTAAGTTAGTTGAGATAGCACTACTAATACTACAAATAAAACGTATATGAATTGGCCGTGATTTTTAAATTGTTGTCAATTGTCATTTGCCCCCTCTCGAGGTTTGAAGGATGAATATATAGAATTGCGGAAGCCGTTGTCTGTCCACTGTCCTGTCCTCCATTCATGCTTTTATGGTCTTCGGTGGTTGAGCAGAACCGACATATTACTTAATTTTATCACATGCACTAAATCCTATAGATTGTCTTGTTAGTTGCTCGGATCGATGATTTGGACGGACAGTTTGAATTACATATTGATAATTTCATAGCATGACCATTTCTTCTTTGTCACCTGCAAGGCATTAGTGACACGTCAAGAAAATTTTGATCGAACGATTAAGATTTTTTTTTGATAAAATTTTGCGGTTGAGATTCTGAAACGTAGAGATTCTAAAATTTAATCTCCTGCTCCCTTTCTGTTTCTTAAATCTCATCCTTCTTTTATTAAAAAAAAATTTAAAAAAAGGCGACTGTGACACAATTAGTTGTAGCAGCCTCTCTTCAATTCAATGCATGCATGTTTTTTATTTTGTTGCTTAGAAAGTTGGAATGGCAGTTCGGAAGAAGGTTTAATTAGCTAAGACATGATGGTCCAACAAATCCAAGTTGAAAATAATGAAAGATGAAGCAGAACAAAAAAAGAAAACGATCACCAGTGAATAGTTTGGTTTAGTTTGATTTTAGATTCATCCTTTTCTTATTATGTACGGCACCTGTGTAGATGATGGTATTAATTACAAACTGGACAAAATTTTGGAAAAAAATGGGGAGGTTACTTATGATGACAGTTTTCACATTAAAAGGAAGCTTGCAGTCAACATGGTATTAAAAAAAAAAGGGGGGGGGGGGGGGGGGGTTTCAAGATTTTGGTTTCAGTTTCCTGGGGTTCGGTAAAACTCCACTTCGAAAGGTAAGGTAGTTGTTGTTTCATTTAATTTGTTCATCTCGAATTCTTGACCTTCTGCAAATCAGACTTCTACCCATATTCTAATTATAGCGTCAAGCGTTAGATAAAGAATTAGTTAAAGATTGGTGTGGAAAGTTCCGAAAGCCCATTCACTTCTGAATGTAAACTATGATGAAATGTAATTTTATAATCTGCAGATGATGACTGATCCTTCTGGAAAAGCAGTTGTGATATTTATTACTTTCTTTTATGCACTAAATTGATAGTTCATGTGATGAACAGTGGCTATTTTTTGTGATAAAAAAAAATGAAAGTCTGAATTTACAAGTCATTATATTATATGAATATGATTAGTCAACTGGCTCTTTTGACATCAATGCCTACATTTGATGCGAATCCTGTGGTGAGTTTTGGGCTGTGTAGGTTCTCAATTTCACCCTTAAACGGATATGCTTTGTAGATTTCATGCATTTTCCAAAGTCCCCAGGAATGGGCACCCAAAAAAAAAAAAAAAAAAAAGATATATATAGGTTTAATACAATCAAAGACGAATTATTAAGTAATTAATTGGTAATCACTAGAGAACTCAGAAATCGTTCATATTCTATGTTTATGGTCTTAGGTTAGAAACTTAAAAAATATATATATATATATATTTGCAAATTTTCCTCTTTGGTAATTGTGTCAGAGAATTCTAAACACAATCGAGAGGCCACTAGTCAAGAATAAGAATGGACTTAATTTGGAGCAACAAAAGGCAGGGACAAAATGATTGCCAATTGGTCAAGTGTATTTATTTCTTCTTAGCTAGTCCTGAGAAATGAATTATGCTTCTTTTCATTGTACGATTATTTTAAAGTAATAACAGATATGATGGAATAAAAAAAAAATTCTACCTTTTGAGACAAATTCATTTTTTTCGGTTAGATTTAGCCATTTAGACAAGAAATTTAAAGTGAAATGAGTTTATAGAATCGGAATGATGTGATTAATATTGTGAGATGCGATACGTCCTCACATGTTTTTTTTAGAGCAACCTGTATACAATATTAAATTTTTTTTTATAGAACTGGAGTATCTTGCTGAGAAGTCTTCTTTTTCTTTTGGCTCTCCTCGAATTGCACGCTAATGGCATATAACAAAGTTTGAAACGAAACTAAACCTGAAACTTATTGCTAACGACATGCTAACTACCTTCTCTACTAATTCTTTGCAATCCTGGAATAAAATACTAGATCCGTAGATAGCACTGCAAAGTTAGGACTCGTGGTTAGGGAGGCAATTAGTATGATTAAGGCAAAATTTTTTGTTAAAAAACTCTAATGACCAGTCTGATAGTTGTCCGAATTTTGTTAAAATTATATAGTATTTTCCAAAAAAAAAAAACAACTAGATGACAATTTTTTTATGACAGTAGACAACAAATTTTTTTTTTTTTTTTTACATATCAAAAGTTTTGAAATTCCTTTTTTCCCTAAATTTTCAACTAGTACTTGGCTTCATTTCACACATGCCATCATTAATAAACTAAGTGATAATTGTAGATTTCAAGAACTTAGGTGGGTAAAGTAAAGAAGCATATCAGAAATTTTAGAGGATGCGATTATAGAACAAGTTTAAAAATTTAATATTCTTTCCAGCTAATTCTGAAAATTCTTCAAAGTTGAGGGAGGGTAATTGCCCACCCTCACTTGAACGTGGCTACGCCATTGATAAATAGCATTGTATCTAGCTAAGATGTATAATAGACTATGGGTGCGTTTTAAAAAATTAAAATTTAAAAACTGAAATCTGAATCCATCAACCTATTGAATTGTTAAATATTAAATATAATACATTTGAGTGTGTATCACATTCAATGATAAGTGAATAGCTTATCACTTGACTTTGGGAGCAAGTTTTGTCTAAAAAATTCAGTACCACTTAATTAATTCAGATGTTCAATTTTTTATTATTAAACGGTCTGAATATGTTAAGATCTGAAGCCATTAAATTAAATGCTGAATTGAGTTATCAAATAGGGCCTACATTTTATTTCTCTACATGAGTAATGAAGGCAGTCGACCTAATTTGGTACGATTGTGAAAT
This sequence comes from Coffea humblotiana, assembly GCA_023065735.1. NCBI lineage: Eukaryota > Viridiplantae > Streptophyta > Magnoliopsida > Gentianales > Rubiaceae > Coffea > Coffea humblotiana. The sequence goes on from CM041213.1 coordinate 9,212,401, forward strand.
TGTTATAAAATTATTATTTTTGGTAATAAAATTGTTGCAATCTTTAATTCCCTGGTATATGAAAATAAAAAGAAAACAGTTCAAATCACAACAACGCGCCCGCCGGCCCTCAAATTTCATGTGTCTAATGTTGAAGTTCTGTTAAAAACGATCTGGACAAGACATAGCCGTCATGCTTTTTAGCATATTGAGATTAATACTACTAATTTGCATTCCTTACCCTTCCAGTATTAGTAGTGTTTTATTCTCTTGAAAATTAAAAAAAATGTATCAATATTTATAAAATGGCATATTTCTGCTAATAGCCTAAAATTCGAATTCACGTATTAAAAAAATAAAATTCTTCTCGTGCTAATAAAAAAACTTCAGAAAATCGCATTCCAAATCGGCTTTGTTGGATTTATGTTGGATTTACGTGAGACGCCTTGGTAATTTTATCCAGCTTGACTCAGTTAACCAATTAAAGTTAGAATCCTATGGAATTGACTTTCCTGCATGCTGTTGATGGCAAGAAAAATATGGCCGGGTCCCATCCACCTACCGCCATGGAACCCCCCCAATTTCTAAATCTTTCAAAGCTGATAGAACGATGGAAAATTCCATATCTTCCTATTCTTGCGAATGGTATTTGGTTCCATGCAATGGGTTAATTAAAAATTGTCCTAGAATTAGTTATCCAGACTTCCATGGTTTTAGCGGGAACATCATGCTGGGGGTGATGCTTTACCTACCGCTTCCTGCAGGCCCCATCTAAATACGTATGTATATATGTTTGGTCAGCCGGAAATGTTCCATATTTTCGCAGACTCTGATGTTATATACGTACTATTATTCTTTTTAATGGTTGTTTTTTTTTTTCTAAATAATAATGAGCTTAGTTTCTAGAACAAAGACAAATGTGCAAGTGTGCTGGCTAACCTACCATCTTCTTCTTCTTAGTTCTTACAAATTCCTCCAAATGTTGTTGTTCTTGTTCATCATTGATTGTTTTCTTAATTACCCACGACTTACGAGGCTATGACCAAATCATTGGTTTAAAAGCGTGTCCTTTTCTTTATAAGGCGTGTGTTGTGGAATCTCAATCTCCCTCACCCCTCTTCTCCTACTCTCTCTCTCTCTGACCTCGTACGCAACATTTTTCTTTCCTTCCCACTAATTTCTCAGCCGTTTTTGAATCCTATATTTGGTGGAAGAAAAAAAAAGGAAGAAGACTATAATCTACATGAAAAAGGAGGACAAAATATCTTTTTTCGTTTTTCTTCTTTGGCTTTTTATTAATTTTTTCTTGAAAACGAAACACAAATGGATAATTTATGAAAAATTTTATCCCGCTTAATTCTAAAACCCAATTAGGACCTTAAGCAGCATTAAACAATTTTAAATTAGGAACGCCTAAACTGAATTGACAGATAACAAAACAGCCTAATTATAACATGCGGATTCGAGTCATCAAAAAAGAATAAGTGAAGATCCACTGTTGATGGTTTTAGCGTAAAAGGAAAAAAAACACTGGATTAACGTGTTTTCCTATAGCACATAACAGTACTGGGCCAACTCAATGCTCATATGCGGTGATGGCTGCCAAACAATAGAAAGCTGTCACAGGGAAGGATCAAAATTACTATTAACAATGATAAAGACTTTTAGTTTAAAAAAAAATGATATATTGATCTCAAATCTCGATCCATCAGCTTTCTACAATTTTCATTTCTCAATTTTCACTTGATGCTCATGTTTACGTGAGACTTGCGAATACCAGTAGATAATAATGATCGAGGACATGAGTATTCAAAGATCCCCGCGTCAGGGAACACACGCAGAAGAAATCTCCCTTAGCTTAGCTAGATACCACGATGGAATTTCCACACCAAATATTAAAATTCTTCTTTGTCATTTTTTTTTTAAAAAAAATAATTTATTACAAAACTGAGTCAAAACAATTTCGAAAACCGCTTTTCCATCATCGCCATCGAGTGGAACAATCTTTAGAAGGTGTGAAACTGAGGCTCCCACCATCATAACTTTCAGACCCCAAAGAACTAAGTCAAAGAGGGGGCAGCCAAGTCTTTTCTCACTCAACCGAATTCGTAGACTTCGTGGTGCTCTTTTGCTTTTCATTTTGTACACCAAATTCTTTAGTAGTAGCTACATCAACTTTTGATGGAGGATCATGTTACAAAACGAACTACTATATACGCCCGTATACACAAAAAGTATTTGTCCACGAAAGAGAAATTAATAGTAAATGATTTAAAAAAAAGAAAAGAAAATCAGCATAAAGCCAGGTCTTATAAAGGGGTTGTGAACCTCTTATCTGTATCACACTATCATGTCCTGTGGAGACAAGAGCCAGGAGAGAGAATAGTTGGCACATTTGAATATTAGGCCACGGTTTTCCATAGAAGTTTTCCAGACCCATTGCATAATTCCTGTCATCGCCACATTCTTTCCTTGTTCTACAATTCTCTCAACCAGCGACAGGGCTAACTTGATCAGAGTTATATAAACGAAGGGTTTTCGAGGCATTTGTATGCAGAAGAGGAGAAACAACAAAAGTATTTCCATACACGTAGAAAGCATAGACTTTTATCACGAGATGACAGTCCAGAAGGTTTCGTGGCAATGTTTTGTTCTGGGATGTTACAAGATTGAGAACCCTAAACCGAAAAAGAAGAAAGTTGTGGCCAAGCAAACTTCATTCCACAGGCTTTCGATGTCGGATTTTAGTTCTTCAACCATTTCAGAGGATCTCTCTATCTCTTTAGCCGGCTCCAACATTCACATATTTACTCTTCAAGAGCTGAAGGTGATCACTCAGAGCTTCTCGTCTAGTAACTTTCTTGGTGAGGGAGGATTTGGACCAGTTCATAAAGGGTTCATTGACGACAAGCTTAGACCCGGGCTGAAGGCTCAGCCAGTGGCTGTCAAGCTCCTTGATCTGGACGGCTCCCAAGGTCACAAGGAATGGCTGGTATGTATGAACCTACCAAACTTTATTTCCCTCATTGGCTTGACATGCAGTCCGGTGGTTGATGACCTCGTCCTGCTCAGTAGTTAGTATGCCAAGGGGTTCGCAGTGTTCTTGAATTTAGTGTTGAAGAATTTTTTGATATTCAACTTTTGTGCATGAAGATTTCTTGTCAGATTGAATGATTGACCAACTTTAATTTCCCTTCTTAACAGACTGAAGTGATATTTCTGGGGCAATTGAGGCATCCAAATTTGGTGAAGTTGATCGGATACTGCTGCGAGGAGGAACATCGACTTTTAGTCTATGAATACATGCCACGAGGCAGCCTGGAGAATCAGCTGTTTAGAAGTACGTCTTGTCTCCGCTTTTATCGCTTTATCATTGTTTGAAATATATATCACTAGCAATTCATCTTCCACACATAGTTTTTCCCATGGTGCTCAATTTTCTTTGTTGCTTCAGTATATTAGATAGCTGTATTCACTATCAGAAATGTAGAAACTTGGGACAGCTGTTAATATCTTACTAAGAACAACTGGCCAATGGGTTTGTTTGTACAGCTGATTATTTTCCTAAATATATTTGCTTACATCATCATTACAATTTTCAATACACCTTTTTATCTTCCCAATTACCTTTTTATCTCACATACATCACATCACAAAAAATGTTACAGTAAAAATATCTCAAATAACTTACAATCCAAACAAACCCATTAGTAAACGTGCAAGAGATTTTTTAAATGGGTCTGCTGATGTTGAAATTTCGGGAGAGTTTGGATGCAATCTCTAGGATATCGTCAATCAATTATAAAACACTTATAATAGTTTCCAGTTGAAACGGCCATTTTCTTTAATAATTGTCTGCTAGTTTTACCATTTCCTGTGAGGGATGTTGACATTATTGTTGCCTCTTGAAAAGAATAATCCCACAGTGGTGCAAATAATGAGCCGTATAATCATGATGAGCACGAGACTTGTTCTATAGCTAGATAGAAAAGTTCAACCTGGAATTATTACAAGTTCACGGTACCCTATTCGTGGTTGGTAACTTACCTTTTCGTTAATTCATTTCTCGTTGCAATATGTAACCTTCTAATGATGTAATATTTGAACATAATGCTATTACCTAAATACTACCATATATATCTCACGCTCACAAACTTTTTTTTATTTTTTATTTTTTGAACATAATGGGGTTTTCACTTTTCTGATAGAGTTTTTACTAACCTTTGACAACTATTAATCTCATTTTAAGACGCGTTAGATTTAAAATTTGGTAAATGCCACATATTTAAAATGTAAATTTATCATAAAATGTCATCTTAATCATACAAGAGTCCTCATTCTTTTACTTTCCCGTCCGCAGGATACTCCATGTCGCTTCCATGGTCAGCAAGGATGAAAATTGCCCTTGGAGCTGCAAAAGGCCTTGCCTTTCTCCACGAGGCAGAAAAACCAGTAATCTACAGGGATTTTAAAGCCTCGAACATCCTGCTAGACTCTGTAAGCATCTAGTTTACCTAACTTTTCCCACATTTATGGGATCCTTTGCTTCATTTTCTTTCAAGAAGTGAATAAATCACTTTTAATTTGCTTACAGGATTACACTGCTAAACTCTCCGATTTCGGGCTTGCAAAAGATGGTCCAGAGGGAGATGATACGCATGTTTCGACGAGAGTTATGGGGACACAAGGCTATGCTGCCCCTGAGTATATCATGACAGGTAAAGATTCATATCATCGCTTGATAATTTAAGCAAGATTTATTAAGGCAAGGGCTAGAACCCTTTTTTTATTTATCCTCCACGGTTGGTTAGTCGCAATCTTTACCGCAATAAACAACGTGGGTTGTTCTTAGCCCTTTTCACTACTTCCATCGACTAGAAAAATTACATATTTAAGTCAAATTTCACATAAAAACAAAAAACTTGATTGCAATTGTCCTAAACAAATGAGTGACCATTTGCCAAAACATGTCAAATTGTCTCTGCAGGTCACCTGACAGCAGCAAGTGATGTGTATAGCTTCGGGGTAGTGCTCTTGGAGCTTCTTACAGGCAGAAGATCAGTGGACAAAACCCGTCCTTCTAGGGAACAGAACTTGGCAGATTGGGCGAGACCAATGTTAAAAGATTCCCGGAAGCTCAGCCGGATAATGGATCCTAGGCTTGAAGGGATGTACTCCGAGGAAGGGGCTCAGCAAGCTGCAGCATTGGCTTATCATTGCCTGAGTCATAGGCCTAAGAACAGACCAAATATGAGCGACATTGTCAGAACCCTGGAACCTCTCAAGGATTACAATGACACTTCAATTGGGACGTTTGTGTACACGGTTCCAGTTGAAACTGATTTGAAGAAAGAAAGCGAAAAGGAGAGTGAAGGAAAGAAGAAAGTGAAGAAAGAAAATGGTCACCACCACCAAAAACACAGATTGCACCACCATAACCACAAACGTAGTTTCGGAACTCCTAATTCTCCAACGATTTACTCGGAAACTCAGCTACAGCAGAGGGTGAAAGACGGGATAAATTCGCCTCTGCATCAGAGATTGAAAAGAGTATAGATTAATGAAGCGTAATAACTAATATAAGCTGTAAATATACATACATCAAAAGCCATCTTGTGTAACAAGGTGATTACTTACTAGGCTAAGCATATACCTTATCTTTTTTTATTTTTTTTAACCGGTCAAGTGTAAGCATTTGTATTTTTGTAATTGATTTTTTTTAATTATTAGGTTTTATCTCTTTCTCATTAGATACCCTTTTTCTTGGTTGTACCAAAGATGAAAAAAGAAAATTCATCGACTTTATTTTAAAATTCAGGACATTTTTTTTTTGTTTCTTAAGTTTTAGCTGAAATTGTGGATTCGATGCATTTATTTATCTAACCGAACCTTCAAAAGATGACCCGAATATGCCAAAACTAATGATTATCGCAGAAATTTCTGTCAGATATGTATCTAAACAATTATGATGAGTAGTCAGAATTAAGAAAAGAAGTTCGAATTCAACGGAAAATATAGGCTCTAATTTTTACACATCATTTTTTTTTTGAAAAAGAATTTTTACACATCATTAAGTTGCTTATGCTGGATTGTTCCTTCCAGGAATTGGCACTTGGGTTTTTCTTTCTTTCATTTTTCTTTTTGGGTCGGTCCCATGGAGGAATTGGTATTGGGATTTGACATTTAGCGGAGATGTGCAGTTCTAGATCATCAGCAAGTTGCTTCACCAACCACTCATCTCCTAATATCTTTGAAATTCTGGTCGTTTCATTCTTAACAACTGCACTTAAACATAACAACCGGAGGAAGCTGCCTCTTAAAAGACTATTTCACCCGCTTCCTAACAAATAGTGTAATAAATGACGCAAGAAAATTCGACAAAATCCCCTGTTTCTGAGTTCTTAGTTGTCTTTACTTGCCCAAGTCAAAGGAGATTCCTAATTAGATAACAACTGGAGATGTCAAATGAAAGATACAGCGATATTTAAACTGTTGCTGGCAATCTAGAAGCTTTGATTTAGAATTCCAACTGGCAGCCAGCCAAAAATGCAAGGTTTTTTTTTTTCTCCTTTTGTTTGATGTCTTTGATCAAATAATTGATACGTAGAAACTATAGAAAACTGGGAGGTTCGTTTTCACTTCAAATTTTACCTTATTACTGTCCCTTTTCTACCAAATATCTAAATTATTCTAAAATGGCCGGAGTCCGAAACAAAAGAAAAAGAGAGAGAGAGACAGAAATATCTATAATGGTCAGACCAATTTGGTAGGGTTGCGGCAAACGAACAGCTGCTTTATGGTTAGGAAAGGTTTAATACAAATACTTTATTTAAAAAAAAAAAATCAATGATGTCCTCTATCGTGACAAAATGTAACCACTAATTTAAGTTCAATAAAACCAGAAAACTAAGAAGTATAGTCTGGATCGAGGTCTAACACCGCAATTTTCTCACATCAACTAATATGGCACGTAAAGTCAGACCATACCATCAAAATTTTCTATTTGCAACGTCCTGCTTTTCATATTTTATATGCAACGACTGATCTAAATACCGTATGTATTTGCCTTGAGGACCAATTATCACATTTTACATGCAATTGCTGACCCAAAATTTGGTCTCCTTTACGATATAGTTAATGTCTGAATTAATTAATATTAAGTGATGAATTGAGTTATCAATCACATCATTCGTAATAAAGGCACAACCTAATCGAAGGACGTTACAATCACTAGTGACTTGTACGGTGTAATTAATAATGGTGGGGATTGGTTTGGTTTTGAAATCGATTTTCAGATACAATTTTTAATTTATAATGTAAATGCAAAATTGTTTGCTTGTCATTGTACTTGTATCTACACTTATTTTTGGTGTCTACATGTTATGTTCATGTCTATAATATGGGGTTTGCTCTCAACTTATTCTAATTTTGTAAAACTTGATTTTGTAAACTTGATTTATAAAAATTAGATATTTCAAAATAATTCACGTGTTTTCATTTACAGTTAAAAACCATTTTAATAAATGCATAGATGTTCTCAAAAGAAAAGTTAAAAGCTAACTTTTATTAAAAAAAAATGACCATATTACACTTACGTGCTATATAAATAAATTTTGTGCTAATTAAATAATTTTTAATGTAGTTAATTAATTTTTTTTATGAAGATTAAATGATGGATGAGAAAAACAATGGACATAAAGATGAATATGTAATTGAATGAGAAAAGAAAGAAAATAGAAAGACCATAAAAAGTTATCTAATCTTTAGGTAATTACGTTAAAATTTGGAAATTACATTAAAAATTGAAAGGTAAATTTGTCTACATGATAAAGTAGGCCACAATCCAAAAGTATTTCACAACCTGTTTCTGATTTCCAACTTTTTTATACCCAAAAATATCTAAAATCAGTTGAGAACATAATACAATAAATTTTTCGAAAATCAAAATCTAAAATTAGGCCTTTAGAGCTAAAACAAATCTAAAATCAGTTGAGAACATAATAAAATAACTTTTCAAAAATCAAAAAGCTTAAATCAGGTATGTAAAACCAGTTGAGAAAAAGCCCATACTATCCAAGGCAATTGTTGCCCTGACTGTGGAATTTGTAACGCCCTTCATCACGGTAGCAGCCCAACCTAAAGTATGGAGGTAAATCGTACGGAAATAGCACCCAAACGTCAGGTATGAGTAAATCGTACGGCAAAAGAGTCAAAAGAAATTGTGTTGACATTATCGGTATAGAAAATTAGAAATGTCGACACTATTATGTCGACACAATTACTTCAATCTTGGGCCATCTAATTAACGGGCCAAGGCTCATCGACGACACCGGAGTTGACTGAATGGTTTAAGGCCAAAATTCCAGTAGCTTCCCTGGTCTTTAAGCTCTTTATCCAATTCACAGTTTGAACCTTTGCGCTAAAAGGGCTGAGAGTTCTCTTCGAGCCAACCCAATGGCATCTCTTGACACCGACGTCACCATGGTTCCGGCTGGAGAAGGCTCCAGCGGAGCCGGACCTTCATCCTCCACAGCGTCCACCTCAACTTCTGGTAAGAAAGCCAAGCGATTCGAGATCAAGAAGTGGAACGCCGTCGCTCTTTGGGCTTGGGGTAAAACCCTAACCCTAACCCTAACCTAGCATGAACTCCTTTTTTTTCCGTATATTTTTGAATTTGAAGAGATTCTACGATCTCTGTGATTTTTTAAATTTTTTGGTATTTTGGTGCAATTTTCTTGATTGTTTATTTACTCATTTTGTGGTTGAATTCAGATATCGTGGTGGATAACTGTGCAATTTGCAGGAATCATATTATGGATCTCTGTGAGTATTTCATGTTTCCGCTCTATTGATTCTTTATACCTCTGATTATATAGTTCTTTTTTTTTGGGTCTATTGACGCTCAATTATCTGGTAATTTATCGCTGAGTGAGATTTGCGATATGCATTATTAGGCATCGAGTGTCAAGCTAATCAAGCCAGTGCTACTAGCGAGGAATGCACGGTTGCTTGGGGTATGTACCATCTTTTTGTCGAACTCTGGCGTTTGTTTACATGCTATTTTGATTTTTGCTTTCAGGCTAGTGTCAGTTGGCCTACCGTTTTTTGATCTCTCTTTGTGCTGAATGCAATTGTAACATGTTTATGTTGTCCTGCTTGGGTAAAGGATTTTATGTAGGTCTATTCATGGTAAAGGATTTTATGTAGGATTTTGTGCTTAGGTCGCTAAATAATGAGATATTTAGTAATTGTATATGGTTGTATTATACAGCTCAATTGATTATCATTACCTTTGACGGCTGTATACTCTTGGTTTATTTTATTATTTTAGGCAGTTTGGTATTTTGCTGGTCTGTGTTGCCACAGACAGTATGCATGTTGCTGATAGGAGTCTGCATAATGCTCTGTGCTAATTTTTAAAAAAAAAATTATTACAGTATCCACTTTCAGTTGTTGATTATTTTCCAATTTCTGTTGCTTTTGGATTTTTGCTTTTCTGTTGTGGAATTTGGAAGGCATTGGATTATAACTTTGTTGAGTTTTGTTAATTCAGAAGATAAGGATGTAAAAGAAGTTCCATAATGTATCTGACTATTGAATGATGTGTTTGTGAGCATTTCCTTATGTTAAATGCAATTGCTTTGAATGAGCGGTTAAAAGTGAGTTGTTTCTTTTTATCACAATTTGGTACATGAAATAGATATCTCCACTTTGTTCTTTTTCCTTGTATTTTCCTTAAAATACACTTTCTATAGTGTAACTAATGTTCCTTGGGAGCCTGCCCAATTCTGAATTTTGAATGAACTTTGAGTATTGGATGAGATTTTGAGTGATAATGTTCCTTATGAATACCAAGTTTTCTTAGTTTCAGTTTGACTGAAGCTTTGTAATGTGGTCCAAGGGTATGTATGAAGCATACTCATTATTGGCATGGGCATCCGTGTTGATTGAAGCATGTTATTATCCTCAGGAATTTCAGTTACCATAAGACATTATATATTTTTATCTTAGCAGAGCAGCGTGATGGTGATTTCTCTCTTTGTACATGCTTTCTTTCCCTACCTAATATCTAAAGTTGGAAAAGCATTTGGACATGCTTATGTGTGACTTGTATGATGGGAAAACTGATTCTGCATAGCATTGGCAACTGTGGGACATAGGGATGACTATGTATGGTAAATATTTGTCCATTAGGTATTAATCTTCACATTCACTACCAAAATGGAGCCGAAACAAAAAGGTTCATGTATTCCAATTAGTTTTTTTAGGAAATGCTCATAAAAACTAATAATCCAATTAGTGTTTTGAAGACAATTGATGAGCATGACTATTTTACTGCATATGCTGCAGGGTGGTTTGGGTTATGCTAAAGAAGTTTCGAGTTGATTTTCCTATGCAAGGGTCTTATTATTGGTGGGGTCAATATTCAGACTTCTAGCTGATTGGTACCTAATGTTGCTATTGATGTCTAATCTTATAAAGCATATGATGTTAACTACATGATCTTGTGAGTTTAATAACTTTAGCTGTCACTAAATTGAGCCACACAAAGATCTACTTTATCTGTGATGTCTGGTTGGTAGGAGCAGTGTTACCTTCATTAAAAACTATTCTAAGTTGATGCTCGTTATCTAGATGATATGAGCTGTTTGTGCCAATCAACTTGTTCACTGGGTTTATTCTGCAAATAACTGATGGTTGAGATGGTAAAAAGCAGTGTGTTATCCTATTGCTTGTGGCAAGAGAAAATTCTAAAGCAATTTTTGTACTTGGTTTGCTTGTTACAATGGGATGCTAATAGCTGAAATTTGTCCAAATGTAGATATAATACCATTAAGTGCTTTATAAATAGTACAGAACATTGTGGTCCCATTACCCCTTGCTGACTACTTCAAGTTATAAGGTATTTACCAAATTACAAATGAAAACTGTGAAAGTTTCCTGGTCTTAATCTGAGAACTTCTGTTATTGTCTAGCTTATACTATATGGTATGATGTGAGCCATATTCCACTCTGCAAGAATATTTGATGAACCAGAATTGCTCTATAGCTTGGGGCTGCAATTCATGTGATTGGTCTGCCTGCATCCACCACGTCCGTTCATTGATTACTGTTAACATCAGCATCTACATCCCAGTTGTTTTCTTCAGTCCTTTGTAATTAAAAGGATCCTCTTATTGGTGTTATATTTTGCTGAAGATCAGACTTTATCTTTAACCTTTTATCATCACGTTCAGAATGCATCTTATGTTGACATTTGGTTAGTAGGAGGTATAATTGCACTTCATGAATGAAGCCTACTTATGTGGTTATGGTGTATCTTCCATATAAACATGCATAGCCTTGATAAGAATAAAAGCTGTTCAGGAGTAGCAGGGAGCTAAAATTACGACGTAGCACATCATTTAGTGTGCTGTATAGCATTTGTATCATTTAACAAGCATAAGATTGTTAAATCTTGCGCGACAATTATTATCTAGTTGTAAGCAGATGCTGCCTATTTGGAGACCTCCTTTCTTGAGAAGCTATATTTATACATGTTTGTTGGGAACTTCCATTAGCTTTTGAGTATTAAATGTTAAGGTCATATTGTTCAATACTTCCACAGAAATTATGTTTGGGGATGTTAGATGATTGATATGAGTTCTAATACCTTGGGTTGAGTAAAGTTTTTTAAGAAATGATCATCCCTTGATTCCCAAGCCAGCTTCTGGAACATCACGACATAAATAACAAAATAAAGTCAAACCTAGAAAGGAATATGCACACGTGTTTTTCACTTTTTTGGCTTGCCTTGGTTACTGGCTGCCAGCTTACCATGGATGGAGTTAGCTGTCTAAAAGTTGCATTTTCTCTGGATCACTTCTTTTTTTACGCGCCCACAGATAGATTGACTTGCTAATTTGACTGGCTATTCATACAATCTCCTTTTACATGTTGTTAACATAATATTGTGCATATCATTATCAATTTAATTGGAAGTGGAATCCCTGTAGGTGTTTGCAATCATGCTTTTCACTTCCACTGTATTAGCAGATGGCTCAAGACACGCCAGGTTTGCCCATTAGGTAAGTTTCTCTGATCCATAAAGCTTTATATAGTGCCTTTGTTTTTCTTTTTGTTTCAATATCGCTGGTATCTCATTTTCCTTTCATTCTTGTATGTTACAGATAACAGTGAGTGGGAGTTCCAGAAGTACGGTCACTAGAGCTTGGGCAATTGACAGTTGGGTTTCTCTGTGTTGTTGAAAATGAAGATTTAGCCCTGCCTTTACCTTCCTTTACCAGTTTGCTGCAAATATGAAGTCAAATATTCTGAGAAACGTTATTTGTTGTAGAATGCAATATCTGGTTCTATTAGGTACTAAGTAGGGATTCATCAGTAAATTAGTTTGCAGTTACTCGTACTGAATTGATGTCTGTTCTTTGCTTTTAATGATTTTAACACCTTATTGCTGGTTGTTGTCTATTTTGTTTTTCTTTTCCGTACACTTAGTGCATATACATAACGGGTTTTGTTAATTTGGCCACGGCATTAAGAAGTTTTAGCGTGATCATTGACTCAATGGTTGAGCAAATGGTTGCACTGTCCATGAGCTAAATGTTGAAAATTTGAAAGCACTGCACTTCACCTTCAAATCCGCTAGTACATTAGTACCCATTCCTTTTGTGCTGCTGGTAGTTCAAATCGTTTGAGCCATTTATATTGCTATAAGAATCTCCAACTTCTTTCGCAGGGGGGGAAATGGTGATTGTTTGGTTACATGTAAAATGTTTTCTAGGAAAAGATTTGCATTTACATAATTTTCAGGTGCTTGGTTGCAATTCGAAACTTTGCTCCTATCGTTAAAACTGCCCCTTGCTGTTGTACTTCATCATTAGCTTACAAGTCCTAACCTATGAAATCTATCCATGAAATAACATTTTTTTTCATGTATTAGTAATATTTATAGACTCTAAATCCAATTTTCATAATTAGATAGTATAAGCTTCCAAGGATAAAGATCAAGGGCAATTTGACGAAAAAGATTGGTGTCTGATAAGCTTTTGGGGTCTTTCATGTCGTTTGAATTAAATGTTTTTCTATCTACAAATGACAGGAATTTCGACTTTGCTAGCGGATGTGTTGTTTTGAAAAATAACTTCAGTTCCTCGTTTAAGGAAGTTGTTTTACATAGAATTGGGGAAAATAATTTTTTGCATAAAATATTTTTACCAGTTCTTCTAAGGCGACCAAACACCGAAAATTGTGGAAAACATTTTCTGGAAAATATTTTCAGTCCAAACAAAGTAACAAACACACCCATAATTTTAACTGGGATGGATGACTACCGATTATTGTAGTTGGTGGTGAATGTTTTGGCTTTGTTTCAAATTACCTTGGTAATTTCCTCCTGATATTTTGTGCTGATCCCCTAGCCTTGCCAATTGCTGGAGGAAAGTAGGACAAAGATTAACCAACTTGCTTAATGGCTGACCAAATGGCACGCTAATTGGGTGTCGTTTTTACCGCCCTAGACTGATCTTAACGCTGACGGATGTACTGTATTGCTTCAACTTTTTCTCCAGTTTTGCTAGATTTGCCGCCGTATGTGCTCCATTTTCTCCTGAAAAGAATACAAATATTATGAATAATCAACACGGATGAGGAATTCAATACTCCCAAGTTTTGCAGGTGGAAAAGGTTTGGCAAATTCTCTATCATCGTTCTAAGGGGTTGGAAACCTCATGGTCATCATCCTCATCGTTCCAAGGGCGTGGAAAAGCTTATCGCTCACAAACAATAACTCATGTTAAAAACCTCGTTCATCTAGGAGCCTCAGGTCGATACTTAAAAGTAAGTGGGCGGTAAATTTATAAATATAAGTCAATCACAATAACAAGCTGTTGGGAAAAAAATTCTTTTTTTTTTTTTTTAAAGAAAAACGGTGTTGGGAAAATAAGTTCTGATTCTTGTTGGCACAGTAAATTTCGGGTGAGCAGCAAAATGTTTTTGAACGTCGCCTGAGAGATTCGAACTCTCGCGGGGAAACCCCATGTACTTAGCAGGCACACGCCTTAACCACTCGGCCAAAGCGACATCACTGGACACTAGCGGGATGGTAAATAAATGTCAGTCCATGCGGAGGCGATCTTTGTCTTTTCGAACGATAATTTGTTCTTTAAAAAAAATAAAGAAAAAGTCAAGGACCTTAACTAGCGAATTTTTTTTCCCTGTAATTTCTCCTAGCGGTACAAAAGACAAATCTTATTATTTAAGTCTCAGTTGAAGAACTTGCTACATCGAATCGAATTGCGAAAGGTAGTAGAAGACAAGTAGTGTACCTTCTTTTCAGATTCATTAGAAAATAGCAGTCATTGAATGTACAAATGGCAGCAAGTATCTGTTGTTTTAAAAATAATAATAAAAAAAAGTATCTGTTGTTTTAAGGCAGACAGCCCCAACATCCAGCATAATTTGCTGGCTATGAGTCTTGAGACATTTGAGATCAGGAAATATTAATTAAATGGTCATCATACCTTACTTGGACAGATGCACTAGAATAAGAATCCTTCTTCGTCCTGGCCACCAGCCCTTTGGCCTTTATTGTCTTCTTTGGCCTTTATTGTCTTTCTTCTTCGACGGAGTTTTTATCTCCTCTAGATTACGATAGATTAGATTATAAAAATGTTATCGTTTCACTGAAAAAAAAAAACCTTCATCCTGTCCATTGAGGGGCCTCTACTGGAGCTTTATGTTCTCCACTCATGCTGCACCCCAGTCCAACTTATAGAGGTGCTGCCACCTCCGCCCAACTTCTTCTGTTCTTCTGGTTTCCTGAAGAAAAAAAATTCCAATCATGATCAAACAAAAATAAATAAATAAACTGGTTCACGTGCAACTTTTTTTTTCAGTAAGGAAAATTTTGAAAAGAGGGGAATGTTGATCATTTCAACGTAATTGCAAATTAGTGATGCATTTTTTCTCATTGACTTACAGTGATTCTCACGAATAGTCTACTAATGTATGATTGCTCATATCAAAATCAATATCTCGAGCTTGTCGTGAACAAGGATAATCGGCCTTATTAATTAAACCAACCTCATTTGTGGAACATTATTGAGTGTGTTTGAATTGAAGATTATTTAGATTTTTTTTTGGGTGATGTGATGAATGTATGATAAAAAGTGTGGTTGAAAAAATAATAAAATAACTAGAAAACGTATTTATGATCCAAGTTTTTATTTTTTAGCAAATTATCATATATCTAAATAAACACATTATTTAGATCATGCTTTGTCAGAAGATGTATATTTATGCTCAACGTTTTTTTTTTTTAAAAAAAACAAGTAGTAGTGGACTAGTGGAAGCATCATCATCAACCCAGTTCGCCCATGTAATATCGAGAAACAGATTTGGTGGCGATTCCCGGTGGGGCTCAACAGCCATTTGGTCTGTTGGTCATCACCAAAACTATCAAAACTTTAAATCTTTGGGCGTGGGTGGGAGGTCAAGGGTTCATCAAAATTTCAAACCTTGTCTCCCATCAGTTAAGTCACTATTTGTGGCTTGTCACTTTCAGAATAAGTATGAAATGTCGTTTTATACATTTTGAAATTATGGAGGGCTTTTTTGTATATTAGATTTACTGTTTTTTTTGTTTTTTACCCTTATTTTTATCATATGTGCCTTCTGCTCATGGTTTCAAGTCCCAAGTGATCACAGTTCTTTAAGGTATAATAATCATGTCAGGAGGATAAGTATATCAGGAGTTCCAAGTCACTAATGACAGAAGGATAACACGAAAGCGAGGCTGTGGGACTTGCTGCCGTTCGAGTTTCATGCCTAAAAGTTCGAACATTTGCTAGTGAACCACGCCCAGATTTCCCACTAGAAAGAGTATAGTGTTATCTTTTAAAAAAGTTGCACTTGCTAGAGAATGTTTCATTTAATCCTGGGTGGACTTGGCCAATTATTAAACATATCTGGCATCTTGCCCATATCTAATTATGTGCACCTTTTTTTTGTTACTTTTCTTTAAGCTATGAATGCCTTAAAAGTAAGTATATAGAGGAACAAATTCGATGCAGGAAGAATGATAATGGGGTAATGAAAAAAAATTTTAAGTTGGAGATTGATGCCGTTCTGATACTAGTTAGGTATTAGGCCCCATTGACTAATGCTGTCTCAATCCTGCTTGTAAAGCTAAATTAGGTTTGGATAAACAATTGAATTTTGTTAACAGTGAATCTATTCGTAGCATTTACTCTCTTTGACATCATATATTAATCTTATCTAAAACAGAACTTACCGTATCATGACTAAGGCTCTGTTTGATAACGCAAGTAAATCAAAAGATACGTAAAATCTTCTATGGTTTGTATTATACTATCAGCTGGATTCACTTGGTGTTGTGTAAAACTGTAATCCAATCTACCAGTTGATTAGGAAGCAAAATTAGTAAAAGAAGCTTTTCAAATCAAATACTCTTGATAAGCATTGCAAAGGGTCGGAAAAAAAAGAAAAAGGCATGTAAATAAATGCTTGCAGAAAAGGGACTAAACCTCAACTAAGCGTGGAACAATTAAAATCATGACAGTGACTAAGGTATATAGTAAGTCTAACATCATAAAGCATCAATGTCCCTTTCAGCATCAAGTGATCAGCAATTATAGAGGCTTTAATAAACTTTATAATCACCTTTTGCAACCTCAAAATTGGTGTGATCATTTGCAAAAGGCTAGTTTTGGTGGAATCCTATGTCTATTTTTCTTTTTTGTTTACCACTTCGTTGAGGTTAATCACTTAGACCCTTTATGTGACTCAAAAAAAAAAAATTTTTTTAGAGTTCATTGATATTGTGAGCCTAATAAAAAAATCAAAAGAAAGTCTAACATGGATAGATCCAATTGGGCATTGATTACTATAATCCAATTAAAGTACCAATAAGGCCTTGATCTAATGATCAAAGCTGAGACACGATCCAAAACTTTGAAGTTTCTAAATTCAAATCTCATTATATATGTGAGTTTTTTTTCTCACTATTTTAGAGTTCTTTTGTTATATTTTTGAATTATAATTTCTGCCATTTTGTGGAATAATTTGTTAATTGTATTACTCATATCACTGTGAGATCCTTGTAATGTTATATATATATATATATAAAAGTAAATTAAAGTCGGATGGCTGCCAGGGTTGAAGGTAATAATCTTTTTGAAACTGCAGCTTCAGCATCGATGAAACAGTGAATATATGAAAGCATGAGAAATACAATCTTGGATCTAAGTCATCTATGAATTCATAAGCTAGTAAAGATTTAATCGGGATGGCATGGAATTAGTACTGAAAACGCGTGCAAGATATTCTTTGTATTTCATTCAGCTTCACATATGTACTTCCCTGCTGCAGATGGAATGAGCTCTGTCGGTATTAGTTTTTGATTTCCTGTCCCATAATAAGCTACATAACAGGAACAAAGAAAGACTAGGATAAAGAATACAAATCTGAGAAGAGATGTGATATAAAATGCCCTTTGCATGAAAATATCTACTGTTTTTTTTTTAATCAAAGTTAAACGTTGGAAGAAAAGATCTGTAGTTTGTTGTATAACAACGGAACAGAGAAGGGAACTTTCTTTGGTTGTTCATTTCACCCTTTTTTCATGGATCACTATGTTATGGACTTCCTTCTTCTCGTTTAAGATATTAGGGAAAATCGTTGAAAACGTCCCTGACATCTTATTAAATGAATTTTTTTTTGCTCTACACTTTTAAAATGTTAATTTTACATTTCTTTCAAATTCAAATCAATAAACTTTAGTCTCAACCTAGATTTTCGACCATTTTTTAGTCCGAAATTATTATTTGACTTATATGTGATCATTTTTTAAATACAAAAGGTCAAATTTCACTTGTTTATGGGCAAAAATAAAGATGTATTGATCAGGGCTAATCTTTTTTAAGGAAAAAAAAATGAACATAGTTCGAATCAAATAGAAAATATTTTTCTTTTACAAGAGGCACAATTTCATTACAATAAATCTGCACTAAATATTAAAAAAAATACCTCAAATATCTCACAAGTTAAAACACTGCGTATGTTTTAATATTAATAGTACAAGCCATCAATGTATAAAATGTGCAAATTAGCCTCTCCTATTCAAATTTTGTTTCTGCTCGCTCGCTTATTCATTTCCTTACTCGAACTTGTTGAATTGTGAAGGTGAATCAGTTCGAAGCTTCGTTGAGAATAAATTGCAAAATTTGTCCACCGACCACTTCGCCAAACTGCAAGACGAGGGGTACAAATTGTCCTGAATCTCCTCCCTTCAATTTTTCCTTTCCCAGGAAAAGAACAAGGGGGAAAAAGAAAAAGAAGAAAAAGATAACTGTTTGTCGTATAACAGTTCATCTTGTGCTTCTAGAGTGCAACCATACAAAGAGAAAAGGTTAAAAAGCAGCACTGAGTACCGAATACGGCGTGCCGAGTGAGCCTGCATGCATGCATGCAAGCAAATATGAAATTTACATAAATATCCTGCCACCCGCTGACTGACTTCCACCTCCTCCTCCTGCACACGATATCCATCCATGCCAGCCAGCTGCAGTTGTTAGAGCTCTTTCTTCTCAATCTCTGAGGCTCTGATAAGGGATGCGTGGGGTGGGGAGAGAGACTGGAGAGAGAAAAGCGCCTAATAAGATAAAGCCAAGCGGCAGCTTGTTCGCTATAATTCCGCCACATTCTCCGGAATTACGAATGGCCCAACCCCCAGTCGGCACCCCACCCCACCATCACATGCAGCTCTGTAATAATATCTTTCCCAGTTCCCACCTTCAAATACCGTCCCGGCCCAGCTTAGCTAGCATGCATGCCCTGTTTATTACTATTCCTTGTGAAGGAGACGGTTGAAATGCCTAACTTTTGACGTCCTAGTATTTGCGAAAAGCTGCGGTGTTTCTAATGATTTTTCATTTTTATCTCGTAAGATATCACTTCTATTGGTTGATTGGCGTCCTATAATTTTGATTGGTTTTGATTTCATCAGCATGTTGGAATTTTGTTATGCTTCTTTAGTCACTTGGAAGTTTGGATACCCACTCATTAATTTTTTTTTACCCATTTTTGGCGTAATCAAGTAACTAAATGGTTAATTGAGATGAAATAAAACCATGTGTTGTATGTGCAAGATCACCGCGTTTAATTTGGACCAGAAAAAGAAAAATGAGCAGACTACGCTAGGGCTTTTTTTAGCTGTAATTTGCTTGAACGAATGAGGATCACATTTTAGAGATTATTGCGACGATACAGGATTAATCAATCTTTCTTGCATCGATAGTTTATTGTTTGACGAGTCTAAATACATATGATACATATTCTTAAATTAAATTAAAATTTTAAATTTTATGCATGTGACGTATATTAATTTTTACTACTAGTATATATACATATCTGGTACAGAAAGATATTACATCCTAAAATCTACACATTTTTGTTTTCTTCAAATAAAATCATTACACTAAACGTTATATGCCCGCAGCGAGCGGGGTGGATTGGAGGATATACACAAAAGCGCTGTATTCCATGGTAGCCGGCCGTAAATCTGAATGAGGCGGCGCGTTGCGAACTAGAAATCAAAGTGCGAGTGAAAATTACTCGTATGGCTCGCCAATTTCATAGGTGTCAGAGTTGTACATTGGGTGGTTGGTGCAGCTTCTTGGTCGTAATAAGACCGTTATTGCCGCATTGTTACTTTATTATTATCTCCTCTTTTATTTAAGCCTCTTTCATTATGTTCTATGGATTACGCTCCACAGAATATATGAGTATGAACTCATAATTAAATTACATATTTATTTTAATAATTCATAATACATATTTTATTAAATTTAAAACTTTTAAGACTGTCAAATGGAACTCACAGACATGACTGTCATGCGTGTAATGACCGTGATGTGTATCATACCTTCCACTGAAGAGAGAATATAATTGTTGAGTATAATACCCTCTATTGTACCTATATGTAGTAAAATCCAAAACAAAAACAAAACGGAAAAAAAGAAGAAAAGTACAGGTACAGTATAAAGTTGGGTAGGCAAAGGATAATGTATGTATCGTTAATTTCGAGATGGTTTCGGTCAAAAAACAACAAGCGAGGGAGGGAGCGTGCCTAAAAATTGTAGCCGTTACAAAATCATAAATGAATTGACCTTTTATTCAACTTTCCCCGCACCATGGTCTACCCAACACAGAATGCACCTGCTTATTTATTTGCACGACTCCCGCCTTGTTTTTAGTGCCATTTTCCTCTTCCCGAATTGCCCCCCGGGGTGATGTATTAATACTGACTCATGCCACTGGACGAGTTTAGACTCTGACTCACCCCAATTCCTCCTCCATGCTAAAATGGTTTCCTTGTATTGCAAATCTGTAAAATGTTTTGAGCGATTTGATGCAATTTACTTTTTTGTCTGGTTTCATGCAGACTTTTTTTTCCCCCACGTTGGAATATTTTCATTGAACTTTAAATAGGACTTCACAATTCGAGCAAAGACTCGATAAGTTGTACATATCGTATTCAAAGACACGGAGGAATTATACCTTTTTCATCCAAAAGAATGTCTAAAACATATGAGCTAATATTTGCACTAATGTCATATTGTTATCATTATTAACTAAGCAAAAGGAACACATTCGAAATGAAGTCTTTAAACTTAAGATGTCCTCAAGAAGTGTTGACATTCTGCTATCAACAATCCTTCTCTTTTGGAGCTGCCTCGGAAGTTCCTTGCTATGGATTTGTATCTTGTATCTGGATTTTGCTCCACTGTTTTTCCACTATTTCATGCAGACCAAGTGGGAATCGTTACCCAATTCACAATCAGGAGGTGATTTCTTTTTACTACTAAGATGCAATATTAAGTAGAGCTCCCGGGATCAAGAAAGCTATAGGAGGTCTGCACATGATACTCCTGCACTCTTAACTTATTTTGACGGTAATTTATTTAGACTGCATCTAAAATGTCACGCATGAGTGCTGCTTGCTCACTTGTAGTTGAGAGTTAAAAAAAATTAGGAGTAATTGCTGGTGGATTATGAATATTTCGGGACCGATGCTTACCATACTAAACGTAGGTTAGGTCCTGAATGCGTGCATTTATAAAGGTAATAATAGTACACCTCACCAGAGAATTGGATTGCTATTTACTTGCTACATGTCTTCAAACCAAAGATAGGCAGACAAGTCACCAGATTGACATGTTTCTATCACATTTTCTAATCAATTAAGTGGAGGAGTTTTCCAGGTATTGTGGGGGTTATCGTCTTATTTCATTAATGACAAACTTATAAAACAAATAACAACATTTTGTGGATTATAATTAATGCAAGAGAGAAGATGTCACACAATTGGTGGAAGCCGGTGATACATGACTGTCATTAAATTCTCAAAACAGAGAACATGATTTTGAATTCTATAGTACATGGTTCTACATAGAGTTTGAAAGAAAAAGAAGACTTTATGCTTGCATCCAATATTAAGATAGGTTTTTGCTTTTGCTTTTGCTTTTTTTCAAAGAAAACACGTGTTTTTGTTTAAAGGCGTGCAAGTACAGCGAGAAAGTAAGAGGTGATCAAAGAGCTTAATTCTATTTAAGATGTTAGCATGAAATTCCTCCCTCATTAGTCATGCAAGAAAAGCTAACAATAATTTACTCAAGGATGGTTTTTTAAATCAAAATAAACCAATTTTGCAAAATTTGTCATTAAGATCATAACCACATAAGAGTATTGAATGGCTCATCATATCTTGTTTTGCTCATGGAAGAAGAAATATTTACTATGTTTAGTAACTTTTCGTATTCATCGTTCACGAGTGTTCTTTTTTAATTCACAAAATTAGAAAAACAAAGATAATGATGGATCGTATTCAGTGGAAGCATTGCCGATGACATGCAATTTCACTTTGATTAGAGGGCAATGCATACGAAGCATGCATGACCCATGTCTGCTTGGCTATTTTCAATCACGCAACGCAACGCTGGTGTCCAAGACATTGACTTTGGCCCTCTAATTTCTAAATACCATATAGTACATGTTTTTTTTTTTTTTTGCCTGAAGGATGGGGTATTCGGGCCATCGGGTAGACCGGACCCGACTAATCTCCACCCGGCCCGAGAGGAGAGGCCCCATTCCCTCGAGCACGTTAACCCTAGGACTCGACCCCTGGTGGGGGGAATGGACAACGGTTGCTGAGAAGCTGCCGTGACCAAACGAGCTGCCCAGGAGGGGCCCATATAGTACATGTTTATGTTTCCCTTTTAGCTTGATTACTATTTCCAAGCCAGAATTGAATTAATTAAATACCAAACTCGAGAGCATGTCAAACCAATGATGAGTGTATTCCCCAATAATTGGGGCTAAATTGAAATATTATAGGAGCACAATTGACAAATTAGTAAAGTGTTGACGAAAAGGTATCTTGGTTAAAAAAAAAAAAAGGAAAAAAAGAAACTGCCTTTTTGTAGCGCAAGTGCTAGAAATTCTTTTCCTTCTAATAAATAAAACCACACCACTACTCACTCAGCCCTCACCGGGTTAAGGAGCAGCAAAGCACGACCCTCAAAATTTAAAACCCCCCAATCGTAGGGAAAACCGCTCAGTGCGGTAGTGGCATTACGGTAAGAAACACAAACTCCAAGCCTCGTAAATTAGCATTTCGTGCTTATAAACCCGACAAGAGTCCTCCGTTCCTTCCACCTCCATCCATCCCCTCCTTTCTGACAGTCGTACTTCACGGCGACTGTTTCCTCTTCCATTTCAACGCTCCTTCCTTCTTCTTCTTCTACAACTCACACAACCCGCCAACAAATATCCCAGACCACTCAAACCAACCTTACCCCCCGCCCTTTACAACTCACACAACCCGCCAACAACCCGACTTACTAATTACTCAAAGAGTGATCTTTAACCAACTTCATTCAGCCCATTAATTTCACACCCCTTCCCTTCATTTCCTTCATTTCCTCCATTCCTCATCCCTCTCTGATTTTTTTACTTTAGAACGCACCGATGGGGGGTTCTGCGATCTGGTCCTCCTGTATCGTTGTCCTTCTTCTCCAATCATGTCTACTCATCACTCCCACTTCTGCCAAAAAGACTTACTTAGTCCAAATGAAACACCACCAAAAGCCTCCGTCTTACTCTACTCATACCGACTGGTACAGCGACCGCCTTCAGTCCATCACATCCTCCTCCCACCCTGACTCTATAGTATATTCCTACACCACCGCTTACCATGGTTTTGCTGCTTCATTGGACCCCGAGGAGGCCGAGTCTCTCCGTCAATCCGATGAGGTCCTCGGGGTCTATGAGGATGCAGTTTACCAACTCCACACCACCCGCAGCCCAGAATTCCTCGGCTTGGATTCTGAACTCGGCTTGTGGGCTGGCCACACCCCGCAAGAACTCAACCAGGCCTCCCAGGACGTCATCGTTGGCGTCCTGGACACCGGCGTATGGCCCGAGTCCAAGAGCTATTCTGACGCGGGCCTGCCGGATGTCCCATCCAGATGGCTAGGCCAGTGTGAGAGTGCCGTGGATTTCAATCCAAAAGTACACTGCAACAAGAAACTAATAGGTGCAAGGTTCTTCTCCAGAGGTTACCACATGGCCGCTGGGGAAAAACCGTCGGGAGAAACCGAATCCCCTCGCGACCACGACGGTCACGGTACTCATACATCGTCCACTGCTGCTGGCTCTGCTGTAGGTAATGCTAGCCTTCTCGGCTACGCCAGCGGAACTGCCCGAGGCATGGCCGTACACGCCCGGGTGGCCACTTACAAGGTTTGCTGGACATCTGGATGTTTTGGTTCTGATATTCTTGCAGGAATGGAACGTGCGATTTTGGATGGGGTTGATGTGCTCTCCCTATCACTAGGTGGCGGCTCTGGGCCTTACTATCGGGATACGATTGCAATAGGAGCATTTTCTGCTATGGAGAAGGGCATACTTGTGTCTTGCTCAGCAGGCAATAGCGGCCCAGCTAAGGCCTCGTTGGCTAATTTGGCTCCTTGGATAATGACGGTTGGAGCCGGAACCATAGACAGAGATTTCCCAGCTTATGCTGTACTCGGGAGTGGGCAGAAATTTGCAGGCGTTTCGTTGTATAGTGGGAAAGGGATGGGGAGAAAATCTGTGGGTTTGGTCTACAACAGGGGTAACAATGTCTCGAGTAATTTATGCATGCCGGGTTCACTCGATCCCAGCCAAGTGACTGGAAAAGTTGTCTTGTGTGATAGAGGTGTTAACGCGAGGGTGGAGAAGGGTGGGGTGGTGAGGGATGCTGGTGGGATCGGGATGATATTAGCTAATACGGAGGCTAGTGGGGAGGAGCTGGTGGCGGATAGTCATCTGTTGCCGGCTGTGGCGGTGGGGAGGAAGGTTGGTGATGTCATAAGGGAGTATGTGAAGAGTAATAGTAACCCCACGGCGGTGCTCAGCTTCGGTGGGACGGTGGTGAATGTCAAGCCGTCGCCGGTAGTGGCGGCATTTACCTCCAGAGGGCCCAATATGGTGACCCCACAAATCCTGAAGCCAGATGTGATTGGACCTGGAGTCAACATCCTAGCTGCTTGGTCTGAGGCTGTTGGGCCGACTGGGCTTCAGAAGGATACGAGGAAAACTCTGTTCAACATCATGTCTGGTGAGCTCAAGCAACGGCTCAAATTTTTTTTTTTTAAAATCTCTTTTTATATTTTTCTCAATTCGATTAAATTATATGTTAATCGTGGATCTCAAGAACATACACACCCACCTGATTTAAAATTTTTTTTCTTTTCTTAGAGGTGGGAGTTCTCTAGGGCAGGCGTCAAAGGGTGCTTTTTGTTGCCAGCTTGATCTGTTATCGTTACTTTTTCTGTTAGAAAGATGGTAAAGTCTTGTGTCATACTAATTAATTGGATATTTTGTTAGTGTGAAAGAGTGGTAGTTGTTGGTTTTGTTTTAGGCTAATGACACTGAATTAGCTGACAAAAGTGAAGTTAGCACATGCTGAAATCATGGGTTAAAAAACAAATCATCAGTCCTTTTGATCATGCCAATTAGACAATTTGATTAAAGCCAGCCATACCAAGAGAACCATGGTGTGATTTTCTAAGGAGACAACGACATTATATGGTAATGGATTCTCTCTTATCTTGAGTATTAGGTCCGTTTGTATTGCTATTTTTTGAATTTTTTTTTAAAAAAAAAATACATGCCGTAACGATTCGATGCATATAACGTAAATGTATGAAAATGTTTTATTGAGAATGTTGCACGGTAAACATCGATTCTCAGGCCTAATTGGGGGGGGTACTGAAAGGTCGAAGTTAAAACAGCAGTCTACGGGATGGTCCCAAAAAGTTTTAGGCGTGCTATTACTAGTTGCAAGTACTATTATGGATCAAAATGAATACCAATTAGTGGACCCGCATAGTAACGGCTTGATATGCTTTCCAAAGGAAGAATTTCGCAGGGGGAGATGCGTCACTTTTTATAATGGTCCTTTTTTGTTTTTATAATAATCATTGGTTAAGTCGTTGTTTTCATGAATGAATTGTATAGGTACATCAATGTCATGCCCACATATTAGCGGATTGGCAGCGCTGCTGAAAGCAGCACATCCAGATTGGAGTCCAAGTGCAATCAAATCTGCACTTATGACTACAGCCTATACTAAGGACAACACCAACTCCCCTCTGCGCGATGCTGCGGATGCTACAATTTCCACCCCATTGGCTCATGGGGCTGGTCATGTCGACCCCCACAAGGCCATTTCTCCAGGCCTCGTCTATGACGCTACTCCAGATGACTACGTTGCCTTCCTTTGCTCCTTGCATTATGCCCCTGAGCAAATACAGAGCATAGTCAAGCGCCCGAACATCACCTGTTCCAGGAAATTTAAAGACCCTGGCCAGCTCAACTATCCATCATTCTCTATCCTATTCGACAGCACGAGAGTCGTGCGATATACCCGCGAACTGACGAATGTGGGAGCTGCAGCATCCATCTACCAATCCACCATTGAAGCACCTTCGACTGTGGCCGTGACAGTGAAGCCATCTAAGCTTGTTTTCAAGAGTGTAGGAGAAAAGCAGCGATACACGGTCACATTTGTTTCGAAGAAGGGCGTAAGTCCAATGACTAAGGATGCATTTGGTTCAATTGCTTGGACCAATGCTGAACACCAAGTCAGGAGTCCAGTTGCCTTCTCCTGGACACAGTCAGGAGGGTTGCAGTGAATGATCGATAGTCTTTATGATTTTAACTCAGCCCCAAAAGCGTTAAATTTATAATATTGCCCTCGCAAGCTTAAGGACAGAAGCTACAAAATGCCTTCTGATGCTCAGAAGATCATCGGGGCTCTGGAGAATTTTTAGTAGAGAAAAAAACAAAGCAGCGCTGAAAGTTTGTACTTATAAGTTAGTTGGATCTTGAAATGAGATATATATATGTAGCCCCCGTATGCAAGTTTGATGCTTTCTCTCAACTGAATATCGGCCCATAACTACACAAATAATATAACATGTCATTCGGCGGTCATGCCTGAGCCTCACGAATTCATCTTTTTGCTGTTTCAGTGTCAACCATCCGCATTTTCACTGTTTTGGTTTGATGTAGCCTGATGAATTCCTTTTCTTTTTTTTTTTTCTTTTTCAAATATTAAATTTTTTTTCCTAATAGGAGAAGAATAAAATTTAAGAAGTTGAGAAGGGAAAAAGGGAGTTTAAACCCAAAATCTCTAATTTTTTTTATCCAATATAGCAAGGAGTCAAATTTGTTAATCTTGTGGGTAGATGTTGAGCAGGCTCAACAAAGAACAATACCAAAAGTTATCGACTATATATCCCCAAAGACAAAGAAGAAAATTAATGATCGTAATCGTGGCCAAAACAATTTGATGTACGGCTGGCAACAGAGGCGGGGCTTAAAAGGACGTGGGAGGAAACCTCCATCCTGTCCCTCGTTATAAATGTTTTTTTTAAAAAATCTATATATAATTTTTTGCACATATATACATATACACATTATAACTACATATAAATAGAGAAAGTATGTGCGCCCGCGCGCACGTATATCATAATTTGTTTGATAAAAATGATTATTTGGTTATTTTTACTTCAATTCAATTTTTCTTTACATAGTGTAAGTTATATAAGCAAATCTTATGATAATTATAAGTTTAGATTTGCTATTAAAAGTAGAGAAATGGATTAAAAAAGATTAAAGTAATTTTTAACCTTTGATTTGACATTAAATATTTAGTTAAGAATCTAAACAAGTGATTTACAATGTTGTTATTGATGGGGTGTGTGTATAAAATAATGTCAAAATAAAAAATAAAAATATAATTACACAACTGCGGGTGCTCCTACGGGAACATGGAAAAAGCAAGGGACAGGGCTGTAGATTACGGGCTTGGGGGGATGCGGGAAGGATCTCTGCCTCAGCCTCAAATATGTCATGGATGGAAAAAGAGAACTTCTTGTAAATATGCTAACAATTCGTTCAAGGTAAATCTGATTTACAAATTTGCTTTGCAAGGTAGCTGATCTAGGGACCAAAAACCAACAAGTCATTTTGGGAATGCAATAAGAATACAAGCACACGGTTTGTACCATAACCAGAGAGCAAGAAAAAAAAAGGTGCGACCACACTTCTATCGATAACTTGGAGCATAATGGTGCCAATTGCACTTGATTCAAAGCCCGGAAATCGTGCGCTGCTTGTGAAGTTGTCTTGGTACCCGATGGAATGAGAATGGTAATAAAAATGCAGAGAAGTGGCGTAACTATTCTAGTTCAATACATCAAAAAGAATAAACGCAGAAGAACCTAAATAAAAAATTGAGAAAAGAGGGTATTGTAAATTGAGCTTCTTTTAGTGTATTTATTAAATTGATGATATGCTAATAACATATATAGCAGTTGTAGCAGCAGCCTTTTGTACAACATCCATTGCAAAGGTTTACCTTTAGACATTTAGGATAACAAGATGTACATCCATTGCAAAAGCAGCAGTTAGAGCAAGAAGGACATTTGGGAATGCGGCAGCTTAGGCCGCATGCGGGCTTTCTAAAGCACTGGGAACTGAAGCAGCAGCAGGAGCAGGAGCAACAGTGGCACTTGGGTTTTGAACATCTGATGGATGTGCAGGATGGGCACGAGGATGGGCACGATGATGAGCACGACGATGATATACTACAATCACACAAGTTACTACAATCACAGCAGCGTGGCATCTCAAGATGAGGAACACAGCCTTGACAGCAAATCCATGAAAAGCTGAAGCATGACGATCCACTGTACACAAAGGAAAATGTTCCTTATACACATATTCAGCCTTGCATCAAAATGCTGCATGTGTGGGATGCTACATGTAAATACAACGCCAGAGATACAGTCTAGCATTCTAAATTTTTTATTTAGATTATAAATGCAAGCTAAATGCGAAAAATACACTACTATCTGCAAAAACATAGAAAAGATGGTACTACTTTGTTTTGACTCAATCCGCCACCGTATTTAGCGTTAAAGCTTCCACAGATACTAAGGTATATGCATACGTGCACAAAGTTGATGGAAGGCATCAGAAAAAACAGATCAAGAAAATGCAGGGGAATTTATAAAATTAAAATTTGAAAAAAAAAATTAACGTTTGAAGATGTTCTGCAGTCACTGACTAACATGTAGTATAAACATAGCCAAAACAAACCATGCTTTCATATTATTTAAGCCAAAACAAAATCATTGCCTTGTTCCTTGAATATCTAACGTGAGAAAAGTAACCCTTATTACTCAATGAGCAGAACATACCAGAGCCATTTCCAGAAGCAACAAGATCTATGAACTCTCTTAGTTCTGCCAGAAAGAATTATCGTGTAAGACAACAGTAGTTACTTCTCAAGGTAATTAAAGAGGACTGCTGAAAGCTTATTACGTTGGCATGAGAGGATCTGAATTTGCTGTTACGTAATCCGCAATGCTGTGAAGTTGTCAAATTCATTGAGTAAGACGGGAATCAGAAGCTATTTATTAGGTAATTCACAACTATGGAAAGAGCATGTAATTGACAAGCCTTGCAAATGAACTACTTTAAAGGTGCATTTACAAAAATTACACATACTCCTTGCAGGATCTGGAAGCAGGTTGAAGGCCTTCAACGAATTTTAATTCGTCCTGCTCACAATGAAGACGTCAATAATATGCCAACGACAGTTCATAGAGAATGATATGTAAAGAGTGACTGCCAGTTTAATTAGTCTAATTTGAGATATGAAGAAAATAAACGAAACTTCATTCCCAAGTTCGATTGTTTTCTGGGCTGCCAAATGCTAGACAAAGGATTGAGAGGATTAACCACGGTCATATTAAAATTAAATTTTTTAAAAGAAAAAAAGGAATGATGAAACTAGAATTTGAACACGAACCCGAAATCACTCATAAGGAGAATTTTCCAATTGAAATTTCAGTTCCAAACAGCATGAATGGTTCATGCTTTTCGTTACATTACTAGCCTCTTTTCCATAAATGGCCTGGATGCTTGAAGAAAAAGGAAAAGGAATAAAAGTCCAAATTTTTAAATTTGCCACTCAAATGTGATAATGCATACTAGTTGGAAAACTATTCCACTGACTGTATGACAAATATCTATAATGGTAGTAATTCAGTAAGCTCTCGTCTTGTCATTCATGTCACTGTTATACAGGCCTAGTTAAGGGGGCAACAGAGATCTGGGGATTCACCCTTCAGAGCTGAGATGAGATGCATTATTGAGGCTAGAGCCCAACAACTTCCTCATTTAGAAGCAAGGATTCTGTTCGTGATGCAAGTTGAATGAAACAAGTAAAGGAAGCTGGCACCTTTCAAGTCAATATCAGTCACAGAAACAGTAACTTGTTAAAAAAACTTAAGCAGGTATACTGTATACAAGCTTGAATTTTGTCCGAACTGACTACTTTTTGTTCTGGCAGCTTATAATAATTGGTGTCCTGGATTCTTCTTCGAGATGATCAACCTCAAAACAGAAAAACAAATAACAAGGCAGAGCAGAAATACTACTGAACCAAAAAGGATGGAACAGCAAGAATGTGGGATCTGAGCTACATCAAAAATAAATAAATAAAAAAAACAAAGATCCTGGACAAATTATTGGTGTATCAAGATTCTAAATTTCTATAATCAGCAGCAAGTTAACTCAATTTCTTTACTGGAAACAGTAGTATTTTACTCAGTGGTCCAACTTATTTCTACATTAGTTAACTCAAATAGAACTTATAATAGT
Organism: Coffea humblotiana; assembly: GCA_023065735.1. NCBI lineage: Eukaryota > Viridiplantae > Streptophyta > Magnoliopsida > Gentianales > Rubiaceae > Coffea > Coffea humblotiana. The sequence goes on from CM041213.1 coordinate 9,242,680, forward strand.
CCAGTTAAAGGCACATGGTCCTACTTAACTAATTGCAGCCAGCAAAGAAGATTGTGATTTTCCAGTGGTAAACTAAAAAGAAAAGCTTCCTAATGAAAAGAAACAAATGAGATAAAGTCGAACACTAATCCATGTCCCGTTCAATCTTTCAAGCTAATGTCCTACTATATGATTAATCTCTGACATTTCTGTGAGGGGCCAAGAGTTAGAAAATGTTGAACTGTGTTTTAACAATCCTCGTGGTCATTTGGCTAAGTGGTCAAGTCATTGTTTCGGGTTCGATTCTGGCCCCCTATCTCTGTCCTCTCTTCTTCCCCTTTCGAAACACACAACATACCCAAAAAAAAAAATTTTTAATTAAATTAAAAGAGAGAGAGGGAACCATAATAACATTTGAACTTACCTCAAGAAAGCGAATTTCTCTTTCCAGCATTTGAACCTTGGCTAATTCTCGCCTCTTTCCATATAAATCTGGATACTCAGGCGGTGACTTTGGCCGTGGGGGTGGAAGTGAAGGCGCTTTAGCGGTGCTACCCAGACCAGCCATTTCTTGCGGAATATGCAGCAAAGAAGAACAGGGAAATCCCACAAGCCCTCTGCTCCTGCTCTCTAGTTTCTACATTACAGGTTCTTGCAATCAAAATTAAAGTAAAAACTTAGCACCGGTAGCGGTTAAAAACTTAAATAATGGCACACAGCCCACAAACCTAATAGCTATACAAGTAGCACATATAGAAAGAACAGTAAAGTAGTCGCCACCTGCCACTATAGAATGAAGGAGAACTGAAGGGACGCAGGGGGGCAGAGAGAAATGGAGGGAGAAAACGAGGGATCGTAGGTATGGCCTATGGGGAAACGAAGCAAACAAGATGACGGAGGAAAAGAATGCAAATATGAAATATGCAAAATGCACATTGGTAGGAAAGGAAATGGAATGGAGAAAAATAATGAACCGACTTGACTATGATTATTACTGGACTGACTGACTCGATTTGGGGATAATTAAGGGGTCCAGCCTCCAGAGACTAGACCCCAGAGACCACAATAGCCCAGACCCCAAAAAGCTCTGCCACATAACAACAATGACAGCACTCTCACCTCACACTCTCTCCAGCCAGCCTCTGCAGCTGCACCAACAGCAGCAGCCTCTGCAGCTGCACCAACAGCAGCCTCAGAAGTATTGGTACAACGACTACTAATAATATGCGTACACACTACACTACTACTACTACACCTACTCACGGGCACACACAGTACTTGCTATCCTGTTAACACAGTAGAATATTTATTGATGCATGCATGAGATTTTAAAGTGACATCAATGATTCATTTATGCTGCTGCACCATTTTGCAGTTGTACAAAGTTATCCCTCTACGTGGATCGGATGTGCTTTGTGATCGACTTGGATTAAATGTATATTTAGTTAACCATCTAAATGGGCGGGCTTGTATATGGATTGACTTGATTTTTGTTTGAAGTCGAGCTTAAATTGTATATGTTTGTTCCAAGGTGGACAGCGGTCACTTGGTTTTAATTAAAACTCATATGTTATATAATCCGTTTGAATCGTTATTCCCTCAAGTTTTCATAGAAAAATATATTATACTCCCTCTGTTCCATTTTGATAATCTTAGTTTTTCTTTCGTACAGTTTAAAAAAAATAGTTAACTTTGTTGAAAAAACAAATTTAGACTGCTATTTTTCTAAAATACTCTTACATTAAATAGAGTACAACTTTATATTAATTATTCATGAAAACTTAAATTGATGGTCAAGAAAGAATCAATCCTCATTTTACATTATTTCATATTAAATCTAAATGTATTAAATGAGATAGGTTAACAATCTATATTAAATAAGATAGTTTATACTAATAACAACCTACATTGAATAAGGATATTTTAGATAAATTAAAAAATAATTACATTTTTCAATTGAAAAGTGGACTATAATTTGGGACAGACGAAAAAAGGAAAACAGGACTATCAAAGTGGGACGGAGAGAGTAGTAAAATTTAATGTATATGAAGTAAAAAAGTAATTGAAAAATATGATTATTGAAAAGGTAATTTTTTTGAAAAAAATTACAATCCAAGTAGGTTCAAGCAAGAATATTTTTTTTGAGATATAATTTTTGTCTCATGTGTAAATATAATCCAGACTTGGTTGATATAATGAAAGAGTATGCTTGAAATCAAGTTCAAGTAAGCACTAGTACTAATCAACCTTTATATAAGTCGATATCGGTTCCATTAATTACTTAATTAAGTACAAGATTTGGCGACTTTCAGGTTGGGTAGGTTTTAAGCCAACGAAGGCAATGATCAAGATTAAGAGCAAAGAATTGGAGCGTCTAGCTTCAAGTCTCGTATACATGGTCCTTATCTGACTTATCGGATGTAATAGAGAGATGTTGATAGTAGAGTAGGAATACTATTCCCTCAGAAAAAGAGTAGGAGTACTATCCAGTACCAAAGAAAAAGGGTGCAACTGCAAGGAGCTGGCGTGCAACGGGGCCTATGGACATTGTTGGTGTAGGAGGAGGAGGAGGTAAGAAAGAAGTTTGCTGTTGATGCTTGATAGGTTTAAGTCAAAGTACGAGCTGTCTATCTTCTTTTCTTTTCTTTTCTTCTTTTTTTTTTCCTCTGAAGTGTGTGTTGTGTGTGTAAATTAAGGAATAGTAACAGCAGCGGTGGTGTGGTGGGTTGGGGTGTGGAGAGTGGAGGGTGTTGGAGTTGGTGCATGGTGGTTTTGGAGAGAGGTTTTGCAGAAGAAGCAGTGGATGGTGGGGCGGGGTGCCTGAGAAGAGTGTGCGAGCGAAAAGGTCGACGCCGTACCTCAGATCGCACGTGACTGCCAGTGCAAACTATGATAGAGAAAAAAAAAATGGGGAAAAAAAAGGTGAGTCCTTTGCAACGTAAAGCTGGGGTTAAATTGACTGTTACCATCACCGCACCTTCATCCTCGTTTTTACAGTAAAACGGCAGCCTCTTAGAATATTTTACTGCTCCCAATCAGAGCCCATCATTTAAAGAACATTTTCTATTTAAGAAAATCCCAGTTGCCATTTTCGAATTCTAAGGCCCCGTTTGAATTGTATTTTTCGTCATTTTTCATGAAAAAATTACTGTAGAAATTTGATGCACGTGAGGAAAAAAGATAATGGAAAAATGTGATCACGGAAAACGATGTAATTTTTCGACGGAAAACGGCAGTTCAAACAAGGCCTAATTCTGGCATGAGCTCTGATATTGCCTGTGCATCTTTGGCAAGGCATGGAATTGTTTCAGTGCAGATGGGATGGTAAAAAAAAAAGAAAAAAAGAAAAGGTTCAGCTCTATGGTCTTTGCTTTGAAGTTGGAGTAATACTTTTGCCAAAGTAATTTATATAAAATAAAAATTTGATTGAAAATCATGTTTATAATGTAAGTAAGATAATGGTTATAATTTTTTTTTTTTTCAAATTATACCATCCAAATGGCATTTTGACACTGGGCAGCGCATCACAAAGAAAGGAGAGGCGCAAAATTTTATGTATGAAAACAGGATCCGCGGCCATTAACAAAAGAGGTTAATTCATCACTGACACTCGGTCTGAATTACGGGAGGCAGTACCACAAAATTTTGGTAGGTGTCTAAATGTTACTAGTTGGAGATGATTTTTTAAAGTGAAGCGGAACCTTCCTGTATTCAGTACTTTCATTGAGAGAACATTGCATAGGCAATATAGGAGTTCAAAATGTATTGATGTGTTTAGCATTAATTTTATACAGATTGGAATAAAAATTCTTCTACGCGAATAATACCTAGAAGACTACTAGTATTATTTTTTGCTTTTAGTGCTAGAAACCTCCATAAGTTTGTCTTTGCTAAGAGTTTAATGCAATGTTTGTTATGTATGATCATATAAAATTAATTTTAATTACATTTCATAGAAATTGAAATAGATCCTGGTTCTTATTAAACTTGAATAGTGCTATGAAAAACGTCCAAACTTCACGAACACAAAAGGAAATTATTTGATCTTCAAAGTTTGTTAGAACCTTTGGGGCCTTGAGTAGACCAGACAGCAAAGTGCTTTTCAAGCGGATTGGTTTCACAATTCATGCGTACGAAAGTTGCTTTGCATGAGCAAATCATTGAGGGTTACACCCATTTTTGGCTAACGATAAGCATCACTTGCTTGTTCTCGGATTGCTATTTTTAAGATTTCCTTTTATAAAAGTATATTGTAACAATTTGATGTATGTGAGATAAAAAAATAATTAGAAAATATGCTCGTAAAAATTTGATATTCGTTCGAGTTCACCTGACATATGACTAAAATTTGACAAGGAGAAATCAATCAATATTTAAAAGTTAATAATAATTTCTTAAAGTCAAATAAGTTCAAAAAGAGTTTGTCTGCTTGCTTTGTTAGAGGCATTAATAATTAATTAGACGGTTCCAATTAGCATGATTAGACGGCTTGTTTCCTTTCAATTAACTTTCTACTTTCTATATATCAAATTGTTACAGTATACTTTTTTTTTTTTTTACAAAATTTTTTTACAAACTAGTAATTCAAATGGGTTATACTCTCTCCAATCTAAAATTCTTTTGTTGATATCCATCCAAGTTAACCCCCTCCCATTCATTTCTTTCTTCTTTTTTTTTTGGGTTATGCTAGTTTTGTTACATTAACAACAATAAGAACCGAACCAACCATCTTTAGAGCACGCATGAGAATCAACTTCAATATATTGTAAATTTCTTTCTTTCAACTTCAATATATCATAAATTTCTTTTGGATTGTAGTTTTCTAACAAAAAAAAAATTTAAATTTTTTCATAAAACATAATTTTTAATCATCTTTTTATCTCAAGAAACTCTAAAAAAAACTGCGACAACTTTGTCTGTCTTTACGGGAAGTTCAACGTAGCCATTAAGATCAAAGTGACATTTTCCTTCGGTGGGATCGGACGTGTTTGAAGTTATGAACAAACAGTAGAAGCACCAGTAACTTGTTGTACGTGCCCAGTTTGATGAATGTCACGTGAAGCAACAACACACCGGTCATAATAGTACCTATGTATTTAAGTATCCGAAAAAAGAAAAATCTCCTGATTAATCTATCCCCATCCCCACCAGTCACCAGTCACCACCATTCCCGTCCCCGTCGAACGATTTCCCAATCACCTGGATCGGTCGCTGCAGAGTAATTAATGGGGGTTGGTACTCGAATGCTGATTTGGATCACTACATGGGCTGGCTACCCGTCTTCTTCCATCCGTTCATTTTGGGTTGGGCTTTTACGGTTGATCCCAGCTGATGACTCTTCATTCTCAGCAACTTCAGTGCCTATTTTGCCCATTTGTGCATCTAAGCTCGTTGCAAATCCCCTTAACGAACTCAGTTTCTCTGTGATCACCGCAGTGACTACAGCAAACTATGGATCTTCTATGCCACTTTTCCTGTGGCAATTCAGTGCCACTTCTATATTTATGCTAAGTGTCCTGTTTATTTAATTTGTCATGTGCTATTTATTTAAATTTCTTCTATGATCAAGTGATAAGTGAGATTGTCATTGAATTTGACACCGAGTAGTGGCATAGAGGATCCAACTGGCAAACTATGGCCTGAAATCGGATGGAGATGAGTAAAATGTGGCATGCAAATTTTAACGTGTCAAAAAATTTGTTACATTTTTTTGAAAAATATTATTTGCACTCGATTTTTTGTTAATTATACTCACGCCATTTATTTAATCATATAGTTTAATAAATAAAAATTATATGATAGAAATGATAGTGAGAGTGCGATGAGCAAAAATGGGAGTGCAGATAACATTTTCTTATATTTTTCATATTGTTATCGTAGTATCTACGTTGCACCGTACAATTATTGATGCCTTGGATGACCACTTTAACTCTCTCTTTTTCGTTCGCTATTTGACTATATTCCGTTTTGTTACTTTTGTAGAAAAAAGAATAAAGAAAGCCGTCTTTTTCTTCTGGAATTACCTGTTCTACAAGCAAAGATGCGACAAAGGAAAGAAAAGATCTCTTTCTTGTTTACCAAAACTTTTTGTACAAATTATTGCAAAAAAAAAAAAAAAAAACCTGAAAGTGATTAATTTGCTCGGGTTTATGTTTACTGGAGGGGAATCATTTACAGCAACTGGGAAGCAAGATTTACTTAACACTATGAACTTTGTGAAGTTAATTAGCTCCAAAATTTTCTTCTGACAACAGAAAATTGACAGATAACCACAAGCATTGGAGGGCGTTGTGGGTGGTAAGGTGGGAGGAATTGTAAGTAAGAGATTCTGGATTAAACACCTTTGACTTATTAATTTTTTTTAATTTAATTTAATTTTATTGATATGGAAAAGAAAATAAAACTAGGAGAGGCCCAAACTTAACCTCCAATACACAAGCTTGTCATTTTACAATCACATTCTTCTTCGATCTCCTGAATCATCAAAATCTTCAGCAATATGCTAGCACGAGGCTAGGTAACCATCTAAACCGTAATTGTTGATAGCACAAACGTGGTCTTGAAATCATTAGCATACAAGTATGATCAGGTACCATAACTTTTAAGCATTTTAAACTGTCGATAACTTTTAATGCATTATTAAGCGAAGTACTAGAACTCTCAAATCTCGAATTATTCCCAGATAATTTAACTTTTCCCAAGGTAAGAAATAATTAATAGTGAGAGCGGACCGGTAGTCCTAAACATCAATTGAAGAAGCGCTAGGTGGAAGCAAGATGACAATAAGTCCAACCCTATGTTAAGAAATTCTTAAATGCCTATAAAGTTATACCAATAGGAGACTTCGTTGCCACAAATATTCTCGAAAAGTCTTGGGCAGCCAAACTTCAAAAAAGTTAACATAGACTTTGTAATATGATACGATTGAAGCCAAAAGAATTTACTCTCAAATTTAAGACTTGAATTCTGGACCTTAGAAAAAAAGAAAAGAAAAGAAGAAACAAGTTTGAAAAACCTATTAGTAATTACTCATGTGTTTGAAAAAACCATGTATAGTTTAGGCGACGTAATTACTCATGTGCTTTTTTATATTGGCCACCGGGGACGTATAAGATAAGCCATACTCATTTCCAGGTGTATCTTACACTCAAACAAGATTCTTGCATTATATATGCTACTATGCTATGTGCATGTATAACACTATAATTGGTCAATCAATACCTGCTGCCAAACTTTTGATCTTTGAAATACCAGCCTATACGCCTTTATTGCGGGTTATAAATGATGATTGCTGTCTTGATTCATTGGAGCACGAAGCAATTTCGCTAAAACATTGTGCTTACATTGTGCTAAAACATTGTGCTTACTGTTACTTGGATACAGGAAATGATGACTGGTAATTCGATCAGCAAAGTGCCTGTAGTGAGTAAGCAATACTGTTCAGGTTCTGAGATAGTTCTTTATGTACGAAGGAGGCCACATGTGGTGAATGGAGGCGGCTTTGTGGTCGTAGATGGCAATCAAAAGATTGTTTTCAGGGTTGATGGTTGTGGGATTCTTGGAAGGAAGGAGGAGCTGGTTGTAAGGGCTGGCGATGGTAGTGAATTGCTGCTCGTAAGGAGAAAGGTACTCATCTCCATCTCTTGCTTGAGCTTTACAGTTTATCTATCAAAAAGCTTTTGTGGTCATATAGAATTGTACCAAGATGAATAGTTTCTGAACTCGAGGACCGTGGAGGATTGAAGCTTTAGCTTCATAACTCTGTGTGGTCACGTCCGACGATCAATCGTCCCAAGTGATTGTGGCTAAAACCACAAATGCTAAGTCCCTTTCCAAGTATTTTACTTTTACTTGCAATGTAGTGTAATTACTGATCTTTTTCCAGGGAGGAGTTATGGAAGCACTAAGCCTTTGCAGAAGATGGAGGGGATATGCACACGACTTTGAAGGATCTCAGAAGCCAATTTTCTGCTTGAGAGAACCCTCCAATTCATGTCTGTGGATGAAAAATCCCATAACAATATCCGTCACATCAAACGAGTATAGAGGTTTCAGGGATTTTGAGATCAGAGGTGACTTTACCAACAGGAATTGCAGCATAGTTGACTCCAGCGGCAGGATCGCAGCACAGGTTCTTCATACTGACTACTTTAATTTTGAGATAAACCTGTTGTATATCATATCTGATTCAACCTAAACGTTACAAATTATAGCGCTCTTTTTTGGGTTCTTGTGTATGAGCAGGTAGGAATGTGTAAGGAGGTGGAGCTAGTAATGGCAAGCAGGGATCTGTATAATGTGGTGGTGAAGCCTGGAATTGATCAGGCCTTTGTTTTCGGAGTCATTGCTATTCTGGACTACATATACGATGGCTCCACCAGATGCTGAAGCCCGAAGCAGATCAAACCAAGAAAAATATGTCTTGCTTCATTTGTCAATGTCATCAGACATGACAAAATAACATTTGCAGTTGCGAAGGAGTCCTACATATAATTGTTTGGTTCTTATTTTATTGCTAATTGGTGTTACTATGTTAAATTTGAATTATTATTCATACAGAAAAACACGTTCTACTTTATCAGTTTTTTGTACTTGAATCTTCTTGCTACGCAACTGCTGGTTGGGCGATTAGATTGACACTTCACACCTTTTAGTAGGTTGCGAATATAACTTTTTTCACCTTCCAGATTCTCTTTCAATTCCCACCATACATTGCTCCTGAATCCAGAGATTATTTTGAGCAAGAACCACCAAAAGTAAATCCTTTCTTCAGTCAAAGATTATGAACCAGAAAAAGCAAAAAGAATCCTCTGACCTTACGCCATTAAGCATTCATGCATGAAAGTATTATTCGGTTCGAACAAATTTTGACCAATGCTATGAGTTTTTTTTTTTTTTTTTAAATCCACGAGAATGAGGGGTGGCGTAACAATCATTTTCTCCTGTACCGTGCCTTGTACGTAAATTATAGTTCTATTTGTTGTTTTTCCCCCTTCCGAAAATTTGGTTTTCTTTCCTTTCAATTAGTAATAGAAATTGGAATCTTGGGATAATGAATAATAATTAGCGAGTGCTCTCAGCTTTAGCAATATTTTCTATTAGTGATATTCAAGCAAACCGGATAAAATACTTACAAAGGTTAAAGAAATTCATCCATGGAATGGTCCAACAAGTGGGGCACAAAAAATGAAAAAAAAAAAAAGCACAACAATACTGGAATTGATATAAATTAGTATAAACAACCTCTCGCCCTTTGTTTTTTGCCTATGTTTGCTTTCGTCGTGAGTAATTTTTGCTACCTTTATTGCTTTCTTCCCCTCTTGTCCTCCCTCTTCATCTCTCCAAATGTGGTTTGGTAATTTCTTATTTTTCCCCCCGTTTTTTTTGGTTTTTTGGTTTTCAGTGTTCTCAAATTGATTGTTGGTGATAAGATTAGGTATTATTGGAGATGAAGAATTAAGAGATATAGGTTTTGGCTTAGAAGAAGGTTGCAAATTGGGATGTTGTAAAAAATAATGACAATTTTGGAATGTATACATTGGTGCTCGATGGGAATTTGGCTTCGAGCAAAGTATCAATTAAATTCCCGAGTGGGGGGTTTGATGGGATCAGAAATTCAGGACTATAGGAATTCCTCGTGGTTGGGAATTTTGGGTTGCCTGAATTGGTGGAATTGCATGGAATTTGAGGTAAAGCTGGTAGTTGATAGTGGCTAGGAAGTGAAGATTGATATGGATCGAGATGGAAGTGAAAAAAGATAGAAATGATAATTACAGTAGAATAAGGTTTAGCAATTACCCTTGCATTCACACACACAGTTCTTGGGGGGAGAAAGATAGTCTAGTGCGGGAGTGTTTGTGGGCGTGAGTGATGCACGTAAATTGCGCAACGGAAGGTCAATTGGGTCTGTTTCAATGGTGAAGATGATGACGAGAGGACAGAGGTTAAACTGAGTTTTAGGGCTTTTTTCCCTTGATAAATTGTGATTTTGTGAGATAGTTTTTATTTTAATCGGTTTTGGTTATAGAGATTAAGTTTCTCTGCCCGGTTAATCGATTAATCAATTTAACATGGTCCGGATTGGGTTGTTTGAGAGTTTGGTTTATCAAGGGACACTTGACAAGATTAGAAGAAGTGTGATAGAATGTGAGACAAGGTGCAGCATAGAAGATCCGTTGCACCTTTTCGACCTCTTCGCTCCACGATTAGTTTGGACTCATAAACTAATTCATCATTCCAAAAATATGAAGTTTAACTTCTTTCCACTTTATCTGTGCACCATATGGTATGGTATTCCTTACGTACCATACAACCAAATTTTACAAACTCATGTATTGAGTTTCCTCCCAAAGAAAAGGTAAAAAAAATACTACTGAACTGAAAACAACTTAACATAGAATATTTGATAATTTGTCTTGCACACCACAAGCAAATAATTTCTTGACATGTTTCGCCTGCCGCACCAGCCGTAGACCATAATCCATAAGTCAAGCAAAGTGATTGGTCTAGCCTGGTGTGAATTGCACAGATCCAACTTCAGGAAGTTCTATAGAGTTGCTAGTGGGAATTCCACATGATTAAAGGCTCGTTACATCTCAAGACCAAGACCATGTCAAACTGTCACTTTTTTTTGGACCTTGGGTATGAATGTGGAAAATTAGAGCCATGGAATTAAAATGGAAGACCCAATCAGCATGCTTTCTCCGGTGTGCACTTGTTCTCTTTGTCTCCTTCATTAGCCTATAAATATACACATTCGACATAATTAATCACACGAGCAACGAGAAGCATAAATTAGAAGTAGGAGTATCATCACTAGATTGAGCAATACAGCCAGCATATCGATCACTTGACAACAACTGACGATGGCATCAATGAGGGAGAGAATAATGGGATTAATCTTGGTGGTACTCGTGCTAGGAAATTGGCGTAGTAGCTGTGGCATAGGAGGCGCCAATGCTCAGTTGAGTCCCAGTGAATGCAACCAAGAAAGAAGGCTTATTAAGAATTCATGCAGGCCGGTTGCTTTTGGTGCACAACCCTCGGCCGGTTGCTGTCAGCTGGTTAGGGCGGCTCACGTCGAATGCGTGTGTCCTTATGTGACTCCCAAATTGGCAGCCTTAGTTGGGGTACAACGTATGATCAAGCTGGTCCGAGGTTGTGGGAGGCCTGTCCCTCCAAACTTCAGATGTGGCAGTAAGCTCTCTCTCTCTATCCATATCATTCCTTACAAAGTTTAATTCTCTCTTCTTGTTGCCTTGTTGCTGCTACGTACTTAATACTATGATTCCTTCTATACGCAGGTATCACCACTCCACCGTGAAAAATGGCCAAATTGATCGCTTTATATTTACGTTAGAAGATGAATGAATGAATAATTAGGAGGGATATGATGCAGTATGCATGCTCCTCCGTGCTTTCGGATTTGTTGTCCCGCAGTACGTATAACAAATCCATGCATGTTCTAATAAAGAAGAGGGATGTTATAAATCTGTACTTCGTATAATTAGGTGTTAATTTATTATGGTGTAGTAGGGATTTAGCCTAATTACACAAAAATGTTGTCAAATACTAATAGTAGGCTTTCAATATGTTTTTGCCTCGATATATTTGATTTTTCACGCTTTTAATTTGTGTTTCTAATTTAGATCCTCCACAGTCTATATGACTAATTAATGCTGGTTCTGGTGCATCATACTTCTTGGTCGTTTCAACATGCACAAAATAAGAAAAGGTTAACACTTGATAGGCTTCTTCAATGGTCCAGAATGATGAATTAATACTGGTATATGAAGCTATGAATCGTTTCAACTAAATACTTAAAAATTAACTGGCAATACATCCATTGTAGTAAAAACTAGAAGGATGCATACGAATTAATGGATCGGGTAATGATCATGGGTATCGGTTGTTGATAATTTCCTGGGTTGAAGCCTGATTGGGAGTCCCATTGCGGGCGGGGTAAGGCATGCCTTCATGAGTAATCGGCTCGTCGGGATTTATTTCACTCCACTGGTAATTTGTTACCATAGGATGGATGATCAACAATACCTCAACCCGAGCAAACTCCGTCCCGGGGCAAACCCGTGAACCTGCTCCGAAAGCTACAAAGGAATATTCCAGTTCCACGCGAATTCTCAAACCGGGACGGATCAAACTTATTTGGATCCTTAAATATATTCTCGTCCATGTGTGACCCAGGATCTGACCAAAGTACCTGTAAAAGTCAACATTTAGGTTTAAACCGCATTATCCAATATCCACAACGTTGAACCTTTCCTCAAGACAATGTTAAGGTCCAGTTTCTTGACAACGGATAGATCGAGTCTACTAAACATTTGTCATTATTAGCAAGCCAAAGAAAATTTCAGCTCTGTTTGAATTAACTGTTTTTTTAGGTGTTTTTTAAACTGTAGCAGTGTATATGAAAAATTTTTACTATAAAATTTTTTTGAATATATTGTATGGATGGAATGCTTTTTGAGTTATTGTGTATTACTGTAACATTATATTTTAAAAACTTATTTTTTAAAAAATAACCAGTCCAAACGGAGCATTTTTAACAACCCCAAGGCAATCATTGAACGCAGAGGTGCGTGGATTGGAGGGGGGTGGGATACAAAATTGGCGTGTTATAATGATAATTTAGAAGGGACAATTGTTAGCATATTAAATTGAAGTGTGTAATACAAGTGGTACATTTTTTTTTATACAACGAAACACCCTTAACCCATTCTTGTAGGTTGAGTAAAAAAAAAAAAAAATTTCCGCAAATGAGAATTCTTGAATTTAGAACTTCTTGATTATAATATCTCCCATCTTATCATCCAACTCAATCCTTTCTCGTTTAAGTAAAAGTTGTGTAGGCTATACCTGCCATCCTTTTGGTATAACAAAGCCACCAAACTCTGTATCCCTCTGGGCAAGTCTGAATGTGCCAAGAACAGGAGGGATCAACCTCAGCAGTTCTTGTGCAACTCTCCATGTGTACTTCATGCTTTGTATTACGCTCCATGTAATTTGTCCTCCATTTTCGTTTATTAGCTTGATAGTTTCAATTTGCTCTGTGACATTTTCAAAAACAACAATCTAGATAAATAGGATAACCTATTACGCCATCTAAGTAAGATCATCCTTAGCTACAGCTTTCTCCAATTTTTGGGTTGTAGCAGAAATTTATTACCTTGAAGCACCTTGTTGAGAATATCAGCATCTCTGGCAAATTGCCTGATGCATAAGGTTATGAGTGTTGCCGTTGTGTCGTGGCTGGCAATCATCAGGGATATGATGTTGTCGAAAATTTCATCATCCGATAAATTTTCACTTAGAAATTTTGAGATTACATCATCTTGAAAGTCCAAATTCCCAGCTTCCATTTTCTGCCTCTTTATTTCAATCAGGTGCGAAAAGTATCTACAAATTCTTGCTCGAGCTTTCAAAGCTTTTGCAAAGCTGGCCCCTGGAATATTGAAGGGAATGGACCATGCTCCAACGAGGACCGTGGTATAATCTTCCAAGAACTGGTCTAGTTCATTACCTCCCGGAAGCCCAAAAAGCTGAGCACAAGTAACCTTGAAAAGCAATTTTCTTCATTAAAGGAACCACGCATATGGAGCCTTTATCACTTAGCTCCTGCAGCGATTGCATCTTTAGTTAATCGAAACCAACAAATTAGAATGTAAAAATGCAAGAAAATAAGCCCCGAAGCCATAGCCAGGGGCAAGTTATATAGAGCTCAGGTCCAAATGCCAGCACCAATGCTTTCGATGTGATCTGACATTCTGACTATAACCCCATTTTCAGGGTTGAACGTACCAGTTAGATGGAGGCATCTGCCTGCCTCCAACGGTTTGAGAATTCTCTATTTTATTGACAGAGTTAATTGTCTTATTTGTATTCTAAAAGTAGCGTCATTCATCCCTCGTAGAGAATTAGAAGTTATAAAATTGCCTTTCAACTGTAAATGTATACGACTGCTCTGAGGTCTTGGCACCAATGATTGAGGTCTTGAATACTGGCCCATACTTGTCTTCACGCTCCTGAACCCATTCATGGACCTTGTCTTTCTTTAGTGCTCTGAGATAGCCGATGGTCTCTCCGATGAGAGGGAAACCAAGTCTCCCTGGAAGGACCTTTTTTCTTGGAATTTGATAGAATGCATATCAAGTAGTAACCTCCAGAAACGGCTAGTCTGGTTGCTAAAACGAGAACCATATACGAGAGTCTTGATCCAATGGGTTCTCTGGGGTTTTCTGGGATTTCCATTTCCTTGAAGAATTGATCGGAAAGATGATGAAAAACATCAAAAGCCAACAACTTATCGTGTATAATGCATGCTAGAGGTGGTTACATCAAAGTTTTACTTTTAAATAAAAGTCAGTCATGGAGGAAGCGGCCGAGTTCACTAATGCCAAGATGACGAAAACAAATACTCCAGCCAGAACCAGAAGGTGTGACTGGTTAACAAGAAACCTGATAATCCACCATATTTTCAGTTTGGTTCATTTTTACATACTCCCAAAGTTAAAATATTCCTCCAATCAGCCAAATATACAATCAAAACTTGATCATATTCAAATATCAAAACCTGGACCAAATCGGCACATAATTGAGTCGCAACTCGCGCGTGATAAAAGTGCAAACAAAAGGCACGAACCCAATCTCTTGCTGCCATTCAGAAAGGGAAGAAAAAAAAAACAAGAGATAGAATCGTCTAAAACAATTTGTCACTAAAGTCTAAAATATCAGTCACCCAGTTGGATTTGGACAAATTCACAAGCTATATGGGCGGCAGAAAAGATGACTAAAGCATCTTCCGATCGTTGCCGGCGAGCCATTCACTAAGAGACAATGCAAAAAATCAACATCCAATCAAGGTTCAGTCTTGATGTATACTTGTTGTCACGAAATAACTAATAATTTAGTCATTATATTTCCGACTGTTTGTAGGCGGCTGTGAGGAGAATGTACATTGCCCAAGCATAGGGAGCATTTACACTAATAACAGTCCACAATCAGGGACATCGCCTAAACTATCACCTATTGGCCTGGTCAAGATTCATGAGTCACCAGGTCAGACCTCATTCTGCTCATCCCCTCATCGATTCATCATTCAGCGCTAAACTGGCTCTGAATGATAGAAAGAGCAAGTAGATGACCATGAGGCCCATTCCTAACAGTTTGGTCGGACGCATATTGTTCCATGGCAACACAGCGAGAGACCAAACAAGTCCTAAGACAACAAAACCCAATGTAAAATACAAGCTAGAATCCCTGGGAACAACGTATGATGAAGGCCTGTCGGACCAGGCTCCAAGGAGCAAAGAGATGCCCAAGCCAGCGAGAGTATTGAACATAGGTCCTGCATAACATCCTGACATGGCAATCTGCACCCCATCACCACCATTCATCGCCATTGCAACATTCGACATTAAATCACCCATCGAATTACCCCATGCCATTACGGTTAATGCAAGCAAAGACGGTTGGATTCCAAATATGACACCGAAAGCTACTAGTAGGGCAACAAGCTCATTCGCAACAATGTAAAACCAGATGATACTCATAAGAAAGCCTCCCAAAACCCATGGAAGGACAAACCTTTGAGGTGGATGATCTGCTTTGGTGTATACAAATGCAAGCACTCCAAGTGTACCGCCAACTACAGCACCAACGAGATACACAGTAGCTTTGGCAAGAAAACTGACATCATCTCGAGTATTCCAAAGGAAGGCCAAGAGCAGAGGTGCCAAAAAGGCACTGGCAACAGCATAACCCTTTGACCATCTCTCCTCATCAACTATGGGAATTGTTGACCGTCTTGGGATTGTCAAGGGTAATTCCAGCCACGAGCAAAGTTTAGAACAGGAGAAAGATGATTGATCACTAACCGTGTCCTCTTCATTCCAACCCCATAAGAATTTTGAACTATCTGTACCACTAACCTTTATTACTTCATTTGAATAAATGGCTACATTTGAAGCCCACATCCAATGGGGCAGCTTATCTTGAAGACTAGTCGATGCTTCGGCAGAATCTGACTGAAGGAGAGGAGTCTGTACAGACTCACTTTCTAGAACTTCATTAGCTAGCCTATTTCCGCTAACAGGTAACAATGAATCCACTGAATTCGGCTTGCAGCTCCACGGATGCTTCTTAATTACCTCACTTGCAGCAACAAAAAGAGCATAAACAACGTAGATTGAGACAAATCCAATTGCCCCTCCTACAGTGACATCACCAACGATCAGAATAACGAGTAAAGCACCAAGGGCAACAAGAAAGAAACACACGTCCCGTATAAAACATTTCTTATCAATCCTCACGTTTCGCTCTGAAACGCATAAGGAGACAGTTCCTACAACAACACAGACCACAAAAACAGCCCCGCCAAGCACACTATTCAATCCCACCTCGCCAGAATCACGGCCTACAAAAGCAGCAATACTAGAAAATACATCAGGAGCCCCATTACCCAATGGAAGCAGAGTCACCCCTGCAACAGTGGGCGGCAACTTCAACAAGTTTGAAAGCTTTTCAAGACTACAACAGAAGTAATCTGCGGCAGTATTTCCCAATAAATAGAACAAAACTACCAACCAAATTCCCAAAACGACGGACCCCAAAGCGCTAAACTTCTGACAGACACAGTAAAAGAACAGGATATAATTGAAAAATCCCCCTGAATTGCATTGTGGGTTGGCTCTCAAGTATTCGCATTTGGTCCCGTAACCGGTGTGGTTATACAATCCTGAGCATATAAGAGAAGGACTCTTGTTTGTAGTAAGAACGCCGTTCTCAACACTATTTTCTTGAGTTTTCCGTCGGATGACCTTAATCCCACTAGCCTTATCTTCAAAATCACGACTTTTGGAAATCCAAATATGGGAAAGTATGGGACTAGACTTATCAGAGAATGGACTTTGAAGAATTTCTCGATGATGGGCTAATAAGAAAAGCAAGACCAAGAAACTCATCACATTGAAACTTCCACGAAATTTCGTGGGTTTACAAAAACTAAAACACGTCAAAATGTTCATATTCTTCAACTCTGATCCACCACCCAAAAAAAAAAGATCACAAAAAGACAAAAGAAAAGGGTTAAAACTCAACAATTGAATATTTACAAGCATACAAGTCAAGCGTCGCTGTAATGCAATCAAACAGTATAGAAATCTACAACTCACAAATTGAGGGATTGAGCTGAACAATTCAACTGTACCCAAAAAAAAAATACTATTAAATGAAGAGTTTGTACCTGGGAGAGGTGAAGGTGAAGAAGTGGAAGTATCTGGGTAGTTTTTTTTTTTTTTTTGCCTTTTTCTTGGATGAAATGGGAATGGAGATGAAGAAATTGCAGATTTTCGCTATTATTAATTATATATTGACTGAACGAATGCATGCGTGGATTGATCTGAATATGATTAGTTAATATGGGAAAGAAGATGAGGGGCGAGTGGGGGCAGCGCGTAGAGACGCGGGAGACTCGGTGTTGGTGGTAGTGGCTGTCTGGCTGACGCGTCGGCAAAAGGACGGCAAATTTGGAGGGCACTGGTCTTTGGTTGCTTTCTGGGGACCTCCGTGTCACTGGTCAGCCGTCACACCTAGAGATTGAGATGAGTTTTCAGTTCACACTTCACACTTCACACTTCACACTTCACACTTGACTTGGAGGAAGCTGCTGCCCAATCCTGGGCGAATATTGTCGATGAAATAATTGGACGCTGACAGTGAAAGTGAACTACTTTTCTTTCGAAATTGTTTTGTTGTTTAGCGTATTTCTTATCCTTCTAATTTGCTTGACTTGCTAATCTACTGCCGCTCCATATTTGGTTAGACTTCCTTTTTTCTCGTTTGTTTTTTACCCTTCTGATTTGGTTGACGCATTAATCGACCGACTTTCAACATACCTACAGACTACTACTTCAGGTGTGAGTGTGACGTGAAAAATTTGAGCGAGTAAAACTGTAAAGCTTTTCGACGGAAAAGAGGAATAGTCAAATCAGAATTACTTCTTGAGTAATGCGCTCGTCAGTTTAGTTCCGCAAGGTAAGAAGTTTAAGATGTAAAATGATTTTCATGCATTTACGTTTTCCCATTTGTAAGATTAGGACGAATTATATGTATCATGCACATCCTGACAATCTTTTTTAACTCCCTTTTGCTTCTCTAACTTAAACATCTTTTTTTTCTTTTTTTTTTCTCTCCTAAATTCTTTCAACTAAACAATTCTTTTAGCTGCCTTTTTGTCAATTCTTAATCTCTAAGATATGCTATCAATTCGTAATCGTGAAGATATGTCTTCTCTTTTTTCTTCTTCTTTTTTGTTTTTCTAAAGTCCACAAACTAGGCATAATTCAATTCGTAATCGCGAAGATATGCCTTCTTTTTCATCCCCCCCGCCGTAACTCCCAAAGTAGACATGCCTCGAATTCTTAAGAGCCAATATATGCTATCAATAATTCCAAGTAAACCAAACAAAATTTTATTAATTTGAGATAGATTAAGAATTAGGGCATGATTTTGTTCAAGATTATCTATGCTCCACATCTTACCTTTGGTAGTTTGGTTAAATCCGCAACGGTCAATTCAATGTGTACGAAAATGTGATTGAATTTTTACTCTCAACATTTTCATCTAAACAAAAATCATTTGCTCCTTTTGCACCGTACTTGCTGAATTTTTCGTTGTTGTTTTAGATGGATTACAAATTCAATCTCTCTAACAATTCAAGCTACTTAGAGGGATTTCAAATCCTTTGTTAAATCCCTTAATCCAAAGGCAGCGTAAATTTGTTCTTGGGTAGGCCATACCTTTAAGCTTTTTAATTATCCAAAAAAATACTCTATCCGTCTCACTTTGATAGTTCTGATTTTTTTTCCACACAGTTTAAGAAAAAGTAATTAACTTTGTTAGAACAATAAATTTAGGTAGCTATTTTCCTAAAATACCCTCACATTAATTAGAGTATAACTTTATGGGAACTTGAATTGATGGTAAAAAAAGAATCAACTTTCATTAAATGGGGTAAGTTTGTAGTAACAACAACTTATATTGAATAAGGGTATTTTAGAAAAATTAAAATACAACTACATTCTTCAATTGGAAAGTGGACTACAATTTGGGACAGACGAAAAAGGAAAACAAGACTATCAAAGTGGGACGGAGGGAGTATTAAATTTAGATGAAAAGAAAAAAAAGCACTATAACATAAAAAGAAAACTAGTGATTTATGAGAATCTAAAATAATGTGAAATACTCAAAACAAGAACTCCTCGAGAATCTAACAACAGCCAAAAGTTTGTCTTCATAAGTACTATACGGTTTTAGAGAGTAGGGCAAAGGAGTAGCATTAATGGGAGGGCAATAAGCATAACATCCTCCATCTTTACTCTTATTTTGTGAAGGAAATATTCGTTGACACCTTTCCTCGCACACCAAATCTTTTAGTTGTGGTTTAAAAGTAAGATGACTTATAGGTACTTCATCTTCATACCTAAGTACTTGTTGATAATAAGTTTATTTACATTCAAAAATTATTCCTCAAAGTTCAAGTAGAAGAACTAATTTTTTTTTTTTTAAATAACGTTCAAATAGAAGAAAATGAGTTCTTTAAAGTTGTTCTTTTCGACTGACTTTTAACTTCAACTTTATTATTTAAAAAAAAACTAAATTTTAATTTCCTAAATGACCAGCAACATGGAGTTAAATACAAAAAGAATTAAGGAGAAGCAGGAAATATAATTGGAAGGTGAGGCGGGTATATTCAAGATCAAATTGAGCGACGACGGAGATCATTCGTGCCGGAAAAGGGAAAGGAAACGGGCTTGGGCTTGGGCTTGGGCATTTGCTTCTTTATTATTTATTTTTACTTTTTTGGGAGAGCAAAGCATAATAGTTGGGCTATGGGATCAACGACGTGGTAAAACACATTTGTCCTACATTACTCGGACAAAGGGCACGTCTTTTGTTCGAAGTTCGAAGAAATTTATGAAAGGCACAAAAGGACAAATTGGCAATAATAATTATGTCTTAAACCGACGAGAATTGTGGTACCATTTCCGTCGCCTGTCATTTTACATAGCGAATCTTATGCGTTAAGGAAACTTTTTTTTTTTTTTTTGTCAAAAGCGTTAAGGAAACTAGCTAAGGATGCTAATTACACAAATCGGGATACCCCTACTAAGACTAACTAATGGGTTCCAAACTAAAAGTCAATTCGTGAAATCACGAGTACTAAGTTCATCACGGTTTTATTAATGGTTTTTGGTTTTCGTTTTCCAAATAGAGGATCAGTCCAAACTTTCTGTGCACATAAAAAGCTCTAAGCTCATAATCAGTTCAAATTTTTACTTTTTTTTATGTGAATATATTTTTTAATTATCTTTTTATTTTACATATATCAAATTATTATTATACCTTTTTGTTTTTTACAAAAACTTCAACAAATAATAACTCAATCTTGTATTCATGTTGTAAATTTTCTCCATTTATACTTTTGTTTTACTTTTTAGCAAGAGTTTATAAATAGACCTTTATTTCATAACTACGGGGCCTCATCTTTACTGAAAATGTTCTTTGAAAAAAAAGGAAAAGATAGGATAACGCCCTTCATCCGGCTTGTGTATAAGCCAAAGGAAATTTTGTTATTTACTACTTAAAGTCAATTAAATAAAGGATATTTCTTTATCAGATAGGTTGAAAAAAAAATAGACAATACTAAACACCTAAACGCAGGGCAATCATTTTGTTTTAGCAAATGTTTTGATAGTTGAGAGTTGAAAAGGAGATGAACTACCATAAAAAAAATAAAAGCGTTGATTTACTCCTACAGAGTTATTTTGTGCATTAATAATTCCGTTATACTTACCAATACAACAAAATCATAGATTCTCAAAAATCGTTCAACAGTATGTCACGATAAAAAAGTTCACAAGCCTGAAACAAAAAAATGGGAAATAAAAAATAATTCCTCATATAACAAATTTATTTTCGTGGTGATTATTTGATAAAACCTTTCTAAGCTACAATATGTGTTTGGATTAGAAAGATTTTAAATAAAAAAATTTACTTCATAAATTTCAACCATCTTTTTATCTCACGTACATCACGTCATAAAAAGTACTACAATAATTATTTCAAAAAAGTTAGCTATACCTAAATAATTACTACAATAATTATATATATGTTAGCTATACCACAGGCTCCCAAAAAATATCCTCTCAGTCCGTCCCCACAATAATGGAATCGACGAGGAATGGGCCGTACGATTTGGGCCCTCAAATTAAATGCCCGAAAGCGATAGTTATTGATTAATACGACGGAGAAAGGTCTGTGTGTCTCATTAGAGAACCTACGATCTATAATTGAAAAGTTATTGTACTGCTCTACTAGTCTACTGTCTACGGTCCTTCCATCACAGGCTCTACTGTCAAAGGAAAAAAAAATGTGCGCCTTTTATGAAGTGCAATTAAATATAGTCCTTAAGTAGCTAAGATAAGCCACCAAAAAAATGTTAAATTTGCTGCTTAAATACTTAACGTTTGTTTAATGAAGGGCTGAAAGAAGAATCAAATTACTCGAATTAAGGGCTTGTTTTCAAACGAATCTAATTTTATAAAAAGCTTATTTTTTAAAAACTGATTCTTGAAAATTGGATTTTTCAAAATAACTCATGTGTTCTCATTTATTGTTAAAAAACTATTTTAATAAATGCATATGCATTCTCAAAAAAAAAAGTTAAAAAATAATTTTGACAAAAAAAATGATCAAGATATACTTATATGCTACATAAATGAATTCTTGTCCTAATTAAATAATTTTTGATGGAATTCATTATTTTTCTTGTGAATATTAAATGTTGGATGAGAAAAAAAGAGGCACAGATGAATCTAGAATTGGGATCAGAATAGGATAAAAATAGGGTGACCATAAATTTTTTTTCCTAATCTTTAGGTAGTTTAGTAATTATGTTGAAATTTAAAGGTCATTTTTGTTTGCATAAAAAAGTAAGTCAGAAAAAAATCTAAAATTAGGTTTTCAAAAGTACCCAAAAGTACCTCAAGACCTATTTCTAATTTTTAGTTTTTTTTTGCCCAAAAAAAATTTTAAATCAAGCTTTCAAAATCAGTCAAAAATACAACAAAATAGTTTTTTTGAAAATTAAAAACTAAAATTAGGTTTTGAGAATAAGGCCTAAGTTTGATTCACTTAAGTTTAAGTTTGCCAACTAATCAAGCTAAGTATAAATAGTTATATATGTGGCAAAAAAGTCCCAAAACCCTCCAATTTTTAATTAGGTGAATTTTTGACCCTCCAACAATTAATAGTAAATTTTTGACCTCCGATCTATCAAAAGACAAATTATTGATCCTTCTGCCAAGTTCAGCAGTAATGAGTGAAGGAAACCATTATTACGTGTGACGCATGACAACATATGAAGGGCATTGTAGTCCACCCAGAAAGCTGGAAACCAACACGTCGCTTTGCAGATGAATCAGATTCATGAATATTAATCAGCAAGGACAGATGAGAGATTGAGCCAAATGAAAGCTGCTCCAATCTCTCACCAAACCCATTTAAGTTGGCTTTTGCCGAAACAGCAAGTCGTGAGGGTTCAGGAAGCTTTTCAAGATGTTAGAGATTGATGGATGATGACTCCATGAAAGGAGAATCAATACCCCAGATTGATATACAAAGCAATCATGAGTACCAGCAGCAGTGAAATAGACTTCAATTTTTATGAAGAACCAAGGTCTTGCTTTCACCATATCATTGTCAGTTCCATTAGACATACGACAACTATTAGGTGAGAAACCAGATCAAGGTTTTTGGTTCCTCTTTTTCTTCAATAATCCCCTTGAATGATTTCTCAGTAATGGGTTCACCGATGGTTGGCACTGGGACTTTTTTCCCTAATAATTATAGTGAAGATGAGAAACCAAAAAAAAATGAAGATATTTGAATAGGGAGAAAATGGGGGGAGAGGTGTTAGTACTAAATCGTATCAGTAACAATTACAGATCCAAAGTAACAATTAGTTACAGATCTAAAACTGCCTCATCTTTCCATGTGTGGATGATGTCTAAGAAACAGAGGTTTAAAATTTCCCAAAAAAATAAAAAGAAAATAAAGAAAAGTCAACTGGTAATTAAGGAAGGATTGTGCTGGAACGGGGCTAGAGGTGGGATCTCCGGTGGCAGCGGCAAGAACACATCTGTTGAGATTGGTGACGACAACAACAAAGATCTACCGAGTGGGCAAGTAACTTGACTGGAATCGACCGCTTATCCAGGCAATCTCTGTGGAAGACATGAGTGGACCTGGAAAGCTACCTCACCTTGAGCTTCAAATCTGTGTGGTCTAGGCAAATGGTGCACATCTTCTGTGGAAGAATATCATCCTCTTAGTTCGACGATGGTGGTGATGATTCTGCTTCTTCTTCTTGTTGAAATTATTGGCAGAATCTCGTGGGCAGACAAGAATGCCCCTGTTAATTCCTCGTGTGCATCGTATGTGCTGTTGCTTTCTGTCATTCTCAACTGCCGGAATTGACGGAAGGACCAATATTTTGCACTTTTGATAAACCGATGAACAAAAGTTTACTTCTAACTGTTGGAGGGCTAAAAATTCACCTGGATAAAAGTTTAAGGACCATCGGGGACTTTTTCCCCTATATGTGCCCAGCAAAGTTTAAGTTCAACTTGAGTTTGACTAAGTTAACATAACTCTCCCTCAGCATACCTCTAAAAGGAAAATTTTCAAGTTGTTCAGTTAGATAACTAAACATTCTAAGATTAAACAATTTCAAACTTGATAATATAAAACAAACGAACTTGAGTACTAAGATATTCAGTTTGATTAGACTTATTTACACCCTCAATTATTGCTTGTAATAGTTGTGGCAAATTGAAGGTGGTAAATTGGCAATTCTTATTTTTTGTTCTCATGAGAATTTGAGTTTCAATTTTCACTCTTGAGGTGAGTGGTTTGTAAGATTAAGATAAACATACGTGCGAAGGCAATTGTAAGAGGGAGAACCGGATTCACATCTCCTCATATTTAATCGACGCCATCTTTGTGCATAAAACTTTTTTATACCACCTAATTGAAAAGCATATGAATTTGGAATGTAGGGGTGTCAATATCATTCCTCCACATTATAGACATTGAATGTAAGGATACCAAATTATCTCTCTCGTGTTACTCCCATCTCCCACAGGAAGTCCTACTGCAATAATGCTGATGCATGTATTTAGAAAAATCAAGAGATGTCGTTGTAAAGCTTTGATTTTGTTGGCCAGTACTGGCAGGCATGAATCACGAAATATCGGGTTAGGTAAACTCCTTCGAAACAATAATGCGATCAAACTAAGTAAGAATACCTAATTATTTAGCTATAGACTTAATTTTTTTTTTTGTTTGCGTCAAAGGTCAACTTCTATATATATATATATATTTAGCTGTAGACATTTTCAAACAGAAAATTTTATAGCTGTGTCCGACATATATATAACCAACAAACTTTAGTTTTAGGAAATTTTTAAATTGCAAGATAAATGAAACAAAATCAACATCTAGTGACATATGTATAAACTATATATGACTGAACAAAACTTCTGAATTTGCAAGACTTGAACTTACAACTTTTTTTTTTGTTTTTCTGTTCTTTCCTCAAAATCACCCTGTTATGTATTACTTGTCCTGTATCAAGGACAATGAAGCCCTCATTGCTAATTTGCACATGGCTCAACCTTTTCTAACTAAAACATGATGGATTTTCTATTGCAGCTCGCTAAATTTTTTTTGGGGGAAAATGTTCAAAGTTTTATTACTTTGGCTGGTTGAAGGCAGCGGACAATCTTTTATTTGGAGATTTTCTATGGATTTTCAAATTGATCTAGCGTACCACAGCTAATTGGTTCGAACATCACGAATCAAGGTGGATTCCTGGAATTGTAGCTTTGCAATAGCCAAGCGGCCTCAATTGCAAGAAGTTGCTGTCAAACCTTTAAAACACAAGAAAAGAAAAAAAAAAAAAAGGGAAGTTGCTGTCGAATAGGGAGATACTAATTATCTTGGGACGACAAACTCAATTTTCCATGTGCATAAAATAAATTTCATCTTGTATCTTTTCCTTTCTTTGGATTGTTAGAAGTTTTTAAAGAAGGGTGGAAATAGATTATAATATGGCCAGGACAAGTTGCAGGTCTCACCAGTGCTTCTTGTGATTCTTATATATTGCCTAATGATAAAGAAATTATAGGTTTCTAGGTGTTCAAGCCTTACCATCTGAGTTGGCGCAAGTAAGCACTGAGTCGGTTTGCTGATGCCTGCTGCTGCATGTCAAATCATATTGTTTGTGTGTGTGTGTTCTATTCCGTCGCGAAAAAAAAGAAAAAAGTAAGCACTGAGCCTTTAATTCATCCAAGAATGGTCACTAAGATGAGATAAGCAAAAACAACCATCCCAGCTTTGATATGAGATATCTTCTATTATTCACTGGATTCAATTCATGCAGGGCGTGCCTAAGGATAAGATCTTCAACATCACTGGTTTGAAATGACAGTATACTAAATGCCTCTCTACCTCTAAGCTAAGTTGGTTGTTAGATGCTTAAAAACTTTGTCAGGAAAGAACCCCAAAAGTCAAATTTGTCAGGGCTCATCCTATCATTTCTCAAGCTCAAAGGAAAGGGGGAACCTCTTAACTGGTTAACTCTCTGCTATCACAAGGTTATCTATTTTACAGAACCAAAATACCAGATGGACAGAGAAAGCACACCACTGTTTTTTCTCCACATTTGAATTCTTAAATCATCTCTTTTTCACATTTTCCTCTCATACAACCTTTTTTTTCTCACAGCTCTGCAGGACTTGTATGTTAAAAATTTGGATAAAGCAAAACATATATTTTGACCTTTGATTACTTTTAGATTTAGCATCAAAAGAAGTATGAGAAAAACCTTCAATGCAAAGAAGCAGACTGCTTTTTAATATGTAAAATCAGCGACTAAGTGCTATGACCTTTCTTATCCTGGAATATTGACATAGCGTATAACGGATGCAGTGATGCACACTGTTAAGGGATCAAGAAACAAACTAGGAGTGCTACTATCTTGCTGTAAAGCTAAATAATTTGATCTTATGCTCCGCATATGAAGCTTGTCTGGTTAACCAAAAAGATCATCTATTACCAGCGTCAAAAATCCGCTTGAATTGGAAGTTTGCATATTTCCATCATGAAGGAAGAGAAGAGAAACAGCTCGCTGAACGAACAAGTGATGATTGACTGACTTCCCGAACGGGGCAGCTTGAAGAGGATCTCAAACTTCTGGGAGTATCCAAACTTTTCCTTAGAAGCTTTCCCATGGCGAACATGGGATGCTCAGAACTCGCAGGAGGACTGGTAGACTGGAAGTTTCTGCAGAAGCTGATGTGCCTATTCAAAGCTTCTTCGGTACTTATCAGTCTTTCTGATTTCAAGACTTCAACTTTCACTGCTTCAATGCAAAGACCACAAAGCCACATTCCACAATACCTTTGGCGGATTCGAGATATGTAGGCTACAGTACACTCCTCTGTGAATCCACAGGACTCACAGTTGATGAACTCAACCTCTTCTTCAGCACTCGAAGATATTTCCATTAATCTGAATCTGCCAAGAAACAAGAAAACACGCGTACCCTTTTAACTCTCAGAAGGCCCTGAAGTCAATGAAACGTGAAGCAATCCTTGGACGTGCTACTCATAAGTTTGGAACTTTCCAGTGGCTTTTATGTCTACTTGGGATCAAATGATTTAGCCACAGGTTTGAGTATACATTGTGCAGGTAATTGTCTGCCTCACCGCGTATGAATACGTACACACTCGCACCGTGAGATAAAGACTAAAAAAAGAAATGCAAACGTGATGGTTTTATCATTTATATGGCTAATGAAACTCCTCGACAAGGCAACACGTTATCATCACTCATCAGCAATCATGTCATGTCATGTGTTAACATGACATTTTGTTTTCATTCTTGGTCGTCCATTGCCCACGCTTTTATCCAAGTCAATCTCCAGTTGTACATCATTAAATTTTTCTGCTTCCCCTCTGTTACGTTTTCACCGTACCAAATCATGTAGTTTAATAAACTAATGGTACATTTATGGAAAGTGCTAGGACTTCATATCTTCTTTTGACATGGGTGGGAATAGCTCTTCTCTGCATCATCCAAAAATAACTACGTGTGCTTGGACGGTAGATTATGCGTGTGTGCGTCGATGATACAAGTAAATAAAATTTGATAAATAATTCACATTTTCAACAAACAGAAAAACGGGTTTCCCTTAGATTTAGCGTCCAAAAAATCCAATTTTTGTTGATTTTGAGCTGATTAATTAGTACGAGATGCTCCCCATGAATTATCCTTTTTCTTGGGTTACGATTTTAGGAGGAAGACCTATAAGTTCTCAGTCGACAAAAAGAAATAATAACACAATAAATTGTTGAAATTATGGAACCATGAAGGAATAGCTACCGGTCATCTAACGAGTACAAAAGCAAGAAGGGATGCCGAAGCTCCTTTATATATGGGACTATCCAAGAAATTTGAAATTTCCTGTTTGATCAACTTTGCCTTAAAAACCAAACCTAATGCAGACCCACATTTTGATGCAACTACTAGGAATATGCAGATGATTTTAGAATGTGAGGTCATTGTGGCACTTCAAATTCTAGAGAAACGATTGGACCATGCCTTGTGATGCATCTTGATGTGAAGATAAGTGAAATTGGACATTTTTTTATTTGTGTGGCTTGTACATCTGAATTTCTTTGTACCACAATATTCACGAAGCTTAGGATGCCTTTGTACCACACGTAACTAGGATGGCAAGGTTCTGATAAAACATCTGTCCATCAGCAGAAGAGAACGATTAGATCACATCAAATTGAGCTTTCATGCACCTGTGTTGTTTCTAACAACTGATACGAATCCTTCAAAATTGTTGCACCGCTACCTTCAAAAATGGAACAAAGAAAAAGGATAATTCACTGGGATAACTGGCTTTAGAACATATTAAGTAAAATCGTTCAAAATATTCTTCCCATATTCGTTAAATATTTTTTTCCGTCTTTCACTTTTGAAATTGTAAATTTACGTCTCTTACAAAATCAACACATGATTATTTTTTTAGAAGCATAAATGCTAGATTTCATTTGTAGTTAAACAAATGATTTGATTCAGGTTTATTTTTGCCTCTAAAAAAAGTAGGCTTTGATCTAAAGTATATTAATTTTTCTCCTAAAAAAAGTGGGATATGAACTAATCTAGATTCATTTTTGCCAAAAAAAAAAAAAAGATATGATCTTTTGTATATAAAATATAATTGTACTTGGGTCATGTGATTATCTTAAACTAAAAAATGGTTGAACAGTTAGGTAACACTAAATTTTATTAATTTAAATTTATAAGAGGAATAAAATTAATATCCCAAAAGTAAGAAATGAAAATTTTTATTTAATAAAATATGATGGACGTTTTAATCGATATTTTTGACATCGTATCAGCAGACGCTCAACAAGACAACGGCGCTAAAAGCCTAAAACAGACCAATTCTAGCATTTATTCAATCATCACTCTTTGACCCTTCTGGGAAAGATTTTGCAGAGCGAAACTTTCATTCAGTTATGGATTTTATCAGTGGCTTCACCACAATTTCAAGCTTCCTCATAGCTTGTATACTAGCTATAGGACTCCAACTTTTCTTCTTCTCACCAATCTCACCCGACATACTAGAATTTCCTGCAATTTCTTCAAGTCTTGTTCCATCTAACAGCAAATTACAGGTAGAATCCTTCATCTCATCTGTTTATATAATATATATATATATATATATTTCCCACTAGGCTAGTGAAAATTATGCTTACAACATTCTCTTCCCCTCCCCCCTTCCTCCCGGGGCCAAAAAAAAAAAAAAAAATTGTAACTGGCAGGATGCAGAGAAACTTGGAGGAGGACTTCTGGTGAAACCAGAAGATGTTACCATAGACGAAATGGGAGTTCTGTACACAGCCACAAGAGATGGTTGGGTAAAAAGATTGCACAAAAATGGATCCTGGGAAAATTGGCAGTGGATTAACAGCGACCAATTACTAGGAATCACAACAGCAGCAGCTGGCGGAATCATTGTATGCGACTGTGAGAAGGTACAACGCTCATCAGTGCATTTGAAACTGGAAACTTTGCCCCTCTACAACTACATGGATAACTGCATCACATTCTTTTTATGCTCAGGGCCTGCTGTGGTTTACGGAAGATGGAGTAACAAATCTTGCGTCCCATGTTAATGGTGTCAAAATAAGGTATGATTACAGGCCATTACTTGTAAGTCCAGAATTTCCTCTTACAACTAAAATATAAGCTCCGTCGTCTTGAACAAAATTAAGTGATCATGGGACTTGTACAGATGTAAATCCGTTTGTCTTATACCACTTTGCAAGTAGTTACGCATTCTTTCCATCACCTGTACCTTCTGATACTTATGACTAACTGCTAAATGTTATATGTGGTAAAACCATGAGAAGAACAGTTTCACCAATACTAACAAAAGTTGTTGTGTATTCTATTAATCTGCCATCTTCTTGGTTTTCTTTCTTTTCTTTGGATTTTCTCTTTCTTTCTTGCCGACAATTATATTGGAACATGGTGGATCAGGTTTGCAGATGATGTGATCGAAGCATCAGATGGAAGTGTATACTTCAGTGTGGCAAGCACTAAATTTGGGTTCCACGATTGGTACCTTGACTTGCTGGAGGCAAAACCTCATGGCCAACTTCTGAGATACGACCCTGCATTGAATGAAACATCAGTTTTGCTAGGTGACCTATACTTTGCAAACGGTGTTGCGCTCTCCCCCAACCAAGATTATCTGATCGTCTGTGAAACATGGAAGTAAGTGTTTTTTGTTCAATGTCCCATTCCTCCCCCGCCCCCCACCAAAAAACCCACCTGGGAGGTGGGGTGTGGACTTAGAACATCATCGACTTGAATGCAAGAATGAAAATCAAGTTTAGTTTTAATATACTAGCCATTTTGCTGTTTAAAAAAAAAAAACTTGCCATTTTGCTAATTGCCCGGTGGCAGAATTCTTGCAGCAGAGTGCAGGCTTGCAAGAGGTTGGAGCTCGTCTTGGCATTCCCTCCCCCTTGCCAACTATTGAATAAAAAAGAAAAATTTGAACAAGATTAAGAGGAAATAAATTGTGATCAGTCCTATGCCCTTTAAACCTGTACATGCGTTTGATGGATTTAGTAAGAAAGAAATGACTGTTGAGAGTATATTCAAGTCTTGATAACAACCAAAACACTCTGACTAAGCGACATGTTTCAGCCAGACAATCACTAAATGGCTGGTAGAATTAATAAAGTGTCTTGAGAATTATTTGGAGCACGAACTCTGCAAGTGATCATGATTAGACTAAACCAATTCAATTCAAATTACAATTACTATGATTTTTTGGCTAAACAATGTGATAACACGTCACAAGCATCAGATAACGTCCCTGTTTATTTGTCTTCTGTACCAGATTTAGGTGCCTCAAGTACTGGCTGACTGAGGAAAAGAGAGGAGTAAAAGAGGTTTTCATTGACAATCTTCCCGGAGGACCAGACAACATTAATCTGGCTCCAGATGGCACGTTCTGGATTGCACTTCTTGAGGTATCTAACACAACTAATCAATTAAACACCTCTACTCACTTATCAACCCAAAAAAATTTTTTTTTTTTTTTGCTTGTTCTTGGCTGGACATAATAATTGTTAATGGTGAAGCTCATCTGTTTTCGGCTTTCTACCATTCATTAAAGATTTATATCCGCTGCAGCTAGTGCCGAGCAGGCTGCAATATCTGCACAGTTCCAAACTGTTAAAAAAGTTGCTAGCGACTCTTCCAAGGTCGATGATCCAAGTCCATGGCATACACGAGAAAGCAATGGTAGCTAATGTGGGTAGTGATGGCAAGATAATCAAGATTTTAGACGACCCGACTGGAAAGATTATGTCTTTTGTGACATCTGCACTTGAATTTGAGGGTCATCTATACTTGGGAAGTCTAAATTCCGACTTCATAGGAAAATTGCCTCTATGAATATGGCATATACATACCCAAGGTAATTACTGTCGTGTACTTGTAATAGAGAGTAAGCAGTTCTTCTGTGTATGGTACTTCATCCAGGAGCGTGAAATGGTTCAATTTTTATGGTTTAAGAGGACAAATTCATGGCATCAACTTCACTATTGCGATTTGTGATGCTTCAACTATCAAAGTAGATGCATAAAAATCCTTCCACTCTCCCTCCAAACCTCCAGAGGTAAGACAGGGCATAAACGTTGATTAATCTCACAACACAATTGAAAATATTTCAGGTATTCGATAGGTCACTGTCAATGATGGGGTGGTAGTTAAGAAGAGCTCATAAATATGCTCATCAAAACAATCTAAAGATTGCAATTGGACACCCTTTTCTCAGATCACCAACTTGCAATTGCCGATCTCCGTTGTTGCTGCAGTTGTAACATGTTAGCAAGCTATACTTCTAGAAAAGGAAGCTTTTGCAGATTTATATTATAACGTGCCACTTTCAAATTTCTTCGCCATATTTTTAAGCCTCTCTAATCTCAGAACTTCAGTCTTCATTGCTTCAATGCTTTGACTGCAATGTAAACGATATCAATACCTTCTGCATATCGGAGATTTTTAAACAGACGGAAGTCCAGATTTGATAAGTTCCAACTACTTCTCTACGTCCATCCCCAAATTTTCCATCAATATCACATCTACACTAAAAAAATCTTGAAATTGTATGACACTAGCAATCGTCATTTTTAGGGGTCCTTTGGAATTATGATGCTTATTAAAATTTAAAAAAGCACTTCACCTACTAGAGTTTTCAACTAAAGCACTTATTGAGTGCTAATAAGTGCTTATGTGTGTTTGTTTCGGTAAGTGCTTCTGTGTTATGTGTGATTTTAAATTTTTGAAATGTAGTTACCTCATTGTTGAGTTTATAATATACGATAAAATGATTGAATTATATATATATATATATATATTTAAAAAAATAAAGGACAGTCTAAAATCATAAAATTTTAACTTTTACAAGAAGTGCTCTTAACGCCAAAAACTCTGCTCCTAAAATTATGGGATGATGGTCACCAAACGGATATGGGGCAGGGACGATAATCAGAAGGACCGTCTCTGGACAGTTCACGGTCAAGATTTGACCAAAAAAATTGTACGGTTCAGATTTTATCTTGTATTTCGATTTTAAAAACATGTGTGGGACTCATAAAATTTTGTTTAAAAGTTACACATTGTTGAGAGTAAGTTACACCATGTGCAAACAAAATTACGCCGTGTGCAAAATGTACATAATTGCCAAAACCGTTCCTGCCCGTGGTCCGTCACGAAACACCTTAAAATTACTTTTATCATTTAAAAGTGTTTTTTTTTTTAACAAAAGCAGAGCACCCCCCAAACTGACTTTTAGTTTCTGCCTAAATGCCTTTGTTTATGAATACCTGTGGGAAGAAAGGCAAATGATATTCCGGTTAGCAAACGGAGATTACAATTCGGCTAGTACAGATGTGGGAAGAAACAACACAATGCAGAATAAAATTCAATTTTTGATGCAGTTCCTTTTGACGAAAGTGAATTAAAGGACAAATTAGCCTCTCTTAAGAAAGTGAGGCAAAGGATAAATTAGCCTCATGCCCGTAAATACCCTACGCTTCCGGGTTTCAAACGCGGTCCAGGTCCAATAAAAACCTCCCCAATCTCATTAACTAGACTTCGAAACACTTTTTAAGTTCTCCATCCATCCTCATGGACATCTTTAAAGAGTAGAAAAATCTACACAAAGTTTAATTAATTCATAAAGAGTAAAGATAATCGTGTGAAGAAGAAAACAACAAAATGCTGATTAAGGCTCTGTTAAAAGAAAATTGCTAGATTAGAAAATTACACACAATTGTAGAGAATTAACCCCAATAAACTTGCCATTGCCTAGCTTACAAAGCTGTTTTTCTCTTCTTAGGCCAGCAATTTAATGAGACTTCTTAAAATGAGCCATAACGTACCATCAGAAGATGTATATGTAAATGTAATGTACCTTCAGCTACAAAGTCATTCTTACCAAAAAAAAAAAAAAAAAAAAAGGCCATGCCCCAGATACACAAATACAGTAGCTTTTTTACCTGAGAAAAAACTCAATTCCCTCCACATGGTGGTTTATTGCAACCTTCAATTTCCACGGCCTTGTCAGTTCTCAATCTCCCCTACTTTCTGCAACATACAGTGCTCCAATTTTCTATTCTTATTTTTAGGGATAATATCAGAAACCTCCCTTGAAGTTTCTCCTAATATCACTTGGTGCCTTTGAGGTTTTAGAATTATCACTTACCTCCTTTAGTAATTGTGAAAAGACTATATTAACCCTTACTTGATGCATAATTCACATATCAAATAAATGGAGCTCAAAAATTAAAAAAAAAAGAAATGAAAGTTACTTTCTTCTCTTTTTATTTTCTCAATCACTCTCCCTTACTCATTCTTTGAATGACTATGCAATATTTTATTTGTAAATTATAATAAATTAAATTTTATTTTTCTTTTACTCTTTGTGATTGTGATAAAGTGAGATATGATTTATTTACTTATTTTGAATTAATTTTTATAATGATTGATACAATTTAATGATTTGGGTAAAGGTTAAGAAGATGTTGGAAAAAAATATAAAGTTTATACGAAATAGTTTTGAACATATAGAGTTAAATTGGTGCAAGTATATTTATTTTCAAATATCTTTTTTACTTTTCAAATTTATAGTTTTATGAGATATAATATTATGATGTAATAATGCTACAAGAGATTATTTTTTGAATGATGATTTTTTTGAAATGAACAAAGTAATTTAGAAATATTTTTATTTGGCAAGTACATGGATAATTTAGAATTTTTAAAAATTTTGTTACATAAATAACAAAAGTAGGAGTGGTACGTAATATTTTTAAAACTTTAGAAATACCGGTGATATTAAGAGAGACTTCAGGGGAGGGAGGTTTCTGATATTATCCCTTACTTTTATCTTAAATGCAGCACTACAGTCAATAATAGTAACAGAGACTGTGCCTGTTACATAATTACATTCAAGTGAGCAAGGAGTTGCTGAAACTAGACAAAAGCGAGTTTTTATTTCTTTGGGATTTTCTTTTTGGAGGGAGGGTGAAGAAAGTGAAAATTTTTCTTCAACATTTAATGGCCGTCCCCATACAGTCATTGGGATATTGTAACTTATGATTTTTTTTTTCTTTTTCAAATTATCTTCCACACAATAGACACCAATTCAAGCTAGAAGAAAAGTTTAATCAGACCAAAAGCAAGGACAAGAGTTCGAGACATTTGAAAGATGCTTATCCAACATGCAAAGCCAAAAAATGTCAAAAACGTCTCAGCATCTGAAGTATTTTTTTTTTCTAGGTGAATTTCCGGAACGAAGGAAAAGAGTCCAGAATGAATTCTAAGAATCACCTTCAGTGACAATCCAAATAATGACAACATCGAAACATGACTGACTATCTTTTGATTGTCCAATACAAGCATGAGAACCCTCCTAATGCCTTTCCAAACATCCAGAACAAGTCACGCGTATCATATGAAGTTGATTTTCACACCACATGAGAAAAGGCTTCAGGTACTCCACGACCGATCAGTCACGCTCACTGATGGCAGTCAAGTGCTCATCGATTTCCTCGGTTGACAACACCCTGAAGATTGGGTTCTCTTTCCTCACAACACCAACCTGCAAGAACCCGACTACTTTAATGCAGCAGCTGTAACACATATGGCAAAGTAAACAAGTAGAGCCAATGTTGCAAAGGAAGTCGAGCAGAGCATTTGACTTCAACATATGTACAAATGTGGAACAAAATACTATGTGAAAACTAGATCATCCTTGTCATGTTATGAATCCAACCAGAAAAACCCACTGCCCTTCCCAGCTGAAGCAAAGAACAAAACAGACTACTAAGTACCCATATCCATCTTTTATACGTTTTTCACTAAAATTAAACTGTAAATGTGCAATCAACTCATCAGTTAACCGACACCACCCTTCCCACCAAACAAAATAACAACAACAGCAACAGAAACAACAACAACAACAACAACAACAATAATAATAATAAGATTGAAAGGAAAAAAAGAAAACATTTCTCACTAAACCTCTTACAGATCATTACTCAGATGAGTGATGCAGATCTGATATGTAACGATGAAATCTAAAATCTGAATTGAGGCACAATGCAAATGACAAAAACTGTTACAGAAATAAATCAGGAGAAACAGTTCCACACTAACTGTTGCACAATTTCTCATGCAACAACCAATAAAAGCACAAGAAAGAAAGAAAAATATACCTCGATCTCATTAGCCTTGAAATCTTCTTGCAGAACAGATTGCAACGCAGAAATGGCAGTCTACAAGAACAAACATATTAGACTGCAACTTTGGAATGGGGGAGGTACCTCAAGACAAGACTAGGAGTAACCTTGGTTTAGAAACAACTCCATTACAGACTTCATTGACAATAATCTTAGTTAGGCTAATTAGAAGATGCCCATTCTAGATATATTTACACAGACACGTGTGTCTCTATCATTAGAGCTATTTTTGGTGTTTATCTCAATGTACTCTAGTAGTAATTCAATAACTGGTATGCCTGCCTTTTATTACCCTCCATGTTGATTTTCAGTCTCTCAATAAATCCTGCAATCTGAAACTGTCAATGATTGCAAGAATCTGGAGTTTTACTGACAAGGAATGGACACAACTTTAGCTTTACTTGAACACAGAACCCAAGCAACAGAAGGGGATGTGCACAGACATTTGAAGGATTTGGGAATACTGTCAACAGTTCTACAAATTACAACAATCTAACTGTGATATTCATAGGCTTTCCCTAAGCATGAAATCCATCTCAACTTTCATTTGAAGTGTAAATGGCTAGATGAGGCTGACTGCAGGTTGCTATCTGCTGTATACTTCAGCGTACTTTTTCCCCACTAAACATATTATATTTTCACGTCCAACGATAAGTAAATAAATAAGACAGAAAGAGCAGAACACACACACACACACACACACACGGCTTTCCCTGAGCATGAAATCCATCTCAACTTTCATTTGAAGTGTAAATGGATAGATGAGGCTGACTGCAGGTTGCTATCTGCTGTATACTTCAGTGTACTTTTTCTCCACTAAACATATTATATTTTCACGTCCAACGATAAGTAAATAAATAAGACAGAAAGAGCAGAACATACACACACACACACGAGGAGGGGGGGGGGGGGGACTATTCACGATGCTTTCTTGTCACTAGCATGTGTAAATCACCTATAACATGATGAAATAATCTTCGATAAATACAAACCTCGATGTCTCCTACTGTTTCACATATTACACAAAAATGCAGAAGTAGAGTAAGTTCTATTTTCATATGTAGAAGATCACCTGTTTGGAAGGTGAGTTTTTTGGGTGTTTGTATAAAACTTTACTGTAGATCACTGTAGAAGTTGTAGAAAAAATTTTGTAAAAGTTGTAGAAAAACTTTTGTAAGATGAAATTATTTTTTTCTTTTTCTTTCTCTCTTTTTCTTTCTTTCTTTCTTTCTTTTTTCTTTTCCTTCCTCCCTTCCCCTTCCCCTTCCCCCTCTCCTATTTCCTCTCCCGTAACTGCCTCTGCAACCAAATACAAACTTTTTTTTTTTTTGCTTTTCTCCTCTCCCCCCTCCCTCTCCCTCCCCCGCCGCCCTTTTCCTCCCCTCTCCCCCGCCACTTTCCTCCCCCCACCATCCCTTTCCTCTCCCCTCTGCCTGCCACCCCCTTGCGCCGCCACCCCTCCCACTCCCTCCCCCGCCACCCCCCTCTGTCCAGCCACCCCCTCCTCCCGCCACCCCACTCTGCCCCTTTCCCCTCTGTCCAGCCACCCCCTCCCCCCGCCAGCCCCTCTGCCCCTTCCCCCTTCCCTGCTTCTCACCATGCCTGATTTCTTTCTCTTTTTTTTCACATTTTCTCTCTCCCTCTCCTCTCCTTGCTCTTGCCGGCAGATGAAGCAGTGAAATGATTTTTTTTTTTGGGCAATTTTGCTTCTCCCCCTCTCCTTCCCTTCCCCCGCCACCCTCCCCCTCCCTCGGTGCAATCTGGTCTCGCGACCAGATCGGCCAGAGAGGAAGAGGAAGGGTGGTGGGGGAGGAGTGGGGGAGACGCAGAGAGGAAAAAAAAAAAGACAGAGGGGAGGATGGCAGGGGAGGAAGAGGGGGAGAGGGAAAAGGAAAAAAAAAAAAAAAAGAGATCGGCACTGGAGGAGGTGATCGGCGCCGGAATCGACGACAGAGGTGATGGCCGGCGACGGAGGTGGTGGTGGGGGAGGAAGAAGAAGAAAAGGGGAAGGGAATTTTTTTTTTTTTTTTGTGTTTTGGGTATTTTAAGTGTGTAGGTTAAAAATTTTGATAAGTTTTTTGGATTTCTGTAGCAAAAGTTGTTAAAAAACTAGTAGCAAATAAACTTGCTAAAAAATTATGGTTCCAAACAGGCTCCTTATTCCTCCAGTGAACTAATGCTGCCTAAACCTATCTTAGTTTGCCCAAAATTGAATACTGGACCACACTACCCTCTCCATCATTTACAATTCTCTTTACAGCATCTGCTATGTCTTTCATGATTTCTACATCACCTTCAACATCTTATTTCCCACAGAGTATTTTGCCTAAATATGCAAATTTTAGTTTACTTGTATCTTTTAAGCGTCACCTGTACTTCCAGATCTTAATATAACAGTGAATGCAACAACGGCCAGGTTCCAACTTAATCATCTTCTAGGCCTTGTAAACAATACAAAGGAAAATCTGGCACCAAACGAAAATGCAAGGAACACTCTCGTCCTTTATTCATTTTACCTGTACAGTTTCCTCATATGAGAAAGCAGGGTCATTTTTCATTTTCTTCTCCAAGAAATTAATTGCCTCTTGATCTTTAGCTCCAGCACTGGTGGCCTGAGAATGGTAACAACAAATCAAACATCTACTACTTATAGTAGTTCACCAATTCTTTAGGCTTCCTAAAGGCAAAAGAAAAACATGACATTGCCATCTCAAGTGGTAATCAGAATCCAGAATTAAACCCATGCCAAGGGGAATATACAAATGAAGTACCACAATAAAACATCTTCAGGTTTCAATAATCAATTATACAATTCTCACAAAATTCATTTTAGATTTATTTCGACTCAAAATATAAATCAGACAAGCACTAAAAATGTTGATTCGAAACAAGTTCAATGGAGAAAGCTTAATGAAGTTGATCAGTAAATGTTAGCTAGTGGCATCCTGGTAACTGGAGATGAGCATGCAATGAGTGATTTAGCTTAAGAGGCCCCTTTCCTCAGTCACACTAGTTGCTCATGCTTAATCATCGAACATAGTAAAAGCTGCTATTTTACTGATATATTGGAAAAAAGAAAAATTTCCAAGTACCTTGTGTCCGAAAAAATGGCCAGCTGGATCACACTTGAATAGCTGAGGTCCTGCCTCCTCATCAATACCCAATATCATTGCAACTATGTAGTAAAAATGTATATGTTAACACTTTAACAATGAGAAAGACAATTAATTTCCAAAATTTAATACAACTGGTTCGAGACAAACCTACTCCAAGTGGCCTCATATAAGCATGCTGAGTATAAACTTGAGATTTGTCAGCAATCCTGACGTATAGGCACAGAAGCATATACAAAGATATTGTTAGCACAAAAGAAAAAAAACCTTTCACACACATGGGGGAAAAAGCTCTCAAAAGTCAAGTTTTCTAGTCAAGTTTTGCTTTTTAAGCCACCAAAAATATAAGAATAGGAGGCATAATGGCAGAGTAGTTATCAGGTACAAAATGCAAAACTTCCAAAGATGCTTGAAAATCATACAATTTCAACATTTTTCCACTATAGCCAGTTTAGATTGCAAGATTCAACAGGGTTACACATTGATATCGAGGTTGCATAAAGAGAAATGGGCTCAATACATAAGGAGTTCCTGAGAAACAGGATTTACAGCGATAAAAAAAAATTCACTTACCATTTTGCCAATGTATCCACAGGCATCTCATAACCAAATTTGAAACGAAATTCAGCAGCCTCATTTCTAGCTTGCTGAACCAAGGTCCTTGCATCAGCTAAACAGTGAAAATAAGTATGTGATCAGCACACGATAACAAACAATGGGCACTTATTCTGGGAGCAAAATAACTACAATTTATGTCAAAACAGGATATTACAACACAATTTCCGCTCATACTTCTCTAAACCTTAGATAAATGTTACTCTTGATAAGAAAAGATATTTTAAATTCCTAATATGTATGATATACAAAAACTTCAGCTCTGATACAGTTCAAGGTGAATCTAAACTTTAAAGGCAAGCTCAAAATTGTTTTGACAGAGGCAATGAATACTCGCCATTCTACCCTAACATATACATACACAATACCCATTTAAACGACTATAGCAAAATTTTCTATAACCTAGCAAAATATAAATGTAAAAAGACAGTTCCCTGCTAAGCCATATTGGAAACAAGTACTAAAAGATCTAAGTAAATGCACAACTGTGACACGGTACATGACCTGCACGACATTATGTATATAAGCGTCTTCAAGGAAAGAATGAAAATCATCTCAGCTGTAACTTTGTCAATTTTCAATCTTGCTGCCTGAAATTAATAATTCTAAGAGGTTTACCCACAGCTACTGAAAAGACCATTCCTCTAACAATCCTGGACTATAATTGAACTCAAAGACTGAAAATTACTTATAATATACCTATATAAAAACTCTCATTTAACTAAGCAATGTTCATACGAACCTCAATCGGACCACAGAAGCAAAAAAAGATTAAACAATAAAAAGGATAAAAATCAACAAACCTGTCATCCCAGTAGCTAAAAGTCCAAGATACTTAGTAATGGGGAACAAATGGGTGACGCTAGTCTGATCCAATAACTTGTCCTGCTCACAGGCATTTCAATTTTACATGAATCCTCCAAAATCCATAAAACATATTGCAATATTCAAGTCTCTATATCACTATTCGGCAATAAAGAAAAATAATTAAAAAAAAAGGAAAAAGAAAAAGAAGGAGCTAATAATTGCACTAACCGGAACTTTCTTCTGGGTAACAACACAGACGGAATCCTTCCCCCGCACGCCGATGGAGGTTATTCCGGCGGCTTTAACGGCCTTAAATGCGTACTCTGTACATATGTAAAATTAAAAACCCTAAAAACATCAATAAACCCATTCCTCCCACCCACCGCGTCCAAAATATAAATATTTGAAACTAAAATTAGCTCCAAATTAATAAATTTGGACGCAAATGCTAAAGAAAGCTGCGGAATAGATAGTGAATAGGGTTTAAAAGAAATTTAAGGAGCTTACCGACTTGGTAGAGACGACCTTCGGGAGAGAAGATCGTGATGTGACGATCGTAACCACCTCCGCTTCCACGACTACTCATTTTTCTACTCGATTTCTTCTCCTTCCTCTTTTTTTTCTTCTTCAAATTGTTTTGCTTTAATGGATGAGTGGAACTTCAATGGTGGCAACGAAAATTGCAGTTTTCGATGAGAATTGGAAGAAAAAGAGTCTGCAGACACTGATAAGCAAGGAAGAAGCTTCGGCTCCAAGACAAGTAGCCGAGCTTCCCTCGCGTGGGCTTGTCCCGAAAGCAGTATTGGGCCATTCAGACCTTATGCGGATGACTTTGTTAAACCCACATGTTTGGGCTTGAGGTACTGAAACGTACCATCCCCAGTGAGGTATGCATACTTGGATTGAGATTCTGGGATAAAATATACTTGATAAAACGGTAACTATTACTTTTTTTTTTTTTGGATTATAGACACAGAATATTATGTGATTTTTCTTTTATAGAAGAAATAAAGAAAACATAATTAAGGATGACAATGAAGGTGGATGCCCATGATTGTCCTGTCCTGTGGAGGGAGAAATGGAACGAGACAGGACAGGGCGAGGACGGAGGGAATTTTTCTCCCCCCGATTTAAATGGGACGAGGGGCCGGAGATGATATCTCCTCCTTGTCCACCGCTCCAATTTATTAATATAAATAAATGTAATATAATATACAATCTAATAATAATAAATTTAAAATATTTGACAACTAAACAAAATCTTTATCTCATTTTTATCCAAATTCCTGATTGATACTTGACACAAACATGTTACGCGTTTTATGAGTGTTTCCAAATATTATCTATACAATCCAATCGAATTTCTTAAATTTCTAAAAGCTTTTGAATTTAGTTTTGATCTATTGAATAAAAGCTTTTAGAAAAAAAAAAACCAAATTATCACCTGCGAGCACCTACAAAAGAAGCGGGGCCGAGGGGAACGGAGGCAGGGGTACATGAATGGGGAAGGGGGAGTTTTTTGACAACAGGGTAGGGGACAGGGGAGGAATCTCTCTCCCCAAACCTGTCCCGTTGCCATCCCTAAACATAATGGGTCAAGACAAAGAAAAACGACCTCTCTCCTAAGTTAACCGCGAACCACACACATCATCTTTGCTGAAAGCGGACATACAATGAGCAAACGCGAGCCACCTTCGCCTGGCTGAAGGACTAAAGAAGATGAAGAGGAAAATAGGCAAAATGAGGTGAAGAATTATCAAATTCAGCCTATTGGTTTCTCACCCTCTTATCAGGATTCTTGTGATCTCTACTAGGAGGTTGCTTTCTTGATTTCAAATTTTTGTTATCATTTGGATTTCGGCTATTGATGAAATCAGAGAAAGATGGAATTGGTGGCAACTTCTTGTCTTCAGAAGCATGTTGCAATGCTCTTAAAGGGGTTTCTGATCCGCTGCTGTCATGCAATTTTTCATCTGTAACTATTGACTTGCCACCTGATGGAGATACTGAAGGCAAAGAGCAATCTGACTTTGCAGTCATAGCACTGCATCCAGGACTTTGGCTGCTGTTGAGCCTATTCACTAATTCTTCCGAGTTTGCTGTAGAGATCCATCTCACGGTACTTGCTAATTGAGATAAATAAAAAGATTTGCCACTCTTCCCATACTTCTTGTGACACTCATTTTCAAGTGTCCTGGCAGATGCTTCATAATCAATCCTGCAAAGCAACAAGGGAAAATTGAGACGACAAGAAATCAAAAGCTATACCAGCCTAGCGGTGGGTACCGTTCTAAGCATTCAACTCTTCACCTAGGTGTCCAAATAAAAAGTGGAGGGGAGGCGGGGGAAGGTTGGGCAGAGTGGGAAAGAGGCATACCGTAAAACATCGAGCTTTTGCTGGTTTTGCTTCATTGTATTTAATAATCTTTGCTTGCCAGCCTCTCTTAATGCTTCTGTTATGTTGGTCTTATCCATCTTGTGTACCTGTTCTTAGGAAACATTAGCGAAATGCAAGCTAAAGAAGAGATTAACCAAGTTATCATGCTACTGAAAAAATAGACGACATCAAACCAATTCATAAGCCTAAAATATTCCCATCTGAAGCTTAACAGTATTAGTATGTAAGATTACAGGTGCATTAAACATTGTCCATCAGCTTCATTAAGTAAAGCTCAATACCAATATGCAGTATCAGTTTCATAGTTTAATTGTTAGCCCTCAGGGACAATGTACAGCGTAGCAAGAAAGCAAATTTATCAAGGTGATTGTGATTAGTAGGAGAAGCAATATTTTACCATGTATCAGGCTATTGACAGGCAATGTCGAAGAGCCTATAAAATTGAGTCCACGCATAGAGATTGACTTGGAAAGAACAGAATATCTACCTGTTTGTCGGGCAAGTCATTTCGATAATAACTCTCTTCTGCACGTTGCAAC
This sequence comes from Coffea humblotiana, assembly GCA_023065735.1. NCBI lineage: Eukaryota > Viridiplantae > Streptophyta > Magnoliopsida > Gentianales > Rubiaceae > Coffea > Coffea humblotiana. The sequence goes on from CM041213.1 coordinate 9,285,614, forward strand.
AATTCAATCCTATCATTCAGGCTTGAATTTGTAACTGATCTTGATTTGAACATGTTCTTTGGACTGTCAACATCTGAATTTTCTCGTATCAACAACAAAAAGCTTTCAGGGTTCTATATCAACACATCACTACATGCAGATGAACACACAAGAACTGCTCTTCCAGAAAATTTTAGTTAAATTTGAGGTATACCATCAGCATCAGATATATCTTCTTCTGATCCACTTGCTTCTTCATCACGACTCCAGAACTCAGAAATCTGTTCTTCATCATGGAGATTTGCAGAGCTGCAAGACAACATACATCCACACATGTCAACCAGCTAAAAGGGAAGAAGGCAAGCAACCGGTCATAAGCTTTTGTCAAAAGAGCTGGGATAAAAGCTAAAACAACTATCCGAAATCAGAAAAAGAAAAAAAAGGAGAGCGGATATACAAGAACCCGGAGCACCTCATGCAGTCAAAAAACTGTCTAACTTTCAGCAAAATCTGTAAATCTTTTAACAATTTCAGCAATACAGTATATGGAAATGGAGTTACTTATCAGATTTGGCTGCAGATAGCCATAAGAGAGCTTAACGTGTAACAATGATCAAATCATATAATTCATTTCATAGTTTCTGCCAATTTATTTAATAAAATGATTTAGCAACATGTCCTCATCAACAGCAAACTAAGCCTAACTACTGTTTAAGTAGTCTTGAACAAAATGTACTCTGCTCTTTCAAAAATACGATCCTTCGAAGCTACAGATGCAAAGTGTACTAGCCAAAACACATCTGTAAATAGTATGGGTCACCATAAATCACATTAAACATATGTGAGAAGACTGCATTAAAGCATATTATAAAAAGCACACAAGCCTCAATGGATGGTAAAAATGGAATAACAAGGCTAGGAAATTAATTGGTCATCTTGGAAAATATTCCACAGAGCACTTTGGCCCATGTGCAGACTATGATCCTTCTTGCAGCTGGAATAGCATCACTCAGAAAGGAGAGACTTTTTAATCAACAGACTGGAACACAGTTGTACTCATTCTAATGCTCCAAAGGAACTCTGAGGTCTTGGGTTATTGCTTATGTAGCTACCAAGTATTTGCTTCATTCCAAAAACTATGGATTAGCTGTTTTTGGGGGGTGTTTTTGAAATAATTTACTATGGCATTGTATTTGAAAAACTTTTACTGTAGATATTTTTGGTGGTGTTTTTGGGATGCATTTTGGGGTATTTTTAGAATTTAAAATTTGTTTAGGGTATTTTTTGAAAATTGAACCAACCAAAACCGCCACCAACCCCTCCCTCCTCCTCTTTCTCCCTCTCCCTCCTCAATTATGCAGAAGAAATAGCTTTGCATAGATTATTTTATAAACAATGGCCAAGTTCAACGACTTACAGACATGATAAGTTTACTAGTTATAGATAGACTGGAAAAGCTAAAAGGTCATCAAGGAATTGGTTAATCAAACAAGACAGAAAGAAAAGTTTTGGTATAATCATCATAGTTTTGTCATCTTAAATTTAGTCTACCTGGAAAAGACAAAGCAAAGGACTTACCAACTATCTCGTTAGAAACATCTGATCTAGACCAGCTAGACCAATCATGCAGAAGAGTTTTCAACTATCAAAAAGAAACTACAACTTGTATTCAAGTAAAAGTAATCTCATTTACACTAAAGTTGATGCATACACATACATCTGATACGATTAGAATTTGAGCTACCTGCTGATGAATATTCTGGGGGAATGATTTCTAAAAGTGCAAGTACTTGTAAGCTCCCCCAAATACTTGGAAACCAAATGAGGATCCTTGCATGCATCACAGGTTTTTCCACATAATGACGCAGGTACCTACTTTTCAAAGATAACATGAGAGGTATCACTCAAGCATCTAATAATGGTCCAAAGAACAATTAGGAATGGAATGACTAGTAGACACCAGCAGTTATCACCTGTTCTCCAAAACTCTCAAGGATCTTCTTCCTACGGCAACCAGAGTTTTTCGCAATATTCAACCATCTTCACGAATTATGAAGTCAAGATCCATATGAATCAGACAAAAAACATCACATCTAGAATTATAGAGGCCTCAAAAACTACCTGTCTAAAGTCTGCCAAGGATTTCTTTGAGGTATCATCCTGCAAGCTTGAGGACTGTGACTTATTGTTCTTAGCACTACCCAGAATAAATTCCTTGAATATGGTTGAAAAGAATCAGAGTAAATTTCCAGTGCTTGATAGTCAAAATGAGAAATATGAAATTTGTGTTCGCAAAGCATAATATTAACCATTCTCTTCCTGTCATCCACTCCATAATACAAAAGACTTCTTGATGGCAACTGATCACGCCCTGCTCTACCTGACTCCTGATAAAAGGCCTCCATGGACTTGGGAATATTGAAATGGCAGACAATTCTGACATCCTTTCGATCTATACCCTAAAATTTTTGTCCAGGAACCAAGTCAGCAACAAAACCTACTGGAGCTTGCTGGATTTTCTAACAAAAAGGAAGACGTACAAGTTGCATACCATCCTGCAATGAAGTCACCAACTCAAGGATCAACCGAAGTTGCTCGAATGGAAATTGATAGAGAACAAAGCAGACAAGATTGAACAACCAAGATTAATCAGAAAAATTGGAGCATAACATCAGAGCATACAGGAAAAGAAAAAGGAAAAAAAAAGTGCTAGAACAACACAAATTATTGCTATAATTTTAAAACTTCCATATGCAGAGCCCTTTCCTTCTTTTTTTTTTTTCCTTTTTTCCCCTTATCCTTGAATTACAATTTGTCATGAAAAGATGTAATCTGTTTAAGGTATTGATAACTTGTCCACGAACAACAATGGCAATATTGTAACTGAGGAGAGTTTCAAAAGATTGCATCAATTACTTAGATTAATGTCTAAGTCCTGGTCCACAGTGTTTAAAATAAAGAGCTTCAGTGGCAAGTACAAATTCACAAAAAAATTAATTCTGGAAAATGAAAAGATCAACTTTACACTTGGAATGACCATACCCAAAGGCCACAGTTGCCACGACAACCTGTGTTTTTGCTGAAATCCAATCATCCAATATAGAGCTCCTCAATTTACTGTTCAGTCCAGCATGATACGCTGAAAGCACAGCAACATCAGTACGGATTACAGGAAGCCCAAAAACTAAAGATGGTAGAACAACAAGCTGTGTTACCAGCACAAGTAACTCCATGTTTTGATAGATGAGAAGCCAGGTCATCACAAGTTGTACGTTCAAGACAGTAAACAATTCCACAGATATCTCCATGTGATTTAAGGAAATTACATAAGTCAGCATATGGGTCATCCATAAGGTCCTTGTATCGAACTGCATCATGAAGAAAGCTAATAAGACAGGCAGATTGAAATTTCATAGACATACCCAGTAAATTGAATACACACTTTCCAACAGAGAGACACAGTGAAAAGAAATTCTAACATAAACTAAATGACATGAAATCAGTATGACATATTGTTCAGTCTCCTCATTTCACTAATCTCTGAATCCACCGGGCTCCTTTTTAGTCTGTATTTCTGTTTCTGCTTTTCACACTAGAATTTGATAGGGATGACCGACAACAGCTCTATACTTTAAAGAAAGAACATTGGTTTATACATTAAGGCTGTTATCAGTGACCACACCTGAAATTGACCGCACTATCTTAACATTCCCATCCGTCAAACTTCAAATCAGTAAGTAGACAATATTTTCAGGTAGTGCTAAACTTCTTTATAAAGTTACTTCATCTTATAGCATCTCACCTTTGGAAACCTCCAGTAAGAAGGCTCCACATCATATACATGTCTTTGAGAAACTCTCCCTGAAGGTTTAAGATGCCAATTGCCATGACCAAAACATTAGCCATGACCAAAACACTTGAAAATTCATTCTGTTTGGATAGACAATTACTTGTGCAAATTTATTTGATTGCATCATAAACACATTTTCCAATCACCTTTTTTATCTCACATGCATAACATCAAAAGAATGCTACAGTAATTTTTTCAAAAAATTATCCGAAATAATCTCTTATCCAAACACACTTACATTATTTTTCATTTTAAGAAGCCACTTTAATTGTTTTTCAAGGTACAAAATTACAAAAGCCATCAGCAAATTTAAACCAAAAAGGGGGAAAAAAGAAACTAACTCTATGAACATTTAAGGAATGCTTTTATTAGGCCAAAAGATCATCTGATATAAATATTCCCACAGGATGAAGACCTTGTCTATAGAATTTTAAGTTATAATAAAGAGATAAAGCAAAATGCCTGAATCTTCTCAGCAAACCAATTCTCTATAAAGGAAATTTTCTAGTTTTGTCCTTAAGAAAATCATATCAGAACCTACCATCCTACACCTTTCCAAAAGATGTATTTGAATAAATTAATGTATAAGTGTCAGATTGTACTCGAGTCTTTTCCTTAATGTGCTGCATTGTCATGACAACAGAAAAGCCATAGAGATTCACTGACCATGCTAGGTTAAGACAATGTGGATGAGTGATCCAAGTAGACCATTAAACAATAAACGGATACTCACGCAGCTCAACAAACACAAATAGTTAATGGATGCAATCGAAAAGAATTCCAAAATTACAGTAAAGCAAACCACATTGTGCTGACCTTCATAATAAATATTTGGACGGTTGAAGGATGATTTCAGCACCAATGGGTTATGCAAGGACAAGGACTCTATGACATCCTTCTGAACTCTGAAAGGAGTATGCAGTAAAGAAATACTTTCTCCAACTTCCATCAAAAAGAAGATAATTGAAAAAAGGTTAAGAGAAGAAAGCAACAACTATTTCATATAACAACTTTCATTCTTGAGTCCAAAGAAGTATACTCACTGAACAATTGCCGTCTAAGATTAGTTACAATAAGCAAATTTAAAAATGATATTTCATAATTCCATGAACACACTCAAAACTACAAGGAACTAAAGCATACAAAGGGGAATTGAGCTTGAAGATGATTTAATTTAACATTTTAACAGAATTAGTGGAAGGAGTACAAGAAGCATCTGGATCCATTGCTTTGAACAACTAAATTTGAACTAGAAATTCAACTTTAAGTTGAAAAAATGAAACTTACTTTGGGACAGCAGTTGCTGTCAAAGCCAACAAGGGTATGCCAGGCAGTCGGTTCCTTAAAGATGAAAGCTTCCTGTAGCTGGGCCTATTACACACCAGTGAGAAGTTACAAGCAAAATTAATAACAGGATAAGAAGTAAATTGTCCACAAAAAGCTTAAACTATTTACACATCAGCAAGCAGCATATACCCCAATACCATTTGGTTAAATTGTCATGGTTTTCATGCAACACTTTTATGGTTGGGATATTAAGTAAAATTTATAAGAGCCTATATATGTGAACAAAATATAGATGCCCTAAAACAAGGCATCATCACTAAAAGTCAGTATGCCAATGTTAGGATATCTCCTGTCTCCTTTTTTACAATCGATTTGAAGGTTCCAGAAACATACATATCTAAAGAAGGTGGGAAGTTGATAAAAAGTAAGCTCCTTAAATTGAAGGAAATGAGATGACCTAAAAATCACAAGACACATTAGATTCAACTTTTTTGAGGAAGAACATAATTGAGCATCAAAGAGCACATACATGGGACTCCTTTTTATATTTTATATTTTACTTTAAATTTATTTTTATTATATTTCATTTTATTTTTTGGAGGGAGAAGGGAAAGGAGATTGGAGTTTTGACACCAAATTCCACCAAAAGTTGTCTACCTTAAGTTGTTCTACCTTTGCTTTAATGGATGATAACTTTGTGAACTTATAGTGTTTCATTTTGTGTGTGACTTCACTAAAGTTCCTGTGTATATATCTACTTCAAAGACCGAAATCTTCTGCAAAGTAGAAAGAAAATACATATAATAATGGCCATCTAGGTGGGCCATCTGAAAAGGAGGATACTTCTCAAGTTCATCTTCTGTGTTAATAAGCATTGAAGTTTGAAACCAGAAAACAGTAAAAAGAGATATCTGAATAATTGTCATGGCCTCAGAGGCATTACCTGAAGTCATGGCCCCATGTCGAAATGCAATGTGCCTAAAAGTTTGAATAGCACTGATAGTTATAAATTAACTTCAGAAGCATCCTAAAAAAGAGCTACAAACCCAACTATAGCAGTTTGTCAAACCTCATCAATGGCAATAAGATTCAGCAATGCTCTAGCATGGATCTTGGTCAATTTTGACATAAATCCTGATGTCGCAATCAGTTCTGGTGTCACATACAACAACCTTAAGGATGGCTTTCCAGACTCAATGTCTTCATAAATCTGTAAATTCAAAACAAAGATGTCATCATGAGCACAATGTCTCAATTATGCGTGATTATCAACTTATAAAGACTTACCAATGGGCTTTTGACATTTAAAGAATCGTGTATTCAGGCTGCTATTGAGAATTAAAGATGACCATATACACAAGAAAAGTACCTTGCTTTTAACTTGTGCAGTTTGGGTTGAAGAAAGATATTCTGCAGCTATTCCTTTTGCTTTCAATGCCATTACTTGATTTTCCTGTTTAAAATAGATATATTAACTAGAATCTACCTACATACAGTATCTTATATATAAGCACACAATATAACAACAGCAACAAACTCAAAATACACTTACCATTAGGGCTGCAGGAAAATGGAGAAGGAGAACGAAACAAAAGCAATGAGATCTCCTAGCATTTGAAAATAAAAGAAAAAAGGTATTTCGTAGTTTAAACTTTCTCTATGGAAAACACGTTTAAGGTAACAAATATGGACCTATCAAAGGGCTGACAACAAGCACAATGCCGGTTTTTGCCAGGGCGGGAATTTGATAACACAGCGATTTTCCTCCACCAGTTGGCATAAGACAAAAGCAATCCCTTCCTAAATTCAAACCAACACAAACATTCAGAATAGTTGGATAATCAAGTTACTATATTTCAAATCACACGAGACTTTTAATAAGCCTGTATAAAGAAAAACAAAAGAAGGGAATTCAACAAGTTTTGAATGGGCAGACCATAATACTAAAAGTGAATAGCTAAACGAACCTGAGAGTACTGCTTCAATAGCTTCCAATTGCTTTCCACGAAACTCGGAATGCCCAAAATGCCACCTGAGGAGCTTTACTAAAGCTTCCTTGCCAATTTTTTGTTTCTCAGGCCCACATATATTTTGCACTGGTAATGGTGATTTCTTCATTATCTTTCACCAGCCCCCAACCTATAGCATAACAGAAACCCACCCAACATAAAAATCCCTTAGTCTGAATATCCATTCACGCACACAAAATCATCAGCATTTCCCCATCAACCAGAAAGACGGGATGCGCAACGAAAGAAAGAAATTAAGAAAAGCTTGATTCTCATAAAATTTGGACAGCATAAGTGAAAGAAACAAAAAAAAAAAAAAAGGAACAAACACACATGAATTAAAATATGAAGAACTAAACAATCCAGGATTAATTGACAAAGTTAACAACAAATGCATCAGAATGTAAGATTATAGTCGGTCGGGGGGAGGGGGAGAACCTGAAACTGGGAGAATCGTAGTGGAGACGCCAAAGCGGGGGTTTTGCCGCGAAAAATGAGACAGACTCTTGCTCGTGAGAGTGGAAGGCAATTTGGTGCGAGGAAATATTGAAGCTTAGTAGTGTAGTCTTGGACACGTTACACGGACCGGGGAATTTTGGGCGGTGTTTGGATTGTAGTTTTCTATTGAAATTTGGTGTGAGTAAATATTGAACGTTAGTAGGTAATTCTGAACATATTATTATATGGGGGAATTTTTTTTTTCTTTTGCAAAAGTGGTATTTGGATTATAAGTTTCTATCAAAACAATTTTATATTTTTTGTGAACATATTTTTTAATTTTTTTTTACTTCACATATATCAAATAGTTATAATATATTATTTTTATAAAAATTTCAAAAAATAACAATCTAAACAGGATCTTGGAATCCTCAACTTGGGTTTGTTTGGATAGGGTATTATTTGAAATATTATTTGGAATAATTACTGTAGCACTTTTTCTGATGTGATGTATGTGAGATAAAAGGTAATTGGGAATATAAAAAGGTGGGTTGGTAAATGTGTTTATGATGCAAGCGAAATATTATTTGGGATAATGGAACTATCCAAACAAACCCTTTGCTTAATTGGACATATTACTAAGTATGGTCCTTCATGTAATGAAACTCTGCATCATTCTAGAAACTACTACCAAATGGAAGCTCGCAAGTACACGGGACATCTTTAGTGCACAAAGTTACTTGCTCAGTTGATGAAAATAGCAACAAAAGATGGCCAAGATTAGAAAATCAGCATTTTTTTTTATTGACTTCATCACATCAGGACAAAGCTTGGTAGGCAAAGGGACACCATTTACGAGTGACGACCCTGAACTGTAAGCCAACAATTGAATTCATGGGTGATAAGGCTATTACTGAGTTGAACATTCTAGGCAACCATATGCCTTGCAGCATCAGTCTAAGAAAGCATGTTCGACATCAATTTTCACAGGCAAGGAAGTAGTCGATAGACTAAAGGCGTCTCAACAAACTTGTCTTCGAACCTCGAGGTGATTCAGCGCCTAGAAGAGAATTCAAAAGTGCCCAGTGGCATGCCATGAAGTGAATATGCGGACAAAAGATTCAAATCAGCACATTAGACGAAATAGGGTACACAGGGCATCATGCATTAGTACTTGTCAAGAATACACATCTTCTGATATTATCAACAAGACTGTGACAAGCACTAATAGAGCAGCAAAACTTTGTATTTGTTAAAATTTGCACAAGCCAGGTCAAACACATGGTTTGCCCCAATTTAGTTAGGGTAATACTGTAACAGGCGTGCCCCAGTTTTAAGTTGCCGAGCTTTTGAAATGCTCAATTGTTGGCTGAAGAGACGTCTCCTTTTCGAAGATGCTTTGCCATTTGCCAGGAAAGTTGCTTCCGCCATTAAGAATTGCTTGTTGCCTTCCGCACGAAGCCTTTAATATCAAAATCCTCAGTCCCATTCTTTGTTATAACACCCTGAGGATTACAGATTCTTCAGTTTCAAATGCCAAAGAAAGCAGTACAATCTCATTTTTGACTTTTGCCAATAACAGTACATTGTTCTCTGGTCCTGTATGTGCACACATGCATTCTGGATGTGGGTTTGGGTTTGGGTGCGGGTGCGGGTGCGTGTGCGGGTGTGCCTGTGCATATGAATAAGAGACAGAGTTACCTTTTCTGTGATGATTCCACTAATTATATCAGCAGGGGTAACATCAAAAGCTGGATTCCAAACAGCAATTCCAGGAGCAGCGACCTGTTCGCCAAGTCCACCGCGTGCATGCAACACTTCTTTGGGAGATCTTTCTTCTATGACAATTTCTTCTCCAGAGGTAATGGATAAGTCAATGGAAGTAAGTGGTGCAGCCACTAGAAATGGAATATCGTGGTGCTTTGCACAAAGAGCAAGGCTGTAAGTACCAATCTTGTTGGCTGTGTCACCTATTATTCCGGAAACGGAGTTAAAAAAAGTACATGTAAGTTTGAGATTACCAACTGAATACAAGAGAAAAGTCAAAAATACCATTAGCGGCCACACGATCGGCTCCTACAACAACAGCATTGACTTGACCATCCTTCATTAGTGCTGCAGCAGCAGAATCTACTATTAGAGTGGCAGGAATTTTCTCGTAAACCAACTCAAATGCTGTCAGTCTGGATCCCTAACAAACACAAAAAATTGAAGAAATTATAGGCACCCATCTGATTGATATACCAAAATCATGAGCTCCACAGACCATGACAACGAGAGTATTTTTATGAATTTGCTATCTTGCATTTCTCCAGCAAAATTGACTCTGCTGAAGTAGGAATATAACTCCATCATCGTCCTATTTTTTTCATTCAATGTCTATTCTCTTTTGGCGCTCTCACCAGGTTAGACAGGGAGAGTACAACAGGGCTTAAAATGCTTATCCATGTCAACATAGGCAGAAGCAAAGATAAATGGGTATACATTTAGCCTTTTATAAATGTGTAAATGGTTTTTAAAACCATGTTGACTTACAAGGAGTTCATGATTCAAGTATTTCCAACCCATGCATGCAATCAGAGAAGTAAAGGAGAAGAAGAAGAAGAATTCCGCTTCTACATATGTCAGACATCCTTTTTTTTTTTTTGCAGAACCCTCACTGGTACACTAAATTTAGACAGTGATAAAAGGAACAAAAACCTAGAACTCACTTGATTGAATGGACGTGTTTCAGTACAGTATGCCCTTTCTAACACTCCTTCAGCATGAAGTGCACGAATCACACCTAAAGCAGTCCCATATCCAGCTGTTGCGAGACTATTAGAAACATGAAAAGCAACAATTAGAAAGCCTCTAGATGAGAAGATCAGTTGCCATGATCCAATTGAGTTCCCATATGATTATGGCAGTGTTCATAGAAATTACCTGCCAGTATTGCAATGGGTCAAAACCGATATCCTGTCAAAGTCTTTCAGTTGGTGCAGAAGAAATCCAGCTCCATAGGAGCCAATTGCTTTATTTGAGGCAACATCATCTTGAAGCATTATCTCAGCAGCTTCTATGTAAGCCTAACACAAAAACATTAATCTTTCATAATGTGGTCTGACTTCAATTTAGATCAATGGACCAAAAACTTCAGAGCTTCTATGCATATTTATATTCCAAAAGCATCTCCAAGAGTCAGAAGATTTATGGAAGTCATGCAATGAAGTACAAGGCAACAACTAAACATAATCATGATACACATAGTTTTGGTGTGGACAAATTATTTTACACATAATAAATTGCTTGCCAAAAAAGTAGTGGACACCCTCACCATTCGCTCCGTGTGTAGTTTAAAATAGACAATCAACAACAGTGCAAAATGAGAAGAGAAGCCAGAGAAGCCATACAAGAGTGTATTACAGTCCTTTGCAGCTTTTCTAGTTCAATAAAGGACAAAAAATAAGAAGCAATGGCTGCTCAAGTTGAGACAAAGCAATGTAATTACCTGAAAGACACCCGTAGTGTCTTTAGCAGTGGAAGCAGCCTTTGATACAACTTCCTTGAGTTTGGACACAGCATCTGAAAGGTTTACAGCCGTTGGACGACTGCAATACAAACTAGTTTTAATCCCAGAAAAGGAAACAGACCATGAAGTATTTTAATTGTATTAGAATAACTGTACCTGGAGACAAGATATTCCAGTTTCTTTCCAAGGAAAGATGCTGCGTCATCAGATGTCCCACTAAAATCTTTTAGGTTAGATACTTCTACTGCCAAGGAAAGAGCAGCAGCAATAGCAATAGCAGGTGCACCACGAACAACCATATCCCTTATAGCAACCCTGATACAAAAAATGAAGAAAAGGAAGATTATAACCGAGCGCTCAATTGTTTTCTTGACAAGCATGCACGTGCACAAGAAATAAACACTTTTGAATCATATCAAAGGGCCTAACCACAGTACAATTCATGAAAAAAAAAGATACTACTAGGGTCAGCAGAAAATTGCATGAGAGATCAGAACAAGCAAGATGGATAATGCAGCAAAACATCTTGTTTGAAAGTCACTACAAGGCAATGCAATTTGGAAAAAGCCATTCCAGCCAGCAATGGAGGTGCATCTCATATTCAACCGTGTCAAAGATTTCCTGTTTATTCATTTTCGCTTGAATTAGATGTCAATGCATAAAGAATGCAAGTAAACCCCAAGATTTGTAATATCTACCATTCCCTTCGTGCAAATAAGTGTGTAACTATCATGCAGCAGTAGACAGCCAATACTTCCTGACAACCAAGGAAAAACCTCGAGACTTCCTATGAAGGGAGGTTCACAGAAAACTAAATATTAAGATGTTTACTTGAAAACAGAGCTCTCTGTAATTGTGGGGGAAAAAATGATGCAAAACTTCAGTTCAGTTGCACATGAGAGTTCTGAAAAAACTAGATGAAGATGCTTTCCAGCGATGTAGTAAAATTCACAAGAATCCTATCATCTATGATTATTTAACCTGCTTTTTCAGGAATAACATGAAGCAAACTACTATTTCCTACTGTCCCCGTTATGCTCATTCACATGACTTCCATTGATTTCATTTTCTTCCATTAATTAGTAAACCATAAATGCACTAAAATTTGGACGCTCCAAAACATTCAATCGATAATAACGGCAAGGATAGAAAAGCCCAGGTTGACCATAGCATCGAATTTCTTCAAGAAAAAAACATTTTCAAATTCAGAAAGCTAAAACCCAAAAAAAAAAAAACAAAAAAGTTACCATCCATCATTTGCGTCTTGAATATCCAAATAGATTGTCTCAAGTGGAAGTTTCCTCTGTTCAACCACCAACATTTAACGAACCATTTAACGACCAAAACAGAAACAGACACCAAAAAAAAAAAACACAAAAAATCTTTCATAAGTATGGACTTGGATATATACACGTTCGTACCTGATCAAGCAATTGAAGCGAACCGCGCTTGTAAAGGATGGCCTGCAGAGAATTTTGCTTTGCTACTCTATTTTCCATCGGGTTAACCTTCAATTCAACTCAAATTCTCGATAATTACTGCCCAGAACAGACAAATAGGTAATCAAATCCCTGATTATAGAGCTAATTTAGCTGGGCTACAGTTGAATTCTAGCTCTACAATACTGGTGCTCTACCCAAGCGGACATCGAACTCTCGCGTAGACAAACAGCAAGAGCAAGAAAAGCAGCAAAATAATAAGTAAAGTAGTCAACTAAGCAAACATCCGAGAATATTTCTTTTCGTTTCGGTCAATTTTTTTTTATTTTTTGGGCTCAGGGGTTGTTTGTTGGGCTTTAGGGGGTGCTTGGGGAATTTAAGGTGGGTTAAGCCCAGTTGTCAAATCCAACTCATTTCGTGTCAGATATGTAGCTCAAACAACTCAGAGAAAAATCAGTTATTACCTTATGTTGGATGTAGACAGCCTAGGGGCCGAGGTAGTTTTGCAGCGAATTAATAACAACAGTAGCAATAGATCATTTTGTCCAGCTGATGCTAGGCTTCCTCGAGGCTTTGAAAATGGAGACTCAACTGGCTAGCAGAAGAAGCAAAGCAAGTATGCACACAGTTCATTCTTCCCTCTAGTGGCTGGTCAGAAATATCTTGGTAAGATACAATTCAGGTACATTGATTTGGCCCTGCATGGTAAGTTGCTCTTACTTAACTGGGTCTTCTTGTTTTTGGCTGCAGTATGAAGTATAATGTAAGAAGTAGTCAAGAATTCAAGAGTTCCTTTTCTCCTGTTCTGCACTTTTAATCATGGATTTCTACTTTATTGGGTAGTACTACTATATTCTTGTGTAAGGCGATGAAACAACATCAAAATGGTATATAGAGGGCAATGGATGATTAATCCATCTAGTAAAGCGAGTTTGAACTTTGTTGTTGCCATCAGGAGAAATTTCTCTCAAGTAGTTTACCTCTCTCTCTCTCTCTCTCTTTGTGTGCGTGTGAAAATGGGAATGTTTATAATCATGTTTTTCCTTTTCTTCCTTTACTTTCTCAAATGTGAAGTTATGCATCACTGATGGAATCTTATGTACTAGAACTGTGTATTGGAGCTGTTGGATGCACACCCTTTTACTACCAAAAATGGGGGATAGTATTTTAAGTTCAGGTTTTCCTTCAGTTAAGTTAGCTAGCTAGGTATTATCTAGATATATATGTGCTGGTGACTGTCTTTCTGACAAACACAATCATTCGGTCTGGAAGAAACTTTGGCATTAACGAGCATGTTGTCTCCCTGAAAATAACTGCTCTCTGCAAGAGTGCTTGATGGCCTTGTAGGAATATGTTGCATTCTGATTTTTTACTACTTGTGTGGTTCACTTGAGCATAACAGCAGCAGAAATAGATGCACTTGTTCCCCGAATTGACTCATTCTTTAAGTTCTGCTCTTCGTATGCAATTTGGCTTGATTGAGCATTGATTAACTTTGGAGAAATGTTGGAAAAACTTGAGTCATTTTCTGAGGTTCGTTTTGGCTTGCAGACTGTGGATTGGATATCATAATACATTACTTAATCAAGCAGTACCTCAAGAAATTGATAAGTGATCATTTTAGAAGAAAATGGCTAGCTCTTCCTCAGCATCTGAGATAAATAACAGCAGCACCGGTCCTGAGCCTGGACCACTAATGAGACTCCTTCTTAAGGCTAAAGATCAAAGTCCCAGCCAACCAACACCATTGGAAAAGAAGGAACCTGAGAAGGATCTCAACTGGTACCTCCCCTTGTATAAAGCATCACTACAAGGTGACTGGGAAAGTGCCAGAGAATTCTTTAATCGAGATCCTGAGGCAGTTACTGCTAAAATTACTCATTCTTTGGAGACAGTACTGCACATTGCAGTTGGAACAGTGAATGCAATAAATTTTGTCAAAGAGTTGTTGGAATTGATCCAACCTGAGACTTTGCCAAGTTTGCGAGATCAAGCCGGTCAGACACCCCTGCACTATGCTGCCATATTTGGCAATATTGAGGCTGCAAAGCTACTAGTGAACAGAAGTCCTGCCATGACTAATGCTCCAAGCAATACTGGTTTTCTGCCTATCCACCTTGCTGCTGGTTATGCCAACAAGGATGCGGTTTCATATTTATTAACTGTCACAAGAGACGACATTCAGCCCAATCCTTTCAGAGATGCATCTGGTGCAGAGCTTCTGAATCTAATGATAATTGCAGAGTTCTATGGTAATTTTATATGCTATTTCAATCTCTTTGAATTGCTTTTTTCTCAGTTTCGCCTGATTGAAGAATAAGTAAGTTTCTGCCCCCTTTCAACATAATCCGTTTTATGTTCTCTATAGACTTAGCCCTCTATATGATTCAACTCTATCCGGGGTTGGCTACAGCAAAATCACCTGCAGGTAACTCTGCATTGAGCATAATTGCTAGAAAGGATTTGTCAGTTTCAGGTGGAAGTTCAGTCAAAATTTGGGAAACATTTCTCTACGCACGTGAGTTACTTCCTTCATTGTAAGAATGTGAGGTTCTCTATTTTCGGATCATTTAAGAATCTATAGCAGGAAGAAGTGGCTAAGGCACTGCTGATATCATTGGTCTACAACCATATTAGTTGTATCTGTATAATCAATAGTCAAGGCAGAAACACAACATAAGTGATCAATTGAAAAATGGTCTACATGTTTAGTAAATACTACAGTTTTATTCATTGTTTCTTTCTTGAAGGTATGCCAGCATACTTTTGGAATCTCTACGAGCACCCAAAAAGAAAGTATCCAGATAATCCAGATGTTGGCTGCCAATCATGTGCAAGAATCTGCAGCTGCATTCGAAAGCTGAACTTTTGTGGTTTGTCTGTAGTCCCTTCTTATGGTCAGAAGTTCATAGAAGGTAGAGATTTTTAGGAAGAGTGCATTATAACGAGTGAAGATTTCTTGCAATAAGGACAAGAGCATCCGATTTACACATTAACTGGAATAAAGTGGATTCTGAGAATTTCTCGGGTTGATTAAGACACTGTTGCCTGTACTTTGGAGTCAAATTAATGAAATAGGAAAAAGGAAAGAACATGGATGGAAAAGAAAATTTGGAAATTAGAATTGAAAATATTAGTAAACAATTCTGCTTGAAGTGTCAACTTTATATGAGGTGGCCCCCCATTCTGTTTAGTCGATTGAACAATATTAAAACTAAATCCGTAATCATCTCCAAGGTATTTCATTGTTGTGGTCTCTTGACCTTTGGTGTCTTTCTCCACAAGTTGGTTTGATGGACATGTTATAGCTGCCTTCATTTTCTGTTGCAAAATTTCCTCCTCTCACTTCAACTGATTTACCTATCAAATGACAGGGTGCCAAAAGTTGCAGGCAGCATTCTGGAAAATCATTATGAATTTAGGTATGAGTGAATAATTAACTAAGCTAGGACAGAAACTACTTCAGATTACAGATTACAGTAGCCAAGAGCTGAGGACTTTTACTGCAGTGCCACATGTCAGAGATGCACGAGAGACAAAATTTATGCATCTGCAGGCACTTCAACTTGTTAGATGCCTGTGCACCGAAGTATCAAAGTTGGATTATGCAACAGCTGCATCATTTTTTCAACAGCCAATCATTGTTGGGGCAAGTTTTGGGAATAATGTGATTGTTGAAGAGATTTTGCATTCGTTTCCGCCAGCAATTTGGTCAAGGAACCATGAGGGGCACAATATATTCATGACGGCTGTTGCCAACCGTCGGGAGGGCATCTTTAACCTCTTGTATCAGATGAGTGGGCATAAACAGTTGGCTCTGCGTCTTGTAGATAACAAGATGAACAACATCTTGCATTTGGCTGGTAAGTTAGCACCTACTGCTCAACTTAATCTTGTATCTGGTGCAGCGCTACAGATGCAGCGTGAGCTACAGTGGTACAAGGTAAACAGTTTCTCTGCACACTAAGCATCATAGGTGTTTTTTATCTCAAGCACACTGTAAATTGGACTGGTTTCTACAGAACCAACACAAGTTATTTTTAGGAGTGGGGAAGCCATGAATCAAATTTTCACATGGTGGGCAGTTAAAATTGAGCCTATTTTCAACTGATTTCTTTATTTTCCTGCATAGGAAGTGGAAAAACATGTGCTCCCAGAATCGAAGGCTCACAAAAACTCCAGTGGAAGAACTCCAGCAGTGGAATTTTCTGTGGAACACAAAGACTTGGTTAAAGAAGGAGAGAAATGGATGAAAGATGCAGCAAACTCTTGTACGGTTTCAGCAACTCTTATTGCTACAATAGCTTTTGCAGCATCCATTACTGTGCCTGGGGGCAACAATGGAGACACTGGCAGCCCCATTTTTTCCAATGATCTAGCATTTAATATCTTCGCTGCTGCTGATGCTCTCTCACTGTTCTCTTCCACTGCTTCCCTTCTAATGTTTCTGTCCATCCTCACAGCACGATATGCAGAAGTTGATTTTCTCTACTCCCTTCCTAGGAGGTTAATAATAGGTCTTGTCACCCTATTCATCTCTATAACAACCATGATGATAGCATTTAGTGCCACAATCTACCTTGTTTTTGGTGATAAAAGGGCATGGACAATTGTCCCAATAGCTGCAATTGCTTTTCTTCCTGTGACCTTGTTTGCAACTTTGCAATTTCCACTCCTGATGGACATGATTCGATCCACTTACTGCCCTGGATGTTTTGGTAAGCGAAGTGAAGATCTTCTCTTTTAAATCGATAAGGTGGCATCCTGCTTAATACTTTGTTTCTGTACGTCAAGACTTACCATGAGGCACGGAGATACGTTCATTAGCTAATTACCCATTACCCAAGAATGTATATTTTTCTCAAGGCGATTGTCATTTGCTCAAAGTTGTACGTATTTCTGTTTGACTGAATTATGACATCTCAAGGAAGAGCATGTGCATGTTGCTTGCGATCATGAAGCCTTCCTTTTGTCAAGGATCATCACCGCTTTTGTCCCAAGAGATTATGAGCCTTCATCGATTTAGAGGGAACATTGAGTTTCCTTTCCTCTTGTTGGGAGCCTGTAAGAACATAGGACCAAAATGAACAGCTTGTATGCAGCATACAAGTGATTGATTATCCGCTATCCGTCAGGTGATCCGGACCAAGGCCGTATGCCATATTACTATCTTATCTGAGAAGTTTTCAACAATGTGAAAATTTTCAGTTGTCTTCCGTTATACAGAGCGGATGATCATGGTACAAAATGAGATGACAGGAACCATCATGTGCTATTAAATTGGAATGATTCAAGGTTTTATGATTGTTTTACCGCGAAAGTTGTCAAATTGTTTTACCCCGAAAGTTGTCAAACTCTGCAATCTTTAGCACTTGTTTGGCGGATCTACTCCTTTTACCACTAATTGTGTACAATGATCGTCATGTTAAACAATTGCATTCCAGTGAAAATGTCCTATTCAGGTCAAATTCTATATTCCATGGTTGGGCACCTGCTAGTTTCTGCATGACCACTATGAAGTGAAGTGCTCCACCTATCATAGTTTGATTGTTCCTATCAGTGCTTCTCTTACTTTCATGAAAAAAGTTATCATGTCAAATTAGTTTACAAAAACAGTAATTTGATGAGTAGATGTATTGGGGGCATCCTCAGTGGAGATTTCATCAACTCGCTTGGACATCCTTCACTAGTTTATCTTGCCAAACAGAATGTGAAAACTTCTGCACGGATGGCAAATGTAGCATGAACCATTTCCATCCCCTCCATGACATGCTGTTGAAAATATAATTCCTCCACGGATTTTGGCTTAAGAAGAAGGAAAAAAAAAAGCAGCGGTAGAGTTCTAGGTTGCAGAACTACACTCCTGCACGTTTGGTAATATTTATGTTGCAGTAACCATACATGAATGCTAGAGCCAGGTGCGAGTTCATTTTATACAATAAGCATTTTAAAACAAAAACAAAATAAAGGTATATGATAACTGATTTGCTACAAGATTTTGAAGTGCCAACAAAAGAATAAAACTTAATATTCACAAATTATTTCAGAAACTGAGCTCTGCTTTTCTTACCAAATATGCTTGGGCCATATGTTGACTTGATCATATCCTTCATAACAGGATATTGCAAGGACATAAACAAGGCCAATGGGAAACAGACTAATACAGAAAGCGGGATTATGGTCAAGGACTTTTGACGCGCAAAGACAATGTATATTGTAGCACCAAATGCTATCATGAGCGTTGCTAAGGAAAGGAACAATCTAACAAGTCCAATAATCAACTTATTCGGTAGGAAGTATAGAAAATCAGCTTCAGCACAGCACGAATTCAGAATGGACAAAAACATGATTACTGAAGTTGAAGATGAAAATAAAGAGAGCGCGTTTGAAATGGCAAAGCAGATAAAAGCACCATTTTTAGCAAATATTGGATGTCCGTTGTCAGGACTGCTGCCACCTGGTACAGTTATGGCTGAGGTGCATACAACTGTAGCAATCAGCACTGCAACAAATGTACATGATTTTGCTGTGTCTTTCAGCCAATTTTGTCCTTCTGAAATCAAGTCCTTGTGTTCCTCAGTAAATACCATCCCGGGGGTTTTACCATCAACATTTTCCTTCACTTTATAGCTGGGCTGGACAAACTTTTCGACTTCCTGCATGGAAACCTCAAGCTTCAGACAAGGCATACTGTGACCTATTTTAAGATCTCATGCACTTCCAAATATCTAACTCAAGTGCATCTAACGACAATGTGGTGTTCAGTGACCTAAAACATCAGTCACCTTGTACCACTGTAATTCTCGCTGCATCTGCAAAGCTGCACCACTGACAAGATTAAGTTGATCAGGAGGTGCCAACTTTCCAGCTAAATGCAAGATATTGTTTTTGTGCTTATCAATATTCTGTGTCACCAAATGTGAATGCTCATCCTTTTCATATAGAATGTTAAAAATAGATTCATGCCGGTTCATAACGGCCAGTTGGAATAAATCATGGCCGTCTTGGTCTAAAGACCAAATTGCACTAGGAAACGACTTCAATGTTTCTGCTACAGCCTCGTAAACTCCCAGTCTTGCCCCCAGAATGATTGCTGGTTTAAATATTCTGGCAGATATTGAGTTGTCAACTTGCACATCTTCTGTGCATAAGCATTTTACCAGTTCAACTGCTTGATGATGCATCAACTTTATGTTTTGTACATGTTTAACATATGGCACTGCCCAAAACGTACAAAATAAGAAAGAACAATTGCATGAGCAATGGTTTTATGTAAAAAAGAAGTTCTCATGGTTTACTATATGCAACAGCTTATGCACGATACCTATCCTTCTGATGACTTCCCAAAATTTTGAATGAAACTTTTGGCACCCTGCACAACAAAACTAGAAATGTCAAAACCATATGTTATTCCTGTTAACCAAAAGGCATCCATGTATGATCAAATGGCATGTAATACATGGATGGTGAATGAGATATTGTAACGTATATCAATATCCAAATTGCTTGATCAGAGCATAAATATCCATGAATTAATTGCATACATTGAACAGGAAACTTTGACATACCATATAAGAGTAGGTTGCTTGACTTCTTAGATTGGTTTTCAATATCATGTCTTTCGTTCTGATCAAAGGGCTTCTCTAACTTTTCTGGAGCACCTTCACAATGAATAAGGTAAAACGTGCTTCCTTTAGCATACAAATCAAACCACAATCATATTCTGGCCTTTCAGAGCATTAAAAACCAGAAGGGAGAAAATATGTGTTTGGTGCCTAAGTTTCCTTTTATCTAGCATGAAGCAGCTTCTGGATTACTCAACCACGGTTCTTATGGTTGAGTAACAAGAAATCGTTATTGTGTAACGATATTGCATGTTGGTCAGTAAGTTGGATATTATTTTCTGAATCTCTCCAATGTATACCGTATTTTCAGACATCCAATCCACTTAATGTGGTAAAATGCCTTCTTTTACATATTAGCATAAGCTTAAATCTCCCACTTCTAATTTGCTCCATTGTTTTTCTCTATTAAAACAGCAAACAACAATTCCCAACACTAAAGCTGACCAACCAAGAAAAATAAAAATTGACAACTCTCCAAATTCCATTCCTCGTGGAGGATATTGAGATGCAACCTTATCTTTAACATCATATTCCCTAGAGGTCTGCTTTTTTACCAATTTTTAGGGAACCACCTCACTCATATAACTTCTAATCCAGTATCATGCTTGCAAGTAAACTTTAAGAAAAAAGTGTACATTTATGTTTTACATATTTGTGCAATGCGTGAGGAAGATGAACTTCCTAGACCCAAAATATCTATAAGAAAAAAGTGTACATTTATGTATTTCGAAGTCTACCTTTGGAAACACAGAATATCTATAAGATATATAGTTCATCTGAGATGGGAAAAAGAACATCACTTCTAGTGGCATCTGTATCTGTGCAGACATGGGAGCCTAGTGGTCTATAACTATAGCTGTTAATGAATGACATTGATAATGCAATCTACATGAAGTAGTTGAAATCTTAAAGATAATCTGTCAGTATTATTATAGCATTTAGAAAAACAAAAACAAGCTAGTGAAACTGCAACCAGCAAGGTACTTTGAAAACTGTGAGATCTGAGACCACAATGAATAATTCTTTGTGAGTACAGCATAACAGATGATTGTGTTCCTAGCAGCACAAGATGACCAAGCAAGTTTGGGAGCTAAAAGACATAGACCAAGTGATAAATTGGAGTTCAGTAAATGTGGCATAATCTCTTAATTAAGAACTCACTGAACTAAGTTCCAACTTTTAACTAGGGATATCAAGAGGCGGCAAATTATAGATGGATGAAACAGGAGTTAGAGACTAACAAAAATAGATTACTTGCAGGAAAAAACTTAAGCTTGTTCCACTTGAAAATGCTGAAGGTTTTCCAGCTATGATACTCAATGGTGTATTCCCTCCAGGAGATATAGTTGTAGCCAGCTTAGGATAGCTTCGAAGCAGATCCAGAGCCACATCTGCAAGAGTTCACAGACATTGATAAAAACAGATAAAACATGAGCCAACTCCATGATCCAGTGAAAATGGCAACTTTGGTCTACACGTAAATCAATGAGATTGAAAGGCTAATTCATACTCCAACCACTTGAAGTAGGGAATGTTCAGTGCTCACCATAGAATCCTGATGTCACAACAACATTCAGGAGAGTGATCCCAGATTGACCAACAAAAGGGCTAGGTTCAGCATCATTGCTTGTCACCGTTAACAAGTAGATTAGCGTCTCCTTGTGGCTGAACAAAGCAGCCAAATGCAGAGGTAATAATTTTGTATCACTCCAAACGTAAGGCAAATCAGGATCTCGGTTCACCAACAATTTAGCTGCCTCAGTATTGCCGCATCTGGCGGCCAAGTGAAGGGCTGTCTCATTGAATTTGTTTGTCACAGAGAGAGCATTTGGAGGCATCAGCTTCACTAGCTCATCCACAAACCGATATGCTTCATTTCTCCCAACAGCTATGTGAAGTGCCGTCTCATGATTCTTCGCGATTATGGCTGTGACAGCTTCTGGATTAATATCAAAGAACTTTCTTGCAGCGTTCCAATCACCCCTTATTGCAGCTTTGTATAGAGGAAGGTAGAAATTCATGTCTTTTTCTGTCATATTTTCCCTTCTCATCAGCAATAAATAATACTAGTACTATAAAACAAATGCCACTACCATTACCTAAATCTGTTCGTTAGGCTAAAATTCAGAATTAAGATGACTATGGAGCAACATACGAGAAGAGAGTGTTGAACTTACCACCCACCCTGCTACTGCTGATCGTCTGTGCTGACTGTGCTGATGAAGAGGCCATGGACACGAGAAGAACTGAAGAAATTATAACGTGCAAAGGTAGCAAAGTCGGTGTTTATCCAAATGATCTAGCTTGGAATGGATCAACTTGAATGTCCAAAGCTAGTCTCCCCGGAATTTTGGTCTTCGTTTCCAATGTGGAAGGCTTTTGATCATCAAACTCAAAGTTAAGTACTCGTGCAGTCTTTCCTATTCCTCTGCTATGAAATTCTTTCTTTCTGGATAATTGGATATGCAGCATAGTATATTCACAAAAAAAAAGTTAGAAAAAAGAGGCCTAGTTGACTAGAAATACGGCCGTACATAGCATTAAATTCTCCTTTACGAAGTCGGTACTAGATTTGACAATAATATTTAGTACGGGAAGATGATGTCTGGAAAGGAAAAAACTGTAAGGGGTGTAATCGGCAAATCACGAACATTACCATAGGAAAGGAAAGTGAGATATACCGATTTTTTTTTGTTAAGTTGTTTTCTTGCTCCAGGCTCCAATTTCGGCGTCATCAACTTCTAGCAACATCCTTAGCTGGACAATTCAGTTTCAGTTTATCTATTGGATAATTAATGCCGTAACCACTGTACAAGCAATATAAGGTAAGACCATATATAAGGACCGCAAGTAATTGACCTGTGCGATTGAACTAGCAAAGATTCAAGAAGACCCAAAAATGCTAAAAACCTGGGCCGGTAGTTTGCGAGGTTCAGGCATGGATTAGTTAAAAGGGGTAGTTTGCGAGGATTGGGAATGGGGTAGTTAAAGATGTCAGCAGGGCATTGGATTCCATTGCTGATTTTTCTTGTGCCCCATTCTAATTCTCCAACAAGCTAAATTAAATCAATAAAATTTGGTTCCAACTAAAATTTTTACATCCCTTTTAAGATCAATTCAATAAAATTTAGTTCCAATCTAAATGTTTGACCATATTTTATCTTGAATCTATCACGTGATCCATACATAATTATTTTTTTATGAGTAAAATGTTAAATCTCATTTGTAGTTAAACAAATGGCGTGATCAATATTCATTTTTACCTCTAAACAAATAGGATCTAATATGAAATATATTTAGTTTTTCTCCTAAAAAAGTGGTATTTGACATCATAATATGTATTCATTTTTTGCCATTAAAAAGGTGGAATGTGATATTTTTGTATATAAAAAATAACTACATGCGGATCACATGACAATTTTGTGTTAAAAAGTGGTCAGTTCTAGCCCATTTTGGATTGCTATTTTCTATAATTTTTGTAGAAAATGTACTATAGTAATTTTATATATTTGAAAAAAAAATTTATTCGCGAAAAATGTAACTTTTTTTTCGGAAAAACACGGCTTTCCAAATAAGTCCTAGGGATCAAATTTTATTAATTTGAATTTATAAAAGACATAAAAAAAATTCATTTGATGAAATGTTAGAGACATTTTGAGCGATCTTCTCAAATCAAAATGTGTGCTAGATCGCTCAAAATGTGTACTGGGTTGTTATTATTGCATTTATCTATTGGATTTTACAACAAAAAAAAACCTATGTATGCAATATTTCTCTTTTAGTAAGATAAAACTCTTTAAGTCTCACTCATTTCTTATTGGAATTTTTTTTAAAAAAAAAACTCCTTTTCTTTTCTTTTGTTGGAGCTCTATTTTTTATTTTTTTTTTGGAGAAGGAAAATTGGAATAAGTTTAAAAAGGATTACATGCACTAATGAATGAACACTAATAAAAACTTTGAAACCACACACCCCATATCCCGGTTATTTAGTACCATATTAAAGACAAAATAAAAAGAAAAACCTTGTATTTTCAATCACTCATGTACACTCAAAACAAATATTTTTAAATTTATCTCTTCAATGAAAATTATTTAAAGAGAGAAGCTAAAAGTTAAATCTACACCTCTTCTTTATTAAGTCTACACAGTTTTGCATAATTTTTAATATTAACGGTATAAATTACCGCTCCATCAAAGATTTGGAAATAGGAGAAAAGAAATATATTTATCCTCATCCCAATTAGGAAAATAAAATTTATACTTCCTCCGTCTCGTATATTTAGCCACATTTGGGAATATGTGCCTTTTATACATAGTGCACTCTACCAAAAAAAAAATCCCTTTTGTTCCGCTTTTGCTCTTAAATCATGTAATGGTCAAAGTAAAAAATAGAAAACAATTACATCACATTTGTCTTTATACATCATTAATGAATGACATAAGTAACATTTCAAAGTATAAAATAGTTAGAAATATCAAACACGACAAATATTTTGGAACAGCAAAAAAAGAAAAGTATGACATTTTCAATGGAATGAAATGAGTAATTGGCACGCTACATCACACATGCGCTCACATCCAGGTAGCCGGTCTTGTCAGGTTGAGAATGTGACCTGCTCATTGATAATATGGATGATTTCAGAAACCTCCTCTCAAGTTTCTAACACTTTTACTGACATCTTCTAAAGTTCTCAAAATTTCACTGACCTCCCTTGATAAAAAATTGGGCTTCTTTCTTGACATCATAAGAGTCAAAATTACTAGTATGTCCTATGAACTTGGGGTTTATTACTATTGTTTAGTTGGAAAAAAGGCATCCAAAGTAGTTAATTAAACTTAATAGCAATAACACAATTTTGATGGCTAATGCATGAATTAAACCTGGATTAGTAAGTAAGGTGCCAATTGAGTTGCAATATTAGTGCCATTTTTGTGCTTACTATGATTTGATAAGGAGATGGGATCACTTACATGATATTCTAATCATATAAAGTGCCAGGGAAGAAATATATAAGAAGAAACAGAAGAAAAAAGAAGAACGAAAAATTGGAAAAATTTGTATTAAACTAGTGCTCCTGATATACATTGAAGTAACAACAACATAGTGAAGAATCTTCTTGTTTTGAAATAGTTGCAACCATAGCAATACAGGTACGAATGTCTTTGTTACTTTAACTTTCCTGTACTAGTGTTGCTTGATCAACCATAGCACCTCTGATTGTTGTTGAAGTCTTGATATTAAATATTCAATTTGTTTGTTACGTGAATTTTTGAGTTGATAATTGACACCTAATTCAAGGCATTGCATATTATGTGTGTTAACTGAAATTTTGAATTGATCACAATGTTGAAATCTTGCGCTACATGTATACCGTGAAGATTGGTTGACCATAATAATTCTTATGTTAACGAAAGTTGAATAGCATGCTGCTAAGTTATCATTCAAAAACTTACAGCAAAGAATGATAATAGTTTGAGGGTGTAGAGGTAGTTAAACTGTTTTATACACTATTGCCACTTGAAACAAAAAATTGACCATTGTAATTTCTGCCAAATAACTGTTGCAAGGCAAATCTGGTGTTTACAAGTTTTTGTATTGTACTTATACTCCTTAACTTTAGTAAGCATTCTAATAATTTAATCTTCTTTCAATCTTCTATTAATACAAAGAGCAAAACGGCATCCATGGAATAAAAATATCCTCACATACATGAAAATAAGTAATATGATTTGGACTGCATTGTTACGGAAAACTCAAAAGTAAGGGCGGTCAGGTGAAATTTTGAGAACTTCAAAATATGACAGTAAAAGTGTAAGAAACCTCCCTAATGTTTCTGAAATTACCCCTTGATAATAAGGGTTACGTCTACGGTGCAAAGTTCACTTTTCTGCCCATAGTAGGCAGAACCAGTGCAAGGAGGCCAACTGTGCTATGTGGGGACGCCATCTGGGCACCACCGGAGAAAGCCGGTTGTGCGTGGATAAAAAAATGTAATATAGTTTAAAATTACAATAAAAGTCCTTTTAAAAATTTGTTCATCACCTAATGCCCAATACTTATATTTGATAAATTAAAATAGTTAATTAAATATTCTATTATAATATAAATAACTATATGTCATTGAGTTGATTGAATAATATTTTCTTTCTCTTTTTTTTGCCATTTCAACTAGTTGTCAATTACGTTTCAATTGAAATAAAAATTTTATAACTATTTAAATTATTTAATAAAATTATCAATTTAAGATGAAAATAAATATAAATACATTAAATTGTATTATTGAAATATTTGATTTAATATAAAGGAAAGACAAGAAGAAATACCAAAAAAATTTTTAAAAATTCATGTGAGTCCTTTATATTGGTAATTGTCTTTATTTGTTATTGTAATCGCAATGCCTAACCATAATCGATTGAAACTCATATCCACAAGTCATACAACGATTTGTGTTATACTGTTTACAATTAAATTTACTATATACTCAAATTAAAATTCTTTTTTTTTCACTAAATTTTCTTTTATACATGATTTATGTGTTATCATTTATTTGTAATTAATTTAATGAAAAGATGCTCTTTAGGCTAAATGATATGTTTTGATAATGTGGATTACTTTTAAGGATTTTAATGAGATTTAGAACACATTTTTTATGCATTTAATGTAATTTACATTTTATTTCATTTGAAATATAATTATTTAAAACATAAGGGCCATATTGATTAAATTTTCAAGTATTAGGGACCAAAAAATATAAAGTCAAACTTTTGACTAATTCTAACTTGATTTTGACCATTAGATATAGTAGTTTTCTATTAGTTGTCATAAATTTGCCTAAAATAAAAAATTTGGAATATATTTATTTTGGTCAAAATATCAAAAACTAGTTTAACTCATAGACCAAACCATGGGGGACCAAAATTGCACATCTTACTTTATTTTAATCCTGTTTGATATCTCAACTCTTCATTTTATATTTACGTTTCAATTATTTCAAATATTAAACTAAATTAAAAAATAAAAACTACCACAATATTTGTTTTGACATGTACAAAATTTACTAAATAATTTTAAAAATTTCATCTATTTTCCGTTACAATAATTTTGTCTACCTTTCCGTACTTTTGTTTTCCACGTTTCTTTGACATTCACTTTTTCGCTCTTCACTTTTCATTGGGACCCGCATTTCAATTGGAGTGTTCACAAAATATTTTCTAAGTAATGGGCATTAGATGATGAACATATTTTTAAGAGGGCTTTTATTGTAATTTTAAAATGTATTGCATTATTTCAGCCAAGCACAACCGACTTTCTCCGGTGCCCGGTACATTATTTCTCTGTCCATCTTTGTGCGTGTCCCCACAGAACACAGTTGGCCTCCTTGCATTGCTTCTGCCCACTGTGGGTAGCAGATGGCGTCCCCACATAGCACAGGTGGCCTCCTTGCATTGCTTCTGCCTACTATGGGCAGAAAAGTGAACTTTCCACCGTAGACGTAACCTGATAATAAGTGCTGGAAGGATCCAACAAAAACTACGACCCTAGGCCCGACCACCGAGACTATAACACCAAATAAAAAAGCATAAATTACTAAATCCACAACATTCCTCCCACCCACAAACCCACTACCGCGGCTGCACCGAAGAAGAATAATTGAGAGTCAATCAAATCTCGAGGAAAGTTCCCCATTTTAGCTAATTAACTAACGAAAGCTTTGACAGACTATCCATTCCTTTCCTATAGTGCACTTTTCCCTTAATTAATACACGATTCATTCGTTTCCCACAATGCACTTCTCCCATAATTAATACAATTAATTACTATCCTTACTATTTGACTAATACTTGCTCAATCCCAATTTTTTTTTAAATTTTTTTATTAATCGTTAAGATCTCTTACTTATAATTCATCTCTTCTTATTATTTGATCCGGCCCTCCTCCATTCTCCATACTAAATTATTTCTCACATTTTAAAATCTCTAACTTCGTAAAAGAATAAAAATAAGTTTGAGTTTGATAAGTTGACAGATATTTTGAAACATTTTAAAATTATAAACACGGTCACTTTTAATAAAATTAGTCCCGACTTGAGGACCATCCTGGCATCACAGTCAGTCGTCAAACTATAAAATCTGTGTTGAATAGGACGACATCACCGTGATTTTCGCCTCGTCTGCGCTCCGCCCCGCCATCTCTCTCAATTTGTCATTTTCACCTTCTCCTCCCCACAACCACCACCACCCCCACCCCATCTCTCTCCTCCCCACAACCACCACCACCC
Source organism: Coffea humblotiana (assembly GCA_023065735.1). NCBI lineage: Eukaryota > Viridiplantae > Streptophyta > Magnoliopsida > Gentianales > Rubiaceae > Coffea > Coffea humblotiana. The sequence goes on from CM041213.1 coordinate 9,314,031, forward strand.
CCACCCCATCTCTCTCCTCCAGCTGTATTCTTACGTTAAACTTCACACGGCGTCGTCATTTTCACCGCCGCTCCCTCTGTCTCTTTCGTCACTATTTTCGATAAGGAAGCTTGTAGTGATCTGCGGTTTCTGTTTCTGGTAATTAAGATCCTCACCTTTTGGAGGTTCGGCTGTGGCTAATTTCAGGTGAGCGTTTGTGCAATTTATTTTTATGTTGTATTTTATTTTATGCTGTAAGTAATCTGAAATGATATTTCTTTTGTGATTAGGCAACGTCGTTTGGCATCCCTTTGTGGTCTCTTATTTTTGCTTTGCTGGAGATGAGGTTGTGCAGAGGACGGCTGAATGTTTCGTGAAATTTAAGCAATGAGCTGGATGTAGGTGTTGTAATTGAATTCTTGATTTATCTCGGGATCTGCGAATTGATTGATCCGAGATTTATATGTTTTCTTTGCTTATATTTCAGGTAGCTTAATGTGGTGTTATATAGCTTACCCCCTCCTTGTTCTAAAATCTTTTTCTAATATTTGCGAAATACATGCAAATCCGCAGTACAGGTTGGGCCATTCATTTTTTTCGTTTTATTGTTTTTGCTCCCCCTGAATGTGATATCTTTGTGAGGAAAATTACTTGTGCTTGTGTGGGTGCAAAAATTTGTTATGGTAAATGCTCGTTATTTTTGCTTGGTATGTAGTTGAGAATTATGAGTGTAAGCTTGAGTTTTTTTTTAATTATATTAAAGTGCTAGTACTATTATTTTACTTTGCTGGAACTTTTAGGTATATTCAGGTTGAAAAAACGTTGCTTTTGTCTTGTGTTGTCCTGGTTATCAGGAACAAATATGCTTGCCCAATTATCAGCTTTTCATGGAAGAAATTGTAGAATGTTGATTAGATGCCTTCAGCAGAGGAACTAAACATGCATTCTTGGTATTTTGCTTCTGCCCTAGCTTGATTCTTAAGCACCTTACTTTGGTGTTAGATTTCATAATGAACAACTTAGATTTGCTAGTAATCCCTGTGCCTAATGATGTTTGTCAAGGCTTGGGCCATTGGACTACATATATTTCGGCTCTTTCTTTCCTGCCCCTATTGATATGTTGTGTTGCAGCTATGATGATAGGTCATGGCCGTAGAATGTTTTCCTCATTATATTATAGATTGTAGTCATAGCATTTTGCTAGTAATCACTTGTGCATTTTGATATCCACTTGTCAATTTTGAACCCGTCGTACCATGAGATTTTGTAAATTTGAATTTGTTACATGCTTTCAAGTTTGTTGACCATGCTTCCATTGATTTCTGTTTATTTTCTTTAGTGTCTGTTTGCTGTTTAGATGCTTGAGTTATTAGTATCCAATAAGTTTGATTTGAACTCCCAAAAACAAGAGTCATTGCCTGCCTCTTACCTATTGTTGTGTTAAAGCTTCTACAGGTATTAATATGAAGGAAACTGACAGCAATACATTGAGATGAATTGAAGTCTTCGCATAAACTAGTATTAAGGATGAAAGGAGGCTTTTATGGCTTGAAAGTTGCACAGGTCTCTCTCATCCTCATTGGTTTCGTATGCCTAGCTGTTCTTATGTTGGCATGGACAAAAACTACGTTGCTCACCTCTTTAGATCCACCTGAGAGTGATTTGTCATATTTGACACCAGGTCTGTGTTTTAAATGTGATCCAACATTCAATTTGCTACATTTAATATTTTTTTTGTTTGCTCTTTTTGTGATGTTCTCCTTTTCCGGTTTGCAAGTCCTTATCACAATTGTGGAAATTGAAGCACTAGAGAACTAAGTGGAAAGTTGCGTCTCGTTTCTCTCTGTTATACAACCATTTCCACAGGAAAGATGGGGCAGAGGTATAAGAAAACCTCTCTTACCGAGGAAGAATATACCAGAAAGCTTGTTCTCTTGGTTTTGAAGATGACAAACTAAAATAACATAAAGCATCCTCCCATTTAGTTGAATCCTGGCTGGATTGTTCTATGAAATGGACTTCTAACTTCTCTTTTCACATATGACCAAAATGTTAATAGTGTGTTGTTGCCTTGGATGCTTTTTGCCATTGTGATGTATCTTGTTTCTTGGCTTTGCTTCTCAATAATGGAATAGAATTTTGTGGGACATGTAGAACTTGCTTAGTCCGTGTTAGATGTGGAAATGTCTGGAACCGATATATTCTCATTTGTTCGACTTAGCCTTTTAATATTGTAGAATATAAATGTCAAAAAGTATATATGTCTTTCTGGTAGTCAATATGGCTTACTTCTTGTCTTATACAGATGTCTATCTGTCGACTATATATGTTTTACTGCACCATATTTTCTTTCACATACCAGATAACATCATGTCTGTTTATCTCGTATCCACTACAATTGTTCATTGGTGTTCCATTCTCTCCATTATTAAGTCATCGGCTTCAGGTAATCAGATTCTGGTATTTCTCTTTGTGGTGCAGAAATTCCTTTCAGCATCAGAGAAGCTGCTGGTACAAAAGATGTTTCACAAAATACGAGTAGTCTAAGAGTGGATGAAAAAGACTTTGTTTCACCGCTGGGTTCTAAGGACCTGGAATTCTCTGCCATACAGTCTTCTGCTGAAGATGAACATCATCAATATGTGAATTCTACACAAAGGCAAGGTGGGATATGGAATATAGTCATGTCTACTGTTGGGAGTATGGTACTTTAAAAAATTCTTCATCCCAGCAAGATCAAAATCAACAAACTCATTAGTAACTTTGGCACTAAAATATATTTTTGGCTTGTGATTATTCCAAATCAATTTGGCATTTTTCTTTGGAATAAAATTACATTTAGTATATGGGTTTTGTTTCATGAGGAACTAATGTTCTCTGACACCTGATGTGTGCAAGCCTTTTCAAATATTTTATTTATCAAAAGAAAAGGAACTTACAAATATGCTTTACTGGTGCACTGAGTGGTGACAGCATGGAAGCACATCATATTTCTGATGTTACACATTTAAGTTCATCTTTTTCACTTTAAATTTGATGTATAGCTAAAAGGATCTCATCAAACACAAACTACTGTACTGAGTCACTGTTTTCTCTATTTCCAGACTGTAACTTTGGAAAAGGTAGATGGGTTATTGATGATGCTCGACCTCTGTATTCTGGATTGGGTTGTAAGCAATGGTTGTCATCTATGTGGGCTTGCCGCATGACTCAGCGCACTGATTTTGAGTACGAGAAATTACGTTGGCGGCCAAAAGATTGTGACATGGAAGATTTCACAGGTCCAAAATTTTTGACAAGGTAAGTCTTATTTTCTCCTCTATGTTCATCATGAATATGTCGAAATTCAGCATTACATATATTGCTTGCTTGTGCTGCCAACCAAGCCTCAACCTTCCTACTAATTAATTGAATTGAGAGCTGAGCTTGAGTGCCTGTCTGGGAGATTGAATCATCTGGAAATAGCCAAATTCAAACTTGAGCTCGAGCTTGTTTAGCTTAATGAAATAGAAAGGAAATTGCAAATTCTGACTAGATGATGAAAAAGAGAGAACATGTGAATGAAATATTGCATGTTGAAAAAACTAGTTTGACATGTCATCTTGTGTGTCAGAACAATTACTTGTCATCTTGGCTAAGATTGAAGTGCAAGTGTTTAACATAATCAAGATAAAAACATTTCTTCTGTTTTAGGTTCAGTTACCATGCAAATTCTTTCCCCATATCTGATCATATACTGAATCAAAGACTGCCTGATTTTACATCTCTCAAATGTTACATCCAAATTAAATTCAGTCCCCTCATAAAGGAAAAGTGGATCTATTGTTAAGGTTTAGCATTTTGAAGACGGAGCTCATCTGTTGACTTATTCTTTTGTGTGTGATACCTTCCATTGCATGCTGTCGTGCACCTCATGCAGTGTGGAAACTTTTATTTGAAGCATGTTTTAGTTGTTCTTTCATGTGATATAATTTCTCCATTCCATGAGCTGGATGATATCTTGTTTGCTTTTTTAATAGTTTACTCTCTCTCTCTCTCTTCTTAACTTTGGAGTGTGGCTCTTGGTGAATCTTCTCAGGATGGTGAATAAAACTCTGGCTTTTGTTGGGGATTCATTGGGTAGGCAGCAGTTCCAATCTATGATGTGCATGATCACAGGAGGAGAAGAGAGGCCTGATGTTCTTGATGTGGGAAAGGAGTACGGCCTTGTCAAAGCTCGTGGTGCTACACGCCCTGATGGTTGGGCTTATAGGTTCCCAAGTACCAACACTACCGTCCTTTACTATTGGTCTGCAAGTCTCTGTGACTTGGAGCCCCTTAATGTCTCTAATCCGGCGACTGATTTTGCAATGCATCTGGATCGGCCACCAGCATTTCTGAAGCGTTTTATTCATAAGTTTGATGTTCTTGTCCTAAATACAGGACACCATTGGAACAGAGGGAAGCTTAAGGCCAACCGATGGGTCATGTATGTTGGTGGTGTGCCTAACACCAATAGGAAGATTGCTGCGATTGCAGGTGCCAAGAATTTTACTGTGTATAGTATCGTTGGCTGGGTAAATTCACAGCTTCCCAGGTACCCAGGCTTGAGAGCATTCTATCGGTCAATATCACCAAGACATTTCTTTAATGGAGATTGGAATACTGGAGGAACCTGTGACAATACCACTCCTCTGTCTGCTGGAATGGAAGTTGTAGAAGATGAGTCTATCGATCCCGTTGCTGCTGGGGCAGTTAAAGGAACTGGTGTTAAGCTCTTAGACATCACAGCTTTGTCTCAGCTGAGAGATGAGGGTCATATATCTCGGTACAGTATTAAAGCCACACCAGGAGTGCAAGATTGTTTGCACTGGTGCTTACCTGGTGTTCCAGATACATGGAATGAAATTCTTTTTGCACAAATCTGATCCGTTAAAGTTTTGTTCTCAGTGCTGGAAATTGTGTCTGTTATTTGTAATTTGGAAGTACAAAGAGTCAAGACACCCTGAAGAGGAATCTGTAAGTGGATAGTGCTTGCTGTTCAGTCGAGTGGCTCATTTGAAAAGCCTGCAATCGGGGGCAAAAATTTTTGAAGGGAAGAGTTTCACACGAGAGTCAGAAGGTTTATTGTTCGCTTAATTAGCCTAAAACGGCATAATTTTATTTTGTAATCATTGTTCACCATTCTAATTAACTAGTAGGATACCCGTTACAGCTAGCAGCAGATGTGCATACACATTCTTAAAGGTCATTCCTTGTAGTTTTGTCCAAGACTCCGGAATGCAAGTCAAGTGAAGTGCATCTGGATTGCTGATAAGAGGGGAAGCCATATATAGTGTAAGAGGTAGACCCCTAAATTGAAATTGGTCCTGTAATCAACCGGACAGGCGAACTTTGTAGGTCAATACCATATGGTAGCTGCAATCAAAAGCCGGACTCAAGAAGTCTGCTGCTGCCAATTCAGACATGATGGCCTTTGATAATATTTGGCTGTTTCCGTAATCTGCATTTGATGGATTGGTAGATGCTTTATTCACAGCTTAATGTTGAGAAAACAAAGAAGTACTATCATGTAGTAAGCAGGCAAATGGCAGAGATAAATGAATCGTGCGGTATTGAGGATCAGGCCTAAAAAATGGTGCAATTTCCTGGTTATTATTTTTTAAGATTTTCCTGACCATCAGAGTAGTCACACAATTCCTTCATAACTAGTTTATTTGTGCCTCATGCGATGCATGAGGGTGCCCAGTTTTGGTGAAGTTGTTAGTTGTGTGTGGAGTTAAGAGTGGGTATGTGTGAATTTAATGATGGAAGAGTAGTAATTCAAGATACGTAGTATATTGAAGTTGTTAGTTGTGTGTGGAGTTAAGAGTGGGTATGTGCGAATTTAATGATGGAAGAGTAGTAATTCAAGATACGTAGTATATTGTTTTGTAGCAGTCTGTACATTATAAAAAACTGATCATTACAGGATAGAAAACTCATACAAAGAGTTGTAGACAAAAGCACTATTTACATTAACAAAAGTAGATGGTTGCATGGTAGAAAACTAATGTCAATAGCTAGGGCAAAACTATAGGAAACAAACTTATTTAGCTAAATTTAGCCACATCTGCCCACGAATAGATGGATATGAGTATCTTAAGTTTTTGTATATGGGCATAAATGGGTTACCCAACATTACCCATTTAATTTTATTGGGTAACTCATCAAACCCAATTAAATTATTTAGAATTGTCTTCTCCGAAGCCTCCTCTCTTGCCCCACCAATTTTTTTTTTTTCAAATTCTTCATTTTGTCAGGATGTTAACTACTTTTGTTTTATTATTATTATTATTATTATTATTATTATTTGTTGGTTTTATCTTATCATTTTATGTTCTCTTAGTTTATTAACTTGTTCATTTTTTAGCATTATCAATTTATGACAAGTTTTAGCCTATTTTCCTACCTTTTCAAAATGAAAATTTAAATTGACATACGAAAAAAATGCTAGGAGTTCAAAATTTTTGAATTAAGTTTTTATATTAACTTTTATAGTACTTAGTTCAAATTTTTGTATTCTCATTGTTCAATTGTTAAATAGTATGTAATTTTGCGACATAGAGTATGGATGAGAAAAAAAAATTGGTAATTAGGCTTATTGAACATTATAAATAAATATTTAAAACTAATAATGAGCGCGCAAAGGTGATATAAATTAATAACTTAGTTTACAAAAATAAATTTAAATGAGTTTACAAAAAGTTAAAATAAATGGGTGAGCCTCCAATTGCTTCCCCGTGATAAGGCAACAAAAGAGTATAATCGATGCAAGTATACATGGTCAAAAACTGTAATAATTGTCCAGGCATTCTCATCAAATTCTTTGACCATACAGATATGGTATCTTGGCTCAAGAAACTACCAAAAACTCCACCATTTGTTCATGCCGTCAACATACAAACGTCAGATTTCAAACTCCAGAATTTCTTTTAGTGCATTAAAAGCATAAATGCACCATTATCACTTCACACCGACTGATCTAAAAACGATTGGTGCATAGGTAAAATCAGTATCAATACATGCTGGCACATGTACGTGCTTGTAGCATAGATGGAAGCAAATTGGGGACTTCAACAAATTTTATTCACAAAAAGTCACTTCATTAATTAATCCATAAATATCATATTGATCATTATCTTCATATATCGTATTAAGCATTCTTGAAACTACATACATTCGTTTGATAGTTTGCCAAGTTCCATCCTGAATTTCGACTAATAAGAAGGCACTAAATGTGGGAGAAAAAGAAACAGCAAATGAAATAAACTGCAGAATGCAAATGAAATGCTGAAAACAGAGACAAAATTTCAAGTTTACCAAAATGCATTGGAAGAACTTCTTGGACTCATCTTCACGTCTCAAAAGCAGAAATCCAGCAAAAGATTAAAAACATATTTGGCTCTAAGGACGCAACATACTTGGACCCAACCAACCAACCAAATATGGCAGCCAAAGTAAAGAAGAAAGCGGCTTCCATTCCAAGGGTGGATAAAACTTTGACCGAAAATAATTAAGAACCTGACATAATAAGAATTATCTTCCAGAAGAAATATGCATGCAAAGAATGAATCCAATGAGCATTTAAGAGCAGAAGAACAACTGGCAAAGCCTGAAACTTGGTATAATTTAAATGCCATAACAAAAGTATAAACATAAACGAATCAAATACCCACAATTTGAAACATTTATAATCTCAATTACTTTATTAACTGAATTGCCTCTAAATTTTCTGCATAATTCGGTTGGTTTTAGATTTCATAGAAGATGGAGAAGTTCTTGGACTAATTTACGATGGGGTTGGAACAGAAGACGGAGAAACCAATCGCACTGGTGGATCTCAACTGTATCATTATGAAAAGACCCAATAACCAAGCCTACGAGCTCACATCAATAACTAATTAAAGGGTAAAATTGGGAGATAAGGGTTAGCTAGTAAAATCACATTGTCACATCACCTACCAGCCGCACATCCCAACTCAGTCCTAACTCCAACAAACAAATGTTCACCTGATATTCCATATTTAGCCACCTAGTCAAGGTGTCCATAGGGGGACCATGACAAGGTGTTCATAAGCCAACTCTCCTTTTTATTTCTTTTAGGATTCGTTGAAGCTGATCTTGGGAATTGTTACAGCTTAGAAACAAGGAGGAGTCCCACGTGACGTGACTCGTGAGAGGTGGGGTAACAAATTCTTAAAAAATTGTTTCGGCTGATGTTGGATTTTAGGTCTCGCTATCATATCATAGCGTTGAGATCGCTATCGATACTAGCACAATCTTCAAAGAAATCATTATAGTTTTTTTTCAACGCTATCTATACTAACACATACAATCTTCCAAGAAATCATTATTATTTTTAGTAATTGCTATTATAATAATGTTTCCTCATAATAATGGAGAAAGGGGTCTTGGCGCATCGACCGTTATTAATAAATGTTTTCTTACATTTTTCTCATCTTTGATCAGGGTATTAGTTGTCCAGCCCCCGCACTCGCCAAGTGTCCAATCGGACGCTCGGCAAATGTCCAAGAATACAAATCATTCTGGACAAACTCGGACAGCTAGCCTTCCATGCTGGCATTAACTCCACTTAGCCTATTTTCATAAGCAACTTTATCGTTGTGCGGACGTGGTTGGGATATTAATTACTCACTTATCAAGTTACGTACAACTATTTAATGAAATCCAGATGCTGGCTTTCATTCGCTTGCTTGCGCTCGTTAACCAGAGGTACATTTACATGCTAATATATTAAAAAAAAAAAAAAGAGTTAACTCTAAAAACAAACAAACAAAGCCATCCAAAGAATAAAAGAAATCAAATCAAATCAAACCCCACCAACATAGCCGTTAACGCCTCATCGCTTTCTCCGAGATCCCATTTGAGCAAAACATCTTTCTCATTTCCATCTTCTCTTGTGACATTCCCGTTCTCTTCCTTTTCCTTTTCTCCCTGTTTATAGTTTTGCTTCCACTCCAAAATCTCAGGTTTATCGGGTGGGGCGGCTTAACGCTTTTGTTCAAATGGCGGAGGAGTTTGCGAGGGCCGTGGAGGACGGCTTAAGGCTTTCGAAGCGAATCTACTTTGGGAAAGATAGGGCTGTTGCGCCTCCCAAGCCGATCACGCCCATGGACAAGACGCCCCAGCAGATGTATTTGCCCACGGCCGTCATGATTTATGCCGTCATCGGTGACCCGGCTATCGTCGATAACCCTGACGTTCCCAGCTATCAGCCTCACGTGCACGGCAGGTGCGATCCTCCCGCGCTCATTCCGCTCCAGATGAACGGCGTTTCGCTGGAAGTTGATTGCTTTTTGGACACGGCTTTCGTTACCGTTAGCGGCTCCTGGCGAGTGCATTGCGTCATGGGTAGCCGCGGCTGTGATTGTCGTATTGTAATTCCTATGGGTGAACAGGTGAACACAACCTCCCTTTCACAAAAGGAAAAAAGATGAACTCCTGTTTGATAGAACTTTTTGAACATGTGTTTTTTTACCCTTGATCACGTGTTACTTGTTTTCATGGGAGAGACGAATCAAGCTGCTCGAGCTCAGCTCAAAAAAAAAAAAAAAAAAAAAGCGGCCGGTCTGAGAATTGTATACGTAATCAAACCAAGTCTCTTTCAAGTTCAACCTCGTAATCTCATAGAGCTTACAGGACGGTAACATGCTAATGTCAAACAAACATAGTTCAACGACTTCAGGAAATGTGCGCTAAGCTTTCAGTCTCCTATGACCATGCAAAAATTGCAATCCTGGTGCTTTCTGTTAAGTTTCATTGCAGAAAGTTTTCCTTGTTTTGATACATACGGCTAATGGATACTGCCTTAAATTGCTCCTTTTTAACTTACTTGAGCATTTAGAAGGACATCACAATTTAAGAATATTGCCTTCTGGGTTGACGAGTTGCAACCCAGTTAGTTGTTTGGTTTGACATGCATCTAATCTTCATGCTTTTTCAGATTTTAGGTGTTGTACTCTCAGAATGTTTTGCTGTTTCACCAAAAGTGAAACAATGATGGTTGTTTGTTCTCAAGTAATAAATTATTTGGCTAACAGGGTTCAATTCTAGGTGTCGAGGTTGAGGTGCCCAAAAAATCATATTCTACTCAATTAATTTCTATGGACGACGAAAGAAATGCAGAGAAGGGAGCCAAAGCTGAAGATGTGTGCTTTTTAAAGCCGCATATCTTCACTCTTACCATACCACAGGTCAACCTATGCGCATTTTGTGATTTTTATTGTTTAATTTTTACCTGTTACCTGTTATGCACAATCTTTATTTTATTTTATTTTATTTTTTCAGGTTGATGGGGGATCAAATCTTTCTGTTAAGGTTAAATGGTCTCAGAAATTATCATATCATGATGGCCAGTTCACCTTGAATATTCCCTTTAGTTTCCCTGACTATGTCACACCTGCTGGAAAGAAAATTTCTAAAAAGGAAAAGATACACCTAAATGTGAATTGTGGTCCAGAAACAGAGGTTTTGTGCAAGACAACCAGCCATCCTCTCAAGGTACAGAATTACTTAGGTTAATTTGTTATTTGATGTAGTTTTGATCAAACTTTTAACTGACAAAATGAACTGTGGCATCTCTAGGAGCTAAGGCGCCAAGCAGGACAGTTGGGTTTCTCATATGAATCAGAAGTTCTTACGTGGTCAAGTTGTGACTTCATCTTTACGTATAATGTAAGGCCCTACCCGCTTTTGTTTATGTAAGTTGCATAGTACTTCATTCTTCTAAAATCAGACATTATGGTGTTTTTGTTTGGGAAGAAAAAGAAAAATGGAAAACAAAATGAAAGCACAGAGCAAAATTATACAACACGAATTCAGCTCTAGATAACTCATCTCTTGCAAATCTCTATCTGTCATTGCAGATTTCTACCAGTCAAATGTATGGTGGTGCGCTTTTGCAATCTCCATCACTGTTTGACGTTGATCGACGAGAAGCTTTCTGCTTCTATCTTTTTCCCGGAAACCAGTCTAGAAAGGTTGGTTGAGCACCTTTCCTTTTGGCTTTTTGACATTGAAAGAAATTTTCTTTTGCAATTAACTTCTGAAAGGCAAGAAGAGAACAAAGAATTTCTTTGAACTATTTTCGGTGTGCCTTCCTTAGACAGTTGATACATGATCATGCTCATGGTAGTTTAATCTGGATACCAAGAGCACCTTCAGCCCTGTACTGTAAATTTCAAATTAGGCAAATAATTTGATAATTTTCTGTCCCACTTAGCTTATTCTTTTCTTCTAGTATCAAAGTGTTACCTTTGTCTCATGGTTGCTTTCTAATTTGGTCATATGGTCTTTATGGCTACATATGTACATAAATGTTCATGCCAAGATATATATGATGTACTTTATAAGAGATAAAGATTTTGCTGCAACTTTAAACATGCTTCAGGATGCTTCGGAAGTGACCAATCATGAGCAAGAATACTGATTTTTCTTTTCTTTCTGAATTTAACTTTCACTTTCTCTTGATGTTGTCAATAGACGTTAAATGCCTGACAAAGAACTGAAGAACCTGAGAAAAGGGATTCAAAAGTTAACGTGTCATCAATATTGCACGGATACAGTCTAAGATACTTTCTTTAGAATATAAAATGTTTGTGAGTAGCACTACTTACGATCTGACTGGCTTCCACTTGGCTCTTGTCATTATGAGGATGTGCTTGAGTTGTCAGAGTTGTTTACAGAAGCAATGCATTCTTGAAATCCAAATGGTTAGGTCATGAATCGAGTCAAAATGTAAAATCTAAAGCTCAGCTTTTATTTTTATATCCTCTTTTATGAGGTCATCTGGCATCATGTACCCTTAATGTGCTTCTTTGTTTATTACAAAGCAATACGTTGATTGTGTATGAAGTGAAAAAAGTTGTATGTGAAACTACTGAGCATAATAACGTACTTGAAGCTGCAAAGTTTGTTGATTCACTCTTACTGTTGGCCTTTACTTTAGACACCAGTTAAGAACGTATTTGGTCAGCTTTAACATTTTGACCCGGATTACAAATTTAATCCCTCTTCTGATTTTTACAAGCACTGGTTCTCTTCTGTCTTCTGAAAATTCCTGTTGGTTGCAATGTAGCCATATTGGTACTTAAAGGAGCAAATACCAGGATGTTTTGTCAAACCACTAGAAGGTTATTCAATCCCATATACAATGTCTTATCTGCTTGCAATCTGTAAAATTATACACATATATAGCTGTGGAGATTGTGTAGGCCAAAAGGTTTTTGGAGTACTAGATGGTTAATCCGTAAACATGGTCTTATCTACTGTTAAACTGTAACATCATAGACATATATAGTTGCATAGATATATGTTCAACAAAAGAATCAATAGGTTAAAGAGTTTCCCACACTTTGCTGGACTGATCTGCTTTAGAGAGAGAGTGAGATATGTGAGCTCCATTACCTCCTCTGCTTGTTAAGTTTCTTTTACTTTTCGAGAATGCTTAATAAAGTTTTCATTTAAAAATTGGATTGATGTGATCTTCTACTTATATCTCATAGGTCTTCAAGAAAACATTGATAGTCGTCATAGACATAAGTGGAAGCATGAGGGGAAAGCCTCTTGATGATACCAAGAATGCTATTCTTTCATCTCTGTCAAAGCTTGACTCTGAGGACCTATTTAATGTAATAGCATTCAATGGTGAAACTTATATATTCTCATCAACACTGGTGCCAGCTACCACAGAAGCTATTGAGAAAGTCACTGAGTGGATTAACATGAATCTTATTGCAGGCGGCAGTACAAATATTTTACTTCCTTTGACTCAGGTCTTAATTCTTTTCTGGCACAAGTATACCTTCACATATTCTGGCAATGTATACATATTCCATCCCTCTAGCTATCTCTCTCTCTCTCTCTCTCTCTCTCTTTTGGGTGTTTCTCTGGAGAATTAGGCTTTATTTGATTACTATTTATCCATTTGAATGCCGGGTATTCAACATATCTAAATGGGTTCTAGAATATAATTCAATGGAAGAGCATATGTTGTGCATGTAAGTTTAATGTTTCAGTCAACATTAACATTTGGCATAACCAAAATACATGGCGAGATTTTTTGTTTCTAAAACAGAGTACATAAACTAGTTATCTAGATCTCCAAAAAACAGTGTTTGCCTTAACGCTTGAAAAAGGATCGGTCTTTTTTAGGACAATTCTTTGGTGAAACGCTGACATTTTGAAGTTGCTGTGCCAGATCCATAGAAGAATTGCCATGCTTTCTTAACCTATGCTAGTTAGAGATGTTATATAAGAAATTGTTACAGGAACCTTTAATCATATGATAAATCAATAAAGCTTGCTTCATTTGGTTAATTCAGTATTTGAGTCAATTTTGGTTCTATCTCTTTCAGTGTTGTATACATGGTTTTGACAGATTTTTACCCTTTATAGAGATTACAATGGACAGTTTTTCCTTGACTTTTTTCCCTAACAAAACCACGTTGAGATGGTGAGAGGTTGACGGTGGTGAAGTAATGGCCATGACTTCCTTCAACAAAATAAGCATCATACATACTTGTATGAAGGATAGCTTTCAATAACCTTATTTTGAAAAAGCTATCAACATAGAATGATCCCTGTAGCACCTTAAGAACCTCTTATCCTGAGATGTGAGAGGTTAAGAGTGATGAAGCAATGGCCATGATTTGACAAAATAAGCATCATAAATACTTGTATAAAACATATATTTCAATAAAGACACTTTAATGAAAAAGCTTTCAACTAAGACTGGATGAGTAATGCAACCACCAAGAGATTCAGGTATTCCTGTACATATTCAGCAGTCATTGCAACTTGAAGAATGTGTTCAAAATGTCTTCAAACCTGTTGTGTCAAGGCACAATATATACACAGATGACAAATGAGCTTCCCATTTGTATAGAAATAAGTTTAGAAGGAGTACTACGTCCTTTATCTTTGAGAATATCATCTGGTGACAAAGCTTCACTGAGTAATCTTGACATGAAAAAAAAAATATATATATATATATATATATATTTCTTAATGACAATCTTCTATCCCTGACATTCTTTTTAGAGTTTGTATGGTACCAAAACTTAAAGCTTAGATGTGTGTGGTATGGTTGCATGCTGACTCATGGGATTGGTACACAAATATTTCTTAATGACAATCTTCTATCCCTGACATTCTTTTTAGAGTTTGTATGGTACCAAAACTTAAAGCTTAGATGTGTGTGGTATGGTTGCATGCTGACTCATGGGATTGGTACACAAATGTGCCTATTGGGCTAGTTTTATCTTAAGTTTGTAGAAATCTGAATGTTTGTGTCTACTGTGTTCCCGTGCTTATGAGAAGTGCCTCTTATATCAAATTTCTCTGCTCAGGCAATGGAGATGTTATCTGATACCAAAAGTTCCATTCCTATTATTTTTCTCATCACCGATGGCGCCGTTGAAGATGAGAGACGCATTTGTGATGTTGTGAAACGTCGCTTGATGGATAAGAGAAAAATGTTCCCACGAATTTATACATTTGGGATAGGTATGTTTATCTTCGATTATTTGCTTATCACTTGTAGTCTATCAGCTTTAATACAACATCAAGGAGAAAAACACTTGCTTTTCCTTATCCTAACTGCTCAATTCCTCCTCCCATAAAGGTGTTTCTTAAAACTTGGTCCAATACTGATTTATTTTTTTCCCTTGAGAAATCCTTGTCTAGAATACACTAGAAATTGGGTTCCAGTAGCCAAAATGTTGCACGGCCATTGTATTCATACAAGCATTGTTCCAGCAGCATACCTACTTATAGCAATGAAAAGAGGAAAACAGATCTGGCTTATTATTAGATATTGACAAGTTAAATTGATTTCTCCAGAATTATTTGTCATTGAGTCATTTAGGAAGTGCACAATTCTTATGCTGCTTGCTTCTTTTTTTTATTCATTTTCTTTTGTTGTTCAATTTTAACGACTGAAGAGATTGGGCATTAACGATGTCAAAGTTCAATTGCAGTTGAAATAAATGAGATGAACAAGGTGGTAGCCCCTAACATGCCTACCATACAAGAGTTCCAGATCAGCGTGTTATGTCCTGAGTGATCAAATTAATTTCAACATTTCCCCCATGGTAGTAAAATGTAAATTGTTTGTCAACACTTATGCTGTTGTGCATATAAGTTAACCAAAAGAAGAAACTGTAGTCCTTTGTAGTTTCATTATTTACATTCTATCATCTAATGGTTTGTTACAAATTTTAAGGAGTAACCTCTTCGGCTAATACTTAAGTGATTCCTTTTCCTTCTATGTAATGTGGCTTCTCTCTGTATTCATTGCCTTATGGTGGAGAGTTCTATCTTCCTTTAATCACTGCTCTGGACTGCTATTCAATAGAGAGCTCAAAGTTGTCCTAATTGATGCCTCTAGATTGTTCAGAAAAGAAAAGCACCATATCGAGATTGCTTTTTAAGAGGGCAAAGTACATGTTTCTGCAAGATACTTTGGAGTCCAATGATTGCATATACATGTAATCCATCAGTGTTTCTCTGGTGGATGAACTACAACCAATTATTCTAACAGATGAACTTTTATTTGTTTGTTGCCTTCTAATTCCAGACACTTTTCAGGTTCATTCTGTAACCATTATTTCCTTCGGATGCTTGCGATGATTGGCCATGGCCACCATGATGCTTCTTATGATGCAGGTATGCTTTGTGTTTTGATAAAATATATTGGTCTTAGAAGAAAATTTTCTGCTGAGGGGGAAGCTTTGACAGCAGAACCTATGAAAATTATGTTGATGGAATAAACTAGTTGTAGTAGAATTTGTGCTTTAAAATGGAAAGGGGAATCACTGTACTTTGTGAGCAGTGACTGAGAATTGGGTTTTGTAGGTTTGGACAGGTCAAATTATCATACTAATGATTTTGTTTCAGGAAGATATACCCTTTTCACAAAATAGACTTTTCTTAAATTAAGAAAACACACACACACACACTCACATACTTTTCTGTCTATAATCCAGGGACTCGCATTTATTGGCCCCCTGGGTTTAGACAGTTGCCAGGTTTAACTTTACTTGTCCAAAAGACTAACACTTTGTGTTGTAGTTAACTAGTGTCTTGAGGTCACTCATTAGACAAACCTAAATAAATTTCACGCTTCTGTTTTTTAGTAATACACCTTGTTGTTTTGTTAGATTCCATCGACGTTCGAATAGAAGGCTTATTTACTAGAGCTTCATCCATCATTCTGGCGAATATTGCCTTGGAGAATGTAGGTGATCTTGATGAATTTGAGGTATGATTGCATCTCCCATGTCTGAATACATCTGGCACCCATTGCTTAATCAAATGATAGGACTACCTGACATCAAATTGATAGGATATCCTGTGTCTGCATATATCTGTCATCCATTAGTTCACTTCAATTTCATGACAGGTTGTCCTATCAATTGGAATTCAACCATTTTGTTTAATAAGTTTGTTTATAAACATCATAGGTGTATCCTTCTCGAATTCCAGATCTTTCATCCGTAAGCCCGTTGATAGTATCAGGGAGGTATCAGGGGACATTCCCTGATGCCCTTGCAGTTTCAGGAATCTTTGCAGATATAAGCAATTTTTCTGCAGACCTGAAAGTACACCATGCAAAGGACATACCTCTTCACAAGGTGAGACAGACATCTGGTGTGCTACTGTATCTAAATGTACCCTTAGTCACCTAGAGATTGTAGGCTTAGATTCTCTTTCTATTTTATCCTGTTCTTGAAATTTGTGTTTTTATTTTAAATTTAACATCTTATTTTTACTGGCCTTGTTACTTCAGAACTGTCCAACAAAAAGAACTCCTCGGCTATCAAAAGCAAAAGATCAGTAGTTATAAAATTTTACAAAATTCCTTTACTTTTCTTCTATGAAATTGTTCAGTTCTTCTTAATTTAGACTGGAAGGTCTTCAACTGAAGGTCAAGCTTGATATATGTCCATGACATTGGCAAGCATGAATATGTTTGCATGTATTTCTTTTAACAGCCTGTCCAGCCAAAGAGGCCAATGGAAATAGAAAGAGATACTTGAAAATACAAAAAGAAGAGAAGGGAAAATGGTAGTCCTTGTCCTATTAGGGCTAAGAACCTTTTATCTTATAGTGTCATAAGTTGGACAAGCAGCTGAAGTTCTGAGGAAAAAGCAGACCCATAGCAGCTGAAATTCTGAGGGAATGTGCAGGGATCATCATAGTCTAGATTTGCTTTGCTCATTCTGTGAAAAAATATGGTAATAAAGAATGTTGAAGGTCTCATTCTGAGATTTGTTTTGTTCTAGTGATATCTATGTTAAAGCTCAACGTGTTGTTGTTTGATGGGATGCTAACTTCTGAATTGATTAATCAAGCACCCAATACTGCTAAGTGCTTTATGGAAAACAATATCAAAGATGGATAATACTTTCAAAACAAATGCAACATGAACAAAAGAGAAGATACGATACTTGGGTTATTATGATAGCAAGTGCCTATTAAATTGAAAGGTGCCAACTCTTCAAGAAGTACCACCTGGATGTTTCATGTAGATAATGCTTTTAGTTTCCTACTATAGTTGATCCCAAGAGTTATGAAGTAATTCTCCACAGTATGTTAGAACTGAAGTATGAAGGGAGTGATATGTCCAAAAGTTCTCTGCTACCCTCTGACAAATTGTTTTATGTCTAGCAGGTACAAGCAAAGCAAGAGATTGAACTACTCACAGCAGAAGCCTGGTTTGCAGAAAATAAGGAGCTTGAGACAAAGGTCATTTCAGTTCTGACATTAGGATTGCATGACCTTCAAATAGGTCCAATGAATTAGCATTGATCGGCTTATAAAATGTTGGGTGCATGTTTGATTAAGTGCTGAAAAGGATTTCCACGTTTGCTGACTAAATTCTGAGAGTTGAACCTGCATTTGTAGTTTGTGTGCCGGTTGGTGTACTTATTTACCTAACTTAATTAACACTATGTATGCTAAACCATAGGAGGGTAAAGTATAATTTATCCATGAATCATATATCTATTAGGCAGAAAATTAAGTTAGTTGAATGTCCTAATTTTGCAAGAACTAGAATTAAGAATTGAAAATTCATAATAGTTGAATAATGGGTGTGTTAATTTGTGTTACTTATAGTTGATTTGAATTGGACTATAAACTAATTGCATATGGGCTAATTACTGGTTCTGTTTATAATATATTATGAGAGAAGTGTAATTAACAAATTGTTGCAAAGAAAGGGCGATGAAATTTTGGCTTATCAAGAATTGATGTAGAAAAGGTTTTGGAAGAAATATATATATTTTTTATCATTCATCTAGATTCTTCTGCAAAAATTTCGGGGATTTGGCCTTCTTGCTTGTATTTGCTTGCCCAAAAAGAACCTCAGCATTTGAGTTTGCTCAGCAGTTCACCATTATTATCGTGATCTTCCAGTTACTTTTGAGTACCAAGTCATCACGGAGTTGCTTTTCCTATTCGCAGATTGCAAAATTGAGCCTTCAGAATTCTGTAATTTCTGAGTTCACTCATTTACTCTTGCTTGAGACTGACATGGTGAACAAAAAACAGGTTTATGTTACTCCCAGAAAAGCTTTAAATTACAAGTTTTTTAATTGCTCGACTTCTTTTTTTCATTGCTTTATACTTTCGAATGATGGTAAGTTATCACCTGTTTAATTGGAGCTGATTCTAGCAGGTTCCAAAGAAAGTTGATCCTCAAAGAACTGAAGATCCAAAGGCTCAGAAAATAATAGTGAAACGGAACCTTGGAGTTGGTTTTGGCAACTTAACGGCTACAGCTGATAATATTCCGCCAGGATCTGATGAAACTAAACCTCCAGAAGCAGCTGAGATTATAGTAAAGGCAGCATCTAACTGTTGTGGGAAACTCTGCGATTACTGCTGCTGCATGTGCTGTATTAAAGTATGCTCACGGTTGAATGACCAGTGTGCAGTTGTTCTAACGCAACTCTGCGGTTCCTTGGCATGTCTAGGCTGCTACAGTTGTTGTAGTGCATGCTGCCCCGGGCAGGATGGATGAGAACTTATCGCGTCTTGCAATTAACCATCTTGTATGTTTGTGCTTGATACGGCATACTGTATTTATCCTGTTCAATGTACAAAATTATACCAACCCAGCCATGGCACCTCATACTGTTGGTAATACAGTTGTATGTTTTTCGTTTGTGTAGAGGCGCCCCCTCTTGTGACCTGTGTTAGCCCACTGTATCTTGCAAACACTGACTTTGTTGTAACAATGCCAGAGACACCTGCATACATAAATGTAATCTTTTTGGAGTTATCTTCCAAATGACAAAAATGGGAGCAACCAATTTAGTTACTCAAATCTGTCAATTTGTATATCTAAAAAAAAATGTAATTTTTTGATTATCTATATTTTTCTACTTTTTGGCAAAATGCAATATTTATATATGATATATCAGTAAATATGGTTACAGAGTTATCCTCGCTGTCAGGTTCAGGATTCAAATCTTGGGTTTGACAATGGGTTTGGAAAGGATTTGGGGGTGGGGTGGAAGGTAAGAAATAAAAATAAAGAATAGAAGTTACAGAGGCATTGGAGTACCAGATAAAGGCCTGATTATCTCCTGCGCAATCCCTGCTAACGACGGTGGGATGAAAAACTTCCAAGGAGCATCTTTCGTAATGGCAAACTTCCAAGGAGCATCTTTGGTAATGGTGGCAGTACAAAGTCAAGATATTTTGTTCCATAACCTTGCAGCAATTAGAGATGGTCTTCATTTGGCGAAGAATAACTGTTGGTGCAATACTGATATGAGATCAGATTCCAGTGCAGCTATTTGCAATGTCAAGAACGAGTACATATGTCCCTAGAGGAGGAGCCTTCACTTGCAATCAAAGATACAAATGCTATTACTTTTCTTTGACAACAATGTTTAGATTAGTTATGTATTCCGTGAATATAACAAAGCTGCTGACTTTCGAGCTGAACATTTAGAGGATGTTGGCAGCTTATTTTTGCAAAGCAGTTACCCCTAAGAACTCGTTCAGATTATGGAGGATGATAGGAGTGAAAAACGTATGTTTGTATGTAAATAAAGCTCAATTTATTTATTTATTTATTTTTCGGCAATACAAGCTCACGTTTCCCTGATAAAAAAAAGGGAGAACGATTTATTGTTTACTTTCACCTCAACATGTGTTCCCCTCTATAAGACCTCTGTTTTCAAACTCGGACCGGACCGGCCGGTTGGACCGGTTGAACCAGGAATCGGCTAGTTGTCCGGTCCGAGTTAATCCTAAAAACCAGGAAATCAAAAACTCGATCAAACCAGGTCAAAAATCGGGTTTGACCGGGTTTTGACTCGGTTTGATCGGAAAATGAACCCGGTTTCCTTTTTTTTTTTTTTTACTTTTTTGAAAGGTCAAAATATTTTAAATATGATGTTTTGACCCTTAAGTTGTTAAAATTTGTTAATATACCTCAAATATTTCATACTTTATAAATGTTGTCTTAAAGTTTGGTATTATTTTTCAATTAAATCCATAATTTTAATTCTAAACTTGTTAATGCTTATTAAATAATATAAATTGCTACTTGATTGTTCTAATTTATTTGTATTTTCTTGTTAAATATATTTGAAACATCAAATATATATGAGTATACCTTTATTAATATTAACATGTTATTAAGTATTTTACCTATAATATTTTAATTTTCAAATAATTTTTATTTATGACGTCATCCGATTCAACCCCTATCGAACCCGGTTGAACCCATTAACCCTTGACCCCTGAGCTCGACCGAGTCGATATCCGGTCCGGTTCTGAAAACATAGTATAAGACCTCTAAGTTACCTTGATTTTTGACTTTTGGGTAAAAGTTGATCATATTATAAGTGTATAAAATGAAATATTCTCAGAGTTGACGTATCTCTCTTTATTTCTTGCTAATTGATTTATTCTCAAAGGGTTTGGATGGAGCTATATTAGCTTGGACCCGATTAGGGCTGCAAACGAGTCGAGTCGAGTCGAGTTTTGGCCTAATCGAGCCGAGTCTTGACTTAATTTTAGTGAACTCGAACTCGAGCTCGACGAGCCGACAATTTAAAACTCGAGCTCGACTTGATTCGAGCGAGCTCGAAAAAAAATAAAAAATAATTATTTTATTTTTTAAAAAATAAATAAAATAATATTTTTTTCTTAATAAATAATAAAATATTAAATATATATATGTAATTTTACTATTAAAATAAAAAAAATAAAAAAAATATACTTAAAATAAAAAATAAAAAATACATATATTTAAAATAAAAAATAAAACAAAAAAAAATATATATATATATATACTCGAGCTCGCGAGTTAATGAGCTTAATATTTTGAGCTCGAGTTCGAGCTCGATTTCGACTCGAGTCAGCTCGAGCGGCTCGGTTCGTTTGCAGCCTTAGACCCGATGTGATCTGCCCAATTTAAATTGATAAGAATATTTTTCTTTTAAAAGTTTTAGTAGACACCTCCAACTTGATGCGGTCCCAATTCAGCCGTTTATTATACCGCAGTTCTTAACTGTACGCTAAATGTGTATTAGTCACTAATTTATTATCATTTTTTAAAAAAATGTAAGTGTAAGTGGGAGGTCACTCCCTTCCCTCAATTTATTAGCACGTTTGAGTACACATCAATCACTTTTTTTTTTTTTTAACTTCAAAATTTCATCTTATTAAATGTGCATTAATGGCAAAAAACAGGCACAAATCATGCAACAGAATAAGAGATCTAAAGATTTCATGCAACAGAATAAGAGATCTAAAGATTTATAAATACACCAAATTACTAAGCTGCTAATTGTGGATAACAAATTACAAAACTTAAAGGGCTGAATTTATTCTTGAAATTTGATATCTGCAAAGGTTTCCTTCCCTGTAAATTCAGTGGTTTGCTTTGCAACAGTACAGAGTCATATTTCCCTCAAAAAATTTAGTACATTATCTATTCATTATCCCATCCCTCTCCATCTTCCCTTCCCCCAACCATTTGTCCTTTTCTGTGTAAGAAATCTTAGGTTCAAGTAATAACAATATAGCTGCCATTCATCTTAACTCTTTTCAAACAACTGCTACTTGTGTTCTCTGAATAATTCGATGTTTCAACTTGTCCATATTGATCGAAAGGTTGGAATACTCCTAAGTGAAAAAAAAGTACTTTATATTATAAAATACTTTTTTAGAACGTTATTATTGAATAGTAAAATTTATTACAAAAGAGGCCATAATTTAACGTAAAGTTGAGGCCTCACGACCTAAAGATTCTAGGTTCAAATCTCCCTTCCTATTTCTCGCTTCTTAAATCTCACTTTTTTCATGTTGAAAAAAAAATTTAAAAAAAAGGATAAGGTTGGGAAAAAAAAAAGAATAGTAAAATTCACTATTTCTTTTCTGAATACAGAGGAAAAGGAATGAGATTCAAATCATGACAAATAACTTGGGAAGCAGCAATAGCATGGCCTTCAAGAACATAAAGGGCAAATGCCCTTAAGATAACAAGATCAGTATACTTCAACTACTTAACAATTGCTATCAAAAGAAAGATTTAATAAAAAAAGATGTTTTATCGATTATAAAGGAACCATTATGTGTCATTTCATCAACAAATTTAACTAAACTTCCATATTTCATTAAAATGTTAGGTTCAATCACAATGCTAGTCCTCTCTTACATCTTTTTATTCCTTGTTTCTTCTCACCTCATCCCTCTTTATATGGTCAAACCAGGCCTTCAATATCAGCAACATCTCGTTGGCTGTAGATCATTACCGTATCAAAGACTATCCTGAATAAGCACCGGCACTTTGATCCTCAAATTCTTCACTTAAATAGCTCCATCTAACGAAGATTCTAAGGATTAGCAAACCGCTATCTGAGATCAGGAACAGAAAATGCCGTACTTCAGATGAGTTAAAGAGGGTTATCAGAGCAGTAAACAGGTCCATATATTTGCCCCCACTCTATAAATCCTCTCAAAAAGATGAATGTCAGAGTAGCTAATTCAATTCTGACCTTGTCTTAGTTTCAGCTCCTAGCAAGGCTTTGAATCTCCAAGATCATGCACCAGTTCCAAGCCTTCTGCTCATCTACTTAAAAGATTGAAGATGTAAAATCCCACTTCTTGTGACATGATCAAAACACAGAAAATTCCTAGAAGTTCCCCACGTCTTTCCTTCTTCCAGGATTCACTGTCTACTTTATGACGAGACGACATTGTTGCCCTTTCCTAGAAGTATCACACCCAGGTTACATGTACATATATACATACATATACCGATAGATAAAGAGATCAGTTCTTACTTTCTGACTTGCTTCAAGAATTTTTACTAAGCTTCAGAGGCAAATCTCCTTTCATCTATTCAAGGCCAGCAGCTTTTACTTTAATTTTCCATCAGCTGGAAAAGGGATGATTTTGGTGAGGACAAAGAAAAATGTGCCCATTAGCAGCAATAACATCCTGTTAAAACAAGAAAAACATATTGATCATAGTCTTATTGAACGCACAAATTTGAAGAGCAAGATACAGTGTCATAGTTCCATTTATTTTGATGCCTCAGTCACTCGGGACATTTATCAATTTTACTTTATCAAAATTAATACAAATTAAGTCTAATATGAATTCCTTTACAAACCTTCACATTTCAATGTAATAACTAAATTCCATTCTTCATGATGTCAGAAAAGGTACTAGCCACAGTAGTAGGTTTTCTGTACCAGCTTTGTCAAATCCAAAGGACTTCAGATAACAAGTAGCACATGAAGTACTAAGTTTGATTTGAGACAGGGCAGGAGCTGCTAAACCATCATGAAGTTTTGCTTGAGGCTTTTGTAGCAAACAGGACAATGCAGTAGTAATATTAACAAAATGATGTCAAACACACACCCCCCCCCCCCCAACAAAAACACAAAAAAACAAAAAGAAAACAAAACCTTCCTTCCTCCCCTCTATAAACCACAGATACGCTTGTTACTCAATTATCTTATCTAAGGCCACCTACAATCAGCAACCTCCTTATGCACTGCAAGATTCAGAAATACTTGAGAAGTTTAAAAGTACTTAGAAAGGAGAATTCTAACTAGACATAGTGCTCAGAGGTTCTAATCCCAGTGCACTGTCCTTTCCAATGTGCCCCCATGTTAGACCTCTAAATGAACAGCTTTACAATGTCTCTCAATGTCGTAACCTAATAAAATTCACAAGTTTTCTTTAACTGAAGTCTTTTTGACAAGTTACCTCAGGCCTCTGTAACAAAAAGCAAATCCTGAGCAGGAAAAGAAATGTCTCCCTGCAGAAAATCAGGAAAAGAAAGATAAATCAAAAATAAGTGAACCACTCATTTATAACTGAAACCTAACATGATATTAAGGACGAAACTCAAGAAAGCCTTACCCCAACTAGCAACAGTAAAATGCACTGATCATGAGGACAATTCTTGTCCTTGTATTTCTAATGGGGTTCAGAGTAAGTACATGAAGAGCATGAAATTCAGTTCAAAACAGTAAAAATATATATAGAGCTGAAAGGAGAAACTATAATTCAAAAATATTGAAGCCTGAAGTTCCAAGAATTAGGTATGGTAAGTTCCAAGAATTAGGTATGGTTTGAATGGCAATCACATTTAGATTTCAAGTATGATTCTCATTAAATAAACTATTTTAGACACATTGTGATACTAGGTAATCAACTATTCTGTGTATGCCAACATTTGTACCTTCATTCTCAGTCCCACGTGCCCACCTTGCTTCTAAAGTCTTAAAGCAGCTATTAAATATCACTCCACAATTGCAGATTAATTTTCACTGAACTGTTCTGCTCCAGAAAATAAGATCTCGTTTAGTTCTTCTTAAACTGCAGGATTAGTTCAATTTTTCTGAAGCCAAAATTGATATACCCATGTGCAATTTCTGTTGTTTACTAGAAGTTTTTTTCCTCCAAATATGGGCTGTGTCCTGATATGAGCTTTTTCTTCTTTCCAGTATGCTGGTATCTAGTATTTACACAGTTTGCCATAGAAGGCACCATTCACATTGATAACCACAACTTGATAAGGCTTCTTATTCCTTTTCACAAAAGGAAAAACTTTCAATTAAAGGTACCACTAATTTTGTTTTACCACTTTTCTGAGTCTCTCTCTCTCTCACATGTCTACAACCTACAACTCAAATCAGATCTTAGCAGAAAAGATGGAAAAGAGCGACTTGTATCATTACCGAAGAATATCAACTGCAGAAATTGAATTCAAATTTGCAGTTAATTGTCCTTAACTTGTGAGATGGAATACAACAAGAAGTGAATATTAACACGATTTTCCAGCAGTTTTTAAAAATTTAAACTATCAGGCTTTTCCTCATTTCCTGCTAGCAGAAAAATTTTGAAGGGTAGCGTACAACAAATGAAATATTTGTTCCAAGGAAGTAAATAAGAACTCACAAGCTCAAAAATGGTTCTACAACTTATCAATACTTTGCTGTCCTCCATGGAGAGCTTCTTAGTATGTGCTACACACATAGCCTTGTTCGCTCAGTGAGATCAAATCCTTTACGATACATCACTTCCATAATTTTTCTAGCCTCTGCAATCCGACCAAATTTCAGAAGACCACGCACTACTATATCGTAACTCCATCGATTTGGCTCATGCCCCTTTTTGCGTAACTGGTTAAGGTATTCATAGGCAAGATTTATCTGGCTTAAGCTTATCCTTCTCAACAACATATTGTATGTATACAAGTCAAGAGGAAAGCATTGTCGGATCAGTTCTTCCATAGCATTAATGTCTTGGTCCCCTCCAATAGAATCAGAACAGGCATCAATTAGCTTGCCAATTGCCATACTATGAGTTGTCAAATTTTGCAGATTTCGTGAATTATACCAAGCATTGAAGAGTTCACGAGAGCTACAAGAATGTAAAAGTAGTACATTCCCTATAAATGATGACATTGGGCGACCAATTTTTGACAAATCATCAATAACTTCTATAGCCGCATAATACTCTTTACGAGCACAAAGCAACTTTACAAGTTCTTCATAGCATTCAATACTTGGTCTCAATTGGTTTCCCCTCATCTCCCAGAAGATCTCCAGGGCATAGTCTGGCCTACAGGCTCTGCAAAGACCAACAATCATCGTGTGCCATAACTTTTTCCCAATCTTCCTTCTCTTCAACAAATCTCGGAAGAAATTTAAAGCATCAGAGATCTTGTCACTTTTTAGATAACTTTGCAACATTAATAAGTCAGACCTCATATTTGGTGTAATACCACTTCTCTCCATCATTTTATAAACATGTCTAGCCAAATGATATTTTCCAGCATGCCCAGCTCCATCAATGAAGGAATTGTAAAAATTGCAGGTAGGTTCATAGCGAGAGAGTTGCATTTCCAACAATCTGAAGAACTGCTTCTCTGGATCATCCATCTGACATAAATGGCAAATAACAGCTCTAAATAATTTCCTGTTTGGCATGTGACCCTTTTCTTGCATCTCTATTAGTAGATTAGCAGCAATATCCCCCCTACCAGACTGGTAAAAGCCTCTAATCAAGTTAAAATAAGTGATCCTGCTAGGTACCCTGTTTAATCTGTTGAGCTGCCCATGTAACAAGTAACCATCCTCCAATTTGTTGGACCTACACAAAGCAGATATGAACTTGTCATAGATCGATTCGCTAAGCACAAAATTCTTCTCAAGAGCAACGAGAACCAACTCCATCATCTTATTAAGCTTCTTCTCTCTGCAGAGAGCATCAGTAATGATAGAAAAAGTCTTTTTACCAGGGAAATAACCTTGTTCAATTGCATCTTTTAGTACCTGATAGGCCTCATCAATAGTCACATCCTCAAAGAGACTGTTTACAAGATAGTTGTAAGCCATGCTATTCACGGAAAGACCAAACTCTGCCCTCGAATCATACAACCCCATTGCAACATCCAACATCCCTGCCTTACAAAAAAAACACAATGTAGCATTCATAGTAAACCCGTCAGGTATTATGTTCTGCTCTTTCATCTCTATCAACAAGTCAAACACCTCCTCCAGTCTATTCTGCCTCAACAGTCTAGACACCAAACTGTTGTACCGAAATATATCCGGGACATACTCATGAGTTTCCATCTTAGCCTTCAACTCCAATGCCCCATCTAACTTCCCAGCTTGAACAAGGTCCCTAATCCACACACCATAGGCAGGCTGCAATGGAACACTACCCAATTTTTTCACCTCCTCCACCAACATACCAGCCCTCTCAAACTCTTTATTCTTACACAAAGCATCCACAAATGTGGCCACAAGAATCCCATTTAACGCTACCTTCCCATTCACATCCTCCGTCATCAACTGCCTTAAATACTTCTCGGCCCTATCCAAATCCTTCTGCTTGCAAAAACTCTTCACCAATATGGAATGCGTGATACCATTCACATATCCACGAAGTCTGATTTGATCGGCAACCACATCCACAACATCAAAATAGCCATGTTCAACCAAAGAATTCAACAAAACATGGTAAGAGAAATAGTCCAAGTCAATTCCTTGAAAGCGAATTTTACCTAACAGTTGGAGTGCAATCTCAGGTTTGCCCGCAACTGAGTACCCAATCACTAAAGTACTATAAAACCGCCCTTGTTGAACATATTTTTGCTTCTTATAGTTCCCTAAAAATTCTAGCATCAAAGACATTAGCTTAGCCTTGGAAAGAATGGTAAAAATCGCGTGAAAAGTCGCCCGAGTGTGCTCAAAACCGACGTGCCGCCCAGACCAATCAAAAAATTTCAGACAAGAAAGCAAATCCCTTTCGGATTTGCCATAATTCAATACATCGAGAACTAAGGACTCCGATAACCTGAGGTTCAAACGGCAGAGGGAAGCCTCAGCGGCGGCGTTATCGTCCATCCGCAAAATCTCGAAGATTCGATCCAGAAATGGGATTTTCCGGGACAAAAACCATTCTTTGAATGGCAATAAGACATCACTCGCTTGATATACTTCGGCGCGGGAAAAGGAGGAAACTGGCGACGCTGGGGATGAAGATGGTGAAGTTGGTAGGATAGCTTGGTGGGCTCGTAGTTTGGCGGCGGCGGCGGAGGAAGTGGAGTATAATAAGTAGAGGGGAAGAGGGTAGAGATAGGAGGACCTGGTTTGGCGAGCGTATCGAACGGTTAGCATAATTACCCAAGTTTTGGACCCTTTACTTTCTTATAAGTTGGAGAGAAATAATGGAGGGATTGGATTTACGATAGCAGTAATCATGGTGGCGGAAGGAGGAAGGGGTGGCGGGGACTGGCCAGGATTATAGATTTGGTTTTGAAAATAGTGGCCGCCACATTGCAGAAAGCGGCTCCTTGAAACGGAGGAGGGGACTGGGAAGCTCCAGCTCGATGGGGACGACGCTGGGGGCAAAGTTGTAAATCCAGTTCTACATCATTAAACTCATTTCTTCTTGATTTGAGTTTTGCCTCCCAATTTCAGCCTAAACTTGGCTCTGCTACATGAAACTCTTTTCTTCTTGATTTGAGTTTGACCTTGAAAAAATTTCAGCTTTGCTTAATTAGATACTTGTACTTGAGGCACACCCTAACGTGTGTGCAATTAATTAATAGTTCGCTGGTAATTGTGGGGAAGTTTTTTCTTTATTGAATTGGGATGAATTTACCCTTGTCATTTAGGATAGATTTGAAAATTAAAAAGTACAAAATGATGCTCTAACTTTAGATGATATTAAAAACATATCCTGTAGTACTATTAAAAAATTTAGCTTTATTTTGAGCTTATTCGCTTGAGTTGAGTAATCAAGTATGTATTAGAGTTTGGTTGATGGTTGATGGTTGAGAATGATTTTTTTTCTTTTTATTTCATTTAGGATATTTCGTTATATTATTTAACGAGTTGAAGTGAGGGGGTTAGGATTTTTAATTCACACCTTACACCATGTATATTTTCAATCATCATCGCGTTGTTTATGATGTGGCATTAAGTATAACCTACTCTCGATTAAGAAAACTCTTTTTCTTAAATTTGTTTTCAAATACTTTATTTCATTTCATCTTAACTTTAACCCTTCAAGATCATCTCTTCATAATAAGAATAAGAAGCCAATAGTTTGAATTTGTGAGCTCAACGAGACAATCTACTTACTATGCGAATGGTTTAGTGACATAAATTCCAACGATTTAAGTAGCAGCCACACTTTCTCTGACATTTTATTAAAAAGTTCCCATTTTATTAAGGGTTATAGCATTCAACTGGATAAAGGCCAGATTAACTTTTACATTCTCTCACACCTTCCTTAAATGGGAGGGAATTGTTGTTGTCTTGCTACGAGTAATAACAAACAGTAGTAAAATAAAAATGGAGAAGGAAGAGTTTTGTGGTAATGAACCGACCCTTTTGAATCCAGTAACAATACATTTTTTGTGTAAGGTTGGTTGAAAAATGAGAAATAATTTCTGACTGAGCATCCCATCTTTTTAAAGAACCCAAAAAAAGCTTTAAGCCAAAAAAAAAAAAAAAGATTTGCAAGCAACCGAGGCACAAAAAGCACAGAAATGGAGGACACAAAAATGTTCTGAGCACATCATGTTTCTCAACAGTTCTTTGTAAAATGTAGTATCATAAAATAGGGAATGACAGTTCTAAAGGGGCAGCAGAACTGTCATCATAAAATGCAGATACAACCCGAGCAAGCATATACCTTGAATTGAACTGCCACTTCTATTTTCATTAAGCATCTTTCGCTCACGCACGGCCAGGTAAGGTTTGTTCGTTGGACAGGGAGGCAAATTAGTTGCATTTTTCCAGAAAGCGGGCTTAAAATCAAGGGAAAGTCGTTGATGAACCATTATTTACTTTTGAGAGTTTTTGCAGCACACAAACATCTTGAATTCCGCAGTCTGTGGGAAAAATGGGAAGCCTCTGAAGAAAGAAAGGCAAACTTCAACAATTTTGATCTTACAGATTTCCTGAAAAAATTTTTTTTTTAAATAGCGTTCGGCGCCCTGCTTTGTACAAAAGAACTTTGAAACGTCGAATACTTACAAATAAAAGGGTGGACACCTAGTTAGTGCAGTTATGAACTCTAAATTTATACTTGTCCGCCTCTTGTGACATTCTGCTCATGTTCTGGCTCTTCTTTGTTGTCATTGGATGAAACTGATGTGTGGTGGAAGGTTTCCTGAATTTTAATCACACCCTTTTCTACAGGTTCGATTGCCTGGTTTTATGGTCAAGACGACATCCTTGACAACCTGCTTGTAGATTGAAATAGAATCAGGATTTTAACACAGAGAAAGAAATGGTGGTTGCATGATTTGTTTAGAATTGGAAATGGACAAGTGTAAAGATTCTCGACTTTTGACCTCCTTCAACAACAATATCCTGAACACTTTCGTTTACACTTGTTCCAGTAGCCTCTACCTCGGTTTCTGTCTTTTCAAGAATAGTTGGTTTTACTTCACTGTCTTCTTCTATCTTCACCACTGCTTCTGTTTTCTGGGAGGTAATTTTTCCGTGCTCAGAAGCCGGAATAAAATGATACGGCTTGGCTGAGAAAACAAACATGTGAGCGACAGCTGCAATTGCCATCTGCTAAAATGAGAAATCAAGAATGTCAATAAAGAAAGCAACAGAGAAAGTCTTTTTGCGTATTTATACAGGGACAGAATGAAAAAGAGCTGACAAGTTTTATATGATTGATAAACTATCTTCACTTAGCATGTTAATAAAAGAAAAAAAAAACCCCCACAAGGGAAAAAATGAACAAAAGGAAAAGGTTTAAAAAGATCTGACAGCTAAAAATATGCCAATCTTCTGTAATCCAAGTCAATGAGGTTTCTCTAGACAAAGATGTTTATGTTACAAAAAATGGCCAAATAAACAATAAATGTTGACTCCACTTGCTTTCAAACACTTATAGTTAGAAATACTAGAAAGTCCAATCAATACCTATATTTAGGAAAATATCATAAAACTAAATTAAAAGTCGGATCAAAGATATAAATTCGCTTTCCCTGACAAATATTCCAGGAGTACTTAGAAGACAATGGCCATATCTATGTGACAGAGCAGGTGCAGCAATGCTTAGTACCACAAACTTCACCCTTTCTTCTTTAATAGCGTATGCACCTGACATTATTGAGCATGCAGTGTGGCCAAACATCATTTCGACACAACATATGAATGGTATGTTTTCTACTAATCTGCTATCTCATTCTATAGCATCCATACCCAAAAATCGCTTTCTGGAGTCTGCTATAGGTCTTCAGACATTTTTGGTGTTTTCCCAAACGTTCAGAAATAACAAATATCAAAAGAGAAGTTGCAATTGCTTAACTTGGTTCCTAGAAGAAAATTGCTTTTATACAAAGTGAAGCGACGACTAACTTACTTTTTGCAGATCAAAAAATCTTGCAGCCCAGTCTGAAACTTTCCCTCCCTTGGCAGAAAACCAAAAGAGCACAACAATGCAATACCTACTCCTTGCCACCATGTAGCAAAAACAATTGCCTTGAAGCTAATGAATTTTGCAAGGGGTTTTATTGCCTGAAGTGTTTGATGAGTTACATTATAGAACTGAACAAGGCAATACAATGCCCACATCTGACTGAAGTTCAAAACCACTGCAAAATATGGGTACCTGCAGAAGCATTGAGTGACTATCCCAAAACCACTGCATTGAAGTGACTATCTGAACTCACTGCATAAACTATTGAGCTAATGAATCACCATTCTCTTAAGCAACCTAAACTTGAAGAAAGCACTAATAATACTGATATTAAGGATACTGTCAGCAGAAGTTTTTGAAGATTCCGACAATATAGCAAGTAATAATGTTTCAGGTCCAGGAATCACATTTTTTGTGCTCTAGAACTTAATAAAACAATATAAAATAGAGATGGTCGAACTTTCTGTTATGAAAATGAAAATTCTCACCATTAAACGATACCTACCCGTAGTACCACTTAAACTCCCCGTCACCATACACTCCAAAGAGCTCAAGGATAAGAGCTAAAAATGCACAAACAGTCTTCAAAATCATCTGCAAACTATGCGAGGATGTTAGATTTACAATGACAAGAATCAACACAGTCAGGAGATTTATTCTTTTTGACTTACATATTGTACTAGACCAAATTTTTCTGTTATAAGAAGGTCCTTCCCAAGCACACAAGGCCGGAAGATGAAATTGCAAATTCTTCTTCCTTTTGACTCAGGATTCTCCTCACCTTCTAGTAATGGCTCTTTCATTTGTCTTGATTCATCTTCCAGCAGTTCTATGACTTTCTGTTCACCACCTGCCAGAGGTTATAGAGAAAGCAATTTGTCAGAGTGGCTTTTTCAGGAGATAAACTTTAGAGATGATGAATCTTTTTAGTGCGTACATTGTCAAAAACTTCACAAAAGGTGCATAATATAGAAAGCTGAGTATTAGAGAAACTTAATATGTTGACATATTTCTTGACTGCACAGAAAATTA
Source organism: Coffea humblotiana (assembly GCA_023065735.1). NCBI lineage: Eukaryota > Viridiplantae > Streptophyta > Magnoliopsida > Gentianales > Rubiaceae > Coffea > Coffea humblotiana. Next base: position 9,346,533 of record CM041213.1, read on the forward strand.
ATGTGGGATTTTATCTTGGCAATTCCAAAATAGATAAAAGAAAAGAAAATCTTCATACCATAAGACTAAATTCTTGATGTCCAGATCAGGAAGCTAGAAAGACAGAATGCAATCATCTGCACCATTCTTCATGCTTAATTTTAAAAAAGCTAAAAATTTCTCTTACCGAGGCATGCAATCAAGTAACTCCCAAAAGAATAAAGTGCAAATGCTTCATAGCAGTTTCTTAGGATGTCACATGCCAGGGAGAAACTTGGATTCCACAGTGATAAAATCTAGAAAAGATAGGAGAGAATAAATTCATAAACTTGACAATAAAATGAAATTTACTTCTCAACATAAGCCCCGTTATGTCATGATTTTCAGTTATAATAAGTGACACTTCACCAAGCAAATAGAAGGTAGTAAAGTGATTCTTTAACTTTGGACTTGGATAGATCAAGAGCAGCAAAATGTCAGTAAAAAGGTTCCATGGCTTAAAATTTGAACAAAGATCTGACTAAGTGCAGAACAGAAGCAACGCTCCCAAGGTAGAGAGATCCTTACTGACTCTGTTGCATAAAACAGGAACCATGAATAAAACAGCTACAATCCACTTTTGCTCCTACAAGGAAAAAGAAAATATAGATTTTAAGAGGACAATGGCTACTCCGGAACATCATTCTGGTCTTTTCTTCACTCAGATTGCACTCTCTTTGCTCTTTAGCCAACAAGACATTAGTCCTGTGCATATTCTTGACTATAATAAGAGGTGGAAGAGAAACAGTCAGACAAATAATAGGATGTGAATCAAAGCATTCCGTGGAAAATGCTGCATAAGTAGTAGTACTAGTTGTTATAGAAGCATGAGCCAACTTCTTGGAGAACTAACCGCTGGATTGGTATAAGATCTAAGATGTTGGAGAATCAAGAGAATGGAGAGAACTACAGCCAGCAAACCAAAGCATCCTGCAATTATGGTGGCTGGATGGTGGAGATAACTGAATGAGCTTTGAGAGAGTGACATGTACACTATAACTCTGCCAAATGTATCTCTTTGCTGACAACTTTTCTGAAACTTGTTCTGAGGCCGGGATTCATTTTGAAATCCGCCATACATGTAGAATTAAAAAAAAAATCCACAAACGGAAGACACAGTGAGAAATGTTAATTGCATGATGACCATGAAATTATCATAAGTACCAATGATTATGAGCATCCCTGACCACTGACTAGGTCCTAATCCAACACAACAAAGCTATGCATGCATCTGCCATCTATCCGGGTTCTCAAAATTTTACTATCAAGATTTTAGGCGACTTCCAACTACTGCAGAAAATGAGAAACGTTTTATGATAATCCATTCATTCAACTCTCCCCAGAGATGGACTCCTCATATTCACTGTGGTCAATGAAAAGAAATTGTTAACAACACATACCACAAAATTGGGAGGGAAAAAGAAAGAAAAGAGAAGAACTAGATCATAAAAAATAAGCATACAGTGCATTACTAGAATAAAGATTGCCAGTACAACAAATGAATGCATGCAATTTGACCGACTCTATAAAAAAACTGACCTCTGTAACTTTTCCCGTTAATTTTCCTTGCAAAATTATGCTTGAGAATGTGTCATCGGATAATCTTCATCAGGTGATGTAATCTCGTGTCTGGTATCTCCACTTTGAAGAAGTTCAGGACAATGCAACCAGTTACGAGGTTTTTTCATTTTAGTCATCTGTTTTTTCAAGTTTAGGCTTTGATTAAAATTTGACACGTTTGACACGTTTCGGCTGTTGAGGATGCTCCCATGTCAGTTGGAAACTTGACACGTTTAGCCGTTTTGGAGTTCGGGCCCATCATTTCAATTGGGCTATGGGCCAAAATTGTAGTTCGGGCCTCTTTCTATTTTTCCGATTTTGCCATTTTAAATGCTAAATCTACACTCTTTCACCGTGAAAGAATTCGCGCTTACAGCAACTGTTGACGCGAGTAATGCAAGTCATTATTGAAAGGAAGGTGTTAATTTTGGACGTTAGGGTTCCAACTTAGCTGCTCCCTCTAATTATTAGTACTATTACAAGTGATTAAAGCATACTCTATGTGTATGCATCTAATAGAACTTGCAGTTATAATAAAGAACTATTTCCACGGGTTCATGAAATAAAATATCTTATTTCAGCCTTGACTGCTGTTTTAGCGTGCATTAAATTATTTTTACACAATTTTACTCTCTATAATTTAATTTGTAGAGAATTTTTGTTGAAATAAAATTAGATTTGTTTGGGTAAGCTATTATTTGCCAAAAATAACAAAAATAGTTTAAGTGGGAGGTTTCGGATTCAGGGCGTTTCACTTACATTCCCTCCCGTAGTATCACTTAACCCGTCCCTCCTCCAAAAAAAAAAAGAATTGTATGATTAACACGTTTTTTTAATTGCCTCTTTATTTTTTTTAACTACCTTTTTGTCTCATCAAAAGTGTTACTACATTGTTACTTCAAAAATTTATGCATGTAATCTCCAACATTTTCTGCAAAAGTAATTATTTGCTACCTATCAATAGTCCATGGAAAACAACTACCACTTTACCTTTATTTTGTTGCAAGAGTGAAAAGGTAAGTTAGAAACCTACAAAGAGTTAACACCAAAATCGTTCTCCCCTGACTTACATACGGATACATATAGTATTGTTTCATGTTGTGTCTTTTATTCTCTAAGAATGCAAAATAATCCGAAATCGTGGCTATGTTTGGATAGCAAATTTTTTCAAAAAAAATTTTTCGCTTGCATCATAACATATTTTTCAATCCACCTTTTTATATTTCCAATTATTGTGATATTATTTTGCGGGTACAATTGACCAAACTCGAGATTTCCAAAACCATTGCCAGCAATTGCTGCTGCTCTATCATGAACATAAATTACCGACACTCACTACTGTGTTGGATACCCTTTTATGTCTCTATTCTCTAAGAATACCTGTTTGTGACGAATCCAGCCGCTAATAGTAATTTTTTTTTTTTTGGGTCCAAACTTTTAAGCCACCAAATATTAATCTAAAATTAGGGAAAACCAGCTGGCGGCCATAATTTCAGCTAAATGTTGTCTTTTAGCCGGTGTTAGATAAGGAAGGGGCCGGTAATCCATTTAAGGTCCATTTTGGGAAAATCCCAAGCGCTTCAGTCCAACTTCACATGGGCCTCGCCAGCCATTTTCACTCATTAGGATTGCTCGTCCGAAATCTACCCACTAACCTTTTGTCGGGAACTCTTTTCATAGCCAGGTAAGCAAAAACACGAGCTTTTGAATAGCAGTGTCGTACACGTTATTCTTAAGAATCGCTTCTTAGTTTCAGTCTTTCTAGATGTCTCCTTCCCAAAAAAAAAATAAAAAAAAGTCATTCTAGATGTCATTCTCCACGTGCAAGGTTCAAGAATGAAAGAGCAGAAATTTGAATTCAAAATTTCTAAATTCATTAATGGTAATTGTTGTATTTCTCGTATCGATTCAGACTCGCTCTTATACTTTGTGATTATTCTAAATGTCATTTTGTCCCTTCACCACTTAAGCACTATTTGATGTCCTTCTCAAAGAGTCCAAACACCAATGATCGGAGGATTAACTCCCATTCATTGGCAGCGAGAGTTGTACACAAATCTAGCATCTCGTGTGTATTCTAGGCAGGTTTTGCTGTCTAGTTTCTAGGATTGGAATAGGTATAATTAACATTTGGTATAATTGGTACGATTATTGTACTTCTTTCAAAAAATTAGAGCACATATTGAATTGGTGTATGTAAAAAAATTCACATATGTAATAAAGTAATGTTATTGTTAACCAAAATTTACTACAATAATTATACAATCAAACGAAAATCTCAACCTTGCATGCCCCAAAGCCCCTAGTTTCTCAATCTTGGGACGCTCAAATAACTTTCAAACTCAAGTTGAAGCATATAGGAGTGAAATTTGAAAACTCATGGAGCTTAATCGTTGATCAGGTATATATTGTATCTCTTGTATAGAGATATAAGTATGTTAATTTATATTACAGAGTTGAATTAAGCTCAAATTCAAGCTGGATTAAGTTTGAGCTCAAATAATATCTAAAAAAGAATTAGAGTTAAGTTCGAACCCAGGGTAGTTGAATATCTAATATTCTCGATGTATGACAAAATTTGTGGAGTTAAACTTGATCAGTACACAACCAAAGTTGACTGACTCGATTTATTTCAATGTCACATTATCCTAATTATGGAAGATGCTCAAGCAGTAATGGATGAAGGATTTTCGAGTCTATTATAATTAAATTCCACTCCAATTTGTTTGGCCCCTTTTCCATTTTAGTACATAAATATTTGATATTACCTGTCTAGTGTGGACAGCATACTAACAGTGAGTAGCTTATCACAGGAATCATCTTCAACGTGTAAGCAAAAATGCCAAAAAAAAAAAAAAAATTGTACTATGATCTTCGTTGTGTATCCAAGGAAGATTGATCTGTTCAAGGCATCGAATCATGGGTGATTTACATGGTGCTACAGAAGATCTTCATCTCTTGATTTGCTGTTTCTTGACTCATTCATCAGCCAATATGGTCAACAAGGTTTACCTATAGGCAGACCCCCCACAGTTGCACTTCAAAATTCCAAGGTGGAAAACTATTCACACGGCCCTCCTACGTTTTCCTTGATTGTGAAAATTACCCATTTGGGAAAGTCATGTTGGGGATCTTCAAGTAGAACATATGTTCCTTCTCCAACATCTAAGACAGCTTATAGCCCCCTTGTAAAGAAAAATCACATGGCTTCTTGTGTTAAAAGTTGCACACTAAATTCTTATCATAAAAGTGTGCTTAACAGCTGCTTACCTAATCGGAGACCCACCTCCACGTTCCACTGACTCGGTTCTAAATCAGGATAGCCGTGCCGGCTTGCCTTGACATTTACCCATATAGGAGTAAACTGGATTATCCATGCATTAGAGATCTAGTGAGTACTTTGGAAGTCTAAAACTTTTGATGTGATGCAGATATTAAAGCTATTTGTGAATGGTTGAAGAACTCATCATCATCAATGTGATGACTAATTTGTGATACTCTTCATACTAATTAAGCCAGTTCTCAAGCATAATTAAATGCGTCAAACAAAAAGGAGAAAACCCTAGTCCAAGCAAGTTCTGTAAGGAATTCATCATGACAGCTCGTACAAGGTCGAGAATTTATCTCTTCTTTCTTAAAGTTGTGTCGAGACCTCGAATACTGTACATTCTTGTGTATTATGCATTGTGGGAACCTTCAGACAAACTGAACACAAGAAAAGTTTCATGTAGGCGCATCTCTTATATTCTTATTTTGTAGGTGCAATAAGTTAACCACTACCAAAAAAAACAAATTATCAGAGAAGATTAACTTTGCTGCATTACCGTGCCAAACATGTTACTTCTCCTCGTGAAGACATTTTCCTTTGACCTTGTTATGGAGGTAGTGGGGATTTCTCCGATGTGGGCCCTTTGCTCTTGATCGATATCACGAGCTTTCTGTCGAGATTAATATCACCTGTGAGCTCAATATGAAGATCGTGCAGAACCTGGAAGCATGCATGGTGGGCTGGTGGCAGCAGCCTCTCCCCCAATAACTCATAAATTGCTACTTTATCACCTCTGGAAAAAAGAAAAAAAAATGGAAACTCTGATTATGACCCACTAAAATTAGTTTTTTTTATCCTCCCACAATAATTTTCATCATAAATCTCCGCTCGAGTGTACATCTATAAACCTTCCATTTCTCAAGCAGAAGAGAACAAGGAAAAGTTTCCAGGAGCAATCCTCCAAGAGAAAGCTACAAGAAAAAGCTCTTTAGGCTCTTAGGACTCCTCCACGAATGGGGGCACATATGCCTAAAACGATCTGCCTGAATTATGAAGACTTTGATTATTCAACCCTTCAAAGTTTAACCCTACTGCTTTTTGTGGGGGACCAACACCATACAAGAAGTTAACTGGTAGTTGCTAAGAAAGTAGTAATAAATTTTTATCTTCTTTCCGTTATCCAGTTTTTTTTCGTTTGATGTACAAGAGTGCATGCATCTGTGCATTATACGAGAATTTTCAAGGAGCACAGGCTTAATATGGACAAGCAAATCTAGCTATAGCGAATAATGATCAGTAACTATCCCTGCACGATGATATAGGATTCTGCTTTTCTTTACTTTGATTGGGAATGGCATCTTGAACTTAATCTATGCTCTAACCAACATATGCCGCAGGATAATTGGGCGTCAAACATGTTTTGCATACACAATTAGTTTATGACTTCTATTAATTATTCCCTAATCTATCAATTGAGTGGACTAATAATGGATATGTATCATCATTTAGTCACGCTCAGCTAATATAAGATGAGCCGTTTTCCTTTGGGCAATGAGACATGCATAGTGTCCTGCAAGAAACCAGTACATTGGGCAAGATAACAAGAAAAAGGGTAGGCAAGTTGATACTAATAATAAACAGCCAATCAGCTAGCTCATATACTAGACATAGATTAAAAAGAAGTGAAGAATGTTTCCTAGATTTCTTTCTTCAGTTAAAAAAACAAATGGAAAAAATGTTGTTAACTGAAATCGAAATGTATAGGGAATCCAGCCCAAGAGACTGAATGGTTGGCCTCTTTGACGAAACACACGTGTTTGTCTAGTATGGTACGATGAACATTCATCAAATGTTGTCAATTGACACGTAGGGTCTTCCCCGGCAGCCATTGCCAACTTGCGGGAGAAGCGACGAACTTCCCATTTATTTCCATTGCTGCTGGCTGCTGCCGAGTGAGTGTCCTCCATTTTGGTGAAAAAAAAAATCAGCCCAGAAATTGGACAAAAATTCTAGGGCCATGTGAATCGGACAATTTCACGTGTTAGGGCGGTCTTCCATTTCCGGTGGGAGCTCCTTGTAAGAAAATGCATGGATGGAGCCTCTTTAGTTTTGATTTCAAATAAATTTGTCCTGGGGGTTAAACAAGTTGGAATAGGGTGTAAAAATATGTTTATACTAAGTCGAAAGTAAATAAGTTGCAGCACGAAGGGCAGGACAGAGTCAATAGAAGATTAGAAGTTCAGCAAAAAAAATCCAGCCTTAATTATTCTTTGGAGAGTAGCAAGGATGCCAAGTGAGACTAAAGATATCGAAAATCATGTGGTGGGATTAATTTTGAAGAACCTTAAGTAGGACCGAGTATATAATATCATGGCAGCCTATCAGAGTTTGTTGTGGCGACGAAATGGACATTTTGTTTGGGTGAATTTATGGGGAGTTGTCTCTGGCTTCTAATGCTTGGCTACTTTTGACGCCAATTGGAACGGTTTCTGTGGCGTAGGATTTTTCGTGGGGTTGCGCAGTAATGTTTGCCGGCATGAGATGAGACTGCTCTCTGTTCCACTAATAAGTGTCGTTAGATATCAGGACTAAATAAATGTTCAGATTCTAACACAAATCTGTTTTCATTTGTGATCAATAAGCTATCCACAATGTATCCATCCGTTTTCATAATTGCTAAATTCCAAGTTTAGTTTTCAAGCTTCAGGTGGTGACATTGTTTCTCAAAAAGTGAGGAGGCCTGCTTTTGTCTTGTGCCCTTGATTTACAAAATTCTTGATACAAATCCAAGACTTAATCAAGATCAAGCGACAGGAGCAGCTTACAAGTTTACATGGAAATGGAATGCGTTTGAACTTTTTGAAGTACGAATTAAAACCTGTCCATATACTGCTTCCAAGGGCTGTAATTCATGGATGCCATTTTGATTGCATTTCTTGCGAGTTACATGCCCCCAAAATCTAGGGATATGCATAACACTGGAGCTGTATATGTTGATCGAACAACTCTTTCTTTGGTGTCTCAGACTCTTCCAAATTTCGTTTTTGGTCTTTTTTTTTCCCTTGCTGGCCTTTGAATTTTAAACACCATAAATTTTTTCCGGTGTCATGTGTGGGAAGAATCCAAGATTTTGGCTGACCCAATTTAGCAATTCTTGCATCTCGCGCTAGAACAGATCCTGGCTGCATTTACGTGCACTTCTTTTAATGTGCCGAGCTAGTACTTACTGTTCACGTACGCTGTCTCATTTGGCATGTCTGGACCATGAAGACAAGTACAATCTTCTGAAACCTCAATCTAGAATAACCATGTTTTATGCCACTTTTTTAAGAGAAAAATAGAAGGATTAATTGGAAGACTGAAGAGACAGGAAGAGATTGCTGATAAATGAAGTTCTCCCATTCCTGGCTTAGGTTTAGTCTCAACTCTTGAAACGAACAAGAGCTTGAGCAGAATGTGAATTAGGCAGTTGGCTAATGCTTTTTTGCAGGTAAATTCATGTGCCGAATGCATTATCCCAGCAGAGTTGTAAACTATAAAATATAATCAACAAGCATCTCTTCCTGTGCACAACTTCTTGTTAGGAAATACAAGTATGGCCCCAAATTACCAACAAATGTTCCCTGGAATGTCATATGTTGTGGATTCTTAAATAAAAAGCCCTTGTAAACCCTTAACAATCGTGGGTTTAAGTACTTTTTGTATCAGGTCCATTTAAATTTGTGTCGTCTAAGAATACGAAGATTATAAATTATAGTCTACGAAAAACTAAATCCAATCAAGAGTTTTTCATAATAGTGTTCTACCCATGCATGGAATTTTTGAGATAAGTATTTCGACCAAGCAATGCATAAAAAAAAGAAGAAGAAGAAGAACAAATTAAGCTTCAACTTGCATAAAGATGTACTTATCAAGTCAAATATTTCGGTGGAATAGAGAATGTAAGAGAGAGCCAGGAGGATTGGTTACAAAGAAACATCTTCATTGGAAAATGGACTGCACATATTGCCCTACCTAAACCAGTCTATCCCATACTTCCTACGAAACCTTCACCAAAAATGTGGTACATATTTTTTCCTGCTCCATGTTTGGTTGTCTGAGCATGTTCATCGCACTTTCTTTCTTTCTTTCTTGCTTTTTTTAAGGTGTAAATACAAAAAGGATAATGCCAAGCAATCGCAATGAATTATCACATCATTTCACTGTTTTTCAGGGGAAAAAAAGGAAAGCTAATTGTCCCGTGACCGCACGCGGTGCCGTCACAAGAAAGAACGGCTGTCGTGCGGCCTAAGACTCACCGCCTAGCCTTGAGAACGGCCGTCATGTGTTTCTTCACGTCGTTGGTGGAATATCGTGCACATGCGATTAGGACCAACGGGGAGTCGTTGTTAGGCCGTTTCCTAGCCAATGCATGGCAACGACCGCGTGCTAGGCCGTTAACGGAGGAACGGCCCCTTTCGGGCCCCGTGACCACACGCGGTGCCGTCACGGGAAAGAACAACCGTCGTGCAGCCTAAGGCTCACCGCCTAACCTTGAGAACGGTCGTCGTACGTTTTTTGAATGTTAATGTAACGTTAAAATGTCTAAAAGTTTAAAGTAGATGGTTAATTGTCATCTATTTGCAGGAGTCAACAAAGAAGCAATTCTATAACGAAAAACTAAAGTGCCAATAGTTACTCAAAAAAAAAATTCAATACTATCACGACTGTTTTATTCTTAAAGAAAGAAAAAAGGAAAAAGAAAAGAACCCCCACAACTTTATCTCTTGTCCCTCGAGTTGTTCAGCCATGATCCAAACCGCCAAATTAAACAAACTAGGTGTCAAAATTTGGTAATTAATCATCAGAGCCAAAATGCTAATGTTTTGTTTTAGGTCCATGAATTCGGGATAAATAAAGAAGGCAACAATAATTGAGCCCAATATGATTTGATTGCATGTTTGCAAGTTTCGTTTTACGTCCACCTATTAAGACATGGGAGGGCCACAATAGTTGCTTCATTAATCATTTGTAGGAGAAACAAATTATTGACTTGAAGAAATTCATACATGCCATACGCAACACCATTTTGGGCAAGTAGACATGTCAACTCTTAAAACCCCCTGATTCAATCTGTGCATTGCTATTGACTGATTTGACTGTTGGTTTGGTCGATTCGACACTTAATTGCAAGCTGAAACAGTCAAAACCAAATTAACGCTTGCAGAATGAATATTTGTTTGTTAATCTGCGGTCAGTTTTTATTGTTCTTTTGTTCATATTGAACCCAGAATCCATCACTAACGATGCATGCTGCTATTTCATAGTTCCTAAAGTGCATTTGACTTCCCAATTCTGCATAACGGGATAGTTAGTAAGATGCAAGTACTGCAACCTTTTGTTTTAGTACTAGATACTGGTGCTATTGCAATTTAGGCCCGAGGGTTTGGAGTTTAACTGTTTTTAAAGTTAAAGTTTGAAATGTATCCTTAAGGGGGAAAGAAAAGAAATCATGTACCATTTGGTAATTGAATAGTGTAGAGAATTTTTTTGGATTAACCAAGAGATAAGAAAAGAAGGAAAAAAAATAAAAGGGTAAATAGTATTTTACTCTTGTGTGATTTAATACTTTTTCACATAACCCTTTTGTGGTTTCAAAATCTATTGATAATCCCCTCGTACTTTGAGACTAAAATGTTAAAGTGACAAAAATAATCCTCTATAATAGATCCAACTAAAATGTCAAGATGAGTTTTGTTTAAAAATTAAAATGACTGAAGTGGCAAGAATATCTAATTGTTATTTATATGATATTTTAACCCCTTATGATTTAGTGTTTTACCATATAATCCTCCTTATAATTTTTAAAATATATACATAACCGCCTATGATTAATAGATAATTTATATCTTAACATAGAGATACTTCTAATATTTTAGTCAATTTTGTTACAAATTCCGTCATTTTGACATTATAGTTTTTTGAAATCATAAGAGGGTTGGAAAAAGATACTAAATCATAAGGGGATAAAGTATAATTTACCCAAAATATGAAGGAGATTGCAGGAAGTGATGTTATTGCATGAAAATTCCCACCATTATTCCTCTATATAAAACTCTTGGCCGCTTTGCTTCCTTTGGCTCATGGGATTTGCACTTCAGCATTTGAGTTATCAAGCTCACCTTCATCAGAGTCATCTTTGCAGCTTTTTTCAGGAGGCTTAATCGATATAATTCTGCAAATGAAGGTACGGTTGAAATCATTAAATATCATGCATTAAGGGACATGCAAGTTTTATAGTAATGGAGCTCAGGCCTGATGTTAATATATACCTGTGCAGATCTTTAGTTGGATGCAAAGTAAGCTAAATAGAAACCAGAGATCCTGCAAGCCAAATTCAAAACCAGCTAAATGTAAGTGTTCAGGGTTTTTCTCTGCTTCCTATTGACTATATTCAGGAATTGTTGTATCTCATCTTACCTGAATTCTCAGAAAATATTGAACAGCTTTGTTCTAAGCTCCGTAGCTAATTCATTAAATGATTGATCAGCTTCATCAAATTTTGGAAGCTCCGCTTATAATGGATAGAGGGATTGTCAGTTCACCACTATTTTAAGTTCTAAGAAAACCATCATTTATTTATTCCTTCCCTGACAGACCATCTGATGCATGATACCTGCAAAGAAGAATTCAGTGATTGGCCTAGTGGACTATTGGCTATTGGGACATTTGGAAATAACAATCCAAATGATCCAGAGAAGTCTAACTTGCCAGGAGAGGAATGTCCAAGTCAAGAATATCCAGAAGAATTTACGCACGAGGAAATGAGAGAAATTCATACAGAACTGAAACTATTACTCAACCAACAAGCCCTTGCTGATTCTGATTTGGCTGAGGAATCTGCAAATGGTATTCCACAAGAAAAATTCTTTGACGTTTCAAAGAGTTTTGAAGATGACAGATCAACCTGCGGCGAGCTTATTTCTGATAATTTAACAAGTAAAGGAAGTCATTACCAGAGCAACAAATCAATCCATACCAAAGGCAAAAATAGTGATATGGATAAGAAGAATAACATCAGGAAAAGGTCATTGTCTTTTCTTATTCGGAAAGCATTTCACCGAACAGTTAAACCCCAGCTCAGTCCCCAGTTCAAAGATCCGCTTCCAGACCTGAAATTGGAGAAATCAATACTGGAAAAGGTTTGCATTCATTTTGAGACCAATTACAAACTAATGCATTTCCATGAGAAGGGTTTTCTGTAACATTCTTCACTATTACGAATTGATGATCCTCCGTTCTGAGCAATCCTAAAAGATTCCTTAAATACTTGTCAGTCATAGGTTAGTGGTCCATGTAGATGATAGATATCTAAGCGGAACTTACTAAAGTGGAATGCCATAAAAATAACATACTCCCATCTGAACTTAAAGTTGGCAAGGCGTCGAAAACACAATGCTTAGCATGAGAAGAGTAAACATGGCATATTCTCTGAGGAAGATGATTTCTTGGATTAATTCATCAATCTACAGAAGTTTTGAGATCCCATAACTGAGAATCCTGAAGCAAAGATACAGTGGAAGAGTGAAGACAACTTACAGAAATTGAAAGGCTAAAGGCAACGAATTACAAAATGTTTATCTGGAATATATGAATAGGCAATATGTAGTTCTAACATCATCATGTAACCGAATATCAATTAGAATTTTTCCTATCTTCTCTTACTCTTCAACCGACAAACCCCTTTAGTGCTTTCCACCTCCCACCCACCCCCGGGAAAAAAAAATAATTACCTTCTCTTGTCGTCAACGTCTCAGTTAAAAACTTAGTAAGTTGAGCTCAGAAGGTTTTAATCTTTCTTTTGATGATGACTACTATCTATTGAATTTTATCTTACCTTGTTTTAACTACTAAGTTGGAATTCATCTACACAGATTCTGAGGACTATACTGCACAAAAAAGTTTATCCCCAAAGTTCTACTCCAAAGGCACCAATAAAGAAATGCCTGGACAGCAAAACACCAGTCTGAGACTGACGGTGAAGATGAAATGCTTGATAGCACCAGTGAAGGGAGTAAATGGGTCAAGACAGATTCTGATTGTGAGTTCTCAGCATTTTCGTTCAGAAACTAACTACGTTAAACCTACTAGCTAAATTCTGTCCAGTGGGCTTCATTTTTCTCCACCTAAGCAATTACAAAGAAAATGATTAGATGTTCTTGTGATTGCAGTTATTGTCCTAGAAATATGATTTACCTCGTCCTTAGCCAATTGCAGGATTCAAAAAGGTAATCCCATACTTCAAAGACATTTTCTGGACAATCTGTGTAACTTCTTCTTCCTTCTTGTTCTGTCTTATTTTGCATTTCAGTTATCAAACTTTCTCAGTAACTATTTCAAAATTATCTTGCTATCTTTGAAGAATTAAAGGCTGCTCAATTTTCCAGCTTTGGTTGTGCAAGCATGTTCTGGAGAGATTCAGTATTAGGCGAAGACGACAATATGGCATTCCATCCATACTTTTATGAACGAAAAGGTTTTAAGTCGATGATATGGTAGAGTTTTTCGATCAGCAAAATGAAACATTCTCCCAAGAATGATTCAACTGGAGGACCTGCATAGAAATGTCCTATTTTTGCCACGGCTGATGCACATTAGGAAATTCTATGCTATTGTTACGGCCATGGTTTTCACGATGTAATCTATGCATGTTTCAGTTTTTCCGACCTGTGTCGTGAGGTCGGATTGTGAGGTGCTGAAAGTGGATATTAATGTTGGTCTTGCATTCTTGACAGAAAAGAATGAAACTTATGCGTTGGGTAATTTGATCAGTATCATATCAATAAGGCTTTTTCTTCCCATCAAACCCACATTTTCGAATATGCAGCCCACTTGACTAACAGAAGTAACACGATCAATTTTTTGAACATAATATCCTGCATCGGATTTGGACTTTTGTCTAATGATCTTGAGGCTACTTGGACTTTCTTTTTCTGAGCCAAATGCAACTGTAGCGTAATTTGTTTGTAAATTCCATAGCAACGACATTCGTTACCACCTCCAAAGTCAGCCAGTCAAGGAAGAAAGACATATTTGTTATCTGAAAGCTGTCGATTCACGAGTCCCCAAGCAAAGGTTGCTGGATATTATACTTATAGGTTCCAGCTTTGCCTCTTGTGGATCTGCACAGATGAGTAGTGAAAAATTAGGGAACTACTCCGCACAGATGTAGTTATTTTTCGGCAGTCACTAGAACTGTTGTGATCATAATGATGAAGTCTGGTGCAAGTAAGACATGGAAAATGACTATTTGTTAGATGGAAACATAAAATCATCCAATACATCATTGAAAAAGAGTAAGGCTCTGAAAGTGATTTAAATACTGCCCTTGTTGTTTACATTGATTTACTGCCCTTGATTTGGCAGTATTTAAATACATTGATTTTAATACTACATTATTGTTTCTGTGTTAAATACTGCCCCAGAAGAAGCTTAATAATGTAGCTGAGCAGCATTGACTTCTAATGTACTCCCGGGTTGGAGAACAGCAAAGCAATTTTGGTACTAGTACCATTTATTAACATTATTAACTTTAAATGTTGGTCATATGGCTTCTCCAGGAAATTTGGCATAGACCCCAATATTATCTTGGCTGAGCTATGGGGAATCAGAGATGTAATGGAGCTTGCTATCTCTCTGAAAATTTTTCAACTTGAAAGTGAAGTAGGTCGTTCAGATGTTATTTCCTCTATCAATTCTAACGAAAATGCTGGTCATTATCTTCATCCCATCATATCGGATTGCAAATTGCTCCTATTGGCAAGCTAATCTCACTCATGTCCACCGCGAGGCCAACAACAGATGTGCTGACAAATTAGAAAAATATGGGAGGCAAATTGGATAGGGACTTCATTGCTTTTGATATCTGTTCTCGTGAACTAGCATTTGTCGTTTACAACGTTTTGAAAGGGATTTGTCTCCCTCGTACTGTTCCTTCCGATCGTAATGGTTAGGAGCAATAAGTAGCTAATCATCACCTGAGTGTCGAGGAGCACAACCTTTACCAAGATCCGTCGCGGATCACAAAAGAATGAAAATAAATATGCTACTTACTACTAAAGATAATGCAAAACATTGGTTCTGCCGAAAAAATCCCAAACCGTCCTACCAATGTATTAGCTTGATAATCGTAATTGGGCATATAGGAATTGGTTAAAAATAATTGCAAGTATAGGTCAACCCATTTTTAAATTTTAGGCATGTTCTTAACGATGCATTGTATCTGTGAGGAATATGATATCGAAGAGCTTTACATGTCAAAACTCAAAAGAGGAACATTGACTAATGACATTATTACGGAGTGAATAATAGGACTTCTTAACCAACAAAAAAGATGATCTTTCTGCAAAAGAATCCCACCGGCCAAAATATTTCACCAAACCCTTCACTCAAAAAATGGTAACTTTAATCATAAGTAATGCTCCATCTCCAAACTCGGTTCTTCTCACTATTTTAAATGGACAAATTACTCTAAAGGTCCTTGAACCTTTTATCAAATGTACCCCAGACTACCAAAACTCTTGTTAGGTTTGGTCAATTGAATTTTGCTAGACGCTTCTTCTTGTCTTTCTGCTGAAGTTCGTGCTTTAAGTATCCAGCAGCTCATATAGCCTATAAACTTTCTCATCTGTTGATCATTTGCTTTTAAAAGCTGATGGGGTGCATGTTGTTCTTAATATACATGCCTGGTGAATCCATTAATTTTTTTTTCTAACCATGTCCCAAGTAGCTTACGTATACTAGCTAGCATCATCATTCATCGATCAAGCCTTACTGTTACGTTCCGCTGATCCTTATGTTATCTGGTTTATCCTGTGATAAACTTCAAATTCAGGATCACAAGATTGGGATTCTTGAAAAATATACGCATTGATAAAGCTTATCTAGAATGTAATATGGTATTGGTGCCACACTAATGAATTTCAGCAGTAAACTTTCTGATTTAATAATTTGCAGTTTTTTTTCTAGTTATGTATTTATTTTTTGCCTGATGATCAGCTTGTTAACCATGGCTTCATATCTGAGTTTCATCAAAAACATCTTTGGTATAATTCCTAGTAGTTGTCCAGATTCTCTCTCTCTCTCTTTTCCGATGTAAAGTTTTATACAATTATCTCCTTTGTGTCATCAATATTTAGGTAGCTAATGAAACAGGTTCGGCCATACAAGCATTATGTTTTTGTTTATTGCTGCAGAAGCTAGGAAAAGTGATGTTGTCCCTTTACGCTCCGTATAATATTTTGACAGGAAAAGTTGTTGTCTTGTTACGTGATGGTATATATAGAAAGCTCCTTGGCAGTTGGCACACTTCGTCCTTTTTGTCGAGATATGCCAACTTTTCTACAGATTTTATCAGATTGAATTTAATATCAAAATAATTTAGTTATTAGAAAAATAAGGATATTTGTTAACCAAACATCATGTTGGTTTGTAAACAAATATTTTAGCTAAGATTTGCTAGTAGAAGAAAAATTATATTTTGTTGAGATTTTTAGAATAATTGTTAGTTGGATTTTTACTAGTTGATTCATGTAATCACTATAAATAGTGAGTTGATGAAGGTAAAATATAAACTCATTTTTCACCTTCAATACAAGTCTCTTATAAGTTTTTTTTGCAACACTAAAGTGTTGTTTTTTAGTTTATGTCCCAAAAAATCAACAAAGTGGTATTAAGAGCCTAAATCTTAAGGGCATGTTTCTTTGAAGAATGAGTGAATCTGGTGAGAATTCCTTTTTTACACTTATACCTTCAACATCAAAATGCCAGGAAACAACTTCTTGTCCAATCCTCCAAGTTTCACTGGTAAAAATTACCAAATCTGGGCTGTCAAAATGAAGTCCTATTTGGATGCTAGTGATCTTTGGGATGTGATAGAGACAGATCATGTTCCTGAATTGTCGGAAGATCCAACTATTGCAGAAATGAGAACCCATAGAGATGCAGTCAAAAGGAAATCAAAAGCCATGACTTGCATTCATTCAGCAGTTTCCGATGCAGTATTCACAAAAATTATGACTTGTGAAACTGCAAAGGAAACTTGGGATGCTCTCAAAGTGGCTTTTCAAGACAATGACAGAACAAAACAGATGCAAGTTTTGAACCTTAGAAGAGAATTTGAACTCCTTAGAATGAAAGACACAGAAAGCATTAAAGAGAACTCTGACAGATTCTTAAATGTTGTGAACAAAATCAGATTGATTGGAGAACAACTTCCAGATAGCAGAGTTGTGGAGAAAGTATTGGTGAGTTTACCAGAAATGTTTGAAGCCAAGATTTCCTCTCTTGAAGATTCAAGAGATTTCTCTCGGATGACCTTGCCAGAATTGATCAATGCTTTAGAGGCACAAGAACAAAGACGAGCCATAAGAACTGAAGAAGTCATTGAAGGTGCTTTTCAAGCAATAAACAAGGATCAAATTCGACAAGGTGAAAGAAATGATCAACAAAAAAATAGCAAAGATGAGAAGAAAAATGGCAGAAATCCTCCGTGTCCACACTGTAAGAAAACATCACATCTTTCAATATATTGTTGGTTTAGACCTGACACTCAATGTAGGTTTTGTAAGCAAATGGGACATATGGAGAGAGTTTGCAAAAATAAAGGAAATAAAGGACATCACGCTTAGATGGTTGATGAACAAGATGAGGAGCAACTTTTCGTGGCCACTTATTTTGCAAACAATAATTCCAGTTTTGAAACTTGGCTAATAGACAGTGGTTGCACTCATCACATGGCATATGATGAATCTATATTTAGAAAACTTGATAAATCACAAATCTCCAAAGTCAGAATTGGAAATTGAGATTATATTGAGATGAAAGGCAAATGTAGTGTTGCTATTGATTATGGTTCAAGTACCAAAATTATTGCTGATGTTTTGTATGTACCTGAAATTAATCAAAATCTATTAAGTGTTGGACAGTTATTGGAGAAGAATTATTCTGTCATCTTCAAAAACAGGACTTGTGTTATACATGATCCAGTTGGGAATGAGCTTTTCTCAATGAAAATGGGAGGCAAAAATTTTGCTTTGAATTTGTTAGAAATTGACAATTCTAAGGTGTAGTATTGTGAACAAAAAAATTCAAATGTTGTTAAAATTCAGGAGGAGATCACTGATGAGACAATTGAAGGAGTTTATGTTGTGAAAATTCATGAAAAGCTACTCAAAGATGATGGCGGTGACAAAGCTGATAAAAGGCCATACAAAAATTTGAAGGATTGTTTTATGTCTCTCATAGCAATCATTTTTTGTATTGCGAATTTCTTCTTCAGATTCATCTATTACGTATGGGAGTTCCACTTTCAAGTTGCAAAGAAGCCATTTGAATACATCAGAAAATGTGGTATTGATTTTGAAGTTTGGCTCAAGAAACATTGCAAGATTGATGACCAAATTGCAGATATTTTTATGAAAGTCTTGTCCAAAATAAGGTTCAAAAATTTGAGAAGACAATTGAAAATCTGCAGCAAAAGTGGCAAGGAGGAATGTTGAGATATGCCAACTTTTCTACAGATTTTATCAGATTGAATTTGATATCAAAATAATTTAGTTATTAGAAAAATAAGGATATTTATTAACCAAATATCATGTTGGTTTGTTAACAAATATTTTAGTTAAGATTTACTAGTAGAAAAAGATTATATTTTGTTGAGATTTTTGGAATAATTGTTAGTTGGATTTTTGCTAGTTTGTTTCATGTAATCACTATAAATAGTAAGTTGATAAATGTAAAATATAAACTCATTTTTCACCTTCAATACAAGTCTTTTATAAGCTTTTTTTGCAACACTAAAGTGTTATTTCTTAGTTTATGTCCCAAAAAACCAACACTTTTGATCAATTTGGTACATTCCGAACCTCATATGGTATCTTTTTCGCCATATCAATTATGTAAACGAGTGTGTGTTTATTTTTCAGCCAACATCTTGTACCTATTATAGAGAAAGTGTACCTATTAACATCTTGTACGTGTGCATTATTACTCACATCACAGCTAACGTAGTTTTAGAGGGTGCATGTGGGAGAGTAGTTGTGAGACATCTCTATTCCGACATTCCCATGGGTCTAGATGTCATCAGAGGGGAGAATGTAGTCTTAACTGGGGAGCTGGTATGTTTACTATATTCGGGACAATTCTTCATCAAAGTATGCTCATTCCAATTTTGCTGCACTATCATGAAGGGTGTGGAAGAGGATGAGCTTCTGTGACAGATGACTGGCGTCTCTGCAGCAGAAATTCTTAGGGTAAAATTTTCAAGCGTCGCATTCAATGATCTCCACAATCAACCCCATTCTTACTATCAGGAATATTACCTCTATTTCCGTTGTGAAAATTGAAAATGAACGCAGGAACATTGGTGCTTTTGTCTTCCTGTTTCATTATATATCAATTTTAAGATCTCTCCTTCAATGGTCTCTCAGGCACAGAAAGCAGATAGAAATGCATCAGATTTGAAGGGTTTCGTGAGAAAAAGAAATGGAATTTCTGGATTTGGATTAGTGTCACGATCTTATCCTACCAGAAAGCCAGGAGGTATGCAATTAGTAGATTCCCTCCTTATTATAGAGGGATACATGTCTTGGTAGGAGGATCTCAAAGCCAAGTTCACAGAAGAATAGCTATAAGATCAATTTAACCATCTGATAGTGAAAGAAAACAAGCAGATTTAAGAAATATATCACCCCACGACCTAATTCATTGCTAGCACTGATGGAAAAGAGCCTGGAAACTCAAATTTAATCGCTTCATGATGTAAAGGTGGCTGGATTTCATTCATTTTTGTCTACAAAGTACACAAAAACAAGCCAGTAGCTCTATACAATCAATGGAAAACAAAAAATACTGATGACTTGTACAGTCGTCGGTGAAACAGTCGTGCCACAATTTATTCAGTCTGTTTTCTTGTAATTAAGCTCCACAAGGATTATTTGCATGAGAAGCATAAAGGTGAGAGCCACAAACTTTCAGAACAAACATATACGACTCAGTCAGGGAAAGTGAGCAAAGAAATTATGGACTCGTAGTCTGGAAAACGTGAAACGAGCTCAGAACGTTTTGCCAGCTCAAAATCCTCAAACTGAAATGCTGGAGCGCAGGTGCATCCTACAAGGGAAAAATGGTTCTCGAAATCCCTAGCTGGATTTTTAACTGCCTTCATGTCATTTGAAATCTCAATGTCCTTGGTTGGGAACGAACCAAACCAGACATTTGGAGGAACCGTGTACTGCACTTGTTGATTATCAGCAACTGGATCAGGACCAATGCAGGTCAGCTTGATACTGCCATCCTCGTCATTTAATTCCAACACCTGGAACAATTAACGTTGACAACCAAAAGATGGGGAAACACTACATAGCCTCTAATTTAATGGGAAGAAAAAAGATTTTGTTGATATGGATGTTTGTGAGGTAGATTATGAGGAAGCAAGATTACCACTGAAGCCTCCACTATGAGCCCGCCCTCTTCCCATTCCTCCCCAACCAAATCATGATGCCCTTTGAAAGGTATACATATACATATACATACATACATACAAACACACACACACACAGAGACATGCATGCATGCATACATACATATATTAAGTACAGCAGAAAGCCACAGGAAGCTTTCTGCCTTTCATGATATCAAGGGAGGAAAAATGAATTTGTACAAGAAAGCTTGCTCAGATATCAAGTTGGAGACAAACTTAGTTCTTCCAACTTCTGTTGGAATCATCACAAAACTTCGTTACTCTTGACTCAATAAAACTTTTCTGACCAACAAATTACATGTGGAAATGAGATTCATTTGAAAGATTGGTCAATGACAGAACGTTTTGTTCGTGATGATCTGGCCAAGTTTGACAAGTTCCAGCCAAAAGCAGTCAAACAGCATGAAATATTAAAGCCAATTATTGCAAAGAAAATACACAATTTAAACTCACTGAAAGAGGCTCCCCAACGTAAAAGTGCCAAGTTTCTGCACATGGAATTCTGTGAAGGTGAGACACACTGCCTGAAGGCAGCAAGAAGTATATGCAGGTACTGATAGGCCGATCAACCTTGTCTGTCAAGAAACCAAAATAAGGATTCTGGACGAGAAACTGGATAAACAAAGCCATATGGCAAGACTACTTGACATTTCAGAGTTTGATTTAGCTAAGCCACTATATGCATGTGGAACTATCTGAAACAGACTCTAACTCTCCATCTCTATCTAGTGGGGGAGCATGAAATTTTCTTTACTCGGGGCGCAATTTACATTGCTCATAAAAATACATTTTTATCTTGTTCACAAGTCACACTCATAACATTATTGGATTCGGTTTTCCTAATTTCAAAGTTGGCATCATTTTAGCTTCACTATATTTTGAAAGCTGTTACATGAAATAGGCTAAGTAGACACAACAAATTCATACATATTCAATATTATAGAATTGAAAACAGATGCATTTATACTATTTATGTTTGGTATCTAAAACTTGTTTAAAAAATTTTGACATACAATACTAATGTTTAAAAATTAATTATATGCAACATTAAAATATGATGACCAAGACATAAGAAAATGAACAAAGTGCAATGTTTTATATTTTATCTAAATGTATATTAAACTCAGTAAATTGTAAAAGTTAAAGGACTATGGTCTAATTTTTGTTAAGTTCAACATTGATTTACACAGAAATTGAAATAGCATGCCCATGAAATCTAAGGAAAAGTTTTGAGAAGTCATGGATAAATACTATAAATTTATAATGAATGCTAGTATTTCTTTGATGTACTCTAGTTGGGGCACAAGCCATAACTGAATTAAATTTTTCAAGTTTATACTTAACATAATTGGTCAGTGGGGACGCACTCAGTCCAAAGATAACTCCAAAGAATAGAAACGACAGAGCACCCCTCTGAAACCAACCTCACAAAGAGCACAGGAAACTCACAGCTCCTTCATCCTTAAATTCTTGGAGCACCATAACCAGTGACATTTTCGACGTAATTGATAAGTGGCTTGAACAAAGTACTCGCTTTCTTAACAACATGAGAACGGAGGAAGACAAATCTCCGAATTTCTCTTTATCTATGAAATATTCCATTATTGGTGCTAATATGTTAACTTTGAACCGGATTTTATAAATTTTGGAGGTTTCAGTCGAATTACTCCCTCGTTGAGTTAGCATTACAGTTGTATTCAAGCTCAAACAATCATCACATGAAAACATCATAATTTTGACTTATACTTTGAAGCTGACCATCGGGATTCTTCTATTTCTTCTTTTCTTGGCTTCGGCAAAATTTTCCGACTCCTGATTTTACAGGAAGACGAGCAATATCATACTAATATACATTCATTAGAACCAATATGTTGTGCTGCAATAATTATGTGACCTGTAAACGACAAAATCTACCAAGTTGCTGCAGCAATAAAGTAGTCATTCAAAAAACAAAATAAAGATCGCCAATTCAATCCACAATCAAGATATCAGTGTTGCAGGGACTAAAAATGACGCATATCAGAATAAACAGGGACAAGATCAACAAGCCAGGAGTGAAAAGGGGCAGAGAAGATTTACAACGAGAGGGAAGTTGAGACTTGGAGAGAATGATGGAGGAGTCCCTCATGGTTTCAGAGTAAAATCCACCTTCCGGGTGGGGCTTTAGATTCAGCTTTGCTACGATCTTTGAAGTTGTAGCCATCTTTTCTCCAGCCTTCCTCGGTATTTTTTTTCACAGTGCAAACCCTTAGAAGTAGACCAGCCTGCCAAACTAGTCAATATACATCAGGACGAAATGGGGCAGCAGGGCAGTCGCGGCCTTTTCTTTTTCATCATTTAAATATTGGTATATCCTGCCTGTCATATCAATTTCGTTTCTGCAAGAGCACCAATATTACTACATGATTTTCTGCACGTAACTTATACTGTGCATATATGAGAACTGAAGGTTATAGCATAACTGGATTAGTATTATGCATGTAGCAAAAATTATATGCAAGCATATCTTGTTTCTATATAATTCTCAAAATCTTTTGAATCTAAAACTCATCTCAACTAATTCTCGATGTGACCGACATCTCTTCATCTGCAAATAATTGTCGATGCCTGGGGCTAATTTTGAATAGTTTGCAAATAATTGTTTGGATTGCAAGATTTTCAAATAAAAATTTCAGATTTTGTTTTACTTGCATCATACACACAATTTTCAACCACCTTTTTATCTCACATACATCACATCACAAAAAGTATTACAGCAATTATTTCAAATAAATATCTCAAATAATTTCCTATCCAAACAAATCCACGGGGTTCGCAAGATCCCAATCTAACATCTCTAATAGAAAATTAAAATTGTTTAACGGAGTTAGTCACCTATACGGTGTGTGTACTATTAAAAATGATCATTGTGATCCATTATCTTTAGGATCGTATTCAATTTTATCCATAATTATATGTTACTGCATACCAATTCAGGTGCTGTAGTTTCTTTTTTCCTATTCTTTTTTTTTTTTTGGTTTCAAATGTAGACTTGTACTGCACAAAACAGATTCCATTCGGGTTTCCTAATTTTCCATTTAAAGTTCTATATTGATTTTATTTTGTAAAAATAAGAGTTTAAATTACTAAAAGGACAAAATTAGATACGACCCTGAAAATAATTAGAAACGATCAATTTTAACGATTCACATGCCACGCACATTACTAACTCTGCTAGAAATTTTTCGTTACTAGATTGGTTTTTTTCCTTTTTTTAGAATAAAAATAAGAGACTAAAATGATTGCGATAACAGATAAGGAACAAAATTGACCAAAACCCCATAGATGAGAGACCAAAATGGCCAATTTTCTTTAGACGAATGTCCTCCATTTGACACGGTGTAACAAGAAGCAGTAACATTTGACACCTAATTGCAAGAGCATTGGATTACAGCAGCGTACATTACACGATACTTGCAAGAATCACTACTACTCACAAGCATTTCAAGATTCACTCGCCCTTCCGAATCTCCAACATTGAGGAACTTCCAATAAAAATAGTTTATTATTGTTGCCGGATCTCTACCAACTTTGTAAGGAAGAACGGTACTTTCTAATATTTGTAGCACGCAGTGTCAATAAGAAAAGGTTCCTAAGGTAGAATATCTCCTAGGCTCCTCCCTTAGCTCCCTACGTATTTCCACCCTGGAAAACTCGCTTCATTAGTCCTCGCAAAGAGCCTCCCATTCCTGCACTAACTGCTTCTGCAAGATACTTAGCCTGAAAGAACAAAATTTACAAAATTCAGCTAAATCTTGCAGTAACATAAAAAGGTTCAAGACAAACTTAGAAACACTCTCAAAAGTGACCTCCTGAACACTCTTTTTTAAATCAATGGCATCTCTTATTCGTGCCTCCAGGAATGACCATGTATCGCGAAAATCTGTCAAAACAGAGGAAAACAAATGAAACAATTATCAGTATCTAGTATAAAAGCACAATCTCAAGCTTCAAACCACATTTGCAAATATTTAGGAAACTAAGCAATGAGACACATGAACCAGAAAAATGGCCACCATATGTTTACATTAAGATAGTATCCCAGGGAATAGATATTGTATGAACGATGAAATTAGAAGTATATTTCTTAGGATTTCCTTTCTGGTCTGGGAAGGGGTGGTTTTGCGAGACAGAGATCCAGGTTTTAACATGGCAAAGAAAGTCTGACATTGTGCAAAATTATCCAGCTCAATAAGAATAGTTTTCTAAAATATAGCCATACCTGGGGAAGCATCAGTTAACATGTATAGCTCAGTTGTGGAGTATATCCCACCAAGAACCGTGCGCTTGACATACCAATCAACATCAGTGGAGTCATCACCAGCAGCATGCCAAATCTCATCCATCAGCATTGCTCGCTGCTTGAAACCTGTTGGGATATTTGCAGGTTGAGCCTGAGCAAATTACATGTTAGAATCTCTAGCGTCACTATATCATGCGTAAAGATTCCTAATAGGGAATGGATTCATACCTGTATGCTCAGGGCTTGAGGCCATTTTGATATGTAAGGAGCCTGCATTTCCAATCTAATTCGGACAAGCTTTGCAACACGTGCGCTAGGTATCAAATCTTTCAAATCCTCTCCCGAGTCAATTACATCAATAAGTCTTTGCAGGCACTCATCCATGAAAAACTGAACATACAAATGATTGGAGGAAGCAAAAGACAAGGTGGTTAAAATGCATTTGGAGCCTAAATTAGTTCAGATTAACAAACATAAAGGTATTCGGCCAAAAAAAATTACAGAATAATTAAAACACTGCTTCAAACATGCGTTCTCATCAAGCAAAAATGCAAGGGAATTGAATACAAGGAAAAAAATGGACTTCAGCTATTCAAACGTTCAAAAGACACCAATGCTAGTATCCCAAAAAGGTTGCAGAAGTTTCTACAGGAAATAAGCAAAAAGACTTGCGCAAATGCTAACTCAATGTGGTTCCAGCTAAAGCATTCTCATTTGGAACACATTTACTACTTTACAAAAATCTAATGCAGAATATAACAAGTCTCTAGGAAAAGCTTATGTTTCATTTTTATGCTCATATAACTATTAGGCCAGTAGATGAATTGTATACCTATAACATCCGCGTGCAAACTCTGTCTAGACGGCCAAAAATGCTGGTTACCATAACAATAACACAATCAAAGACCACTAGTTTCATCACATTACTTAAATACTTCCATTTACAACACTGAACAAAGCAATGGATACTTAAAAGCTAGTGTTACAAAGTTACGGTGATTATACCTCCACTAGAGCAGCATCTTTTCGCCGAAATGATCCAACAATAGAAGGAGACACCCCAACCTCCCTGGCTCCTGCTATCATAGCTGCTTCAGTCCATCCCAGTCTAATCTGCACAACTCATTTCACCAACAGAGCATATAAAAGCCACAAAATTAGAACAATAACCATATAAATCATGTGGGAAAACAAATTATCAAATTTAACTTGATTTAGACACGAATATAGACGAATTTCTTCGTTAATGTATTTGGCCCGAGAAGCTCAAATGTTTAATAAAGTCAAAGAGCATCAATATCTACAGAGATATACGCACGTATATAATTAATTAATTATGCATATCAGATGAAAATAGAAAAGGGGGGAGAAGTGCTAACCACGTGATGCAGGGACGCCTGAAGCACGCGCGCTTGTTCATCCAGGTACTGAGTTCTTCGCGGTCGCGAGGTCCTCGAACCCTGACGGTCATGATCATGTTCATGCGCTTTCTCATCGTCATTCAATCCCGCCGTCGTCGTTTTGGATGATGATGAAGACGACGAGGCATGGTCAAAATGTCTATTGTTTTGATTGGGAGTTGTTTCGGAGGTTGCTGACGTAAGAAATCGAGGCTTGTTATTTACAATTGAAATTCCTTGAATCGAATGATTAGTAACTTTCCGGAGACGGCATAACTCCGGCAATAACCGCTTCGCCGCCGATCGGTACATGGCCAAGTTGCCGTGGTTGGGGCTCTGCTCACTGACCTCGTTACTTGGTGCGGTGAATATGTCTTTTTCAAAAAAATCTATAATTAGGTTAATGGCGCCACGTAGATTTCTAGTTTGGTGGCCACCTGTACTTTTTTTTCTTTTTTTTTTAATGTAAGTAGGAGATAGGGGTGTGCAACTTGATCCGATAATCCGAAAAATCTGATGATCCAAATCTGATCCGAATTAGAGGATATTCAATCCGGTGGATCAAATGCGGATCAGATCATATCTGAGTCAAGGTGTTTTTTGTGATTCATGGATATCCGATCCAATCCGCATGTATTTTTTATTTTTTATACATTAAATCCACTAATTTATAATTGTTCTATCTGTTGTTTCTTATTTTTATTTTTATGTACTCTTCCAAAATAGGCTTTTTTTGTATATGATGTTAAATTTTTTAAACATATTGTCAAATAATTTGTGAATAAAAAATTATAGATGAAATATTTAATCTTATTTGTTTGAATCAAAATAAGAAAAAAATGTGGAAGTTGCTTTATATTGCAACAAAAAAAGATCAATGTTTACTAAGAGCTCTTTTATGTGATTAAAAACTCATATGTGACTACAACATATCACTTATATGATATTTTTGAAACTCCAATACATTTAAATTTTATTTTATCTTTGGGATTTTTAGTTTTTTTAAAGAAATTTTAAAAATCGAATATAGATAGTGGATCCATATGCACGTCACAAAATGACTTACCCAAGTTTTGTGGGTTGGGTCAATATTTTGGTTCATATCTGACCCATGAACACCACCAAATAGAAGGTATTCAATCTAAAACCTTTAATATACGTTTTTTTCTCCCTACCATTCAACCCATCTCTGTCCCAATCTACTTTGTGTTTCTGCCACTAGCCAGTGAGGATTTTCTTTAATATTTTTTCCCCTGCCTTCTTTGTTTGCTGGTGACTGGTGAGAGCATATATATTGCATTTTTCTCCCCAGAAAATGCCCCTCCTTCCTTTCAGGCCACAAAATGTCCCTCCAACCAAAAGAAAAATTGAGATGAAATTCCTTCCTAAATTTCTAATTAGTAATTATGAAATTAGAAGGAAGATGAGATCTGCATTGCTATGCCATCTAGTGAGCGAATGAAGAATCAAAGTTGAAATAGAAAAGAAAAGAGAATTTGTTGTTGGCAAAGGAGATGTCAAATATAGTAGCACAAAAATAAGAGAATGATCGATTCATTCTCTCGCCAAACCAAGAAATGCTCCATCTTACCAAAAATAATAAAAACAAAACTCCATATATGACTAAAGATTGAATACGTATCGTCTCAAAATAGAAATTGTGATGATTATACTATTCACTGAGAATAGGGCAGAGAATTATGGTTTTGCTTCGAGATTATAGCTTTGGAAAATGAGCTGTAATCCAGGAAACTGCAAAAGATGAAGCCAAGGACGTGAGTGGAAGAGAAATGGAGTACTGTTAATCATGATCAAGTTGCATAAAAGGAGTACTGTACAAAAAGCAAAAAAAAGGGTTGAAAACGCATATAAGTTGGGATCAAACTCCCTCTGTTTGTTTCTAAAACTCTACAAAGGATGCCACATTCTTTTCAAGATGCACAGAACCAGCATCTCCACATAAAAAGCCATCAGACAAGAGCTCATCACATTCCCTGGCAGCTTTCTTTTATAAAGCTCTCAAGCATTCTTTTGTTGCTTGGGCAGCTCAAACAAACACAAGCATAAGAACTGAAAGCATTTCACCGTTTGGAGATTGGCACCTTCCCTCTAACCATATCTTCCTACAAAGCCTCTGGATAATCTAATCTACCATCCTGAAAATTTGTTCACTGCGTCAATCAAACTTGTATTTGTTCTATCCTCCTTATAGCTTCCCTCAGGTCGATTCGCTTATCGGGTTCACTTTCAGTACAAGCAGCCCCAAGATGGAGAAGCTTTTCCATCTCTGCAAGGGAACCTGTTGCATTGGCTATCTCTGGATCAATCAACTCTACTTCTCTGGACTCAGCAATAGCTGAGTTGACCCATTGTACAAGGTCTGTTCCACCCTTTTGATTGTTCAGATATTGGGAAGGAAACTTCCCTGTTAGAATTTCTAGAATGATTATTCCAAGACAGTAGACGTCACTTTTAGGTGTTAGTTGCTGGTATAGTATGGCTTCTGGAGATTTATACGCGAACAACGATTGTGCAGTCTGCGTGTTGCTAATTAGTGGAAAGAAAGCGTAGTCTGTGAGGAGTGGTTCGTAATTCGAAGAAAGCAGAATGTTGGAAGACTTGAGGTTCCCGTGAGGCAGCTCGTAGGATGCAAATTCAGAATGGAGAAATCCCAATCCCTGCGCAACTCCCTGGATGATTTTCAAGCGAATAGGCCAATTCAGTTCAGCATGAGAAGTGCCGCGATCACCTGAGGAAGCAGTGGAACTTTGTTGCAAAAGTAATCCTAATTTCTTGAAAAAGAAAACGAGAGCGAACTTGCAGGTGACAGCAGTAGTTGATTATCAAGAGAATTTAGTTCATACTAAGAACAGTTGTCGCTTAAAACATCGAAATCCAGAGTAATTTGTAAGCTTTTAAGGTGCAGTTTGAATTAATTCAACTCATGCAGCTGTCTGGTTTCTTTATATGCATCCTTCTGAAAGCACGTGTCTTTGAATCGGTTGTAATCATGAAATCTACTCTTCTAAATTCTTAAAAGCATGCAGAAATCTTTTGGAAAACAAGTTTCCAGCCTGACATCATTTATATCTGAGAAAGATATCCATAATATTTGTTTTTTTCCCCCATTTTACCATGCATTGAAACATGTTTTGCCTAGCAGAATTAAAATTCCAATGCACATAAGGCTAGCATTTTACTAGATTTTAACTTTTTTCCCCCATAGCTGATACTCATAGCAAGAAACTTTAAGGATTCATAAATATTCAAATGATGACTGTCAAAGGAATTAAACTAAAAATCCTCGTACCATGCAAGAGATACAATAAGCTGCCTTTGGGAATGAATTCAGACACCAAAAGCTTCTCATCCTTTCTGTAATGGTAGGCCAATGGTGGTAAAATATTCTGGTGCCTCAAGTTGCCAAGCCGTCTGATCTCAGAATCAAAGGCATCCTTGCTCAACTTGTTCGTCTCTCTCATCCTCTTTACCACGACAGACACCCCATTTCCCATTAACGCCTTGTAGGCTGACCCTAATCCCCCATTTCCAAGTACCTCTGCAGCTGCCTTCATCAAGTCTTGCAAACCAAATGTACCTTTTGCATCATTAACCACCACAAGATCACCAACAGACTTCCCATGATGGGAGCTTTTCCTCGAGTGGAATGAATCATTTCCCTTTCTGGAGCTTGTGCTCCTCCTGTTTGAACTAGGAATGCGCACTTCCACTATGTCATCAATATTTTCTTTCGCCAACACATCGAAGTGATCCTCCTTCTGCTTGGCCTTGAAAAAAATAGTCATCAACAGGAGGGCGACCACAACCCCCAAAATCACCCATTTTGTGCCTGATCCTGCAGAATCATCGTCAGTACCACTTGGAGACATTTCATCCGGTGGGGTTTGGTTGCAGTCCTTTTGCAAAACAGTCCCACAAACCCCAGGATTTCCCTCAAAAGACTTTGCACCGAATCTTGACATGCTTTGAGGGATTTCACCCTCTAATTTATTATTTGCTAAGCTAAGGTTTGATAGAGAATTCTGGTCTATTAATGGAACAGGACCTGAAAATTCATTCCTTTCCAAGTTGAGCTCAGCGAGATTCTGTAATTGGCCCAATGATGCCGGGATATTTCCTGAAAACTTGTTTTCTGCAAGCCAAACTTTCCTTAAGGACCCCATTTGTGAAAAGAAATCCGATGGAATTTCACCTGAAAATTGATTGCCTTGAATAAAGAGAGCCCTCAAACCACCTAGCTTGTTGAAAGGTGGTATTGGGCCTGAGAAATTATTATAGGCGAGTGTGAGGCTTCTAAGGTTCTCGAGCTTAGATAAATATTCAACATCAATATCTCCAGAGAGACCAATACCCTGGAGTCTGAGGGTTTGGACGGTTTCTTCATGACACACAACGCCTTTCCATGTCTTACCCGCGGCACAGGGTGATGTGCCTTTTATCCATGAAGAATCTATAGCTGCAGTGTTTCTTAATGAATCTTTGAAACCAAAAAGAGCTTCATCATCTTTTAGGGAAATAGAAACAGGTGACAGAAACAGAATCAGGAAGAGAGAAAGGAGTTGAGAAGGGAGAAGGCGAACAGCAGTCATTTTTATGATTAAACAAAAAGTTGACACCTCCCAGAAGAAATGTGCCGCTGTTCGGAGAGATTGGAATTCTCTGAATTTTTGCATGGGAGGTGTTTTGTTTAGCTTTGATTGTTTTGGACCTGAAATGGTGAGTCATGGTGTGATGTGGTTGTGCTACGAGTTTTACAAAAGATTGGTGATGGAGCTAGCAGCTCCTCGTAATGAGAAAATTCCAAGAATAGACTCAGATTTTGGGGTACGAAAGAGAGGTGAACCTTGCATTGACCTTTTCAGCGTTTTGGGAGACCTTTTCGGGCCATAACAAGGCAAAGTTTGTCTAAACTCCCAAAAATCGGGGTTGATCAACTTTGGTACCTACTACCAACAACGCTGACAAGGGGCAGAACTGTACAACTGTAATCACCTAGACTAGATGGTAGTTTGGAGTAAATCAAGATGGATTACAGAAGTAAGAGGATCGACACCAAGACTGAAACTTTCCACTAAATCAAGAACACCATCAAATTCAGAAGAAAAATAGCACTGGAACTGGACAGAGGGATATATCAACCAGGAGGAGAAATTGCGCTCTGCCAGAGTTGGGATGTATATACATTTCTCGCAGGAAAATCATTGAATCTGTTAATCATGGCATTCATGAATCATCTGAAAGATCTTATGATTGGCTCCTGGTAGATGCAATATAAGAAATTGCTTCCTTTAGTAACATGACCGTCACTGTATGTCGCAATAGCAAAAGTTGAGCTCCTGGTGTATGGATTGGAGATCTCTAAGATAACAGCTAATTTTGCATTTCTCCCTTTGCAATTTGCACATGGCGTTTCTGCTGCAAAATGGTACAAATTACTAATACGGCGCAGGTAAAAGTAAGACTCCTGTCTGGAATTCTGGATATCTTGCTAGTTTGCATGATGTTGGCAATCTAATATTGCATAGGCTTGTCATATGCTGACAATCCAACACCCCTTATTTCTTGAGCCCCATGTCTCTGCCTGGCTCAGGCATTGAGGCTTCCCATTGGCTGATTCGAGTGTCTTGGATATGAGTCCAGCGTTGTTCCCAGCTGCTGTTCCGTTATTTCCCTTCTCTTTTTTATTACGGAAGATTGAAGTGCAGCAGCATGATAAAATCAGCTCAATAGCTCCTCTTCAGCCACCTTCATCCTAAGTCTCAACTCCCAATACATCATTCATCTCCTTCTTTGTCATAGCAGTGTATTCTTTGACACTCCACATGATAGAAGCAATAAGTTGTTTTGCCTCCATTTGTACTCATCGCCTTCAACAGCCTCCTTGAAAGCACAGAATCCTCTTCAGTAATTTTAATCCGTGAAAGCCCCGTCCTAGCCAGATGCCTCCTATAGTCCTATTACTATTTGGGTTTGTCTCAAACCATTATCATCCCCACTCTTCTTTGATGGCAACAAACTCTAGGCATTGTGTAATAGCTAGCATCACAAAAACCAGACTAGAAGAATTGTTGGTCTTTACAGCAGAAGATGGATTCTATGTTTAATGTATACGATTAATATAGAACAAAAAAAAAAGTGATACTGCTAACTTGGGCGTTGAGTTGGAGATCAATTTGAATGCAATCGCACAAGATTGGTCATCTAATAAACTGCATGTGTTATCGCTTCCGATGGACAAACTGAGATCTGATTGACCAAATTTATTCCAGACTCAAGTGTCCACCTAGTCGTAAATTACTAGAAGGAGAAGACTATTAAAGTGACGAGTTTCTATATTCATTCAGCATGTAAGAGTCGAGAGTATATTAGAATACAAAAGAACAGCAATAATAAAACTCAGAGATTGCCTTGTCATACAGCTTCCATCTTCGAGTGTGTTTATGCATCTAGCCCCAAACCAAAATACGGGTCAGTGTGATGTGAAAGCCTGCAATAAATAAATAAATACGTTCAACATTAGCTCATGTAGTTTCCTTGAACTGATGATTGACATGCATAATCTCTTGACTGCTAATATTGCCATTCATATTTGGAATCTCATCACTTCTCCTTTTCTTTGATAAATATACTACAATATCCGGTTCTCTGAGATCAGACCAGATAAATTTTAATCATAAAACAATCTAAATAAAGGAACCTCCAATAAAGAATTAGCCAGAAGAAGCTTGAAGGATCAACTTCACATCCACCCACATTTCAACAAGACATTGAAATATGATCTTCTATAGTTTAAACTTTGATCCAAGTAGAGACCGGACTCAGTCTATGCACTTGAATACAGATAAAAGGAGCTTCATGAATTAAGATGAAGTACCGAAAAAATGTTGTGGTGGCCTGGATCTGCTATGTGAGCCATTAAGTTCTCAACGGGACCTTCTCCAGTGTAAACGGCCTGGAAACAAAAGCCAACAAAAGCTAACATTGCAAGTCTCCCATTCTTGATTTCCTTTGTCCTTAAGACCATAACCGGTTCGGGTGATCCTCTTCCCCACATGAACGGATCAAACCACAGACCACCAGGGTAACCAACATCAGGCTTCGGCTTCTTCTTATGAGGTAATGTAGGTTCAATGTCAACACACCCTGGATTCATCATATCAGCCCATCGTCGACCCTCAGCCCATCCCATCAGCACAAGCTGCACCACAAATAAGGTTGTGGGATCTGCAAAATATTCCCGTGCACCAGCATCATACCAAGAGAAGTTCTCGATGAAGCCTAGACTTTCAAGCCATTCTGGAATCAGTATTCCAGCTACAGCAAGCATTGCCCATCTGCTATGCATTAGTTCAGCTTGAGCAAACCATTTAAGCAGCTCTGGATCAGATCCTAATCATGACGACAAAGGCTCATCTTTTAATGAAAACCGGCCTAACATAAATATCTGCAGGAATGAGTTTTCCAAGTAGCCCACATGATAAGTTATTTTAAGTCATAGCTGCATAGTGCATACCTAGTCCTAAAGGGTCAAAACCAAAATCTCCAGGGAGGCTGCGAGAATTAATGAAAATGAACATAAGTAAGCACATCAATCAGTAATTGCAGTGTTAATTTCAACAATGATCCATTTCAACAATGATCCATCACTTCTTGGTTGCAATTTCAAGAAAAAGAGAGTACTATGGTCAAAATTTCTGAAACTCCAAAATTAATCTTCTCAACATCAAGGATGACTGATTATGTATCACACAAATTCGTTGCCCAGGGAATTTGTCAATAATTTAGTTAATTACTGGATGAAGTGTTGCGCGGTACAACATTTGATCTTGCATATCATGGAGCAGTAGATACGAATAGAGAGGGAGAGAGAGAGAGTTAATATACCTGCCATCAAGCCATTCTGGAGGTGAACTCCCTGGGAACCACAAAGGCCTATCCGGGGGAAGTGGCTCACAGACACTGGACACCCCTTTTGTAGCATTCAAACGACTTCTTCCTAACGAGCATGCTCTTGTGACTCTTCCTGGCAACGATTTTGTGTTTATTTCGCTGAAAGAAATGACAAGCAGAATTAGATTATATGACTGGAAAGTTCATTCATTAGCAAATGACAATTGATACTGTACTGTGCATGTCCAAAAAAAAGGTCGATGCATCTTAAGGATCAACACAAACCTCTACAATTAGATGAGAACTTGCGAAAAAAAATGAGGAAAGAAAATGTGACCTGATTGGAATGCTTGAAAGTGCAGTTGAAGCAATGGACAGAGCCATTTTGATGGAAGTTCACAGGTCTTCCTAAAGAGGGTAGTAGCAGCTTAAGCTTACTAATGTTATTCTAGGATGGCATTTCCACTCATCCACAGGTTAAAGATGTGGTGAGATGTGGACCAATGAGGGCCATGGTAGTTTGATCTTTGATGGATGTGGAAGTGATGGACACCAGACTCACTGGCTTACTGAATTCTCCTACTAGTTATAACGTGGGCTGGCCCATTTGGTTCAAGGCCTTCATTCTTCTTCCCTAGCTTGACCTGTACATTTGGACTAATTAGTGTGACTATAATCCAGCCCTCCCAAAGTCCAAATTGAGCTGGAAAGGACATTTATAGGTAAAGTCTTGCTTTCTTTTTTAATTCTTTTTCTTTTAATAAAATTTGGAATCTCTCCCTAATAGACTAATTAACATAAAGAAACTTCACTCAAACTATATATATATATATATATATCTCATAATACAACTCCTTGAAGTCCTTACCTATCAAATACAATCACTTGTCTACAAAGGAAAAAGGGAGGGAGGAAGTGACGGAGGAGGGGGGGGGGCGCAAAAAAAGTTTGCTCAAATGGGCATGTTATAATGTCGTAACAATTAAACGCAAAGTTAGGGTCTAAGGAATGCAACGAAAATTAGGTACCAGGCTCTGTAAAACCTTTTCTCACATAAACATAGAACTGGTAGGGGTGTGCATCGAATTCGAATTCGATAATTCGGAAGTTTGAATTCGGAATTTTGGCATAAGAATTACTGATCGATTTCGAATTCAAATTTGGAACTCGGTAAATTTCGAATTCATCGAATTTGGAAACCTTTTTTGCCTTTTTTTTCTTTTTTGTTGGATGTATTGTTATATAATATAAATTTTATATTGTATATATTATAAAAAATATTATTATATATTAATATACATATTATAAAATGAAATTGAAATAAAAAATATTATTATATAAATAAATAAATAAATATTAATATATATATATTATAAAACGAAATTGAAATCAGAAATTCCGATTTCTGATTTCGAATTATGAATTCGAAATCGAAAATTCCGATTTCAGTGTTGAATTCCGAATTACCGATTTCGAAAATTTCGAATTCGATCGATAAATTGAAATTTTTCAATTTTGCACACCCCTAAGAACTGGAAGCTTGCCATCCTACATTTTAGCAAAACTTTCTCCCAATTTGAAGTTCATTCCATCAATCTTAGCCATTCAGTTGCCACCTTTTCTATTTCTCTTTTCTTCTTCTTCTTCTGAGTACGCAAAGAGAATGAATTGAAACAGAAATTCAGGTGCCACATTTCTTCCCAACCGTGAAAATACTACCACTAATTGGTGCAGTTAATTACAGTACAGCGTTTCAGCAACTTCCCATATGCGTACACTGTAGAATGACAAAGTCTCTTTTGATCGAATTTGTGATGCAATGACTCTTTTGATCGAATTTTGTGTTGTAGATGTCAAGTTGTCAACTGATTACAACCGCGCACCCATAACTAAGCAACTAGATGTTTAAGTTTGGCACTTGGCAACTGCACCCTCTCTTCTGAAAGAGACGTCACAATTACAATTGCTCCATAGTATATATACTATGCTTCAGCGTTAGAACGTGTCTATTAGCATATCTTTTTTCCATTCTGAACTAAGTTGACATTCCAAGACTGGAAATACAGCTAACTTGTATATCTATATATTCATTAACACAACTATGCTAGTAAAATATTCCACAAAAGAACTGGGTTCTTAGTTCTTTTGATGGAGCACTTTGTTATCCTCTCGTATTTTCTTTAGGGAGCTTTTGGGTCCTATCTGAATGCAAGGGTAAAGGAAAGGAAACTGCAGGAGAATCAGTCACTTTTTCTTCTTGACTAGTAGCACTATTTACTTTGGTTTGCAGGGAAATTGATACTAAACTTTTGTCGGTACCAAATCTTATATATACTGATAATGTATACATTATCACCGTTTGATTCATGACATGTATGTAAAATTTGAATTTTCAAATTCAAATTTTACATAGTTATCATTCAAGTTGATACTGAACTTTTTTTTAGTACCATTTCATTAGTACTTGCTTCTCCTTTTTTATAAAAAAAATTGATGAAAATTCAAGTGCCAATATCCTCACCAGTTCAGAAATTATTTCGAGTACGTAATAAAATTAGAGAAGAGAGGAAAAAAATGGGAACAAAAAAAATTAAAAAAAAAGAGAGAGAGAGAGAAAAAGAAAGCCCAAGACAAAGTTGCCCAAAACACACAGCAGTTCGAGCAGCACCAAAACATTCAGGGTTCCCCCAACCAACTTCCAATTGAAAATGAAAAGCAAACTCTTTTGTTTCTTTTCTCCGTCTCTTCCCTTCAAATGCACTCCTCCATTCCCATCTCTCTCATATCCCACTGCTGATTCTGACTGCAACCTGCCACCCCCACCCTTTCCCCAATCCCCCAAAGCCTAAGCTCCATACAACCAAACCAGATCTCTCTTTCTCTATCGACTATTCTGTAAGCCCGATATTAATGTATCCAAAACGTTCCCACCTTGCTCCCTTGACACTTTCCTAGTCAAAACAGAAACACAAAAATTATGGTTGAGACTGGTACGACGTCTTCGTGGTGGCGGACTCAACTCCAAATCCACCATCACCGGCGGTGGATCTCTACATTCTTCACTACCCGCAAGACCCTTTTGGCTGCTCTTTGGATCGCCTTCTTCTTCACGGTTTTTTTGTGGCAGCAGAGGAGTGCCGCAGCTGGATTCTCGATTTTTCGGCGACCCATTTCTTCTAGGGCCTTTCCTAAGCTCCGGCCGGTGGCTTTCAACTTGACGGATTTTGGGGCGGTGGGCGATGGGGTTACCGTAAATACTGCAGCTTTTGAGAGAGCTATGATGGCTATTTCTAAGCGTGGGAAAAAAGGTGGTGGACAGCTCAATGTACCGCCGGGATATTGGCTTACTGCCCCTTTCAATCTCACTAGTCACTTGACTTTATTCCTTGCTGAAGGTGCTGAAATACTTGGAATTAATGTGAGTTTTCTGCCATTGTGTCTGTTGAACTTGCTTGTAAGTAGCTGAATGTCAATTAATGCTTAAAAGTTGTGCATTTTAGCACAGATTTTGTATTGATAATCGGGTGGAAATGCTCTTTTGAATATGTCAATTAGATGGGTGCTGTTGGTGGGTGAGGTTGGTGTTACTACATGCCTTTTTGCTACACCATTAGCATGCTTCCTTATATCAAGAGGCAATTTGTAGAATTTGGGTTAAGCTGGATCTGTGATTGAGTTCATTTGAGACTTCGATTATAAATTAAGTTCGGTATAGTTACTGTTGTACTCGATGTGATCGATTGAAAATTGAATGGAAGAGAATTCTGGGCGGAACATTCTGATTTAGATGGAACTGGAGTTCTGTGATTGAGTTCATTTGAGACTTCAATTATAAATTAAGTTTGGTATAGTTACTGTTGTACTTGATGTGATCAATTGAAAATTGAATGGAAGATAATTTCTGGGCGGAATACTATGATTTAGATGGAACTGGAGTTCTGTGATCCTTTATGGGATTTGCATAAAAAACACATGGTTAATTAGATACGCAAATTGACGTATACTTTACCCAGGGGCTTTCCCTCGAGAAAGATCATGCACAAAGGCAATGAGTATTGTAACTGCTTAGAGTCTTAGACCTCAACTTTCAATTGGTTGAATATCTTCTTTTGTAGGACCTTAGCTGAATATTTACTTGAGTAAGTTTGTTTCTGATGGAGAAGGTGCAATGATGATCTTATCCAATCTCGTTAATCTGATGATTACTGAGGACAACCCTCTAATCCTTTTTCAATTGACTGAGCACCTTACCTTTCTTTCCTTTTACAGATGTACTTACTAGTTTACAGTTACCTGGTTGTTTGATGAAGTTTATGAACTATCTCTATCAATATTAGTGAAATGTTGCTGGCAAAAGTTATTTGTACTGAGTCCAGCTTTACATTCTGTTGGTTCATCGGTGATACAAAAGGATGCTTTGGTATAAGGGCTCTCTAATCTACATTATGGCTTGTTTGATTTTACTACCCTTTCTTTTGTAAAGAACTAAAGATACTCATTAGATGTGATTTCCACGAGCTTGTGTTCAGTTAAATTTGGCATCGTTGTGCTACTGCAAGTTCTTGGTAGGACAGCAAATACCCGTTGATAGAATAGGGACCCTTTGGTTTGAAGGCCTCTCTAGACTTAGGGTGCGTTTAATAAAACTGAAATCTAAAAATTGAAGTCTGAAATCTAAAATCTGAAGTCTGAATCCATTAAGTTATTGAATTGTTAAGTATTAAATTTAATACATTTGAATGCATATCACATTCAGTGATAAGTGAATAGCTTATCACTTAATTTTGGGAGCAAGTTTTGCCTAGAAAATTCAATGTCGCTTAGTTAATTCAGATGTTCAATTTTTTGTTATCAAACGGTCTGAATATGTTAAGATCTAAATCCACTAAGTTTAAGTGCTAAACGGAATTATCAAATAGGACCTTACATTACACCTTTGCTGGGTTCCTCTACCCTTTCTTTTATAATGTTACTGATTAGATGGGGGATTTCATGAGCAAAATGAATTTTATATTTGGATGAACTTTTGTTTGTTAAGGAGTTTTAAAAATGATGAGTGATTCTTAAGTTTAGGTAGAAACTTCCATGGTTCTTAATCACACTGCAAGAGGGGAGCAGGTGGAGTAGTGGAGAATGCATAGTTACTTTTGTGGCTTTTATTACTTAGAATGGTCTGAAAATCAAAAAGCTTCGTCATATACAATATTTTGTGGCTGTAAGCATATATGTGTCTTTATCTTCTGCAACCTTTCTAAAATTTTATGGCATTTTTAATTTGAAGCTCAAAAGTATTTTGTTCTCACTGATGCTTGCCTAAAATTCTAACCTGCTTAAAAAGTACCTTACAATTTTTGTCCTCTTCTGCATAGCTGATGTGTCTTATCTATTTTGCCAAGTTTTTGTAAAGAGTGTGTTGTGGTTAAAATAAGTTTGACTCTTCTGGTTTTCATTTCAACTTGGTATCTTAATAATTTCAACAGAGCCGTCTAATTTTCTCTATCATTTAGCAGCTTGTTCTGCATAAAACATGAAGGGTTAACTAAAGCCAATTTTCTTGGTGAGTTATGAGTTGATAACAATTTGGTTTCTCAAGCAGAGTTTCATGCTTAGGTGTACATTCAGAGATTGCTTCTTCTTGGCCTCATCAATACTTTCTACTCATATTGGAAGATTATCTGTGTTTGCTTGGAGCTTGTTGATCTGGACAATGGGCTGTCATTTGGGTTGTGTCTTCTTAAGCACTATCAACTTCTTTTTCATAATTGCTAGTGTTATATCTCTGACAGGATGAGAAGTACTGGCCTCTCATGCCGCCATTGCCATCATATGGCTGTGGGAGGGAACATCCTGGACCTAGATATGGAAGTTTAATTCATGGTCAAAATCTTAAAGATGTTGTCATTACAGGTTAGCATCTTGGCCCTGGTGAACTGGTTGGACATTTAAGAGTTCTGATACTTCCCCTGGTCCTTATGCCCCCCAAAAAAAAATGTAAAAGAAGAATGAGTGTGTGTGTGTGTAGATAGGTGCTGAGGCATATAAGAAGCAGAAGTTTTGAAAGAATCACATTTGAAAGAACAAAAGTTGTTTTTTTTTTTAATGCATAAAAAGATTTAAGATTATTTTCTTCAATCGCAAATTTATGCATTTAGTATATATACTTCACATGCAACAATAATCTTAGTGATATGTACATCTAGTCCAATGGATCGTGAATAGCTTGTTCACAATCTTGTAGTTGTTTCCTCTGCTGAGGCTAAAAACCTTATAACTGATGATATATCTTATGTCAAATGATCTGAAAGCCACTGATGTGCTGTTGTGACTTCAGGACATAATGGTACAATTAATGGACAAGGTCAAACATGGTGGAGGAAGTATCGACAAAAGGTTCTTAACAACACCAGAGGGCCACTTCTGCAGATTATGTGGTCTAGTGACATTTTGATCTCTAACATAACATTACGTGATTCTCCCTTTTGGACATTCCATCCATTTGACTGCAAGAATGTGACAGTTAGGAATGTGACAATCTTGGCACCTGTCTTTGAAGCTCCAAATACTGATGGAATAGATCCCGGTAAGTCTGTTCTATGTCAGAACACTGGTTAGCTTTTGTGTTCCACCAAATACTGTTGTTCTTGAGCTTTGAACAATGAAAATAACTTGGTATAATGTCAATATATCAGCAATGCCTTGTTCTTGTAACTTAATCTGGATATTTCCTCAAGTTTTCTGGAACTTGGAGACATGTCATAAATCCATTGTAGAGTTGGATGAAAAATATCTAATCTTGGAGGGATTATCACAATACATGGTTTTGTCTTACTTCTAAGAGCCTAAAGTAATGGCAATACCTCGATTGTCATCATTGAAGAATTGAAGCCATGGTGCTTTTACTTCACAACCATTCATTTTTCCCACTGTTTAGAAAAGACAATTGCCTAACTTATTTTGTGCAACAAACAGATTCATGTGAGGACATGGTGATTGAGGACTGTTACATAAGTGTAGGAGATGACGCTATTGCAATAAAGAGCGGATGGGATCAGTATGGCATTGCTTTATGGACGGCCTTCCAGAAATATACTCATCAGAAACCTTGTAGTTCGATCAATGGTCAGGTCAGAACTCCCCATGTCAATACCATCTTAATTATGTTGCGCACTTGTCATTTTTAATATCTGCCTCTTTCTAATGTGCATTTCAGTTATAGAAAAGCTGTTAGTCTGTTGAAGGAAAACCAGATGCCTACTTGATTGATAAAAGAATTGAGTCTTTTCTCTTTATGTTTTAACTTGATGATTCTCGTCCTGCATATTGACCAAGTTCAATCTCCTATTTCTTATTGCTGTTCAACTCAAATGAGTCCTTGATTTTGTTTTTTCAATTGATTTCAAAGCCTGGTCTTTTAGCAGACATATCCCAGTACCCCTTTCAATCAAGTATTTTTTATTATTTATCGACTTCCCCATTATGGAATATTGCAGTGCTGGCATATCCATAGGCAGCGAGATGTCCGGTGGGGTGTCAAATGTCACTGTAGAGAACGTCCATGTTTGGGGCTCAAGGCGTGGCCGTGCGGATCAAGACAG
Organism: Coffea humblotiana; assembly: GCA_023065735.1. Classification (NCBI taxonomy): domain Eukaryota; kingdom Viridiplantae; phylum Streptophyta; class Magnoliopsida; order Gentianales; family Rubiaceae; genus Coffea; species Coffea humblotiana. Next base: position 9,388,087 of record CM041213.1, read on the forward strand.
CCCCTGGAAGAGGAGGATATGTGCGACAGATAACTTACCGGAATTTGACATTTGAGAATGTCAGAGTGGGCATTGTGATCAAGACAGATTATAATGAACATCCGGACGATGGATTTGATCCGAAGGCCGTTCCGTCCTTGGAGGATATAAACTACTTCTCAATCCATGGCGAGGGAGTTCGGGTGCCTGTTCGTATGCATGGGAGCGCAGAAATTCCCGTAAGGAAAGTGACTTTCCGGGATATGTCAGTCGGGATTACTTACAAGAAGAAGCACATATTCCAGTGTGCTTTCGTTGAAGGCCGGGTCATAGGGACCATTTTTCCAGCACCCTGTGAGAACCTTGATCTATACGATGAACAAGGGCACTTAATCAGGCGTTCTACATCTCAAAACGTGTCTGATATAGATTATGATTTTTGATATGATTTTGACTTTTGTTTCTCTAGGGCCAATTTTCCAGATGATCAAGTTTCTGAGTGGGGGGGCAGCATGCTTGGGTCAGTAAAAACTGTGACCATAGTTTTTTCCCAAGACAGCACCCCTCTCATGCCTCTTCTTTTCTGCGCTTCGTTTCTTGAGGACTCTTTACGTCGTACGTACAGTGTATATATACTCTGCAAATACTGGAGCTGATGTATCCACAATTTCAAAGACATCCTGGTCATGTGAAATAGGAAATGTAGGTTAGCTGTTACTGCAGCATCCGATTGTAATTGTCAATCTACAAATTTTTGAGCCATGTCAACGGGTAAAGATTCAAATGTTGTTCACAAAGCAAACGAACAGGAGAGATGTCCATGACGGTTTTGATTCGTCTATATTGAACTTGCTTAAAACCTCGTACGAGGTCAAACAATCATATGATAAATTACAAAGCTTGAGAGTTGGGATCGAGTCCTGTCCCCCGGTGAAACTGAAGTCGGTGAGACCGTACTAATCTTTTGTATTTGTTAAATCTCTTAGTATTAGAAAATCAAAATCTTACGATAATGCTTAATAGTCTCAAAATCCAATAATTCCATGCCTACAAGATTTTTTTTTTTTTTTTGTTTGAAGCATATGCCTATAAGATGTTAAACATTATCGTAAATTGCTTTAATGCAAATACGCCAGCACCTGCTCGAACGAAAACACAAGAAATTGCTTTGCTCATGGACCTTCTTCCACATTTCGCCATCGCACATCCATATTTCCTTTGACACAATAATACGTGGGTGGACAGCCCGAAGTCTCCACGATATTTCCTTTGACACTAGAGAATTTGCGCGACAAAAAACGAGCGAAGGGGCATCACTGTTTTCTCTCCAAACTTGGAAGGATGAATGAATTAAGAGCTGAAAAACATGCTACCTTCGCATATATTCCAAGTTTTAGGGACCATCATTTCACAATGCCACATTGCTTCAAAAATGTTCGTCACCCACCCTACCTTTTTCTCCTCTTTGGGGGTGTGTGAGTGAACTTTAGAATATATTCATCAAAGCATGGAAATGCGAAATTGCCAATCTCCATTGATGTGATACCCATTTCACATCAATAGTAATCAAGGATATGTATTAGCGTAAGGCATCTTGAGTAATCTGTGTTTTACACTAAAAAGTTATGTTGCAATTGGAAGCCATCTTACTATGTATAAACATATTTTGTGAATTAATCCATTTGATGATAATTTTGCACGTGTACGGTGGTTACTATATATAGTTGCACATGTGTGATGACTAGTTAGCAAGGATGGACCGATTGAATCGGGTCACAGCCATTAACCCGTTTTCAAGTCGAATTTGATTTTATTTTTACTAATCATATCAAAATTAGTGACCTCGTTTGACTCTTCTTTTCCTTTTTTTTGGTCCCAAAAAATATAAGTTTTATTGAACTATTAAAAGTTTACAATATGCGGACAAAGGTCCAATTGTCTGTACAAAATGTGCATTGAAGTACAGAAGAAATGAATGAATCCATTCCTCATCATAACACTGTACAGAAAGGAAACTATTGAAACAAAGCTGATAAGGCAGGAATATCCTCCATTAAACCTGCCATCCTGATATCTCTAGTTTTCTTTGTAGTGATCTGAGCTAAGAGTGATTTGCTGGTGCACTGAGTCTGAATCCTCTTCACTTGGTTGGTTTTGTAAATTTTATTTAACAAATGATATGTTTACATACTCCCCAAGAATTTTCTGTTACGTTTTACTAGACATTTCAATCTTCTGCCAAATTACTAATCCACTTATAGCATGGGTGGTTCAACAAGAAGCCAGGGTAGGTTCCATATATCCAAATTACCCAAAAAAAAAAATTAACATGCTTCTTACATTATAAGAGAAACGTTAAATATTCTGGATCATGGACCATTTGACCTGTAATTTTGATAAACCATCAATTGTCGGCAAGCACAGCAAAACGTGTGGTGAATCCGAACATGTTCTTGTCAGTTCAGCAATAGATGATTAATTTTTGGCCATTTGATGAGAACCAGCTACTATGATTGCTTTATTATTCTTGTTCTCATAATTATTGCAATGATAGAAACGGATGAATTGTAAATCAAGTTAACTCATCACTAGGAGTAAGGCTTAGGGTGTAATCCCGTCAAAATCCATTCCTCTTCATATTAAAGTATAAAATACGTAATTTATGTTCGAGGGAACATCATCTTTTCAACAATTATGGCAAATTCACTACGGCAATCAAATACATTACATAGAACTAAGGCCCAGTTTGGTAAGTGAATTTTTTGGGTGTTTGTCTAAAATTTTACTTTAACTTACTGTAGAAGTTTTTTAAAAAAATTTTGAAGTGTGTAAATTTTTTAATATTTTGAAGTGTATAGTTTAAAAACTTTTAGAAGTTTTTGAGGTTACTGTAGTTGAAGTTTTTTAAAAACTTATAGCAGACAAACTTGGCAAAAAACTTGCCTGCCATACAAGGGCTAAGTTGTGTTTTAGTCCAATGTTATTAAACTCGGATCGGATAGCGACTCGACTAAACTATTGGGTCAATGATCAACTGGTCAAATCAGTTGGACCGTTCTTAAAAAATCGCTGACATCAACATGATGTCATAATTATTTTATATTTTTATAAATTTCAGAAATATTGAAATTAATTTCTTGATTATATTCTGTCAATCATAGAAAATGTTCCAAAAATATTAGACTTTCAATCAAATATAACCTAATAATTATATATAAAAATGTAAATTCATGGTTAAAATATGTCTGCTCTCCAAAACTACTTGAAAAACTAAATTAAAACAAATTAATGCAAGTTAGAATCACCGATGCTAAATTGATAAGATCATAGAGATTAAAACATTTTGATTTAGAAACCATTCAGAAAAGCGAATGATTTAGTGTTTACACTAAGTGGGTGGGGTTTTTTTAATTTCTATTAATAAATGAAAGTGTTACAATTTAGGTAACTCAAATTACGAATGAGAAAAAGAAGAAAGAAATGTTTGAGAACCGGGTTATTGGTTTTGTTGATTTTTTAGGGTTTTGACTAGTTATTTATTTATTAAAACATTTTTGTGCGACAAACCAACTCAGAAAGAATGCCGGTTCATGGTCGGAATAGTTGTACCTACCGGTCCGGTCCGGATCTAACAGCACTAGTTTAGTCCAATTTGGATCGCAAAATTGTTCCGTCTCCAATTCTTCTGTGATTAGCTTAGAATTTTTTTAAGACAATAAACTCTACACGGTGTGAATATTTATATCATTTCTTGTGAAGGAGAACATGTGTATTTAGTACCCTTATAGCTCCATTCTTCACTCCTTGCTCGCAACTGCTTTATTGGACTTGCTTTTTTAACTTTTAATTTTGAACACTCTGTCATGCCAATTTTTTTTATTATTATTTGATTTAATTCATTTTTTGCCTCGTCAAAAGCTAAAACAAGCCAAACTCAAAAACTACGAGAAACGGGTTTCTTGTATCTTGACTTCTTGAGGGTTTATCTAATCAACTTTTAAGATAACTCGAAGCAGCTGTATGCGGGGCATGGCTTCAAGCATTAAATTTTGGATTTTTGTCAACTCTTTCAAAGACAGTGATCAACTGCATAACGTCCCCACAATTAGCAATCCCTAATACTTTGCTTTTGTATTTTTCTTCTCTTACTCAAATGTTAGTCCACGACTAAAAAGAGCACAAAACGCAAATTAAAGGGTGGAGCTGGAAGACAAAAAGCAATGCATTGATTCTATCGGAGGAAAGAGAGTTGTCAAGAGGACATGAAGGAAATCTTTTAAACATTGTGATGAAGAAATGAAATCTTTAAAACGTTGTGAAAACCTTCAAATGAACGAAATGCATTTAATTTTAAGAAAAACGTTGGGTTTAAGCTTGCGTCTTATTATGCACTTTCTTTCTGGACATCTCTGAGGCCCCATCAAACATTAATCGACTCGTTCTCGAGAGGGACACGAATTAGTTGCTTTCTATACATGCCTTTGTGTAATATCTGGACTCGGGATTGGACGCTTGTCGTCGCTTGAACATATTGTAGTATGGACTATGGATATGATCAATTGACATTCAGAGAATGGCTGAGCTGTTTACCTAATGTTAAATCCAAACAGTAGTAATTTTTGAATTGGACCTCAAAAACTCTAATATATATATATATATATATATATATAATAGCAATCTAAGTAAGACCTAAATTTTTTTCTAAAGCACTACACAATCCCTGCACAAGACAGGGAACAACGACAAAACATTTGCCAGATAGAGTGAGCTGAGCTGAATTTGTGGCTTGTGAAATTTGGTTGCCTTTGAAGCAAATTGATGGCTGACAAGTGACAGCCCTTTCTGTGGATAACGCCACAGTTGGAATCCACACAAGATGGTTCATCATCATATAGCACTTGATATCTGAAAGCGATTAATCGGCCCATGTTTTCCGAATTTTCACAAGACAAATTAGGAATTTCGACATGTCTAAATCACATAACTAAACTACAAAGAGGTACCAGACAATACATTAGGTGATCGTATTACAATCAAACTGCCACTTCTGCTTAGTTTTCTCGCAGAGCACGTTTGTGGGCAGCTTCCAGGCTATTTCCAAGGCAGCACAGCACCTCCTCATGCCCTTCTCTCTTCTGAACTTCGTTTCTTGAGGACTCTTTACATCGTACAGCGTACATATACTGCAAATACTGGAGCTGACGCATTCACAGTTTGAAAGACACTCCGGTCATGTGAAATAGTAAATGTAGGTTAGTTGTTACTGCGGTATCGATTGTAATTCTCAATCTACAAACGTTGAGCCCTGTCGACAGTTAAAGATTCAAATGTGGTTCATTGAGCAAACCAACAGCAGGGATGCCCATGAAGTTCATCTGCAGCCGGTTGAGTTGAGTGGGACATCATTTCTTGGTTGGTTGACCAAGAGTTGTTCCAAGTCTTTGCCCATTCCTTGAAAATAAGCCCATGCAATGCATATAAAAGTTATAGACCAGTAAAAATAATGCAAGATCCACAAATTTTGAGCTGCCTAACTGTAATACCAAAATATCTAATGACTTCGAGCTCATCTGCATTGAAACTTGCTCAAGCCTTGTCCGAGGTCAAACAATCAATCATATGGCATTCTACAAGGTTGAGATCAAATGTCATTAGTAACCGGACTAAACAAAGCCTTGTAAATTGCTTTAGTACAAAGGCACTATATCACAGAAACGTAACTTCATCCATATTGCTAATACTTCAATAGTTACAACTTCGACCACAGGACTGGTGGTTCTTGAGCTCTATTTTGCTATTGGTGATCAAAGATTTGTAATGTCCTCCGACATATAAAACTTTATAAAGATTGAAGTATGAAGTATGATAAAGAAGCATGCACAACAAGATATGTTCCGTGCATTAGGTGAATCTTAACGCAGTTGAACTAATGATGCCAATGCAGTTTTATTGGGTACCACTACCACATATGCATGCGCCTTTTCTTAGTCTTTATTTGACTTCACCAACATAGGCACTAGGAAAACAAACATGTGATATTTCTTTTAAGCAAAACTACGTTACCTCTCATCATTTCAACTGCACTAAATTTTTCCTAATCCGCTAGACAATTTCCAGACACGGGACAATATCAAATCATTTCCTTGATAAAGTGAACTGATCTGAATTTGTGGCATGTGAAATTTGCGAGACTTTGGAGCAACAGGATCATGAATTAGGGCAAAAACGATTATCAGTTACAATCTTCAGAAGTATGATGGTTATGGTTGACGGAAAAATATACATATACATGGAGCTCAAAACGTATAAGGCTCAGATTAGGTAGTGTATACTTATGCATGGAGCTCAAAACAAATTGTCATTAGTTACATACAATTTGTTCAAATGAACAAAATTGTTCCAAAATGATCCTACTGAAAACTGTTTGTAACCTTTAACCCACGGGCCGAAGCACCATAGGGATTGATGGCTGAAAACCTTTTACGTGGATAAATGCCACAGACTGGATTATGCACAATATTGTTCATCCATGTTTTCCTCATTTTCACAAGACAAATTAGGAATGTCGACATGTCTTCCAAATCGCATATCTAGATTGCAGAATGGTACCTGTCAAATTGTCAGGTGATCATATTGAACAAAACTACCCTGTCTCCATAATTTTTTTTCAGCGGAGCACGTTAATAGGCAACTTCCGGGCTATTTCTTCGACCTTCAGGTAGGACTAATTCATGTCTCCCCTCCCAAAAAAAAAGTAGCGTTTACTAGAGAACCTTTAAACAATTAAATTGATGAGAATACCATGCAAATATTTGGAGTCTTTTCAAACTTTTGACTAAAATTATCAATAGCGCCTTTAAACAATGTGGCTGATTAAGATAGTTTAGTTGGTGAAACAAATCCTCCATCGTATAACGACATTTGCTTGACACAATATATGTTGGTGGACCGCCCGAAGTTTCGATGACATTTCCATGCATTGTTAAGCGACAAAAACGAGTAAAGGATAAAGAGGCATCCATATTTTATCTGCAAACTTGGAAGATTATGGACGACTCCGAATCATTTGTTGGCAATGCATACCCTAAGCATGAAAGGGTAAGATTCTATGTCCAATGTGAATAACTATGTTATAAAGTATTGCTACATATTTCTCACTGAAAGAAATAATCACAGATAGCATTTTAGAAAAAAAAATATTTTTTTTTGGCATCTCATCTTTGAAAATGATATGTTTTAGTAAAGCATTCTCGTGCGCGTAATCATTTCTTAAAATAATATATGTGCTACGCATGATATGTTTGATATGGGGAAGCTGGGAATTAGGGCATCTTCTACCAATTTGCAGCATGAATTGATATGGGGGGAAGCTGGAAAAAAAAAATGCTGCCTAGTTATATTCCAATCTCCAGGGACCATCATTGCTCATTGCTTCAAAAATGTTCCAAGTTTATCATTCTACATTATTCTTCTCTGACCGGGTACGTGACTAGTGAGGGAATATATTCACCAAAGCACGGAAATGGGAAATTGTCAATTACGATTGGTGTGATACTTGGGTGACATCGACAGCAAGAAAGGATACGCATGGGTACAAAGCATCTTCAGTCATGGGTTATAAAGAGGTTGGCTTAAACATCTCGAGTTCGTGGTTTATGCTAAAATCGTATGTTTTCAATTGGAAGCAATCTAATTCCCGTATATAAACATGTTTTACGAAGTAATCCATTTGACGATAAACTTGCAGTTGCATAGTCGTAATTAGGAGTGCAAACGAAACGAGTCGAGTCGAGTCAACATTCGACCTAATTGAACCGAGTTTCAACTTAATTTTATAAAACTCGAATTCGAACTCGACAAACTCAAAATGTAAAGCTAATTTGAATCGAGTTCAAATTCGAGTTTGAGTTTAAAAAAATAATTATTATATTTTTAAAAAATAAATAAAATAATAATTTTTCTTAACAAATAATAAAATATTTTGAATATATATGTAATTTTACTATTAAAATAAAAAATTATATATATATATATATAATCGAATCGACTCGCGAGCTAATGAACTGAATATTTTTTAGTTTGAATTCGATTTAATTAGCTCGAATTCAATATTGAGTTTAAGTCGAGGTCGGGTCGGACTCGACCTGCTTACCAGCAGTTTGATTCGTTTGCTAAGGTGGACTTTGTCATCGCGTAAGGATGGATGAGTGGGATTTAAGCAGACAAGTAATCCGTGATCTACAATTATTATTATTTTTTTAAAGCAGAAAACAGGTGGGATTTAGTAATTGGGGACGAGAAAGGGGATCGTCAGACCTGTAGTTTGGATGAGCCACTAATTGTCGGCGGGCACAGTCAAACGTGTGGTGCTACATTATGCAGCACGAGTTCCTTCATGAAATAAGTTAACCTCATTGCACGCACGGCTATTTTCATAAATCACGCACGGCTAAACATGCTAGAACCAAAATGTTAATGATATAAAGAAAGCACAAAGGAATCCAAACATGTTCTTGTCAGCTCAACAATAGATATAGAGTTATTTCTGGCCATTGGATGAGAACCAACTACTATGATTGATTTGTTATTCTTGTTCTCACAGTTATCGTATAGGTACTATCCTATCAAAATACGTAATTTATTTTAGAGGGAACATCTTTTCATTAATTATGGAAAATTCACTACGGCAATTGAGTACTTGAGAGAGAGAGAGCTATGTAGCCGTAGTTTAGTCGAATTTGGGCCTCAAAATTGTTCCATCTCCAAGTTTTCTGTGATTAACTTTAGGATATATTTATTTCATTTTTTCCCTCCTTTTCTAAGGTAATAAACTCTATACAACGTGAATATTATATGATAGAGATGAGAGAACATGTGGATTAATTAGTACCCGTAACTCCATTCTTCATTAGTTGCTCCCAACTGCTTTATTGGATTTACTTTTAGATTTTAATTCTGGATCTTTTGTTATGTGATTTTTTTTTATCTTTTATTTTTTCTTCAATTTTTTGGATTTTCAAAGCTAAAACAAAGCCAAACTCGGAAACTACAAGAACCTGTTTCTTGATTCTTGAGGATTTACAAAATCAACTTTTACGATAACTCGAAACAATTGTAAATGAGACAAAACCTAGAGCTTGAAACATTAAAAGTTAAAAGTTGGATTTTTCTCAACTATTTCAAAGAAACTTCCTAGGGTATCAATGGTGTACATACCCTAAGTAAAAAACTTAATAACATCTGTAAATTACCAATCCCCAGTATTTTGCATTTTCTTTTTATTCTTTTTTTTTAATCAGACGGCAACAATTAGTCTAATCTACTCTTACTCTTACTCTAACCTGCATTAGGGGGGGAAGAGATCCAACAAGGTCTAGAGAAACTGACAAGAACTGAACTACTATCGGATTAGAAGAGTACATTACGCACCCATATAGATTTAGAAAAAATCACATATAATGACACATTGATATAAGGTAAGATTTGAATTCTTGACCTTCCACCCATCAAGACTTAAAATCTTAATTTAATGTTACACAACTAAGAAGAGCACAATACCCTCACATTAATTAGAGTACAGTTTTATGAAAACTTGAATTAATGATAAAAAAAGAATCAACTCTCATTAAATGGGATAGGTTTATGGTAACAACAACTTACATTAATGAATAAGGGTATTTTAGAAAAATTAAAATACAACTACATTTTTTCAATTGAAAACTGGATTACAATTTGGAACAGACAAAAAAGAAAAGCAGGACTATCAAAGTGGGACGGAGAGAGTAATAATTTTAATAAAAGCGTTGGATTTAAAGCTGCTGATTACGTGCTTTCTATTGGACATTTCAGAGGCCCCATAAAAAATACTAGAAATCGACTTGTCCCCGAGAGGGACAGGATCACACGAATTACTTGCTCCATGCCTTGCTCGAAGGGATGGGACGCTTGTCACCTGAGCATATCTTCTTGTGGAAATGTGGATATGATGAATTGACATCCTACCGAAGGCTTAATAGTCACTTAGTAGTTATATTTATTTACCTAACGTTAATTGTATAAAAATAACCTCCAGTCATTTTTTTCATCAAACCATGCTTTAGCATTTAATTTGGTTTTACTTGAGCAAACTGTGAAATTTATTATTATGGAACATTTCTTCTATCCAACTCGCTATTTTAGTTTCTATTTCACTTTTTATTATGTTGTCATTTCTTCTTCGTAAACATTATATTTCATTTTCTTTTTTTTTTAATCTTCTTAAGTTCTGATAACTAATGACAATGTAATACAAAGTATTCTAATAACTACGAATTTTCTACAGTACTCTTCGTTTTCTATTATATGTTGGTTTTTTCGGACTATTGTATTTGATTTGTTTTTTTATTGTGTTAGTAACTTTCTGAATTTAATGAATTAAATATAATGTTTATGAATGAGAATTGACGACGGGACAAAGGGTGTTACGGAAGATTTGTTGCGATTTTTTACACAAGGGTTAAATCATAATTTGCATCCCTGAACCATCCACATCTTGCAAGTTGCGTCCCAAATTGTCAAATTACAATTTAGGACTTTATAATATCAAATTGTAGCATATTGTTTGAATTCTAACGCAAGTAGTATCAATCAAATTCTTAGTAAACGAGAACTCGTTCTAACAGTTCCAAAGACACAGAGTGAAAGAACATGAACTGTATTTTCACATAAAGATTTTTTAAAAAAAAAAAGGAATTATTATACAACTGTTTCTATATAAAAGACGTATATTCTCCTAAATTTTAATCTGGAAAGTGATCGAATTTTAGGCCCTGTTTGGATTGCGGTTTTCTGTCGGAAAATTGCGTCGTTTTCCGTGATCACATTTTCCTATTACCTTTTTTCCTCACATATATCAAATCGCTACAGTATTTTTTCCATGAAAAATGACGGAAAATGCAATCCAAACGGGCCTTTACTTTTTCCTCGCACCACACTTGATTGATTAACATTGAGGTGGAAGGCAACCTGCAAGAAATCTGAAACTTGTACGTGGACATAGACGATTGAGTCTGGACTTAATTGTGAGTGAGTGGGTTGCTTTTGATTTCAGCAAAGTCGGCATTGGCTTCCGTTAGCGGGTTTCCCAAAAGAAAATAAATGTCGGCAAGGGTGACGCCGGATCTTTATGGATTTTCTGCATGGGATACGTGAGACGAAAATTGACATATGTATCGTGTCACTGCCGACGCGGTTCGTCTTCTTCGCCGCTCCGTTGGCTCCACACGATCCGTATAAATGGTGGATCCTATGAGGATAAGTGTTTAACTTGGCAGGGCTGGTGCGAATGTGATGAGCTGATTCTTTACGTAAAATTTAATTCCGATGCAAGTTGTACGTACAAGTGCAAAATTTATTTCAGATTTTATGGTTAACATCGAGCTAAGGCCGGGGCAAGCTTGAGATTTGGACCACAAAAAATATTATGCTGGAAAATAACCAATATTATTGAGGGAGAGTATTAATATGATGTAGTTCCCCGGAAGAATATTTGAACTCAAGCATTACCCAGATCTGGAGCTTATTACCTTCTCTCGTTCTTATGGTGCCAAGTATTCCACTTTCTTGTCTTTCCAAATTCTAAGTAAACAACCCCAATACGAGTTCCACTGTTTTTTTTTTTTTGGGCTTTCCCATCTTAATCATCCCCTTGCAATAATTTGCACGGTAATAATTTGATATATGTGAGATAAAAAAAAGTAATTGAAAAATATATTCACAAAAAATATAAATTTTTTTTAGAAAATTGCAATCCAAGCAACGCCATAAATATTATAACAAATTCTGAACTACAAACATTCTAATTTGGCAACGTACAAAGCAATAAGATTTAAGGAACAAGTGCTCAAAAGTGCAAAAATAGGTATTTCCTGATGATAAATTATTTACATGACAAAATAACAATTAACTTCTAACATATTTGGAGGGAAAAAGGGATGTATTGGATGGTATAGAATGAGAGAGTGTAAGTGAAAGATTTCAGATTCAAAATAAAATAAAAATTAACTTCTAACAGATTTCGACTCAAAATTATAATATGATCATTTTAGGAAATCATTACATCAAGACATATCTAATGGCTTCTTGTTAGCACATTATTCAACAATGGCAGTGATTTACATTGAAATGAATGAAATTAGTGTGATCCACAGATAAAGAATTCCTATCCATCATCCAACCACAAGTTGGACTCTTGAAAGTGTCTCCTTATAACATGACTATGGGAGGACTCTCTGGTATCTTGTTTTATCTTTGCACAGCATGACTCGTATATCTTTCTATATACAAAGCGTGAACAGGATTTGGTGCTTAAACAGAAAAGTATCATTATTTGTTTTGCTAAATATATTCTTTCAATATTTACTATCCCCATCTTATGTATAAACTTCTAACTCTTACATAACTATCACTATACAAGTCGGCACTCTTCTTGCTCCGACTTGTAAATGTTTAAACTTTATTTATTGTCTATCCCTTTTTCTAAAAAAAAAAAACTACCACTATACTACTCCTATGGCAATGATCCGCTATTGTAAGTCATTAATCTTTTGCCTTTTACCAAAGAATTTATTTGTAAGTCATTAATCTTCATTCTTTTATACTTGTTATCCTTTTGGGTTGTCTACTGTGCTTGCATGTGTATGTTTCTCAATTATCATTCGTTTCTTAATCCATCTTATTTTTTACGATATTATATATTTATCGGAGTGTGCGCCCACACACACACACACAGCAAGCGTGCCTCGATCAGTGATTACACCGGAACAAGTCACAATTGAGGTAGAGTAGCGAATCAATTTGAAACACTTGCAGGGGACATGTTTACCCCGGAGTGCTCTTGAAATTTCGAACAGGAGTACAACAGGCGAAGATATTTTGACAAACCCACCGCACCGCCCCGCCCCGCCCCGCCGGTTGGTAAAAGAGTAATAAAAGAGTAGACATGAAGATCACGTGGCGGATTAGTAAAGCGTCATAAATCGCGTCACTCACCGCCCGTGACTTGACCCCTCACATTTCATTTTTCTCGCAACATCCTATCTTACATCCCCCAACAACAGCCGCTACTACCGCGCCTCTGACCTAGCTTCCATCCCCGTAGCCCTTAGCTACCACCAATCAAAGAAATATTCAAATCATTTTGTGATTTCTTTCAACAACTTGTAATTTTAGAACAAAATTTTACGAGTCCCACACATATTATTAAAAATGAGATACAAGATGAGATCTGAACCGTACAAATTTTTTTGACCAAATCTTGACCATAAACTGCTCAGGGACCAGGAGGACCGTCCCTGCCCCAAATCCAAGACGGACATAATCAAATCATTTTCTGATTATATGAGGATGCCTAATGTTTATACTTACACGCAACCCACAAATTCAAACTCAAACAGGACGTCCTTTGGCTGGTGGTCGCTGCCAAGCAATCAAGTTTCGGTGAGATGAGAAGTCAACGATTTAACCCTTGTTCATCGATTTGCTATTATACGTGACTTTTTCTGATGGCGAGAACGGTCAAAACTTCGAAATTTATAAAATAAAGTAATAATATATATTTTATATACAGTGATAGTGTATACACTAAAGTGATAAGACACGTTTAGCCTATTAAAATTATTATCACTTTATTTTCATAAAACTATAGCCTTATTATTAATGTATCCCACAGAGTAATTTTTAACCAATTTGTCCCACCATTAACTCAACATTGCAAGTTAAAAACTTTAGAAGAAAATACCCTCTTTTTGTATAATAAAAACAACAACAAATTTAGAGTGGCTCTTCTAATTTTTAGTATCAAGGAAAAAAAGATAAAGTACGAATCTCTTTCTTTTTTGACAATATTATTAATATTGAAAAAATATAGAGAAATAGGGGAGGGAGGGTGGGAGAGGAGAGTTTAATTCTTTTTTTTAAAATACAAATAAGAAAGAATTCAATGGTTTTATTATTTTAAAATTACTTTATTTTTTTAATTTACTATTCAATTCGAATCCTAATTCCGAAAACATTAAAAGATTACGATAATATTAGATTCTTTCTTATTTTGTCTCCTTTCTATCCTATTGCCTTTTCTTTTTCTAGTATTAATAAGTGTGAAAAATTTTTTAGAAAACTATCCGTTTGGATTAGTTGTTTTTTGGAGGTGTTTTTTAAAAACTTTGTCGTAGCAGAGTTTTTAAAATATATTTTTGAAATATTTTTATAAAATATTTTGGGATATTTAAGAGTAGAAAAGTTTCTAGAATATATTTTGAAATATTTTTTAAAATTTTAAATTAATTGTTAAATTACCTTTTAGAGTACTTTTTAAAAATTTGAAAAAATTAGTTTTTGAAAAAACACCCAAAAAACAGGGGATCCAAACTGACCCAAATTATACTTTTTGGAACTCTTATAGTGAAACATAAGGAAGAATAACCATTCCAAATTTTTTACTTTTAATTATATATAAAATGGTAAATACATTTAAGATTTTTTAACATACTTGTTAGATTAACGATAAAATAAAATACCTAGAAAATAATAATAGAGAGTAAAGCGATTGTATCACTGTATTTTTTAAAGGGATAAAGTGATAATAATAATGTAATAATGATATAAAATAAAATGGTACTTTTATTAAAATTTATTGACATACTGAGTTAATAAATTTTAGCCGTTTGGGTTAGTTATTTTTTTTGGGTATTTTTGAAAATTTTGATTATAGCATTGTATATGAAATTTTTTTTGAAATATTTGATATATTATATATATCAAATAATTTTAAAATTATTATGTATTACTGTACCATTATATTTGAAATATCTGTTTTGAAAAAATGGTCAATACAAACGGAGAAGATATCATTAGGGAGTGAATTAATAGTAGCGATATAGGTTTGTTTAGATAGGATATTATTTGAAATAATTACTGTAACATTTTTTTGTGATGTGATGATGTATGTGAGATAAAAATATGGTTGGAAATATAAAAATGTGAGTTAAAAAATATGTTTATGATGCAAGCAAAATATTATTTGAAATAAATTCACTGTCCAAACAAACTCTTAAGTGGATAAAGTAATAATAATCCAAACGATGATGATAAAAAATTTCCCCTACAGGTCAGGGTCAATCACACCTTAAAAGTTGCAACTGTGTTCCCTGAGATTATACCACGCGTCCACAGATATTGCCATGTGACGCCGCATGCATAGTGTCTGTACCACGTGTCGGCTCTGGAGTGGTGGAAAAGAACGTGCGTTTGCCGTTTTAGCTTCAAAATGGTTAAGAACGTTGCGTGGTGGCCCACTCCGGCCCCGACGGAGTTTAACTGCAGTACGGCACGAAACCCGCAGAAATACATGAGGATAACAGATGGACGCTTTTAACTAACGCCGTTAGTTAGAGGTTAGTTTAACACCGCCAAAAAGGGGTGTCTACCTAAGAATAGCGGTTGTACAGCTTCGAAACTCTTCCTTTCTAAGTTTGGTGGGTCCTTTCTAATGTTGCCGTTTGGAAAAAAAAAAAAAAAAAGTTTGGTGGGTCATTCACGATTACCCAGTAGTCCAAGATGAAAGAATCAACAACTGGCGTTAATCACACATTTGTTTTTTCAGCCACGTGATTAAATTAGGTAATGACCATTAATTAAGTTAGTGAAGGGAATCAAAGTTGGTATTTAGTGGGCTCAGAGTGGTTGATTAGTTGTAGTATTTGTTTAATAATCCACAAACCCAACCCATTGGTTCTGCAAGGAGAAATTTCTTCTAGTCATAAATGTTTGTTCATCTCACAAATAATTTCCAATTATGTAGAGCATTCTAAGGTACACCTTGTCTTTGGCTCTGACATACATTGATTAAAGAAGTATACTGAACTGACCCAGGACAAAACCTGACTCAAACAGTCGAACTTTACTTTTTTTCAATGATTCTTAACCTTGTCAGGTACTCCATATTCACTTTTGTAAGCTTTCGGCTTTCCCGTTGCCTATCCTCCAATAGACTCGTATTTTTTTTTTTTTATCTTTTTTGATTCTGAAAAACAATTGGCAGATTTCATATTATTATTTATCTTTTCTACATGTGGGAAGTTGACTATTAGCGTCAGGCAATATGTATCCCAATCCAGCAAAGGGAATCAACCACTAATGAAGAAGTCCTAAGCATGCTTGTGGAAAGAGGTTAAGAAAGCAAGATTTAATCAAAATGTTCCCCCTCAATGACGAGCACTGAATTATTTGGATTGCATTTTTCTGTAAAAAAAAATTACTGTAACGATTTGATGTATGTAAGATAAAATGTAATTAAAAATATATCCATAAAACACTTAACAATTTTTCTAAAAATTGAAAAATTGCCGTCCAAACAAGCCTAGTTGATGATACTAAGTGGAAGTTGTGGCTTCCTGCATGGCTTATGAAAGAGAAGCACACGCTGATTCTTTGACAATTGCCAATAATGCGTAAATACTCTTGTAGCTATCATTACTACTCAATATATACGATGATGACCTTCGGATAGAAAAAATAAAAAAATAAAAAGACAAGCACTTAAGATGTCACAGAAATAGCTAAAAATTTATTTGATCGTTCGACTTTGCTGATTAAATTTGGGCAGTTCATGAGTTAGCCGTGCGCCTCATTTAATGTTCACAATTATTTATCATTAATAAGTTAAAAATTTTGTAATGATCATAGTACAATCGCATTTTTCATTTACGCTAAAACCATCGTATTTATTGAAGTCAAATACCCAGCGTTTAATTCCTTCTCGTGCTGTATCCCTCTTGACCTGGTAAACTCGAATGCCTCTATCTTCTCTCTCTACACTACTAATCAACATTCTAGAAATGAAAATATTTATTCTCTCATTACTGTATCCTTTGTTCTTGTTTATTATTGTAATTAACAGCTCATTTGAATTGATATTTTTGGAGTTTTTATTAAAAGAATATAGATTGTGACGATTTGATATATGTGAGATTAAAAGGTATTTAAAAAAATATTTATAAAAAACATAAAATTTTTTTAGTAGAAAATTGCAATACAATAATTTTTCGGTAGAAAACTGCAAACCAGATGCAACATGCCTAACCAAAATTTCTTGCTCTCCTTTGGGGGTTGTAACCAAAAAATTTCTTTCTTCCTACCTCTTCTCCGGAATGTGGTGGAGAAATCGAGAACTCCCTGACAAGGAAAAATGGGACGAAAGGTAAAATGAGATGGAAGAATTATGAAAAAAAAAATAGATAAATGAAGAAAAGCAAGTGGCAGAGTTGACGGCTGACGGCAACCTGCCCCGAGGACAGAGTTTGTAAATTCACAGAAAAGGGAGGACACGCAATGGACACCGCTTCAGTGGACGCAAAGAACACGTGTTTGAAATGGTTGGAGATAAAAGAAAATACAAAAGGACCCCACCTAGCAGACCCAAAAACCTTTAAGAAAACTGCAAAAATATATTAATAAAAAAATCAACCCTTGAAAGATGCAAAGTGCGACCTCACAGATCCCTAAACCCCCATATAATCCTCGTGTGTAAATTCATTTCCTTGTACCTTTAACCCTTGACTCCTCGGCCAACCCAAATAAAAACCTCATACGTTTCCCCTGTTTCCCATATTCGTTCACAAGTCCCTTACATAAAAAGGCAAACTCCGGTGATTGATTTCTCTCATGACCAACTGCTCTCCATCTCTCTCTGTGTAGGCTAAGCAAGAGACAAGATATATTCCTTGTTCTAGGCGTATTCCTACTTTCCTGTTCATCTTCTCCGGTGCTATGGGTTCGTCGGAAGTTATGGATTCCGGGAGGTTCCCAGCTGCCCAGAAGTCAAACTTTGCTCATACTTGTAGTCTTCTCAGTCAATACTTGAAGGAGAAGGGTAGCTTTGGAGATCTCAGCCTTGGTCTCGCCCGAAACTTTGAGCCTAATGGTATTTTCCCAGATCCAAAATTCTTATGTTATTTTTCTTTTTTTGGGAACCTTTGGGATGTATTCAATCATTCCTTAATGAAACTAAGATGCATTAAAGCCGTCTTCTCTGATACTGTTTTTAATCCCCGATTCATTCTCCTTTCTTTTTTGGAGAAATACTAGTAGTACATAACTGATTACTCTCTCTCTCTCTTTAACCCACAGGGCCTCCGACTAAGACCATGAATTTGCTCCCCATGATCGAGAAAACGGGTAAGAACTCCGATGCGCCGGCTGCGGCTAGGACTCCCGGCATGCCGGTAAATCTTTTTGGCACCGCATTCCCTAAAGGAGAAGCCCAAAAGAAAACCGATGACAGGTTGGTACTCGGTGGCAGTAGTAATTCTACATACTAAAAATTTTGACCGTTTTAGCCATGCCTTTGTAGAATAGTAAAGTCATATGATGCGGTTATTCAGGGTTATTTTCGTCCTGAAAAAACTTATTGCAGACGTTTAAACTTTTTGTTGTTCGATTTTCTGATCTGACAGTGTGGTGAAGGCGGAACCAGAAACTGCCCAAATGACGATTTTCTACAATGGACAAGTCATGGTGTTCAATGACTTCCCAGCAGATAAGGCCAAGGAAATCATGCTTTTGGCCGGCCAGGGAACTTCACCGCATGCTGTCAACACTTATGCTACTGCTAACATGGTTCCAAAACCGGCTGAATCTGCTACCACCAACTTGGTTACCTCTTCTCCAAGCATTGTCCCCAGCTTTGCTAACAACTTGGTCCAAGAATCTGCCCAGAAACCTCTTCAACCGAATTTTAACGGTAAGTTAACGTCTACTTAATCTTTGCTCCGCACCCGTCTTCTTTATTTGGCGTTATGTTCGAATTCTAACATGGGATTTATCTTTTTTTTTCCCGGTGTTTGCAGATTTGCCAATTGCAAGGAAAGCTTCACTCACAAAGTTCTTGGAGAAGCGAAAAGATAGGTAGGCGTTTGGAATTGGAGTCATGCAGTAAATGTTCTTTACCAATATCATTCTGGTCTTTATTCACTTTAGCTGGAGATGGACATAGGAAGGAGAAGATAACAAGTACTAGTGTAAAATTGCACTTCCTTCTTAGAGTCACATAGCAAAAAGAGTTTTGGATTTTTGTTGGTTCGAGAGTCGTCGTCTATGATTTTGCCAATTATTTCCCGATAGGAAGGAAAGGTTGGAGCTTGATACAATACGTCGTTTTGTAAAGAAAAAAAAAAGATGTAAACATTTATGATGATTTATTAATTCAAAATTCATTTTTGATACTATTCGAGTTGTTATCCTCATCTGTTTGTTTGTCTAATATTTGGGATGAAGTTGAGATATTGATATCCTCGTGAATTTTTGTATTATTGTTGACATTACAGGATCACAGCAAGAGCACCATACCCGGTGGGAGCTGCTGATTCGAAGCCGGCTGAAAGCAAGACATGGCTGGGCTTCGCTCCTCAATTCCCTGTGCAAATGGAGCGTCATGCGTAGTTTCCTGATAAAAAAGAGAAGTCTTGCTTTTGGGTTATGCCTAATCTGTCCCTGGATTGACGATTGATCCCGCAGTGGAAGTGAAAAAAAAAAAGAAGCTGTTTAATATCATCGTTATTAACTAGAGCATTTAAGTGTTTAGATCTGACCATATACACCAGTCTATTTTTGTCATCGTTGGTTCTTCCTTCGTGTAATTAGAAACTAGAGAGAATATTTTATCCCTTGTCTATCTATCTAGTTCATTTTAGCATGCTGCTACTATATATCGGAAGATCCTGCTGAGATTCATCGATCTGAATTTTCTTGCGCCGATATTCCTTTCGAAGCTGTACATAATTAAAATTTACTACTATTTCGCCAAATTTCTGTCTCACTGACTCTGAAAAGAGTCTTCTGTTATTATGTTATTGTCGGGTCGCGAGAAACATGGGCCCTGGTGTTTGGTGTTCTTGAGGGGGGTGGTGAAATGTTTCAACGGAGAGACGAATCTGCCGCTACACATTACTAATTAATGGCAGTTTGAGTACACGATTCTTCCAAATTGGATGCAAAAGAGAGTCTGCGACTGAAAGTTACATGAATGGCAGGTTATTTGATTCTTCTTTACCAAATTGGATGCTAAGAGAGGAGGGAAGTAGTCAATGAGGCTGTGGAAATTGGGTTCGGTGGACCATTTGCCATCATTGACATGTTGCTTTAAGGGTTTGCATGACTGACTGTCCATTTTTGGCTCCAAGCATCCATCGTGTCGTCGACCGCACACCGCGTTAGAAATTATTGCACGTATCCATTTAATTTAAGCAAGTGGGCAAAGATTAAAGTTTTCTAATTTTTTTAAATAATAAAAAAAAGTTGTACCCTCTGATTCCATTTGATTTGTAGTCACTCTTTTTACTTTTAGTTGTTGTGTTTGGTCTTCGCGTTTCAATTGGATTCGGGTTCAAAGCTTCGGAGACGTAAGCGAACCGCTTACTGTATCTTGTACGTATATATATATATATATATAAATATTGTAAACTCCCGTTGAGTCCGTAGTAGAGATAAAATAAAACTCGGAGAACAATTTTCATTTGAAACCGATTCTAAATTGCTATTAAGATGCTTCATTTCAATTACTTACTACTAGTAACCAAAGCCAAAAAAAAAAAAAAAAGTAAAGCGAACATAAAATAAAAATGAAACCCAATTAAAATATCTGGCTTTTGGGCATTGCAGTGGTCCATTACTGTTTCAACCCCCCACGGGATGGCGATTGAAAGCGCACACGGTTTTGAAAAATAGCAACACGCGGAAATGCTCCTACAAATTGGAGGAAAACGGAGAAAGGCTCACGAGATCCATGATCCATGCCCACCCACCACTAAACAAATTTTGTCAAAGGCACATGCTCTAAATAAGTCCCGTTTCAGTACGAATGGACGACCGTTCATTTAGTACAACCACTACTATTATCGCCGTGCGCCGAGGAAAGTGGTTGGGAAATGGAATTGGTCAAAAGCAGCGACAGATGGAGCGCATTCTCACCAAAACCGATAGGCCATAATAGTCTTCTGAGTACTGCTAGTAGTAGTATTTCAAAATTAAAAACTGGTCACGTTGTTCATGCGGTCTTTGCTCTTCTCTGCATTTTAGTAACTTGACCTCTACAATTATCACGGAAAGAGGGCCACCATTCATGATTTTTAGGTCACATTCATACACCATCCATATAGACTCTGTACATTTATGTCCAACTAGTATAAATACCCATGCTATGCACAGTAAATTACATTTTTTTTAAAAATTACAATCTATAGATGAATTTAAAAATAGTAAAATGTTATAATCACGGGCACATGAAAGTATATTTAAAAAAATGAAATTTTGTAACAATAATTCAATATATCATAAAAACATCTCCATTATTTATAAACTATCACTTTGATAGTTTATAAACTATCACTTTGATAAACTATCAATTGGATCCTGAAAAAAATAGAAATCTATATCATAAATTGAGCGACATAAGGGTCCAATTAAATATAATTGAATATTTAATTTGATAAATAAATGAAATACTTACAAACATTTTGCCTTCGATTTGATAATTTTCTATGAAGGTGTGAATATTTTTCACACCAATCAACTCTGAGTACGAACGCCAGTGTTGGGGGTTTAATTAATTCTGTTGATTTTTGTGGAGTTCGTACTATAAATGAGAATGCACGATTTTTGTATGAATTAATGTGTTGGTCGAACAATGCACCTCCATTTTCCTGACAATTAAAACATACATAATTCAAAATTATCTTTTGTTTTAAACAATTTGTAAATAATATTGTATAAAAATATATACATATAAATAATGTATACCTTTGTTTTTAAATCTCTAAGATAAGAAGTATCATAACGAAACATGAGTCATGCATGTCTGTCTTGAAGAGCGAGGTATAGGTTATCACTGAAATCTCTAACTTTAATGTTAATATTGTATCTGTTAAGAAGGAATTGTGATGTATGATGTAAAAAATTATGTTAAAATTCAAAATATATGAAAATAATTACTTGACAATAGTGTCGACTACGTCATTACAATGAATACAAACCATTTTTGCAAAATGAGATTGACATGATTGTCCATAATTTTTGCATAACTCATGGAACATATTGTCTATGTTGATACTTTGAATGTAAGCAAGTATCCGAAAATATTTAACCTAAAACAATCCAAAGAATGTATAGATTACAATTATTAATTCGAAACTACATGTAGATACTTGTTCATTACTTAATTAATTTAGAGGAATTGTACCGTAAGTATAACTGCATATTTAAATATCCATATTCTCTTAACATTTGATATCAACAATGCTTGGGACATTGTAAAATTGCATTACCTCAACCACGTCACTAATTTCTGAGCACATTTATCATTCTCAAACCTGCAAATTTTTCAAATATATATTCGTAAGGGTATGAAATATTATTAATAATTTAATATTTTGATATTTGTAAAACTTACCAACTATGTAGGTATTGAGCAAAATCCAAGTAGTAATTGACATATAATTTGCTTGCTCGAATGGTATAAAGTGACGGTCCTACACAATGTGCTATATTTATTGATAAACTATAAAAATTAAATAAAATAAAGTGAAAATAAATTGAATTACCTTTATGGGAATCAGTAGTGGCATGACGACCATCTGACACAGACGAGCTAATAAGGATATCAACAGCAAGTAGAAAGAGATCTTGCTCAATCTTATCATGGAATTGGATTGGAAGAGGTTTAATTATAGTGGGAAGGTGTGCGAGGAGTGTTAATTGGAGTTAATTTCTTGTTTTGAGGAAAACGTGAGAGTGATAGTTGGAGTTAATTTCTTGTTTGAGAGAAACGTGGGGGTGTAATGTGCCCATGATGTTTTTCACGAAATAAATAAAATGTAAAATGCTAGAAAAATAGAGTTGAGAGTGGGAAAGATTGTGAAGACCTTGTTGCTAAAAATCCCTTCTCAAATTTATAAAGATATAGATTTGGGCATGATGATGATGATGGTGATGGGACGAGAGAACTAACTATCTTTACAGTAATTGATCATTACATGTATTTGTGGGGTAGGAGATTAATGGTTCAAATTTTGCCTCTTATCAAAAAATTGTCGCTTAATATATAGTTTCTCTTAGATCCATATGAGTGTCTCTTGCATCCGTATCAGTATAGATTAAAGTAAGAGTAGGAGTAGATGTAAATTATTATAATAGGTAAAACAAAAAAAATGAATGGGATGAGAGGGTGGGAATGCCAAGTATGGCATGACTAGAGGTGTCAAAATGGGTGATTTGGGCGGGTTTGGGTTGGGTAAAATGGGTAATGGGTATAAGTGAGTCAATCCATTTATACCCATCTAATTAGATGGGTATAAATGGGTAAGTCAAAAAATGAATTGGGTAACCCAATTACCCATTTATAACCCATTTATTTTAGCTTTTTGTAAATTCATTTAAATTCATTTTTGCAAACTAAGTTATCAATTTATACCATCCTTTGCACCTATCATTAGTTTTAAATATTTACTTATAATACTCAATAAGCCTAATTATCAATTTTTTCCCATCCGTACTCTATGTCGCAAAATTACATACTATTTAATAATTAAACAATAAGAATATAAAAATTTGAACTAAGTATTATAAAAGTTAACATAAATATTTAATCCAAAAATTTTGAATCTCTAGCATTTTTTCATGTGTAAATTTAAAATTTCATTTTGGAAAAGTAAGAAAAAAGGCTAAAACTTGTCATAAATTGGTAATATTGAAAAATGAGTAAGTTAACAAATTAAGAAAAAATAAAATGATAAGATAAAACCAACGAATAATAATAATAATGAAACAAAAGTAGTTAACATCATGATAAAATGAAAAATTTGAAAAAAAAAATGGGTAGGGGGAGAGAGGAGGTTTGGGAGAAGACAATTTTAAATGGGTTAATTGGGTTTGATGGGTTACCCAATAATACCCATTTAATAAATGGGTATTATTGGATAACCCATTTATACTCATATGTAAAAATTTAAGATACCCATACCCATCTATTCAAGGACGGGTATAGATAAATTTATTTAAATGGGTTTGTTTGACAGCTATAGGCATGACGGTGGCTAAACACACATTTGTTCATGCCATCACATTCACGTAGGGCTGCAAACGAGTCGAGCCGAGTCGAGTTTTGGCCTTATCGAGTCGAGTCTTGACTTAATTTCATCGAACTCGAACTCGAGCTCGAGCTCGACGAGCTGGTAATTTTGAAGCTCGAGCTCGAAAAAATAAAAATAATTATTTTATTTTTTTTAAAAATAAATAAAATAATATTTTTTATTAATAAATAATAAAATATTAAGGATATTTATGTAATTTTACTATTATAATAAAAATAAAAATAAAAAATATATATATATACTCGAGCTCGCGAGCCGGCTCGCGAGCTAACGAGCTTAATATTTTGAGCTCGACTTTGACTCGACCAGCTCGAGTTCGACTCGAGCTCGAAAAATGTCGAGCTCGACTCGAGCTTGAATCGAGCTCGAAAAATGTCGAGCTCGACTCGAGCTTGAATCGAGCCGCTCGATTCGTTTGCACCCCTACATTCACGTGCCATCACATTCACGTCCACATGCTGTGGTTTGATGGATTGGTTGTGGGTGGAGGCTTTGAGACGTCACCTTCGTTCCAGAATCCAATATATTTTTTTTTCAAATCTTTCAAATTAAAGCTCAAGGTGGAATGTACTAAAACAAATTTTAAACTGCTTATTGCGCTTGGCAATGTGATGTGCAGGATGGTTATGTAGGCCTATGCTCAATCATCATTAGTTGTGACCTGCTTCCTCGATGCTTCCTTCTTGTCTTGTCTTAACCGGGAAGCCAATTGGCGGACCCTGTTACGTAGTAATAATTCCAAATGTCTTTGAAGGTAGGAGAGTGGAAAAAAAAAGGATGAAATTAGCAAGTGCAAATTTGCTCCCGTCGACTAATTTCTTACTATTATACTAAATTGTTGCTATTAATTAACAAATGTTATTATTGTGCTGGAGGACGAGCATTTGCCCCAAGATAAAATCCCATCTTTTGAAATTTTGCAAGGTTCAATGTGAGGGTCTGTTAAACAAACATGCAGTGTTAAATGTGAGGGTTAACTTGTTATCGATGCAGTGTATGAGAGGCATTGATTGATACATTAACTAATTACTAGTTTAATAGGATAATTAATTAAACTAAGAGAAATAAAACATTTTATTATTAAAATAACAGCAATGTTTGACGTGCCAGTATTACAAGCACGCTAAAGGCAATCATTAAAAATAACCATAATATATAACTCCAAGATTAATTAAGTGAGGTTTTGGTTGACTTTGGAGTTTCAGGTGTGAAAAAGGTAACTGCCATGGGCGGTTTCGTTATGAACAGCTGCAATTTTGGAGAAAAACAACGAACCGGAAGAAGAGAGGTTCCAATTTGCAACTGAAATCAGCGTATCTTAAAAGGAGCGAGGACAGTAGTATCATTTAGTTTCTATGCATGTTTGCAGGAATGTTGAAAATTTTCTTTCATTTTCCTGCACTTTCTTGTATTTTGTATCCTATACAATTTTAAGTAAATCTTATATACACTTACAGTGTATACATTATCATCATTATATTCATGACATGTGTATAAAAGTTAAATTTCAAATTCAAGTTTCGCATAGTTGTCATTTCATCCAATGCTGACGGTGTATAGACTGTTAGTTAGGAAAGATTAATTCTACAATTTTTACTTATAGAGATTTCAATAATTGTCACTAACTTTCTATTTTTTCTCAATATTTTTCTTAGTAACTAAACGTGTCTGAAAAATTCATATTGATTTTCTTTTATTTCACTTTCGTTTACCTTATTTTTCCACACAACTTTCCTTCTGTTCAAACAGAGCGAGAGGAAAGCCAACAACCTCTTGGGCTATTGGTATCACCAAGACAAGGTGAACCCTTGTCCCCCACCTTGCCACTTAATTGTGGCTTTCCTCCGACGGAAAATTTCATCTACTTTCCCTCCCGTAGGTTATACAAATATTATCATTGTGACCAAAAAATAAAGCATGAAATTCCTAGTTTTTTTTTTTTGGTTAGTAGACAGTAATGAGTAATGTGATTTGGATTCATTTGGGTTATAATGCACCAAAAAGGCAATTTGATACCTCTTTGGAAGCATCAAGGACATTGGCCCAAAGGGATTATCATGACTTCGGAACTTTGCAACAATACATTATGTTGGTTGGGCGGGCACAAGCAACGCCAAAGTAGAAAAAGAGTGCTGTGGGTAAATTCTGATCGCCATAGCTTCCCGAATTTGGAATCGAAAGAGAGAGAGAGTATTCTGCTTTTACATTTTGCATCTAAATTGCACAACATTTGCGATTTAAAGTTGATAACTACTTTGCATGCACTAAGTGGGAGAGAAAAGAGCAGGCTTGAGGTATTTTCCCTTGTTTCTGATTTTGAAGGGAAAAAACTATAGGAGAAAATAGAGATGATTGATTTGTTAACATATGTGGAGAGACAGGAAGAGAAATTGGAAGTTATTTATTAAACTGTCTTATAATATCGATTTGCTCATTGGACATTCATCAAGATTTATTAAACAAGAGAATAAATAGGCATGTAAATCCAGATCCAGATCCAGATCCAAATATTATTATTTTCTTTTCTTGTGTTCCGCATAGTTATTGAACAACACAAAATAACATCAAGATCTTTTCTCTTCTATTACCATGAAATAAAGCACTAGTTATTTATTTTCTTTCACGCCAATAGTAGGTCTAAGCATCCGGAAGAAATTGTTACTACTTGACAACAAAATCAGAAACAAATTGACATTTAGGTGATCAAGGACCTTTTTTTTCCCCCTTTTCTGGTTCAGTAGACTCTAAACCTTACAAAGGAGACGATAAAAAGGGAGGACTTTTAGAATCAAAACAAACATCTCGCAGTCATCTAACTAATCGTGGGATTAGCGGAATTAGGTCTTGATCAACACTTTAGCACCATTAGTATAGCATCCATGTTTATTCTAATGCACCGCCCTTTTAGCAAATACTAGCCTGCATTTCTAGCCCAGTTTTCGTCTACCCCCATTTTCCTTAATAGAATTGATTTTGGAGATTGATGAAATTTCCAATTTAGCCCAATCCCTCAATTCAAACTCAAATCCAATTCCACATTGTCGTTCACTCGGTTGCCTGAAAAGAAAAATTTTCTTTGCCTTTTTCTTGAAAAAGACAAATGCAGATTAATATATTACTTCAAAGCCTACTAGATTAATTACTCAAAATGAATCCTGCATTAACTTAAGCATCCAAAGATGCAAAAAGAATACAGCTGGCCCTTACCGTTCAACTCAAGCTTCACTCTGGACAAAAGCCCAATATAAGACTCTTTATCTGAATCGTGGATCATCAAGCTTTTAGATACGCACTTCCTGCATGGGTACTAATGTTATGGACTTGTGGCCTATTATCGGGACTTTCCTTGGGCTTGGTGAACCGTTCGTGGGCTTGGGCTTGGGCTTGGAAATCTCGGTTCTTTTTGGTTGCAACTAAACCAATCTCATTTCTGCCGTAAATGGGTTGCTCCTTTGCCTGCAATGCCGTGGATTAATCAATGGTTGATACAGTATGTGTGTTTGGATAGGGGATTATTTGAAAATTTTTTTTATCATTTAAAATAAATTATAGTACTTTTTTTATGATAGAAAATGAAAAAATAATTAAAACTTATATTTATGATCTAAACTAAATAATATTTGGAAATTTTTGTCAAGTCAAAGCCACTTAGGCCTTTCTATCTTGTTTATCCTATCATACCAATTTTTTATGGCTACTGTTGGTTCCACGAACCTTGCATTTGCGCCTCTCTTGATGGTATTCTCCATTTCAAACCATGAACATCATTCATCCTACTAAACATATCATAGATGTAACCAATAATATTGCTGTCAATGTACCTCGTTTTTGTTCAAAGAAGATGTTTTTAAAATATCATTTTAGTCCAAGCTCGATAAAAATCATGATGTAAAATAGCGATTAAGTTTTGATTGAGTGATTAATTTTGAAACGTAAATAAATAAATCATTTTTATGTATTTTAAAATGTAAAAATATTCATGAAATAGAATTTAAATCAATCATCTAATTGGTTCGATACAGTTACCAAATTGATGAACCCGACCTTCTTTCGTCCACATTATGGACCTAGACATGTTAACTACGTTTGAATTACACATTATTTTCGTCTATTTATGAACTGAGTGTGTTTGAATTACACATTATTTTCATCTTATTTACACACTAACTTGCTTGTACAATCAACATATTCTTCAATAATGTTTTTATTTTATATGCATTATATCAAAAACTATTATAATATTTTTTAATAAAATTATCTCAAATAATTTAATATCCAAACACAATCGATATCAATTTGGAACGAGGAATCCCCACAAGTGTAAGGGGAAGTGACCCCCAGCTAACGTTGAAATTAATTCCTCTGAGTAGGTCTTTTCTTTTTGGGAATAAATAATTGAGAAATTGGGTCTGCCACCAGATGTAAAAATCCCATAGATCGAGCGGTAGACAAAACCCGATTGCCCCGCTAATCACTTTTGAGAGATGTACCCTATTTTTATTCACCCTCCATTATAAAGATCCAAAACGAGCGTGAACGCGAGGGGGGGAGCATCAGTACATCATCTCCTTCTCGCCTTCTTCTCTCTCTGTACTTCCAGGGTTTCTTTTCTTTTCTTTTCTTTTTTTCTTTTTCTTTTTCTTTTTTCTTTTTTCCCTTTTTATTTCCGTTTTATTTTTCCCCTTCCCATTTTTCCCCCTTTTTCAAGCCCTAATCTTCAACTCCTTACCTATTAATTTATCCGATATTTAGCTAATCTATTATATTCTCGGAAAAGTAAATTAAAAAAAGGAAGATGCAGCAGCAGAGGCTGAAGCAGCAGCAGCAGCAGCAACAACAAGCATTGATGCAGCAATCTCTCTACCACCCGGGTCTTTTAGCTCATACTCAGGTCTTTCTATTTCTCTCTTTATCTATTTTTCTTTTAATTTGAGTTTTATTTTGAAATTTTTTGGCATGCTTATTTATCTAGGTTTCAGTAGGGATAAAGTTAGCACCTTCAAAAACATATAGTGGAAGAATTATGTTTTTTACTCTGTTTACGTTGATGTCGAGTCGGATTTTTTTTTGTTTCGATATTATTGCGTATATATGCTTAATTAGATATGTTTTCTGTTTTGTTTCGCTGAAGTCAAATTTGTTTGATATTTTGTTTTGAAGTTGTTTTTTTTTGGACAATTAATTTGTCTACAGTTTTTCTAGCTAATTGCTCTATTTTGCTTAAGAAAGATGGGAAAAAGTTTAGAAATTAATATAGCTCCTTGTTCTCTCTCTCTCTCAAAAAACAGTTTTCCAGAATGAATACTCAGCCATGCTCGTAGGTGCACGTGGGTTTTTTCTTCCTTAAAAAAATGGTCAAAATTGAGTTTAAAACTTAAATTGCATCAGAGTCGATTCTACCTCCTCGTTTTATATTCTTAAACTGCGGGGATATTGAAAGTTCAGTTCTTTCTTGTAAAATTTGTTTCATTTTCAAGAGCTATTATTAGTTTATTTCTATTATTACTGTAGTAGTAGTATGGATGCACGTCTATATGCTGGTTTGTATTTACCTTTTTTATTTCCTTCTAATTATGAGCTTGTTTGCGTTTTCATGTTTGTGCTTGGAAAATTTCCTGTTATAAGTGGGATTCGACGGCTGTGGATTTTGGAGAATTTCTTGATTGAGATGAGAGGTGGAATTGGAAAAAATTATTTTCTAGCTTTCTGTAGTTGTTATGTTTGCATATAGGTACCTTTATTTCAACGATGGAGTGTTAAAGCTAATTTGGCATTATAAGTCTTGAGGTCAATTGTCCACCACCTTTTCAGGCATATTCGCATACACGTGATTTGTGCTTATGTAGATTAGCTTGTTGAGAATATCTTTTGCTGCCCTAAATGTCTACTTTCTGTTGAAGTAGCGAAGGCTTAATCCAAGTATGAGTTAGATGAGTGGTTTTATCTGTTTTGGAATGTTTCTATGAATCCAGAATAGAGATTAGACTTGGTTCTTTATATCACCCCACTGATTACTATAGATATATTTATATACACAAATGAGATTTTGTGAAGGCAAACCTTTAATTTTTGAGTTGAAATATTGATCCTAATGAGTGGTCACCTCTTTATTATTTTCTTAATCTTTTTGGAATTAACTGTAGGTTTCTTTTATTTTGGAGTTTACCTATCTCCCTCTCTATTTCTTTCTTTTCTTTTCTTTTCTTTGGATCTTTACATTTATCACTAATCTGCAGATAGAGCCTATATTGAGTGGAAATCTGCCTCCAAGATTTGATTCAAGTACATGCCGCAGTGTGTGAGTGCCTTGCAAAGATTTTACTTTGTTTTCTCTTTTCTTTTTGGGTAGCCTTTTTGACATTTTTTTGTTATTGCATCTCTTGGGGGTTTTCCTGTAGGAGATGAGTGCATAAATTAAAAGTTTACTTATGGTAATGCATTGGTTCATAGACAACACAAGAATGATATAAGATGTACTTAAGTTGTACTTTTGTTTTTGTTTGATGTTCAATAAATTCTATGGATGTAATCTGTGTGCATGTGTCTGTTTTCTGCTGTTCCGTGTCAGTTCTCAAAAAGTAAAATGCCAATATACTCCTCTTAAGTTTGTATTTCAATGAGATATTGCAGATATGTTGGGAATATCCACCCACAAGTGACAGAACCACTTCTTCAAGAGGTTTTCTCTAGTACTGGTCCTCTTGAAGGTTGCAAGCTCATCAGAAAGGAGAAGGTTTGTTTACATTGCTTCAACTTTCTTTCTTCCTCTCTGCCTGATTTTGTAAGACTGTTCCACAAAGTTATGTAAGGTGCCATCAGCAGTTTACATTGCTATTAATTTATATAAAATACAACACATCATTGAAACTTTCTCAAGCTGACTATAGAAGTATGGTTGAACATTTCCAATTTAGTAAGCTGCTCTTTTAGCTATAGGAATCTTTCAAGTAATGTAAGATGAGGATGCGATGCATTTGGACCTTTTTCCCATTATAAGAAAGACCTATTGGTTTTTGAAACATACCCCTTCTTTAGAATCTGCTGTCTTCTTGTCTTGACTAAGCTACATCCAGCTCCAGAATTTTGAGCATCAACAAATTTCTTCTTAATGCTTGAGTACCAAGATTTCCTACTTGTGTCTGTAGTCGATCAGTTTATAAGGATTCAGATTTCTTTTTTTTTTTTTTTTTGGACCAAGAAGGCAAAAGACTTTGAAACATCATTCCTAGAATTTCGTGTCCTACTTGCTCAATGATGATGACTTTTTCTGCTCCTCTTTTGCAGTCATCCTATGGTTTTGTGGACTACTTTGACCGAAGATCAGCTGCACTTGCTATTGTGACTCTTAATGGGCGACATCTGTAAGTGTTTTACATTTTTGTGGTCTTAAATATTACAACTTTCGATATCTGACGTCGTAGTCTACAGATTTGGACAACCTATAAAAGTTAACTGGGCATATGCCAGCGCTCAGAGGGAGGACACGTCAAGTATATATATATAAACTCTCAACTGATGATGTTGTGTAGTTTTTTTTTCTTTTTTTTTTTTATTAATCCCATTTAATCCTATGGTCATGATTTGTAGATCACTTCAACATTTTTGTTGGCGACCTTAGTCCAGAGGTTACAGATTCCACATTGTTTGCTTGCTTTTCTGTCTACCCTAGCTGCTCGTAAGTTTCATTATTCTCTTCGTCATTCCTACTTTCTATGATTTGGGTAAGAATGAAGGTGGCTACAATGTTTTGCACTTTTTAACAGAGATGCAAGAGTTATGTGGGATCAAAAGACTGGTCGTTCTAGAGGTTTTGGATTTGTTTCTTTCCGTAGCCAGCAGGTGCTTACATGGCCTTGTTGAATCCATTTATAATTTTATAGGCATTTCACATTTGTACTTTTAATTTTATCCTATCTTTATGATTTTGATATGTTTTTTCCCTCCCAGGAAGCCCAAAGTGCTATAAATGATTTGAATGGTAAGGAGATTTTCCTGCTGTTTCAAAATTGTTCGTCTCACTATGTTCTTTTGAATCTACTACCACGATAATTTTAAGGAGGCTATTTGCTTCTATACCTTTCTGGCATCCTTTTATTGTTCTTGTTTGTTTGCCAACCTTCTTTTAAAATTTTCTTTATTTGGAAGGTGGATGTTAATTTGTTAAAAGCAAAGATATATAGCCATATCAGTGAAGCATAATGTATTGGGATCTGGATTGATGAGCAAATCGGCTTGCTGATCATTTATTGTTCTAGTTGGTCAATCTTCATGCTGGAGAAACTGATCTGAGCAGTGTTATTCCAGTTTTCCCCAATTTTGATGGGGTCTTTAACCTCATTTTTTGCATTAGCCTGGACTGCACCTGGGGGAAATTTATCCGTGGACTAATTCATTCTCTTTGTTAACTGTATATAATGTATTTTGGGGGACATGTTCAATACACTGCTTATCTTTAGTTTTCTTTGTTGAAATTGTCAAGGACATGGGCTGTTGCTTGTTTGGAGTGGAAGTGCTTGTGCACTGTGGGACTAGGGTGGCTTTTGCTTTATGTAGTGCACTGCAAGAGTTGCATGTCTTACACAAACTTGTTTTGGCTTGGAAGGAGAGGAGTTTGACGTTCGCTAGGGGGAAAGTTCTAAAATATCTAGTCTAGCTTGAAAATGTTTGGTGATGTTTTAGTAGATGTTTTAGTATTAAAAGAAACTACACTGGAAGATTGGATGCCTATTTTGAAGTGACAGAAATGACTACATGGAATTGGGACCAAGACTTCAAATAGTGTCAACTACTTGTAAACTGTTTATGTTCAAAAGACTTCCTTAGGTCCCTTTCTCCTCCTCTGAAAGCGTAGTTTTGTACTTCTTCAGAAAAAGTAACTTTGTAGCCTGTAGGAGATGCTGTCTTGTATTGGTGGCTACAACATGTTGGAGGTTGTATTGAGATGCTTATTTACAATAGAAATTTTGTACTTATCGAGGGTTGGAAAAGGTTAAGAATTTTTTTTAATTTACCGTTATCATTGTACTCTTGCGGATATATATATATATATATATTCTGGAGTTTAATATAGTAAAAGAAGCTACACTGGAAAATTGTATGCCTATTTTGAAGTGGCAGAAATGACTACGTGGAATTGGGACCAAGACTTCAAATAGTGTCAACTACTTGTAAGCTGTTTATGTTCAAAAGACTTCCTTAGGTCCCTTTCTCCTCCTCTGGAAGCGTAGTTTTGTACTTCTTCACAAAAAGTGTCTTTGTAGCCTGTAGAAGATGCTGTCTTGTGTGGGTGGCTACAACATGTTGGAGGTTGTAGGGAGATGCTTATTTACAATAGAAATTTTGTACTTATCGAGGGTTGGGAAAAGGTTAAGAAATTTTTTTTAATTTACAGTTATCATTGTACTCGTGGATATATATATATACACACACACACACATTCTGGAGTTTAATATTGTCATGTTCTTGTTGGAATTGTAATTCATTCTGCAACACTGCAGGGAAGTGGCTTGGGAGCAGACAAATACGCTGCAACTGGGCAGCCAAAGGTGCTGCTAACGGTGATGACAAGCAGAGCTTAGATGCAAAAAGTGTGGTGGAACTTACAAATGGAACATCAGGTGGTTCTTAGTGCAATCTGGAATGTGATAATTTTAGGCACCTTGTTGTCCAGTTGAATTTGATTTTCTTTCACCACGTCCAAAAATCTTGCTGTTTGTTTATTTCTGATATTTTGTACGCTTCTAGTTGAAGTGATTGATTCAACCTACATTTCGTAGTACTAAAGGAAAATGGTCTACAGGTGCATCTTAACCACTGTATTTCGTGAATGCATTGGCTGTCTTCTTTTGTTCATTGTCATGCATCTATGGTTTTAAAGAGATCTTACTGAATGACAGTTCTCAATTTGAATGTATAACTTACAAATTTATGAATTCATCATGCAGAAGATGGTCAGGAGAAGAGTGGCGAAGATGCTCCAGAAAATAATCCCCAATATACCACTGTTTATGTTGGCAATCTTGCCCCAGAAGTGAGTTTAAGCCAATTTAACAAATGCAACTTATATTTCTCTTTCATCCAGTTTGTTGTTGTATATTATGAGGTGCTCCTGCCCAATCTTTGTAGACCATGGCACCAAACCATTGATGCTTCGGAGTTTACTACATACCTATGCTTCCTTTTTACGGCTCAAGACATTTTGTTATACCTTAACCCAAGTTAAGTGTGAGCCACAACTCAAAAAGAATATAGTACAGAAATCTAACAATTCTTGCTGCATGCAACCATAAATCTATCAGTTTTAACTTGCTCTTTGATGTATTGTGCCGGCTTTTATCTTTAATAGTTACTAAAACACTATTCATCAAATGTTTTGACATTTTACCTGCTACTTTTGTTGGTGATGTCGCCTTTACACACTTTTCCTTTAGTTGTTTGTCACTTAGTTTTATCTGGGTTCCATTCGTATATTTTATTGGATATGAAATATTTGGTTGAGGAGGAGTGGGTCCTAAATTCTATGGTCCTTACAGAGATATGCTCATAGGCTTATCAATTTTGGATTTAACATTGAGGCATTGCAGGTGACATCGGTGGATCTCCATCGTCATTTCCACTCTCTTGGAGCTGGAGTGATTGAAGACGTCCGTGTTCAACGAGACAAGGGTTTTGGTTTTGTGAGATTCAGCAACCATGCCGAAGCTGCTCGTGCTATTCAGTTGGGAAATGCATGTATTCTGTTTGGCAAGCCAATCAAGGTAAGCCACTAAGCTACGAATTTCTTGCAAGTTACCAAGTGAGTGAGTAATTGTTACTTGATTTCTGCGGAGTATAAAGCATGGTCAAGATGATCTATTGTCTCCAGACTCAGTCTGACGGAAAATTCTTATGCTCCTTTTTTGTATATGTAGATTTTTTGGTGTCAAGTTATTACATATTCTTATGCTTTCTTGTAGTGCTCCTGGGGTAGCAAGCCTACTCCTCCTGGGACTAGTTCCACCCCTCTACCCCCGCCAGCTGTAGCGCACATGCCAGGATTTTCAGCCACGGATCTTGCAGCCTACGAGCGACAAATTGCTCTGAGTAAAATGGCTGGTGCACAAGCTCTGATGCATCCCCAGGGTCAGAGAATGGGAGCTGCTAGCCAGGCAATCTATGATGGTGGATATCCGGGTATTGCTACGACCCAGCCACCTATATATTATCAGTAACAAACCAAAAGAAATTCCTGCAAATGATTTCTAGGCAGGTATTGAGTGTGTTGATTATACCTGGCTTGCTTTCTCTGCCTTAATCTTTTGCTTCCAGTTTGTTGGATCACCATATCTTACAGCAATGTGTATGAATATGTAGCCTGTATCTTATTTTGGGGATAATAGATTCTGTGAGACTTGTCCGTTGGGGATTTAATGATCTTATTAACTTTGGATGTTTTTTCTTTAGTTGCGTATTAAATGACCATTCTTTATTTTGCCTTCGAGGCAACCTTCATGGACAATTTATCGGGCAAGAGTCAGTTTATGTACTTGGGTTGTGCTGCTCCCACCACACCATGACCTAATGGTGTGGCTGTATTTGGTGGTGGGCAGAAATTTTGGTGATTGTACAAAAAGCAAAATATAGACAATGCATATCCATTTAATGGAGTCTACGCGTTGGCAGTCCACTTGTACATCCGAACTTCGATAGCGGACAAAATGCTAGTAGTAGTAGGTGGGGATTTTTATTTTTATTTTTATTTTTTTGCCATTTACGCACCACTGGTTGCAAAGAAAAGAATTCAAGAGTTGAGAGACAAGTGGGCTTAATCGATCTATGCATGGAGAAGGTGATTTATAGAATTCCGTTCTCTTTTGTTACTCAATCCTAGCGAAAGCCAGATACAAATTGTTAGTTGAGTTCAACTCCGTTAAAATGGCTGTCGTTTGCAATCAATTCAATTGCAAGCATAACGATACAAAAGGAGATTTGCCTAAACTTCTTACATTAGAATGACAAAGTAAAATAATATTTAAAAAAAATTGTAGTTGAGAAAAATCAAAAGTGATTAGAAAATATTTTTGTGATGTAAATGAAATAATAGTATCTAACAAAAAATGGCGTACAGACAAGACCGACCTAGTTTTGGTGGCCCGAAGCATATAAAGACCAACAAGTCTCTGATGTCTATGCTTAGATATTTGCAACGAACGCATAGTGAGATACTGCTAGAGCAGAAGTATCGCATGCCGTTGTTCTGGCAAAGTCAGGGGACCTTTCCAGTTTCCAACGGACTACGTTACTGAGAATTTCTTCAGCATTTCTGTGGGGAGGAAGGACATACCCATACCTGGCTGGTCAGTACATGACTTCATTAGACCTCACTTTTCATACACCTTTTCCCCTTGGGATTCCGTACTAAAAGTTAGCAATAGGGCTCTTCGCTTATACGTGCATCTTGTACCTTTGTCCACGATAAATTCTTTTTAAAAAGAAAAACTAAAGGATAATATATTATTAGACAGCATCAATCACTTCTAAATTTTTGTGTCTGGATTGAATGGAAGATCAGACCAATAAGGGTTCGAAGTTCTTCTTTTTGGGAAGGGGTGATAGTTCGAGACGTGCTAAAGATAGAGCTCATGATGGCTCCTGATGCGGAGCGGTACACATGTTCCCTAGAGGTTCAAAACCTGGACCTCGCTCATTTTATCATCTTGACAATAAAACAGGTTTTCGATTTGGACAAGCCTTTGCAGCTTCATGCTTCTCCAATCTCCATATTCAAAAAAAAAAACCCTCCAAGAAACTTGTTCTTTCACTCGAGTGACAAATTTAAAGTTGAACATCTTTTACCATGAAACTCAAAATTCTCATATATTGGAGGTTGAAGCTTAATATTACATGCAACCAAAATTGGAGAAAGGAAAAAGATAAAGAGACCTTTCTCTAATCGCTGGTTTCTCATATGTATAAGACTCTTCCCGTATATACATGGATTAATCGTTTATGGCATGACTCTTCATGCTTGATTGAAGTGTGTCATTTTGTTAGTTTAGATTGCAAAAATTCCTGGTGAAAGTATCTGGCCGTGGCCATTTTTGTAAGGTGAGCTTGAAACTTCTACTGATCTTGAAGCTTCAGAGCTACACTTTTCTTTGTGTTCATCCATCATCATGTGACTGTATCTGCACTCTGAACTACAAAATGCTTTCTCTCCCCTGCAAATCATGTAAACCAAGATATGAATAATCGCCTCAACAACCTATTGATCAATAAGCAATCAAGGATGGGGTAGGACAGCATGATCACAAGGAAGAAGCTACATAAATAAGAAAGAGAACCATGAAAAATGCTAAAGGGTGGCTGAAACTGTACCTGTACATGTAAACGTCTCTGCCTTGAAGCTTCTTGTGGCATAAGTTGCAGGAATCGAGAAAATCACTAGTCGGCATAGCTGGAGAATTATCAAATCTAGCAGGAGATAAGGTGAACAAGCTGGGACGTCTACTTCTTGAACCTTCCCTGCCAAAATCACTTCTTTGATATCCTTTGCTCCCTCCATCATAATACACTCTAGTAGACGACTTGTTGCCTGGTCCATGACATGTCACAAAAGTATAATCTTCCATTACTATCCATCTCCGCTTCCTCAATACCTCCCTTGCGGTTAGTTCGATTGTTAAAGTTCCTAGCCGGATTAACAGGAATTGGATTGGACCGGTTAATATTCCGATTAGACAAGGCCTTGGTAGCAAGATTTTCATTTGCATGATCATGAACTGACTTTTCAAGGGCAGCAACGATTCCCAATCCAATCCCACCAAGATCATAATGCTTCATGCCTCTGGGGGATTGAATCCTGAACTCCAATGGACTTCTGGGGCTAGTGGCAACATCCATTAGCCCGGCCGTCCGTTTGCCTAAAAAGAAAGAGTTGGTCAGGTTTCCAATCACTGGAGTAGGTCTCTTGCCTAGCATGACTAAATCTTTCTTAATATTATAGTTTGAGAATTGGAGCTCTGGCTTCAACTCTTGCCGAATTCAAGAAATGCTTGTAGCTGCGAAGCTCTTTTATGGGAGCCTAAGCAGCCTAGGGAGGGAGGCTTTTTGCCCCCGGGGGGGGGGGAATGGGCTCCACTACTCTTTTGTTTTTTTTTTGGGTGGGAGTGAGATGGGTGTTAAATAATGCTGCAAATTGTACAGATGTTTGATGGAGTTGTTAGACGACTAAGCCCATTGTTTTGGTTCGAAATTATAGAAGTGGTGATTGGAATTGCATGGCAGAGAGCAAGAGGAATAATGATGGAGTCGCTTTTGTACAACTATTAAAAATTGATTGCTTAGCAACTTTGATGCAAATGTCACTTGCCAGTGGGCTATTTTCCATTTTTGAAAGGCACATCCATCTCCAGTGATTGGGACCCAGGGTGGACCCACAAGGACCGTTGCTTGGCGCAACCAAAGATTCCGGCGAATTTCGTCGCCGGAGATCGGGACACGTTTCCGAGATCGAAAGATGGATTCAAGGCCTGATTACCCAGACCCACTAAGGAGGTTTAGGGATTCGGAGCCCACTGATTTTATTTTAGTGCGTGTCCTTTTTATTTATTCTGTGGTTTGATGCTGAGCCCACGAGAATTTTGGGCCCCACGTGCTGTACCTGAAAGCGATTTTTGGTGGCCCCGTAATTCCTTCTTAGGAGTCAGTGATCAGTAGAATTTGAGGGTTTAGGGTTGAAAAAGTTAAAATGATTGATTAGAAAACGTATTTGTGAGGGTAAATAAATAATATTTTATTAAATATCACCAATCAGAAAACGTATTTGGGAGGTCACATGAATAGTATTTTATTAAAAATCGCCAGTATTATAGTGTACTATCACAATTATGGCTTCCTTGATCTATCCTATTGTAAGATCTTTAGTAGCTTACTTTTGGGGGAAAAAAAAGTATAAATGAAAGATATTTTTCATAGTTTGCCACTCAGTCCGCTATTTTGTTTTGTGATACCTTTTATTTTATACTCATTGGTTCAGGGCTATGTTATTTACACTCATACTATCTCATTTTTATCTTTGATGAGATCATATTACCTTGTTTTAATTTCTTCTTCTATTCCATTTTGTGTTCACATGTAAGGAAGTTTGGCACAATTGTGTTCTCTTTTTTCTAATCTACATAACTTTTGCTTCTCTTTTATAAATTCACATAACTATTTTTTTTATTTATTTTTCATATTCTTATTTCAATTTCAATTTTACATATTTTTTATGAGCACAATTGAGGTTTCCGTTGCGTCATCTAGATATTAGATGCTGTTATACTTTTGTTGAAATATATTAGAAAGTTTCACTCCCTCTGTGATGGCTATATGAGCTATATTTAGTAGATTTTTTTGAAGTATTAATGTCCTATTTGTGAGACATTGTAGTTATATTTTGGTCATCTTTGAAGCTTGGGATTTTTTTTTTTTTTTGGTTTGATGTTTGAAATCTATTCATATTACATTGAGAGATTGATCTTTTGCATGATATAAATTCGTGAAGTTTTGCAGAAAAAAACATAATACATATTAGTGACAATTTTAAATTAATCATTTTAATGTGTAATGGAATAACTAATTGGTTTTAGAATGTAAGAGGAAATCTAGTAAAGTTAATTCATAAGCAAGGAGAAGAAATTAAGAAGAGGATACTATGGTCCCATCAAAATAAAAATGGGATAGTTTGAGTGTAAATAACATGTGAAGAGTGCAAATAACGTTACCCTTCGTTTATTGATGAAAAGGAGAAAATATCTTCGTTTTTTGGTTTCTTTTTGTTTAAATGATCAATATTTAATTTATTTTCCTTATTTGGTATAATAAAACTTCTCGTCAACTACGAACATGTACTCAACTGAGGGTTTTGGCAATAATTTCAACTTTGACCGACGAATGACAGTTCCTTTTTAAGATCACTATCGACTCCACTGCGCTATTTGATACCTTAATTGACCACCTATGAATCATTATTAGTACCAAAAAAAAAAAAAAAACAGTAGCGTGAACAAGCGCAAACATAGAATTTGTGAAAACGTATCTAATCTAATAGTACTACAAACAATTTCAGCAAGCGGCAGGCAATTGACAAGGCCATTTCAGATGTTGAGGCCTTGATGTGATAAATATTATTCGTTGGAAATTTCCAGTAAACGCAATAAAACCCCATTCTGTTTTCCATACATAATGAAAGGAAAAGGTATGGATCTTTGAGGGGCTTTTGCCATGTATAGTCTAGTGTCCCTTTGAAGCATTCATGTTGTGAGTAAATGAAATCTGGTCCAGATCTTACCAGTCATCAACTGGTAAAGTTTAATCATGTCTTAATTCTATTGGATAAAAGCTGTTCATTTAATTATTTTACGAAAAAATGGGATAAGTTTTTTGTAAGGACTATGTGCTATCTCCAAAAAAGAAAAAAAAAATTAGATTTATTACATTAGGCTTGAATAAGTGTTATTAATTTTAATTACTTAAAATGTCACATCAAAACCATATATTTTGTTTGGTCTATTATCACAATCTACGTCTATTTCTACTCTACCCTATATTAAAAAAATTATCCAACAAAATTACTAGAAACCGATATAAGCGTGCCCCGTGTGAATCTAAAAAAAGTCACATCAAATTTTAATTTTTCTATTAAAAGTAAGATTTGAATCTTGACCGGCACCTCACAAAGACAAGGACAAAACGGGGTGACCAAATACTATTGAGGTTGTTGGTTCATCAAAGCCACACTCGTTGATGTCCGATAGGCAAGTCTCTTGTCGAGCCACGTGAAATTGTGCCCCTCGAATGAATACGCCATCCATCTAAGACGGTGACGTTCGACAATGCCTCAATTATTTGCTTCTTGCAAGAAATTTGGGGCACTTGGACGTTGACCGATTAACAATAAAATCATGCTCTAATTTCTATAGCTAAAATTTTAAGGGATAATTTTTTGAAACCTCCCTTGAGGCTTTTAATAATTGTAGTTGCCTCTCCTAAGGTTTAAAAAATTAAACTTACTTACCTTGTTGCTCCAAAAAAACACTAACGTCATTTTAGAAATGAAAACACTAAGGTCTCCTAAGGCTATCATAAACACTAAGGTTTATGATAGCCTTCATAAACTTTACAAATTTAAAATGAAAATGAGTTTAAAAGAGAAAAAATAAAAATTCTTTTTTGGTGATACTTTTTTATTCTCATCACTAATGTCGTCTAATTTCATACGTTATACTTCATTCCTGACTTTTCTTGCTATATTTATTAATCAATTTATACAACATGAATTGTTATCCAGACATATTTTCTATGAGAGATTTTCGTAATTTTTCAAATCTCAGGGAAAGTGACTGTAATTGTCAAAAACCTCAAGGGAGGATTATAAAATTATCCCAAATTTTAATGTCATCACAAAACTATCCTTATCAAATCAATTTGTGATGATATTTAAATTTTACTTGAAAAAATATTTTTTGACATGTTATCAGGAAAAAGTTATTATGACATTACTACTTGAATTTTGCTGATAAAAGCAAAACTTAAAAAAAATGCTAGAAATAATGTTGTCGTACAATGTAGACTAGAAATGACGTTCCCAACCAATGTATTTGGGCTTGAAATAATAAACAAATGTATCTTGATATTTCAAGAGGAAAAGTTTAGGTGGCATGATGTTGACGCACCTTAATTTTTCTTCAATGCTTGAAAATGATATACTTAAAACTACTTCGTCTCATATAAATCAGAAAGTTCCATCAACCTCTGTCGAGTTGGTTATTTTATTTATCATCTTTCGAGGCAAAAAAAAAATGATGATGGAGAAGTTTTGGAGAGCTTCTGTTCCTTTCAGTCGTATAGGCAATCAAATTAACTGGTTAATATATAATTAGCTACGCTAAGCCTTGTTCCCTATCTAGCCTATTTGCTAGGACGAAAATAAAGATCAATTGCCATTTCAAAATGTGATGAAGAATAAAAATATACTTGCGGGACATTAAGCTCCTAATTGTAGTTGCTGTGGACTTTCAACCATACCATTTTATGTTGCAATTTTAGTTAGAAGCACTCGAAAAAACTAGCTTATCTTTAATCACTCCTGCTACTGTCATGAAGTTAATCCTAATCAACTAGCTGTGATTTTTTTAACTCTTGGATTGTTTGCATATGATGAGCAAGATAATGACTTTTAAATATAGATTTTGTTTCAACATCCCAATAAATTTCAATGTAGAGAGTTTTTAAGGATTTTGATTTGGTTAGAAGATTTTAATAATTTTTTAGCTGTCAAAGAGTGGAAGAAGCTCTCCCCAAAATCCAATTATATCCAAGTATGGGCCAACAAAATAATTGACCCAAAACTGCTACGATACTAGTGTTGGGACTGTTAGCTGGGCTTATGAGATACTGTTTGCTTCAGAAAATGTACTTTGTTAGCACGTAACAGGAAACCAAGTCAGAATTGAAGTATGTCTTGTCATTTCAAGTTGCATGGTACAGCCTCTGCCTCCGAAACTGGACTTCCATTTGATGTCCAGTAATTGATCCAATTAAGAGAAGTATTGGACCCTATTGTCCAACAAATTTTAGAAGGCACAGAGGCGTGATATTTATGGGTTGGGAGTTTTGAATAAAAAAGAAAAGAAGAGAACAAAAGAGAAGAGAGGTGAGAGATTTTGATATTGTTTGGAAGTTTAGAAAAGAAATTGAATGATTTTGAATATATAGGTAAATAAAAATTTGTGTTGTAGATAAGTAAGGATAAAATTAGCATTTAAAAAGTGTGTGATCTAACTATACAAAGACTCAAATTTACTTGGACAATAATTCAATCCATCTGTTCTCACTTAAATTAAAATAGTTGATACCTCATTTTTAATTAGATACAGAAAATATGCTATTACTTTAGTTAACTTGGTCAAATACCAAGTAATGATCTTACTTAACATAGTCAAATAACAGAATGTTGCATAACATTAAGTGGAATGTTGGGTTTAGTGATAAGGTATGGAATGGTGAGTTCACAAAGATGTTGCCTTTTTTCATTTTATCAATGTAACGAATTATGCTCGTTACATAGATAAATGCATCAGCCTCAATACATCAAGAGGAGAAGATCTTTGTCCCTAACCAAGAAACAAATATGCAACTAGTATTTGCCAATCAATATTATAAATGCACGAAATCTTCCTCGCTATTTGTAACATGTCTTATGCAAGTTATCGTTTGCACAAAAAGTTTTTGCTTCATTCACTATGACAATATATCGTTTTGTTTGTATTTCTATATATAATTTTTTTCTTAAATTTTTGCTTGACATGTTCATGAATGTGATGACTATATATTAATACATAGTTATCTTACTCTGATTATTATGGATTAGAAGAAACCAAATTTATTGCTTTAGAATATATAGAATTGAAGGATAGTAAACAGTGCATGCATGATCGTGTACTATTATCCAAAACTATTTTTACCAAAGATCAAGATAAAAATCTCAACAAACAAATTAGGATACATTAAGATAGATATTATTAAGGAAATATATGTTGAGATAATGTAAAACAAGCATATCCTCATTCTCATCAAATTTTGCCACTTACTCAACCACCTAATACTTAAATCATTAGAACAGAATTTTACCAGCAACAATTCAACTAATCTCTTTCAATCTCTTTTCAATAATACCCTTTCATTGCCTTAATTTTTTTAATTGTAAGTATAATAATCATATGTTAAAAATAAGGACAAAAAGTATGAAGATGTTGTTTTTTTAAAGGAATAACATATAATGATTGCAACCATAAACAATAA
Organism: Coffea humblotiana; assembly: GCA_023065735.1. Classification (NCBI taxonomy): domain Eukaryota; kingdom Viridiplantae; phylum Streptophyta; class Magnoliopsida; order Gentianales; family Rubiaceae; genus Coffea; species Coffea humblotiana. Next base: position 9,432,069 of record CM041213.1, read on the forward strand.
ACTTTACAGTACAAACAAATAATAAAATTTTATTTAACATGTTTTCAAATTACAAAGTAATTGTTCTCCTTTAAGGCTTGTCTATTTGGTACTCTAAGGTCACATAGTAAGAAATAAACCCGATAATATTGTTATTATTTTTTGACAAAAATGTAGATTTCTTCTACAAAAGTGTTGCAATTTAGGAGGTTAGTTATAATTTAAAACTTCAGTATTTGTCCAACCTTTATTTATCCATATGTTTCTTAGATTATCAAATGAGAAAAATCTTTTTTTTATGTAAAATGTTTCGATTGAATTTAATAAATTTTATGAACCTTTTAGAATCTTTAATTTTTATTTATTTGAATCAATGGCTTGAAAATTTAGAAAAGGGAAAAATTTTAAATTATATTTAGAATTTATTTGAGTTGTTTATTTGAGTTATTTGAAATAGTTTTTACATACTATGTTAATTATTTATAATTTATCAATTTAAAATTTTGTCTCCAAATTATAGATGAAATTTGTTAAAGGATTTCTCAAGTCTAAACTTATAATTTTTTTACTAAGAAACACATCCATCAAATTTTCAAATATGAAAGGATTTTAAATTGATTTGTCCTTACAACTAAGGATCACAATAAAAGGGCAATTTTGGGATGAAATAACTTTCTCTCTTCTAAACATAATATTTTAATGATATAATTTGAATTGAATTGAGAATGTTACAAAAATTTGAAAATAAGGGGGATAAGTAATATTTCTAAACTTTAAAGGTGCTAAGTGAAACTATTAAAAACCTAAGGGGATATTTCTGAAATTATCCCTAAAATTAAATAAGGATGGTTAACCGTGCATGCATGATGGTTTACTATTATCCAAAACTATTTTTATCAAAGATTAGGATAAAAATCTCAACAGCCAAATCAGCAGGATAGATATTAATCAGGAAATATATCTTGAGATACGTAAAACAATCTTATCCTTAATCTCATCAAATTTTGCTACTTAACCATCTACTACTTAAATCTTTATAACAGAATTTCACCAGCAACAAAAGCTCACCCGATCCCTTTCAATTTGGATGAGCGTTGGAGCAAAACGGCTAGTAAAACTCACACTATAAATACAACGAATAGAACTAGAAAACAAGAAGAAGAAGGAAGTACCCTATCCTACTGCCCATCGTTCCCATGGCATACTCCAACATTAATTGTTGGTTCCATGCATGTATTCTCGCCTTTCTGGTCTTAAATTCTTTGTCGTGTGCTTTTGCTTATGATGTTTCTTACGATGGAAGGGCCATCAAAATTAATGGTGAACGTAGAATTCTCATTTCTGGCTCAATCCATTATCCAAGAAGCACTCCCTCTGTAAGTAGTTATATGTTTTAATTTTCTTTTTAATTGGAGGATTATTATTATTATTACTACTCATTATTCAAGACTGACAAATGTGTCTTTACTTTTATCCTAACCATTTTGTAGATGTGGCCTGATTTGATAAACAAAGCCAAGGAAGGAGGGGTGGACGCTATTGAAACCTATGTTTTCTGGAATGCCCATGAACCACTTCGTCGTCAATACGATTTTAGTGGGAATTTAGATCTCATAAGGTTTCTCAAAACTGTTCAAGATGCTGGACTTTTCTCTATTCTTCGCATTGGACCTTACGTCTGCGCTGAATGGAACTTTGGGTAAACTAATTTCTTTTTTTAAACTATTTTCCCAATTCCTATGCTCAATAAATCTTGCTATATTATTTGCTCACTTTGTTTATCGTCAATAATGAATAGAGGGTATCCTGTGTGGTTGCGCAATCTGCCTGGCGTTGAGTTACGAACGGCCAATGATGTCTACATGGTAAAAAATATTTTCAACTCTTATTGCTTCATTTCTTTTTCTTTTCCTCAGGCATATTAATAAGCTTTCATTTTTTTTTAAAAAAAAAGGGTAAAATATTTATTGGTTGATTTTGTATTTGTTCAGAATGAGATGCAAAACTTTACAACCTTGATAGTGGACATGGTGAAACAAGAGAAGCTTTTTGCATCACAAGGAGGTCCAATTATACTTGCACAGATTGAGAATGAATATGGAAATGTAATGGGACGTTATGGAGCTGCTGGCAAAGTGTATATCGATTGGTGCGCCAGTATGGCTGAATCTCTCGATATTGGAGTTCCATGGATTATGTGTCAACAGCCTGATGCTCCACAGCCGATAGTATGTTTGTTCTAGCACAAAATACGATGTGATGTTTTTTTTTCCATAAAATATTTCATGGTACTTTTCTTTTGTGTTGAACTACGCTAATATATTTTTGACAGATAAACACCTGCAATGGCTGGTACTGTCACGATTTTGAACCAAACAATGCGAATAGCCCTAAGATATGGACTGAAAACTGGACCGGATGGTCAGTTCCATCTATCTAATTTTTTTGGTTGGTTTACCAATTGGACGATAACAAGTATGGAAATTTTGACCGGGTTTGGTTGTTTGTTTCTTTTTAATTATATGAAGGTTCAAGGCTTGGGGCGGAGGAGATCCATATAGAACCGCAGAGGATGTGGCTTATGCTGTTGCAAGATTCTTCCAAACCGGAGGCTCCTTACAAAATTACTATATGGTTGGTTTTATTCGTTGTTTCCATCATCATTTTGCAAGATCAAATAACAGTTCTCTTACAAATCAAAACCAATTCCTCTTACCTGAATTGACCTATTTAAAAAAAATTCGCTGTTTGACATCTTTCAGTATCACGGTGGAACTAATTATGGTAGGGAAGCTGGCGGTCCGTATATTAGCACAACATATGACTACAATGCACCATTGGATGAATATGGTAATAATGACGCGAACGGAACTTGTGATCCGATCTAACTATGCATACATTTGTTTACCAGTTAACTCTTCTTGATTTGTTGATTTCTTTTCTAGGAAATCTAAACCAACCAAAGTATGGACATTTGAAGCAACTCCATGACACGCTTCATTCACTGGAGAAAATTCTCACCTATGGCAATGTTACCAATACAGATTTTGGAAATTCTGTTAAGGTATGGCCAAAGACTTGAATTGTTATAACTAGCAATGCATGCAAAATGTTTTTTTTTTTTTTTTAACATTTTGTTGTTTTGATTTGATGTGTTTCAGTCCACCGTTTTCACTCTCAATGGTACGTCAGCTTGCTTCTTTGAGAACTCAAATACTACAACAGATGCCACCATCACTTACCAAGGATCCCAATACAACGTTCCGGCTTGGTCTGTTAGTATACTCCCCGACTGCAAAAAAGAAGTCTATAACACAGCAAAGGTAGGAGGAACTTATGTGTGTTAATTATTTCTTGAAAAGTAAGGGATATATAACTTATGTGTGTTAATAGTTCTAACGTTATTATTATTATTTTTTTTTAACGTTACTTTGCTGTCTGTTTAGGTGAACACCCAAACTTGGGTGAAGGTGAAGAGGTCAAATGAGGCAGAGAACGAACCAGTTTCTTTAAGCTGGACATGGAGGCCTGAGGCAATTGATGACACTGTTGTTCATGGCAAAGGTCATGTATCTGCAAATAGACTCCTTGACCAGAAAGTTATTAATGATGTTTCGGACTATCTTTGGTACATGACCAGGTAATATGCCCTTTAATCTACTTACAGAAGAAGAGGTCATCGCGTCCTAATCGGCTTCTTCTACACATGTGATTGACCTTTTACTTTCACGAACAGAGTGAATCTTGACAAGAACGATCCTATTTGGAGCGGCAATTTGAGCCTTCGAGTGAATGCCACTGGCCACATTTTGCATGCGTATGTCAATGGTCAATACGTTGGTACGTCAATTCAATTTCTTCCTTTTCTTTTTTGGCCCCATAAACTCTAAGTTGTCACTGAATCTGATTGATTAAATTTTTGCAGGTTCTGAATGGGCTCCTTATGGTGTATTCAACTATGTATTCAAGAAGGGCATTCAATTGAATCGTGGATCTAACCAAATCGCATTGCTTAGCGCAACAGTTGGACTTACTGTATGTTTACAGTTCTATGACTACATCTCTTTTCTTTTTTCCTTTTTTTTTGGGAAGGGGGGTTCATCATTTTTTACTGTATATATAGGCTTAGATTTAGCGGCGTGGTTCACTTTCACCATTTCCTTTGCTTCATCTTTTATTGCATTTAGAACTACGGTGCAAGATTTGACGAAATTCCAGCTGGAATTTCCGGGCCAGTCGAGCTAGTCGGAAGAAATGGTGATGAGACGATCATAAAGGATTTGTCACACCACAAATGGTCTTACAAGGTTGGTCTACACGGCCTCAGCAAGAAAATTTTCAAGTCTTCTGATCCATCACTTTGGCAATCACAAGATCTACCCGTCAATAGAAGGATGACTTGGTACAAGGTAATATTTGTCCTAGTCAGAACTAGAATGAGCTAAAATGCTTCGTTCCCTCTAATTTTATTCACAATTCACAACAATCTTTAAGTTCGCTCTTCATTTCTCACCCAGACAACTTTCAAAGCGCCACTGGGAGAAGATCCAGTTGCGGTGAATCTTCAAGGATTAGGCAAAGGTTGGGCCTGGGTAAATGGCAACAATTTGGGCCGGTATTGGCCTAGCCTCTTGGCGGATGACCAGTGCTCAACCGACCCCTGCGACTATCGTGGACCTTATACCAATAGCAAATGTGTCACGGGCTGTGGCGAACCAACCCAAACATGGTTAGAAAGCTTCTTCATGGAGTACATAAAATCTGTTGACTTCATCTCCTAATATAACAATAAATGTGTGTGTTTTTAGGTACCATGTTCCTCGGTCGTTCTTGAATGACGGTGATAATGAATTGGTTTTGTTTGAGGAATTTGGAGGCAACCCTTCGCAGGTGACTTTCCAAACGGTTACTGTTGGGACAACATGCGGCAATGCGGGCGAGAATACTGTTCTGGAAATTTCATGCCAAGGTCGACCCATTTCTGACATTAAATTTGCCAGTTTTGGTAACCCAGAGGGAACTTGTGGTTCATTCCAGAAGGGTACCTGTGATGCCAACAATGATCCACTTTCGGTTGTTCGCGAGGCATGTGTTGGGAAAGAATCTTGTTCGTTCGCTGCTTCTGAAACCTTACTGGGGCCAGCCAATTGCGATGCAAGCGTTACCAAGAGACTTGTGGTAGAAGCTGTCTGCTAGCTTCCCCCCCTCGCCCCTCCCCTTTTTGCCCTTTTTGGTCCAGTTTCGATGGAAAATGATATTTTGTTTTCTTTTATAAATTAATTAGTCATAGGTGTTATTGGCTAGCGTAATGTTCGTTATTTGCGTTTCTTAGATTTTCTTCCTTTTTTATGGATGTTTCTTCTTACAGGAAATATCTCATGTTTCTTAGTATTGGCTCAATAATATATTAGAATCTCTTTATATTTGTCTCTATTGAATCAGTTGAGTTCTATTTCTAATTTCTTTTAAACACAAATCTTGAATGAGGCAATGCTTTAATGTCGATTGGGTTTAGCAAGCAAAATCCCGAGGAAATTTTGGCACTATGTTAAAGATGCCGGAGCGGAGCTGGTGCCTTTTATTTTTGGAGCTTAGTTGAACCACAATGTATGGGATAATTTGTAGACCAGCTAAGTCGTTGCGGCTGATTATGCACCGAAAATATGCTTCAGATCCTGGCTTCTTAGAGTGGGGCTAACTAGTTGCCGACTTGCTGTACCTTTCACAATTCTGCGTCGGATTATATGGGCATCTTCTTCTTCTTCTTCTTCCCCTCATTATTATTATGATCATCATCATCATCATCTAATTAAGCCTAATCATTGTTGATTTATTATAGTGACAGTACCCAGAATTTCTTATTCTTAAGCGTCATTGGCAACTAATTGACCATATTATGGTTTTCAGTTCCGAGTGAGTGAGTATTTCCTGTTGAGCTGTATTCCTTATTTGCTGGCGTGGAAAGTTTTCATTTCGTGTCTTATTTTTGCTGAAATTGGAAGGATTAACACTCAACTTAGCAGACTAGGCCAAGAACTCAATTTGCACTAACATTCAATAGCTACACTAGTTGAAATTGTTGGACAAGGCAAAAGTCCACTCCATCCAAATAAAAATTTGGGATCTAAATGTAAAACTCATCCAGAAAACAAGCAAACAAAAACAATAAGGAGAGAGAGGGAGGGGGGGGGGGGGGGGTGACGGTCTAGTACACTTTCTATTTGTCCTGTGTTGGTGAAGAATTTCAAACCCCTCAATTTTACGAATCAAAAACTCCACAAAGCCGGTGTCCCGAAAAAAGTTGCACTGGACATCCCTGCACTGCCACCGCCACTGCCACCGCTATCATCTCTCTCACCGCCTCTTTCACAAAATCCATTCCTCAAGAATCCACCGAAGTCAGAGCATCCCTGCAAAAATCCTCCCTCCACCCCCACCTCCTCATTCCCATTAACCAATGCATCCTCCTCAACCCTCCGACTCCGGGCATGCCTGGACGCTGCAACTTGAATTTGGGTGGCCGATAGCTCCCCGGCAGCTGGAATTCGAGGTGGGTCATCGGGAAAATTGAGCATCACGGACGGACCCCGTAAACAAAATGCAGCAGCATCATAAGCTCTAGCAGCCTCCTCTGCAGTCTGGTACGAGCCTAACCATATTCTGTCACGACTTTTTGGCTGCCTGACTTCTGCCACCCATTTCCCCCATTTTCTCATCCTAACTCCCTTGTAACGCCGGGAATTATTAATACCATTACTACGACTAGTACCACCATTTTCTCTTCTCGATTGAGGTCTAACCATTTTTGTACAAACCAATTCCAGATTTCTTTGTCAGGAGGGCTTGCTATTTAATATTTATAGATGGTTGTGATGAATACGTGGGCTTTATATTGGGTGCCGCGTGTTTATTTGACCGATTTTAGAAAGTGCTACTTGGTGGGAGGAAACGGAAACATAAAGAAGACATTTTTCCGATTAGATACAGGCGGGACAGGTGTGGGATGGGTGCCCTTAGATCATATTACGTAGTGTTTTATTTAGGGAATCGCACGTGTCCACTTTTCGGCTAGGATAGGATAAGTTGGACACGTGGAGGGTAAACAAGTTCCATTTTTATGGTCCACCTCCCAACTATTTTTGTTTTCATTTTCTTTTTTTTCCCTCTGTTTGACGTAAACATGTTGGATGCTACTTTGTGAGATTTTTCTTCCTTTTCTTTTTTAAAATTTAATTTTCAGCCCACTAAGGATAAAGATAATCTGTGTCCAATGTGTTCCTATCTACATCTATATATGTGTAGAGCTTTGTTCGCAAACATATTGTTCTGCGTTAGGCTCTTTTCTCGATAAAAGATCGATTAAATATAATATTAAACTCGTTTAATAATTGAGTCCAATATGAATTTGTTTGCAAACTATTTAAATAGTTTGTGAATGCATATATAAAAAGAAAAATAAATAAATAAAAATATAAATACATTTGATAGTATTTAATATATATTATATTTAATTGAAAAAGTAATTATACCTAAATTAGTATTATCTATTTTTTAAAACCAAGAAATATAATTAAACATATTCTAAATAATGTATTATTCATTAAAAATATAATTAAATCATCTCCAAACTCAAATTCGACTTGTTTAGTTTAACGAGCTGAAGTCCAACTCAAACTCGAATATTTATAATAAAAAAAACGAATCGCATTCGAGTAATACTTATAATTTATCTAATATTCGAGCCGAATTTAAACCCCCGTTCATACATTGAATCTAGACACCAAGTATTCGCTTTGATTCGGCTCCTTACAAACTCTATATGGGTGTATGTTGTAGTATTTCTATCGAGCTTACTCTAATACTCCAATCTAATCTATCTTATCTTATTTTTCCTTGAATACATATTCGAAGTGGAATTTTTCCGCTGTACATTTGTGGTATTTTTGTCAAATTATACACTTCTGTTTGAATCAAACAAAACTATTAAAATAATAATATACTTTTTTTCAAGAGAGCCAATAATACATTTCCACGTTACCTCCTTAATTATTCGGACCCGGGACATCTTAGTTACAAGGAGCGATATAGTAGTATCTTTTGTAACATCATCTATATGATAATATGAAATAAGAAAATGATTTGCAACCGTGTTTTTGAAGTAACTTTTCTTCTTTTTTTTCCTAAATTTTTTCACCGATTAAGCAAATGTCGAAGTCAAATTAGACAGCTAGATATCCACCCTACACAATGTGTTTTGATAGGATATTATTTAAAATATTAATTGAAATAATCACATTTTTTTGTGATATGAGATATATAAGATAAAATGTTGATTGAAAATTATGTTTGTGATACAAGTAAAAGATATTGAATAAATTTACTATCCAAATTCTATTATGTAACCTTTATTCAGACCTTTTAAAATTATGCTTAAGGGACCATTGTGATATTTCATAATTTGCTTATCAGGCTATTTAATTTTTCATTCCATTTGATCCCACTTATGGGAGAAAAAGAAAAAACTTAAGTACTGTTTGATAAATTAATTCAGCACTTAAACTTATATGTTCAAATATTAATATATTCAGGAGTGTTTGATAACAAAAAATAGGACATCCGAACTAATTAAGCGGCACCGAACTCCCAAAAGTAAGTGAGAAGTTATTCACTTATTATTTAATATAATATATATTCAAATGTATCAGATTTTAGTACTTAACAATTCAATAATTTAATAAATTTAAATTTTAGATTTTATTTTTATTAGACGTACCTTTAGACTGTGTTTGTGAGGTTTTAAACTCTCCCGTTACCATTCGTTTCTCGTTTAATAAAAGCACCTAAAAAATATTTTTACCCATTTATTGAAAATCTTCTTTCCAGCCCTTTTTATCGCAATCCCCTGATAGTGTTCAACAAATAATACTCCCACCAGACAATTTGCAAAGTTGTACGGTCCAAGCATGAATGTTCAAGGAGTTCATCTTTGAGATACTACGTTGTTAAAGCCACGGACATTAATCATTCAGAGCTAGCGCATAGTGTTTTATTTTCTGTTGGCAACGGATATTTTTTTTTCCCCCTAATCTGTTGGCAACGGATTAGACATGGCATAAACAGGAACCCGTCAGATCCTAGCCCACAATATCCGATGGGTGACGGGCTTCTTGCGCCACAGCGAAAGTGGTGTGCTGGTCCAATTCCCCCAACATCTAGGTCCACATAGTGGAAAATTTAGTGAAATTACCTGATGTGACGGGGTTCAAGTGCCCGTGTCACAATGGCCCGCTAGCGCGACAAAAAATCTAGGTCCACACGGTCGAACATGGGACTTTCAAAGATTTATCAAAATTTCCCCATCTAACTTTCATGGTCCTCATATATACAAGTTGACATTTGACAAAAAAAAAAAACTTTCTTGGTCCTCGTCTAACTTTCCCCCCCTATTAATCAAGCTAATTTGGTTCGAGTTGCGAATGATTTATCAAATTTGACTTCGGGACTCCAATCATTACAAGGAGAAAGAGTAAGGAAAGAGCTTCATATACCAAGACGAGAATCTCGCAGGAGATGATTTTTAAAATTTTAAACTTTCTAAACTTCTGATTCGATAACTTCATTCTTAGTGGTGTATATACGGTGTTAGATTACGTCTTTCATTAATGGTAGACAAATTTTTCAGCAAATTATTCAAGTGAATAAACTCTCTTTTGGCTCTTTGAGCACACTTTTTTTGGATTAATTTTTCCTCCTATACTGTCAATATTTGATGGATGACAATTATGTAAAATTTGAATTTAAAATTCAATTTTTGCACATATGTCATGAATCAAACGGTGATGGTGTATACACAGTTAATGCATATAAGATTTACTCTTTTTTTCCAACAAACAGCAAATATCATTATATATATTAATATTTAATAATACAAGAGTTAATTACAAAAAGCACCATAGCCCTCTCGTTCTTCCTAGCTGTTTCAATTAACCATATTGGGAAATCATTTATTCAACAAACGGCTCTTTGAGCACCTTGAGTGTTCTAAGCTCTAACCTTACTCAATTTGTTTTCCACTTACGAAAGTATTCACAAGTCAAGACTATTCAAAACAATGCGGTAATCACACGTGATTGGCAATACTGACTTATTCCTTTTGTTGTTGGCACCTAATCACCGGGTTTGTTTGGATAGTGAAATTATCCCAAATAATATTTCGTTTGCATCATAAACACATTTCCCAACTCACATTTTTATATTTCCAACCACCTTTTTATCTCACCTTTTTATAATTTTATTGAACTCTCTCGAAATTTTAGAAATTACACTTATCTCTCTCCCTCACCTAAAATGACAATATTAGCTTTACCATTTTAATAAAAACCCCCTTGTTGGATATATATATAGAAAGAATGGGATTTATAATTATTTTTTCTTTTCCGTTTCTCTTCTTATCCCTCTCATATTTTTAAAAAAATATCATTACCAAATGTTGAATTAGTGGCTTTTTTGGTTGACAACTTTGAATGCCATCCAATATTTTTATTGATTTTTTTTCTTTGTATCAAAAGCAACAATAACTTAAAAAAAAAAACAATGCAAAACTGCTACTACTATAATAGTTCCAACAATTCAAAAATCTATGAACTCTAAAGAATTATGATAATACTTTCTGCTCCAACTTTAAAGGAATATGTATCTCCAGTAAAACACCATATACATCATCCTATCGTGACGATAAAACTATTATAATAATTGCTTATTCAATAATATATATATTAAAAAATTGATGCTTTTTCTTTATATTTGTGCTATATATTTTACAATTGTTCTGGAAAGTAATATAAACTTTATAAATCGAGGGCATTTTAGATATAAATTTTTGATCAAGTTTAAATTTGATTACCAAACATGTCAAATCAAGGAAGAAAAGCGTAATTTTTAAAATCTCAAAGAAACTCAGTAAAATCATCAAAAATCTCAAAAGAGGTTTACGAAATAATCCCTATCATCAAAATAAGGCGTGTAACATGGATTCTACACATTGAGATGTATAAGAGGACATGCAGGCGCTGGCAATTGGGTTCATCTGTCAAAGAAGTAAGTTGGTTTTATGGATAAAGTATTTGAGAAGTGGAGAACCCAAGATGTGATCGATATGCGAGTTCTTTTAAATTCGATGCGTTAATAAAATGAGGTGTAACAGTTGCACGTAATGAGTTCTTTTTTTTGTTCCTCGCAACGATAGCATTTATGTGATATAATCTATTCAATTCTATAGAGGAGAAAGTTTAAAAAGACTGTACAAGGAATTAACATGTACATAAATTTGACTAAATCAGAAGGTAATCCGACACCTTCTTTGAATGAATTTTTCGCTGCAGTTATTTAGGCCCCGTTTGGATTGCATTTTCCGTCATTTTTCATGAAAAAATTACTGTAGCGATTTGATGTATGTGAGGGAAAAAGGTAATAGGAAAATGTGATCACGGAAAACGACGCAATTTTTCGACAGAAAACCGCAATCCAAACAGGGCTTTAGTACCTTTTTGTACAGACTTACATGGTGGTTACTTGATGAGTTCTCCACTTGTAAATTCGTCATGCATGTGATTCTGCAGAATATCTTGTATGACTTGACAGACTACCTACCATTTAGGTGACCAAATTGACATGTGCCGAATGTGTAGCACTTAATGCTCAAAACTCAATAATTTATTTCAGCTTTTGGCTGGTCCGGTTATGGTTCGATACGTTGCGGGAACCACCAGTCTATTACCAATAACGCATGGGGCAGCATATCGGCCTCATTATCCATGAGGACTTTCCTTAACTAATGTACGGGGAGTATTAGGAGTAGTTCTCAATAACACATATGCATGATAGCATCCCTTCATCATGGAGAGAAGGCCCTTTTATGTCCTTTACGATCCGTTTCGGATATATGTTTCATGTTACCGTAATTGCCCCCGTGTAATTTTTTTTTTTTTGTTGGTATTTGACCTTGAATCATACTCTCTACCTGTAGATTGGATCTCTGATAGATAACTTGATGAAGTGAACAAACGTTAAGTAAAACAGCTCGATGAATAGAACAGCTGAAAACAGTTTTAAAAAGAATAGCACATTTCATAATATGTAAAAAACGAAAAGAATGATTCTACAACTCCATTCACAATTTGCCTTACAGGCCGCAATTCACCTATAAGTGAATGATGAAACCTCCGAAGAATTAAAGAATCAGCCAAGGGGAGGAGAAAAAGAGTCGATGGCCATAATAAAATTGGTCCATCAACGAGCCAAATTTTGATAAAGAATCAGGAAAAAAGAATAGAAGAAGTCAGCAATTCCTGCAGCAGAAAAAAGATTGCAGAATTGTGACGACTGATTTTGGAAGCTGCTTAAAAGTTCCAAAGAGTTGAATCCTGTGAAAAATATCCTTCAATATTCTCTTCTCCATCCAGATCAACGGTAGGCATGGGTGGCACAAAAAAATCATCGAACCCAGGGAATATTCCAAACATGTCCAAGAATGCGTTGTCCAGAGGTATTTCGGGCAATTCACTCTCCAACTGGACCACCCCAATCCGAAACCGAAGGACAGGGCGATTCCGCCTGGAGCTCAAGTGAGGAAATGGAAGAGGAAGAATTATCCGAAACCAAATTGTCAATCCGGGCCGGTTCCCCGATCAAACGGTGCTCGGAGTTGGCAACCTGGGCGGCGGCCACCTGAATCTCCGCCGGAGTCATTGACCTTCCGTTGACAATCTCCGGCGGGTTATCAGGGAAATTAAACTTGGCCGACTTGCCACGCAAGCAAAAGAGCGCGGCGTCGAAAGCCCGGGCCGCTTTCTCGGCCGTATCGTAGGAACCCAACCAGATTCTCTCCCGACTGTTGGGAAGTCTAATTTCGGAAACATATTTCCCCCACTTGCGCTTTCGGACACCCGTGTACTTAATGCTATTACTCGAGTGATCACCGGCAACCTTAAATCTCTCTAACGTTGCTGCTGTTGAGGGTGGAGATGAAGATAGTTTCTGGGCTTGGGGCTTCACCATCTGCGACGGGGGTTAACCAGATATTTAGAATCCTTAATTATTTGTTATTGTCGTCGAGTTCTTTGGATGAGACTTGAGAGTTGAGATTGTTGTTAGTGCTGGGGACTTTGGATGTGGGACTTAGGATTGGCGGCTTGGGATATATATAATTTGAGGGAGTGTAGCAGGACAGTGACAGTGAGGCGGGGATGGGTTGGGTCAACAGGGCGCGTTGATCGTACTGGTCCAGACTCCAGAGAGGAAAAGCTCGGGGTTGAGAGTGACACGTGGAAGAAAGAATGTAATACGAGTATACGACATTGGGCTTACGCGGTAAGTATTTGAGTAAGAATAAAGAATTCTAGGTATGACTGCACGTGGCGTTCTTGTAGTAACTCGTGGGATAATTTGAGGTGCCGTCGCAGAAACCACCGGATGGGAAGTGTTTTTTAAATTCTTTTTTTTTTTTTTTATCACAGTCGCTTTACTATAATATTTATTCTACCGTTAAACCAAGAAAGAGATTCACTGAATCAACGAGAGATTAATGGAAATTGAATTACCATCGCTACCCACTAGTGTGTATTTTTAGAAATGTCACATATTATAGTAATTGTTGTGAGATAAATTTTAAATCATTGACCTTCTATCCCCATCAAATATTAAGAACTTGGTGACGTTTTTTAAATTCTTTCGATTGATGTGATTTTGGCCATCCGAAATTACATTACATCTATTGTACTTGAGTCTGTTGTAAAAGTAAAAATCGCTTTCAATAATGTTTCTTTCAATTCTGAAACTAATTTCGCATCCATTTCTCCATTGGTATCAGAGTGCATATAAATCAAGCTGATTGAGTTTGAAGTTGAGTCTTTGATCGAGTTGTTCACGAGCAGTTTGTCCGTTGACGACTTTAGTTTTATGCTATTTGATTTATTTTGACATTTAAAAATATTAAAATTTAAAGGCAAGGGCTAAATTAAACTGAATTTTCTATTGCAGCGCAAGTTTGAAAGCTTACTAATTTTGGAGGCACGATTAAAATTTTGGGACATTTTGAAGGGACAAACTGAAATTATCAGAATTCTTTCGACGTTGATACCGTAGCAGTTTACATCATGCTCTGGGTCCATCCTCTTTGTGTCATATATCACTTTTTCCTTTTTGGTTCCTTTTTGTGTCTCACCAAAAAGGAAGAATATTTTGCCCTTTTGTAAGTAATTTGTCAGCAGCGCTCGGGTTAAGCTAATAAAAAGAACTTCAATGGGATGATATTTCGTTGGGCTAGCTATCTTACGCAATCAAGGGAGGCCGTTCGGATCAAATAGCCTTTTTTAAAAAAAAAAAAAGGTATATGTGAGAGGGCACAAATAGTTACCAGTAATTAACTATGGGCGGCTAATTCTTTTGGTGTTATGCATTTTATTTTCTTTACTTTTCTAAATACGCAATTTTAATATATGTGTGGCTAACTATCTATAAATTACTCGTAAAAAAACTCAATTCATGCCCATGTTTTGATAGACTCCTTAAATCCTCTGTTTGTCTTATCAACCAATAGTGCTCTCTACTCCAGCATTGCCTGGTGATTTTATATTAAAATTCAATTAGGTAGATCGCCATACAAGACTCCATAATTTTTTCCAAATTGGTCAGATCTGGTCCAGCAACAGTAAATCTGAAAAAGTAGATCCCATTTGTAATTAAATAAATAATTCGATCCATATTCATTTGTTTCAAAAAAAGTAAATCTGCCCGATCCACATTTATTCTTGCCACTAAAAAAGTGGAATTTGGTTTTTTTTTTAATACATAAAAGTGATTGCATATAGGGTACGTGGTGATTTCAGGCCAAAAAATGATTGAAAATTTAAATTGAAACCAAATTTTATTAAGTTGAATTTATAAGGAATGTAAAATTAATAGTTTAAGAGTAAAAAATAAAAAAATTCATTTGATAAAATATAAGGGACATCTTAAACTATTTTACCATTAAAAATGTGCCAAACTCAAAGTAGCAACTTGATCCAGTTCCACTGATGACGATTACACCTGAAAACAATTTCTGAGAGGTCGTTTTCGTGACGTAACACGCATGTCCCAGTTACTTTCCTCCAAATTACAAGTCGGATTTAAAGAACTTTTGTCATACCAAATTCAACAATTACGACTCTCAAGTGCCTTTAACGCGTTGATACAAGTCTTATGTGTAGTGGCGGTTCCCTGTAAAGGCATGAAAAGGCCAAGGAGTAGTTGAATGTCTGAGGCTGCGCCATTGCCTTTCATCTGTTTTTTCTGTCCTCCGGCCACCTCAGCACTTACGTCATTCTCCATGGAACTGCATGCGTCACCCAGTTACTAAAATGTGTTACATTTCCTTAAATTTCTAATGTTCAGTCTTAGTTAATCAATAATAATAAGCAGTACGTGCTAGCTAGTACTTATCCTTAGTGGTGGGTTAGGCGTGGAGTAGCTACATATATTTTCGCGTGCAAGTTTCAAATGTCTACCCTTCACGCATGCATGGATTGAAATTGTAATTGAACTCGTTCCTTAATTAATTGGTCAAGTAAGGCATGCTCTAATTCTTATCTGATTTTCAGGATATGTACAATACCCATATGTTATCTAGTTTTAATAAGCAATCTATTCACAAATATGTGAGCTTGTTCTTGGTTGATTATTATTTTAATTGATTTTGGATAATCAATTTTTGTGACGTTTTCGGTTGCTTTTATATTCTGATTATGGATTTTCTAATGATAGAAAAAGTTAAAATCTATAATCACTTAAATAGTAGTTTTTATTGATTCTTATTATTCTCCGTAATTAGTTTTTATAATCAGATTTTGTAAAATTTAAAATTATCGAGAATAAGGCCTGTATATATAATACGGGTTCAGAGATTGTTCATTATACTTATATTGTACCATTTCGGATGCTTTCTTATTTGACCATGAATGGAGGATATTCGAAATCTGGAAAAATGGGTAAAGAAGAAGATAATCAATCTTCAAATAAGTGTAATGCTACCATGTTCAAGGGGCAAATTCATAGGGATATAACCCGGAGTTATTTTAAGCTTGATTTTTCAAACTTCTAATTGAGGTTTGGTGGTTACTTACACCTTTTTTTTCTTTCGTGTAAGCAGTTTTTTTTAATATAAATAAAAATGGCATCATTTCATTAAAACAAGACCTATATATATTATGTGGTTTGGGTAAACAATCAGTTACTACGTTAATTTTGTGAATCTCATTGAGATGGGATACAGCATGTATAGTTGACCTAACTAGCTAGTTGGATAGTGCTAGTCCTGAGCAATTCCTGTAGCTCACTTAAAGATTTATATGTTGTTTGGATAGGGTATTATTTGGAATATTATTTGGAATAATTACTGTAGCACTTTTTGTGATGTGATGTATGTGAGATAAAAAGGGTGGTTGGGAATATAAAAGGTGTATTGAAAATTTTAATGGTTGATGTCAGCAAATAAATTTGGACAAATAAGAAGCTGTCTCGTAGTCATGAATTTGTCCTGCCTCAGCCCAGGAGAAGTTGATCAACTAGGGACTTATTTAGCTGAAAATTTCAACCATATTCGGACTCTATGTTGCATCTTTTGGATATTCTTTTTTTTTTTGTTTTTAGGTTAATCTAGGACAATTAACAAATTGGATTCAATATTTTTAGGTGCATGAATCACCCCGGAAGCCTTATGTTCCTGGTCAGAATAGAATCTTGAATCTCAAGTTATTAAAGCACTTCTTTCGTGATTTAATACTAATAATCAGCAATCCATTCGAGTTAGTTTAGCAAATTTTAATTCCTAGAGGGTTAAACTGCTTTGGTTAGACGTATTTTATTTAATACATATGCTAATTACTATTTAAAAAATAAAAGTGGTGCAATGACAATAATGAACTCAAAGCAATAAATACATATTGAAAGCTATTCTTGTAATAGTTGTTCCATTGGCACTCGTTAATATACTTAAATTACATCTAATTTATTATGTTTGATTCTTACCTTATAGTATTTATATGCTTTTTAAATTTGATTTTATTTTTAAAAAAAATTAATATTTAACCTCCATCTCGAGAAGTGTCCGCGAACCACTTGTGATACAGAAACCCATATTAGAGAACAACTCACCCAAAGCCACATTTATACTGAACCGTTCCCCAAATTGACCACGGTTATGGCAAACACAATTAGATAGTCCGTCAAATCAACTTTGCTTAATCATCATTATTAAGTGATTGCTTGCATGAGGCTTTCTAGGTTATTGCGTCGCTTGGTTTTGCAAAGAATATCATCTCTAGAACATCAGCATCTATGTTATCATATACGTCATCACTGCCAACGCAACAGATATTAGTGAAAGTGAAAGGACCTGCATTTCTTAATCACGAGTTTTTAAGTTTAAAACTCGAAAGAATGAGAAGAACATTGTTGACAGATCTTCCCTCACAAGGAGCCAGATCTAACTTGAACAATGATTAGTCATAAGTAAATCATAAAACTGATATAAATATTTGTGATATATACATACATACATATATACATATATAGACGCACACGTTATCACTCTGGAGACTTGAGAGTTTTGACCGCTGCTTCCCTTCTTTATCTGACTTCCTAAGATGTAGCAACTCGATCCAGACTCTCGAGTCTCTTTAGTAGTTTGTTGTAGGCCTGTCAACGGTCCGGGTCTAGACCCGGATCCGGTCCGGATCCGTGAAATTATTGTGGGTATGGGTAGGGATTTAATTCCGTTATCCGGATCCGTTTTGTCAAACCAAAAAAATGGGTCGGATATGGAATATAGTATTCCGGCCCGTATTAGACCCGGATCCGGATATAAATGGATTAATAATTTAAAATATGTATATTTATCAATATAATTTTGATTAGGGTGATGTATTTGAGTAAAGTCAATTTAATTTCTTTTCTTATTTGGTTTTTTTTTTGTATTAGTTAGAAATTAGTGTATAAATATATTTTTTTTCATTTTTACTAGAAATTGTAAAATTTGATAAATTTTCCGGGTAGACCCGGATCCGACCCGTTGACTGGCCTAGTTTGTTGACGTCTTCATTCTTTTTTCATATTTATAAAATGATTTTTGTACTAATCCAGGAAAAGTTAGGTAAAACCGTACTAAAAGTGCTTTTTTCACTCGTGCTCTTCAAATATTCACTTCATTGCTATTGGCTAATAGAATTTCGTTTGACTCAACCTCTAAAATTGTTCACACTCTCTGTTGGGGGCTCACTGTCCGAATGAAGTCAAAATTGTACGTTGTGGTTCTTCCCAAGATGATTTCTACTACTATGACCTTCCAAAATTTTCATTCGAAAATTGTTCCAATTTTGTCGTGCTTTCAGTTTCAATGTCGCGTTGGTATAGAAAATTCTATCCGACTCCCCCCCCCCCCCCTTTTTATGGCACTTTCCTTTTCTTTTCCTTTCCCTGTGAATGATAAGGCCGAAATTGGAGACTAGTTTCAACTGTTATCAAAGAATGGAATTTCAAAATCTTCAGTCGCATTTATGGTTTTGATGTACACAATTGTCTCTTAACTTGGGAACTCTTTCCAGAACAAATGAAACCCTACTATCACCCAGATTCTCCATCATTATCAGGCGCATGTTTACGTGGGCTTCCTAAGTTGTTGTTAGGTCCCCTGGAGCTGCGTCCCCTTTCACTCATAACACAATAATGTAATATAACTAAATGCGCATATTTGTTTGATTCTTCCTCGGCTTCTTTCACACTTACTGGTGAAAACTAACTGAAAGCGAACTAAAAATGGTGAAGTACCTTCAAATTGTAATTACAGCGTTACTCTCCCTTGAAGTTTATCGAAACTATGAAAATATTGTAGATTTCAAATCCATCTACATTCGTTTTACACTTCAACGAAAATTGATTTCTGGTATCATTAAAATCAAAGCTATGAAAAGATAAATATAGAAACAAAGAACGAACAATAAAAAAAAAAGAATCAAAATAAAATAAGCAACTATAAAAACACAATAGATGTATTGGGTCAACATCAATAAATTTACAATAAGTAATTCAGGCACTTGAGCAAGATCGATCGAGACTCATTCCATTTTGGTCCTGCTCAAATAAGTCCTAATATGAATATGAGTAAGTTTCGGCATTAGCCCATCTCAAGCCAATCCTGCCCTTTTGCCATGCCTAGTACACTAGTACTCCTCATTTAGTATGTACCCGAGAATGTCCAAGATGAAAAAGTTTTGTCATCCAGAATGGTATGCAAAAAAAAAAAAAATCATTTCAATGTTTGGTACACAAATCAGGATGAAATCTTTATTTATTTTTTAATATTTGGTATAATCAATATTTAAATATCATAATGGAATACAATCAATATAAATTCGAGTTAATTACCCTAGATTAGTTTATAAACATAACATGTTTTATTACTTTTGCTTTTATTTGTTCTACTATATTATTTGTCTATTTATGTAGAATTTTTGACTTTTTTGGCATTAAGAATAATTGAGGATTGATATAAAAAACTTCAATAGTAATACTTCATTTGTTCTAGCATATAAAATTTTATGTTATAATTTGGCATCCCTTAAGAATATAATTAGCATTTAGCAATATAAATTATATATTACATGAAGCCAAACAAATATAATACATGTTTATTCTATTTTCGTTTTTTGATATGAAACTCAAAAAATTCTAGCACAATTGTCTAAAAGTGGAAGAATAAAGTAACTTAAAACATGTTTTTGCTAGTATAAAAAATTATTGTAAACATAAGAAAATTTATTTATTATTAGAAAATTATATTCAATTATTAATTAGGGACACTAATATCTTAAAATATGGTGATATAGTAAAAAAAATTATAAGGATAAATTTAACACCCTGCTATTTTGAGCATTCCAGAATGAAGTTGCAAAGAACTTTTCCCAAGTTTTTGGAGACACAGGGATTCTATGGGGGAAAAAAAGTTTGAATGAGCATTGAGGGGAGAAGAGCTTTTATGCTAAAATGACCCGTGCCAAATATTGGAACGAAACGATCAAGTTGAAAAAGCCTTTCATTTCAAGGCCATTCCTGTATACCAAACAAACGTGGTGCAAGAGGTAAAGTTATCTACTAATACGTAATTTGTCCCTAAGCGGAGTCAAGGATAAAGACATTGACAAGGTGATTAAGAGGTCCCTAATGCGATTCTTAAATCCTCCCCTTTATGACTTCCAGCTTGAAAGGATTTAGCTCTCCTCTTGAATTATTATTTAAATAATAATTATTATTAATTCCCATAAAAAAAAAACTAGGGGAGCAATAAAATTGACATGGAAGTATGGAACCTGTCATGCTCAAAAGAGCATGATCCACTTCCATTGATGACGATTAAGCCTGAAAACAATTCTAAGAGGTCGTTTTCCCGAGGTAACGCCAGGGTCCCAGTTGCGTCCCCTCAAAATCACAGGTCCGGTTTAAAAAACCTGTTTGCGCTTAGTTGCAAGCGTTTTAAGTCTGCGTCAAACTAACTTCAACATTCAAGCCTTTTAACGCGTTGATACAATACAATCCTAAGTACGGTACTCCATAGTGCACTTTAGTTGCCTTTTCTTTTTAAAACTCTAGAAGGCCAAAAGAGTTGAATGTCGTCCAAGGCTGCTGTGTCATTCTTCTCTGTCCTCCACCTCAGTGCTTATGTCATGCAACTTGCCTTCGCTTCCATTTCATGCACCTGCGTGGGGGGTGCAATTCAACCGAGTAGATTGACATGAGCTCGCAAGTAGTTTGATCAACTGCTTGACTGGAGTTCAGTCAACGTCGATTTCAAGTCGAATTTGAACTGTTCGATTGAGGTTTCGAGTCAAGTTCAAGTGTATATATTGTATATTCGAGAACTCGTTGAGTTCTATTGAATTTTTTGATGTAATATTTAATTAATATATTATAAATAATTAAATTACCTTTTTAGGTTGATTATTTGCAATATTTATGACCTTAACCATTTGTCGAGTTCGAGTACTTGAGCTCAATATTGAGCTCGTCAACTTTCGAGCTCGATCGAGTCAAGTTCGAGCCTTCCCAATGTTACGTTGAATCGAGCTCGAGCTTTGTTTAAACAACTCGCTTGAGGTCGAGTATTGTTAATAGGCATTGAGTTCGAATTCGACTTAATTAATATATTATAAATAATTAAATTACCTTTTTAGGTTGATTATTTGCAATATTTATGACCCTAACCATTTGTCGAGTTCGTGTACTTAAGCTCAATATCGAGCTCGCCAACTTCTCGAGCTCGATCGAGTCAAGTTCGAGCCTTCCCAATATTACGTCGAATTGAGCTCGAGCTTTGTTCAATCAACTCGCTTGAGGTCGAGTATTGTTACTAGGCATTGAGTTCGAATTCGACTATGATGACATTCGAGTTCAACTCAATTCGATATCACTCCTAGATTCGCGTCAGCCCCCTGCTACAAAAAAATTTGTTACAAATGCAATTTCTTAATTCCTCGGGTGTTGAGAAATTTCTATTGTCTATCAGTCTATTTAATCAACGTAAACACTCACTAGTATTTTTTATCAATGGTGGGGTACGTGGCTACCAGGCAGGCGAGCGCTCAAGTTTCAAATTTCTACTTCTGCGCATGCAATATTGATTTGAATGGCGACTGTAATTCATTACTTAAACTTAATTGGTCAGCTAATTAAGGGATTATATAATGGAACATTTGTTATCTGATTTCCAAGATATGCGCAACACCCATATTATTATGTGTAGTTTTGACAAGCAGCGATATCGGTTCACAAGTCTGTGTGGTGAGCTCCTTTTCTGAGATTGTTCGTTCTAGCTACGTAATATACCAGCTCGAATAATGCTTCTTATTTGGCCATGCACGGAAGATATGCTGTAGTATTTTAATAAAATTCTCAATTAAATGTGTATGTTACAAGAAAAATAAATTGGTAAAATTTTCTGCAATTTATAGGCGTTTGAATGGTTTTGACTAAAGTTTTATTATATGAAATTATGACTTTTCAATTACATTGAAGTTTTGTAACTTACAATTCAAATTTGGATTGAATAGGTATTGACCAAAGAATCATTATATGAAATTATGAATTTTTAATTACAATAAATTTTTTGTAACCTACAATATCAATTTGAATGTATTTTGAATGACCAATAATTTTAGCATTTACTTAGTGTCTTATTAGTAATATAGGTTATTTTTGTCTGACTTTTCTTCACTATATATATATATATATGCATAGTTGAGATAGAAAAGTTCTACTACAACAACTTATGTCTTTTGAGTCTAAATTCACTATTCTCTATCTCATGGTTAGACAAGAAAAAAAGGTATTTGTAGAGTTATACTCTCCTAATTGTGCAGTTTAAAGAAAGCGTTAGTACGTATGGTTGGGCTGTTGTATCTCGAGGGTAACAAACTAGAGAACTTGTTGCATCGGAAATGATTCTTCCGTAGAGGCTTGAATCACCTTTAAAAGAACGAGATACCCGTGCTTCAACCCTCCATGCTTAAGTATTAATATGTTATTATTGTCTAATTTTTCTTTTGCATATTTGTTTTTATTTTTGTTCCAGGTAAACAACAAGACATATAGTTGAATTTTTCAAGAAAAGTAAATTACTAAGACGATCGATGAATGTTAAAATGTGTAATGCTACCAAGTACAGGGGGCAATTTTGTAGGGTAACTTCGAGTCGTTAATTTTAAGCTTGATTTTTCAAACTTCTAATTGAGGTTTGGTGGTCAATTACAACGTCAATTTGGTCGGATAAACTTGACTTAACTAGTTGGCTGGTCTTAGCTTCTTGGCAATCTCTGTGGCTCACCGAAAGATTTTTTTTTTTTTTTTGCCGTGATAATCATTTATTCGTTGTGCTTTGGGAGAAGTTGATTAACTAGCTAGGAGCTTGTATGTATAGCAGAACATTTTTTCTTTCTAGAAATTCCCTATAATACTTGAACTCACACATGATGTCGCTTCTTTTGATAACATTTGGGGTCACATTTGAGGTACACACCGACAAATTCGATTCGCTACTATTTCTAGTGCAAGACTCACCTCGATTAGACATACGTTCCAGGCTGTATGTGCTCTTCATTTAGAATCTTGAATGTCATGTTATCAAAGCATTGCTTTCACGACTTGTTACAACTTCAGCAACCCTTTGAGCCTTTTTTTTTTTTTTTAAAGCAAACTTTAAGTCCTAGAAAGTTTAAAATGCCGTAGTTAGAATTGTTGTACTTAGTGCATCAGCTAAAAAGTACTTTTTCATCCGATAGACTTACTATTAATTCGACATAGATTAGAAAGTGCCAGTTAACATAATTTGAGCAATCATTTTTATTTAGTACTACTTTAAAGACAGACCTACTATTATTTTGTTACTTAATTAGAAAGTTTAACTTAAATTATTTTTAGAACTTATCACTCTTTAATATTAGATGATTCATATTTGTTGATAAAAATGTACATTAAATATGGACACATTAATAATACTATAAATCAACTATAAAGAATAAGTAGGCCTAGCTATAATGTAAAACAAACACAAAAGAAAAGTGAGTCACTTTTTTTATAAGATGAACGAAGTATTAAAAACATAAAGAGGGGGTGACGATGGGGGTGGCAAGAGGTGGCGGAGAGGGGGTCGTAGACTCGTAGGGGAGGGGCAGAGAAGAAAGAAAAGAGAGAAAAGAAAATTAGAAAAAATTTTCATCCATTCCCCAAACACACAAAATACACAAAAGGTTCTATAAAAATTTTACGATAAACAAACTCCTAAAAAAACACGCCATCCAAATCCATTAAAATGGGTCCATAATTCCATGGTTGGCCAAATCGAACGAACGCGGTTATGGCAATGTAATAATTAGGTAGTTCGTCAATTCAAGTTGGCTCCACCATCATTAATTATCAAGTGATTTGTGTGCGCGAGGCTTCGTACCTGGAATGAATGTCAACTCCGTAACATCAGCAATTCAGCATCTACTTTTATCACTGGAGACTTTTTGACATAATCAAACTCACTTCCTAATCCTAACACGCAGCTGACATACCTTACGCACCTAAAGCAGCGTAAGCCATTGCATCAGCCATAGACGTCGCCACTCGATCCATCCTGACTCTTTTTTTGTGTCTCCTCCGTGGTTTGTTAGGTGATAATTTCAATGTCTAAGCTGTACTTAATTTACTTTCTTGGCTCGTAATGATGTTCGAAGAATTTCGTCTGACACAACCTCCGAATTCTATTGCGAGCCAATGTCCAAATTGATTCAAATTTGACGTCCTGCTTCTGACCAGTTGCTACAACTACAAGCTTCCTACGACGACCTTCCAAGTTTCACTCGAAGATTTGTTTCAGTTTTGTTGCGTTGCTCTCTGTTTCAATGTCATGACTCATGTTGCTATAGAATAATCTGACTGACTATTAATTTTTCTTTTTCTTTTCTGCAACGTATTATATTCTTTCTTTCCCTATGACTATTAATTTTGTTTTTTTTATCGAGTCATCTCGTTCCATTTAGTGTTACTCCATAAGGAAGTGAAGTTACTCGATTAGCAACTCCTGTACGAAGTTTAGAACTCATCGAGCTTTATTTTGCATGTAATCAAGAAATAGATTTGCAAAAAGTCTTGCATCCTCTTTTATGTAGAGTACATAATTGTCTCTTAATAGCAATTCTTTCCAGAACAAATGAAAAACAATTAATGACCACCATTTCGGACCAAGATGCCCAATCATTTTCAGCTGCATATACATACATACATAGGCTTCTAGTTCTAGGTAGCTGCGAGGGGTGTCGGAGTGCGTTATCAGTGACGTTATCAGTAGTGTCTGTAACCTGACTACTCTTTGAATTCTGTCAAAGACTCATTGGTCACCACCACATTCCTGTTCGTTGAATCATCTTCTTTAGTCGCATTCTACATCTCCCGAGTTTACATCCAACACTACTACTGTTTCTTGAGGAGTTATGATCACATAAACGCTGTCTAAATCACGTATTTTGTTCAATCAAAACTCTGAATTACGTGCAGCAGATGCTGGCTGCCCTTTCTCCTAATTAAAACGGAAAAATAACAAGAACAAAAAGCTTTGGGCATTTGGATATCAATAATTTTAGACCTACAAATTTGAGAAACTCCAATTTGTTGTTGTTCTCAATCGTGGTAATACAATGACAAGCACCCCCCAAAAAAAATAAAAAGCTATAAACTTTTTTCTACCCTACGAGACTCGGTATTTTTTTCCCAAAAAATGCGGAGTTTCTTAGGTTAGAAAAAGTTATTTAATATGTTTTTTCACTTTATTGCTATTGGGTAATAGAATCTGGTTGGCTCAACCACTGAAAAAAAAAATACTATAACACTTTTTTGATGTGATATAATCTAAGTGAGAGAAAATATGATTAAAAAATATATGTTGATAATGTAAGTAAATAAACTTGTACGAATAACTCACTATCCAGTTGGTTCCGATACCAAAATTTGATTCGAGTTAGTTTTCGATTTTCATTTTAAATGATTTTTCATCCCTTTTTTTTCTTGTTTCTCTTTATTTTATTACAACTCCATGGATGTTAAGGCAAAAATTGGACACTAGTTTCAAATATTATTGGCTTAATGTTTTTCATTGACTCATCCTCCTCTAACCACCGTTACAATCCAGTTGGCTTTCTCCCCTTCCTCCTTTTGGTATCGCTAATGGTAAGCCGCTTCCAATAGAAGGCCAAAAATTTGACAGGCTTGCCACATGCCAAGGGCAACCATTCTGAGATAGACGTTACAGGCCCCGAACTTTTTGTGCTTTATCTCTTCTATGGGCTGCTTACATGTTCTTTTGTTTGTCGTGGTATGTGATGCATTGTAGTGAAAAGTTGAGGGGCTCTTCTAATAAGCCCAAAGTTCAGGAGTTGCGTCTTCTTGCAAACCCACACCTCGTAAGGCCCAATGACCTTCAGTCAGTTGTCAGTCGCTTGATAGTTCATTGACACCTTGACGGCATTTGTTTCTCATGCCAGTTAAAATCCAGAGAGTGCATAATTTCATCACTTTCGGTCAGTGGAGGGAAAAGGAAAAAGAAAACAAAAGTAGTAATAAAAAAAAAGGGATTTTGTTGGTCAAGGAATATGTTACTACAATTTGCCAAAGCTGCATAAGGATGTTCAAATTTCAACAAAGATTAAAATAAAAATCAATCAATCCAATTTATATCGGATATCAAACTTAAAAGTTTAGTAAAGGAGTATTAAGAATAGTTATTGAATTTTGATTCTCGCATTTCTATTTATTGACTGAATTATTGAATTTGTATGTTAATAATTACTTATCATATGTATTATGACTTACTAAAATAATATATTATACCAGTCCGTTAATGAATAACTTATTCTTATGCTGCTATGGCATTAATTTTATTAAAGATGGTTTTTACGTATACTAACATTTGAATTTGGATTGCAATTTTTTTTAAAAATATTTTTTATTTTTCTTGAATATATTTTTTAATCAATTTTTTATTTTATGTATATTAAATTGCTACAATACAATTTTTAACTAAAAATTTTAAAAAATAGCAATCCAAACGAGTATTAAAATCTTCATTTTTGGGATGCTGCTGATGAAGTGATGTACCTAATCGATATTGGGGTGTCTTTTAACAGCATATGTTTGCAGTCTCTCTTAGGCTAGGAGCATATGTCTTATTGATTACACATTAAAATGTCCTTCACTGGGGATATGAGATTTGTAGAAATCCTTCAAAAAAAAAAAGAAAAAGAAAAAAGACAAATACTTTTACATAATCCCGCATTCCCGCCTATGGACGAGAAAACAAGTAAACAACGCTCCATCTAATGCTTCAAAAAGAAAAAAAAAGAAAAAGAAAAAGAAAAAAAGAGGGCTCCATCCAATAAGTTCTAGAACACTCTTTTATCTTCCATCCAAAACCCCCTAAAAAACACTACGCTACTTAAGAAGGTTCTAGGGTTTTGTTACCCATTTCCTTGCTCTACTGCTTATCCCGTTTTCCTTTTCAAACGCCTAAGTTTCTTCGGTTGCATCAAACCCTCCTCCAACGTGTAAGCAGGTTCAATCTCCTCTGTACTATCTAATCGAAATTTAACCAATCTTCAATTTCAATTATGATGTAAAGTTCTATTTTTTTCCCTCTCAGTTAAGGGTTTGAATTCTATGGGTTTGCTTTGATATTTGAATGCAGAGAAATGGCAACAGCTCAGTTGACAGCATCCACCATCTCAGCAAAGGGGTTTGTATCCTTTGAGGGCTTAAGGGCTTCTTCTAGCACAGTCAAAGCCTCTACTTTTGCACCTCTGAGGCAAAATGGCCTTTCTACGAGGTCTTTCCGTGGCCTTGTTGTAAAAGCTGCCACTGTTGTTGCCCCTAAGGTATCTTATTTTAGCTGAAATTTATGTAGCAGTCATTTTTCTGAATTTTTTTTTCTTTTGGATTAATTGAGTCGTGCTTAGTGTTGTGTTTTCTTGCTTAGTGTTAGGTCTTTTGAAATCTAGTTGACTTGTGCACTGTAGAAGATCAAAAGAAGAAATTCTTTATTAGATGCTTTAGTGAAGGTCAAACTGACTGATACGCACAAGGGTATGTGGTTGAAGTAGTGTTAAAAGTATTGGGCTCTTTGCTAGTTCACAGTTGTCGAAAGGAACACCCAAATGTTCCAGTGCTGCACATTGTCATAATCTGCTATGTGCTTAACAATGTGTAAATGCGGTATAATGTGGAGAGAGGCCTTTGTCTCTTGCTTGTGTCTTTGAGTTTTATATGCTGTTCAGGTATTTATTTAAAGTCAAATTGTAAATGCCTGAATGCATCTGCTTGAAATTGGAAGGAATTAAAGAATTTGTCAATAGGATAATAGTCCACAATATCCCGTACTTAGGTAAAGAAGATTCATGACATATTACAGGGTTTAGGCGGTTTGCTGCATCTGCTGCTAAGCTTGATAATTTGGGTGATTTGCTTTTGCGAGTATTCTGTAGTGGTCCTTGATACCTGTTCCGGATCTTTTGCTGTGTTGTAGTACACCTCACTGAAGCCCTTGGGTGATAGAGTCTTGGTGAAGATTAGGGTTCCAGAAGAGAAGACTGTAGGTGGTATCCTATTGCCAACAGCTGCACAGACGAAACCTCAAGGAGGTGAGGTTGTAGCTGTTGGAGAGGGTCGCACAATTGGCAAGAGCAAGGTGGACATCAGTGTCAAGGTAAATTGCTATACACTTTTGAATTAATTTTTGTGTGTGTTTCTTGGGGCTTGAAAGCTGATTCTTCTTTTAACATGTAGACTGGGACCCAAATTGTCTACTCCAAGTATGCTGGGACAGAGGTCGAGTTTAATGGATCAAATCATCTTATATTGAAGGAGGATGACATTGTTGGTATTCTTGATACAGATGACGTCAAGGACATGAAGCCTCTGAATGACAGAGTGCTGATAAAGGTTCATGTCCACTTTCATTCAGTTGGTTTCACCTTTAATTAGTTTTTCTTTGCTGCTTTGCTGGGCTATGTAATCCATGAGAAAATATGCAATTGTAAGAACTGGACCTCTGTTTTAACTTGTTATCAAAATAATCAAGGCCTGATAACTTAAAAGAAATTTCCGTAATAGAGACGTACCTAAGAAAGCTTAAGACGAGCAAGTGTAGCATCTTTTTGGGTTTAGTGTTGGAATGAGCGTATTCATCCATTTTGTGAAGTATCATTAACCACTTTTACTCCAGGGTGTTTTAATGAGTTGTAAAATCAACTGCTGCCATGATCTGCAATTTTTTTTTTAGGCATTAGGTTCACCTCTTGATGGACTGGCATGGCTCATGCTTTGTTCTGTCTTATTGTAAATCAGGTAGCTGAGGCTGAAGAGAAAACAGCCGGAGGCTTGTTGCTGACGGAGGCAACCAAGGAGAGGCCTTCCATTGGCACGGTAGGAACTACCTAACGAGCTAATTAGTTTGCTAGTCCCGGTGAAATTTGTTCTCCTCATTTAGCAGAGAACAAATTTCCTCCTTTCTTCCCAGTCTGTGCCCTCTTTTCCTGTTTCTGTATAGGGTCCTCCCATGTTCCTCGTTCCTTTTTTTTCTTTTTTCTTTTAAGTTTTATCTGTTTTTCTTGCTTCTCCATTTTCTATTCACTCTCTGGTAGTGAGTTAATATTTTTGTTATTTCCGGCATCCTTTTGATGACAGGTAATAGCTGTCGGGCCTGGTCCTCTTGATGAAGAAGGGAACAGGAAGGCATTGTCAGTATCCCCCGGAAATACAGTGTTGTACTCCAAATATGCTGGTAATGATTTCAAGGGCAGTGATGATTCAGACTATATTGCATTGAGGGCATCGGATGTGATGGCTGTCCTCTCCTAGATTGCCTAATTGAATATGTATGCATTTTTTGTTTCATCCGGAAAATTTGAGCAATTTTAAATGTGAGGACATGGATGTAATCACATCAACAAATTTTTTTTTTTTGTTAGTAAGCTAGTGATTGTGTTATCTGTGTCTATTCTCTCCTTGTAGTTGGTTGAGCTGCTCTTTTTTCATCATTGGGGTTCTGCAATCACTTTTTGGCAAATTGAGATTTCTAATATGATGAGTTAGAGAAGTCTCAACTTAAATGATTATACTTGATTGATTTGCTACAGTTAATAGAATGTTGTTCGATAAGTGAAAATTGCTTTTTCTAGAATCCGCATGGGTAACTGCGTTTTTGGTTGGTATGTGCATCTTCTCTGTGACGGTAAGATAGTGCTGCTCAGTTCCAAGGAAAGCGAGATCAGGCGGGGTTAGGCATTTACCTCCCGAATTGTATCTCTACATTGCCCGAATGGGTGATAATCAAATGAAGTTTGAGCTTTTAATTTTTATTTTTGTTGAATGCATGTAGGCTTTAAGCACTTCATATTAAGTGCTTTTCCGCTCTAATTAACAATTTGCACTACCAATCATCACATTTCCTTCTTGAACTAGTACGAGTAACGTTTGCGTTATAGTCAAATGATTGGTTCCATGGCCGCCCAGTTCTAACAACAGCGTGCTTGCATGCTTACCGTAGAGTGCAGCATCAAACGCTTGACTGTTTCTAGTATGTAGCATGTTTTTGAGAGGTATGTACGTCGGGGACTAGGTTAAATCGATGGTTAATTAAAGCAGACAAATTTGAGAAATGGTCACGCAAACAATTGGAAGAATTTCCTACCCCGTAACGACTCATGCAATAGTGGAATAGAGCAGGTATAAGAGACTGTTCCACCGGAGTAGAAGTCCTGAAGACAAAACAGGCCTGCACTGAAGGATATTCTCAAAGAAAGGATTTACTTGGTGTTCGAAAGTCCTTGAATTAAGCTATGCAGCCTTATCTTGGAAAGTCCTCATAACATCCAAGAATGTAACATGGAGCGTCTATATCAAGCTAAATATTATCAAAAGCTTGACGCCTTAGTAACCTACTTAAAATGATTACAGAAAATGAGATTTACATCATCTGATCTTTTCTAGAGTAAGCCTTTACAATTCGCTGTATAAATTGCAGGAGCGTACAGACTTGAACCAACTGGCACGGGAGAATAATTTCAACTCTTAGAAGCTGCAGGCAGCAAGCACACCAACATGAGTTTACTCTCAGCCGTGTCTAAGGCAATTCAAGTTACGAAGCCAGGGGCTAACATACAGATATAGTTGTCACTTGCTACTCTATTTGTAAGCCTTCTTCAACATTAGTGGTTAAAATGAGTTAGGCTTGATCCAAGTTGCTAAAGGCCGAGAAGGCTTGAGAGCTGAAGGTCTACATCCATTTGGGATTACAGAATGCTCTCATCGATTAAATGAGGCGGCTGAGTTGTCATCATAGTGTCCTTTCCATGCATTACCGCTATCAGTCCCACTGCAAGCTTGGTTCGGCACAGGTAGATTGCCTAGATCTCCATCCAAACTCATTTGCTGTACTTCTGCAGAGGAAAGAATCTTTATGCTCTGGACACAGCTCACAAATTCCCTGTGAAGAATGTTAGCTCCATTTGTTAGCACATTATACTAATTTAACTTGGACTTAACTGGCAGGCTGCCAGAACTTACTCCCATGGGTCATCACCAACGAGCAGTATATCATTTTCATGATCTACGTAGACAAGCTTCCATTCCATCCTTTGTGTATCTTCCAGCTGTCCCTCAATTCCAAACATCCGTGCTAGGTCATGCCTAAGCTCATCATAGCCCTTGTAGCGTGTGACATCAATAGTTCTTCCCACAGAGCCACGTTTTTGAACCTTTTCCAATTTTCAACTAGTATTAGATGGTACTGTTATTTCTGAAATAATAAATTAAACAATAGGGGCAGAAGTTGCATATCCTAAACTGAACCACTTTGTTGCATCTCTGTGAGCAAGTCTAAAAGAAGAAACAGAGCTAATCACTACAATAGTGGATCTAGTTTAATGTGATGCACCATGAGAGCAGGTGTCTGCAAAATGTTTGCAGAGGAGGCCTTGGTTAGTGGCTGAGGTTGAAACCCCAGGAGTTAAGAGGTTTTGGGTTCAAGTTCCCACCCCTCCCCTGCTTAAAAAATATTAATAATAATAAAAAAATTCTTCTGCAGAACGTAGGAGCAGAAAATTTTGATATGCCTGCAAGAACTCAGTTACCTTTGTGTACGTTCGCATGCGCTGAGTTTGGTTGGGCCACAGGCCACTATTCAGGACACCAGCTTCAGTAATGGGTACATCATTTGAACAGCCTGGTTTAAAAGACATGTTTGGAACTCCAAAACCAGCAGCAGATAACTCTGTCTCAATATCCCTCGAGCTGCCACCATAATTAGAAAGCACATTCTGGATGTCCTTTCCTGAGTCATAACCCCTTGATAACAAAGCATCAGGCGCCAATGAGTCAACAGTGGAAGTGAAAGGAAGAGTGCTCCTAGAATGCGATTGGACATCACTGTCCAAACATAAGCCAGGCAGTGGAAAATTCTGTTGGATGCCACCAGTATCCAAGCAATATGATGTAGCAGACGAGGCTGCATCCAAGTGTTCTGTATTGCTTCTGAATTTAGGTTGCTCTGCTCCCTTTGGGCCGGATAATTCATGCTTTACTCGGACATCAGACCTGCTCTGAAGCTCATGAACCAGGATAGGGGAAGGATCAATGACTGATTCTCCTGCCTGAGTGATTGGCCCTTGTTGGTTCCTATTCAGGAACTTTGATGAGGACACATGGCAATTATTTGTTGAAGGTGATGTTGAACATGATGGAGCATCTCCATCTGTTGGTCCAGAATGGGCTTTGACAAAAATGCGTGATTTGTTCTGACCTTGGAGTTGGTTAACAGGATGTTGTGGTGACTGCAGAAGCGTAGATGTTGAAAAGCTGTTGCCACTGGGTTGCTGTTGAGCAACTGGTGCTTGCTGGAACGGCCGGTTTTGTTGAAGAGGCTGCTGTTGTTGGGAAAACTGAGGCTCCAAATGATTGCTTAACGGGGACAACAACTGTTGCTGTTGCTGTTGCTGCTGCAATTTTTGGAGTAGCTGGAGTTGCAGGTTCTGCTCTGAAAGATTCGGTTGTGATGTCTGTTGTACTTGCTGTCTTTGGATTAAATTTTGCTGCAGTGTCTGTAGTGGAGCTTGAAGCATAGGTGTCTGCTGTTGCTGGGTCTTCTGCAATAGGTTATTCTGGTGTTCCAGTTGCTGATACTGCACGTCTTGGGGTAAGGATGTTAAAGAACTTTTGTTAGATGAGGCAGGTTGCTGTGGTTGTGTATTTCCTGTCAGTAAGTGTTGCTGTTGAAGCTGGGAGTATAATGCAGGCTGCTGCAAATTCTGATTTGAAATCTGGCTGGTTGCTACAGAGGGACCATTATTAACAGAAGCCAACGGCATCATATTTTGTTGTTGCTGCAGCTGCTGCGGCTGCTGCAAATGTGGAGGACACTGTTGCTGATGCTGTGGTAGTTGGGGTTGCTGCTGATGCTGTGGTAGTTGGGGTTGCTGCCGAAGCTGGATTGAATGCTGTTGTGGATGTTGTTGCTGCTGGGAATTCACAGAAGAATGCAACAACTGCTGCAGCTGTTGTGGTTGGGTCCCCACCAAAGATGTCTGCTGGAGTTGATTAGTTTGCTGATTGAATTGATTTGTCTTCCCAAATTGGAGATTTGTTGCAGCAAGTGCAGGGGATTGAAAATTCAACAGCTTCGAGTGATCTTCTGTGTTCAAATTACCATTTAAGGCGCTTGGAAAAATTCCTGAATGAGAAGCAGATAATTGGTTATTCTGTTGCATGTTCATCCACTGGACCAAACTCAAGCCAGGTAATATAGAGCTAGTGGCATCTTTGAGGCCAAGATCATCTCCAAGCCAGGGCATGCCTCTCTTAAACACACTTTCCATGTCAGATTCATCATCTGCAAAAGCGGCACATTATGGAAGTAGTGAGTGATAAGATCTACCAAATGCAAGTACAATGCTCCTCCTTGACAATCAATTCTCCAGCATCGATCACTGCGCTTTGCAG
This sequence comes from Coffea humblotiana, assembly GCA_023065735.1. Classification (NCBI taxonomy): domain Eukaryota; kingdom Viridiplantae; phylum Streptophyta; class Magnoliopsida; order Gentianales; family Rubiaceae; genus Coffea; species Coffea humblotiana. The sequence continues at coordinate 9,465,657 of CM041213.1, forward strand.
ACGTTTGAACAGATTAAGAGCAGAGAATCTGCTGGTTTGAAGAGGTGACAAGCTTTTCAACAAGATACAGAGTATGGATAGATGTAACTTGCAGCAGGGAGTATTACACGATCCAAAAAATGTGCTTTGAACAACAGAATGTCGGATTTGATTTCAATTTCTGGTCATCCAATGATTGTGAATTTTCTACTTTCTATAACAAGTATCCTCTTTCAAGTTGATGAATATGTTAACTTAGGGACAGACGGTTATGGGGAAAGTATATAAAGTCTAAATATTGGAAACTCAACAGGATAAGGGAAATGTGCTACATATGAACTTTTCTTACCTGGAAAGCCTGGATGTTTAGGAAACTTGGGTCTGAAAAATGGGGGTGGACATATATAGAAAGGAGTCACAACAGGTTCAATTTCCCAAATTGAAACTCGACTGGGACGGTCCCCAGCTGTAGACTCATCCCATCCAACCTACCAAATACAAGGTTATTAATTCATTATCCATAAATCTTAGTGCCGATAAGGATAATAAGTCCATATATATCATTTATTAACCTTATCTAGAAACATGTGTCTGTACATCTGTGCTTTCATCCTATAATGTTCAATTTGGTAATTGGAAATTCAGTAGACTGAGCATACAGGCAAGAAAGTGAAAATCAACAGCCTTATTTCTTCACAACCGAGTAGTGTTGGGTTATTACATCTAACTTCTGATATGAAAGTATCAGAAAAATAAGTGGACCAAGTTAGAGAAGTCCATACTTGACAGTTACGTTATTTATTCATCTAGGCATTGTTGTTCAGGTTGAACTTTAAAAATTATATTCAGTGAAGAGACAACAGTAAGGCACAAGAACAATAAATTATGATCTTCATCAAAGCCAGCTCTCGAGAAAAGTCCCACAAGATCAGATTAGAATTGCAAGCAACATGATACATCAAGAGGATTGAATCAGCATGCAAACATATTTTTCACTTTCTGACAAAAATTCAATTGGAGACATGCAATTCAACAATTACACGGAGATTCAGAGAGAGTAAAAACATCAATACTGGTAGTGTGAATAACCACTTCATGTACGAAAGTTCTAGATGCATGGATCTGGGTTTATTTGCACATTCAGTCCTTTTAATGCATTTACTGACTTCCTTTCTTGGGAGCTATGATGCATCACCATGTTATGTACTGCTACTCATCTAAACTATGTTTCATGGACTCAGCAACCAATGCCAACATACCTGAAGATTTCTCCACTGTGAACTTTTCCAGCGGACTGGATCCAAGTCAGCAATACCAGTAATTGTACCCATGTACCTACGCACTCCAGACTCTTCAGTCTCAAACATCATTCTAAATCTCATTCCCAAGGAAACTTGTGTATACATGGCTTTGTTATATTTGGCAAAAGGTATTACAAATTCAGAAGGACTAGCCCTGTTAAAATAAAAAAAATACATCAGCGGTAATCTCCACAAGTTTGATATAAGCCAATGGCATTCAAATTGGAGCAACAAGGCATCACTTTTACTACCTTGGATTGTAAAAAATAGTAAAGGGGCTGCTATTGGCAGCAGCATGAGCTGCAGCAGCCAAAATTCCAATGTGCATGCTATCGCTAGATATAACTGACGATGAGAGTGCAGGCAGCTGTCTATTAGCACGCTTTATACCCAATAAAAGCTGCGACTTTTCATCTCTACATGAAATTTTCTCACTTTAGCGACGAGAATACTGTTGAAACCAGAAAGTTTTAGCAATCTCTTCATACCTTATGAATAGGACCGAATCACCAGCCACCAGTCTTTTAGAGCTGACAAAGACACTCCACCCTGTTGTCAATAGGTGTCTTTTTGGTTGACCTAGGGTTATCAAATAGCAGTTTTAGTAAGTTTTTCGCTATCGATCAATATTGGCAGTCAAGAAACAGCTAAAGATTATCAGCTTCATTAAAGCTAAAATATGAACCAAACTATATAGCATGAATAAATCTAACGTCTACAGGACCACACCAGTCTACAAGTACTGCTTCACAGAAACTTATGAAGCATCAAAACTATACGAAAGTGAAATAGTTTGGTTGGACAAAAAGCTATGGAAAAATAAGTACCTCGATATATGTGTCTGAATGTCCATGTTTGGTCATGCAAATCCCTAGCCGTTAGCTCCTGAGCAGGTGGTTGCATTGAAAAGTCCTAAAAAAGACCATCAGCATTAGCAGAATAACAAGACCACAAGCAATACATGTACTAAGTTTAACACAATAATGGAGATTTGCAGTTACTGCACATACTAAAGGTGGAAAAATCTTTTCGGCAGCTCGACGTGGTACAGAGAATCCACCATGTGTGCTTGTATCACTGGCTGTAAGAGTTTTGCAGAAAAATTCAGTAGGTTGTCTGCTTTGCTTGAGGCCCATATCTGATAGGAGTAACGCTTCCTGGTCATACTGTCAGCCAAACAAGGAAAAGTTTCCAATGCTTCTTTAGAGTGTTTATTCCGCTTAAGTTATGCTCCAAAGCAAGAAAAGCCAGATTTTAGACGACAATATCTTTATTGAATCTGACATAACATAGCTGACCTACTTTATTTACAGGTTGAAGAGTCATCTGTGCATAGACCTCGTCAGTTTCAGGGTCAGCCTAGAAATAAAGAAACACGTTAAGGCATAAGCCAATCATGAACAACCTGGAAGAAATGGCAATCTAACATCAATATGCACTTTCCATCTACAAGTCTTAAACTTTAGGTATGGGCCTATCACCAAACAGGTGAATACGTCAATCAAAACACTTTGTGACAATTTCATGTCCTATTCACTGAATGGCAAGGAGTTCTCATACATGTAGAGTTACATTATGCAGCAAGCAAATTAACTTCGATGGCAGGTTAGGATAACTGGGGATGCTGTCAGTCTCCTTTTGCATAGATGCTGCAACCTGGAGAACATACATATAAAGAAATCTCTGATTAGAAACAGATGTCTTGCAACATTTCAGAATAAACATAAAGATAACATACTTGCTCACTGTGACCCTGAGGAAAGTAGACCACCAGACTTCCAACAGGAGGCAAAGAAACCAGTGGACCAGCACAAGCGTGCCATAACTCAGAATTTATTGCCTTTCGTTCTCCTGTTGAGGACCAAACAGCTATATCAGAAGACTAACTACAAGATCCAGTGAGTTTTAATTTGTCCAATGTCCTAAAAATTTATAACATGGAGAACATGATAACTACATTAATGTAATGAGATTTCCAGAAAATTCTAACAATTCATGTTGCTGAACTTACTATGCCAACTTCATACATGCAGAGGAGTATACAAATGCATTTCATGCCTAAAAACTAAAGCCGTCAAGGTCAACTTCTTTTCCATAATGAATTTAGATCACCAATAAAAGTGGTTCTTCTAGCCGACATTGAGAAAGAGCTAAGGATGATATAATCACACATCCACACAAGATAATGAATGTCACAAAATGACAAGAAGATCATTATAAGATGCATTTTTTAATAAGAAAGACTGTTGCACCACAACTTTACTACTGAGAACAGTATATGCTGACATTTGATACAGCAAAAGCTACTAAGTTTGAGTTTGAAGGTCAAAAGGCTTATAGGTTATAGCTTGAATGGTATTTCATGCAATACGATGAACCTGTAAATTTAACTGAAAATTCTTAAATAAAATATTTGCTATCCTAGAACATTACTCTCTCTCTCTCTGTGCTAGAAAAAACATATGAGCTTCTAGAACCTCTCTATTAGCTCCTCCTAATTTTCTCTCTCATAAGAGTATGTCATTGAGATTAGATGCACTACTGCTAGATTTCACTTTTAAGTGTCAAAAACCCTATAACGTAGAGCTCAAGCTGACAATTAGCTATCCGCCCAAGTGGTAGAAACTATTACAGCTACTCTAGGAAAATCAACGTTAAGAATCATAGCCATTCCATAGTACAGATATAAGAGGGACTAAAATAACATACATACATACGTACATATATACATATATACATATATATATATATATATAACTTTCTTCAAATAAATTATTCCTCCAGAGCAAGAAATTATAATACTACAAGAAGCTAAAAAGAAACAGGCTTATTTAGCATGCGTGTGGCTGAAAAAAAAATCCTTAAAATTGTTCAAAAGAATTTAGTTTACATGTTCAAAATTTCAATTGAAGAAACATATCAGTTATAAAGTGAGTCTAGATGTAGCCACCAAAGTAGAATATCTGCCCAACCAAAACAAATGTTAACAGAGGGTAATAAAAGAGTTTCACAAAAAGCATGCAGTCTCAGATCACAATTCATAACACAAACCAGCCCTCTTTTCTTTTGTTTTTTGGTCTTCGCTAGCCAAGCCTCCTATAGATAATTAAACTTAGACCAAAAAAAAAACTATTCCGGTAGACAAGATCAACTCCACAACTGATTAATGTAGTCGAAAACTATGATACATTAGGAAGCTAAAATTTGGTCCAGGGCATAAAGGAAACAATCTCCAGAATTGCAAGAATCAGAAAGTGGTGAAAAAGGGATGACACACCCTACGGAAAGAATCGGGAGTTGCTTTTAGGTTTGTAAGAGAACTGAAATACTAAAAATTAAATCGTTCAAAAATTTTAGAATTCATGAATTAACAGAGGAACAAGAGCTTTCCATAAGCCTCTTTCATGAACATCAAAAGAAGGTCAAAAATAAAAATTCAGACAAAACTGAGAAAGAAGAAAAATGATTAAAAGGAACGACTAGCAAAACTGAAGAACTATAGATGCAATTGAGCAAATGAAAGCTAAGGCTTACCTTCTCCTGAATTAGCAAGATAACCATTTGTTGGAGCCTTCATGTTTCAGCAAAATGGATTCACAAACACCAATCTACACAATCTAACTAATTAAAATCTTCTTGTAATCAGATACTTTTAACTGGAATCAGGCTGCAATGGAAGAAAACGTATTCCCTTAGAATTGACAAAAAAGACTCTGAAATCCCACAAAAGAAACTTCTTTGCTCTGCAAAAACAGTAATCTGTAACTCTTCAAAGACATTATACGAACTCCCACTTTGCCAAGAATCCAAAAAACTTTTCTTCAAATTCTCAATCTACAAAAACCACTATTCAATCTTTCTTTTTCCTTCTTCGTCCTTAAAGTTTCACAAAACTTCCTTTCTCTTTCAAAAAAGCAATAAACTTTCCGCAGCTGAAAGATTTTGTCCCATCGTCCAAACACAACTGAAAATGCCAATACAAAGCCGAATTCCGCTAGAACTCGAAAAATCCATCACAGTTCAGCCGCTGAAAGTCCCAACAGCAGGAAAGTTCCGCCGGAGAATGGAAGCAGACCCAAAGTTTCCGAAAGTAGAAAGCTGCCCTGAACCAAAATAAGGATGTCCCATAAACGTAACCAAACAGAATTTGAGCAAGTAAGAGTGGTCCGTGGTGGCGCTGGAATCCAGGATCAGGCAGAGCAGCTTAGATCACGTTGGTAGGAGAGGGAATCTTGAAACTCGCCGGAAATTTCGACGCCAATCAAACCGGACCTGCTTTATAGTTTATACTAGTTCTCCGACAAGCCAGTTTTGTAATAAGAGTAGTAGGAGTGCTTGATAACAGCAGTTATGATGCAAGTACTTTTTTACATGGAAATGTTTAATGCTTTTAATGAATAATAATATATTGTAATGAGCAGTAATTAATAATGGTAATAATAATAACAATAATTTTGTAGTGCCCAAAATAAAAGATAATGATAATAATAATTGTGTTAGATGCTGTTTTATGTCGGAGTTATGGTGGGGTTGTGGTAGTTTTGAAAAAAAAATTAAATTGTAAGGCTGTGATGTAACGTGGGTATAGTAATTTGTAAAGAATAGGCCGACATCATTATTTAGAATATTATTGGTGAGGTTATTTATCAAAGTCTGATTTAATGAGCTGTGTAATTTTAAGCCGTGTTTTGTTCTGAGATGACATTTTGTTGATCGCTATTGTTTTTTATGAAAAAATGATGACTTGGGTGATAAGGACAAGAGCTCGAAATCTCTCGCTTACACTTCAAAAAAATAAATAAAAAACACTAATATGGGAGGCTTAGTACTGTATAGCACTGATATGGATGATGAGGAAAGGATTCGGAATCTCTCTTTGTTGATCGCTATTGTTCTTTGCGGGAGAAGGATAGGTTGGGTGATGAGAAAAGAATTCGGAATCTTTTGCTTATATATTTTTTTTAAAAAAGGCACTAATATGGAAGGCTTAGTATTATATAACATTACTAACAACTACTCAAAATTAAAAGAAATTAAACAATCTAAGCCTCCAAAAATTTTTCATATGACCTCTCACTTACATATGCTAATAGTAATTTGTTAACATTTCTTAATTTAAACACGTAGAGTAGCTTGAAAGACGTGTAGAGACGAATTACATTATACTAGCAATACAGTGCTAACTAAAATCAATTTGAATTATAATGAAACAACCAGCTGATATTCAATGAAGTTAGAACTTGAACTTTTGAGAGTGCACAGAATATTTTCACAATCACATCATCATGAGGGATTTCTGTTTTGATACTCAATTAAGATGTTGCTTTTGAGACACTTGTCTATGAGTTTTCTGTTTTAGCTCTGGAAGGAAGTTTACTAGCTGAAATCCATAAAATGTTAAAGTTTCAACTAATTAATCAAGATTGGATGTGAATTAACAACATTATTTTCAACTGGTCCTAATTTTTCTTTCAAATCATTGGAAAAGAATTATTGCTAATAAAGGGTCAGATTTGTTGGATTAAAAAGCTGCCGAATAATTCTTTATACATGTTACTCTACAATGAGGTGCTTGCATTATTGTTCAAAGCTTTACTGGGATTATATAACTTGAAAAGACAAGATCTTGTTTGGACCGCGAGTTTTTGCATAAAATTCTCTCTAACATATTTTTAGTTACCTCACGTACATCACATTTTTCTATAAAAATTCTAAAAACTTAGCATCCAAAGGAGGTAAGTTTTCGTGTTGTCTTTTCTATTGGTGGGGGATGAGTTTCTGGGAATTTGTTTCCTATCCATCAAGTATTGTAATCAAGGCAAAAACCAGCTATGCATGGAGTAAAAATCAAGGGAAATACGAAAGGGTAATTTGAGAACGATAGCTTTTCAAATCCATTGTTCTCAGTGCTTTTAAGTTTCTATTTTTAAAAAAGAAACAAAGTGGAAGGAAAAACAAAGAAGCAACCGTGGCTGTACAACTTATCCCTTATTAGCTTTTACCATTCAATGAAAGCCTACAAAATGTTCTTAATGCTACAACATGAATCATCCTCATCTTATGGTTACGTTTATGTGTTTTTTTGTTCTTCTAATCCCTTTTCCAAGAATAATTATATATGTACCTAGAAGAACAGAAGGCTTGAACAATTTACTTTTTTTTTTTAATTTAACATTTGAAAAAATTGATTCAACTTTTGCTTGTATTTAATGGCTTTTAGGACAAACAATAATCCCTACCGATATACGCAAAGGATTCCTTTGACGACACTTTGAAAAATACTTGAACAGCACAATTAATTGGGAACCGCAGGACTAAATTTAATACAAGCATTATGCTGTCTCCTCTAGTCTTCTTGAAAAACCTTTTTCACTTGGAGAAAGCTTCACGCTTCTACCTCATTGCATATTTCTTTAATACTACAACTTTGTACTATTACCATCAATCAATATTTCCCTCTGCAAAAGATTTTTCCAAGAGTAATTACACCATGGTTATTATGATTCTTAAATTGTGAATGCAGTGCTTTGATAACGTATCATAAATTAATTAATGTTTAACTCAATTGAAAAATGTAAAGAAAACGAACTTTATTAGCCACAAAGCCGCAAAAACTGGAGATTTTCACATGCCTTAAATTATGGAGTTTGGACATTATAATAATAGTAATATTTCAACGCAAAGTACACAAAAAGAAGTTGTTCGAGCATCAACTTAGAAAAGTTAGCAGTACTTTGTATAAAAATAGATAAAAACTTTTTTTTTTTTTTGGATGCAGTGAGTTTGTTTGGATAAGAGTTTATTTGGATGATTTATTTGAGATAATTACTGTAACACTTTTTGTGATGTGATGTATGTGAGATAAAAAGGTGGTTGGGAAGATAAAAAAATAATTGAAATTGTGAAGTAAATTTTTTTATTTGAAATCAAGGTTAACCAAACAAACTCAGTGTGTTTGACAATTGATGGGTTTTGTGCTGTATGCGATTGTTAAATAAACAAGAAAAAGTTTCTCTTAAGTAATGAGAAGGGAAAAAAAAAACTTTATTCTTTTCCTCAAAAAAAAAAAAAAGAACTTGTGGACCATGTTGCTAAATATATGTCAAATTTCGTCATTGTTTGATGGATATAGTTTACCTTGAAATCGGATGATTAAATAAGCTTCGTCAAGTAATACACCAAATGCTTTTACCTCTACCTGATGATGATCAGAAATTGAATTACTGTAATGTCCCATGTCTACATCACAAGGAAGCCGTCAATCCTTGAAAGTATGGGAAAATTCATGCATCGGCTAAGATGAAAGAGAGATGCAGATTACTCCATGATGCACGATTCTTCCTCATATTTCTTATCTTGATCAAGATTACTCCATGATGCATGTGGTCTAAATGGTACGAGGAGGTGCGTGTAAATAGAGATTTCATCGTGGAAGGTATTCTGCATATATTATTACGTGATACTATGGTATGATGTGATTTCACATATTATTAGTCGCAATTTATTACTAAATGATTAAAATTAATCCTCTTCATTTGGTGACTAATAAAATCGAAAACCCGTCTTGTAATTATTTTGTTCCAAAATGTGATTCATAAATTATTTACTACAGTGGAGTACAGTGGCAATAGATCCTGTATCTTCACCACCGCCTAGGAATTTTGTAAACGGCAATTGTGCTCATGCAAACTGCACAGTGCAGTCGGCTGCAGTTTCAAGTTTGAAGCCGCAGGACGAAGAAGGAGCTACCTCTATAGAGCCTTTACTATAGTTTAGCCTTTCTTCTGAGAGAGTAGTGTCTCCTAAGTACCCGCCCCCCCCCCCCCCCCCCAACCCGCACCAGCAGCAGCAACAGCAGCATGCAGAAGTCCCAAGATCGATGATCCAAGAAGGGGAGCATGTGAGGGGTTTGCAGCTTTTGTCGGGCCAACTACCGCCTTACCTCCGACCAGGATGTAAGGTTCAATTTCTACTTCTTTTTGTCAAATATCCTGTGGCTCTCTGTATCACCTTTTCTTTTATCTATTGTTTATTAATTACTGGTTCGTCCATTTAATCTATCTCACCACAGTTTCTTTCTTTCTCACCCAAAAAACCCAGTACTTTTTATTGAAAAGAGAAAAATGGAAATTAAAACAAAACAAAACAAAAAAAATCAACCTGACGGACATCGTCAACTGGGCTAGCTCTGCTGCTTTGGCTGTACGGAATACGGAATTTCTTTAATCACTGCTGACAACGATGACATGGGTGCAGTGTGCTCTAGTTGCAGTAGTACTAGTTTGTAGTTTTTGGTATTTGCTAATGCATCGGGAGTAATATTTTATTGTTGTCGTTCTTTCTTTAATTGGCGTAAGTTACTACGCAGCATGTACTGAGGTTCTTCTGGATGGTTCAGTTTTTTATATGCTTAAAACTGCTCAGTAAAACCATGCATGTTGAGAGATTTTCACAGGTTTTTTAGGATCGAATCCATAGAGAATTGGAGATTCCTTTACCACTTTCCCCTTCCATGCATGTCGTCTACTTCGGCTCCAGCGTATCTATCTCCTCTATTGCAAAATCTTCTAGGGTTTAATTTGCTGTATGAATAGAGCAACTCCGGATTCAGGAATCTTTTTGAAAGTCCCTCCCTCTCTCTCTCTCTCTCTCTTTTTAAAGAAAGATAAGATATAAGGAAGGATTTTGTATTGACGGTTATCATTAAAATTGCACTATTATTTTTCTGATAGGGTTTTAATAAAAAAAAATTCTAAAAAAAAAAGGAAGAAGAAAGCTACTAGCTAGTAAATCATGAATGTTGTTCAAATACGTAAACTGATGTGATTCATGAAAATTTTTCACTAGCTAATTGTTTAACTAGTTACATTGATAAAGAAAAACAAATAAATGAATCACTACGGACGTAGAGAAAAATCACTAGGAGAACAGCTGTTTTATTACGCCCCAAACCAGACACATTTCACTCTGCAGCTTTAACTTCTTTTCCTGTTTCTCAACGAATGAAGAACTCAATCATCCATCGGCAATTTTATGAGGGCTTTTGCTATATGCAATTTCTGATGGGATTGGCATCGCATGATGAAAGGCCATGGCATCCGGAAGTTTGAGAAACGCGACAGTTGATTATAATTGTACTTAGTCATAAAGCAAAACTGACAGCACTTGTTAAATTGGAATAAAGGAGACAAGACATCACTAATGCTTAGTCATACATACATGGGATTATGTCTTCTAGTCCTAAAAGGGGAATATGAAGTTGTTTACGTACAATCACGCTACCATAACAAGATTACAAATTAAGTTTGCAATTTTGATTTCTCACTTCAAAAAAACACCACGATTATATCTTATTGGTCACCATATCTTGCCGTGAGGGCAGAAAATCCTTGTCATAACATTTGTACTAACTTACGGAGAGTCTTTGGTCTTTTTTTCCCCGCCCAACTTCTCAGGTAGTCTTGCTATATACCCTTTAATGATCTCATTTTTTTTAAAAAAAAAAAAAAAATCATGTATGTTCACTCGTTAGGGCTGTTTGAAGGGGTCAAACGAATTGCACTGGATTTGTAATTCGGGAATTTTCAAGGCAGTTTATCTCAAGTAGGAAAGTATTCCAGAAAAAGTTATCTTTTATTATAGCATCTCAAAAGAAAAAGCAAAAGCTGCTTCGGTGCTTCAATCCAATCATATAAAAGACGCAGGATCCAGAATATTGGCTAATCTTCAAGCAAATAATATCCACTAGCTGTTCTGTGAATCCATCAAGACCAAACCCTTGAGTGATGATCTCAAAAATAATCGATTCAAGTGCCTACTTTTCATTATCATCATCTCAAAAAGATATATATAGTAGAGAACGATGTGGTTACAGATTGAACATGATGGTAGTAGAACAGAGGAATGACTCCCTCGGCACATAACATGCTTATTGAATGATGACATAGCAGCTGGTTAGGTTTGCACATGGTCATCGCCATTAAAATTTTAACAGCGTTTCATTTAAAGTTTGTTTGGAGAGAAAGAGAGAGAAGGAAGTAAAGCAAAAAGATGCATGAAATCATTGGGGCATCTTTTCGAATGAAGTGCCTTTATAATTAACAAGCTAATCATAAGATTATTCCTTTGTTCAACTACCTTAAATTTGGGACAGCTTTGCTTAAGTTCAATGCACTATAGCAATTTATGTTCGTATATTTGCAGACAACGACGGGACATATACATCCCTCCGAGTAATTCCGCTTGCTGTTAAAACATCAGAGCCCCTACATATAATATCCGAATTAATAAATGCGTTCAGAAAGTTGCTGCTCTGGAGATGATCCAGTTACAGATCACTGTTACTGTACATGTCTGTAATAATATGATACATTGATACTGCTAGGCTTTAAAGGAGGAGTTGTACCAAATTACTCACCTTATTGTTGGACTTCATTCCACTCTCTTGTATAGGAGTTCCTCAATTATATACCAAGCAACCAAACCCCCCTACCCTCCCCCCCCCCCCCCGCCCCCCAAAAAAAAAAAAAGAAACCAGAATAGCCCATGGAGTAGAACATTCCAAGAACATTTGCGAAACAGACAGTGCATATAATACCTCGGCTACCTCTTATAAACACTTTGGGAATATAATTGAGGGTAGTGATTCATTACAAGTTTTTCACCTAAGCTGAGCAGAAAAGGGCGAGTAGGGTCTACATATAAGATATAGTGCAGAGACTACTAAACACGAGCTGATATGCTAGTATGAGTGTGTGTCCATGATTTTACAGGGAGAGATGAGAAGATTTTGATAATAAAGAGAATGGAGGCCATGCATGCACTTAGCTCAACATCCAAACAGGTGATACAACAACATCTCATATCTTAGGAGCTAGCTGTGGATCGATGCTGGAGAAGTTTGGAAATCTTTTTTTTTTTTTTTTGTTATCTACTGAGGAAAGAAAAGAAAAGCCACCTTACATATGTTTCATATGTGGGACATTGATTTTTAATTGCACCATTATAAGGTGGGTTCAATCAATCGTCTTCCACTCTGGCCTTCAACCTTGAGCCCATAATTAAATATATACGGATATATTTACAGATTGGCCTACGCCTGTGTACGAAGGTGATTGAAAGTTGTGTGAGTGCGAGTGACTCTTTGACCCCAAGGTCCATGTGATTTTCTACAATTTTCATTTATTGTTACTACGCCACTGATAATTACGTGTGCATGGTTCCACATGATGTGTTGTTATCTTCATCAATTGGAAAAAGATACAACATCAGCATCTTAACAAATGGATCAGTGGCAGAGCTGGGATGAAATTTCAGTAGGGCACAAGTAAAGAAATTATTTTAGTTCGGGAAGTAGATAAATTTTCGTAACTAATTATAGGAAAACTTTTTAAATACAATTTTTAAATCATTCATAGTACAAGAGTATTATAGCGAAGAATATAAAAAAAAAAATTTGATTAACATTTATTCTTTCTATACGCACGTCAATTAATATTCGAACATGCACACATTAAATGTAATATAAGAAGAGGTTAGTAATCCACTATATAAGAAGAGTTTCTTGTATAACAAACTTAGTAGTGAACTAAGCCCCTTATAGAATTAGACTTGTGACCGATGTTAAAATAATGACTTACATATATATTATTTGTTTCTTTAGTTAAGATTCCCATGAAATTTATTATGTATAAGCACATATGTAAATTGTCTTTTCACACGTTATTATGGGTAAAAATAAATTTTCCTAAATTCCAACACATATAACCAAAAATTCTCATTTGACCAGCGAGGGCACAGTTGAAAATTAGTTCGACAGAATCAAGATTTACAAAATTTATTATACCTAAAAATGCAATTTTTTTTTTTTTTTTGCCTGCCGGGGCACATGTCCCACTGGCCTGTATGTGGCTCTGCCACTGTAATTGGCGGTAATTAAGAATAATTTTTAAACTGTGTATTCTGATGATGTTGAAATTTCGGGTCATCTATATTTGACTTTCTATATGCACCAGCTAGAATTTGATGTACACAAATTTCAAATGGATCAATGAACTTAATTAATCATCAAAGATTAATTAATATGAATATTAATTCTAAGTTGAACAGCTGAGTCTCATCAGTTGAACAGCTGAAGTTGCCTGGACAGTAGTGATCCAGCTTTCAGATGGGAAAGCGGAGAGACGAGTAGATGATGATTACTCCCTTGAAGGCAGCGTGGTCGATAAATATCTCTTACTTTAACCTGATTGAGCAGCACGTTTGCCGACCCCTTACGGGTTACGTCTATCATTAATTAGCAGATGTGGGGTGAGCTAACAATCCATGCTTAACGTCCATCTAATTAACCATCTGTCTGTTATATGCGAAGTTAATTGGACTTGATCAAAAAGATTTGTTATTTGTGCTGGATTTGAGCTCCTCCTTGATGAAAATAAATCAATCTATCGCCACTTTAGCCAGCAGGCACGACAATCAGAAAGAGGAATTGACAAATCTTGGCTTTTCAATGGACAATTTGGGGCATAATTAACAAGTGAAAAAAAATTATTCAATTGTTTCAAACTTTGTGTCCATCTTAATTGGACGACTTGATGACAAGACAAGCAAGCATAAAACACTACTGCTAGCTAGAAGATCAAATTGTAGAGTTTAGGAACTCCATCAGGTAGAAACTGCGTGATGTACATCACTGATTAGGTAGATTGTAGTACTCCTTTTGTAATGTACAACAAAACAGCAGAAGTAGTGATGGAGATGCATGGAACTGACGATCGATCAAGAGATGTCGATGGTCATAACAACATCAAGAATTAAAGACCGCGTCATTCTAAGGATTAACAGTTTCTTGAAGTTTTGATTTGTTGCTTGCATGCACAAACACAGAGAGTGTAACTAATAGTAGTAGTGTTTAATACTACTAGTAGTAGTATGTAGTATCTTTTTTAAACAGAAGCATCTTCGGCTTCAATGGCATGGATGGTTGTCTGCGTTTTACGTCGTTATAAAATTGGATGATTTGAGCAGACAACGAAGGTACAAAGAGGCAGAAAAACATTATACAACAGTGAAAGGTAAACAGGAAACAAGATTCACGGCATGAATAATTGAGGACTAGTGCCCCATGTACAATATGCTAAAGGATGAAGGGACGTCCTTCCTTCCTTGAGCTGCTTTTCTTAACTCTTTACTATTTCGGATTTCCTTCTTCTTTTTCTTTTTTTTGGGGGGGGGGGGGGGGGGGTCTTTATTATTTCCATCATCAGCCACCCTCGTTACAATCCATCTAACCTATTTTCATGCAGAAGTCTGCTGCTGCATCTATATATATATATGTGTGTTTGGATATCTGTCTGTCAATTAGAATCAACCAAGAAATGCATTTAACACCGACACACCGCCAAATTATTCCATTCTTAATTCACTACTGCTGCTGCTGCTATTATATTCCTCTTCTTAGCAGTTTCCTTTTTATTTTTCGGCAATTAATGTTCTATTATTGTCATCCCACGTGGGAGTCGTCATTGCAGAGGATTATTATGCTACTAATAAAGATGGAACCAGTTGTACTTGACAGTAGTAGGCTCTAAACCTTTTGTGAATAAAATTCCATACCCCAACTTCCAGCGGCCACTGCCCAGCCGCCCCCCTAACAACAGTTATGGTGCATGCAAGCACCGCCCCCTCTCAACTTGGTTAAAGAAAAACTTGATTTAGTCATGTTTCCTGAATCATCTTGCTAACACCATTTTACCTTATTTATCATTCGTCTGCATTTTTCCTTCCAGCACCTTATGCCAAATGCCCTTTTAATGCCATACAACATTTCTTCTACGCATCAAATTACCATAAGTATAATAGTAATATTATTAGATTTTCCTTCTTCTTTTAGCAGATCAGATAACGAATTGATTGAAACCATGATAGTCATCTTTATCATGTTGGAACTTGGAAAGCCAATATATTTTGAGTGGGGGGGAGAGGAATTAAAAGTGTGCAAGGAAGAGGCACAGCCGGACATTGAGGACCTGAAGTGGGCCTAGTCACGAGTGCATGGCCTGCAAAATTAATGCACATTGGCCCACCATCGATACTCAACAAGTCTTTGTTGCGGGCCCAGAAGAGATCCAACCAGGAGATGCTAGACATACCTGACGTGGGAGATTGCATACCTCATCTTTGTGCTTGTGGATGCAGCTAATCTAACTCATTCTCTTTGGGTCCTGTGAGGGCCCACGTATGTTTTTGGTAGCGGTTCGTCAAAGCCCAAGGGTCCATACACGATGGTGGTGCTGATGGAAACCAAAATCAAGGCCCACAGATTTTGTGAATGTGATCTTATTTGGGATTAATTTAATCTTGGCAGCAAACACCAGAAGCTCCTCGTTATATACCAGCCTGGCCCACCATGTCAAAAAGCGCAATCCTTATGGAAGGCAGCAGAATAGGATCATCAGAATTTGACTTCTGAGGCTTTGCACCTAAAAAGTTACAGTGGGACATCGATGGTTCAATTATGCCAAGAGACCAATTATATATACATATATGCAATGCAGATACTAACAATTATTCTCCTCTCTTACATTTATATACTTTACATATTTAATCTCGCCATACCATTTCTTGTATTTATTTACTTTTCCTAATTAATTTTATATTTTCAAAAACATAACACCTGAAATATATTTAACCAGTGTCCTACGAGCATCGTTAGACAAACCGATTTACCTTTTAACATTTGTCCACGTGAAGATCCAGTACAATCAGAAAACAAACTTTGTTCAGTCCAGCCCTGCCGCACTAAGAACATAACTAGCTGAGAAAGTAAAAACCTGAGTGTCCCAGTTTGACAGTATTCATTTGAATACAAAGAATTTAATGCAATAAAAAGCTCCTACCACGGCCAGAAAGCACTAGATTTTGGGAATTACAGTGCCGACAATGCAAGTGGCTAGAAACCTGCACTGTAGGTAATTTTCTACAAAATATCATGGCACTCAGGGCATAATGGTAAACACGCCTTCACCTGACGAGAGAATCATATCCGCACCAGCATTTTCAACTCTCGCTGGACAGGCGGGAAAGAAAAGCCCATGAGCTTCTTAAGGCATCCACACCATACCTTGACAAGGTCAAATCCCTCGCAACACGAGCTTGTATGAATGAGCATGCTGTGCAATTGTAGCTTTGTCCACATAGCACATTCAAGGAGAGAGCACACGGCTTCCAAGTAACATGAGCATCATGATTTTTTAGCAAATTTTCTCTTCTTTGAGATTCCTTTCTGTTTCTCATCCCTCTTCCTTTTCTTAAATTCCTTTTGATTTGATTTACTAACCAGAGAGGGTTGTTCTTTCAATGCAAAACTTTTTGTCACATGCCCTAAATGAAGTTTTTGCACCACAAAAATCCTTTTCAGCTCACCACGATGGGTTGAGTATGCTTTAACCCACGACCAAAACGCATTCTGGGCCAGTTTCTTTATCTTTTGGCTAGCAACAATGAGAGAGAACAGATTAGATTTTAAACAAACAAAGGGGAGGAAAGATCAAGAAGAGTAAATTTGGCAGGATTCAAACAACATTTCTCAAGATTCAGATATCAGTTTTTTAAATTCTAAAACGTTGAACTATATAAAAGGAGAAAATCATTGGCAATCACATAATGGGATGTGAAAGAGATGACAAAGTCCATCCAATGCAGCCAGGTGCCAAATTTTTTTATGCCAAACAGCAAAAGGATTAGTACAAGCGCAAATCAAGGCCTTGAAATATGTTCAGCATCCCAGTCTCATTGGTACAGTTGACAATAGCAGTTCGATCAATAAATCAATCAGACAACTTGGAATGCTTTCTTTTCCAAGCATATATTACCGGCGTCTTAAATTAACAAGGATATCTCATTCTTCCTATCAGCAATCTCCTGTTAGGCATGTCCTTCAATCAAAAACTAATAGAACCTCCTAGCTTTGCATGCATAAAAAGGGGGAGTTACAGGATAACAATACCAATAATATGGGGACCAGGAAAAAAAGCAACTGAAACAGGAATAGCCGGTAAGACTTGAACCCTCTTTCAAGAGAAAGAACAAAAACCTTCAACCTGTTCGGCTATATAGATTCTCTGCTAAGGAAGTTTCAATTACAATCGTTTAAAAAGTCAATAACATGTGCTAGTATTTGTGACCTTACACTTGAAAGTAAAACTGAAACATAAGAGGGTACCACTATTTCTTTTTTTTTTTTGGTTTCAAGTATTGAGATGGTGAGGTGGAAATAAAAATTTATGAATAAAATTTTCTATTTAAAGATAATGTACATAGTTTCGGTCATGCCCAACAGAAAGGCATTCATCCATTCTGCATTGGAAATACAAATATTCCATTTTCATGCTTCTGTTGGATAACCTATTAATAATCATACATGACATTAAAATCATCATTTGCTTTCTTATCAAATATTTACCTGATTAATTTATGCTAGTACAATACTTCTAGACTTCTTGTCTCTAATCGAGAATATTGTTTCCCCAGTTACAGAAATGAAAAGGAACTTTTAACAAACCGCAAATTAAAAGAATAGTGATACCAAAAAAAAATGTAAGTAACAGAAAGCAGAATGAAAAAGACAAGTAATAAAAAAGTACAAGCACAGCAATTAAAGTTTTGGAGCTTCCCAAATTTAAAAGCATAAAGTTAAGAGTCATTACTGTTGTTGAAATAAAGGTTTCTAGAGCCTTTTGCAAAGAAAGAACCCAGGGGTGCCTCTCTATTGTAACTAAATTCTTCACATGTTTCTTGATTCCATGCGCGCTAAAGCCCATCCAACATTTTGAGGAGAGGGTACTCTCCAAGCACAACTCCATGTTTCTCCAGATCTTGCAGGTAATCAATTTCTAATGGTTGCAAAAACAACAAAGATTCACCCTCCTCACCCAAACGGGCAGTTCTTCCAACCCTGCAATAGGAATAAAAAGTGCATCAGAACTCTACGGAACTCTGCCAGTGGAGGTCAGTAAACACACTTGCAGTTCTTGTGCATTGCTGAATGATGATAAGTAATTCCAACTTCAAGGTAAAGGAATTGATAATATTTCATAATTTTCAAGGTTTTGCCCTTCTCCTTATGGACGTGCATGTTCTTGCCAGGTAGGAGGTAACAGGTAATCCAAATACTTAAGAAAAGCAGTATTAGATGGCACCATGAGTCTGCTAGATATACATACTTAAGCACCAAGAATAGTATCCAGAACCTGATGAATAGATGAAAACAGAGCAAAGAAAACTTTGGGTGAAAAGTACCAAATAAGAATACAAAAAGGACACACCTGTGCACATACTCAGCTGCCTCCCCAGGAGAATCATACTGTATAATGTATCTGACCTTTGGAAAATCCAGGCCCCTAGCAGCACATCTGTAGACAAAAGTAGAGCAGATTTTTCAGCTTTAAAAGCCTGAAATGTAGCTCTCCTCTTCTCGTTATCCATCTTTCCGTGTGAGCGAAAAAATTTTGCATCCCAAAAACATCTGCCTGAATTCTGCTTCCATTTGTGAATTCGGTGGCCATTGAAAATCAGTTGCAAGTGAGTAATGACAATCCACAGCATCACATGTTGAAAAGAATACCACAATCTGTGGAAAAGTGCAGGAGCGGTATTGGTACACTTAGTCTTAAAAAGAGTTAAAAAAAAAAAAAACAGCAATACTAAAAACAAGTTACATGTGATAAGACCCAACAAGAAAAGTGAGAGACAATTTTGAGAACTTTCGAAGGAATAAAATCATAACTAACAAGTAGACAGGGCTGTGAAAATTGGAAATTAACAACTACTGTACCACAGTCAGTATGTGACCAAAAATTTGCTTTTTATTCAATGCCATGTCTGCATTATAATAACTTGCAAATGTTAAAACCACCACATGCATAACACAACTTGTTCACAGGAAAAATACCGGTGTAGAAAAATCAGACAACCAAGATTGAAAATGAGAGGCAGCAACCAGAGAAATCATGTAACAGTCCACTTACTTTTTGTGAAGCTTCCCTCTCAAACAGATGTTTTAGAATAGAAAGAAGCACAACAAGTCGAGCACCACAGGGTACTGCAGAAACAATTTAATTTGAACATCATGAATACTCTACTGGCCAGGCTTGTAAATAACAATTCGAAGAATATCTTTTCTTGTGTACCTTTTACATATCTCTGAGCTAGTTGAGCAGGAAGTTTAAATTCCATGTCTGAAGAACACAGAGATTCACCAGAATTTCCCATTTCATTCTCCAAGTCAGATTCTACAGGTCCCACATGCTCATGAAACGACTTGAGTTGCACTTTCTTGTCATTGAGACCAATCAAAACAGGGTTTTCTAAACTAATTTTGGCAAGTTGGTTCACTTTTTCATTCAGTGTAGCTGACAAAAGTAGATTCTGCCTCTGGAAATGAGAATACCTAGAAGTAATATCGTCTTTGGCTACAGCACTCTGTTGCCTTGAACCCAAAATATCAAGTATCCCTTCAATGTCTTTTCCAAACCCCAATTCAAGAATTCTGTATGGTGTACAATTAAAATGCAGGTTGAAAACAATAAATTAAATCATCAAAAATGTGTAACTCACATAATAACCGCAATGATAGAGCAGTGTGAACAATACCTGTCTGCTTCATCAAATATTACCCAACGTAAATTCTTGTAAACGAACGATGATGTATTTCTTAAGTGATCCAAAAGACGTCCTGGAGTAGCAACAAGGATGGATATACCTAAAAAAATTCAAGTTTTAAAGTACACATAAAGTGTTCTGGAGAGAGAAGAATAACTACATGGTAACATCTACCGACAACAGTGATAAAGATTACAAAAACTGCAGAGTAAGAAAAACAATCCTAGTTAAAGGACATATCGTCTTATCAAAAGAAAGTCAAATAGATAGTCTAGTCTGGCAGTAATTAGTGGCTTAGATGACACCAAACATAATACAGAGTTGAAGCGCCAAAGATGATTGTCATATCAACAATATCTTCTACTGCTTTCTGAAATCTTAAATACTGCAGTCTGAAAGTTCTAACACTCTTCTGAGTTTATGAAGCTCCCTTCACTGAATATGAACATGTATTACATTACGAAATGCATGGGCATTTATCCATTCAATCCATTCTAAAAACTAGTATAAATGCCAAGTAACAAATGGAGGTAGAATAGAATAAAAAGTTTAAATATTGGATCTCACAGGAGGTTGGCTACGTAAATTGAAGAAAACTAAAAAGATTTTGAAATGGAGAACTGAAGAAATTTTGACAGTGTCAAATAAGACGTTTTCACATAATATGTCTACCTTTGCGCAACCTAGCTTTCTCTTTTGACCTCTTTTCCCCACCCATTATATATCCAGGAACAATCCAATGAAAACGGTGCAATATCTTCTGCAAGATTTCAAGCACCTGCATGCATAATTCACGCGTTGGTACGAGAACCAACGCTATAGTGAAGAAATCAGTAAAATTAAAATACAGAGTCCTTAAAAGAGGGGACAGGCAAAAATGAAAACAATAAAAGAGACAAAAAAAAAAAGGAAAAGCGAAAAGGGAAAGCAGAAGCAGAAGAAAATGTCTCATAACAGCAAGGTGCTGGTTTACGTAAGGCATCCAAGATAATCTTTTCCACACAAGAAAACACATTCACACTCCATGAAAAGTAGTAAAAGTTCATAAAAATAGGGGCCTGCAAACAAAATTTTTTTTTGAGGAGCCTGCAAAATGGCCAGTTATATATCTTTCTTTCACAGGAAATAGTGTACCTCCTAATCAGTCTTCTTACCAATCAACAAGCTTTTGAAATTATTGCAAGAACATTTCAAAGTGTTCACTTATTTTTATGGGAAAAAAATGGCCTAAAGAGCTCCAAAAGGATTATATTCACGACCACATTAACCTGCTTTCCCTGCCTATCAAAACCTGCCCCCATTCCCACTCCAAAAGAAAAGCAATGATTACTTAAAACTTATCCAAGAGAAATAATAAATAAAATCCAAGAGAAATCAAGTAGAGTATTACAAATGAAACTACTTCAATGATGTACACAAAAAGTTCAAGACATAACTCATATTATCCATAATTTGCATTCCAAAAAAAAAAAAAGGCACAACATAGAATCAAGTTCCATATGTTGAGAATCAGACATAGCTTAGTGGTTAAGGATCTTTGTCCCTGCTTCGTTTTTCCAACCCCTCCCTTTTATAGCATTATTTTCTCCAGAGAAAAAAAAAATCAGCCAGGTTGCTCTCTAACACAGGATTGTGAGAAAGATGGCGCAACCAATGGAGATAACAAGAAATCAAAGTAAGTAAGGATAAGCAACCAACTTTGAGGTAGTAATATAACTCCAAAAATTTAAAAAGAAAAGGACCTACCAAAAGTACCATCAGACCTATCAATCTTGGGGTCATACTTTTGTAAGTGATGAATAACTGGAGCCAAGTAAGCCAAAGTTTTCCCAGTCCCAGTTGCCGCATTCACAAGCCTACCATCCCATTTTCCGCGTTCACAATCATAAAATTATAATCAAAAAGTTTTTTACAACATAAAAAAAAAAGTTAAACGAAAAGAATCCAAGGAGCAGAGAGAAATACACATGGCGACCGGAAACAATGACAGGAATTGCCTGAGCTTGAACCAAAGTTGGGACCTCGTATCCTAGCCTCTCTGTTGACATAAATGAAACATTTTCTTAAAATATGAACTCCAATTATACCTCAATTTTAGTAGAATGTACAAAAATAAATGTAAGTTCAAGGCCGATTTAAAGGGGAAGAAAAGGAGAAACCTTTGAGCTGGTCGCATAACTTAGGGTCGAGGCCGAGGCTAGAGAAGGAGCAAGAAGCGAACACCTCTTCCGAAGAAACTTTACTGCTACTCTTCTTGACCTCCATCTTATTGCTCTGCTCCTGCTGCTGCTTCTTCTTCCTGGTCTTTATATTTGTTTCAAATCAAATACTTACTTACCATCGTTTGGGCCTTTTCTTGCTGAATTTTCTTAAATTTGTTTCAAATCAAATACTACTTACTAACTATCGTTTGGGCCTTTTGTTGCTGAATTTCCCAGGAAAACTCCTATAGGGTGTAGGGTTTAAGCTAAACGACGTCGTGAACCTGCTGCCGTTAGATCCCCTATCTCAGTCGTGATTGTCCCCGCAGTTTTTTGGGCTTTTCAGTTTGTTTCATAGCCCCGTCTCATGGGCAATTGGGCTGTCTTAGAAGCACGCCACTTAACCGCTTATTAAACCAATTCACATTTGCGCAAGTACCTGGCAAATCTTTGGAAAATGCTCCGTCTCTTTTGGCTACGGCACCTATAATTCTAATTCATTTACATCTTATTGCATAATTTCGTGATTTAAACTTTTAAAATAATTTAATAATTAATAATTTTTATTCTATATCCAATCATGAATTTAATTTCAATAATATTGTATTCTAAAAGGACTGTCGAACTCCCTTGAACCTTTTGTAATCTTCCTTCATTGAAAGAAATTTTCTTGCGAAACTATTTTTTTTTCTTTTTTTGAGTAACATATCAAACTATATTGATCTGGTGAGAATTTTGTTTGTTGCTGCTACTTAAGAGCTACAAAGTGACTAGATTAGATTAACTTTTTCGTATTGGGCAATGTCCGTCACATTATTGATTAATGGAAAACAAATTACTTCCAATTATATATCCAATACTATAACTTATCTTGATCGATATTATAAACATGTGTAATAAATAAATAAACTAACAAGGATCAAATGAAAATGTACAAATCCACTTAGCAAAGATATAAAAGGATGCTAAGAGGTATATATTTCAAATAACAATTGATCATGCTTTGTTTGGATGTAGCATTATTCCAAAAAATTATTTGGAATAATTACTGTAGCACTTTTTTATGATGTGATATATGTGAAATAAAAAAATGGTTGGAAATATAAAAAGATGAATTGAAAAATGTGTTTATGATGCAAGCGAAATTTTTTTTAGAAAAACTTACTATCCAAACATAGATAATCAACCCAGATTGTATAGTTTGGGGGGGCCAAATATGAAAGGGAGGCAGTTGAAGGGGGTATTTTGCAATCAACCTACCATTTCACCGTCTGAAGTTTGAAAAGTGGTTTGATGCCTGCGCAGGTGACCACCAGCTACCAGCATTTACCTTCCTGGAACAGCCCGAAAAAGGAGGCTTAGCAGTTAGCATCCGCGATCTCCATTTCACAAAATTTATTTACTTATTTACGGAAGTATAATATCCTTTGACCGTAATTTTCTTTTTTTTTTTTCCTCCAAATTCATGCATGCTTAATATATTCTTCAGTAATTTTGATCATTAGATTCCAATTTTTAATGTTCAGATGGAAGTAAGAAACGGAGGAGAGGAAATAGACCGGCTAGAAAGGGGGCTATTACTCGACAGCAGCGGCTCAAGCGTGGATTCCCAATCGGCGAACGACGAGGAGGAGGAGGAGACCGATCATTTTGATGAAGAAGAACCGGTGCTGTATACGGCGTCGTTCGAGGAAGCCGAAGAGAATTTCGTAAATTACGAGACAGCTCAGTGGATATTGTACTCATTGCTGTTGATATTGGCATGGGGGATAGGGCTTTTCATGCTGCTTTATTTGCCCTTTCGGAGATATATTCTGCGTAAGCATATCCGCTCCAGAAAGCTCTACGTCACCCCTAACGCCATTGTCTACAAAGTAATTTTTTTCTTTTTCTTTTTCTTTTTTGACACTCTTTATTTGAATTAAGTTTAGCAATCAAATTAATGCAGTTTTTTTTTTTGGGTTTGGGTTGGGTTAGGTGATAAAGCCAGTTCCATTCCCTTGTTTTGGGGTTTTGAAAAGAGAGAAGCATATTGTACTGCCTTCAGTAGCTGACATTGCGATTGAACAAGGTAAAGAGCTTGGGCATCTTTTCTCCCCCACTTACATTGTTTTAATTGTATGAATTAGTCTGCTGATAACCTACATATCTGGCTTGGAAGAGATACAAATGGGTCTGGGTGGACGAATTACCTAGCTGATTGTGATTCGTCTTTAAGTGCTTAAATAGGTTGTTTTTCTTTTCTTTATTTTTGTTCATTGGAGATGGTTGCTTAGACTGCTTAAAAATTGGAATTTTATAAAGAATGTTTCTGGGAAAGATTTGGTCTAGGCAGTAATGCATGGTTTAATTGGTTGAGGAGCTTCATGGTGTTAGATGAGTGCAACGGATGATAAAAGCATCTCATTGCCTTTCATGGTTTAATTCCTTATTTTTTTCTGACCGACTTAGGTGGTTAAGATATAAATGGTGCAGTAAGTTTTTTGTTATTAATCAAAATCGGAAAAATGGAGTTTCAAATTTTATGTTGGCCGTTTGAAGATTGATTAGTCTAATAGTTACAAGAAGTTACTGAAATTTGGTAACGAATCAATGGCACTGTATTGCTTTTTTATTTAAAGTATCTGTTCCAGCTTTGGGTTGTATTTCCTATACTTATTGATAAAGGAAAAAGAAAATGCTAGTTGTGATGTCATTTGGCATTTGGTTATGCATACTATAGGGTCATTACTGTATGCAGCATCTCTAACCTTGAGATATTGTCAGGATATCTACAGTCTAAGTTTGGTGTCTACTCGATACGAATTGAGAATGTTGGTGTGAGAAGGCCACCAAGCGATGATGTTCAAATCCAAGGCATTGCTAATCCTCATGCTTTTAGGAGGGTATACTTCAATTTCATTTTGTGATATCCCTGAGCAATTCTTCTGTGTTCATCGGGATAATTACATTAGTTAGGAAAACTTTTTCAGGCTGTTCTGATGCGTCTTTCAAATATAAGAAGTCAGGCATTCTCAAGACAAGCTTCTGCTGTGGAAGATACAAATTCAAGGCTAGCTCAATCATCAACTGCTTCGGTAAGTTAGTTTAATAAGCTCATGAAATTATTGCATCTACTATTAATCAAGTATTAATTTTTCCATTCATATTCGAGTTTTTGGTCTCTCATGTGCTCTTTTTAATGGTTTCCAGATGTCCCCCTCAAAATTCCTCAGGCATGATTCTTCTTCTCATATTCCGGAGTGGGTAATTTTGCAAAAGCTGGAGGAGGTTGGCAGTTCAGTGAAGGTGACACAAAGTTGCTTCTTTTGTGGGGATGGGTTGGGAAGGGGTTGGGTGTTTTAAGTTTGAAGTCTTTTTACTTTGATTGAATTAGAATTTTTCATTTCCTGCTGCTGATGAAACTAGTATGTGGATTTGGTTGCAGAGAGTTCAAAAGTTGATTGAAGGGCGAAACTCTCAAATATCAGAACATTCAGATTGAGGGAGCTTGTAGGAAAGTTCTATCTCTGCTCGTGGCCATATAAAGTTGTTATGCTTATTTACTTTGTGCATCGATGTTTTTCTGGAGAATATCTCTGAAGGTAGAGATCAGTCACTGAATATTCAAATTTACGGAATACACACATGGCTAAGTTAATAGGATGGATCTGAAGGAGGAATTTACACTGGGATTTTGTAATCTTTCTGATTTAGATCTGAACATATTTTACCTTCCTGGGGGTGGCTGCCCCTAGACTCTTCTCCTGCCCCTCCATTGTCTTGCCCTTGTATTCTGAATTAGCCTAAAGAACCAAATCGATGCTTCTGATCCAATTCTGCCAGTCTGAAGTAGTTCTATGGAACCACAATTATTGGGGGAGGGTTGGGTGTGGAAGGGATTGTAAGTAGGAGGTCTTAGGTTCAAGACATCCCACTTACCCAAAAATAAATAAAATAAAAATAAGGAACCACAATTAAAGCTTTAGATACAACTGCTGTTGCTGCTTTATAATGCCTAGAGCACTTGCTGTAGTATCTGAATCATTACATCCTCAGTGTAGCTATATTTTGCGGGATGATACTCGCTGAAGTTGTTCAAAAAGCTAAAATATTGGATATGGCAATACATACTGGTGCTGCGGACTTGAATTAGAGTGAGCTTCATTGCTGGAAATGGCGATCTTATGTAACATGTTGCGTTTCATCATTGAATCCTGCATGGTTGGTGTCCTCCTATCCTGTGGCTATGTGGCGGCAGCAATTGCTATTACCAGAGTTTCATCAGTCAGCTATATATTCTTTCTTTCCGTACTGCTTTATCTACCAAATTCTTGTGTCTTATTGGAAATTTTCCCCAGTTGGGCACTCCAGTTTAGTGCGTAGATAATTGCTTTCTTGTATCTTTGCGTTGCAACCGCTTGCTCCCTCTCTTAATGAAATTATTACCTTCTCTAAATTATTCTCCTGCTAACTGTTTTGCTTTTAGTTTAATCATTGTCGACGCATAAGCCTTTCTTTTTTTTCCGGAAACGATAGGTGATATTTTATATATAACCGAACTTTACAATATTTGAGCAATGGCTCAATCAACTATACAAAGTGTACCATAACACTTAAGGAGTGACAAAAGTTCTCTCCTCATCCATACATATGTTTAGAGCATAAAGGCTAATTTGATTACACAGAGTCATACTACTAGTATTCCTTATAGCAAAGGAGCACATTTGAAACAGATTAGCTAGAGCAATTATGTCTTCCACCAGCATGATCATGTTTGGATTGTCTCCTGTTCCAGAGTTTAGCAAGGCAGTGAGATGTTTGTTTACATTTATGACTTTGATCCTTTGCCATCTCAGCTGTCTTGCTTTTATAAGTGCCATCCTCACTGCTACAGCTTCATCTTGAATGTCCACTAGCGAGTTTCTGTCCACTAGTGCCCATTCAACTCTGATTCTGCCTCGAGTCTGTTTAGCCACTATGCCTATACCTGGCTTATGGCCCTCTTCTGCTTTCTTTGTAGCAATCTGGACTTCTATTAGCTCGCTATCTTCCATTCCTTCCTCCTCCAATCTTGCATTTGCTGCATCTGTTTCTGATGTGTTTCTATCTTCTTTTCCTTTATCAGCATCCTCAAACTCCATCCACTCTGTGCTGGCCTTCTGTACAATTCTTACTCCTTCTCTGTCCTTCCCTTCGAACTCCAGCTCATTTCTATCCTTCCATAATTGCCAAAGTATGTTTGCAGTTAGAGCTATATGCTGCTTCCTTCGTACCTGCTCCTGGCTTGGACTAATGTTGTCCACCACTATTTAAAGCATCCTGTTAGATTCTGAATGCCATCCCATTGCACTGGTGCTATTTTCCAGACCTGTTGAGCCTGAGTGCAGTGGAACAGGATATGTTCCACTGTTTCCACCTTGTCTCCACATCTTGAACAAAATGGTGATCCTTGTCTTGTTCTTCTGAATATTGTCTCCCTAGCTGTTAGGGTGCTGATGATACACCTCCAGATGAACAATTTGATCTTGTGTTTGATGTTCAGCCCTCAAAGAGTCTTCCATATTTGTGTATTGGAATCATCATAACTAGAGCCAGGTTCCCCTTTTGCATCCCGTTCCTTGCTTCTCTCTTCGTTTAGTAGAGCTTGATAGCAGGACGTCACTGAGTACTCCCCTTGTTTGCTATGAATCCAAAACTGCTTGTCCCCAACCCCTGATAAGCTGATAGGTATCTTCAATATATTCTCTTTGTTAAATGTCCTAAAGATTGCATTCCTGTTCAACGCATAAGCCTTGCATCTTCGTTTTTTGCTGATGAAGATATTGCACTTTTAGAGTTTTGAGCAAAGCGGTAGAAGTAGAATTTTCTCTCTCTCCCTTTTAGGCTTAGGGCTTTCTCTTTTATTATTATTATTATTATTATTATTATTTTGGGTTTTAAAAACCTGTTGACGTCACCGGTGTGAAATTGGAATGTATGGAATCATGGAACTCTAGAATATTAAAGATTCTCTCCAAACACTATGATTTTCCATATACCTTCAAACTAAAATGGTAATAATAATCACACTAGAGGCTTTTGTGTGAGTTAGCAAAAGATTTCAATTATTCAAACATGCGAGGCCGTCAGTGCAATAAAAATGCTTGGGACTCTCAGATCAAGTTTTCCATCGAATGAAGCCCAGCTGATTGCCGGAGGAAATGGGCTAGTGACATTGCGCTTGAAGGCTGTTAGGCTAGGTCTAGGTGATTCTCTGTGCTTATCTCGCTCAACAGTGTCCGAATCTTCGGCCTAGGCCTAGTCCGGTTGTGCAGCACTAATAATTTGGATTGTCTGATGACTCATAAATATTAAAAAAATAACCAGCTTCTTTATGACTAGGGATCGCACTCTGTCCGCGTGCGACCTTGCCAGTCTACGCACGTAGACCGTGCTCGATCGGCCAGCCGTGCACTATTGTACATAGTGTCTTGGCAGAAAAATCAAAATCGTTAGTAGACTCACATCTCATTCCCCAAAATAAGTGCCAAACTTTGGAGGTTTGTCTAAAGGATGAAGATTACACCAAATGTTACTAGAAGCATGTAGCAAACCCTAAAAACTTTCGAAAAATTCTAGATTGTTCAAGAGTTTTGTGGAATAGTCTAGAGTTTTGTACATGAGAGTGGTCTTGTGTATATGCTTCTAGAGGCTAAGTGCAGAGACACTTTGTATAGGATACTTTGGAGACTTGTATAACTTCTTGACTTGTCTATAAATAGATCAATTCTCTTTCATTTGTAATCAATTTTGTACAAGTGTTCACAAGTATAATACAAGCTTTTCTTAGCCTCCTAAATTTTCCTTCTTTGCTCACTATTTTAACTTCCACACATTTTCTCACACTCAGTGGTTAGGCTGAACTAGTATTGTACGGCATGTTGACTTATAAGAATTTAAGTAGCCTGTGATACTTAGAAGCTGCCAAACAATTTGCCCGTAAAACTCATTGGATGTGTATGTTGCATTAATGATAAACGACGAGCCCCCCTCCCCCTTTTTTCTTATCCAAACAACGAACCCGTTTGAATTGCATTTTTCAGCCGTCTCTATGAAAATTTATTGTAGCATTGTTTTGTTTTAAGGCGTAGTGATAGATATGAAATAAAAAAGTGATTGAAATTTATATAAGACATATTTACAAAAAAAACTAAAAATTTTGTTTCAAAAAATCATAACCCAAACAAGGCGATATATGATTTTGCTAAATTCTACTGTGGTTGGAACTTGGAATTGGAGAGAACCAAACCAAAACCATTCCCAACCGACGCTAAGCTCAAAAAAAAAAACATGGAGTTGGCGTACGCGTGTTGATCGCTTCGTGCTTACCATCGTTGGATGCGTTTGGTGAGACATCTAAACTGCCGAAGGACAGGACATAAGTTTGGTTTGGATTTTAATAATTTCTACTATTGCAAAAGTCTTGCTTTGAGTCGCGGCTACCAATTACAGACCACCCAATTTCCTTGCTAGAATTTTCAATCTGGTTGGTGTATAATCTCGCCCGTCGAGAGTCGAGACTCCACCTTTTCTTTTTTTGGTCCCCTAATTACGTTGCACTGATTGTACCAACTAGTAGTAGTAATTACCATCCACAAGATTGACTATTGAGTCTTAAAAATGAAATTCATCTGTAACCTCACCCGAAAATTTTCTCGTATTTCAGTTTTGCATTAATTCCTATTACAGAACGGTAACAATCAAAGGGAACATCATATCTTATGCAATCTTTATAATAATTACATGCGTTCTTTTTTTTTTGTTGCACTTTTTACATGCGTTCTGATGACCGCTCCTGAATTGTTCACGGCCAAATTTTGACCAAAAAAAAATGTGCGATCCAAATCACAAATTATATATCAATTTTCACACCGTGTGTGGGGCCCGCAAAATTTTGTACCAAAGTTACACGTTGTACAAATAAAATTACGCGCTATTAAAAATGACTAAAATCGCCAGAAACGATCGCACCTGCAACCGTTCCTGCCCCTTGTCCCACGTTTTGGTACTAGGCTGCGTGGTACCCCTTGTTGATGGGTTTGGTCGAATTTGATAGGATTTTTTTTTTTTCATTTTTGGAGGCCTTAAAAGACATAAGCCGTAACGGAATATACCCAACAAACTTTGAAGTGAGAAACAAGGAATTGACCACAGAGTCGTTAGGGAACTCAGTCAGGCATAGCTATTTTATCCTTTTGGGTAGTCTCATTTAGTTCTTTAGCACGAAACATGACATGGTGAAGAGGAATATGTTTTTGACAAGAAGAATATCGGAATTGCATATTCCTCAATGTAAAGACTGAACGGTAACAAAGGGTTAAAATCCGATTCCAGGTTCAACTTGTCCTATATTTCATAATTTATAACAGGCAAATTTTAATAATACAATAATAGCGTTGGATAAGACGTGGAGGGTTAAAATGACAAGTCATTCCCATTAATTAAACAGTACTGTACTGATTACATATTGTGGTGCTCTCAACGGATAGCTCGACCGATGTGGTTGTTCTTTTTTAGATATGTCCATAAATGTTCGAGTCCCACTATTAACGTGTTCAGAGTAGATTATAGCGTCCTCTCCAAAGTCGCAGAGAATTAATTGGGTCAAAGGCCCAGGTACGCCTCCGGTGTCAAAAAAAAAAAAAAAGATAACATATTGTGGCAGGTCATCTGATGGTTATAGCAGAGTAGCAAGAGAAGTCAGAGAACCGTTTGACTGGAATCTCACTAGGACTACGTTACATGTGCACTTATACCCCACGTGCTGGAGCTCTTATTCAACTTCACACGCTTCACAGAATCAAATAGTACGAAATAGTAAGGGGTTTGTAGCTGCCCTCTATACTTGAACTAGTTTTTTTCTTTTCCCGGGGGGTTTGTCTAACAGCACCCGTTGGGACACACGTTTAAGAGTTTAACTATCAAATTTTTGACCCAAAAAAAGCAGTTAAATCAGAGAAAGTATGTAAATCTAAGAGACAATAATAATTATTAGCGTGAGTATTTATATGATAGGTCGAGTGTGATTTAGATATCATAACAATTAGACATCTGTTACAAAAAAATAAATTAATAGCTTTGTTTGGATTGGATTTTTCTGGATTTTTTTGTAAAAAAAATTACTGTAACGATTTTATATGTATGAGGTAAAAAGTTGATTGAAAAATGTGTTCATGAAAAATATAACATATTGCTTTCCAAACAAAGATTTTTTCAATTATCTTCAAGGCAAGCAAGAAAATATTTAGATAAGAGATTATTTGGAAAAAAAATATTTTAAAATAATAACGTAACACTTGTTTTGTGGTGTGATATATGTAAGTTAAAAAGGGTACTGTTAGTCTATAATTCAAATCATGAGCCCGATAGGGAAGAGTGCACTGAGAAACTTTCTCTAGCCGTTGAATTAATTAATCCTAGTGGTTAAGCGTCAAATGAAACACTACAATAACAGAAGAACACGTTACACACATGAAAAGCATTATGCGTACTCGCGTTAATTGCATGCAATGTATGGGCAATTGAAAATGGCTCCATCTTGGAGTTGACAGCTCCAATTCAATTTTTGTTGCGCAGGGAGGACGGACTAGGGATGGCATGTGCAATTAGTGAAGCATGACTTGGCCCTATCCTCTTCTAATCACTGAACATTCTAGCTGGGTTTTTGGGTGAGAGTCAATTTTATCCTTTGTTCTTGGTGTTGAGGATTTGCAAATTTAAGAATTGAGGAATGGACAAAGCTTGCTCCTCCATCAGCTGCACCGAATGGGAGTTGAAATGGGTAAAAGGCATTCTCTTGCTCTGCATGCAGATGCGCATGCAGGTGCCAAGCGGGAATGTCGGTCGATCATTTCAGGTTTCTCCCGTTATTCGGCAGGTTTTCTGTGAAGATATCTCAAGTACTTAAGCAATTAATAATACACTCATTTAATTAAACCAGTTTGATGCTCGTTATTCCGCATTCTCAATCCTCCCCGTACCTCAATGGCTGTATCTAAATTGGTAGACATTGTTTTTTTTTCTTTTTTTTTTATTATGTATAGTATGGGAGTATTTTTCTGCATGCATGCTACCATAACATGTGAGCACTTCCAAATTGCATATGGTGCATTGCTCGTTCTACATATCCTTTGTGTCATTGTCCTTAATATTTTCATGATGTGAAAAATTCGTACATGTAAATGTTATGATTTAGACAAAATGGAATGACTAATGTATAAATGTATTAATGCTCCTGTCGAACAAAGTCGATAACTCGCATTCGGCTCAGGCTCATAATCAGCCACTCGTATCCTTTTAACATTAGAAATTGTTTTTCTTGTAGTAGATGTTCTGTTTCTTCTTATTCTAGTGCTTTATTCACCAATTGTAATGATAGAAGATGAGAATAATCTCTTCCTCTTCATGCATGTTTAATTTTTTCCATACTCCCTTGCCGTCTTGAATTAAAAGAGCTTTTCATTCATTTAGATCGAGTATTTAAAATGAAAGTCGTGTTCAAACAATGTAAATATGTGCACGTAGTTATATAAAGAAAATGTCTAAGAACAACACTATAAATAGCAATATAAAGACACTTAACTGAAGTGCTCTTTAGTTGTTGGCAGCAAGTGGAAAAGCTTATAGGATAATGGTGGAATGGGGAATTTCAGAAAAAAGGGGAAGAGGCAAGGAAAGTTTGTTGTGAGTGGACATGAGTTATTATTTAATGTAGAGTTTAAGTGGTTTATACTTTGGATAGTTAAAGAGATTGAATTTGATAATATATTTTTTTTAGTTTGTAGATATATGTTATAGAACTTTGGTGAACGTAATTTTAAAAGCAATGTACAAATAAGTGATAACTAATTAACTATCCGTTTGGATAAACTGTTTTTGGGGGGTATTTTTTGAAAAAATTTACTGTAGCAATGTATATGAAAAAAATTTTACTATAAAATTTTTTTAAATATTTGATATATTATATGGATGAGATGTTTTTTGAATTATGTGTATTATTGTAGTATTGTATTTGAAAAACTTATTTTTTTTAAAAATGGCCAATCCTAACAGAGCTTATCTGTACTTTTTTTTTTTTAAATTGTACTGATGTCTGATAGAACTTTGTTAAACGTAATTTTAAAAGAAATATAGAAATAAGTGATAACTAACTAACTAATTAAATTTAGGTCGATAATATTTGTAACCAAGTGTGATAAACCTTGGTTTTGATGGTAATCAAGCGTGATACACATTGGATTAGTAGTAGTCATTATTTGAATTTGTACGCACAACTAACTACCTAATTTCTTTGTATTTCAAAAAGCAACGAAGTGACATTGGTAGTACTACTATTTGTTAAACATGTGTCAGGCTCTATGAGCATTACAAACCTCGTCGTCGCATAGCACATCTATTCTTAAAAAATTACTTTATTTGATGTGCCGCTAAGCGTGCAATATGATGTGATTGATACTTTTAACGTGGACAATTAAATAAGATGCGTGGAACTTTGATTATTTTGATAATAATAACCGTTTAGTGCTCGAACAATTTACAAGCGTATAATTGGGAGGTCAGAATTACAAACACCATGATATCCGTTAACCCTTTACGTTCGAACACTTTGTTGTTAATTTATTTATACCTTTGTAAAAAGCGAAGATCCTATTTGAATTGGAGCTTTTTAGAGTTATTATTGTAGAAAAATATACTGTGACAATATGATAAGTGAAAAGTAAACAGACAATTGAGAAATATACTAAGAGAATATTCTACAGATGTTTTCTGAAAAAATTAAAAATCCAAATGGACCCGATACTCTAAATTAGTTTAATACAACCATATTGTTCATTTTTTGTTTCCAACTAAGGTCGTGATACTCTGGTAGGATTGAAAATCTCCCGGTTAGTTGAGAGGGAAAGGGGGGAAATATCATTGAATTGGTATGACCTTGGCAACTCGTCCGAGGTTGTCCATTTCCGGAGGGAGCAGTTTAGCTCGTTATGCCTCGAGTGGGTAATTTCCTTCAATGAGTTTCTTCGAGTCGTGCCTTATTAGCTAACTCATTAGATCAATTAATCGAACCAGGAATATTTGCACTCCTAACACTTAGAGTTTGTTCTTTATTGCAACTAGTATTATTCAAGTCCTAGTAAAGAAAGGCATTATTTTAAAGTTTGTATGTTATAATGGGAAAGGCTGAGGAGGAAAGATAAATTTAAATATATTAACAAAAGGGAAGAAAACGAAAGATGAGAATGATTATGACAAATTTATTTTCAGTGAGGACATCATTAACTTTTTATTGGCCAAATACTTATGCTAGTTAGTAGTCACAGGGGCAATTTGTAGTAGTTTTCATATAATAAGCTATTGACCCTAATTATATGAGGCAATATGAAACTAGACCTTAATTTAAATAAAAAAAAAAACCAAGAATGGTTGTTGTAAATTCTCTCCTTTTGTTTTTCATAGTTGTACGTTGCACATCTTTTCTTTTCTTTTCTTTTCTTTTTTTTTTGGGAGGGTTGGGGGCGGGGGAGGAGGATTTAGTACTCTTTCACTAGGTGAGAGTACACACCTATCTTTTATTTTCGGTAATTTGATGTGCGTAACAAGGAAATCATGTTAAAAAACTCAAATCCATATAAAGTTGGAAAAAGACGAAAAATATTACTAGCACTCTATTTTTTTTTGTTAATTACATTCCAACTATTTGTTTTATTATATAGTCTAATAAATAAAAATGAAATTTTCTAACGCGTGTCTTATGAGTATTCGTTAACACACCTACAATCCACTCAACTTACCATA
This sequence comes from Coffea humblotiana, assembly GCA_023065735.1. NCBI lineage: Eukaryota > Viridiplantae > Streptophyta > Magnoliopsida > Gentianales > Rubiaceae > Coffea > Coffea humblotiana. The sequence goes on from CM041213.1 coordinate 9,500,614, forward strand.
TATATATACACATTAATAATTACTACTTTTTCTTGCATTTATATACTTTTCTTAGTTAATTCCCTTACATTTATACACTTCTTTTAATTAAGTTTATATTTTTAAAATCTAAGATTTGAAATATTATTTAACGAGTGTTCATAAGGTACCTATTAGACAGATCGAATAAAAATTATATCATAAAAAAAATGATATAAGAATGCAATTAATAGAATAATAAATCTTATATACGCTGACAGTGTATACACTATCACAGTTTGATGCACGACACATATCAAAATTTAAGTTTCAAATTCAAATTCGAATTATGTGTCATGCATCAAACGGTGAAAGTGTATACACTGACAGCGTATAGAAAATTAATTCTTAATAGAAAGGAGATTACAATCAACATTTCCAAGAAAAAGATAGGTGCATACGGGACATGGGGCTCGAACGGTTGTTAGGAAAAATGTTCGGACCGATTTTGTGTAAAAATGCACAAAAAGTAACTTTGTATGCACACGGTATAACTCACTTTCAATAACGTGTAACTATAGAATAAAATTTTGTGAATCTCACACATAGTGTGGAAGAATGATGTATAAAATATAATTTGAATCTTAAGCCTTGTTTGGATTGTATTTTTCTGGATTTTTTGTGAAAAAATTACTGTAATGATTTGATATATATGAGATAAAAAAGTGATTAAAAATGGGTTTACGAAAAAAATAGTAATTTTTTTTTGAAAAATTGCTATCCAAACAAACACTTTTTTTGGTCTAATATTGACCATAAACTGTCAGGAACGATTGCATTCCTGCAACCGTTCATGTCCCTTCTCCGGTGCAGGCGTTACAGATCTTTGCGTAATCGGGTCTCGTGTGAGAGTATCGAACTATACCTAGCTATACTTGTATAATGCCGTGAGTTGCCCCGTGTTGCTGCCCGCCCCGGGGAAGGACGACTCAGATTTTGTCCAACAAATGAACAAATCACAGTCCCTAGTCTTTACACTCGCATTTCATTATTTAATTCCCAACATTACTTGGCGTCTCCCAGTCCAAACGGTGGAACGCACGCTATAAAACGACAGCTCCATAGTCCGCACGGCCCCGACATCCCCACCCAGCCCCCCGGGCTTCTCCCTCAGCGTTCTCAGATCAGAAATACACTACTAACTAGCTTTCAAAAAACCAATGCCCCATCCGCTCTCCTCACCATCCCGATCTTAGCATCCTTTTGTGCCTCCATCGCCTCCGTTGTTGTACTTCATTTCAGCAAGTTTCGATACTTTTTATGCATGTTTATAGGTTGATTAGCGGTATACATATAATCTTGACGTGGGTGGTTGGCAATTATTGGTGGGGTTGGGGGGGGGGGGTCAAGGAATGGCTTCATCCGTGGTGTGTTCATGGCTGATGGCGGCATGCATGTCAGTTGCTTGTGAAAATGACTCCAAGACGACCATTTCGATGTTGAGCTCCGACCCATCTCTGTCCTCGCGATTTACCAAATGGGCTGCTCGTAAAAGGAGGAGGGCTATTCCTATTTCGCCCAAATGTGCCGCTTGCCCCCCTCAATTTTCTAGAATTCGTAATCTTATGAGTTCTTGTTTGGCCTTTGAGCCCTGCCCTGACTTTTGCAGGAATAGTTCTTCTTCTTTTCCTTCCTTAGCCCTTTCTTCTTCCCCTTTCTTCTCTGGCGGTGATAACGGAGCTCTTGCTCTCGGTCATGGCAGGCGCAATAAGCTCAATCAACCTGTCCATTCTGGTAATCTTCGTTTTCGTGTTTTTATTGAATTTCGCCATTTATTTGCCTGTTTGATTGTATTTTTGCTGGTTTTTAGTGCTTTTGGCTAAATGTTATGGGTTTTATGTTGTTTGGGATCTGGACTTGACTTAAAGGTGAGGCCTTGGTTTGAACTGTAAGGTTTATCTGTTGTCAGTTGGGTTGGTAATAGAGATTACAGACGGACTCTTAGCTCGTGTTAGACCCTATAGAGCCGGGGGCCTTATTGCATTGTTTTTTCCTTTAAAAAGGTATTTCAAAGGGAAAAAAAAAAAACTCAGGCAGGCTTCAGTTCCTATTATTTTTATTTTTTGGTCATTTGTTGCTTAAGAAAATTGTAATCATGTGAATATTGTGAACTTTTTTTTTTGTTTTCAATATAGTATATTAGATAAATAGGAGTATTAGTGAAATCTACTTTCACATGTTTGGTATTTGAGAAGAAGGTTGGTGGCAACATGCTATTCAGTCTTTATGCATGAAAACTGCATAAGTTATTAGCTCTGCAAGAGAGAGCTGCTATTAGTTAACTTGCAGCCAATGACATTTCACATGTGCTGTCCTGTGAGATTTACATCCACCTATTGCTCTCAGAGCAGCTATGTGGATAGCTTATATTCACGGTTGCTGCCATTAAATTGGAGGATGCATGGCAATAACAGTATAAGTTCACTAGATTTAGGTTTCCAGATGCTAATTCCTTCAAAATCATAAAAAAATGTGATCTTTTGGAGTCAATGCAGCTATTCACTGCTTGGTTCTGCTTCACCTATTTAGACTTCTTGTTGCACTTCCGCTCAGTAATGGTTATGATGTTACCTTTTTCTGCAATCTAAGCCACTCTGGTGCACCCCTTTTCTTTGTAAGTTATATTCCATCTATTGACATGGAGTATTTCAGGGAAAGCAGTGGCCATAGCAGTGCAGCCTACTATGGAAGCTGCTCCAAAGAAGAAACCTCCCACCAAGCAAAGGAGAGTGGTTGTGACAGGGATGGGTGTAGAGACTCCTCTTGGTGATAATCCAGATGTATTTTACACTAATTTGCTTCAAGGTGTTAGTGGCATAAGCGAGATAGAGGCTTTTGACTGTTCCAATTTCCCTACAGTATGTCATCTTAATGAACTCTGTTTTTTTTGGTTTTTTTTTTTGGGTGGATACCACTGGGATATAATTCAATCTTTATGCTCAAAAACAGAGAATTGCTGGGGAGATCAAATCTTTCACAACAGATGGTTGGGTTGCGCCTAAACTTTCTAAAAGAATGGATAAGTTCATGCTTTACATGCTGACTGCAGGGAAGAAGGCATTGGCTGATGGCGGAATTACTGAAGATATCATGGATGAACTGGACAAAACGAAGTGTGGGGTGTTGATTGGCTCAGCTATGGGTGGGATGCAGGTAAATTTTCTCTTTTGTGTCTTTGTTAGTAGAGAGTTGACTGATGGATCTCATTTTGGGTTTTCATGAATGCCTCCACATGTAGGAATTGGAACCATTGCTGTCTTTTTGTGTGTTCTTGTGTCTATAGTTTGGTTTAAATACTGGTAATAAGGCTGCATACGTGCTTAATTTGCAAAAGTGCTTACAAGGATGTTATACAATGACCAGGATGGTTACCTAGATGAGTCGACCAGATTTTATATCTAGACCTTCTTACATATACTGTCCTTCATCATTTCCATTGATTATATTAAGCAGTGCTCTGGTCCTTGTGAACTCAATGGTTTTCATGCACTATCTGGTTTTCTAAGCTGGAAAGTTGAACCTTTGAACCACTATACAATTTTCTTTAGCTAAAAGAGAGATGGCCATAATGGAAGCATTTAATACGAGAACAAATACGACTACTACTTTTACTAGTGCTCTTTTTAGCTTCTGTCATTGTGAGATCTTAGAAAAACTTTTGACATAAACTATGTGTCTGGGCTCTCACATCCCTTTGTTGAATAGGAAAAAGGACATGAAATTCTTTTTCACCATTGATTGTGTGAAATTTTAAACACTAGTCCAAATTTATTAACTGATTTTTAAGGTTTCCTGAAATTTTTCTGAATGGAGCAGGTTTTCAATGATGCAATTGAAGCTTTACGGATCTCATACAAGAAGATGAATCCTTTTTGCGTACCTTTTGCAACCACAAACATGGGTTCTGCCATGCTGGCCATGGATTTGGTTAGTTTAATTCCTATGCTTTTTAATACTGACTGAAGAAATTACTTAAACTGGTTGATGTCTTTCTTATTGTATATTTTTGTTTTGAATACAGGGATGGATGGGTCCAAACTATTCGATATCTACTGCCTGTGCTACAAGCAACTTTTGCATATTGAATGCAGCTAATCACATCATTAGAGGAGAAGCTGTAGGTGTCTTGCATTATTGCTTGTGAAGTCAAGCTCGATGTATCTAAGCTGTTTGGATATTATTTTTGTGTATCATTTTTAAATAATTATGACATGTAATTATACAGAGATAAAACATCATGCTGCTTGCATGCTTTCTTACACTTATGGCGAACATGCAGGATATGATGCTTTGTGGAGGCTCGGATGCTGCCATCATACCCATTGGTACCCATTGTATTATTTTGTCGATTTATATTAATTTTAGCTACACAAGTTTTTGAATTTTAAAGTCATAAAATTGGCTACAGGATTGGGCGGTTTTGTCGCATGTAGAGCACTTTCTCAAAGAAACAGTGACCCAAGTAAAGCTTCACGCCCTTGGGACAGTGTAATTTCTTCAAATCCCATGTTTATATTACCTTCTGTTAGTTTTGGTATTGTACACTGTCGATAACAAAGTCCTGAGTTGTTTCTCAAGTTCTGGAGCAAAAAAGGCGGATGGTAAGATAGCTAATCCTAGTTCGTGTTGTCCTTGCCAAGCAAAAGTTTTACAAATGTCGTGATCATGCCTTAAAAATGAGTTCTATATGATTGAAATCTAATTGAATTATCTGATTCGGGTTTCTTTCTGTACGACAAATAACTTCTTTTTTTATTTTTTTAGGCACATGACAAAAAACTTTATTTTCTTATTTAACAGAATCGTGATGGATTTGTTATGGGAGAAGGAGCTGGAGTTCTACTTCTGGAAGAACTTGAACATGCCAAGGTAAAGCTAGGTTGAGACGTTACTCAGATTGTGTTTTTTTGTCAATGAAACAACAACGCTTGCATTGTAGCCATTTTAAAATTGATTTATTATTATATGACCAATCTTTTGTGCCCCAAATGGACAGGGAAGAGGTGCAAATATTTATGCAGAGTTTTTGGGTGGAAGCTTCACTTGTGACGCTTATCACATGACAGAGCCACATCCACAAGGTAATCTTCTGAGCTTTTTTCAGCCGCGTGTTGCTGTATGGATTGGATAGTGTCAGGATTTACAAATCTTTGTCATTCTGAATGTTTGTTTTCCTGGATAAACATGAATTGGAAATCATAGAATGTGTATCCTCTTGACTTGATCATTGAGAGAAGTGTGGTAAACAGTACTTGTTCATTTTGCTGTAACTTCTAGGAATAAAGTGCCCAGGCAACCTTGAATATTTTGTTTAAATAGGATTGAACTAGTCGTGGAAATAATCCCACAAAAGTTGTCATGTGCAGCGTGAAGATCCAAGGGTTGATCATATGTATGTGAAAACTTATGGGTTTACCTAAACGATGATTGGATAATTAAATTGAATTCATGTTGGCCGGTTCTGACTTCTGGGTTTTGTTTTATCTTGTGGATGACATGATAGAGTGAATGTTCTTCTAGTCACAGTGTAGAAATTTGTTATTTTGCAAATTTTCCTGGTAACTGATTTATGATTCATGACATTGATGCTAAAATACTGCAACTTTTTATGGCAAGAAGTTCTCATTAGATGCGCACAGAGCTTTACTGAAACTGATATATGTGGTTAGCCAAGTGGGTGTGGATGCACTTTATGCTGGTTTAAGTATATCTGAGTATGAGATAGAATCTTTTGACATCCCAAAATCCGGAAACTGTATCTGCTTCAAAGCAATATAGTCACAGCTGGGTTCATAAATACCCTTAAATGGAGGTCAAATAGTGAAAAGTTAGTGCACAAATTAACTGCAGTGCATGACTAACTTTCTGTGGCATTGTGGTTTAACCTTTATAGTTTGCTTGCTTAAGCAGGAACTGGTGTCATCCTGTGCATAGAGAAGGCTTTGTCTCAGTCTGGGGTGTCTAGGGGAGATGTAAACTATATTAACGCACATGCTACATCCACACCCGCAGGAGACCTTAAGGAATATCAAGCTCTTGTTCATTGTTTTGGCCAGAACCGGGAGGTTACTTTCAAGTTCTATAACAAGATATATTTGTTTTTCTTTTTCCCAGTTTTGGGTTTTATGGTTCTGATTTGTGATTTTTTTTCAATTCCTACAGTTACGTGTGAACTCTACAAAATCCATGATTGGCCATCTGCTAGGAGCAGCTGGGGGCGTTGAAGCTGTTGCTACTGTTCAGGTACCTTGTGTTATTCATGATTTCCAAGGGGTTACTGCTTTTTAGTTTAGAAACAAGCTACCAAATTTTTGAGATACAAGACTCTGCCAGCTGTTTCTTGATCATTGCCAATGCCATGAAGATGCAGACTTTGTGCTGTAGTCATTATTTACGAAGTTAGACGCTGTACATGTTAACTGCAGTAATCCAGGAATATGAACTTTGGAAGCTACTACATGGAGTGGAAAGGGGATATCAATAGTAATTTAACTTACACTTTCCTCTTGTAAGATCAGCTTTGTGTGTCTCCTATTATTCTTTTTTCAGACGAGGCTAGTGATGGACTAGGTCCATTAACTTGAATTTTATAACTTGTAGCACTCCATGCAGCCTTAGATGACTGATTGTTTCTGATGTTAACCTTCTTAGACAAGCCATAATTGTCAATTTACATGATAAAGGGGACCTCTTATAGCTTTTTACTGGAAACCTGAGCTACTTTGTTGTTAAATTGAAATATTTAATTTGTAGTTTCTTTTGTTGAAGGGTTTTCTTGGAAATCATTATGTTTGTTGAAGTAGTACACTTGAGGTATTTGATTAAGTGTTTGTTCTTGCCATCTTCTTTTGCAGTAATGTTTGTCATATGAGCTATCTGTAGAAAATGATGCCATAATGAATAGCTTGACTGTATAAATTGGGCTTTCTTTTCTTGCAGGCTATAAGGACAGGATGGGTTCATCCAAACATCAATCTTGAAAACCCAGATGATGACGTGGTATGTTTACAAAGTTTTCTCTGTTTGTGGAGTGACTGCTGTTGCATCTTTTATTGCTTTAGAAGGGACTTGGTGGGATTATGGCATGGTGGTTTTTGCTGTTACTGTGGAACAATTTCTAGCTTGGTCAGGAAATGTTGTCTAATAGCATTTGCTGATTTGATCCAGATGCTGCTCTATTTAATAACTGTCCTGCACAACATTTCCTGATTTGATCCAGATGCTGCTCTATTTAATAACTGCCCTGCATATTCTCTTGCATAATATGCCAATCTTGCTAGTAAAAATGCTTAATATGTATTTGTATTTATGTTGAAGAAGAAAATGCATTTCATGCTTACACGTATTTTGGACTTTAGGGGTGCAGTACTTTTTATGCTATCATTTTGTTTCCAAGCGGGGTCTGTCTGACAAGATTCATTTGATTGGATGTTCACGATGCTTTTATACCTTGAATCAGGACACTAAACTGTTGGTTGGCCCGGAGAAAGAACGACTTGATATTAAAATAGCTTTGTCCAACTCGTTTGGATTTGGTGGGCACAACTCATCAATATTATTTGCTCCGTACAAATGAATTTCTTTTGGGGGGCTTGATTCTGCCAGATGTGATGCTCTAGGTATGTACTCATTGGTTTACGTGGAATAATCATATTCATAAATATTTCTATTGAGGTTGTCCCTCAGAGGTGACCTTATGTATGTAACTTGATTCTCAGGAAGATATTCAATCTTTTAACTTTTCCGAGTACTTCAGAGATCCTCAAGGCTCTTGTGGCTGCTTTACTGAGAATGCATCATACTAGTGCACAGTGCACTTAGTGATATTCTCTGGATTCCTTTTACCGAACGAATTGGATGTTTGCCTGTGCCTGGACAAAGGGTCTTTTGGGGTGCCATTCAAGGGAAAAACATGAGCTCCTCTGAATCCTATGAACCTATTGCAGATTTTATTGGATTTCTTCCCTCCGGACATTCCCTTCATTTCATGCATATAATTATTGTAGGGCTTTGACGATGATATAAACTAGAGGGCATTGCGACAATACAAGGTGCCTGTGCTTGGTTTAGCCAAGTAAAATTATTGCTGACCTGTATCACTAAATTTTGATCTTAAAAATTTGCCTGTGGCATTTATTTTTGATTGAACTGACGGTTCTTCCTCCGGTCCAACAGACGGCAATTGAAGAAGTCAAACAACTATCATAATCAAACTGTTCGTGGTCACATTCGAATTTATTTTGGGCCATGAATATGTCAGAAAAATTACTTCAAATGGTACGAGGGGCAGATGTAGAGGCCCCAGATCCCTTCAAATACGAACTTTTTAAACCAAATTTTACCACCAGAAGCTAAGCTCAAATGTGAGTCTGCCTTCGTTGTAAATCTGCAAAATCATTACTTTGCAGCAGTAAATAAAATGCTGTAAATGCCAAAGAAAATTGTTGGAATTTGGCCTCTTTATCCATGCTTGAAAAGGGTCATGATGATAAATGAATAACCATATCAATTAGACATGCTTCAGCCAAAATGCACTTGCCCATTTTGCACATTTTGGCTTGTCACTGTTCTAAAAATCAATTATATTCTTTATTGCTAATATAACTGGATTTCCCTTTTTTTTCACAAAACTATCGGTAAACACGTGCATATATACAAAAATAATACATTTCTCTCGGTTTGATACCATATCACATACAATATCGAAAACAAAAGCACGTATGATCATTAGGGTCATTGAAAATATCCTATCCCTCGTGCCTCCAGTTACAGAAGCAGAGACCGACATGGGAAATTCCCCTTCGATCCTTCATGAACCAAACAAAATGACAGCTGGAGCTAATTAAAAATCAATTCCTGTGCAAAATCATCAGCAGCCGGCAGCACACACAGTTGCATCTGTTTTTGACGACTCTAGTCTCGATAAAAGCAGACCACCATGGCAAAAAGTACAAAAATAACCACCACAGCACCTTCCGCTTTCTTCCACTGGCTAAAAAAAATTATGTTTCACATCTACCTGGTCTTCTTCTGGCCATCTTTCTTCTTATGCTTCTTCAATTTTACTGCCTTCATGGAAAGTGCACTTGAGACACTCCTACCTTCCAGCTTCTTTGTCAGCTTCACCACACTAGCCATGCCTTTTCTTGCAGCAGCCTTGTGCTCAGGCCTCCGGCTCAGCATCTTGCGGTCAAGTGGCCAATAAGCATACGGCTCAAGTTTATCCTTCCTCTTCAAATCCCCACCAGCCTTCTTGCTTGAATACTCATTACCAGTGTAAGCCCACCCAGACTCAGATGTCTTCCTTCGCTTCTGGGTATTTCGTGAATTTATTGACAAATGACTATCTGCATGGCTGTTTCCGTCTGAGTCAGGGTCAGATGACACATTTCTCTTTGTCTTCTGTTTCTTATCACCTTCGTGGATAATCAACCGTCCTTCAGCATCTATTTCTAGCTCATCGTCCAACTCAGGTTTTCTTTTTAGATGCTTGGATGATCGAAGAGCCGATCTTGTCTTTTGTCGATCCAGCAGATCGAGTGGTTCATCATCTACTTGGTCAAGCAAGTCTTCCTGCAAGCCCTTGGTAGCTTTACGCGTCCTAGATGTTTGCAAATAAGTACTTTTCAGATTACCGTTAATTGAAAGCTTAAAGCGAAAGCTCTCTAATGCAATATTAAACTTCTTATTATCAGTCAATTGGCTAGTATAGAAACCCCAGGTTCAGAAACAGACCTAGTGATGATCAAACATACAGATTCTACTTTTAGCAGTTTCAAGTACGTATCACTGTCTCACTAACGAGCATAAAACTGCCATCCTAAACCTTTCATGTGGTCTTGGTTTAAAAAGACGTAAAACGTTAAATGTCCATAAACTGACCTATGTGACGATGCTCTGGATTTTGACATTGATGACGTGTCCATCTTCCGGCCATTAAGTGCCTTCACATCCATGATGTCGGTATCACTGTTCTCACATTCTTCATCACCAAAATCAGAAAATACCCTGGTATGATTCCATTTACTCAGCCTGTAAAAAGATTGAAAAATTTGTCACAAAGAAGTATACGATTGATTATGTGAGGAACCATACTATCTTTGTATTGCCAATGAATCACCATGCCTGTTACAACATGTTACTAAAATCAGCTATAAGACTTGCTCAAACGTTTCAATAATGCTTTTATCCAAGTCCATTTAATAATTTCCTTAGCATATATTACTCTAAATTCTTGCTCAATGAAGAAACTTGGGGGGAAAAAAACCCTGTACTAGGGTTGCCCCACAGAGAGAGAGATAGAGAGAGAGAGCTTGGATCTAGGTGCTTAAAGTATATTTCCAGAGTCAACAAGCTCGGCTACAACTGCAATAAAAGCCTAGTTAAACTTATACAAACTCCAAAGGGTGGTACCTTACAAAATTCACAATGATGAAGCTTAGTTGTTAGGTTTCCTAATTCTGTGCTTATCCAGCTTAGAATTTCTTGTAAAAAATGCAGTAAATACGTTAACTCTCTCTACACTAAACATGCTTAATGCCTATTTTGTACAGAAACAGAGTAATACCAGCATGCTTCCAAGCTCAAAGGCTCACAAAGATGGAAGAAAGAAAAACCTGGATGTAGTAGCTTTCGACTGATGAGATCTGGATTCCTCAGAGTTGGAAGCAAGTTTCCTTTCCTTGCGCTCCTTAATCTGCAAGATCATAATGTGATAAATGTTCCTGATCAAGCCTTTCAAAAACGCTTTTCTTAAGGCAATCTCCAACAAACCTTTCTTATGTTGGTAAGAAGTTTCATGTGTTCTTCAGGCATGACTTCTTTAACAGCCTCCAAACCCACATTTTTTGATGAGCATTTCAAATAGCATTTTAACCTGCACGAAGAGAGTCAGGTCTGATGTACAAAGTGAAGTAATGTTGAATGAGAAAAATAAGAAAATTTTCCAATTTGTGCAAAAAATATTACAAATTTCATTTAGTTTTCAAAATGGCCTCACTGAAGTTAAAACAAAAATAGGATATCTAGTGCTTTCCCATGTGCAAAAATATGTGAACCTTACCCAACCAAGAAATTAGATTCCAAATTTAAGCAAGAAGCAATCAGAAGGAAAGGAAAGACAAACCTTTGCTTTGAAATGGTTCTTCCTGCTATCTTGCCAATTCAATAGGCCCTCCACCATTCCTTTTAAGTGTGTTTGCAACCATTCAACCTGGGATTTAGCGACCACCACTTTCAACAATCCTAGACTAGCCTACATTAGAAGCAAATTTAGAGGATCCCAGTATTTCATGATTGACAACCTGAAGATTAACTGGTTACAACAAAGGTTACATCAACACAAGTGTAGCTATCTATTTGGTAAAGCAAACCTTGATTATTTCCTTGTTCTTTCTCTGAAGGAGGAGAAACATGGATGGAAGAACTGTATAAGTAACAGAAACAAGATCGCTAAACTCATAAGCCAAGCGAGCTAAACCCTTCACAGCCGCACTAATCATTTGAGGGGTCTCTCCAGCCAATCCTCCAGCAACCTATTACAGTAAGATATGCATCTTTAAGATGGGAAACAGACAAAATCGAAATATTTCAATAGGTAAGAACTCCAAGATTCTGTACCATGTTAAAAAACTGGTGCAGGTCTGCTTTTCTGCCCCCTTTATCTTCATCCCCATATATGTGTCCAATTTGAACCAGAATATCATATGCTCTATTTCTTGTTCTTTTATTGACCTAGGAGATAGGATACAAGCAAATGAGACGTTTTTACTGTATCTAAAAATGCATTAATCTGTAAGCCAGGTTTCACAGAATGTGCACACACTTACAGTAGAAACCTCCCTCCCTCCCACTTACAGGAGAATGTTCTACTTTTATCAATGAGCTGTGTATATTGGAGTGGCAGTTGGTACCATAAGTCATGCCTCACATTCCTCTTCTACCCGAACCACAACACCTTCTTCACTACCTGAACCTCCTCCCCTTTCCCCAAAAATTCACCATTACAAGCCATTTTTCCCATGATTGCTGACACCTTCTCTCAACCACCCAGTGAAGCCTCGCTACAAAACCACCTCATGAATATCCCCAACAGCATGCCATACCAAGCTATAGTAAAACATAGCAAGACAACCAAGAACAACTCTTCAATTAGACACTGCAAGACAACTCAAGAAACTTTGGATTTCAAAATCTCCCCTTATAATAATACAATAACCAAATACAGCAGAAACTGAATGTCATGGCGATTAAGATGCTGTACCTCTTTCAATGCAAGTACTATATCAGTAGGGAAACCAACAAACCAAATACAGCAAAAACTAAAGAAGATTATGGCAGTTAAGAAGCTATACCTCTTTCAGTGCAAGAACTATTTCAGTCAGGAAAGAAGAGATGATGTCACGCCAATTCTGCCCAGATAAATCCTGCAGCCAAAGGTGTAGAAGTGCAGATAAATTCTCATGCTCAAGTTCAGACAAACAATTCTTCCATGCATTCTCAGCAACAAGATTTTGCAAGTAAATGAAATTCAAGATCTTGCTAATCACCTTTGACATACGGACAATCAAGAAATACAGACAGTCAAGCCTATGACGCTTGGCCGAGAAATGACAATAAGGAAGAACCTCAATCATCAGATTAAGCAGCTCTTCAAGCTTTCTCGAAATAAATTCATCTGAGTTCTGCGAAAAAAATAGAAGGCTTATAAGTTCACATATATTTGAAAAATTGTATAATTGGAGCAGAACTCATCGCTTTTATATTAAATTTATCCATATCCAACACATTCACTCCCCCCCCCTTCCTCCTGCTATATGGATTTAATTTCTGTTTGGCTTGTTGGGGGGCAGAATGAAGGTACTCACATCCAAAATGAACATCACTCATGTACCCTGCAGTGTCCAGGATGCTACAGTACGTCAATGTTCCTGGTAACAAGATATGTCCAGTTTCCAAAAATTTGTCAAGATTTCTCACTACCATTGCTTCCCTAGAGATTATTCATTAATCTAAACAGACTCTTGTACTACAGAAAGTCAAACTTGCAACCAGTCTAATACCACTCCTTTGCAAATCCTTGATAAAAGTGCTATAAAGAAGAAAGAGAACTTTCTTGCAATACATGTTTAAAGCCTCCACCTATGGCCTACTATTTTTTTAAATGAAAAGTCCCAAACAGTTTGACCACATCAAACAACTAAATAATCTTTTTATAGTGATCCCAGCTGCAGAGTAGTCAGAATAAAAGGGGGAAAAGAGAAGCATTACCCGGAGAATAATGGAAAGAACTTTGTAACACTTCTTTTGAATTAAGCCCTCAACATCCTGCACTCAGATTTTTTTCTACAAGAGTCAAAATGCAGAAATTTTCTTCTTTCATGAAATTTATGTAAGAAGAGGAGACATTTGACCTTTAATCCAGGCTTTATAGCAATAAATAGAAGATCAATTTCTTTGGCATCCAAGCCAGGCAAAAGTGAAACTGCCAGTTCAAATAACTGTGCCCTGTACATACAACAAACCAAACAATAGAAAGTCACAAATAACATAGACTTTCATAGCAGCTCATTCATTCCAGTCAATTTTCTGTGAGTCACAAAGTGGCATACTATTGCAGAATCTAAGCAAAGAACCCACCTTGCTGATGACACCGAGCTTTCACCAGAAATGTCATCAACCTGCATCGATTTGGAGTTTCTAAAGTTTTCCGCTTTACTTGCCTCTTGAGTCACCTTCAAAAGCTTCTGCATTGTGGTCCTAAAGAACCTTGCAACAACCTCTTTTTCTGACACAGAAGCAAGCTCTCCTATTGTGCTCTGTAAAACATACCAATTATACAATTCGTCAAACTCGACAAGGTTAGAAGGGGGATTTAAACACATGTTCAGGAAATGAGATTCAACAAGTTTTCCTTTTCTCTATTTATAAGGAAAAAATTGGCAACTATCCCATAAAGTGAAACAGCAAAATTATTAACTATGTATTATAATTCTACTAGACATCAAGAGATAAGCAAACCCATTTAAAAACTCCACTAACTGTTGAGCACTATGTTACCCCACCAATGCTTCCTCAAAATTTTCAAAGTTCATAAAAGTTATCAAACAAAAAAATAGATATTGAATTACTATCAAAGTAAATAAATAACACACTATATACTTTGAATGAGGTGTTGCTTAAAATTAAGACCAAAAGAACAACCTCTCATCTACTTTCTGCTTCCTCAAAATCCTCAAAGACTGTTAAATACCATGATAAAACGTAAGAGAAAAGATTGTTATCTTCATCATCATCCTAGTTTTGCACAATAAAAAAGAATATCATAATTTTGTTTGAAATGAGATATGGCACAAGACAGAGTCAAGTTCACTGTTTTAAAGAGTTTGGATATTCACATTTGGAAAGCATCTTCAAATTGAAAAGACAGACGGCACCCCCTGAATTCCAGGAATATGTAACCTACAATCTAAAAGCCAACCAATCTTGAGTTCTGACTTACACAGCGCAATTTCTAATTTCAATTCTAAAACCATACTCCAGTCTCTATTTGAGGTGAGCTCATAACATTGCAGAACTTGATGGACAGTCAATTTAAATTGGAAGCTAATTCAAAGTTATACTGTAAAATGTGAACAAAAATATCCTCATTCAATGCAACCTTTAGAGGAAATACTGAGTTGCAACTCGGAGACGTAAAATTTTGTGAAGTAATGACCTGTATAGAGCCACTAATATCTTTGGAAGCTTTCAAGAAGACTCCTGACATAACAGATAACAATTCGCGAGCAGAGGACCTCAAGACACTTAAATTATCGGCTGCAACTTGTGGACTGTAAAGTGCAATTGCTCGTTGTTCTGGAACACTTAGGTCAGAGATGGACATGTCCTCTTTTCCTTCCAGATGTCCCCTATTCTGCCGAAGAAGGATCTGCAAACTGGAGCATATTATGCCCCAAACATCAGGTTCTTCACGAAGCGCAGAACAAAGTGCTTTCTCCAGATCCCTAAAGCTTTCAGCCGTATCCTGAGGGTAATTGCAAAAAGATGGCAGCAAGGACCACAAGGAGTATACAATTCCATCTATACTCCTAGCTGAATAAACTTTTCCTTCTCGTTCAAGCTGGCACAAGCAAATGAAAATAAAGACTCTGCAACACGAATTAGGAGGAGGCTAGAAGGAACATTAGCATCAAAATATCATACCAATGCTGACTTTCGTGACATGGCTCCAATCATGGGTAAAATTGACTCAGTAAAGAAGCTTAACCGAGCACCAACAATATATTGCTTCAAAATTGGAAATAACCAAAGATTCGCCTCAGTTAGGACTTCAGAATCCAACTTGAGTGGTAAAATGCTCAAAAATGTTTCAGGTCCCATTGCGCGAAGTGCAGATCCAACCACATTCATGCAGCTTAATCAACAAGAAAACTAGATATCAGATGATAATTGAACACTTGTCATACGCTGAACACAAAGAAGCAAAAATGACAGAAGTCTCTGTACAAATAAGATCCACCAATGACTTCTCCAGTAGGCAGTCATCTCATCTAAAATTTTACAGAAACCGTCCATATAGCACATTACTAGCTTTTACCCAGCAGCTTATATAAATGTCCATAACTTATAAGCTAGAACTAAAAGAACTTAGTAACATCACATATTATCGTATGTTTATTGAGACTCTATCTATCAGACCAAATATTAAAATCTTCAAAACATAGAAATAATTTCAGGTTAAAAAGAGGGGCTTTCTCATGGTCAGCTAGCAAGGATTTCACCATTGCATGCAAAAGTATATGCTTTTTCTTAGAAATGATCAAGGTAAGCACCACATATCTCATATTTGCATTCATCAAAATGTTAGCATGTTAAGACTGCAAAGCACCACACTATAAGACCAGGATACAGAAGCTTTCAATCAATAACAAAGAGAAAGCAAAACAATGAATAGATGATAGAAAGTTTTCCAAGAACATGCATAGATAGAAGAAAATGAGCTATAATCATGTCTTAAGGCACCTAGACTTAGATAAAATCTGTATCAGATTTTGCAGAGCTGAATATTATGGTGGGTACAGTAGGTGCCAAGGAAACAATTAAAAAATCATTGAACAAAAAAGGGAAAATATTCCATCAGAGGCACAATCCTAATGAGGTATCTAGACTTCTTAAAAATCTATTCACTTTGAATCCATGACCAACTTCAAATTTAGCACATGATCAGGATCGATTGCGGTCCATTCTCAGGGCAAAGGTATTTTGTAGGACAGCACAATTCTCAAATAAAAATGACAACTTTTCCTAGGTGACAAAATACTAAGAGACCAGAACTGCAACGAGGAAGAATAATGAAACAAGTGGGTTCATTTGAAATCATTATTTAGAAAAGATTTCCCTTGGGTGTGTTTGGGTACCACATTAATTGGAAAAATTATTCGCTTGCATCATAAACATGTTTTCCAACAACTTTTCTATCACGCCAACCATCTTTTTGACTCACACATATCACTTTACAAAAAATTCTACAGATAATCCTAAAAATTTTTTTCCAAATAGCACCAATCCAAACACGCTCCTTGGTATTCCCCAAACACATTTACCAACCACCTTTTTATCTCACATCACATCAAAAAAGTGCTAGAGTAAAAAATGCAAGTTTTTCCAAATAATCTTCAAACCAAAAAGAACCAGGGTTATTCCTCATCTTATGTATGTAAGCCAATAACGCAATGGTGTAAGAGAAAAAAAAAACCCACCTGTTTTCTGAATGGGAAGTCCTCATCTGGCAACTTTTGCATATCTGCCAAACTCTGAAGTGTACCACTTAAAAAATATGATGCATATTGGCCTGAAAAATGCATTTTGGCCACACATCAGTACAGATTTCTGACATTATTTCACTCGGTTATATAAGAATTACATACTTGGAAAAAAATAAAACTTGAAGAAAAATAAAGATGGTGGCATTATATCTATGTGCTTATATACGTATACTATTACTTGAGTGGAAGCCGGAAAAAAATGTACTATGTACATAAAATACAAAAAGTATTTCATCCTTCAATTTGGTTTTTGTGGGGAAGGGTAAGGCCTTCCTATGTAATTCTGGTCAATTAGCAATCCTAGTTACGAGTGGTACATGGCAGAAACAGACCCGGTGTAGTGTTATTTATACATTTGTGCTGCGCTATTGTGAAGATTAGGGATAGGTTAATAGTCAACTCTTTCTTAGATTCAATGAAACTTCTTATAAGCATTTATTTGTATTTGCTTTAATTTCATGCTGTGTCATAAGTACTTGGAACATTGTGTGCACTATGCTATGTAGTACTGCCAGGAGACCTGTGCACTATGGGCGACTGACAATAGCAACACATGTATATCTGTCTTGTAGAGCCAAAAATGATGCTAAATTGAAGTAGACAGAAGATAAAGGAATGCACTTACCTAATTTATAGAACATTGCTGAAATAACTTGTAATGACGCATCCCAGACAGCAGAGAAATTATAGTCAACTAATCTTCCAACAATTGCACACACCTTTTCAATGATAGTTGGCACAGATTGCCTTGCATTTGACATAACCTGATCGACACCCTGTTTGACCAACTTTTCATCAACGCATGCATCTATCAGACTCTTAATAGCATGCATTGCTGCTAATACAGCCTCCTCATGTTCAGAAGCCAAAATATCTGCAGAAGCCAAATATCACATAAGAAACTAACCAACAACAGAGTCAAATTTCTACTATCAAACTTTTGAATTGGTTTGTTGAAACCATTTGCTGAGGAAAACAAAAATTCTATGCTATGTTAATCTACTTCATTAATGCCTTTATAAGCAAATCATTTTATTTTTCTTGCTCAAACTATAGGATTTTCTAAACTAACTTGATTATGGTGTCAATAATAAGAGCTTTCCCATGTTAGCTTTTCTTTTCATAGTCATCCAGGAGTTTCAAAGTATCAAAATCAGTAAACCAAGAGTGCTAAAGCATGACAACAAGATATATATGAATAATGACCGACGGGACTAAAAGTTTTCCAAACAAGAAGAATAACCTACCACAGAGGGCATTGAATACAATAGGAAGCTTAACAACACAAATATGCCTGTTAAGAGAATAAACTTTTCTTATCCCAACATCTAACAATCGAGCTGTAAATGTCATGCTCTCAGCAGATGTTTCATTTGAAGAGACTGAAGTTGCCAAGGAGCATAAAAGGTCAAGAAGGGCTTCAGGGGAAACTTCTCCAGGTGGGTTGAGACAAATTGCATTCAGACAATCTGTTATTCGCCTAGTGAGAAGAGGTTGTTTTAAATCCAAGAGAGATTTGAAGTTCTTCAAGATATTGGTTGAAGACTTTCCAGACATGCAAGGGAGACAAACTTTCAGAGCATCAAGAACATACAGAACCTCCTGTGCTCCTCTGGGGCCTTCAGAAATGTTTGAGTTGGATCCTCCAGCTAGCAAAAGAGACCGTTCAAAAACTTTCAATAGGGCTTCACTAGCTGGTGTCAGCAATGCAGCATGCAGTGGAGACATACGATACGTTATCAAGACTTCACGTAGACATGCATGTGCCTGCTTTCTTACCTGCATATGGTAAAAACAACATTCAGTGCAACTGAATATGTCTTAAACATATGACTACTTGAGAATCAATAAGCTTTAACTCCTATTCACAGTTTTTCCCTCTCGTCAAAAAGAGCAAAATGCTTTTTTTCCCTTTTAACACACGTATATATCTTTTCAGTGTCTGGACTTTATCTCGACCATGTAACTGCAAAGCTAATGGAGAAAGGAGATAATTGGTTAGCATAACAAGACAAATCCCTGAAGCACTTTGATTGCGCTTGCGTCTTTCGCCAGTATATCATAAAAGCTATATTGCTTTCTTTGGTGGACAACACCTATTCTAATTCAGATGCACTAAGCATTTCATATGCTCAAAGTTGTATCCTAGTATACTTGAAATCCTTCTTAACTAAAGTACATCAATTTAAAGAATCAACCTCGCTGCTGAATAATTCATGCTTCTGCTACAAACCCATCAACATTTTTGTTACTCACAGTTTACAATAACTGAAAGTACCGACGCTCATAACTTAACAGGATTAACAATTGAAAACACCCAAAGAAAAATTGAAAACACAACTAAAAGAAGTAAAATTTAACACCAAAATTCCAATATATTACCATGATATACTCTAGTACAGTCAAAATGAAATGCATAAAAGGCGTTGAAAAACCTCAAAAGCAACGAGTTTATTGAAATTTTAAGTTAATGATTGCTTCTTTATTCATTAATTCATTATTTTTGGCTGACCTTTGTCCTATCATCGGTTATGCAATCAACTAGAACTCCGTAAAGCTGAGCCACATCAGACCAGCTGAAATTCTCCTTTGCTGCAGCCAACAAATGCGAGACGCACTTCAGACCCGGAACAATCCCATTGGGACCAACCGACTTGCCCCGTAGAATCCGAATCAAAAGGTCCGACAAGTAACCAAATTTCTTCCTCAGAACCGCGTTATTAAACTTCCCAATGACGACAGACAAAATCGTAATTAGGGCATCAACGAGGTGGCCAGGAGTTTCCGTTTCGGATGCGGAAGATAGGCGGTGGAGAGAAGAACAGGTGGCGCCGAAGTAGGAGAGGGGCTTGAGCGGGAGATTTTGTTCCTTTAACTCCAGCGTCATTGCACCGATGGCCGTGCACACGTGGAGGTGGTGCTCGTTTGCAGCGTCGCCGAATTGTGAGAGAATTTCGGCGCATACGTCGTCGTGTGGGAATTGGGGGTCGTCCATTTCAATGCCTTCCATTGATAGGGAGTGAGAAACCCCAGCCGGCCAGGAGGTGACGGAGGCAGTGGCGCTAGGGTTTTAGGTGGAAATGGGTTTTAACAGAACATATTGAATAATAATAATTATTATTATTATTATTTCGTTTAGAAGAAGTGGAAATATAGTAAATTACATGACTGCCCCTTAGGTCTGACATAACCACAATAGCATCCCAAGTAGTTCTTAAATCTGTACTACTAACCTGATTTTACATTTTATTTCATGCATTTACCAAAAGAAGAAAACAAACGAAATTTTCATTTCGGGGTTCGTTTGGTTGGACTGAAAATATTTTCCTAGGGAAATATTTTCCATCGAAGTCATTTTCTTGGAAAATCAATTCCTTCCCCATAATTTTCCAGTGTTTGGTTATTAAGTGAAAATATTTTCCAAATTCATTTTTTCATAATTTTCAGATGTTTGGTTTGTCAATGAAAATATTTTCTGATATGTTTGTTAATATGTTGTAAATATTTTTCTACTCTCAAAACATTCATTTCATTACAAGTTAATTTTAGTTTCTATCCATTATCATCATATTATCATTTTTATAAAATATTTATTCATATTACACCATGAATTCTTAAATGGAATTATTAATGACACTAATGAATTGGCTGGGAAAGAAGAGTTAAAAATCAAACGAAAGCCTAACTGAATACTATTCTTTATTGGTATAGTATCATGTCATTATGTTGTTCCTTTGAAAAAAAATAGGGAAAATAAAAAAGAAGTTGAAACTAAAGATGCCCAAAGAGAAATGAAAGCGAAAATGTTCAGCTTTAGGAAATAAAAAGTGATAAAAGGGAGAATGACCTAAATTTTCCTAAATTGAAGAACCTAAATAACTTCAGAATGATAGATAAGGAAGTTATTTTCCTTCTCTCAGTGTAAGTTCTTTTCGATCAGAAATCATTTTCCCAAATTAATTGACTACCAAACAATGAAAAATTTGAAAAATATTTTCCGAAAAACATTTTCCACCCAAACAAACAGACCCTTCATGTGATTAGACCTCCTTTGCTTGCTTGTCTAAGAATGGAATACATGTGTTTGTGATTAACAAAAATGTCGTTTTCATGTAATTTTAACATTATTTTGAAATTCTTAACGAAGTCGAGACTAAACAATTTTAATATTACTTTTGAAATTCTTAATGCAGTCAAGATCATTAATCATAACTTTATGTACAGTGACAAATGTTTGCGGAAAATAAAACAATTGGAAAAACTGTTAATAATTTGCCGATCGTAGAGAATTTCTGTAATTAAAAATTATCGAAGTCAGTAATTAAAAATTGGTTGGAAGTACTTAAAAAACATTATTGGTTGTCGTATAAAAATTCCAAGGAGCATTAGCTTCAATGTAAACATTTTGAACAGGAATAACTTAAAAGATGTTACAAGGAAGTGAAGTAACTTAAAAAACAAGTCAAAAGTTCCTTCACATCAAGAAAACAGTTTCTGATTTTGAGAGCTCCTTAACTAAAAGATGTTACTATACACTAGTCTTTTAAGACAATCGATTGATGTTGCTGTGCCAATTGGATTTGAAATGAATTAGTGCTGCGTGAGTAAGAAAATATCATCATCATTCGTAGCTTTGATATGATGAAATTGTTGATTTTATCAGAGTCCTCTGTGCTACTCCAGTCTATTCAAAACTTTTGAAAAGATGGTAGAACAAACTCGTTTGCTCGTTTCCAAGACCGCAAACCCAAAACTTTTGGATTCCAGAGTTGTTTGGTTAGATGCATTTCCAGATTTTCTTTTGAAGGCTGGTTCTTTTGATATGAATGAATACAACATCTGGTATCTTCCTTTTCTTTTCTTTCGGTGCTAAAATCCTGATTAATTAGTTCAGACCCTGCGGGGCAAAATATGCGCATTGCTTTCGGCATCTGCAGTTGTGCGTCATACCAGAACACTCTTTCCAAGTAATAATTATGGCGAGTGGCCACGAGACAGGCGCATTTATGAGATAAGGATTTATTGAGCTGAAATATTTAACTCACATTTGTCCTCATTCTTGAATAATCCGAAGCCTGAATATTGAGCAACTAGACTATTACTAATACGATTTTCCCTAAATCCAGCTAATAGAGACAATTAACCCTTAGAATGCATTTGCGAAAACAGATGGTAATCGTGATGCTTAAGAACAAGTGGTGGGGTTCTCCGGTCATGGCATCCCATCATGCTGCTGGCTGATCATTTCGGCATCAATATGCCATGTACGTACGGCTGCTACTGCTATGCCAAGATTCAAGTGAGCATGAAACGATTTCTTTCAAACTACGCAAATGAATGACTCACCAGATACTTTTTGTCATACAGGATTCATGGGCATTTGTCAAATCAATTTAAAAACTATTGCAAAATCTGCTTCTTTTTCTTCATTCAATGAGAAAAGAAGGAAAAAGGTGACAGTAATATGCAAAAAGAAGTTGTACAGCCACTACTTTGACAAAAAAAAAAGATTAATAATTTAACACTCTCCAATAAGCGAACACAAATTCATACAGATTACAGACCTCATAAAAACTCAGAAAATCCATAGTCATCATGTGACAAAAAGGTTCATATTTATATATATATATACGTTACAGAAAAGCATGGTACTACGTAGTAGGCATCTCTTTTCTTTGCTTTTTTTACCTTTTTCTTGAAGGTTGTAATTCCAAGATTGATTAACCACGGGATCCATCAAGACGGTTGATGAGGTAGAGAGCATTACTAGTAACTTTAGCAACATTGGTGATGGCCCTTTTGACATCAGACCTGACCTGAGCATCAATCTCCCTGAATCCATCTAGACAAGTATCTTCATAAGTCAAGGCAGCGCTCACCCAGGTCTCTGCATTGCTCAAATGCCACTTGAATTCGCTGCCCTGGCGGAGATTTTGGAGCTCTGAAAGAGTCTTAGTGAGCTCATAAACAGACTCACTCATTTGTTGTATGCAGTCACCTAAAGCCCCCCGCTCTCTCTTGTTGTGGCCTTTGAGTCGTGCAAGGAAGCTGGAGGCTTTGTGAGATCGAGAAATGCTGACCTTGACTGCTGCCTGGGCTAAGCCCCGGAGGCTGTTGGCCTGGCCGGAGTAGGAGGAGAGGGTTCTGAGGCAGATGTTGGGGTAGCTGGCATGAGCACATGATGCATGGACGAGGTCTTTGGGGGTTTTTGAGGCGGTGGAGGAGAGGGAGGAGGAGGGGAGGACGACGACGACGACGACGACGAAGAAGAGGGAGAGGAGGAAAGAGAAAGGCAAAGCCATTCTCAGACGGAGTATCTCAGTGTCTTGTTACCTGTTGGTTTCTTTTTCTAAGGTAGGTTTGGGGTGGGGAAGGATAGTTCAATCGTTAGCAGCTAGGTATATAGATAGTGTTGTGGGCTTTGAGTGTGAGAGAGAGGGAAGTCATTGGTTTTATTTTGTAGGGGTAGGTGAGTTTAGAGTAGAAAGAGATTCTTTAGTAGACGGTCTCGAAGTTGGAGAAAATTAAAATATGAGAATGTCCTTAGCTATGGTGATCTTTCGGGCTTTGAAAGAATACAAAATGTTTTGGTCAGGTTCACAATCTTGTTACTGTACTATATTTTTGCCTACGAGTAAAAAACGTGAGATAGCTAATGCTCCTTGGATGTGATTTACATATACTCATCGTAAAAACAAATGGACCGCCCCATACAGGAGTTAATGCGCCGCAGGCAAGGCAGCAGTGGCAGCTACACAATTGTCCAACATTAATTCCACCACCTAAATTTACCAGCCATGCAAGGTGCCCTTGCGTACTTAAAATCACTGGTCAGCCGTAAGTCAGGTTGCATGATGAACTTTCACTACTATTACTAGAATCCATAATAGTAGAACTGTAGAAGTAATATAAATAAATTACAATTCAAACTATCTCACAGGTATTGAAAATCACTACTCAATACCAGTGCTTGCTGCAAGCCAACCTATGACAGCAATTTTCTCCTCACACAAATTGTGGAAAATTAAAAAAGTTATCTTGTCTGCAGTTGACGGGATAACTCGGACAAATTCTTGATGTTCTTAATGAAGTGCTTTTCGCAGTTCTGCTATAATGCCTTTCATTTTCTTTTGATTCGTTCTTCCCGACCTGATGGAGTTATAATCTAGTACTATTCAAATGGGCCCTTTTATCTTTTCTTTTCTTTTCTTTTTGCCGCTGCTCCCATGACATGGACAGCGATTCACGGCTTCCAGAAATTAAGTAGTGACTGGCCAGCAAGCATGAACACGAAATCAAACCCTCTCATCCCTCCCGTTCAAGCTTTGAATTTGTGCATCTTTACCAACCAATTACTCCTAATCAAGTCTCAAATGGTCACCAAAACACCTCAAAAACCAACCAATTAAGAACCTGAAGGGAATGGACGAAGTCATGTTTGATTCGGAGTTAAACACCAGTTTGCAACTGTTCTTGATATTTGGTTCTCAGCTGCAGTTGGAAAACAACTGGTACGGCAAAGGGCTCCATGCCAAGTCAAATAATTGGACGAAACCTCAAGGAATCATGTGATCTAAACGTTGTATTTCTCCTTCGCAAGCACTGCGCTTTTATTGGAGGGTAGCAGAGCAGGGCATGTGCTTGGTGCAGGTTTGAAAGGGCCCAGACTCCTCGCTGTGCATGGGCTACGATTTGTCTGTGAATGCTAAAGCCATTTATTTTAAAGAGTTTACACTTATCAACTGTGTTGAACAACTCGTGATGCCTCCGTATTCAATATGCACTGTGACCCGTCTCTCTTGATCAATCCTTATCTCGTTAAACCTGAACCCCTTCCCGACGACAAAAAAAATAAATATTGCAATTGCACCGAGAGAATAGAAGCTGCCCACAACATCTTTGTGCTGATTGTGCCTAGGAAAAAAGAAGCTGCACCAATTCTATGAAAGAGATCAAATTTTCTTTCTTCCTTGCGTCTGTCTACTTCTTCTTCTCGTTCTAATCCAATGAATGCCCCGGTTTAAGCGAATTATCGCGCACCAGCAGGATTTAATCCCGTGAGAATAATTGAGTCAGTGGTTTACTCAAGAGTCAAAACTTGGTCAGTCTAGTGCTGTTAATCGAGCCGAGTCGAACTGAATATTTGACTGCCGAGCTCGACTCGAGCCAGGTTCGAGCTCGCTCAACTAAGCTGCCGAGTTTTGAAATATGTTCCAACTCGACTTGTCAAATGGGACATATGACTCGAGCTCAATCTCGAGCTTGACTCGTTTATCACAAATGAACCGAGCTTTCACGAGTTCGAGCTCGAGTTCATGCAAATTAATCACAATAAAAATCTATATTTTTACTTTTTATTTTTTTAAATTGTGAAATGACATATATGCCCTTTCTTATTGAGCCGAATCGATCTACTCGGATAACAAACGAGTCGAATTTACTGACTCGTTAATTAAACAAGCATATCTTGAGTTCAAACTCGACTCGTTTACCACAATTAACGAGTCGAGCTCAATCGCGCTTTCGAGTTGCCCGTTTCATTTAACAGCTCTATTGATCACTTATTAAAGCTTCTCCGTTTTCATTATTATGTCCCATGCATCAGCAATTTTTTGTAAGTTTTCTATGGACCAGTTAAGGTGAGCCGTTGCCCTTGGATATGGTGAGAGGTTCTTAATTAGCCTTCGACGTATCCTCATAGCCAGATCTTCACGGTGCGTGTGGACTGTGGACGGGGTTGGGGGAGAGAAGAAGAAGAAGATGAAGAAACCAAGAACGGAAATAGGTTGGGATTTTAGAAGCTGAAGTGTAGCAGTCACACTATACCTAACTCAGAAGTACTAGAAGAAACAGAAACAGCTCAGACTGGATTATGCTAATAATTTCTTTCCTTTTTGGATGGTAAAGCTAAAATGATAGAGATTCTGCTGATAAGGTTGCCAGGCTTTTAGAACATGTTGTCATATGGGAAGCTTCAAAGCCATATTAGGAAGCATGATGTTACGTGTAGGAGCCTTTTTTTATTGTTGGGAAGTAATTTGCCCCAGAGAGTCACATCAATGCGTTGGTGCACACATAATTAAGCTAGCTTAGATCAGTTGATGAAATTCCCAAATTAATGATGACAATATTCTCACATAAAATTCTAAAGAAATTAGTTTTAACGAAGTAGAAGCAATCATAAAACTCTAAAGAAATTGGTATTAATAGGTTATTTCTCTGAGAATGATATAATAAATGCTTCATGGAATGCGGAACTTGCAAACTGTTTATACACCGTCGGTCGACGTCGAAGCAATGCAATAAAATCCATCCGGTAAGTATTTTTTGTCAACAGTAACACCAGAATTTCTCAGATAATGTTGGACTGGACCATTTATGTGGTGCCCGCATGCTTGACGTTGGGCCAAGATAGAAATTTGTGCATAGCTTAGAACAGAGAGAGTCCACATAGACTTGCACAACAACAGAGTGACTCTTGAGCTGGTCATCAATTTTATACACTGTTAATTTATAATTATTTTTACATTAATAGGTTTAAATCGTGCTACATAACATGAATTTAAATTTCAAATTTCAAATTATACACGTATGACATACATTCAAAACTACTAGTGTAAAAAAAAAAAGTAATTGTGCGATTAATATTACTAATCACAACTAACCTACAAATGATTGGACGAGCGCCATATATATGTGTGTGTGGAGAGAGAGAGAGAGAGACTGAACTCGCACTTAATTAGACTTGAATCCAAGACGATAAAAATGTCTCATATTGGGGCAAAACCCAATATGAGTTCAAGATTATAATGGTAAAGATTGATTGCTTCATCCGCAATTGAGACATATTACTTTTAACAGCTACACAAAGTGTGTATTGGTATATGTACATTAGGTAGAACCAAATGTGTCCACAAATTTGACAGACCTTAAATTCATTTCCTATATGATAATTTAAGGAGTTTCAACTAGTGAAGGCTTAGCAATCTTAATTTGGATGGCACTACTTTAGCTAAAGCAGCCATCTCATGCAGTGGCAAGGCTAGAAATAATTTTCAGTGGAAGCAAATATGATACTGTAATTTACTTTTTTGTTAAAAGACATAACAATAATATTTACATATCAAGTAAAAGTGATACATCTGTATCATGTTTAATATAACTCAATATAACATGCTCAAATTTACTAATGGAAAACTATTTTTAATAAAAAGTATACTAAATGTATTAAAATTGCTTGTTAATAACGTATTATGAGAGTTTTAGGTAGTTTTATTCCCTTCTGGGATTCCTAGTGAGAGTTTTAGATATTTTTCTGATTTTGGTTGTCAGATTTGGAATTTGCCGAGTTTGCTTAGCAGATCTCACTATAATATTTGAATTCAAAACAGTTAATTAGTAGAATTGGCGATTGAAATCATACATACACGTTTTTAGGTTTACCATGATTTTATATTAATTTTTATTTGTTCTATAGGTCTATAGTATCCATTCTTCTCAAATATTTTCTTTGATATTTGTGTGTATGATTGATGATGTAACTTCTGCCATTAGTACGGATTTTAATCAAATTATAATGTTTTACTTAATTCTAGATACACCATTAAAGTAATGTAATTTGTTTTTTAAAAAAGAATTGGAAAAAGTCTAGACACGTCATTTTGACTAATAAGGAGCAAATCATATAAATAACTTCCAAAGAAACTAAATGACCAGAGACAAAATCTTTTGATTTGTGTTTGTTCATATTTCAATTTCATCAAATCATAAATTAGTCCCACAATATATTCGTACCTGAAAATTTTACTGGGAGCAAACCTAAAATTAATTGAAGGGATATGCAATTTTGGGGCACAGAGGGGTCCCCGTGGCTTCAGCGTCCCTGCCTTAACCGCCACCGGTCTGGTGTCGTAACTTAGTACAAGTACCCCACATGACAAGTTTTTTAAACACAATTAACGGACGAGGATTCATTTCCATATGATCATTGCGAAAGAAAGTCATCGAGACAATTATGCACAAGTGTTAAGGCAAGCACCGCACGCCCACGTCTCTGCTTTTTGCATGCTCACAGGCCAACTTTTCCACCTTCCTTGATGTTCAGCAGCCATGGGTAATGATTGACTTTTCTTTTCTTTTTTTTTTTGGTTAAAAGGAGTCCTTTCAAATTTCCACCATCGTAGTAGAAGAAGAAGAAAGAATTAAGTGAAGAAAATACAAGGGAATTACTGAATGTGGCAAGCAGAAGGGCGCACAAGTTGTTGGGCTTTCCACCTTATTATTTTGATGTTTAGACATATACTATGAATTAATAATGAGCTTATAATATACTATATGTATATGGATCAGGCCCGCCGCCTGACAGTGACAGCATAAAATTGCAGCGCAGGTTGATGATCAAAATAAATGATAGTAGTAGCACTGCTCCTAAAAATGGGCAGACGCGACAATTACTGCTAATGCCCTGAGCAAGCAATTTATTCCATTCATGCAATTTCGCAAAGCTGGCGCCTCGCTGGAAAGACCATTTGAGCAGTCAATTCCGGTGGGATTTTCCATTTAGATACTAAGGCCCTGTTTGAATTGCGGTTTTCTGTCGGAAAATTGCGTCGTTTTCCGTGATCGCATTTCCCTATTACCTTTTTTCCTCACATACATCAAATCGCTACAGTAATTGACGGAAAATGCAATCCAAACGGGGCATAATACTCCTGGTGCTGATTTTCTTGGACCAGTCAAATAGAAACAGAGTTTTGTAGTTTCTTTTTTTATATAACAATCACAAGGTCCTGATATTTTAGGAAAATTCCGTGTCTTTAGTTTAATTTCATAGCGTACTGCATAAATTACTTCAAATGACTACTTTCAGAAATATGAGGTTGGCCGGAAAACTCAGATAGAAGTTAATCGACTGCAACGGTAGGTCTCATAATTTTACACGATATTAAATTTGAGGTTCGGCGTCTAAAAGTAGAAGTAAATTGCCTTTTTTTTTTTGGTAAGAGAAGTAAATTGCCATTAACGGCGAGAGGAATTGTCAAATTGACAACTATATCTGCGGCGGCTGAAGTGTCCCCCCAACGTCGTCATATCCAAACAAAAATTGTCGAGTTTTGGGGCCCAAAAAAAAAAAGGAATGACAAAGGTTGAAGAGAAAACGATTATAAAATTCGGGGGAGTGGTAAAGAATTTTGTGTGTATTTATGTGTGTGTGTGTGTGTTTTTGGAATAACAAAGTTTGAAATTATGCTAAGTAATAAGGATAAGGGCGTAAACGAATTTAATCAAATCTAACATGTAAATGAATTTAATCAAACCTAACATATTAGCATTCAAACTTATTTAATTATTTTAATAGAATTTGGAATTCTATTTAATTTTGACTTATTTATTCGCAGAACCAAATTTGAAAGAATTTTTTAGTGAATTTAAAAGTTTTAAACATAAAGTGTTGTTTAACCAAATTTAAACGAATTCTTATTAAGTTAAGTTGAATTCGAATACCGATTAACTTGATTTATCTTTCAGACTTAAATAAGAGGGAGTACATGCGTGTATCTCTTACTCCTTTAGGAGCGTTCGGGTGCGTCCACGCCACAGTATGCTTCTATAGTTGCTATTTTATATCGGGGGATGATCATAGAGTTTCACTTTCCTTGTAGTCGCATATTTCCAACAAATCCTCCATAGTTTGAGGGAGAAAATGAGTGAATGCATGGGTTAGGTTGCGATAGTATGCTTTGTCTTGCTCTGATTCGGGCAAGAGACGATATTACGTGCGTTTGGATTGTAAATTATTACATCTTATTTGCATACACTAACTTGCTTGTATTATTAACATATTTTTCAATCATCTTTTTTATCTCACATATATCATATCAAAAAAGTGCTACAGTATTTTTTTCATAAAATTATTTCAAATAGTTTATTATCCAAACACACTTTTAACTGGTTATGATTTTATAACGTCAAATGAAACCTGAAGATTACAAAGTTATATTTATTGATTTCTTTTAACATCTATCAGGTTGTTATATACTGAGTGTGTTTGGATAGAGCTCTTTTTAAAGGACAAATATTCTAGTAACTCACAAATTTGTTGATTTATTTTAATCTATGGCATCAATCTTTCTGCGGGGAAAAAAAAAGGAAAAAGAGATTATGATAGGACAACAAGTTAACTGAGTATCCATTTAAAGTTGAAAAGAAACAAATTTGGGCATACTTTGATTTTAACACCCAAAAAAAATGCTTTTACGGCATTCAGTTACATATTAAAAGGAGAAATGATATGAATACGACTATATGAGGGAATACAGATACTAAAATTAGAAGGATACCAAAATTTAAAAATAAAGACAAAATGGAAAAAAAAGAAGGAAATGGCTGATACTACTTTAATGTTTATTACAAAAAAAGGCCAAAAAATGCAAATTGCCGTCAAATTTAAGCAGTTTCGATTGTCTAAGCTAGATAAAATAAAACAAAAGATAATCATATTCACACAATGGAAAACTCTTAATTAGGAATCAAGCAAGCAAGAAAGACGAGGACACCATAGGGGTCGCAAGGAAATTTAAAAAAGAAAGAAAGAAAAAAAACAACAAAAGCAGACCAAAGCATTTTGGAATCTGGAAATTGAATATTCCTTTAAATAAAATGGGGAGATGAATTCTTCCACTTACGGGGGTTGATTTTGATGGATCCTTGTACTGTTGGGCAATAAGATGAACATCAATCTACTTTAGGAATTGAAAAAAATGATAAAGAGGCCAAATGAGAATTTGCCTCTGGGTGACCACTTTAAAGTAGGGATGTACACGAGTCGAGCTGCTCGCGAGAGCTCGATCAACGGTTTGGCTTGAACTTGGATTGACCGAATTTGAGTCGAGTCTCGAGTTACTCGATTGTCATTTGAGTTGAGTTTCGAGCCAATATTTTAAGACTCGTGGCTTGTCGAGCTACTCGTCGAACCGGAAGTTTATTTAAATAATATATATGTATTATAATTATAAAATGACCGTTATGAATATAAGTTATTTTGAATTTACAATATACTCTTTTATATAATAAAATTCTATAATGGCAAAAAAGTAATAACATAATTGTAAAAAGACATAAAAAGAAAAAATGTCAAGAAAAAGGCTGGCATTAATCGAATCGAGTCAAAAAGCTTAATTAAACTCGACTTGATAAGGCTTGACTAAAGGTCGAGCCTTATTGAGTCGAGTCTCGAGCTTAATGGGAGTACCTCGAGTCAAATCTCGAGTATCAATTTTTTTAACTCGATCGAGCTCAAGGCGAGCTCGAGCCTAGGTACATATGAGTCGAGTTTGGCTCGAGTATAGCAATACTCGAGCTCGACTTGGCTCGAGTACAGCAATACTCGAGCTCGACTTGGGTCGAGTACATCCCTACTTTAAGGGGGAAAAAAAAAAGCACAAGCATTTGCTACAATTAATACTGGGAAAGCGACCCAAAGACCTTTGAGCAGTTGTGTACAGTATAATTAGAAAAAGTAACAGTCATATGCTGTTCAGTGTATTGTCAGATACAGGAAAAAGAAAGTTTATAAATAGGTTTGTGATAATAGACTTAAACGTCAAGGAAATTTTGATGCTTCGCTTAATAAAGGGAAGAATGGAGTAGAGAATTCACATTTTGGCTTTGGCGAAACTAGTCCGTCAGCAACATGCATTAATTAATTAAGGTTTTCAAGCTAAAAGAGCATGCATTAATTAAGGTTTTGTATCCCTCCCTTGCAACATGCAGTTTATTTGACCTTCTTCTTTTTTTTTTTTTTTTTATCCCAGCCTTCTTTCCCTAGTAGTAATTAATAATATTGCTTCGGTAAGTGCACAGTCACAGAGATAAAAAACTATACTACCAGCAATTACGAGATGCTAATCAAAGATTAGTTGAATTTTAATTGAGTGTGGATTCTACTTAAAGATTAACCTGACAGAACCCATTACTCTCTATTATTAGTATTATATTTACTAGTGCGCCTTTCATCAGTCAAATCAATTTCATGAGAATTAGCGTCAGCAAATGTATGCATTAACCACAGAAAATGAAATCAACTTCTCTACTGTTGTGAGGTGATTCATCCGTTGCTTTACCCTTTTCTTTTTTCTTTTTTCTTTTTTAGGCACAATAGATTTTATATTACATATACTCTTATTTTATATCAGGAGAAGTGAGAGATCCAAAGGAATCAAAGGTATCCTAACAGGGACTGAATCACTATCGATTCAGATGGATGAATCCACTGATCGAATATTTTAGGATATTCTCAACATTAGAATCCCTCGACCTATACACTCAAGTAGAGTGTTGAGGCTCTTTTAGTAGCCAACTACTTAGGTTTCATCCGTTCCTGTAATGGTGGTCATAAATTTTTGGGTGAAATCTGTGAAGTCCCTTAGCTGTTATTGGTTGGTGAAGAAGAAAGGGAATTTTTTTTCGATAAAAAAGAAAGGGAATTAAAACCATCCTTTCGAATTTATTGTCCAAAGTTGAAATGGAAGGATAGCAATCCAATTCAGTCAACAGTTGAGAATGAGACCACAAGAATTTGAGCCGTGTCATCAATTAACTCTCTTTTCCCTTTCACTCAGCTTGAGATTCCTGTGGACTGCCTGCCGTTTTGTGCTCGTGGATGAAAATTGAGACAGACTTCGAAATAGAAGCTTTGATTGGATGTGGCTTCTCATCATTATAATCAGTAATCACATCACATTAAAATAAACAGTCCTTAAATTTTAATTCTAAACTCCGACGACAATTGAGTCAAATGAAGCTACTAAAAAAAAACCGGTAATGAATAAAAAAAACTCAAACACACACCCTAATAACAGGAAAAATAAAATATGCCACGAAATGAAGCCCGGGCACATTTCCAGATGTTGTGTTAGCTTGTAATTGTGTTTTACGAGAGAGGGACATTGTAGAAATGCAAATCAAATTATCAACAAGCAGAAATATTTGCTACTATGTACAATTTTTTTTCTTTTTTTTTTTTGATGATCCTTATCAATTGATCACTTCCAAAACTAAATACCACTATCTCTTCGTATTATTAATTAATTATAATAATAATTTGCATCTAGTCAAGGCAAGGCCGGGCCAGTCCGCCGGCCATTTGATTCTGCGCTGCTACATCCACCCCCGAAAATACACCCTACCACATAATAGGACCACCTTCACCGCCACCGCAGCTAATCAACGGGGTGCAACTACTAACTCCATTTCTTAGCCGGCAAACCGTCCCACAATCTCACCACACTTCCGTCTAGCACCGTTAAATCCTGATAACGGTAGAACCCCATATGATCTCCCATCCTCATTCTCATCGTTACCTCCCACCAACCTTCCCCCAACCATTGCTTCTCATCCCCGATACATCCGTCCTCGCAGTCAAGTTCTCCGTTTACGTCATCACGTCTATCCTCCTCCTCGTCCTCCTCCCTCCGATCATAGTAAAGTGTAAACTTCCCGCTCGTTCTTCCCTCTGCATTGAACAAGTACGGCGACGATGGAGCCGCCGCAGTCGAAGGTTTAGCTGCCTCGACTATAGCAGAAGCCACCACAGCCGTCGCCGATGCAGGTTCAGCCACCAGTCTCTCCACCGGGCGCGATGCTTCACGTGGAAAGTTGCTGCGAGGTAATGACGAAGCCTTTAATCTCCACACGCTGACGGCGGCCGTAATAACGGCAACCCACGTCCAGACGTTGTTGACGAGGGTTAACAGGCCGAAGCGCAGGTTGTCGAATGCCAGAACCTCGAGCGGAGAATCCAGAGCACTCATTTCTGCTCACTTTCTCTCTCACACAGTCACACAGTTGCAGTAAGAGGACGGTTCGTTTTATTAGCAGTATTTCTTTCCTTTCCGTCTTCTCGGAAAAACATGGTGAAAATATGAGTGGTATTTATGGATGAGAGAGATGAATGGGGGCCGTTGGATTGGATAGCTGGAAGGCATCTGAGATTAGATGCCAAGAATCGAGAGTCAGATGCGAAAGGAAGATCCGAATATTGATACCCGACCTCGATCAAATTAGCGGATGTGAGTTGCCACTTGTATAGTTTAGAGTGGCTGTCGTGCTAAACTTGGGTACCTTACTGTTTACCTGGCAGCCACTAGAAATTTTTACTGTCGTGCTTGTTCATTTTAACGGAAGAACTTTATTTACTGTGGAAAATAACAGAAGAGAATATCCACAAATTTTGCATCTTTCTCAACTTACACACAGGCCTCAATTGGAATTACGGTAATTTTGTTTAAAAAGCAATTTAAGGTGTTAAAGTACTTTTGAGATGTTTGATTAAATATTATCCGATAAAATTAAAATAGCAAAAGGTTAAATTTGATGCTTTTAAAATAACTTCTGTTGTTTAAAAAATGAAACATTGAATTTAATTATTTTATTGTATACTATGAACTAAATAAAGAGATAAATAAATTAAAATTTTTTTAAATTACACATTATTCAATACAATAAGTGTTTATTGGAATTACGGTAATTTTGTTTAAAAAGCAATTTAAGGTGTTAAAGTACTTTTGAGATGTTTGATAAATATTATCCGATAAAATTAAAAATAGCAAAAGGTTAAATTTGATACTTTTAAAATAACTTCTGTTGTTTAAAAAATGAAACATTGAATTTAATTATTTTATTGTATACTATGAACTAAATAAAGAGATAAATAAATTAAAAAATTTTTAAATTACATATTATTCAATACAATAAGTGTTTATTGAATTATGTATTCAAACAATATACTTAAAAGTACTTATTTATCAAATGCTACATTGATGAAGTACTTTTTAACGGATTATCGAATTTCGAAACCGATCCTTAAAAACCATACTATACAAACGAGCAATACTTGCACATAATTAAGGAGCCCATCAAACAATTAAAAAACTCGGCGTGACTTTACATATAGCATAATCAAACACAATGATCACTCTACGCGAACCATCATTACTGTTATTTCATGTTTGGATGTAATGAGGGGCGGTTGGAAGACTCCGGGATAATAATTGAAGAATTGCTTGATTAATGAAGTGCAAGATGATGTAACCAAAACCACCAAGTACAAGTATAACAATACACTGACAAATGAGGAAAATCAACTGAGGATCAAAACCCAATTTTCTTTAATAGTAATAAATTGATGGACGATCCAATTTATGGTGGGATTGTTATGTAAGGGGTTGGTTGGTGGACCAGACAGGACTAGGAGGAAAGACAACAATAATAAATTGAAGGTGACAGCATCCTTGACCAGGAGTATTACTTACTAGCATAGCATATTTGAGGTTAGGTCAAGGTGATGGAATGGATTCTTGAAGGCAGCTTGCAAGACACTATTGTCATTTACTATGGTTAGTTGGCTCGTTGGAGCGCTAAAGGCTAAACTCTAAAGGGGTTGTGGAGTTTGAGGATTGGAAAGGCCCCTGGATCTGGAGATGTGTGGTTCGCCTACACTATCCCACTGATTTCAAGCCCTGCAATATCCCTTTTTTGATATGTTTTTAATTGTGGTCCTCCAGTATAATTGCAACGATTTTATGAGAAATTGCCCTCCTCCGCAGGTTTGATTTTGTGGGCTGCAATGTTAACTACTCGTTTTTTTTTTCTTTTTTGGTTAAAGGTTTTGCCCTTGATTACCAACTTTTAGGAAAGGACTCAGGGATGAGGCCCAAATATACCGTCCGAATTTTCGATCGTGCTGTCACTAAATGGAAAGATACTACTGTTTTGCCCCCAAAAGAAAATAAATGAATGGAAGGTCTTTTGTCCAAATCAAAATAGAACTTGGCCCATTCGTTTCATTAAGTAGGCTTCATTCATCTGAGCGTTTCGGTGAGTTGCATACATCTCAAGGAAGAAACCTATATTTGTCATTACCAATTTGGTGTAAATCATGGTTATTCACATCCATTTTAAGGTGTGCGACTAAACCTATTTGAATCTCTATTTTTAAACTCGTACTGGACTGGCCGGTCCGACCGATCGAACCGGAAACCGGCTAGTTGTCCGGTCCGAGTTAATCTTCAAAATCGGAAAAATCAAAACTCGGTCAAACCAGGTCAAAAACCGGGTTTTGACCCGGTTTGACCGAGTTTTGATTTTCCCGGTCTCCTTTTTTTTTCTTACTTTTTTTGAAAAGGTCACATCTGTTTTAAATATGATGTTTTGACCCTTAAGTTGTTCAAAATTGTTAATATACCTCAAATATTTCATACTTTATAAATGTTGTCTTAAAGTTTGGTATTATTTTTCAATTAAGTCCATAATTTTAATTCTAAACTTGTTAATGCTTATTAAATAATATAAATTACTACTTGATTGTTCTAATTTATTTGTATTTCTTGTTAAATATATTTGAAACATCAAATATATATGAGTATACCTTTATTAATATTAACATGTTATTAAGTATTTTACATATAATATTTTATTTTTTAAATAATTTTTATTTATGACGTCATCCGGTTCAACCTCTATCGAACCTGGTTGAATCCATTAACCCCTGACCCCTGAGCTCGACCGAGTCGATATCCGGTCCGGTTCTGAAAACATAGATTTGAATCAGGTTGGGTCCTTTATAAGGAAAAACTCTCCCAACATTGTTATTTCCATTCCCATGAATATTGAATTTAAAACCTTATGATTATGGGATGCAAGCCCCTTTCACTATTTCAAATTAAATAAGTGGTAATTTAAGATACAGAGGGTGAGCGGTTTCTTTGCTCCTTTCCTGCCAATGATTTATGGCAATTGGATTGAGTATAATCTTGGTACTTCCTTTTCATTGCTTGGATTGTGTAGGAGCTCAAAGATATAAATAATCACTGCTCATTCATATCGTGAATTTCCTTTTTTTTTTTTGAGGAATTTTGTGAAAATAAGAATAAATGGGATCGAAGTCACAAGAGCAAAAACTAGTGAATAGGGGATTTGAATTTTCCAAAAGCCAACTAGTTGTAGTTGTGCCAATTTGCTAAAAGCTAAAGCTAAGGATTTACAAGCCAAACTAATTTGATTTTGCAGCCTTTTACGCTAAGTTTCTTGTGATCAGTCGGCTGATTGAGGGCTTTAAGCCCAGAACGAGCGAACTTGGGCCGAAGTGTTGCCTTTTCTAAGTCGCCCAACTTTGCTCATAACAAACTCAGAAGGCCTAATCGTCCCTTGACAACAAAGGCGTAGTGAAAAGACCACGCTTTCTTGCTCTCTAGCACTTAAGAATGGCTTCCCCATTCAGAAATAAACGTTGGTAATCTAGGTAGAAAGGCATCAATCAATCAAATTATCCAAGCAAATATCAGCAAAATTATCGTCTGCTTCTTCTCCATATGCCTTGGTGCTGTGAAAATGCGTCATATTCAGAAGAAAGGTGTTATCAGTAAATAGTATGTTATTTTAAATAGAATTTCGTTTATTACAAAAAAAAAAAAAAGAAATAAACTATGAGTGTTGTTTCCATCACCTACTTCAAATTTAAAGCATTGCCTCTCATCTTCTGTATTTACATGCGTAAGAATTCACCACTAAATGAAAAGCACATATACAAGAAACCGGTTCCTTCACTTTTGCATTGAACATATAGACTATAGAGAGAAGTAAATGACGCCGAGTGTCACTAAATTATTAACGTTTTTGGTCACTAATCTAATTTTTTTAGCCAAAAATTTCGCTCAACTGCTAATTACTTACAAGCCAGCCTAATTAGGCTTTTGTAACTGTTATGTCAGTTGGGTTTCGAGCCCATAAGGATTTAATTTAACTCGTGTGTTTTGTTTTCCATAGTCGTCCAAATTTCGACTTAACCAAACATGGCTTAGAAGGCCCAGTTGTCCCAGCCCTTCAGGGCGAAGGCTTAATACTCCAGCCAAGAATCCATAAATTACGGTCTGTTGATCCTGCCTTGTTACAGGGCGTAAATTATGAGTATTTGTTTCCAGCACCTACATCAAAATTAAAGCGTTAACCTTTTTCTTGTATCTGTACATGCATACGATTGATTCTTGAGACTCTATACCTTTACTACCAGTTAAGGAGCATATATTATATACAAGAAATCTATTCCTCTACTTTTGCCTTGAAGATGTAGAATCCGTTTGGATTAGCTGTTTTTAGAGGTGTTATTAAAATATTTTACTGTAGCAATGAAATTGAAAAACTTTTACTGTAGATGAGGTTATTTTTAGATTATTTTATGTATTTTTGATATTTTTTAAGGTTATTTTTTATGTTTTTGATGTTGTTTTCGGTGTTTTTAAGGTTGTTTTTGTTTGTGTATTATTCGACCCCCGCTGCAACTTTCAGATTCATATTGTGTACAAACAATTTGCATATCTTAGAATTCGTAATTTGTATTACCTATAAACACATTTTCTTGAAGTATGATAACCAAAAGTTGTGGTACATTGAAGAGTTAAATGTTTTGTGAGCGTTGAAGGAGAACATGGACTTTGATGGTTCTGAATTTTGTTATGCGTTTAAACCCGTTTTCCGGGTATACCGAACTTCTACTGTAGGCCAATGAGAAGGCTTAAACTAATTCTATATGGCCTTCAACTCTTCTAGATCAATATGCAGATTTCGGGCGTGTTTATTGATTGCATGATGTGTACGTTTTCTTAATTATAACAGAATTCATAGCAATGGGTTTTCTTTTCTGGGGTACTTTGAATCAGAAGAAATGCTTGGATTTCCAGAGCAAGTTTCATTTCTTGGACCATCAAATCGGCACTCCCTTCAAGAATATTAAAATGAAATGGCAGGCGATGTCATTGTGATCTATCGTTATTCAATTGTGCGCTATATTTTCTCTTACTGGAGAGATTTTCTTCACTCTTATAACAATTGTGTTCTAGGCAGGAAGAAAGCTAGCGGGGTTTGAATTTTTCAGTCTACTGACTCGCAGAAGTAGTATCAAGGTTCTGTCTGCATGGTCATCATACTGATGGCTCTGAAACTCCATTTTGGGATATAATTTGATTAGCGAGATGGACTGGCGAAGTCACTGAATAGGAAGACGGAATAGAAATTCAAATTAGTGCACAATTTAATAGAGAAAATCCACCAAAGGTGGTCTAACTTAACAAAATCACGTCCTGTCCCTTTAAGTCCCTGAGAATCATTTGTTTAGTCAAAGGGGGAAAAACTGGAATTCTGTTTGGTTGACGAATGCTGAAATGATAGTATGATTTATGTTTTAAATAAGCCTCTGTTTGGAACTTGGACGACAATGAGATACATAAATTGGATAAAATACTTAACCAAGAAGTTGTAAAAAATGATCTGACAAATTCAACCGAAGAAGAAACAAACGGAAAAAAAGAAAAATGGCATTACGGCTACTGATGCAGGAAGTAAACTGATTGCATCATCTTATGCTACTTGCGGAGACACTAAGCCTAATACTTGGCAGGTTTGTCCCCTCAAGATATAAGTTGGTAGGGTCATTTACTATTTAGTAGTAGGACATTTTCGAGGCTCTTTTTTTTTTTTTTTTAAAAGACGATCAATAGTGATTTTTTACATATTTTTTTATGAGTCGAAATTGTGAGCTCTTCATTGTGGGTGAAGCGTCATCAATCACAAGCAACTGCGAGCCTTTAGAATTTCACATATGGGTGCTAGCTATTGCTAAGTAAAATCATATATACTAGGGTTATTAACACAAGTTTACTGGTGCTTTTATTATTATGATAACATGAGAAATACAGACCATGAGCAGTATAACGTAAGAAAGGGATGCTTCTTCTCTTTATATGGCACAAGTAATTGCAATTTATTCTTACCGAATAAACAAAAATGGAATTATAGAATTATGCATTCCTGCATGAAATTCAAAGAAGTAAGTTATTGTGGATTTTACTCAAGCATTAACTATAAGAGCGTCAAGCGTCTTTTGCTTAGGCATTGCCTGAAAGGAAGGCTATGGAATGGTTCTGGCTTGATAAATAGAGTGTAAAATACAAGTAAGGCTATAAATGTATTATAATATGTGTATAAGCACGTAAAAACTATTACTTTTAGTTTATTCCGTGTGTATGTGTGTATTTGTGTGTATGTTAATGTTTCCATGAGGGATAATTCTATTGATTTTTCATCTTTGTTTGCCCAAAAAAATCCTAGTTAGCTGGTCAATTGGACCACGGCTGACTATTTGGGGTAGGTACGGAGCTGCTAGCCTGAAAATCAGAGTTGAAATTCAAACTTCTCCATTTCATGATCCTGGAGTCTAGACATTCTTCTGGCAATGTTTCATTCCCAGCAAATGGTTTTGACCCTAAACGAAAACGGGCATGCATCGCCTCATGTCGTGGCACTGTAAGTTGGAACATTAATTGTGTGATGGCCTGTCTCTGTATTCAAGTCCACAACCAACTAGAATGCAAGATTCCAGTTTTGGCTTTATGATTGATCACCATAGTCTACTTTAGAAAGTATTAAAAAATGACTGTTCAGACCTACGCTGGTTGTGATCCTTCGCTTTACCTCGAAATTTCCAGGTGATTTATTCACTCAATGTGAAAATTGTGAAGGTCCAAGTAATGTGTGTATCTCTTAAAATATCCTTGAAAAAGACGGTAGTCCTGCTCTCGTGCAAATTGCAAGCTAGATACTATAGCAAACTTTGAATAATGGATGCCGTTAAATGCCTTCCCTTTTATGTTCATATTTTTTTTTAATTCTTCTTTTCCAAAGAACCATTTACCTATTACAGGCAGGAATTTTCAAAACTGTTTTTCCGGCTTGCTTGCTTTCGTGATACATGCAAGCAAAGCAGATGTTTTCGTGATACATGCAAGCGAAGCAACGTTGATACCATCCGGTACATTGGAGCCTCATGAAAAGATGTGCGCCAAAGATTCAGGAGAATTGGTCGCTGATTGTTGAGTGCGTGGGGTATTTTTCACAAGTGTTTTGATAGAGTTCGATGAGCTGTATAGAATTTTGGATTGTGAATAATTGTAGAGACTCATTGATGTATTACAGATAGCGTGTATATGCTACTTCGTATATGCTTTAGTTCTCTATCAATAAAAATTTGCAATTTAACTAAAAAAAAACTTTTAGATGCTAATTATCCAACATAAGAGTTTATGGCGTGAAACATGGAAATTAGCTAAAAAATTTTGAATACATCTTAGATACGCTGGTAGTGTATACACTATCGCAATTAGGTATATGACATACGAGTAAAATTTGGATTTGAAATTTAAATTTAGATAAGTTGTCATGCATTCAACGGTGATATTGTATACACTGTCAGTGTATAAAAATTAATCCAAAAACTGTAAGGTTGCAAATTGAACATACTCCAAATTAGCATGATAATAAATACTAGCGCCTTGCTTGCTTAATTGAACAACGTTTGGCTTCTAACATCAGTTCAATGCATTAGCATAGGTGCATATATAGCCTATAGTACCATATATACCAGCTTAACCTACATCCAACACAATTTTCTGTCCCTTTCTTCTTTGGAAGGAACAGGCAAATCAGGCTTTGACTTCATACAAAATATTAATTCGATTATTCTAGTACCAGCCACCAGGCAGGTAGAAAAAGTTATTTATTCTTATTCAATGTGAATGGAAAGCGCAAGAAAGTTTGACTTGGGGTGTATAGTGAGAGAATTGGGCCAACAAATAAGAAAGTGAGTTTTGGCTTCTTTATTATTGCTTCTTTATGTGAGTTAAATCAGAAGTGAGGAGGCGGCTTAATTTGCTCAGTATGCTCCATAAAATTGAATATGTAGATTTCTAATACATTGCGAACAGTAGAGTTACTAGAGAACTTTGACCACAGACAACTCAACGAGGGACAGGATGCAACTGGTGATTGTCCATTTTATACTTGTTCTTGAATTTATTAGCTAGACAGAAAAGAGAAGATGAACTTCGACTCAAATGCTTCGAATGTCACGCGAGAATAAAGAATGAGATCGGTCATTATAAGCTAACCCTAGAGCTGATTTTTGACACTTTCAAATCTTGAACAGGTAACGTTTGATTTGAATTGATTTAAGCCCTAGAGTCCAAGTGTTTAGATTTGAGTCAGAGTCAAGGTCAAATCCACGATTCAATTCGATTTGTTTGACAAAAGGGCTTGATTTATCCAATTACAACGCTCGAGTTCAAGATGGTAGTTAGATTGTTCTTCTTTGAACTAAGAAATATATAATGTAGAAGCCAAGAAATATTTATGGAATTGAGAAACCTATTGGAAACAGAAAAATTGATGAAAGAAGGAAAAAAAAGAGAGAGAGAGAGGGGATCGAGGAAACACAATGCGTAAAATATGAAATAGAATGTATGGTTATACGTAATGATCTTCCCAATGCTCAACTAGTTCAGAAATTTCACTCGTCCATTAACTCGCTGAATACTAACATGGCTTCAATTTCACTTCAGTTCCAAAAAAGACGTACAATTCGGGTACATAAACAAATAATAATGAATACGGTATGGTGCTAATTAATTTCTTCAAGCTTCTTCCAGTTAAGCTTGTTTTTTTGGTCTCCCTCTAAATATTTTCTTCCCAAAGTAACTAAAAATCTCGATGTCTGACCTCTTATTATTTTGGGGGGGGGGGGGCTAAGAATCCTAGTGCATGACTTCTCATATTACAAGCGAGTTAAATCAAGACAACCGCCACAACCTTGGTATTAACTACTAATTAAGTGGTGAACATTCCGTAGAATTTGACAAAATACATAACAGCAGTCATATACAAATCAATTTACTACTGTGGTCTACAGATCGTGAGAATCACGATTTCTGGAGTGGATAACCTGACATTACAGTCAAACTCATACTTTTATTACCACTCCTTCAAGGGAAAAAAAAAAAAAAAAGGGTCAGATGGCAAGTAAATTAAACTATAGGTTTACCATTCGGGAAAAAATAAAAGAGAGACAGCTGTTTTGAATATTGAATATTGAAAACGACTTCCTAATCTTGACGTCACGTGATTCACGAAAAAGTGATTTCTAGAGTTTTGTGAATTTCCACTAGCACCTTGGAGGCTTGGATGACCTTCTTTCTTTTTCTTTTCTTTTTTTTTTGTAGAAAAGAAAAACGAATGCAGAAGGAAAAGTTCGGTTTGAACTACGTATTAACGTATTCTTACAGCTTGGGCTGAAGATAGATTGAAGGTTCCTTGATCAATAAAGCATGAAAATAATATAAAAATTAGAAAATTTTTGAAGTACTGAACATATATATATATTTATAGGCCATTTGTGGCGATCTCAGAAACTGTTTTGTTCATCCAATTATTTGATATCAGCGTAGCATGAAAGATTCATATATGTCAGTTTGTAAACTTGAATTACAGAATTTGTACTGCTGTCATATATAGCAGCCAAGTCTAAATCCAACATTTTCAGCTGCACAGGTGTCTATTTTTGAAACTTATGTGCGGGACATTCCATTTTCCAAGCAAGTATATCTCCCGGAGCCGCCCGCATGCCATGCAAGAGTGGAAAATAGTGTTGCATTCCCGTTTCTTTCTTTTTGTTTTGGTAGGTAGGCTACTCGATCGAATCAATTTCCTAGATAAGGCATAGCTTTTATACAAAATATTTGTACCGCAAAATTGGTGGTGCTGATTAATAACGGAGTCAAGAAAGAATGAATCTTCAAACTGGAGAAAATAATGGAATCCGAGCTAAAGATGGTCATGGTTTTGTGGAAGATGGAATTCCCATTACATTACAAGAGGCGTGTACTCTTCAAATTTCTATTGATCTGAGTGTTTGTGTTTGATTTCCATGGCGTCGTCCATTCCCCATGTTCCTTCTTCTTCTTTTCTGGGACGGTTCCATTTAATCACATGGCTGCAGAAAATAACAAGGCAATTCTTCACTTCTTAGATTTGAGAACGATAGATCATTCATGGTACTGATCTCCCGCAGACACACATTTGTCTC
Source organism: Coffea humblotiana (assembly GCA_023065735.1). Lineage (NCBI taxonomy): Eukaryota > Viridiplantae > Streptophyta > Magnoliopsida > Gentianales > Rubiaceae > Coffea > Coffea humblotiana. The sequence continues at coordinate 9,544,423 of CM041213.1, forward strand.
TGTGCGTCTGTGATGTGTGCTGAGATTTTGTTGTTTGCCCCCCCAACCCACCTAAAAAAAAAGAGGAAAAGAAACAAAAATATAGTCAGAAGTGCAGTTGCTTATTCCCGTAAACATTTTTCTACAAATTTAAGAGACAAGGGATTATATGTATATGTATATATATATATATATATATATATATGTTGAACGTAATTTATAATGGAAGAAACTTCTTGGTCAAAACAAATGTAATGTAATCAAACTAAACCAACTCCTCACGGTCAAAAAATAACTAGTCCAGATCGAATTGGCCTGCGATTTCATCAACAACATGAAGCTCGATCCATCGTCTCATTTCCTCTGCATCTTCCATGTAATATTCTCATAACAAAATTATATACCACCACCAGCGTACTTGAAGAATCAGATTCTTGTGGACCAAATAATGAGATCAATGAAGCCGAGTAGACCTGATTTCACGAATTATTTTTTATGAATCGTTTATACTAGCAAGTTCATAGTCAGCTGTTGACCTATTCTAATTAACGTTTTTATTAGGGAGCTCAAATGTATTTCAATAGATATACGAGGAATTATTCTAATGTTCGGAAAATATGAGGAATTGAGCAGTTGATATGAATCTAAGGATCGTACAGTGAACAAAAATTGAAGTTCGCACATAGAAATTGTTTAAGCTCAACAACCAACCACCGGTTAGAAACCGACCAACCAAACCGCTGGTTTGGACGAAATTTCCTTACTAACTTACTGATATATTACTATAATGCAAGAATTAATGTACATGTATTTATTTACAAAAGACACGGTCTTCACTTGTAATCTTGTCTGTGTCTGTGTGAAGGGCGAGAAAAGAAAGAAAGAAAGAAAGAAACAAATATTTCTTAATTTTTTCCGGGTTCTCCAAGTCTTGAAAGTCTGAAGTCCGCTCACGTGCTCCCAACATGACCTTCTCGTTCTCATTTTTCATGCAAAAGCCCCCTATAAATACCTCCCAAAATCTCCTCTACGTTCACAAAACCATCGTTCCTGGCTAATCATCCTAGAGATTATATACTAAGCCTTTGAATACATACACACCCCAAAACTCCCTTCACTTTCTAGTCTCGAGCGCCTTCCCATTTCGTTCCCTAATAGCAATGGCCATCTTCTCCAAAATTGGAATTGTAGGGGCTGGAATAAGCGGCATAGCTGCTGCCAAACAGCTCCGAAAATACGATCCAATTATCTTTGAAGCCACGGATTCTTTGGGAGGGGTTTGGAAACACTGTTCTTATAGGTCTACTAAGCTGCAAACCCCTCGTTGTGATTACGAGTTCTCGGATTTTCCTTGGACTCAAAGGGATAATTCCAGCTTTCCTACTTACTTGGAAGTATTGGAATACTTGCACTCTTATGCTACCCATTTTGGGGTGGTGGAACTCATCAAATTCAACTCCAAGGTGGTGGAAATCAGGTTTGTTGGTAATCATGCCAATGATCCTGATGATCAGGTTAACTCTAACGGCTATGGAAATTTGCTCAATGGCCAGCCCGTCTGGGAGGTTGCTGTCCAGTCTAGCGAATCTGACACAGTTGAGGTTGTTTTCCTTGCACTGATCATCAAATCATCTTCATCAAACCACAGGAAAAAAAACCTGATTTTGTTAAATTTAAATCTCACACTAACGTTTTATTTCATCATTCAGAATATAAGCTTCATCTGTTGATTCATCGTGATTTCTAAGGTTTTTTTTGAAATTTTATATCTATATAGATCTGGTTATTTGGACTTCTAACAAGAAAATAATCAACTAGAGATCTTTTTCTTCTTCTTTTTTTTTTTGTGTGGCTCATTCTTTCATCTAGATGGCGTAAGTGATATTATTGCCACAGAACTGTTTAGGACCAATAATTGTACGTTTGAAAGAGATGCAGCACGAACTGGAATATCTCTTGCTGGACCATTTTTTTTGGCTCAAATTGTGATAAACAAGAAGGTTATATATTACACTCTGTATAATATATTGGATCACCTGATAAATCAAAAAAAATTCCTCGGGAAGCATTACGTAAAGAGCTTGCATGGCTACGGTTTCCAAAGGATGCTAAGGGCTTCTATTTCTCTTTATAAAGAATGAAAAAAAAAAGAAGATTTTGGAAACTAAGCCTACTATTGTCGGGTTAGTTCTAATCATTCTCTCTTGATCAGCTCTTTTTATTAACTTTATCTATGTAATTACTTTCAGTGGTATGCCTTTGAATTGTTGGTGATTTGCACTGGGAAATACGGTGACGTCCCAATAATACCCCAGTTCCCACACAACAAGGGGCCTGAAGTGTTCAAAGGACAAGTCTTGCATTCCCTTGATTACTGCAAACTTGATGAAGAAAACTCCGTGCAATTACTCCAGGACAAAAAGGTTGTAGTAGTCGGGTACAAGAAATCAGCTATTGATTTAGCTGTCGAATGCGCAAAAGCAAACCAAGGTATATTTACATTTTTCCATTCCTAAAAACAAGATAATATAACTACACTCACGAATCATGATGCAAAATAAAGATGAACTAGTTTTATGCATGAATAGAGGACCCTTACTCGACTATATTCTTCTTATGGTCGTGGAACTTCTGTTGCGATCCTAATCATGCTTGGGTTTTTGGGCATATTCAAGTAGTTAACACGTTTGAGCAAGATTTATCAATCTCCTACACTGCTAATGTTTTTCCACGTAGCTGAAAATTTTGGGGCTATCCATGTTGAATCCATTTTCTTCAAGCTGGTGAGTAAAAATTGTGTAAAAAGAAGAGGGACATTTAGATTAGTGGATATGATGGGAATCAACAATAAATAATATTGATGGAACTGGTTCCAAAGATAAAACCTTTATCGATAGGATTACAACGTACTTATTCCAAAAAAAATAAATAAAAGAAAAATAAAAGAATGAGTGCACGTAATGTTTACATTTACTGGGGGAATAATTGGTTCTATATTACGTCTTGCACACTCTTTTAAGTTTGGGACATACAATTGATAAAATCAGGTCAACCTTGATCCCAAACAACATAATAAGTCACTCATTGCAAGAAAACTTTTACAAGTCATTGCTGGATATTGAAAATGCTAAATTGGGCGTTTTCTGTCTTTTGACTTCTTCTAGGACCTGAAGGACAATCATGCACCATTGTGGTCAGGACATTACATTGGACAATTCCACATTATTCTATCTGGGGTCTGCCATTTTACTTGTTCTATTCAACAAGGGCTTCTCAATTCCTCCATGAAAGACCAAACCAAGGGATTCTCAGGAACATCTTTTGCAAGCTATTGTCTCCAGTGGCAAGTCTTAAATTCTCTGTCTTCTTTCAAAGCTTATTGCCAGGATATTAATTAGTCAGTCTGATAATAGAGTCTGATCCATAATGATTTCAACAGAGACAAGCAATGTCAAAGATAATCGAGTCTTATTTGGTGTGGACGCTTCCACTGGAGAAATACGGATTGAAACCTGATCATCCGTTTGTGGAGGACTACGGATCCTGCCAAATGGCTATCTTGCCAGAGGAATTGTTTGAGGAGGCAGACAAGGGGATGATTGATTTCAAAAAAGCTTCAAAGTGGTGCTTTTGGGAGGGAGGAGTTGAATTTGATGACAATACCAAGTTGGAGGCTGATGTTGTGCTTCTTGCTACCGGTTTTGATGGCAAACGAAAGCTACGAAACATCCTCCCTCAGCCTTTTCGCAGTCTGCTTGAAACTGAAGGCATGATGCCCTTATACAGGTATTGAACAATGCCACCACTGCGACTTCACAATCCACTATAGAGACCTTGATGCTTTGAGAAGTTGGCCACTACTGATGGAAATTTATTTAACATTAATTGCAGGGGTACAATCCATCCACTGATTCCCAACATGGCATTTGTGGGTTATATTGAGAGCGTTTCAAACCTGCACACAGCTGAGATTCGTTGCAAATGGCTGTCTAGACTCGCAGACAATTATTTCAAGCTTCCAAGCGTTGGACAGATGCTTGAACAAACACAGAATGAGATGGGGATCATGAGGAGGACCACCAGATTTTACAAGAGAAGTTGCATTTCCACTTTCAGCATTAATCACACTGATGAGATCTGTGAAGAGATGGGATGGGAATCATGGAGGAAAAACAATTGGCTCGCTGAGGCATTCAGCCCTTATTGCAGCCAAGATTATCAAGAGCAAAAGCACATCGACTAATAAATAAGATCTGGACGGTCCTAGACATATGGCAACTCTATTTATTGTTTTATTAGTTCCTTTTACCACATAATAAAGATTGCGAGGAGTCTAGGAGTACTATAAACCTGACCATAAGCGTCAAGAAGGTTGACTTTAAATGTATCAGTATGCAAATGAAGCTTATTAAAAATGAGAATAACTTATTTCTATCTGCGATATTGTAAGGACAATCAAGGTTGCATCATTCTCTGCTTCAAAGGCAATCAGATCAATTACTTTTCTGTATGCAAATTAAGGAAAGATGACAGTTCTGACAGGTACCTAACATTCTAAAATAGCAGATAGTTGCAATAAATTGAAAATCGCTATAATTCAATGGCTATAACATATAGCAACCAAGCAATGCGCATCAGCAAAGTTCTCAATCACTTGCATATGAAGTTAAATTCAAGTCATTGAACATTTTCACAAGTTTGGAATGATGCAGAGCAGCCCAGTCCACCAACAAGCTACAGATGTAATACAGAATTTCCTTTACAAAATCAAATTCCCAGAAGAATGGCATTCATACATAACCACGTTCCTTTACAGGGAAAGAACAAAAGAGGCATAAATTTGAAAATTCTGAAATGCTCAGGCACTTTGAAGAAACTTCAAGGTCTCATCGATGTGCTTTTCAGGCTGGAATTGGTTATTGTAAATGAGTTGAACCACTCCATTCTTGTCAAGAACATAAGTTTGTCTACCAGGCAATGTACCAAACAGGTCAGCTGGAACTCCCCAATCTTTCCTGACCTTATTACCCTCATCGCTTAGAAGGGTAAATGGAAGCCTGTATTTCTTGGCAAAGGCCTAATTGAGCAGATACAGTTCTCATAAAGACAAGAAAATGGATATATCCCCAAGCTTGTATGACAATAGGTCAACAAATTCAATGTTGAGAACAAAAACTCATAACAGCAGTCTTGTGTAACGTCTATGCAGGAAATTTTAGAAAGTTTCAGACATACAAGATGAAATTGGAAAGAGAATAGTGAAACACGCTAATAGCAAACAAAGACATGAGAAATTTTGGAATTTTCATGACTTTTGAAGATCTCCTAAATGTGATGTATAATAATTTAAATGATCTTTATCTGGTTAGAATAGTTTCTTTCTGAGTATATTAGATATTACCCTATTTTTTCGAACAAAAAATGAGGTTCACAACCAACTAGAAACGTCTATGATACCTTGTGTGATGATGGGTCATCTCCACTAATTCCTATAACCTCAGCTCCTGCTTTCTTGAATTTTTCATACGAGTCTCTGAAGGCACAGGCCTGCAGCAGCATGAGCAAAATATAGTTTAAGAGTCATGGTTAATCTTGTATGGCCAATCTAACTATTTTTATGGCAACTTATGCGCCCCAAGGCATCCCTCCTGTTTACAGATCTGTACAACTTGGAAGTTTCAACAGAGAAGGGAAAAGAACATCTCAACAAGGAATAGATGCTCTTCTAAGTCCTGAGCAAATTCATTAGTTTTGTTTCAGGCCTCCAGTGGATTAATATCTGACCAGAATGGGCAATTACACAAGGATTGTACCAAACTATGACGGCGCTACAAGGGTAACCTCATTAACTTCATGGTAATTGTTAGGTCTGCCACATTTCGGAACAAGTACACCTCTCATTCGTCTAATGCACATCTCCAATTTCCAATTAGGCATGAAACGTTGAGCAGCTTCAAAAGGAGAAAAACCAAAACAAAACTAGGTATCATCACAAGAATACCCTAATTATCCTAATGCCATGTCTTTGTTCCTAACAACTAATCAAACTTAGTACTGGAAAAATGTTAAAAATCATTTGCAGCAATGTCAAATAGCTGACATTAAGTGTGGAGAATCTTCAATTCTAATACAAGCGATACTCGGCTTTAAATTGAAAATTGTACTAAAATTTTCAACAACATAATTCGCGTAGCTCAATTGTGCAATCAGTAAAAAATTGATGCACGAATATTTCTCGTAAGAAATGATAATGTGCATCATTACCTGCTTAGTGCAACCAGGGGTCTCATCAGCAGGGTAGAAATAAACAACTACAGGCTTTCCCTTGAACTTGGATAAGCTCACAGTCTTACCGTCTTGATCTTTCAATGAAAATGATGGAGCCACAGACCCCTTTGACACCTTTAAGAAAGTTAAAGCAATAGCAATTACAAATCATCCCACATTAAAAAAAAATGCAGGAATGAGATACGAAAAGTGTAATGTACCTTAGCAAGAATGGAGCTTTTCTTGAAAGAAGAAGGGACTGCAAAATTGGATGAATGGAAGAGCTTGACCCCACAAAACTGGGACTGGAATGATTTGGGAAGATTATGAAGCTTTCGAGACAAAAGGGTTTTAGGCCTTTGAGCATGTAGTAAAGAAGGAAGACTGTGTTTCGCAGTTGGTAGGGGTGTTGAAGCCATCTCTCCAAAATGGAAATATCGGGAAAAGGGATTAATTTGGTTTCGTGATTAAACTCAAAATGCAAGCGTCTCTTTTGTTTTGAGGAAACGGAATAGATAAGGGGGAAGTGATTGAGAACCGGAACCTATGGCAGTTGATGATGTGCTTTGGCTGCTGAGTGGGTTGGTTTTTGGCGTGGAGGATTGCTGACCTCAACGTGCGATTAACCAATACAGTCGAAAGCAGCAAACCCGGACACAGAGGCATCTAGTTTTGGGTTAATTTCATTTTGGTCCTCTGAAATGCTCTAAAACCTTAATTTGATCTCTCAAATTGAGAAATGTCTCAATTTATAATTGTAGAAGGTTCGTTAAATCTAAGAGTTCAATTTTCTTTTAGGACAACTTTTCTAATTTTGAAGACCAAAGTATAAAATTTAAGTTACCCAAGATGGTTGCATTTTAGACAAAAATTCTTTGATTAGCAAGAAAACAGAAAGTAAAAAAAAAAAATTGAACACAGAGTTTACATGTTGTTTAGAAAAAATGGGAAAAAAGTACAAGGAATGAGAATATTTTCTTCTAATTCTTCCTTTACAACTACTACATGCGTGAGAAAAAGAACGAAGAGATCCGATTCAATGATTTTAAAGTTTTTAATTAATTTAATATTAAATTACTTGGATAAAATTAATATATGAAAAAAGAAAATAAATATTTAATGAAAAATGATCGATTTTGACCATTTCGACCGGTTCTTGATTGAATTTGACCGATTCATTTGACTTCTTGAGTTAAATATAGAATCGGACTGCAGTTATAGTCGGTTCGCGATTAAATTGATCGAACCAACCAATCTAATCCAATTTTCAAAACATTGTTGTTAAGGGAGCTCTAACTGTTATTAATGGCATCCAATCTTCTTTAGAGTGCATTAACATTTTCCTTAGATAAACAAAGAATAACATTTGAATCATAAGGCGGCAACCGACCTAATTAGCAAAAGAGCCACGGACTGAAACGTAATTGCCAGACTAAGGCCATGACAAGCAGGACTGGACAGGATAATAACCATAATATTGGAGTTAGGTTGAAAGAATGTTGTTAAGACTGAAAAGGAGGAGAAGAAATATGTGCCACTTTTTTTAGTTTTCATTTCTCATTTGTCCCAATAATCATCATTAGGACATAATTTGGTTGTGAGCTTGCTCGCCGAAAAATTAGCCAGATATAGGATCTGGCTCAGACGGTTAAACTACGAGGTTAAGCATAGGAGTTTGCTGACAACTTCAGTCTCCCACGTCCCATAAATTCTTTGCTCTCATCTTTCGTTTGCACTCTTTTTCGAGAATTAATCCCTAATGGTTCTAAATTTCATCACAAGAAAATATTGCTTGGGATAAAAGAATAATAGCCAATAATAGAGGAAAAAAATTCAAGACTAACAATCCCAGTGAAAACGTCCGAAATGGTGAGCACCACGTAGCCAATTTGGAAAAACACCTTCTTGTAATATGGAAATACAGGGAAAGAAGCCGCGCAACCCCTTGCTGGACTACCAGTGATAATGATTACATGCAAACACTTGAGTTCACCAAATCTATATATATGTTATGTAATTCAAATTTGACGAGCTCATCTTGTCAATTCAAAAATTGAGGATGTGGTAAAATTTGAATTATATAATCTATCAGACCAGATCTATTCTTCAAATTTTTATCGTGATCATAAACCTGGTATAGCCCAATGCCACCTGAATTTCAATATTACTAGTAAAGGTTGATTGATTTCTAGTATTGTCAGCAACAGCACAAAGTCTCTAAGACAACAAAAAAAAATGAAGTAATAAATAAACAAGCTATAGACAAGCCGGAGAGTAGAAGTGCTCCCGCTCTCCCTAACCATCATCCCCTGCCCACAAAAGAAAATAAGAAAAGAAAAATGGGCCAAAAAAAGAAGAAAATAAAAGAAGGAAAAAAAGAAACAACAAAGGAAATGGCTGGTGCCGAGCTAAATATAGGGTGTCAATTGGGTTGTTTGAGTTGGATTTTGACAAATCTAGACTAGGCTTATAAATTATATAGCTTTTGGGGTTTGGACTCAAATCAAAATGCTCAAATTCAGCCACACTATTATATGAATTTTGGATTCAAATCGATCTTGGCCCATACTTATAATCAAATACATAATTATATGTAATAGGTATTTTATAATTATGAATTACTATAAATTTATATATAAAGTATTAAAATTTTATGTCATAATATATATAATTGTAAATTATAGATATTATTATATATTGTATATATAATTATATTCATATATAGGTTGGCTCTTAATTGGGTCTGAACTCAGGAAGGTCCAATTTTGGCTCACATTTAATTTAGGCTGGTCTAAATTCTGCTCGATCTAATTAAAATTTAGGTTCAATAAACTTGTTTTGGATCAAACGAATTGGATTTAGACTGATCCAACTGCATTAATAACTTTAATTGAATGTATTCAAAGCAAGGCGAGGTTGACCTCCTCACTCAAATTCCTTTTTTTTTTCTTAATGTCATTCTAATTCCATCAAACTTGCACCCACCACTCCCCCCCCCCCAAAAACCTAAGACCTGCAGAGAGAGGCCTCTAAGTGTGAGGGACACAAAAACTCATTTAAAAGAATGTAAGGGGGTATTGTGCAATTTCCCCGGCCCCCCCAAAATATATCCTGACCGGAAAACCCTATAACCCAAGTCCCGCCACAATGGGAAGAAGCGAACGAAATTGAGAAAGAACTTGGCAGATAGTTGACCAAAATCGGGATGGAGGGGTTCCAGAAATCTGTTCGTACCGCCATGTCTCAATCAAAAGACAGCTCAGACGACCTCGCCACCGCTCTTTCTTCCACCTTCGAGAAAGCTAAAGCCTCCTTCAACAACTTCTCTGCTGCCACTACTGCCATTCCGTCCAATTCCATCCCAGCTGATCCCCCTCAGCTCTTGCTCACCAGACAGTCCGGGTTCGTCAATTACCCTCGAACCCTTCTTTCTTTTTTCCTTTTTCCATTCGTTTTCTGATTTTTTTAATTATAATGTCATGTATTGCTTTCGCCACCAGTCTCTTACCTCGCTGGAAGCAAATTTATATCCAAATCCAAACGATTAAGAGAATATAACGATTATAACATATTTTCACCGAGCGATAACCCATTTATTAGTAAGATACACAATAGCAATCTAAAGCATAAAAGCCAACGCATTTGCGTTTCAAATAATTTTTGTATGACAAACAATACTCTAGACCCTTTTTGAGAAGTACATTTGGATTTGGGTCGTTTTTCTGCGAAATGATTTTTTCTGATAAGTTATTCAGTTACCTTTTTATGCGTCACAGGCATGTTTATCTAAAAATTGCTGCATTAATAGTTTCTTAGAAACTCTGTACAAGATATTGTGCATGCAACTTACCCTTTCGGATGCCTATATGATATAGGGGATTTTCCATAAGTGATGTATGTTATACTGTTATGTTGGGTCTAATTTAGAATGCTTCGGGGGCTATTTGCAGATTGTTGCATTTCTACATAATAGATGAAGACGGTCTCCTGGGATTCAATTGTCCACTTCTTTACTTGCATTGGTCGACCATTACCTCCAACTACTGATTAGTATTTTGTGTCATGCACTCCATTCCTCTGTCTAGTGCAAGATAAGTGGGCATGGTTGTGGGTGTGGGTTTTGTGGGGAAAATGCCATGGATTTAGTAGTGCTCTTAGGGATTTTTGACTTTGATGCTGTTATTAGCCAGTGTTCAGGTCAAAGAAACTCATCCACCCTGAATACATGTGATGATGTGTTTGTCTAATGAAATCAAGTGCTAATTAAAAGTCTTTCCCACAGAAATCTCTAATTAAAGATAAGATGTGCATCTTATATGACTATGTGACTGTCAAACCTTTATAATTTTGTTGATTTTTTTTCATTCATGATTAGTTTTTGACGGAGCTCTTTGGACCTGCTTATCTCTTGATGCAGAAAGGTAGTGTCACTGTTGACTTGCTCAAAGCTTTGTGCCGTTTTCTTTGTTGCTGGAGTATTTGTTGGCTACACCCTCAAGCGGCGTGTCCGGCGCTGGGCATCCAAACTTCTTAGGGGGTTGAAAGATGAATGAATCCATAGTGCATAATGACAAGAATTTTGAGCTTACCATTGCTACATATGGCACAAGATTGTAGTTACTAACAAAGGGCAATTGAGTTACAAGAAGTTTTGCATATTCCACAAAGAATGAAGCTGTTGGGGCTATTGGATTTTCTCCCTTGATAGAAGTTGCATGTTTACTTTTACATACCTTTGCCCATGCCCTGTTACTAATATGAGTTGGCCGTACAAAATTCCAAGTGACTCATGAGTCTGTTTTTCTGTACTTCTATATATTAAAAAATTTTCACATAATGGTTCATTTATTCTGCAGACCTCAGCGTGCTCAACTTTGTAATATTTCGTCTTCCAATGCTTTATCAACTCTTTTGTTTAAATAGTAGCTTTGTACCTTTGTTATTTATCACATAAGGTGTAGTGCTTTATAAACATGTGAAGAGGATTTTGCCAGATATCATCTTTAAATTGATCCTGCAGCCTTCTTGTTTAAGCAAGGGTTTTTGGAGTACATGAAAAGAGAAATTAAGGAGGAGAAGGGAATGGAAACCTGCTCCACATTAGTTTTAAGCACTTGCTGTGGAGGCAACTCAGGATCCCATCTTAGGTGAGTTCCTGTCAATTTCTTATTTTGTAAGTTGATGATGTTTGTCTGACCAGGTGAAAGTTACTTCTCTATCAAAAATCTATTTCCTTTTCTTGTATTTGTAAGTGAAAGAGGAGATTATCTCTGAAATATGGCTTGTCAGATAGCAATTGATATCAAGAGATATGCCATCCATTATTCAAGTACACAGAAGCATCAAAATTTTCTTCTTCCTTCTGGAAACTCTAAGAAAATTTGACTACTCTAACTGTATGCTGTGTATTTACATTTTTCCATGTAATATGTATAATACTCCGTCTTGTTTAATTTGTATAATTACAGAAAGGGTAAAAATTCTTCATGTGCTTGACTGAGCTTTCTCTGCTTCAAAAATACTCCTTGTGGAACTCAAACCGTGTTGATGTCTTGTAAGTTAACTCATGTGATAGATTTTTCAGCTCCTTGGCCAGGACAGGCATCCCACAGTAGAACACTCCTGCAGAGTGATAAGGCCTTTTTCTTCAGCAAATATGATATGCTTACTTCATGATATTAGTTGCGAAAAACCTCTCATGGTATGTCCATAAATAATCTTTCAATCCCATCTTGCTCTTAAATGAGGAAGTATTTCTGGCATCCTAATGTCCTGCTGTTGTTTGAGTTATTATTGCAAGTATACTTTTAGGTTTACCACCTAGTATAGGTTATTGTATGCAGCTGGTGGTTGAATTATATAGGACTGACTTCAAGAAACACATGGTGTGTTCCTAGATCTCTATAAATTTGTTTAAAAGCAATAATAGATTTTCCAACATTCGTAAACTTATCTTTAGGATTAAATGTTATCTCTTTGAGTCATTGCTCTAAGTTCCTGGTTTTTGGAAATATTTTGAGCATATTATCTGGTTATTGTTGCAATGACCTATTCAATTGTAGCTTAGCCATTTGATGGTATAGAAAGGGAACGACTGTTTTTGTCAACCTATGATCCTGATCAGCATGCTTGTAAATGATGACAGAATGCATATAAGTTGTTAGTTCTGGATTTCTTAGTTTCTTTACCTACTGTAGAATATGGATGCTTCATGGCTATTCTTTTGAACACTTCTCTCCAATTTGGTCGTGCAAAGTGTGTCCTTACCTGCAAAAATTTTGGAACAAATTTCTTCAGTTTTGGAACTAAATTGTGTTAAAACAGTGAAGTGCCTTCTACTGTAACTAGATGCTATTGCTTGAAAAGACCTTGGTTACATTAGGTTGCTTATGTAATACTACTATAGTATCTGTGTCGTACTTTGGTGCCGGAGAGGATGTCCACCCCATGTTTGGCATGGTTAAGTGCTTGGATCATGGTGATGAGAGTTGACCTCGCGTCGCCCTCTTCATAAACACTGGTAAGATAATTATGCATCTCAATCTGTCCCTGTTTCAGCATAAGAGTCAGCAAGTCTATCAGGATTTTAATTATAATATGTGAAATTGTAACTGCATGCACAGATTTCCTTTTAGAATTAGATCTGCTTTACTTTATGATCCATCTCTGCAACTTCATGCATTACTCCTTTAAACCACTCGAAGGATCCAGGCTCCCTTGTAACCCAGTAGAAGTGTGCACTTTTAGCTCTCTGTGGTTTCTTCTTTGTGCTTGATGTCGTGCTGGAAGAGCCAATACTAATCATACTCTCATCTGAAGTGCTGGTTTCTGTTGTTGAATCCTATCCAGAATGAGAGAATAGATCCCATAAGTTTTGGGAATTCATCATCATTGGTTAGAGAGAGAGAGAGAGAGAGAGAGAGAGAGAGAGAGAGCTCTGCAGGTTCATCTGTACCCCATGATCTTCCGTTTTTGTATTGTTGAGTAGATCCCTGAGAATACTTATAAAAGGTGTGGCTCCAATTCCTAATCCAACCAAAAGTAACACATCATAGTTCTGGTAATCCTGTGCTGGAGCGCCATATGGTCCGTCAACAAGCAGTCGTGGTAAACTGGATTAACAATTCATGTTATATCAACCTTCCCATAGTTAATTATAATGAAAATGGACTTTGATTCTGTTGTTTGCTTCAAGTAAGTTACCCATTTTTGTCTATATTCCCTAGTTCTCCAAACTTGGCTCGACCAATGGCTCTTGATGAAGCATTAACGTCTGTAAACACTCGCTTTAGTTCTAGTGTCCAGTCTCCAACCGTACGAATATGAAGGCTGAGGTTGTCATCCCCAGGAGCTGAAGTTATTGAAAATGGATGCCTGGACAAATGTCAATGTACATGCTTAATGCTTTGAGTGGTCGTACACATTCCTCTAAGAAAGAATGCACAAACTTACCATTCAAATGGGGAGATTGTTGGGCACTTCAAGAATATATACTGCCCGCTTTTGTATTTGAATCCATTGGGTTTTGAAATGATCAAGCTGAAAACATCTCCGGGGAGCACAGAAACCTGTAAATGCCAAGAGTCACCTTAACAGCAGCAGCTTGGATGAGAAGGAAATTCTCAGGAAGATTTGTAGCCACCCAAGTGACCAAATCACATCAGCTATGTGGTGCATGCTGATGTAATACAAGGTCGGATTTGGGGACTTGGGCAGACGTGTGGGTCCGTCCACCCAAGAATTTGACAGAAAGGAAAACTATTGTCCGAGAGTTACCTTCAGGATTTTAACTGCATAATGTCCTGACCGACACGTTCTCAGGCTTCTTTCTGCTACATAGAGCAAGAGGGGAACAGAAATGTACATCCATGTCTGCGACATTTTAGAATTCATTATGCAATGAAAATTTTGAATTGACACGGTGAGTTTTTCAAAGTCTATTCACGTGTTGAATGTTCTCACCGATTTCTGATACCATTTGTGGACGAGGAACAGGAAGGATCCGTGTATTAGAAACAATATGTAGACCAGAGCTAGAAGATGATGAGAATACCAGAATGCATTGAATCCCGTCAATCTGTTAAATGGAAATGGCAGCTTCACCACATTCCTCCGGAAGAGTCGCGTGGCTAGGGTGAATGCCATTGTCATCAAAATCACCATGCCGATTCCAGACAACCCTACCACTCCGGTCAAAAGGCTTTTGTAGGTGGGTTTTACGTTATTGAAATCTGCAGCTATAACTGAAAACTTTTCGGGGGGTGAGTTAACAAGGCGGGGAAAATCACAAACCATGTGGTTCCCTGCATGGATCACGACTCCAATAGCTATGGCGCCCGCTATTATCTGCAGATTAAAAATAATGAAGTTGAGAACGGATCTTCTTTTTTTTTTTTTTAAATAATCGTTCTCTGTATCTCTTCAACTGTTACATTAGAATTTACGCTAGCGCATGCATGAACTGATCCATCGTAAAAAGACATTGAACTCGAGCACAAATTTAGCGGAAGAGTACTTATGTCTCACCTGATGGAAATTAAGGTTGTCATCGAAGGGAATGAATAGCCTTGCTCTTGTAGATCTAAGCCAGGTCAAGATATTGCGACACACCGGCAAGAGAATGAGAGCCATGTTGAGCTTCAAAGTCTCTGCAGCCCCTTTGGCACTTGTCAAGCAATAACCCATTACTTGAAATGCTGCCTTTCGCCTGTACTGCAAGAACTTCCACGTAAACAGTCCGGCCATGGCCATCAGCCACAGCAGCAAGATCCAACCCCTTTGCCAGTTCTCCAGTAAGAGGCATTTCAGCGCGCATCTTAGCCTCCGCACAGCATCTTTGGGCCGAAAGTTGCCTAAATTCTGACTCCATCCTACACTTGCTTGGCTCAGAGGCCTGCTGTAGTTCATGTATGCGTCCCTTTGTAGAAGCAGTGTTTCCAATTGCCACAACTGAATGACCAAAAAAAAAACAAGGGGAATTTTCTCCCTTCTATGTCTTTCCAAACAAGATTTCTTTGTCTAAACCTTTTGGACATGCCTTCGGCCTTTATTTTATAGTTATTCTTTCTTTCTTCTTTTTTTTTTTGGGTGCAAGTGCAATAAATAGATAAAGATACGAGTTAATGCGAGCCGAAATGAAATTGTTAAGTGAAAAAGATAGAATTTTGAGTTACTGTCAAAGGCAGCCAAGGACTGACAAATGCATATTTTTTTTGCTGAGTTTGTAGCTTCATTTTTTGCAAAAAAAAAGGGGAGAAAAAAAATTTGTATGGCTTTGTAGTGGGTAACGATGGCTGTGGACACGGAAGCACACTGTAAAATTAACAAAAGATTAGATAACTCATGTCACTGGTGTTGTTAGAGACGGCCGGCCAATTCAGCTGTCTTTTCATTTACCTTTAAGACTTGGGGGTCGAGGGCCAAGGTTTGTTTATGTATCAAGTTCAGGTCATTTGGGAAAAAAACAAGAAAAAGAGAAAAAGATCTAGCTTAGCTGTTTAGCAGCAAGATTAATGATGGATCTTCTTTCACTAGTATTTTAGTACGTGTACATGTCGAAATGGTTTAAACAGGGATCTTGTTTGGACAAGACAATTAGGGGAGGCAATCCCGATAATTGAAAGGGTGAGATACGAGAAACCCGACAAAAGAATTAGAGATGTCGAACAATAGTAGCTGTTTAATTTAATTAATACCTCAATGTAACCGAGATTTTCCGGGTCTAATTCTTCCATTATTAAATCAGCATACTCTTCGGCGCGTTCTTTCAATGTGGACAACTTATTCGCAGAAGCACTCAGCATTATTAGCTGTTTTTTCCAATATAACCACCAAAAAAAAAAAAAAATCAGATAGAGATTAGGCTTATCTTATGCTTATCCTCCCAAGGTCAAACCAAAAATTAAAATATAAAAAAAGAGTAAAAGAAAAATGAGTCGCCTTGCCTGAGAGATACATGTTCCTACCAACTACTACTTGTCCTTTAACTAAAAATTCTTAACACCGATTGCCATGTTCTCTTAAATGGGCAAGGTTGTCGGAACAAGAACATATATAGTAGTTGTTTCAAGAAAACCACAACAGAGAAGTAGATAAAACTTTAGCTAAATAGGGAACCTTGTGTTTAAAATTTGAATTAATATTTTCTACGCCGACAATGTATACACTGTCAGCGTTGGATGAATAACAACTATGTAAAATTTGAATTTGAAATTTAACTTTTGCACACATGTCATGAATCAAGCGGTGATAGCATATACACTGTCAATATATATATAAGATTTACTCTTAAAATTTTGGTAAAACAGGCAAGGGAGAACATGGTTTTGGATTCATGAAATCTCTCGTTCAAGTCATTAGGAAATAATCTTTATAATAATTATTGAAACATGGGTTGACTAAAATTCAACAACTTGCTTTTCTTTTAATCATTGAGAATGTACTTAAACTATATCTCACCTCTCGGACTTCATCCCTTGTGATTCTTCCATCTTCATTGCTATCCACCCTATAATTCAATATATAACAACCAAAAACAAAAAAAGATTAAAGGAAAAATCTGTGACATTTCCATCACTAACTTCGATAACTAAAGAAATGGAGAAGAATAAAACCATCTCCTAATTAAATTTGCTGCCCATGCTGTATGATGTACTACTCTACTCTCACTAATTTGGTGTAATTTATTCTTGCATGAGTTAGAACACAAATTATAATCCCCTGCCAATCATTTGTGTAGTAAATAAAACTTAAGATAAAAGTCTCCTGCTTATGCTGTTTTGAAAAAAAAAATTCCAATATCGCGAACGCATAGAATTGAAAACAGAATTAAATTCACAAAACTGGATCATAACAAGAAAATCCCTTGTAATATGAAGAAGGGGGAAAAAAAAAAAAGAGGAAGAAGAAAGCGCACATGTCAAAGAAAATTTGGAGACGGGCGTCGAAACTCTGATCAGAAATCTGCAACCAAAAATCATGCAGCTCGGCTTTGGTTAGCATCCCAATCCTCTGCCGCCTCCGACGCGCCAATGCATCAAAAACCCCCACCGCGAATTCCTTCGAATCCGCCATCCCTACTTTCACATTTAAACATAGATAATCAAAAAAACAAAAGGAAGGAATAAAGAAAGAATGTCTTCATGCAAAAGTAATGGTTAAGATTTTTTGTCGTTTCCATATTACAGCATAATTAATATAATAGTCCTAGTGATCGTTGTACTTCATGCATAGCTAGTAGTACTCTAGTTACTGTCTACGGTCGTTACCTATGCATTCACCAAAATCTTCTCGAGAAAGCAAGCCATCTTTGGCCAGGGAATTGAACCGTTCCTCCACTTTTCTCCACAGCTCAGTCGCGTCGCAATCCCTCGTAGTTTTACTAATGAACCGTAGTCCTTTCAGGGCTCTCTGGGCGCTCGATTTCGTCCTCATTAGCTTGGCCTTCATCTTCATCTCTTCTCGTTTATCCGCCACCAATGTCGTTGAGCACTGATCGCCGACTTCAGACGACGCCCCGGACGAGGACTCCGGCGATTTTAGCCAGGAGAACTTCCTCCTTAAAGCCGACGAACTCCTGGACAAAAATCCATTGGCGGTCTGAGGAGACACGAGCTCGCTATTTCTTTCTCTCTCTCTCTCTCGTCCCCCCCTCCTCCTCCTTCGCCGCCACCGCCTGCAGGCGCAACACTGTATAAAACAATGGAATTGTCGTCGACCTCTAGCGTGACTTCGACCAAGTCCTGCTCGGGATTGTTGGCGTTTCTCCTCAAATCGTTGAGAAACACCGGCAGCATTGCTCCTCCGACAAAGCCGTAGTCTTGAGAGTCATCCGGCAGGTCGAACGAGCGGCTGTAACTCGAACGCTTGGAGCCGCTTCCCAGTGACGGCGTCCTCAAAATCGAGACCATTTCCAAAATGCTAGCCTGCTAGTGAAGGAGTATTATTTGATCAGTTTATGATTTGTCGTGGATATCTAGGCAAAAAACATTACATTTGGGGAAAGAATTAAACACTACTATCTGGTGATGATTTTGGAAAAAGAAGAATGCGAGGAGGGAGGAGAAGTACAAGGAGGTGGAGCTTGGATCACACGCTTGGTGGTGAAGGTGTAATTTCGGGTTGTAATTATTTTTTTGTTAAATGAAAGCATGTAAACAAAACAAACACCTCTCAACTGATCCGGAGGCACACGATTTCAACGCTTTAATTTAGTTCTTGTGCCTTAGTCGTGCCTTTGGGAGTAGTTGGGGTTCGTTCAAAAATTCCAATCCAACAATATACAATATATATGCCTATATATGTACACCTCTTCGTTCATTCTCGTAACAGTGTGACTTTTTCTTCTTTTTGTTTTTTTTTTTCGAGCACTGAAAAGTTTGGTTGATTTCAACTTCGATTACAATTAACACAGTTCTTTCTTACATTAATTACAGGATTCGAATACACACGACATTGAACGAGAAGGTGCCGATTAATCTTTCTTTTATTTATATTGGCTGCTAGTATGTGACTGTGTGTGTGGTCTTTTTGGTCTTACCATAAAACCATCCTATGGGGTGAAGGTGAACCTTAATTTGTAGTACCGCTACCAGGAGGAGGTAGCAGTACCGTGCAGTACATTTGTTGGAAGGTTTGGTGGGCTGGCTTAAGTTTCCTGCTTTAATTACCAAACTCTTTACTGTTCTATGTAGCACTATACTTGTTTGTTTCTACTCTTTAGCGTGGAAATTGAATACAAGAAGTTTTATACGTGTTTACAGGAGGGAAGAGGAATGAATTTTTAAGTATTTGGTTTGGCTGAATCCACGGCAAGGATTGCGCCAAGTGGAAGTGGATGTAAATGTTAACAGGTTTAAAATAGGTGTAGGGTTTCTTTACGTTGTACTGGTACGACTACTGGAATTAAACTAAGTAATGGGTGTCCAATTTATTTTTAAGCGTCATGATTAGTGCCACGAGTAGTTTGATGAATGCTACAGCCTAACTGAAAACAGGAACGTAATAAGAGTATAACTAGGTCAATACATCAAATTATACACAGGATCCAGTCTAATCTTAGGTAATTAGATTACCCAAAATAAATAATCATAATTAGTAGCACGACAACTTGGTTTGAACTTTGATGAATTCGATCGATTCGAGATCTGCTTACTCTTCTATAGGAGTGCGAGTTGAGTCATTTTTTTTTTTTTTTTGACTGAAGGCAAATCGTATGAATTGTGTGCAGGATTTCTTGCGAAAACGTACCTACAATCGTATATATTGTATGTAGGTAGGATTTCTCAAGTGTCATGAATCACGGATCTAAAGGGTAATTTTCTTAGGCCACGGCTTGATCGAGGGAAAAACAAAATTGATACTATAAAAATAAAGGAAAGGGCAATAAGCGTTGATGAAATCGTGAGAGTATTCACTTTAAAATTATCAATGATTTACAGACATGTATAGCTCTCAAAGTTATATATAGCATCTGTAATATTACGAATACGTAGCTTTTTTTTTTTTTTTTTATGCAAGTTCTGATGTGGATCAAAGTAATTTTTGCATGATTTTGACTTTTTCCGTTGCTGTTATTAAAATTTAGTCACCTATAACCCACCTTCATTTTCCATGATGTAATTATTTTTTCTTCTTTCTTTCGAAGAGGGATGATATTTGGTCAACGTTTAAGACAGCATCGAGGTGATTTGTAGACGGGTCTCCTAAGAGGTAAAAACACGTGGCTTTAATAATGAAATTCTAATGTATTAATAATGAAAAATGTTAATTGCACCTCACTTTTTTTTTTCTCGGTTAATCACGCTCTCATTATTTATTTTATTATATAGTCTAATAAATGAAAACTATATGATAAGAATGAAAATGGGTGCGATCAACGCAAAGGGAGTGCAATTAATCTTTTTCATTAATAAAATGATACTATGCGACAGTTTAAAAGTCTCGAATTTTGCTATCTTCTTTTCCTTTTTCTTTGCTTATCGTCAATCTTTTTGTTTAATTTCGTGGAGCAATTGAAAGTTATGCTTTTGTAGCTACTTTAGGTTTTAGCATTAACCTATAGATAAAGAGATTTACGTTTATCCACGAAATATACGAAATTCCATGTAAACTCAAATTATAAAAATTTGAGTGGTTGAGTTATAAAGCCTTATTGACACGGATCCATACGAAAATATACACATGCTCCAATCAAAGTAATCTGTGAAGTGGATCAATTACGTTAACAGCTGTTTCTGCTCGACTAATGCTGATTTGATCCTTACTTTTGACTAGAAAGAGCAACTTATAAATCCAACTACTATTGTAATGTAGATGTTTGTGGTTTCAAAATTACAGGGCTGTGATGCGATTATTATTGATTTAACAATTAGGAGTGCTACAGACCATGACCCCTTAACCGTCAAATGTTTGTAATTTTCAAAATTACAGGACCGTACTCCTATTATTATTATTCATAAGAATATTCCAAACCATTATTTAGTCCCTCAAAGTTACGGCCACTTTTACGTGTTTATCTAATTAATAACTCTCACCCGCAGATCTCTTCTCCGTCCGTATATATTTTCCGGCATCTTTTCTATTCATAGAATCAGAATGTTTTTCCTTTTTTATCCTATACTCGATGTCTTTTTAAATCTGTTTTTGACTTTACACAATCAGGATCGATAGTGATAAGTATCAACTTCAGCAAATAATTAGCTTCATAGCTCAAAGCTAGAGTGCATTAATTTTTGGATAACCTTTTCATACACTGTCAGTTGTATAATTAATTTTTACACTAGCATGTTCATATCATGTCACATACACGAATTCCAATTACACGCATCTGCCATACATTCATAATTGCTGGCGTAAAAAAATTACTACACACACAACCGGTTCATAAAAAGTTACCGGTTTAAACTCGTTGTTGTCATTTTCGTGCTCTTTCCAACTGTGGACAAACTTACTATAAAGGAGAAAGAGAGAAAGATGAAAGGTGGTGTCAAAGTAACTATTATATTTGTGGCCGAAGTTAATGCATCCTCCATCATAAGTTGAAAAATTTGCTATTAAGTATTAGCTAATCATTCAACAAATGATAGAGACCTTCTCCAACTCTCTTTGACCAACGAACAAATAAACCTTTTCAGCTCCAAGAATATTTTGTTTTGTTAGTGTTTCAGGCTATAGACTCCACAAACAAAATTTACAACCTAATCCAAGCAGGCCTAAATTAAGCTCCTCCCTATAAGAATGCTGCTCATATCGGTTAAATTTACACACACATTCCAGGGAAATTCATATTCAACTGAGGAGCACGCTAGCTACTTAAGTAAGCACAGAAACTTAAATAGACACGCAATATCTCTATTCAACAAAGTTTCAATCTGAAACGTTCAAGTACTCAACAACCTCAGAATAGAATATGCAAGCTGAATTAATTCATTAATCACACCAAAGTAATAAACAATCTAAGCACATCTTAACAATCGTATTCGTGTCCCCCCACTACCCTTCTTTGCCTACAGTACCAAGTCGTCTAGATTCTAGAACGCCTGTTTTTTTTTTTGGCATATTTGGGTTATGGGGCCAGGCTACGATTGGGTGGGGTTGAAGAGGTCGGTTCTGGAGAATAGCTGGTAGAATATCAAATTGAATGTACAATTCTCTCGAGTTCCTTCAGGGAAATTTGACACCAACTCATCATCTAGTTTGCAAGGAATGTCTAGAACTAGAGTAGCAACCACTATTTAATAAAGTCAATATTCGATTGATACTCTTCAATTGCTATCCGAAGACACATAACTTAAAATGGTCAACTTTATAATCAGTATCACATTAGAAGATTAAATTTGATTCCCTTCTCGCTCCAATTAAAATCATGCTGTGTAGCTGTATCCTCGCATTCTTTTTCTTTCTTCTTCTTTCAGTTTGGCATGCCACATATCACTTCCAGACAGACGAATACTAGTCGTGAAAAGCATTTCCACCCAATTTAAAAAAAAAAAATCAATAAGCCAAACATTAAGATCTCCTAGTTGGCTTGTGACCCTTGATAATTAAGTTGATGAAGGTAGAAGTATAAGTCTTTGGATTAAAGAAACCGAACAATTGTCCCTGGATTTTTCTGAAGGGGTTAGTTACATCTTGGAGATTTTGGAGAAGCTTTAGAGCTCGATCTCAAACAAGTAGAAGAAAGTGGCATGCTGCCAAAAAAAAAAAGTCCGCAAACCTCTTTTTAACCTTGAACTCGATCTTGAAATGTAATTTTGCGGCCGTCAAATTGAAGAAAAATTTTCGTTACTTCAAATCATGAAATAAGAGCATAAACAAGGGAAAAAAAAAAAAGATAGAACCAAGAAATAACAAAATGAGCAAGCGCCTATCCTCCCCTGACAATATCGAACATCTTTTTGGTTTTTTTTTTTTTTAATTTTGAAAACGACACATGTTTTGATAACAGTTGAAGGAAGATAAAAAGTATCGGGCATGCATGGTAACGTTGGGAAAGTTCGGTTCCGATTGCACATTCTATGAGTACACGCAATGGATGAAGAAGTACAACTACAACATGGATCCAATCGCTTTGTCGTTCTTGTACTTTGTACTAATTCTGTCCGTGTTGAACTTTTGTTGGATCTTTCAAAAAAAAAAAAAACTTTTGTTGGAAGCTTCTAAGTTTCAACTTACAAGTGAATTATTAAGGTTGAACTATTCGTTTTTTGTTTTTTTTTTTTTTTTGGGGGTGGGGTTGGGGATTATGTAATTCTTTCAGTGTTTTGGCAATGAAACTGGAAATGAAAAATAAAGACTAAAGTGAACCACCATCCAATAGAAAGTTAGAATAGGAGCAAATTTGTAAAACATTTCACGGGGTCTCATATAAAAGTCTCATAATGCTTAGATTATTTGATAACGTCTAGAAAATGGATAATTGTTGTTGTTTGAGGGAAACTGATTAATTATAGTACCAGAAGATGGTTTTCTGAAAACCGATTGCTTTTGCTTCAAGGCATGAGTTATTGTGCATGCGGCTAAGTAATTGAGCATCAAGCTACGGGAAACCCAAGGTACTGCCCACTTCAACAAGAAAACAAATCTCCCTATCAACCCAGAGAATGTCAATGGAAGGAAGGTTGCTTAAAATATATGTGTATATAATACTTCATATTCTGATGCTTTTTCTTTTTTGATCAACTAAAGTTGACAATAAACTGAGTACGTAACCCCAACAAAAAAAAAAAAAAAACTTTGAAAAGCAGAGAGATATGACTAATATAAAGATGAAAATGAGCGACTATAGGCTTTGATAATACCAAAAAAAAAATATATTTTTTATTCATAGAGGGCCTAAAGGTTCATTGGCATATTGGATTGGCATTTAATTTTAAATGGGTGTGTGATGTGTCATAGGTAGTTGCGCGGATCAAGACATATGACTAACCCTCAACCAAACATTAATTCAAGTGGTAAAAGCTTGGATTAGAGGAGTAGTTAAAGGCCGGGTGACTTAAACTACATCTACGTACAATGACATGCATGCGAGCCATTTGTAATTCCACCCTGTGTGAGGGAAACGTTTGAATGGGAGTGAAATTTACGATAAATTGCGTGTTGGCAATAGCTTGAGCCTCGAACACTTGTGTTTCTTCTTATGGATTTATTGTGCAATCACTCGATCTAATGCAGCATATACAGCAAATAAGGAAACCCCAATACATATTCTCCATTGGAGCTAGCTTGAAGTAAGAAGACAATTAAGTGGTGTACAATGAAAGCGAGCGGATTTCTTGCAAATATGTACGTACGGCTTTTATATATATATATATATATATAAAGATGGTAAAGAACACTGTATACTTAGGCCCTATTTGATAACTCAATTCAATATTTAAATTTAATATATGCAGATTTTAACATGTTCATATGTCATTGATAACAAAAAATAGATAATTAAGTGGCACTGAGCAAAACTTGCTTCAAAAAATAAGTGATATGTTATTAACTTATCATTTAATATGATATACACTCAAATGTATCAAATTTGCTACTTAACAATTTAGTAATTTAATGAATTTAGACTTGAGATTTTATATTTCAGATTTTAATTTTTATACTTTTATTTTATCAAACGCACCCTTAATTTTTTATGCCAAAAATACGAACTCATTTCTTTTCAAATTTCCACAGTTTAACAATTAAATGTTGTAGCAACTATACCCTGAAATTTATGAAATTAAAATTTCGTTTAAGCCTTGAATACTTGTGTTTCTTAATTGTGGATTTATTGTGCAATCACTCTATTACAGATGACCAAGGATAGCAAATCCATTCTCCTTTGGGGCTAGCTAGTTGGGAGTAAGAAGACATTTGACATGCGGTAAAGAATAACAAAGAATACACTACTTAATTTTCTGCGCAGATTCGCCCCTCTTGGATTACGAACTGATTTCTTTTAAACTTTCCACTATTTCCATAGTTTAATGAATGTTCTTTATTACGTTAACATGTCGTTAATTAATTGATACCCTGTAGCTAGGTACCAAAATCGACACGTATTCGAACGGAAATTTTCTTGTATGTTTTGATCCTTGTTCGGTGCGAAACTAGATGACATTTGTCTAATACAATTAATTAATAGAATTGCATTCTCATCTTTTCATCGTTCTTCATATTTTTCTTTTTTTTAAAAAAAAAAAAAACCTTTAAGGTTAAAGGTTCGTCAAGATTATTTTAATATCTACGTTGTCATATGATATAGTATTGAGTTCGACAGAAACAAGCAATGTTCTGTGAATCAGGATATATATATTGGTTTAAAAATTGAATCCCGAACCCACTGCCGTGCTAGCGCTAAGATATTCTTTAGACGGGAAACCATTAAGATAGAGCACAATGCGTTCAAGAAAGCAAGAAACCAGTTATATCCTCGCCTTCTTGGAAATGCCATGAAAGCTTGTTTCTTCACTCCTATATTAACATATCGCAACATCAAATTTTGAAAGGGGAACCAATTTCGACACGTATTGAATATGAGAAATCAATCTGGAGATAAAGTGAAATGAAAGGCCTCGATTAAGTTATCAACAAACTTTGTTCCCTTGCCGTCAAATAATATAATAGACATTATTAGCATGTAGTGTATATACTGCGTGCAGGGATTTGAAAATTAATAATGTTCCTCTCAATAACCCGATTCATAAGAACTTTTGGAGACTAATTATGCATATTTTACATAACAAAACCGAGAAGTCATTTGAATATAACCACCGATCTTGACTTCCCTGGTGAGGCTGCGTTTCTTCCATAGTGAGGCTGAAACCCTATAGTAATTGTTACGTGAGCAACCAATCTTGACTTCCATGAGGCTGCGTTTCTTCCATGGTGACGCTGAAACCCTATAGTAATTGTTACGTGAGCAACCAATCATGACTCCATGAGGCTACCTTCATGCGGTTCGAGGCTTCACAAAATGAAAATGAGTTCTGTTCAATTAAAATCTAATTCATGTAATTCTTACTATATTTGGTGTAAAATTTTAGTGTGACCGTGAATATAATTGTATGAGTTGACAAATTCAAGTTTTGTACGAGTTTGTGATAAAACTTGTAAAACTCACATCAACCATACGGTATTTGTTAGGTGGGCAGAGATATTTATTACAGTTGTGGGCATAAATACTCACTTACCAGCCTTAGCAGTGGAAAGTGGAAAAGCCTTAGCATAAGGTGGTTGAATTGTGATCTCAAATTTGCAATTACATTCCTTGGTTTTATTCCTAAGATTACCAACTTGTTATGACTTTGGGGCTTGCTCTGAAAGCCACAGCTGGGCATTATTTGTCATTTTACGGTGAAAGAAACGTTAAAAAGGCGGCAAATGTTCTTAAAAATGTCAAATTGAAAAAGCTTAAACTCAACTAATCCGCTTTCAATTGTAAGCCCCGCGCACGTGTTTTACCAATGCAAGAATGTACCTTTCTTTGCTGTCTAAACAGCTTAGAGTTTAGACTCGTTCTTTTTGTCTTTTTTTTAAGCAAAACCGTAAGTCTTTTGTTAAGATGAACAAGTAAGGGAAAAAAAAAAAAAAGATGAACCGTAAGTCTTGATTTTACCAGAGAGTAACTCTCATATACAGTTTAGAATTTCATTTGCGCTTTCAAACTTCGGTTTTCACTGTTACAATGTAGCATTTGTGCCTATTGAAAGCAATTTTGCAGTTTTTGAGAATTTTTGTAGAAAATAAATACTGTAATACTTTTTTTTTCTCTGGAAATATAATGTACGTAACATGAAAAGAAAAGTAGTTAAAGCGTGTATTGAAACAATATTAGATTTCCAACAAAAAAAAAACCCAAAATTTTTTTTGCAGAAGAGTAGCAAGAAGCTGTTGCTATTGATGATTTGATGTACCCCGTGAAGAGTTGCGCAGATAAGTACGGCTTTGAATGTAAGACTCGGTCAATTCATCTTCCATATATTCTCTCATTGGAACGATAGTATTTCCACAATGGCACTTCACCAACCTTTCTAACGTGTGCTTGTGGTTACAGACTGAGTTATTCTTCTTCTGTCATTTTGTATGAGTTGAAAAAGATTTTCCAGTTGTCAAATCTGAGAACAAATTTTTCAAAAATTTTATATGGACTTGAGTAAGTACTGTATGGACGACAATAAGCCAGGTGCCTGCAAGGAGAGAAATGGGGTAGGGAAAATATGGGGCTGGAGGCCGAGAGGGGGAGGGAGTTTTCTTCCTTGACTTTAAACAGGGCAAGTGGTGGAAGAGGACACCCTTCCCTCATTTCTAGCCTATAAATAAATAAATAA
This sequence comes from Coffea humblotiana, assembly GCA_023065735.1. Classification (NCBI taxonomy): domain Eukaryota; kingdom Viridiplantae; phylum Streptophyta; class Magnoliopsida; order Gentianales; family Rubiaceae; genus Coffea; species Coffea humblotiana. Next base: position 9,571,479 of record CM041213.1, read on the forward strand.
ATAAATATATATATATATAACATATACAAAAACACGCACATATATTATAAAATATATGCATATATGTTATAATTTGAAAACTAATAATATCATAAATTATGTGATGAAATGATGATTTTATTATTTTTTTGTTTACTTGAATTTTTCACACATTGCAATTTGTTTACCAAAAAAATAAATGACGACTGCAAGTTTAAATTGGCTATCTAATATGAAGAAATAGATTCAAAAGATCAAATAAATTTTAAACTTGATTTCACGTTGAATATTTAGCTAAGAATTCAAAAAAAAATTATGAAGCTGTTATTGATTTTTTTTTGAAAAAAATCAGGTCAAAATAAAATAATAAAAATTATAGTTAGCCAGTGGCAGGATGGGTAAGCAGGATGTTCAAAACACTGCATCAGGAACCCAAACCCCAAACAACTTCCCAAAGATGAAGAAATCTAACATGGGCTCGGGCAAAAAGACTGACATGTAGGCCAGATATTGGGCCTTTGGACTTGGGTTGAGGGTTCACGTAATTCCCAAAAAATTCATGCAAGAAAGTAGGAACCCTCACGATGGTGGTTCAACATGATTAGGTTTTGCGCTGTTGATGTATACGTTATCAACTTTTTGTATACATATTGAAATGATACACACAAACAAATTTTATCTGTAAAACGAGTTGTATGAAATACAAAAATCTTGAAATTGCACCAAAAATCTCAACCCTATTGAACCACTATATGCAGATTGTCATGCGAAATATAAACCAAACTACTTTCTAATTATGGGGTATACACGTTGCAATGATATACACAAACAAATTTTATACATAAAACGAGTTGTATGAGATACAAAAACCTTAAAATCGCACAAAAAAATCTCAACTCTAGTGATCTACTATATGCAGATTGTCATGCAAAATATAAACCAAATCACTTTTAATTATGGCCAAGAGACCGTTTGACATTCAAATTACACAAGCACAATCAGAAGCAAGCGTTCAAAAAGACAGCAAAAGGAAAGTTAATCACTCGCGCTAAAGTGCTCAAGTTTTGAAGCCGAAGGCATCCTTCAAAATTACATGCACACGTGGAATGGAACGTTAAGTAAAATCAAAGTTAAAGCTAATCAGTCGTGAGAGATGCGAGTTTTGCTGCGGTTCTGCTGATCCCATCAAATCAAGATTTCTAATTGAATCTTTTTGGAGCCCATTTTGGAGTTAGTAACGAGGACATTAAAAGTCAATGGCCGTTTATAATCCTATGGTATGGTCCAATATCGCAAAAGTAGGTGAAGCCAGAAGAGCTGGAGAAACTCACTGCGACAAAAAATGAAACGTACTTTAAACAAATCTGAAGCTTGGGTACGTTCAAGTTCTTTTGGGGATTTTGTTTCGTAAAAATTACTCTATTTTTTGGTACAACTAATTTATTTATTTATTTATTTTGGAGGAGGGGGGAAGGGGGGGGGGGTTAATGTTCTGAAATATTTTCTCTTCTTCGGAGAAGAAGCTTAAAAGAGAAAAAGGCTGTCCATTTTTGCTACCCTTCTCCTCCTCAATCCTCCCCACCTGGAGCTCCTCTTCTTTCATGCATGAATAACTCATTATCATCATAATGGTTTTTCATCTTTACATGATCGCTAGTTGACGGCTCCTCTGCCTCCTTCCTTCCTTCATCCCCGCCTTAGCCTTTTCAGGTACACTATTGCCCTCTCTCTTTTTTCTGTGCCATTTATTCGCATTTGCTAGCATGATCATACTGACAAATTGTCCTTGATAGAATCTTTCATCAATTTACCTAGGAAAATTATGCATGATGTATTTCAATGCGATGAATATCTCCTTATAGCTTAATTTTAGGTAACGAAAATTTTTCTTATCATTTCTTGATGCTTTAGTTCCATTTTCTACGGCTTTTTCACATATCTTCCTTCTTTTACTTGATGTTTCCTTCCCTCTTTATATGCCGACCTTAATTTCTTTCTTGTCCTTGTGTTTGTGTGTGTGTTTATGTGGTTTTGTGGTTGAGGATGGATGTCTCACCTGCCCTTAAGGACCTAGAGATTTTAACATCTCAATTCTGTCCGTTTGACGATCATGATCATATAGTCCGATAGCTGCACCATTATTAAAAAAAAAAGGCATCTAAATTCATATTTTGGTGAACTATATGTGCAGTTATAGCCAAAAAGCAAAGAATTACGTGTAGATTTAAAGTTTCTTGCCAGGACATTGGACATATCTATCAGTTTATTCCTCCAGGAGCACAAAATATTAGCTAATAGATGCACGATCATTGTGTTCATTGCACTTTTCTTGCTTCTTGAAGGCCGGTGTTTGATTCGAATACTGCCATATTGGCAATTATCTGATTTCATGGTTTGTTTAAGCAGAGCATCTTGTTTGTTTGGCAAAAGCCTGACAGTACAACTCACAAGAAGAAGGCATTTCGCTCTAGACCTTACTTTGGATTGCTTCAAACGGGAAAATCAATTTTCTAGTACATGTACTGCTGGAAATGCCGCTTTGTTAACGACATAAACATATATATATATTTTGATCTCTAGTCCAAGAAAGTCATTAGATTATACTGATCATGTGAGGGCAGGAGGCTCTACATCCGCGTATCTCTTAAACAAATCTAAATAACTACGAGGACTAAAATTAGCTTTGTTCCATTGGAATCAATCATGCATTGGCTCAAAATTTATAGTGATTTAATTAATCATAAAGGGATTTCTCCAGCTTGTAATTAACTGTTGTCTTGATGCATAAGCAATACTAATTCAAACCACAGTACAGAGACAAGATCGCACTTGTTAGAAAATTCTCCTCAACTTCAGTGTGAATTCTTGTTGTTACTTGTTCACATGCATCTCTTTTATCATCATTCTATAAAATGCAGCGGAACAAGATCTGATGAGACATATTAATCTACAGGGGACTGGACGATCTAGTCCTTGAATCGAAGGCGACCAGTATTCTCATCACTATTCTTGTAGTAATTAATCTTGCATTAATGGAAGACCATGGAGGAAGCAAGGTAACTGGAATCAGACAAATTGTTAGACTCAAGGAATTCCTCCAAAAGTGGCAAAATGTCACACTTGGAACGAAGGATGGTGATGCTAGTAATACGCCATGCAACAACAATCAAGGCCGCGGAGGAATTTCACCTGCAATATCTAGGAGGCTGATGAGTTGCAATGTCTACTGTGATTCCGATGAGGATAGTTGCGCGAGTCCTGAACCACCCCACGATGTCCCCAAAGGATACTTGGCTGTTTATGTTGGCCCTGAGCTTCGGAGGTTCATCATTCCCACTCGCTATCTTAGTGATCCATTATTTAAGGTGCTGCTGGAAAAGGTTGAGGAGGAGTTTGGTTTTGATCATAGCGGAGGCCTCACTATCCCGTGCGAGACTGAGACCTTCAAGTACCTCCTGAAATGCATGGAAACTCATCAGAGAGATCAGGCTGAGGCTGAACACAACCATGATGATGCAGGTAGTGCATGAGATAAGACCCTTCTCTGATTAAGGTTGGTTTAATTGGATTGCCATCAAATTAAGGAAGATGTTTCTGATCTTAGAACTCTTGTGTGCGTAATTTCTTGCAGCTGGAACATCATCTCCTGTTGAGGAGTGACTACAACAGTGTCATAGGAATGGTCCCAGTTTTTTTAGGGGCTGATGATCTTCTGGTGTAAAGTGATGTCTCCTTAATTCTATGCAAATATGACTATTTTCTCTTTCATTTTTCGTTTTTTCTCTTTGAAGTTCAAAGTGACAGATGATTAATTAGAAGATAGATAGACATTTTTGCAAGGCTTAATTGCCCAATGTCAACGATAGCTTTGCCTGCCTTCCCTTAATTACCTTGAGGATTATGCCTACATTTGATGTTTGTAATTGATTAAAAAGAAATGTTATTTTCTCCAAGACGTCCAACGTAATTCTTGGTACGGTTCTAAAGGAAGATTTCTTAGATTTTGTAGCACATTTGAGAGCCCTGTTAGGGCATTTCTTTTCCACATTATTTTTGTGTAATTATTCTCACATTGTTCTTTTCAAAGTCATAATGTGCAAGTCTTCATCCTTGCTATCCACATTGAATGTTACAAAAAAAAAAAAAAAAGATTTTGTTGTATTTCTTAGACGCTGTTCTGTGAATGTTAATGAACCAGCCCAATTAGAATTGCTTTGGTGCCTTATTAGTGGAACAGGAGTGACACAGTTCGACTGCAGCCGCGGCCTGTGTACTGGAAGGATAAGGCCCAAAATATAACTAAATGATGGATATGGACATACGAAAAGGACGTGATACTCCATCACCCCTTTTAAAGAAACATAAGAAATGGAATCCCGGAACTTTATTTGGGAGTGCTAATCTCGTTTATCAATTTTTAATTACACTTACCTATCGTACAAGGAATTATCTCTTAATGATGGATGCTTGATATTTTAACTACCAATGAATTAATCTTTCCTACACTGTCAAGATATTCACTGACGATTCTAGATGCATGTTACGTCATTTTAATTTGAATTTGAATACCAAATTTTACATATGTAACATGTATTTAAATTCGTTAATGTATATACTGTCAATGCATACATCTAAGTTGAATTTTGACCTAAACTAACTCACTGTAAACTCTTTAAAATGTAGTATCATGAGAAATTTCAAAATCCAATATTCGATCCGAACATGCAACTGTATATCTCATACTGCATCATCTCAACACAGGATCTTTATAGCCAAATTTAGCATTACAACTCACAAGCCTCTTGACCCATTAAGAAGTGCCATTCTGCTATCAAAAAATCAACTTGTTTTCCAGATAAAACCTCCTTTTTATAAATTCAAAAGGTAAAATGTAAAAGGCCTAACCACAAATTCTTGCTATTTTTTGGAGTTTTTGTAAAAAAAATACATTATAATGATTTGATATATGTAAGGTAAAAAAAGTGATTAGAAAATATTTTCACAGAAAACGTAACAATTCTTTTGATAAAAACCTGCAATCCAAACACCACCGTCTTTTTAAATCCCACACACCACAGCTATTTTCATAATCTTAGTTTTATTGTTATTATTTTACTCGCAATAGCATTTCCTTTTAACGTCTTGTCTAGCAATTCTTCCAACAAACCAGTTAATGACAATGCAAAAAAATACGCCTTATCCTCCAACACTGTGTATGTTGTCGGGATATGGACCATTCGGTAAATCCGGACCGGACACAAAAAGGTTGTCGGAGACGATCGTTTCCAAATGATGTAGCATTTTTTAAATGCAATGTAATTTTACTTGAACTATTCGTAAAGTTATGTGACAGAAAGGTGCAATAATAATTGTATGAAACTTATACAAAAAATAACATAACATTGCACCTTCGCTATTATAAAATATACAAGAAGTTCACTTAAAATTACAAAAAAAAATATTAACAGCATTCTGGGACAATTGATCTGACCTACTGGGCACCCAGTAAATCCTTCTCCCAGTCATATGCTATAGGCGAATATACCTGATCTTCTGTGAGTTTAAATTGGTTCTGATCAATATTGCTGCATTATTTATTGTTGTCAGGGTTTCACGTCTTCTTTTTCCTTTTTCGGGTAAAATTTCATGTCTACAAAAGCATGCAGCCACGTCTCCGTGCTAATTAACTCTAAAGTTGCTCGGTAATAAAAATACAAGCATTCATATGGGATCAAGGGTTGAACAATAAACAGTTCTTAATCGTACATTTTCATCCTTGAACATGCGCCAAGAAGTATGATTAGATGTAAAATTACTCCTGATCATGAAATACGTATGTGATGACAACCTTTCATTCTCCAATCATCCTGGATAATCACTACTGAGTTTAAAGAAACTATTTAAAACTATTTTCTTTAAAACTATTTTCACATCTATGACTAACCATCTAAATCACTTTTTATAGTTGAACTGTCAGTATAAATACACACTAATTTAACCTCTCTAAGTAAATACGAGGGGTAACACTTCCTCTCAAAGCATCAGACGTAAATGAAAAGAAGATTAAATAGGTGCCAAATCAATTTGATCTCCATGCAATGTACTAGTGCAAGAATTAAAGTTTGAGCTAGGAAGATGCCCGACTGTCCAGCATGAAATCGCAGTAGATTCGGCGGGAGCCCACGTTGTTTGGCATCAAATTGACATCCATATTAGTGAGTACTATATGGATGTGTTCAGGTACGTCAAGTTGGCTGCTGCTGCTGCTGAGTTGAAGACTGCTGCTTCCATGTGTTTCTGGTTTTCTTCTATGCCTATTGACTACCTCTGCTACGTACTGAGTAGGAGCAGTAGTTAATATTGACTGAATTCTTCAGCTGCGTTCGCTCGAGGGCAGTAATACTAATAACTAATGACCCCGATTGTCCCTTTCTGCTCACTGTCTCCTTGGTCCCTGTCTCCTTTTCCTTTTTCCTTTTTCACGGATGAGTTTCTATAAAGAGCCCACAGGAAATGGGTGGTGAGAACGTGGGATTTCGGGGTCGCGATTGCACATGTCTTGTCTCCTGCTTCCTTCTGGGCTTCTTTTGGAGTTTTCTCCCTTGCGGCACTACTGAATAGTTCAAATGTTCATTGTTCAACCCCAAAAAAAAAACAAAAAAAAGTAGTAGTTGTAAACGAAAATGTTTGGATTGAACTTCGAAATTTATATTAACATTAGCATTGTATATTGCAAAATATGATAGAGGCCACAGTCCATCGTTCGGATAGCTAATATCCTGGATTTCATTTCATTTATTTGGGGTTAATGGAAGAAGATCAAAGGTTGCCAAGCTCATATGGAGAGGATCCGAATCCCCTAGATCTTGCCTGGTACTTGGAAAAAGTGGATAGGATATCCCTATTTGATCGTTAGCATCTCATTTTCAAAGTTCAAGTAAAAGTTTAATACTCCGCGCTACAAGATATGGGACATGCTTCTGCCAACTCCTGATAAGTAACTATCAAGAAGGATAATGGAACCAGCTTTAGTTGGGGTACAATTTTGGTCCCATTTAACAAAATTTTAGTTTGGCGATTTCCTGGTACGTGAACGAACCAGTTGAACTGGTTTTTTTCTTTCATGTTTAAAAACCTTAAACCATAATTGTCATCATCACCACTAATTGACCTCTTAGTTCTCTATTCTCGTTTCGTGTTTTTGCCAAATTGTAATCCTGTTTCCTTTCAGGCATATCTGCGTGGTCACTGTTTCATCAGCCAGACTCGCAAAGGAAGAAGTCAGGACTTGCCTCTTTTTGACAGTATGGTTGAGTGGAGAGTCTGGAGACTCGACTCAAGAAGCGGACAGTGATGGTTTCTTTTCATTTCAAGTTTCACGTCGTCCATTTGCTAACTACTGACAGTTGTTGGTCCACTTGTCTTCTCCAAATTTTCTGTGGGCCGAACCTTGTTTATTTTGCTCCTGTCTTCTCCTGAAATTTAGTCCCATTATTTTCTTTTTCTAACATTTTCCACCCCTCACCATACGTCTGTGCTTAGTCCTTTTAGGGATTTACCCTATTTGAGGTCTCAAATGTAAAGCTTTGAAGAAAAGTAATTAATTTGGAAGTGTCTAAATGTGGGTTCAAATCTTTAGTAGTCTAGAAGTTGGGCTGAGAAGGCTGTAGATAGAGATGGGTGGGTTAGAAGAAAGGTCTAAATACAAGGAATGCAATAATTGTGATTGCGTGTATTCACATGATAAATTAAATACTATAATTTACATATGTTAACAAGTGATCACTCAGTATTAGGCCTGCCAATCGGGTCACATGAATCGAGCTTTCATAAGCTCAGATTTAGCTCATTTTATTTGTAGCACTTTTGGGGTTCGGGCCATGAGATTTGGGTTAATAAATATGAAGATCATACTCAACTCACAAAATATTCAAATTTTGATCTTTATTCGGACTTAGCCTAAACTCACTTGTTACTCCTCAATTTTCTTAATATAATTACTATAACTATTAAGTTGTAAAACTAATTTAAAATTCACAGGACTACAATATTAAAACTAAACATGAATAAGTAATAGTTTTTAAAAAGTACATAAATCAAGAATTTTTCAACAGTATTTATATCTAATTCATTTAAAGTATATAAAAACTAATAATAAAACATGCGGTCATAAGCCAATACATCTTCAAATGTTGGAATTTCTTCATAACCTTGTGATTTGAATCCAAGCATGCTTGATGATTTGTGTTTTTGCTAGAAATTCTAGACCAAAAAGAAATCAGCCAATATTATGCCAACACAAAAATTTACTCAATCAATAAGAAAAGTTCGAACTTCAGTTATGTATTACCAATATTAGCTCTCAAAAAAACTACCAGAGGAGTTTTCAGATGTATTTTTGTGTTTTGTAATTTATATATATTTAGTATTTAGCAATAATATATTTGGATATATAATTATATATAATATCAAAATATAAATATTACATATATATATATCATTATATGTATAGGCAATTAAAAGGTTGGGCCTATATATCAGATTTGAACCTGATGAAACTCGAGCTCGACTTATATTTAATTCGAGTCTAATTTTTAGGTCTAAATTCAGATCGACTCACTAAATAATCGGACTCATCGACCTTTTTCTCGGGCCTAACAAGCCGAGATCAGGTTAGTCCAGTCCCATTGACAGTCCTACTTAGCATCCTTTAGAAAATTTCATTACCAATTTGTTATCATAATCTTTTAAAAGAATAAAGCACTACTAATTGATAGAGCCATTCAAGTAATAATCACCAATATCTTTTCAGAAATAAATCTCCATGTGCACCTCTCGAATTTCTTTTCCATTTTCGATTGAGATAGAAAAGGAATGAAACCAACAAAGCACATGCCTTGAAAGATTATGAGCTAATTATGCCCGGATTATGTGAAATTTGGTGTAAAGGTTACATGAGAGTATTATTTCAATATATCTATAGTTATGAATGAATTTCATGGGATAAGTCAAGAACAAGAAATAGAACTCTTCTTTAGAATAACGATAAAATGGATTCACCTCAAGGTTATCCGGCAATGGGCCCCCACTAAAATATATATATATATATATAGAAGTAGGTTCCACTCCTGAATTCTGACCTTAATTCTTTTTCTCTAGAAGTTTGCTGTTTATTTGGCGATTTGTGCCAGTCTGCGTGATTTTGAAATTGATAAAAATAGACAAAAGTTTAGGACCAAAATATCACACGAGTAGCTGGAAACGAGGGGCCTATGAATCGTGAGTCTGATTTTGGCGGCCCACTTACATGTGGGCTGGTCCTCGGAGACCTCAATGAATGCCACAGTTGACAGTACACAAAAGTAGAGTTACGTACAACTAAATAAATTTTTTTGCAAACAAACACTTCACCAAATACAAGATTAATATTTGACCCAAAAAAAAAGGATTAATACGTTTAGCTCCTGGAGTCCAACAAACAACATTGAGCACTTTTTTTGGTGAGAGATTATTTGGGACGATTTTTTCAAAAAAATACTGTAACACTTTTTCGATATGATGAATGTAAAATAAAAGAGTGATTCAAAAATGTATTAATGATGCAAACAATTAAAAATTGTACAAATGAACACTAACCAAACAAACCCAAATTGTTAAATAATTCCTCTCAACCATTTTGAGAATGTCAAATGTCAATACTAATTGTAGCTCAAAAAGGATTGTCCTACTACTACTACTACCACCATCTCTTCGAAACAAAAAAGTGCACAAGTTTAAGCTTGAATGGGCCAAAAATCTCGCCCTCAATTTACAAAACTCATGAACACACTCTTTTTATCTTTTATCACCAAAAGTTTGAAGCAAGTGAATTCCAGAAAGAAAAAAGAAAATTAGTGTTAACAAACTTACTATGTCCTGCAAAGTTTTTTAAATCATTTGCTAAAACAAAATTCCAATATGTTAGCCATATTTTTTGAAATACTTTGAATGGTCCATTTGGTTGAGATATTAAAAATCTACAATTAGTGATGAAATTTAGTGAATTCAAACTCTGCCAATTTGCATGCAAGTCCTCCTCGGACATCTCTCTCTGCCTGTTCCAACGTTATTTAGTCCATGAACTTTTCTTTTTTAAATTCTACCCCTATTGTTTTCTTAAATGTAAGTTCTAGCTGTCCTGTGACAATCGCTAGCCAAACAAAGGTATTTGGTTTATTTTCAATTACAAACCGAGTCATTTCAAATCCATTAATCTGACAACTTTTTCTCAATACAAATATACTCGTTCATAGCTATAGGAGGTGTTGTTGCACAATAAGGGAAATGGCTTGGTGACTGATTATTGACCCTTTTGGTAAATGAGTTTTTTGGGTGTTTGTTTAAAATTTTATCGTAACTTACTGTAGAAATTGTAGGAAAAATTTTGAAATGTATAAATTTTTTGATATTTTGAAGTGGATAGTTTAAAATTTTTGAAAATTTTTTTTGAAGTTACTATAGTTAAAGTTATTAAAAAACTTGTAGCAGATAAACTTGGCAAAAAACTTATTTGCCAAACGGACCAATTGTTCGGGAAAAATGGATAGTGCCCATAACATTTAGTGCCAGAAAAGGTCACCACATCAGGCCAGTCAAAAAACATTAATTGACTTCCAAATTCCCACTTAAGCTGTATTCTTAATTTGTGCATTTGTCCATGACCACAACTGATGGAGTTGTCCTGTAAATCAAAAAATGTCCACAACCACTTCTTCCTCGCCTGTACAAAATAAGGATTTCTACGCCAAAAAGAGAGATTGATAGTTAAAATCATCACGACAAAAAATGCGTTTCTAGATATACCATAGATTCCAAACACCCCCCCCCCCCCCCCCCCTCTTCGTGTATTGGCATTCTTATGAGTTTAAGAGTAAGTTTTTTATACACATTCAGCTTACAATTTTTTTTATATTAATAAATTTAAATCATGTCATATAATACAAATTCATAATTATTAACATTAAAAATCACTGCACAAACAGAGCAAATACTAATACCTGTAATGCAACCACCAAACGATGAAAATGAATAGCGAGGTCGTCGCAGCATGATTGGCTGTCGACCCTTCGTAAAGCCGTAAAACGCGGTCGTCTTCTTCTGCTCGTTTTGTCTTTTCCGAAAACTTATACCAAAACCAGAAAACAATTCAACTTTCAAATCACGTCCCTTTGCTGCCGAGGGCTAACCACCAACACCGAATCATGGAAAGATAAAGATGTAGTCAGAGGGACGGAACCATGGAAAAAGAAAAAGTAAAGAAAAACCTCAGCTCTCCCGAATAAAACAAGATCATATATTTGAGTTGTTTAAGACCAAAGCGACAGATAAATGTGCTCTAGCTACATGTCTGATCCGTATGCTGAACAAGATACTTCGTTAGATAATCCCTTCGAGGAGGGATGTTAATCCAAGTACCTACTGATTCAGGCTAAATTATCAGTGCAATATTTACATGCCTATTGTAGAGATGAAATTAAGTGTAGGTTTAGGTTGAGGAAAAGAAGCACACGTCAACCACAGAAGTTTGTCAATTTGAGTTGCAATCAAGTAGTAATTCAATCAATTAGGAGATAAAATTAGAGCTAGATGTTAAGCTCATGTATCACGAATTGCATAAGTTAGCAATATTGCAACTAAATCTCACATTTAAAAGGACTCTTACAACACCTACACCTTAAAATTAACTTGTGCCTTTTTTTAAAAAAAAAGGTGATGGATTGTGATCATTCGCGAATATGTATATATATGCCACTAACCGGGGATTGAGATAAGTATACTCTATTGATTCAAAATTCATTGTTAGGGAGAAACGGCTCGAGAGAGAAACCATCAAAGAGCCCAATATGTAAGTCAAGAACCCAACTCTGACCTAAAAATTTAACCTGTTAGGTTTTAGACCCTTACTTACATATTAACCGCTCTTTCTCCATCTCTTGAACCAACGTGAGATATAATCTTTTACTCATGAACATAACATTCATCTCTTCACAATGGCCTTTTCACCTTTATCACTATTGCCATACCTTGCTGCTGCTGCTGAAACGCGTTACAGCCTTGCAGGTAATATGGAACTAAAGTTCGTGTCTTCCACTTAAAAGCTATTGACAAAGTCTTCAAAAAAGCATAATCAAAGGTTCTACCTAGTTTTAACAACAAACAGAATGAGCGCGTGCTGCTGCTGAATCAATCAAAAGCAAAATAAAACAAAAAAACAAACAGCATCTCTAACTACCCAATCATTACCATCTTAAACCATACACATTTCTGACTTTACAAAAAATATACAGAATATATGCATTGCTAGCCTACCTACGATTCGCTTCATCATGCCCCCTCTCCCAAGGAAACTCACTACTTACTCAAACCAGGCATTTCTTTTCCCCATTTGCTTTTTGGGTACTGAAAATTTCAAGTAATGAAGCATTGTTATTTTTTTTTCTTTATTAATATCAATCTTAATTAATTATGAAGCCAAGACAACGGATTCTTCCACATAGTTTATGTTAATAGCTTAATTTGGACCTAGCCGAATCCTAATACGTACCAACTCATAGTTAAGGCTAAACTTCTCTTTTCTGGCAGGCTGCACGGTACACACTCACGCACTCGCAAAGACCATGAAATGCAAATGAATAAAGACGAAGTCAATATGGTCGAGTTCAAAAGCTGGACAGACCAAAATCTGCAGTGTAAATTAAACAGGTCCAAATTTTAGCAATTTGCAAAGAAAGAAAAGAAATGGAAAGGCGTTCATGAATGCTATAGATAATTCGACGGTAGGACACATATGACACGGTCAAGGAATATTAAATAATAAAAGGCGGTGCGTAATTTACGTTCTTCATTTTAATAATCAGTCTTTTGACACATATCTTTCGTCTAGCAGCCATTAGACAAATACACTAATTAAAGTGTTGACTGTATTATGCAATTAGAATGGTTTTAACTAAGTGTTTAATTCTCTTCTCTTCATTATTTTAAGTTGTTTATCAAATGCTGGGAACCACCAAATTTTTGAAGAACTCAATTCGAAGAAACTTGAAATTTTTTTTTCCTAGACCAAAGGGGTGCTTGGGGTGTTTTGGCACCACCATTGGATTTTTTTCGCTGTATGTGAGATTTGGACTCCCACCTTTGGTGGCCACTGAATCAAGCTCTGTGGTTTGAAGAAACTTGAATGGCACCGGCATTAGTGACATATATATATATATGTAACTCTTTCCTTTAAATTCAGTTTCTATGGCAAAAGTGTAGATTATATAAGATATAAGCAAAGCAAATGCTTGTCCGTTTCAACTGGATCATTATCCTACCATGTGAAAAACCAGATATCAAGAGACGTTTGATAATGTATTACTATTATTATTTCTGGGTATTCTGAACTATCCTTTAGTACCCAAAAGGTGTTCTCTTTTTTTCCTTTTCTGGCAAGACACTTCACATAAAATGTTATTGTCATTGCATCATGGAGCAAAAATAATGCTTAAAAACAATCTTTAGCCCTAATGAGTCTGATTACTCCTAATAGTGAACCTAAAGTTTCAGTACTTCTTGAAAAAGGAGAACTCCACTGGCACATTACCATTAAAAAATATCACTCGGCAAGAAGAAAGCGACACTGTCTTAATTTGCAAACAACGAGATCAATTAACACCTTGCATTGATGAATGAAAGAACAACATCAATAATGATTATAGTAATCAACATAGTAATCTAAGTAATATACCCACTAAGCCATGCTGCTTAAATAGTAGCCATGTAAAAATGGGTTAATCCTCACCGTTCAGTTGCAACAAACGAAGGATAATCAACTCTCCTCTCCCTCTCACACAATCTGCCTTCTTTTCTACACCGCCAATCGTTATTACTTTTAGAAGCATTTACAACTATATACCATAAGGATGACCGCACAGAATCACCCCTCCCTCAGCACAGGGAAGCAGTTATTCCTCTCTTTTCAGTTTCTGACAGACAGTTATACAAACCTCCCACCACCCGCCGCCACCAAATCCGCCGCTGCTTCCTTCTTCTTTAACAAGCATAAAACTCGACCAGCTCGTCCAACGACTCCGGCTGAGGATCAGCATTTTCCAGCATCCAAAGCAAATGCTCAAACAGCACAACTTCACAGCCGACTCTAATGCAGTCATCCGAGTCACCGGACCGGTCCATGAGCTCCCGGAAAAGCGGGTTCTCGATGACGTCGGAGCTGACGAGGTATCGGCGCCGGGACTTGCCTACGTAGACAGGATGCAAGTCTTGGTTGGATACAGCGTTTTCATCGTCGGAGCAACTGTTGGCGGCGGCAATGGGGCTGCCATTGGCCCTCCCAAGTTTGAAAGACTGCATTTTCTTTAGGACTGACTTGAGCTTGGTGAGTTTGCCAGCTTTGGCCATTGGTGGGAAGAGGAGGAAGAAGAAGAAGAAGAAATATTTGGAGAATTAAGAAGCTCGAGAGACGGAGGAGGAGAGAAGAAGGAAGAATGCTGGTTTGTGGGGCTTGAGAAAGTGGGAGGAAGCTGCGTATTAAAAGGGGCGGGAGTGGGGTTAAAATGGTTAAATTTTGGATTTGGTTTTGGTTTACTGTTTAATTAATTAGTTAAGCGAGCCGGCCACGTTTTGGGAACCAAGCACGAATTGCAAAGATTAACGGTGAAGGTTGGTTTGGAGCAAAAACCAGCTGCGGCTTTTGGAGGCGGGCCGCGTCTTGGGTCTGAATTAAATGTGAGGGACTTACCCTTGAGAATATTAACCCACCGCTAAAAAAATTTTTTTTTTTTTTTTTGTTGCTTTTTGATACTGGTTTAGACCCCAGGAGTTATTTCTAAGCAATTTGATAAGAAGCCAAATGTTTGACATTTAGGGTATTGAAATTCAAAATTCTACGGCAACGTTATTTTTCTCTGTTTGATTAATGCAGCTGAATTGAGAACAATATGTAAACAGAAAAAAAAAATTTGTACGTATAGCCTTCATTCACCTTTTAGGATAGATGATTTTCAAAAATTGCTGCTATCATTTTCCAACAGCTTTTTATATGATTGAATGCGCTGTTAATGGAAAATTTTAGTTCATCTCCTGCCAAACTATCTATTGATGCATGGGAATACAAACCTTTAGTGGATATACATGCTTAGGATGAAAAAGAGAGGAAAAAAAAAACAAGAAAGAAAGACACCTGCCTTTTTCGCTGATTCAGCAAAAGATGACGAAGAACAGACACATGCACGTTCAAAGGATCTTGCCTAAATAAATTGAGTGGCTCAGGAGACTAAGCAATCAACTTAGAACTCTACGGTTTGTGGATGGACCTGCAAAAATTATTTTCCAAATGGAAACATCATTTTCACTTTGGGGAAGTGGAACCCAACCCACCCCTTTACTTTAGATTAAATAAAGAATATAAACAAAAACCTCCACACCATCCACTAATCCAATTGCTGCATGTTTTGAAAAGACTTGTCCAGTGCAACACATTAAGGAACTTGTACCTGTAGGTCATTAAGAAAAATGCCATTTTCATCTGAGCACAACTTGTATCTGTCCAGGTTTTTTTGGCTATCCCAAAAGGAGCCAGCCAATTTGCAGTGTTAAGGATTCCAGGACTAAATTCTTCCCCCTTCAACGTTCATTTGGGGCCAAATTCAAGCCCCGGCCCGCTGGCAGACAGGAAGAAATCACTGAAGAAAATCATCAAACATCACAGTTGGCAAACTCAAAAGCGGCACGCAAGACTTATGCATCCTTTCTTTTGTTGGAACTTTATAGATAAAAGTTGTCAGTTGTCACACCATAATCTACAAGAAGAGAGTGTGTGAGTGTGTGTGAATTATATATATATATGGATTAATCTTCTATACTTTGACAGTGTATATATTTTCACCGTTAGATGTATGGCACATAATTCGAATTTGAATTTGAAATTCAAAATTTTATATATGTGTTGTGTATCTAATTCTGACAGTATATACACCGTCAGTATATATAAGATTTATTCTATATATATATGTATGTATGTATGGAATACCAGTGAGAACAAAGAGCCAAAACCTGATAGAAACCTAGAAAATGAAGCAGCTGACAGGAAGCACATATTTAGGCAACTAACGTGTCTGATTAAGCTAATGAAGATTCTCATTAGCTTGTATGCAATCATTTAGTGGTGCACTTTTTGTGCTTTGATTTGAAAAAAAAAAATTTTAACCGGAGAAGTGGTTGCAGAGGATTAATAAATCAGGCGGGCGAGGTCATTTTTAATCTGAACGGTTGCCATTTTCGTAAAAGACAAAGATGGAACAGTTAACTAATCGAACTATGAAGTTGTTAGGGTTCTTAAGATGCCACGCAACCACGAATTAGCTACAGGAGTCGCTGCTAAGCATTATTTTACCAGCGTCTATCAATTAAACTATATTTTGGCTTTGCTGTAGTCTTTCATTTGGATATTGGCTTTTCAAAAAGTCTGAACTCCAAAAGAAAATTTTTCTTAGGAACGTTACAGAGTCTAACTTGCAATCTACTCTTGAATTCGGTGATTGAGACCCGTGGACATCTTCACACTGGCACTCGAGAATCCAGAGTTCTCAAAAAAAAAAAAAAAAAATTGGATACATTAGGGCAAGATGAATGGCACTCTCAACAACTTCAAGAGTGTTTTTTTGTTCAAATTGACATTCATCAAATACAATCTCAATGCCAACACAAGATGGTTTAATTGGTAAACGCTTCCTAAAATCTCAAAGGTCGTGCGTTAAAATCTAGTTTCTTCATGAGTTGGTAAGGTCGAGCTGAATCTACCCAAAAAATTTTTTATTAGTGGAAAAAAAAAGCGTAAGGATTGTGGTCATGGGAGGCATGTATTGACTTGTGGAGAAAATTAAAGATCAATCGACTCAAACTTTTTCTTATCGAAAAAAAACTTATCCAAACTTTTTTCTTACAAAAAAAAAAAAGGAATTTCAACATAGACACTGCATATATGTGTGCGTATATTTACATCTGTTATGTGTATGAACATTTCAAACTCGCGCGTTAAAAACTTGAATTATTAGCAATACGAATTGTACAAAATATGGATTTATATTGTAAAAGGGACATATATAGATGTTACACTTCCTTATCGTTATATTATTCATGTTTATATACTTTTGATTTACTAGCTAATTTCAAAACTGTTATTCTCTGAACAAGCCTTGCAACCAACTGTATTCAACTTTTTCATATTTAATATTTTTTGCTTTTTTTTTTCCAGAGACGATAACAATTGTATAACATGTTCTATCCTAAACTATAGGGGAGGGGGAGTCTAAAGAAACTTGTGTTAGGGGTTAGCAAGTACACAGACCTTACCAGATCAAAGGAGTGTTTTGGCATCACTCTTGAATTTTTTTCGTTGCGGGTGGGATTTGAAATATTTTTTGCTTGAAAAGAGTAAATTAATCCATCTTCAAAATGAAATTCTTTCTTGAAAGCGACAGACATGTGCCACGGAGTTGCCGAATTCTGGATGGTTACAATCATCCAAGTCTCATATATATATATTTGGTTCGAATGCCTGCTATTTTTCCAATGAAGAGTTGATAAGAAATAGTATACGTATGGACAAGAAGCAACTGGTGGTAACCACCACAATCCCCCCCCCTTTTCCTGTAGAACTAAATAAATATATAGTAAATTCGAGAGTACTTATTGGTGCATGGAATTAATTAATCTGCTTATTTTTGTTTGTCAGTATTTAACTCTGAACTGTTAACGTTTGAAAAGTTGATATTTTTGTCTCCTTCTCAAAAGATTCTCTGTAGGTAGGTAATGAACATTGTTGTCCTACATTACAGCATATGTTAAAGCGCTTCTCGTTTAACCAGTATATGAATTATTTGCCATTGTCCTTTTGGATCCAATTTACACTACTTGATCTATTTTGCTTCCACCACAGCGGTTAAAAAAGAAAACAACAAATATCCCACCACAGTGTCTCGATAATATCCCCAGGTCATTCACAAAATTTTGGTCATGGTGGGTTACCAAGGGAGCAAAAGCTTCTTCTTTCTGAGGTTATATTTTGTGGCATCACATTCGAGAATGAACCTTTTTCCGACAAAAGCACAGATGAGGGGGAAGGAACATTTATTTGGCATTGCAATTTCCTTTGAAAACTACTAGTAGTAATTATTGCGTTAAACATTTGTTCATCGGAAGATCCGCACAAGCTTCGAATGTACCTCCAAAGAGAAAATGATATTTTGGCATTATATGATGGTTTTGGGTCTTTAATTTGATGTCGGAAGAATGGCCGAAAATGAATGCGAAGCCATTGTACCAATTTGCAATTGTGGTGCTGTTGATGACACAAAACATCGTAATATTAACTTATCCCAAATCGTCATCCATTTCGCGCCGTAGCATCATCCCCCGGCCGACAACATACGAAAATCCTTTTATATATATATATATATTAACGGGTGTCCATATATTTCAAGTTTATATTTATGAAAATATAAAATTAATTAAAAAAATAAATAATACAAGGAACGGTAGGCAAAATTAAATAGAAAAAATATATAAAAATAAGAAAAGAATTGCTAGTACGTATATATATATATATATATATGAGGGGTTTGGTAAATATTAGATACGTTAACGAATACCCAATGGTATTCGTTATAAAAACCCTATATATTAATATTGCAACAATATCCATTAATTCTGTTTGATCAGTCAGAATCCGGAACTAATATGTGTTGGATTAGTTGAATTAAGACTGGTTCATTGCTAATTGATGATCCAGATGGGCGAAACCTTGAAAGTGATGTGGAAATGTTTCTCCTTAATTAATTGAGCAATGCCATGTGAGCTACACATGGACTGTGCATGCTGCAAACGTAGTGTTTGCTCCTCTCTTCAGCATGTTTGATGCACAAAATATGAATCCAAATCGCCCATACCATTCCCATGTGGTTCATATAATCACCAAAATTTGTTCAACTTTAGAGAAGCATTTATATGCAAAAAATTGTTGGCTACTATGTTCTAGCGTAGCTAAGCTAAGTCGAGGAATCGGAGCACCGAATTCAATGTGCTGTACGTATCTTTGTCAATGCTCAGGACAAGTCTCAATGATGAAAAAAGCGGAGACACATGTAATCTTGTTTTGCACTAGCATGAGCGACTCAAGAAGTCCAACCACAAAGCAGAGCTGGTAAAAATTCATGAGGCGCATATCGACCGTTGATAGTGAAAAACGTGCAAACTTTAAATACTATAGTTTAGAACCAAATTGATTGGAAATTAGATTGAAAAAGATAGCCATAATTGACAACACAAAAACGACACAATATATGCCCGCAAACACACTTTTGTTCCTTCTTTGATTTCCTGGCATATTGTGTCGTTTTTGTTTAGATTATTAAATTATTCTAAATAATGTTTCATTTGCATTATAAACATATTTTTCAATTCATTTTTTTATATTTTTAATTATTATTTTATCTAATATACATCAAATTATAAAAAATATTACAGTAATTATTTCGAATAATACCCTGTCCCAACGCAATTAAAAATTACCCGCATGAGTGAGAGTGTTCAAGATTCCTTTAGGGGCATCATTACATGAAACAAATGCTGAGATCATATTTGTTCAATCAAAACCAAATGATGACTAGGGGTTTGTCGACAATCACTGGGCATATGTGCATGTCTTTGTTTTTGGATCCTAATGGAGATACGATTCTCTCTCTGCTAAGAAAGCACAATCCAATAATGGGCATGATTTTGCATCTGAAAAAAAGGCAAGGCTAAGCACAATCTGGAGTTTTGCTGCTGACATGTTTTGGGGCGATTTATCTCACTACTGGCCCTTGGACTTTCAGGACGCCTAGCGCCTAGCTAGTTTGACTCCGTAAAGATGCTTGGACCAACAGAGACATGTGCCTAAAGATTTGAGGCCCAACCATCATTCTAGCATATAACATGAGATTTGGTCATGTGCTTAGGCATTAGGATCATTATTAGGCCACTTTTTGCAGCAATGACAGCCGCGTAGGCTTTGTTTGGAAAGCAGTTTTTCAAAGAAAAATTGCTAAGTTTTCAATCATCTTTTTACCTCGTATATATATATATATCTAATTGTTATAGTAATCTTTTTTATAAAATATTCAAAAAAATGCAATCCAAACATCTTTTAAATCCAATAGTAGCAGTGTTTATGAAAACCGATTTAATGCACACAGTAATTAACCAGAACTAGGTAATACACGATTTTATCTATTTAAGATTTTTCCGTGCCAGCTTGTTCACATGAGATTCTGGTGTGTTTCAAAAAAATGCGCATAGCATAGAAGCTGTTTGTCCCGTTATAGAAGATCTTAGTATTTTGTTTAAATTAATGGGATTATTATAGTAGGTAGTGATAAGGTTTTTCTACCGTTCCCTTACTGTTAAAAATACAATTTGTCAAACCAGCTAATGTTACCAATATCTTGCTTAACTGTTAGGGAAATTACGCTATTTGTCCGACTAGATCATGTCTCGAATATCTTGCTTATTAGTTGATAGGAACATTTGCCAGTTGATTGTGAAGTCGGTAGTTTAAGTTTCAAATTCTTTCCTTTCTCTTACTTGTAAGGCTTAGAATTAAAATTTTCTCCTTTGCCATCTAGAGGAATTAATTCTTCTCCACAAAACACCTTTTTTTTTGGATTAATTTTTCCTACACTGACAGTGTATGCACTGTCAGCGTTGGATAAATAACAATTATACAAATTTTGAATTTGAAATTCAATTTTTGCATACATGTCATGAATCCAACGGTGATAGTGTATCCACTGTCAGTGTATATAAGATTTACTCTTTTTTTTTTAAACTTTTGTACACTCTTTTTTCTTTTGGAAAACTAGAGACTGCAACTTGGTATCTTTGGACCCAATACAAGATTGGTCCTTTTAGCCCAATGTTACAGCTTTTATCTCTGGCCCAAAAGTAACACACCTTCCTGCTGTTTCTAGAAGCCCAGCCCAATTATTTGCCTGATTTCAAAATTCTGGTATTTCTGCGCAAAAGTTAACTAACGAGTAGGACCCACTGACTCCCTCGCAAATGTTCAATGCTGAACCGTTCCACCAGCCACTCATAGGCGTCGAATATACTAGCCAACGCCCGGGCTCCACCACCGCCACGTCATCTCTCCACCGCATTTCTCCACCGTAAACTCCCCAGTCTCCACTTCAGTTGCTGATTTGACTCGCTTCTCCAGCTAGCTATGCCGCTTCTTCGTCTTCTTTTTCCTTTTATCACACACAAGTAGCTTTTTCCGGAAAAGCTCGTCCCAGGTGGAGAACCAAATGAGCCTCAAAATTCCGAATTTTTACCATCAATCGCCATTGTCGACACCTGAGTCGGAAGCTCAGAGAAAATTCTCGATTCCTCGTCACCGAGGATGGAAGCGCCGGAAATTGAAGCTCAAATCAACTCAAAACCTATCTCTCACAATCCGATGCCACTTCAATTTCAATTTCTTCGACTCCTCGCCTTTCGAAAATCTCTTCCCGAGCTTAATTTCTCAGTTTTCCTCTCCGAATTCCCCCCACTTACTCGCCCCCGCCCTAGGTCTTGCCTCTGGCGCGGCAATTTTTTTCTCTCAATTTAGCGAGAAATCGGAATTGATGAGAATTCCGAGAAAACATAGGAATAATAAGTTCGTTGGTGAATGGATATTGTTTACGAGTCCGACACCGTTTAATCGGTTTGTGGTGTTACGATGTCCTTCGATATCTGTCGAGGGGAGGGAATTATTGGAGGATGTAAATGAGAAGCTAATGAAAGAAGATAGACACTTTGTAAGATTGAACAGAGGGAGAATTCAAGTGAAGGAAGGTGATGTGAAGGACACAGAGAAGTTGGTGTATCAGAGAGTTTGCGTGGGGACGGAGGATGGAGGAGTCTTGTCCTTAGATTGGCCGGCGAATTTGGATTTGGAGGAGGAGAGAGGGTTGGATACGACTATTTTGATCGTTCCGGGGACGGCAGAAGGGAGCAGGGAGAAGGATATTAGGGAGTTTGTGTGTGAGTGTCTTAGGAGAGGGTGTTTCCCGGTTGTTATGAATCCTAGGGGGTGTGCTGGTTCACCACTTACGACGCCACGGTGAGTTTTTCTGTTTGCTTTAATTGTACTTTTGTTTTTTGGATTTTAACTTTTAGTGCTACTTTGTTGATAGAATTTGATGGTGTTGACCCTCTGTACTAAAGACTACTTGATCAATTAACTGCAAAGAAGTTTTTAGCTGATGGACAGGAGAGTGAGTTGCGAAATTGTTGTGCATGTTAATTATGCTCGAGGTTTGTGAACCGAAGACTTAGAATTAAATTATCGTTTATTGTTTCCTGTTCAGTACTTCGATTTGTTAATTATCAAGCGGTGCTTGAGAGATTTGCAGTAAGGTTCCTGATAGTTGGGTGCTTGGTATTTTACCAAAAGGGATTTTTCTAGGCACTCATCCATACGTTCACTTTGTGATACGAAGTGCACAGACCAACATTTAGCGTCCCCTTGCTTTTGGTCAGTGACCCAATTTATCTTCATTTCTCAAAAATTTTAGCAGTTTGGACCACTTCTAATAAGTTCCCTTTAGGTACCTGTTTGTCAATGCCCACAATGTACCGACATAGTTTTCTCCTAGTAATGTCGATTTAACAGTTAACCTGTGACGCATTAACACAAACAATTTGGTTGACATGTATGTTTCTCCTCTCTCTCATGAGTTGTGGAGGAGTAAAAAGAAAGTTTTGTTACTAGATTATCAAAAAGAGAATATAAAATCATGTAGAAAAGTGTACAAACAAAATAGGAGATGTGTACTCACAGGCTAAAATAGCTGGGAATATATTGTTGTCCGGGTGAATCAACAAAATAATAGACAGGGTTCCTTATTTCATCATTTGTTTGAACAATTTATCCTGATGCTCAAGAAGTTAGGCTTCTAATTACTGCTATTTTCAAGCTTAGAAAATGTTTTATGACATGGACACCGCTCCTCTTGTTCAGTAATCCTAATGTGGTATTACTTCGATTTTTAAGTTCCCTCACTCCCGATATTAAACCACAAGGTTTTGAAGTTTAAGTGGCTGTTGCTCCAGTCTCTTAATATTCCTTTAAAAGTAGGGATAACTTTGTTGCATGTTTGTTATGCACCTTGACGCTTGTTGAAGTGCTAACTCTATAACTGAAATCAAATCCTATCTTTTCCTGTTTGGGTTCCTCATGAAAGATTCTTCCTGCTTCTGACCCTTTAAAATATTTGTGCGTGATATCTGATAGTAGGACACTTTAATTACTTTATTCATGTAGGTTATTTACAGCTGCTGACAGCGATGATATCTCCACAGCTATACAGTTTATCAATAAGGCAAGGCCATGGACAACAATGATGGCTGTTGGCTGGGGTTATGGCGCAAATATGTTGACCAAGTACCTGGCAGAAATAGGAGAGAAAACACCTCTTACAGCTGCAACATGCATAGACAACCCTTTTGACTTGGAGGAAGTGACAAGATCAACTCCATACCATATCTTGTTAGATCAGAAGCTTAAAACTGGCTTGATTGATATATTGCGTTCAAACAAGGTTATCATTCCTATGGCATATGCATTATTAGCTTTCCATCTTTTCGCCCTTTTGTTTATGCATATCTTGCAATTTAGAAAGGTCTTTGTACTTTATGGCAGAGGAATATGCTCTAAGCTAAATTGATCCTATCTTTTCTCTGACTACTATCATGGTAGATAATATTTACTTTATGCATCCAGGAACTGTTTCAAGGCCGTGCAAAAGGTTTCAATGTCGAGAAAGCTCTTTTGTCAACCTCTGTACGAGATTTTGAGAAAGCAATATCCATGGTATCTTATGGTTTTGATGAGATTGAAGATTTTTATGCAAAATCTAGTACTCGAGACATGGTTGGAAAAGTGAAGATTCCGCTTCTTTTCATACAGGTGTTCTTTTGTTGTTCTACTGTTAATGCATTTGGATACCAGTCTGGTTGCCCCATTTTAATTTCTGATCTATCATTCTTTACGAGTTAATTATCTCAAAATGCTGATACAAATTAAAAGTCTTCTTCGACTGCATATGCTGCTCATTTCTGGTATATCTTGTTTATCTCAGTTGTTCAGTTAAGTAATGGAGCATTTCATGTCTAGATCTCTGCTGTTCTCTGTTTGCATTGTTTCTAGTGCATTCACCTTGCTTTCCCTTGCCAAGGTGATAAACTATTTGTAGAACTTAGCTGCTTAGGATGCAATTCCAGTGCTATTATTGCATCCATTGTCTGGTAACTATTTTATACCAATCCCTTGGTAGTATTTGTCTAGTACCTCTCTCTCTCTCTCTCTGGAAAACATATTTCCAGCCTTCTATACTTTTTGCATTTGAAATTTGTTGGAAAATGTTGAAAGGTTTTTTTTTCCCTGCTAAATGTGCTTGATGGTCTTGAAGTAGCAAGTATACTTTAGTCCAAGTATGGTATTCTGGATCCTGAATCCCCTGAAATATCTGCTCATGTTTACTTTGTGCTTGATAAATTTGACAATGATGGTTCTTTGAATTTAGCAGAATGATAATGGGACAGTTCCAATATTCTCTACTCCACGCAGTTTGATAGCTGAAAACCCATTTACCAGTCTCCTTTTGTGCTCTTATTTGCCATCTAAAGAAATCACAGGCAGCAAATCAACTGTATCCTGGTGCCAGCATCTCACTATTGAGGTAATGATGGGAACTATTGTAATCCCTAGCAAGTCATAGTCAGAAAAGTTAGTTTCTAATGTTCTATTTTTTGTAATGAATTGTGGATTAATTGTTTAATTACATAAGACTTTGTTTCTAGAATTACTAGTGGAGCAATTTTCTGGAATATAATTACTGCTTTACAATCTTAGTTTATGCCACGATATAGCTTGCAGAACATTATTAAGAATTTCCCTCGCAACATGATGGAAAACTTGGTAAAAGGGATTTCCCTTCTTTAGATGAAGACGAAGCTGACACTTTCTTTTGAACTGGTTTTTTACAGAGGTTCTTATTGATTACTGCATTACATAATGTGAATAGCTTATGTAATATCATATAGTAGAAATATAGTAGAGTGAAATATCTATTAGTGGTCTTATCTTTGCGAGTTGAATAATAATCAACATGAGGTTCAGTCAATTAATATTCAGAAAAAGGGAAAAAGTCAGAGAAAAATCTAGCTTCTTTGATGTCTTTTCCTTTTCTCATTTGGGGGCTGCCTTGTCGAGGGTAGTTGTTTCCCTCCTGCTTCATCGGCTCTCTTTATGGACATATATAGTTTTTTAAAATTAAATACATGCTATCTTGCTTTTTTAATTCAATAGGTTGGCTTCTCTATCAAGTCAGGTATAAGGTCCTTTGGTTGTTAAATACAGCAAGTTTCTTTATCCTACAGTTTGTACTTCATTAGATTCCTTACATGCTTGCATTACAGTGGCTTGCAGCTGTGGAGCTTGGACTTTTAAAGGGTCGACATCCACTCTTGAAAGATGTTGATGTTACCATCAATCCCCCCAAGGGTCTAACACTGGCTGAAAGCAGAGCATTGCACCAAAATGGCAGAGTGAACAAGCTCTTGAATGTTCCAAACTTTGATGCTTTAGGAGTGCATTCCCTTAATCTTGCAAAAGATATATTTGAAGCAGGCGATACTAGAGCTAAAATTTATTCAAGATCTAAACAAGAATCAAAAGGACTACGACCAGATAAGGATTCATTAGGCCAAAGTAGTTCTATAGATGCACAATTAGTGAGAGAGGAGGTTACAAATCCTGATGATGGTGAAATGGGCCAGGTCCTACAGACTGCAAAAGTTGTTATGAATATTCTAGATGCTACAATGCCCAGCACACTGACAGAAGAACAAAAGAAAAAGGTAATAGATTTGAATAGTTTGTGTGTCTTCAGGAAATTTAATTACTGTATCTGCTCATCCTAGTAAAGCAATATTTTGCAGAGTCATGTAAAGGTCCTTATGTGAAGCATCTTATATCTAGAGGAGTTAAAGCATTTTTGAGAGATGGCAATAAAGGCTTATAGATATTTCTTATTACTAATGACTCTGCTGTTGACACATTTGAAATTAGTGACCACTGTCTTTTTTGGAAGAGGGCAACACCCGCTATAGTTTTATATTCTAGAAGATATTATTTGCCAAAAGGACAATATTGTGATGTGCAATTCTAAAAGTTGTCTCTAAATTGCTTGGTAATCATGTGCAGGTCCTCAGTGCTGTGGGTCAGGGGGAGACATTAATTAATGCTTTGCAAGGCGCTGTTCCTGAAGATGTTCGCGGAAAGCTTACAACTGCTGTTTCTGGTATCCTGCACAGTGATCCAAATCTAAAAATTGATAGGCTCCTGAGCCTAGGACGAATTCCTGACATGGCATCACGATTGAAGTCAAAAGTGGAAGAGAAAACTGGACAGCCTAGCACAGATAATGGGAATGAAGATCCTCAACCTTCAGCTCAATCACAAAGGACTGATGACTTTGCAGATGTGTCTAAAATTAGCAAAGACAAGACCTCTGTGGGACCAGAATCTGAACCTCAGGCATCAGAGTATGGACAACAATCTGCTAACTCCAACCATCTTCCGATGACAAATGGTAATGCAGGTGAGATTCTTGATTCAGATAAAAAGGCTACAAATGACTTGGGAAATCACATGGAAAATATGGACTCTTCTAGAGATAGAACTGGTTTAGGTTCTGATTCTTTGGTAAATGGGTCAGAAACAGTTTCTAAGCCCGAGTTGCCTGGTAGGTCTGAAGGAACAGTCAACGCTGAGGACATGGTCATTGAACAACACAAAGAGAATGACAGTGGGAAAGGTCAGTCATCCATGAAAGGGGAGAGCAGTAGCGAGGAAGATAGTGTAAAAACTGCTGAATCTTCTCATCTTGACCAAACAATAAGTATGCCAGCTGCTCAGACAGAGGACAGATCTTCTGCTCCAGTTCCCATGTCAGAGAGCCAAATCCAGGAAAAAGAAGGTGATAGTAGTCTTAAAAGAGAAGAAAACAGCGTTCAGGCTGGTTCAGCTGAATATGATTCTAAGCTTCCAAGCTTTGATGTTTCTCAAGCATTTGATGCTTTTACAGGAATTGATGATTCCACGCAAGTGGCAGTTAATAGTGTATTCAATGTAATTGAGGATATGATCACACAATTAGAAGAAGGAAGAGAGAATGGTGATGGAGCCAAGGATAGTACCGATGAAAATCAAAAGAGAGAAAACATTGGATATGAGCCCAAAGAAAGAGGTGAAACTCAAGACCAGAAAGTTGGCCCAACTGCTCAGAACCAGTTTACTGATGATGACCACAAATTGGAAAAGCAGGAGGAGAACAGAAATGAAAAGAGCATACCTTGTGACAGTTCATTTGGTATTCATACTTCTAAAGAATTTACCTCCAATGACCACTCTGGAAGAGATCCTGCTATAAGCAGTGGTACTCATACCAATCTCTCTTGGGAAACCCACTCAGAGAGTTATAAATGGGAAGGAAATGGAAGGATTAAAGATTTGCCCACGAGAAAGCTGTCAACAGAAAGTCTAGTTAGATATTTAAATGTCATTTATCAACCAAATTTGTTGTCTGTAACTACAAACTTATATGGAGACCATCTTTACAAAGAGGTTCTTCAAAAGTATTTGATGTCAAAAATGAGCAATACCAAAACACTAGATATGGATACAACAGCAACTTTATTTCTTGACTACTCTCCAGAAGAAGGTAAGTGGAAACTTTTGGAGGAACCACAAAATAACAGTGACAACATTCATGGTGATATTACTGATGTAAAAGGTGAAACTGAAGCTGAGACCAATTTTAGTGCAGATGTAGACAGTATTATAGAACCAACATATGTTATATTTGATTCTGATAGACAAGAGGAAAGAGTTGAAAAGTGCAAAAAAACACACACTAGAGTGGGTATTGGTGATGACAATTTGGAGGAACTACTACTCTTGGTTAAAGGTATCATATTGGATGCTTTAAAGCTTGAAGTTGAACGAAGGGTAAGTGACAAAGATATAGAAGAAATGCAGCCCAAACTTGCCAAAGATTTGGAGCTAGTTGCCAATTCTGCCTGTCTGTCAGTAGGGCATGATGAGCAGGTTTTTATCATGAGAGGAAAAGATCTTACTTTGGATAAATTTGGGACACTTGAAGGACAGCATATAATAAGAGCAATAACTTCTGCTGTTCAGGAAACCAGTTATTTAGGAAGAGTTTTGCCAGTTGGTGTTATTGTTGGGTCTAGCTTAGCTGCCTTGAGAAATTATTTTGATGTAGCTGCATTAAATGGTAATAGCCAGAATGAACACCTGATACTTGATCAAGTGGAAAAATCAAGGAATATAAATCATACTCGATTAACTATGAAAGAGGCTGATAAAATGGTTTCTGGAAAGATATATGAGAAGGATGACTGGGATAGTTCAGTTGACAAGTGTAGCCAAAGTAGTGCAATTAACAGTTCAAATGGAAATACTGTTATGATCGGTGCCGTCACTGCTGCTCTGGGTGCTTCTGCTTTGCTCATAGAACAAAAGGTAGTGGTTTTTTGTGAAACATACCTTCCTACTATGTGTTGATTTGAAGTGTTTTTCTCATCCCAATCCATGGGTTTCAACATCATTTGTACAGCATCGGTTACATATTACACGAAATGTTATCCTAGCTCATCTTCTGATGTATATTTTTGTATGCTGTGCTTGGTAGAGCCTGAGTAAAGATATATCTTAGCTCCTTAAGTTTCCCTTTTCATGAAGGCTAGTATATCCAATCAAGAGATATTTGTTTGCTTATTGTCCCAAAATGAAAACTGAAATCTATTCAGGCCTCTCCTTTGTTGTTATTAGTGAGCCTTGTAATTAAGTGCCATTGAAGTTTCTGAGAAGTTGTTCCTGTCTCAAACTGTTTGGATGAGTGTGCACGAGTGTAAGAGAGAGTGCACTATTGCTATGTGTTTCCATTACCAATTTGTTATAGGAAATACATGACTCAGTTTTCAGTGTTCAATCACATGTTTTCTCTAATAGTTTGTATCTTTGTCAATGTAGAGTTCTGGAACTACAGAAACTTTATTGAAGCCCTTGGAGGAGCAAGATGGTCATTTCAAGGGCCCCAATAATGAGGAGGAAATGTCTGAGAAAACCCAGAATAACATAGTCACAAGCCTAGCTGAGAAAGCTCTGCTGGTTGCTGCTCCTATGGTACCCACAAAGGAAGGTGGCGGAGTGGATCATGAAAGGTCTGACATTCTCTTCTCGTGCAAACCTGAATCTGCAAATGAAATTACCATATTTTGTACTCCAAAAGTTCCTGACAGTTTTCCTTGTTTGGCAGGCTCGTTGCAATGTTGACAGAACTAGGACAAAAGGGTGGCATTTTGAAGCTTGTAGGCAAAATTGCATTGCTTTGGGGTGGTATACGTGGTGCATTGAGTTTGACAGACAAGCTCATCTCATTTCTACACGTGGCTGAACGGCCATTGTTTCAGAGGTACCATTTCATTGCTTCACTTCCTCTCTTTTTAAACATGGAAAGTTGACGATCTGGTTTTATCTCTTAAAAGTTCTATGTGCTTTTAAAAGCCTTAAGCAACACAATTTACATTTCGCTGAAATTTTCTCTATTCAACATTTCGTTTCTTCTCTGAGTGATCACAAAGACGGATCTCCAGCACTCCGCCTCGCCCCCTTCGCCCCCCCCCCTCCCTGTTTCCAACACCAATAAAAAAAATGAAATATCTTTCATGATTAAGTAACCTCCTTAAGCATCAGAGAATCTCAATCTGAGAGATACTAATCTTTGCCATATTCTTTTCTGGGATAAAAAATGGGCAAATATTCTTTTCTGAGATAAATAATAGCAGATAACAAAAATATGGTTACTAAGATGGAAATTGTGGTTAAAGCAATTTAAATATTCTCGGAGATTTCTTACTTCTGGAGTTGTTGTTGGGAATTAAACAAGAAGGATTGCCGTCTCTTTCCTTCTCCCTATATGAATCAGTAATTAGAGAATGATAATTCACCCATGGTCCCTCCTCAATGCTAACGTTAGAAACTTGATAGAAACTAAATTTTATGATGTAGATATGTCACCATGTGTTCCTTTTCTTTACATGTAGCTTGAGAATATTAGTAGTTGACAAGAAAGACTTAATAGTTGTGACAGAAACAAGTTTACCCAGGCAGACTCTAATGAAATAGACAAATTGTACCCTTGGTAACTTCGAAGGTTCAACTTTAATACTGTGTTAGAACATTCAATTCAACTTATCCACCTGATAACATAAACAAATTGGTTGTACTCTTGGTAACTTGAAAGGTCCAACTTTAATGCTGTGTTTGAACATTCAATTCAACTTGTCCACCTAGGGTAGACAAGTTGTCTAGTATTAGTCACCTTAAAAATTATTATGCTGAGTTCTCAATTCTTTCATGTTTCCCTATAGTTGTATGAGCTAATTCAGTGAACTCTAGAGCCATCTTCACTTTGTTGCACTGGAAATTTTTGTTTTTCTGGATCATGTTGTAACATCAAAATCAAGATTTTCCGTTCTTAAGTAGCATTCATCATAAATTGATATACTTTAAATGTATTCTATAAAGTATTATGCATTCCTACTTTATAGAAACAAAATTTAGAATAAGTCAAACATCATGAACTCAGCGCTGTTACAGCTGAACTTTGAAGCAGATTGCTTTCTGGTATAAAAGTCCTATGTAAGCAAAGTGCTCAAAATGACACCTTTCTTATACTGCCTCTGCACAAAAAATTTGTAATAAAAGAAGCACATTAAATTCTGCTAAATTTGGAATGGTTTCCAGCATCCATGTGACTCCAGAGTCAGTCTGTAATCATTTTCAACTCTTCTGCTCTATGTAAATTAAATTCAACTGGGCAAAATTTTTATTATTTTTTATTCTAGTATTTTCTCATTTTTTTAAAAATAACCTAATGCTGCTGTTATGGCAAAATCTGACTTGTTTCTGATTATCTTTGCAAGTTAACTTTTAACCCCCTAGTTGGGATTCTCTAGAAATTGTATTTTACCTGTCACTGTGTTTGCTACTCTGTTCATTGAATTCACTATGTGCTTTTGATGGTCAAACTCTAATTGGATGATCTGACTACATTAGAGCATCTGATAGGCGTCATATTGATTGTTGATTGCTTAGTATACTTGCATGTTAATGCATGTGATGCAGATATTTGTATTTATTAGATGAATAACCAACAGAATTTGGGGTTGGACATTTTCAGAATTTCTGGGTTTGTCTTGATGGTGCTTGTTTTATGGTCACCCGTTGTTGTTCCATTGCTTCCAACACTTGTGCAAAGCTGGGCAACACATAACTCGCCCAGGATTGCAGAGCTTGCTTGCCTTGTTGGCCTCTGTGTTTCCATTATGCTGATGGTTACCCTATGGGGCAAAAGAATTCGCGGGTATGATAATCCTCTTGAGCAATATGGGCTGGATTTGACTTCACCATCAAAGGTATGGACTTTCTTAATCAACCGTTGTATGTTCATAGAAAAGTATGCAATTTTTTATCACTTCTGGATAGTGGCCAATCTGTTGTCTATTTTAGTATTACTGTTTAATGAAGCAGTATAGGAGGGGCTGATCTCTTGTCCCCCCTTTCTGCATTAAGTCAAAGAGGACTTTCCTAGACGATCCCATTTGCTACTTAATAGTCGCAAATGTTGGTCACTGCTTTGTTTCCTCTAATGAAAATAGTTGTAAGAACCTCAGAATACACTTCAATTTCAATTTCATCCATTTCATGGTACTTGTTCAAAATACACTTAAGGTGGGATGTATCATTGAAACTGGCTTCATCTAATAATTGCATTTCTTTATTTTCCTATTTATAAGTCCAATTTGAATTGCTTAATACCCGCTCTCTGCTCTCTCTCTCTCTCTCTCTCTCTCTCTCTCTCTCTCTCTATACACGTTTGAAAGCTTTTAAGTTTAATTTTGTATTGTTTAGCTTCAAGAGAGACCTAATGTGACTGCTTTGCTTGCAGGTCCAACAGTTTGCGTACGGTTTGATTTGGGGAGTCATGCTTGTTCTGCTGCTACATTATGCAAATTTTGTTTCTGGATTTGTCCACCCATCTATGCCTACCTATCTTTCTTCATCATCTTCAGATGCTGTTACATGGCTTAAAGTGTGTGGGAGACTTCTTTGGTTAGTGTTTCGAGGACTTGCAACAGCAACTGGTGTCGCAATTGTCGAGGAGTTGCTCTTTAGGTCATGGTTGCCTGATGAAATTGCTGCTGACTTTGGATATTACCATGGGATCATCATATCGGGACTTGCATTTTCTTTGTCACAGAGGTCTGTATCTTTTGTTATCCAGTGTTCCCCTTGGCTCTTCATTGAGAATTTTCCTATTGTGTTGATGATCTTAAAAGTTCAATGATTGACTGCAGGAATTAAGGGGTGGGGTTGTAATACATGGATTTTCCTATTGTCTATTTTGGACTTGCAGCAGAAAACTTACCTTAAAAATCCCTCGGTCCTATATTGCAGCTTCTCTGTTCATGTTAATTACATTTCCTGAGCGTTTCTAGAAACTTTCTCCCTTGCCCCCTTCCCGCCCTCTCTCTCTCTCTCTCATATGCAGACCTGCCTGTGCCATTCAAGCAGCTCAACCCTACCTTGTGTTGAGTATTGCTTTCTCATATATTAGTGCATGCTACATACCACAGGACACGCAGCAGCTCTCTCTCTCTCTCTCTCTCTCTTCTTTTTGCTTCTTTTCTTTTAGGGGGGGATGGGGTGGTTGGGGACAAGGGAGCGGCACCCATATTTTCTGGCTTACTTTTTCTATAGTTCATTTACATTTCTTAGCATCCGTGTGCTGTTGCTGAAAATACCGGAAATCAACTAATCCTTTCTGGTCAAATGGAATTTCAGGTCCCCATGGGCTATACCAGGCTTATGGTTATTGTCACTAGGTCTAGCAGGCGCTCGACAAAGAAGCCAAGGGAGCCTATCCCTTCCAATTGGGCTTCGTGCAGGAATAATTGTATCTAGTTTCATCTTACAAAGAGGTGGCTTTTTGACTTACAGTCCCAGTCTTCCAAATTGGCTCTGCGGTTCTCACCCTTTTGAACCTTTTAGTGGGATTGTGGGTATTGCATTTTCTCTAGCATTGGCTATTATTCTTTATCCTAGGCAACCTCTTCTTAGAAAGAAAACTGGGGCCATCAGGGAGTTCTCAGAAGGGACTGCAAGGGAAAGATGAGAAAGCAGAGAACTAAGAGGACACTGGAGAGAGAAATTGTCAGTGAACTGCTTGCAATTTTCATCAACTTCACGGACTTTTGGTATCTTGCAGAGGTGTATAGCTTTTAAATTTCGAGAAGTAGCGTACAGGGAATGAGACAAATTTTGTAATATGGAACGGTAATTTCTGTAAATAGTCATAGAAAGAGATACCCCGTCAATTTCTGCCTGTAACTCTGTTGATGCTGGGAGAATGCAAGTTTTGCATTCTGAAGTATAATGGAATTGCCAACAGTAAATACTTTTTCACTTTTTTGGCAATAGAGGTTGGTATGGAAATAATTAGAGTGTATGATGCTCAAATTCTTTCACCTAATAGATACATGAGTTAGTGCAAGCCTATTTTACAAAATGCAACTTCGTATTATGTTAATCCATCCAGAGCTTTTTACATACTGACCACCAGAAGAGTGCCTGCCACATAAAGTGGTGTGAATGGCAATTGGCAGGTGAATCTGCACCTTGTATTAAGCTGTTGTGTATTATTAACAATTAGAGTTTAGAAATCAAGATACATGATATACTCCAGTTGTTTTTTTTTTTTCTTAAAGGAAAAGGTCAATATGCATACAAATATGAACAGGCGGTACAGGGAGAAGCTAAGTGGAGAAAACACTGATCTCTGTTGACTACACACTAAGCGAACAAAGCTGAAGTTTGGTCCGTAATCATGTTAGAATACTCCTTATCAAGTTGGTATATACAGCAATATGAAGTTCAGGAACCGCTCAAGAGAGGAAACACTGTCGATTCTAACCAGTTATCAGCTCCATGCAAGAATGCTCCAACGGCAAACTGTCTCTCTATGTCTTCAGTGCAATTCTTCTTGTACCCTCCCCATTGAACTCTTCTTCTGGTGTCGGAGCCAGGTCCTGTATTCATGTATTCAATGTACTCAATGGTGTCCAGCCTGCTGTATTGGTTCCACACACTCCATCCTTTTGGATTTATCAGGTCATCTAAATAGCTCTTCATGATGATAGTCCTCGAAAAGTTCCTCCATGGCCTGCCCAGAAATGTTGGGAAGTATTCCCTATCTTGAAATGGGAAGTCTGGTGCAGCCTTTATCGTGCAATTCTGCAATATTATGCCAGTATTCTGATTGGGATCTTCCCTCCCCTGAGCAGTGATCATGTTTCTCTGTCCTGGACCTGGTTTGCGGGGAAGAATGAGACAGTTTTGGAAGATTGCAGCTGCATTTCCGAAGATGAAGTCCACGGTGCCTCCAATTGAGCATTCACGATAAAATTGACGCAGGGAATGTGCATACAAAGTGTCCTGATAAGAGATCATCTCACAACGGTAGAAAGCAGCATTGGACGTAACCCTCAGGGCAACTGCCTGATGCTTCTCTGCCCCTGCTGTGTTAATGATTGATAGGTGCTGGGCAATGAACTTGTCTCCAACCACGGCTGCAAATCCCAAGATAAAATATAGTATCTACGCAGTGTGAGAAATCCAGAAATGTTCTGAAAAATAAAAAATAAAACCCAAAAGAAGAGACTTCACTTCACATACTCAGGGTGGCTGAAGCAAAAGTTGAGTATCCATCCACAAAATTTTTGGACCCAATGAGAATTGTTGAGTTCATCCCATCTCCAGTTAACATCAGATTAATCTTCTCCCTCGGAATGACCACATTCTCACCATAGATTCCTGCATTGATTTTTATCACGTATCTTTTCGTGCTAAAGTCTGGTGCATTGGCTATTGCCTGCCCAATTCTTGTGTAATCTCCACTGCCATCAGAGGCTACAATTACATTAGGACTCAATTCAGTTGGTGTTTCCATTAGTTTTCGATCTGCTACAGTCATCCAATCCAAGAATCCGTCTTCTTGCACTTTCATACTCAACATCCTTGGATTGTTGAGAGTTTCTTTGCGCATTTCCCTCTCCACTTCTGCGATCATGGCCAAACAATTACTGATCATATGAGAGATTGGAGTAAGCAAATTTTCAAAGTGGCCTTTCAGATCCTTTTGGCCATCTGAACCTAATTCTTCCAAGTCAGACAAACCATCAATGCAGGTGTACCCATTAGTCATCGCCGCACTGAGGAGGATTTTGAGGTACCCATAAGATCTTGGAATATATCCTCTTTTTGAAGGAAATTTATGCAAGTCATCAATGGCTTGTTCAAGTTCATAAGTGGTCTGATCAAGCATTTCCATGCAATCCCTAAGTGCATTTTGCTGCTGTGCATTCAATTCTTGGTTTTCAAAATGAGCCACGCTTGCAACTTGGGTATTCAACACATGTTCCTTGGTTTGATTGATAGCAAACTCAAGAACATGATGGAAAGTTACGGTTGTGTTGGAGGGAGGAATGGAAGAGAGGGTGGTGAAGCACAAAGAAGAGTAAAGAGTTTTAGTGCAAGCTTTTTTGATCACCGAACTCAGAGGAGTCCGCAAATTCGTGGGTCTTGGATGGTGAATTCTTGCACTTCTTGAAGATGGGGGATTCCTGAAAACTAAAGCAGCCAGAACTGCTATCAGAGTGAGGAAGACCGTGATTGCGATCGCTTCCTTCCGGGCTTCTTTAAGATCCCTCAATGTTTGGGGCTTCTTCATTATGATTGAGAGCGAAGCCAGTTAAGATTAAAACTCCTATAAAGAAGCATGATCAGCCAATTAAAGATTCGAAAGAGGTGAATAGCAGAAGTTTAGTGGGGCAAAGTCGGATGGCAAAAGGGAATCTTGAATTTGTAGACTGTTACATTAGCTATGTGGCATGTGATGGACAATTAAGGCGGTTGCTGGGGAAGAATATAGGTATGCTGTCTCTCGCAAATGGGCCGAGCATCTAATCCATTCCCACAACAGAATCTCAGAAGCCCAAAAATAAAAAATAAAATAAAATAATAATAATGCGGAAATGGAAGGTAAATTGATCTTATTACAAAATGACATTTGAAAATGCCCAATTCCTCGCACTACCAAAAGCAGGAAAAGAAAAGGAAATGGCAAACAACCCAACGAAAATGACCTACAAGAACCTAATTGACACTTGAACAGGGACTAACAGACACAACCAACCAACAATAAAGAAAGGCAAGACTAGCAGAAGTAACAAAAACACAATCCTCTTCTTTTTACACGATCTCAAGCTCTTTTATTTATTTGTCTCCCTCCAGGTGCTTCAACCTTTCCTGCCGCAAACTCTTACTGATCAACAGCCAATGGAACAGCTTCAGCCTGGAACGCAAAACAGAGAACATGATTGTAAGAAGAAATGCTTTTTGAAAGAGGAGAGCTGAACAATGCAGATTCATCAAGACCAGATAACTTACCAACTTACGGTACTTGAGAGCATAAAACATTTCCAGATAACGGCGGATCTCCTGGCGATCAAGCTTGGAAACACATTTCCAGAATCCATAAACTCCAGCCAGCGTCAGCAACCGATCTGAGTAAATTTGCCAGGTGTACCTTTGGATTTCAAACAGGTGAAGTCATTTTAGCTGTCAACTATAACTGAACTAATTTGTACAGAGTAATGTAGAAGATCGTTGTGAAATTGCTTGCTTACTTTTCCTGGATACGCTTCAAGCCACCAGCTGAAATGGTGTCCCAGTAAGAAGGCTCTTTCTTGCACCTTTCAAAGAAATTGGCAAGGAGCTCGCTGACCTGCTCACCATGGTATGGATCAATGTGGAAACCAGATTTCCCATGAATAATGATCTCAGCGGGACCACCATGGTTGGTTGCAAATGTTGGCAAACCACATGTCATGGCCTCGACCACAGTCAACCCAAATGCCTCATAAAATGCAGGTTGCACGAATGCTCCCCTGGTGTCAGCAATGTACCGATAGAGTTCACCATTTCTAACCCTGTTCATCTGAGAAGAAATCCATCTGAATTGGCCGTTCAAGTTGTAAGTTTCTATCAATGAATACATTTTCTTCATCTCAGCTTGTTCTTCCAAATCTTTGGATTCCTTCCTTCGGTCTCCACCAACCACGACAAGATTGACCAATTCCCTTAGTTTTGGGTTCTTAGCATACAATTCAACAAGCCCTGTCAAATTCTTTACGCGATCCAGTCTTGCCATGGTGAATAAGATAGGCTTCTTTTTGTCTTTTAGCACACATCTGTCAGATAAAAACATGTTGATGAGTACTTCAGAGAACTTAGTAGTAACTAATCCATTAGTACAGGAAAGAGATAGATATTTACAGGTGTTCCTCATTCTCCACATCGCTGAAAAGCAACTCCTCAATTTCAGGATGGAAAGATGTCAATCTCTTTTCCTTCTGTGTGTGTGGGTAGTAGAGGTTTGTATCAGCTCCGGGTGAGACAATGTTGAATTTTGGATCAAAAACATCAATGCCATGTACAACTCTGTATAATCCTGGCATTGTGAAGGCCATATGGCTTTCATATTGCCCAACAGTGTCCTTGCTGAAAAAAAAAAGAAACAAAAAAGGCAATGATTATCAGAGGGATTAAGATGCAAAGATTAATTAGTTACAAACAAGGAACTTCAATGTACCTTCCAGCTATTTCTTGGAAAGTGCTAGTGATAATGAAATCTGTATGGTTCATTGCGATAAGATCCGCAGTGAACTGGCATGAGAAGTGGTACTTCTCATCAAATTTGCTCAAATAAATATCAGAATCAGGATACTTGGTTTTTTCCAAAGCATGAGCAATGGTACACTGCAAAGATAACACACTAAAACATTAATCATCTTATTTGCAAACCAAAGAAAAGAAAGTAACACTTAAAGCAATGAGAACTGTAGCACAGACCTGTGTTACACCTAACTTGTGAGCAAGCAAGGAGGCAACAAGGTTACCCTCACTGTAGTTACCAATAACCAAATCTGGCTTTGCCTGTAATTCTGCCGTGACTTCTTTTGCAACATCCTGATAACGGAGAATTCAGAAAGATGGTTAGATAGCTCATGTATTTAGAAAAAACTCAATGACCAAGGGATCTGTGAAAAACAAAGGACTCACCTCAGTAAATGTTTCCATGTAGGGCCAAACTTCAAAGCGAGAGATCCATTTGCGAACAACTCCCTTCTCAGTTCTGAAGGGGACTCTGAGTATATGGGAGTACTCTGATCCATATACTTTCTCAAGCCGTTGACCACAAGTGGTTCCAGGGGCATCAGGTAGCAGCCTAGTTATCTAGGAGAAGATGAAATTGATTGTTAGTCCAGTTTCACTTGAGAATTCACAACTTTGAACCAAAAATCTAAACAGTATAGAGCACTCACAATTAGAATGCGTGGCTTGACATCAAGTCCTTGTTCCTTTATCCTCTTCAGCATCTCACGCTCCAAGGCAGGAACTTGATCCAATATGTAAACAACCTGCAAATCCAAAAAAAATGTCAATCTAAGCATCCTGGCACGTTATTAAAGTAGGATTCAAAGACTTTAATCAAGAACATACCTGGCCACCGGTATCAGGATAACCCAATACGTTTTCCTGGGCAAAGTATCCATGGGGGGAAAGAATAACAACATTGAATACCATAGGGATTCTCCCTAGGAATTTCTCTAGTGTGCACGAGTCAGGAGCCTCCAGAAGATCCAGAAGCATGCAGATCATTTCCAAGACACGCTCAGCAGTATCACCCCAACCTCTCTCCAGTCCAATTTCTTGGAATTTGTGCTCGAATTCAGAGTATGGTGTATCTGCAGAGAGTGTTGTTAGGTACTCCTCTGCCTTCCTCAGAACTGCTTGGAGAGTGTTAAGGTCCTTGATCCTGTCGTTAAGCATCATTGTCTGCAGAAGGATTCCAATCTATCTATTAAAATATGCTGAAAACATGTCGACAATCATATAATTCTCACAAGCAAATATAAATCAAGTGGCTGCAACATCTTGACTTTCTCAGAACATTTTTACAATAAAGAAAACAATTATGAGACAGTGAAGTTATGAGAAGGCTACCTTGCCCTTGTATTGGTGAACACGGAGAAAATCAAGGAGAGGGGCCATGCTCTCCTTGTCATGGAACATTTTGGCAGAGAGGTGCCTGTTGAGGAACTCAACTCCGTCGCCTATGTACTTAGTTAAAGTGGGCTTGGGAAAAGATGCTGTAAATGGTTCGAAGTCCAGTTCCAAAACAAAATTCCCATTTTTGCTGCATTAACACATCGCATTAATTAAGCAGAAAAACAAAGGGATTGATGTAGTCATTAACCGAGTAAAAAGTACCATATAAAGTCCAAGACACTTATTTACCTTCCATCAACGAGTTCTTCCTTGAAATGCAGGTACTCTGGCACGGTTAACTCCTCAACAACGAGTGCATGGACATTGACTCGAACATACTCCCAGACACCAGGTCTGAGACGAATAGCAAGTGCAACCCAGGGGGGCAACACAATTGCTTCCTGGAATAGTAAAAGACCGTTTAACAGAGTTGCTTGCTAGTAATTAACATGTTAGTCATAGACTGTAAAAACAATTCTACCTGTGTGGACTTCAGGACTTCTTCAAAGGCATGATCATGAATTTTTTGTTTACCATCCTTGTTAATTTCTTCAAACTCAGCCAAAAGTTGGTGGGGTTTCAGGATCCCTTTCCCATGGGTTTCAAGCCTGCAACCACAAAAAGCCAGTTTAATGGTAATAATAGTAGTACTAGTACTACTCTCTCTTTGCAGTCAATTAACAGTAGTAAATCTACACCAATAAACAACATACCTCGACATAAACAGCAAAACATCATTGCGGTGGGCAGCCAAAGTAGCATCAAGGCGTTCACGGAGGCTGTGAACACGGGTCAGAACACGTTCGGCCATGGCAGTTGATGGATCGGCCAACGATATCTCAGACAGGTTTCAACTGCAAAACAAATAACAATTCAGATACATAGATCTCATCTTATCCAACTGCAAAACAAATAACAATTCAGACAGGTTTCAACTGCAAAACAAATAACAATTCAGATACACAGATCTCATCTTATCCAAAATAGATTCCTACATAATATTAATATAACAAGAGATTGACCCAAAAAGTCAATGATCCCACCTAATTCATTCAATCTAGAATGTTAAATATTTCTAAACCTAACACCTCAACACAGTAGCCCAACTCACTTATTTAGCATACCTACCAACATAAAGACCTGAAGATTTTTTTCCCCTCTTAGCATAGGTTCTACCTGGGCATTCATCATAGCTTGGATCACACCATTCAACCAAAACAAAATTAGAAAAAGAAAAAAAAAGTTGCATGCGTGACAACCAAGAATTGTTACAGGGCAGAAAAGATCAGCCTTCAGAAAAGAACACAGTTACAAAATCTGTCACCAATTCAAGTCTGCTAGTACAAGCAACATTGCAAAACTAGCACTTTTTAAATGTCAAACCCCATGATCAGATCTGAACGAATTATGCATGCAAGACTTCAATAAATCCACTGAACCAGTTAGAAGCAATAATTGAAGCAAGACTGTAGAATCACGCTTGCAAAACGAAACAGGATTAGTTTTTAAAGCATGAATCACAGTGATCCCGAACCAACTCAGGATCTATGTCCCTCCCACGACTCCGTATGACAGATTTCAGAGACTGAAACCTCTAGATCCAAGAGCAGTTAGCTATTGAAGTAGAAGAAACAAGTTTACCAGGAAATTTTCCTAAGCAACAAAGCAGAACAACATATTGTGCATAAGTTGTAATGATCAAGATAAATACACAACATTAAAGAACAAAACTATGCAAAAGATTCTCGGCAGAAAAAGTCAGTAAACTTTAACGTGCAAGAGTGAAACAGGGAACCAGCAACTGAAAGAAACATGAAGCCAGAGAAAAAAGAGCAGAAACAGCCAGAGAGGGTATGTAGAAAAGATTAAAGATGCTCACATGAAAAACGTAAGAAACAGAGAAAACAACAAGTATGGGAGAGATGGGTACTGTTCTTCTGGCATGAATTTATAGAAGAAACAAAGAAGATGAGCTAAAGCTCTAGACGGTTAGACGCCCTCAGAAATGGAAATTTCTTGACGAAGAATTTTCTGCAGAATATATTATATTAATTAAACAGATTCTGCATTCCATTTTTACTTTAAACCTTAAACATGGAAACAATAAAAAGAAAAATCTGGGATGATCATCTAGAAGCTCTTGATTGATCATCCTCGCCGGAGAAGTTATATCTCCGGCGCCGACCAAGCGTATATTAGTCAATGCGGATTCGTTGACTAATAAATACTACTATCGAACAGATTTCAGTTTTAGAGCATTAAAAATCTCCCAAC
The DNA here is from genome assembly GCA_023065735.1 of Coffea humblotiana. Taxonomy (NCBI): domain Eukaryota; kingdom Viridiplantae; phylum Streptophyta; class Magnoliopsida; order Gentianales; family Rubiaceae; genus Coffea; species Coffea humblotiana. Next base: position 9,613,114 of record CM041213.1, read on the forward strand.
TTCTTAAACAAGAAATTTCCATAGTCCTGCTCTTATTTTTTATTATTATTATTATTATTACTTGCCATAGATAACAAAAGTTTCAAAGAGCAGAGAAGAAGAAAGAGGCAAGTGTCCGGTTTCCGGGGTCCGGGGTCCGGCCATTTTCTCCCTGGTATCTAGCAACTCAAGATCTCACAGAACCGACAAATCAGCTCAAGGAAAGCATACAGGAAGAGAAACTTTCTCTTCTGATGAAAAGAAAACGAAATTTAATCCAGGCCCAGCAGAAGAATTTTTCCAGTGAAGATCAATCTGACCGACACAAGAAAATGTTGCATGCCATGAGCAAAAAATTAAAATGTGACATTATTTATTTATTTTTACCTCACAGGAGAAAAAGTAGCTAGCAATGGATTGAACGTGGAGAGAGAGAGAGAGAAGAGACAAAGAGAGAGCCAAATGGAGCCCCCTCCTAAGAAATAAAGAGCAAGAAACAGAGAAATGAAAGAAAAAAGAGTAACAGAGAAACAGAGTATACGAAAAAGAGAGATGAATGAATTCAGCTCTGATGGTGCTTCAACCTTCAAGCCAAGCGTGCCTTATATACACAAAAACCGTCGTATTAGTCGCTAAAAAAAAAAATTTTCTTCCAATTAAAACAATCTTGATTAAGTCATCATGATGATGGTTGGTCTTGGACAAATATCACTACCATACTACGACTTAGTGGTCCTCGGTTTTGCCGAGAAGAGGCAATTAATTGTCCACAGTATTATCGCAATTAGCAGCGGTGAGCTTAATTGTCCACCTTTCTTCTTCTCTTTCTCTGATTAACAATAGTACTACTAATTTATTCTAGTTCCTCTGTTCCTTTCGTGGAAAACCACTCACCATCCATCCTATGCAAACTCCTCTCGGTAATCCAAAACCACCCCTGTTTTGCTGTTCACCAGTAATCCTGTGGACCCTTCAGTTGATTAATCAATTTCTTGATCCAATTTTTTTAACCCCTGCGAGACCTGACTACTGTGGCATTTTCTTTTCTTCCAAACTGAAGTGTACTGTTTTGTTTGTTTATTCTACAGTGTCACGCTTGTATAATATCGTCACTCTCCACGTTAGAAGAACAGAGAAGATATTATATCAGTATAATAATAATAATAATAATCCAGTCTGGAAATTAGTTCGGGATAAGAAAGTAGTACTTGACTCGGATAATAATAGCAATTTAGTACGGGAAGTTTTTTGCATTTTTCGTTTATTTTAAGGTTAAAGATTATCGTTCTTCGTTCGTGTAATGTAGCAGTAGGAGTACGCGACTTTACACCTTTGAAATCCCTTGTTCCAGCAAGCTGTACCATGCCTTGTCTGGGTGACACGGGTATCTATTTTGGCGGGTAAAGGTTTTGATGTTTTCTTGAGGGTAGCTTCGTCTTTGTGTCAGAAGTACGCTTGGGTACAACTGGAGGATCTGTAGACCTTGTGATTGACGCCTCGAGATTTTAAGGGTCAGATTGAAGAATCAAATACTACTACCCCCTTTTCCTCTTCTAACACAGCTGTTTGGAAACTAATGACCGCATACATAAAGATTTGGCAATTTAACAGATCTTTATGTTTCAATTTAGGGAAGCAAATTCTCTTCTTTTTGTCCGAACCATTTACCATGTCCATGTAAGGAATCGAAAATACATATGGTATAGACTTTGCTCGCAAGGAGGGAGGCTCTTGAATCGACTATCTCTCTCGAGCACTTTGTTATTTTCCTTATAAGATTTAAATGCTATTGCATTTATTAATCTAGTTTTGATAAAGGAAAGTAACAAACTATGCGGGCTTGGTGTTGTTTGGATTGCATTTTTTTGTAGAAAAAATACTGTGACGATTTGATATATGTGAAGTAAAAATATGATTGAGAAATGTGTTCATGAAATTGTAACGATTTGAAAAATTGCTGTCCACAGCAAACAAGGTTTTCTCTGCATATTATTCTGTACAAAATAAATAAAGACAAATGAAATATACTAGTAGCATGTAAATATATCTTTAAAGTGTGTTTGGATTGCAATTTTCTGAAGAAAAATTGTTACGTTTTCTGTTGACACGTTTTTCAATCACCTTTTTACCTCACATATATCAAATCACCATAGTAATTTTTTTACAAAAAAGTCAAGAAAAATGCAATCCAAACAAAGCCACTTCCAATGAAGAACGCTGTGCTATGATTTTAAAGTATTCTCTTTTTTTTCCCCCTTTTGAGATATTCTCTATCTTGTACATTGCAATTCATATTTTCATTAATTGATCTTTGACGAATTGAAGTGCTTTCTCTTGTTTTAGCGTCCAAGGTATTTAAAGACAACAAAACACCCTACTGGTTTGAAGGCACTACAGCATGTAAATAAGTACTAGTAAAATATGAGTTTTGACGTTTGACTACACGGCTATAGGAACTTTCTTGGCATACAAGTCTATCCATTGCAGTGAGTAGCGTAGCTTCACTAATTTGACAATTGACCTAGATGATGGATATCCACCGCAGTTCAGAATGGTCTATGATGGGGTTGAAGCAGCCAAGTATTTGCTGGGCTGATCTAAACAATGTTCTCGAAATTTTGTTCAGTAGCAAGCATTACATATTTCATATTTGGTTTGGCCTGGGGTTGACGGTGAAGCACCGCCCGTGACGTTTGGGAGTAACCGAGAGGGTTTGAGGTCGGTCATACACGTCGGCGGGAGGTGGTTTCATTTGGTGACGTGGCATGACGTGATTGGAAGAAGACAGATCAACCTGACGGAAAAAGAGAGAACAGCTCAAACCAGTTTTGTTAGTAATCGGAAACTATGGGCCCTACCTTCTCCAATTCTAATGCATTGCCAACTAGGGACCTGGAGCACAACCGATTGACCTTGCAACTCAGAACCATTTTTGCCGATTTTATCCAATTTCACAACCGATGCAACTCTAAGCACAAAATAAATGTAGAAGAAACTTTTATGAGTTTCATGCATAACATTAAAAAACGATCTATATACAGTAATATAAATTATACATACATACGTACATATATATGATCGTGAACCTTCCAGAGAGTGCCATTTTGATGATTCACCAGTCACCATGTTCCAAATCCATTAATTGGCTTTGTTTGGATTATATTTTTTAAGATTTTTTTATAGAAAAATTATTGTAACGATTTGATATATGTGAGATAAAAAGGTGATTGAAAATTATGTTTAAAGAAAACGTTGCAAATTTTCTTTGAAAATTATGTTTGAAAATTTGCAATCCAAACAAAGCATAATTAGTGGTACTAAAAATAATTAATAAAGCTAGTAGTAATTTAGTGGGGGATGGTTTGGTCAAGTTGGGCTATTATGTCAACTAACACAAAGCCAAGCTTCAAGAGGAAAAAAAACACACACACACAAAGAGGCGAAAGGACACATCACCGCTGGCCCACATTGAAAAAAATGGGAATTGTAGGACCACCAAATCCAGCTAATTTATCGGCACAAGTTTCTTTCATTTTTTGGGCTCATTCTTATTTCTTCCCTCCTCTTTTTTAGAGTAGATTCAACTTGTGACCCCATCATCACTTTAGTTATTCTATATGGCACTCTCAACTTTACCAAATTACAGTAGCAGTGACAGTGGTTAGACCCAATGTAAATGAACATGTTACTTCTAAATCCCTTTCCGCATATAGCAAGTCCTTTAAACTTTCTCTACTTTATCAAAAAGAAAGGACAAACAATTATTGAAGACGCAAGTAAAGCTAGTATTCTCTCGGTTCATATATTAATCAGCTAGGCATATTATTTTGTGTTTGTCCTAGTGAAATATTATGTTTGGATAGAGTGTTATTTTAAATATTATTTGAAACAATTACTGTAACATTTTTTATGATATAACATATGTGAGATAAAAAGATAGTTAAAAATATTTAAAAAAAAATGGGTACAAAAACGTGTTCATAATAATGCAAGCGAAATATTATTTGAAAAAATTGAACTATCCAAATATGAATGTTTGATTAAGTGGAGAGGTTGTACTAAGGGAATTTGTCCTTTCGGGAAACCTTTTTGAATTTCAATCCGTCGATTTGCCAAAATATTATTTGATTTATCCTTCAAAATTTTTGGAACGTAGCGACATTAGCTGGTAGTGAAAATTTAGAGTCCCTTTTTTGAATCAAAAAATACTTTAGAATTATGTAGTACGTTGTTATCAATAATGTTATTACTTATGATTGATTATTGTTTTGGTGAGATACCGGATTACTTATATGAGCACGAGGAACTTGAGCCTAAATGATAAAATGCACCCTGGTATTTTCAGGCATAGAATCCTCACTAATGCAGGAAGCAGAGATGACACCTGAACTACTTTTGTTCTCGAGCTACTTGGGTTCGAAAAAAATAACGTTTTATTATGAACAAAATCTAATCAGAAGCATTTGTACCCTCTTAGCTGCGGAAATAAGTTAACAAATCAATATACAGGACTACTATGCTTAATTAAGAGGAACAGCATGCATGAGAGTGATATGGCATCGCTTTTCCTTTGACAATTAGGTAACGTTTAGCAAATGAGTTTTTTTTATATTTGTCTAAAACTTTACTATAGTTTATAAAATGATTAAATTTGATGATTTATTTTTTAAATCATAAAAGTTACTCTAAAAGCACAAAAATTGAGTTTTTGTTAAAAGTGTTTTTAATATCAAAAACTCTACTCTTAATTTTTTGAAATGATATTCAATAAACACTTTAAACATACTTTCAGTACCTAAACTAAAAGTGTTTTTTTTTTTTCCAAAAGCACCGCAACCCCAAACGGGCCTTAACATGATTGATTAAAGTCTCATCCCATGGATTCCTCTTTGTTCCCAAGGCGCAAGAATTGAATTTATCAGGTGCTTTTCCTCTTCTGGGCTCAATTATTCTTCTCTTCTCTTAATAAAAAAAGACCATAGTCATTTCCTACCGCATAGTTGGTCTTAGTGAAAATTATTGCTTACCTGTTAACGTGGTGACATTTGTGCTGGGAATATCCAAGTGTACGTTCATTGAGAAAATCGGATGGATTGATGATGTCCCTTTCACTTGGCGGGGGAATTTTGGAAGACGCACTTGGGTTGGACTTTGGAGTTGTAGTCCGGTCCGTTGGACGTAACTTTCTTGCTTTTAAGCCCTCAACCATGACTCGAGATCCACGTGTGTTTAATTTTTTGGTGCGCCTTTTTAATATAAATAATAAATTTTTTATATACTGATAGTATAGTAATATTTTTAAATTTATATTTATGGATGGACGTATAATACCTATATACGATTTGAATTCATATTATATAATATGATCTAAACTTATCAGTGTAAAACAAAAATTATACATTAATACTAGTATATAAAAAACATATATAATCTTTTAGTATATATATGTGTGTGTTGGAAAAACGCACAAAAAGAGCATGTATATATATATATATATTTTTTTTTCTTTTTTTTTTCCCTTTCTTTGGTCAAGCATGCATGAGTGATTGTCGTTTTTTTCATTATTGTTATTGTGTATTCGCCTCTTCTCTTATTGTAGTGAATCAAACTACAATAAGGATGGCATGGCAATCATGTTCTTGAAGTATGGATGGAGGGTAGTAGCAGCACTGCAAAATTCAGACGGTGTACAATTCATACACCCTAGAAATTTGAGATGATACAATTCAGCAGGAAATTTCTGTTATTGCTGATTCAATCATGTTCTTGAAGTATGGAGGGTTGTAGCCCTGCAAAATTTTCATACCCCCAGAAATTTGAGATGATACAATTCAGTAGTAAATTTCTGTTATTGCTGCATTGTTTGATTCTTCTGCAAAATTTCTATGAGATGGAACTTTCATCCACCACTCACCAGCCTTCTCGAAGTTCTTTTCCACTTTTGCGGGTCGAAACAAATTTCTTTGAATTCGATTCCCTTTTGCATGGCAAAATGTGAAAGAGAATAACGAATTTACGTGTCACCAAGAAACAGTTGAACATTCGGCATCAGTGGCCTTTTTTTATTTCGTAGTGTGCAGTAGCAGTAGTTGATTCAATATGGACTACTTACCGTTACTGCACACTTTTATTCTTGCGGAATGTATATGACCAAAAGTATGCAAACTTTTCATATCCCTTTTTTTTTCCGTGGGATAAGAGCAAATTCTCTTACGTCACGTGGAAAGAAATGGTTTTCATTCCTCTAACATCACCTCCAATTTTATTTTTTTTTTTACTCCGAGAATGAGAATTTGGTCTATTTTGACTTCTCTTTGTCCAAACACTAAAACAAAAGAACGAATTCCCTTTTCCACTGAATAAGTGCTTGATTTTTTTTTTTTTTCGAGTTAATCGTATTCAAGTTTAGGCGGCTTCGGCTTGCGTGTCAGCAACCACTGACCAAATGATTAGGTATAAGTGAAAGTTTATATCACAAAAAAGCTAAATTTGCCAAAATCTATATCATCATCTGTCTTAATGGTTCTAGGGAAAAGGGTTCCTATCAATTGAGCTAGTAGATACTCAATTCTAGAACATTTATACCCAATCACTTCATGAGAACTTAATGTAAGTGAGTGCATTATTAGCAAAAGATCTGCCTAAAAATGCTCCACTATTCAGAACAGCATTTGCTTTGGTAAAGGGTGGGGGATTAGTGGTTCATGTTTGAAACAGCTTTTCTTTTCTCTTGGATGAGTTTTGATCCTATCCACTTCCAAAACATGCCAACTAATAAGATGAAACACTTGATACAAAAATGGTTAAAAACAGGTCTGACATGATCACCTCCAGACCCAACAATGCAAAACATTGTACTAATGTGCGGGGGGCCAACTCACAGAAAAATATCAAAAAATTTTGAGATGAGGATTGAAGATTTAGGCCCTACATTCCGTGAATAGGCAAAGATGATCAGTGGCCAGTAAATGCTGAAAAAGATGTATTGGCAGCTCACCCTCCTACAAATAGGCTTGGGACTGCCTAACTCATTGCTTTGCTAATCTCTTGACTCTGAGATTAGGACATCAACCTAATCCTGCATATCCTTTTGGTTCAATCTATTGAAGTTCCTCTTTCTTTTTTTTTTTTCTTTTTTGGGGAAAGAATCTATTGAAGTTTCTTGTTTTGCATTCTCTTTTTACGGACTCGCACAAATAGGAGCGTTTGGATATCAAATTTTTTCAAATAATATTTCGTTTGCATCATAAATACATTTTTCAATTCGTCTTTTTATATTTACAAGCACCTTTTTATCTCACATACATCATATCATAAAAGTGTTACAGTAATTATTTCAAATAATACACTGTCCAAACAGTTTGTACGAGCCATCCGGGCAAAGCATAGGACGGTCCTCCCCTTTCATACTTTATGCAGGACTCATCAAAATTAAAAGCTAAAGAAGAGAATATGTTTACAGCCAATTGTTAAAGTCTTCACGCTAAATTAATTGGTATAGGGATTTGTTCTTTGGGTAAGCAAAACTGAATCCAACCTCATAGCCAACAAAAGCAATTTAAGTTGGAAAAAAAATTTTCTAGTCAACCCTAGTAATGGCGTTGAAAAAAGAAATGAATAATAGCCGCCTCATCACAACTTTTTTTTTTCTTTCTGCACAAACAAAAGAACTTGCAAATTTTCCTGTCACATCAGCTTGGACTTGTAAAGCAGTTTGTTTAGATTTTTCTCTCTTTTGGTTTGACAAATTCATCCTGCTGAATCAGTTTACAAATGAAGTTTATCTTGAATAATCAAAATGTCTGCCTTTGTTTTTTTTTTTTTTTTTTACCACTGCAATGTACCTCCAGAGTTGATTGAAGTTGTCCATCACCTGAAAATGAAATTGCTGATCCCATTATTTTTTTTTTTTAACATAAAAACGAGTTCTGCAACAAATCTTGTTTAATGACGGCTAAATTTTTAGTAGTTAGGCATTAGATACGGAAATCCAAGCCCACCAATTACTGCGTGAGTTGTGAATTAAATAACGTAATACTGCCTTCGTCATTCTAACAAGTTTTCTAACGGTGGTTCAACCGATTAATAGAATTAATAATAAACTTGTGGGCCACCACCAGGGCCCGGATAGAAGGTTCCTGTCCTGCGTCGTCCTGAAGCAATTGTTGCGTAATTACAGTTATTATTTTAAGCGAAAAGCTGGTCGTCCTAATCCTCCAGTGGAATTAAATACGTAGAATATATAATACGGTAGGAGTATATATATACACTAGCAATTATTGTTAATGAGTAATTGGATTGGCGGGTTGTTGACCTCACTGCTCAATTATACAACAACGAGAAGAAGTACAATAAAGAAAACAGTGGACAGGTTTTGATGGTTTGTGGGGCACAATTTTCAGAATGATGTGCTGGAAAATTGCACTGCATGATCCTTATTGTTTGTTTGTTGTTGTTGATGATCGCTTTACTTTTACTTCAAGTGTCTCCAACCTCCATTGGTTGTAAAGATTTCGCTTCCTGTACATTGGGTCCCCTCGGCCCTCTTCAGAATTGTTTCATCCCTTGCTCTAAAGATTCCAGAGATCAAATGATGAACAATTGAACCTGCATTGTTTGAATTGCAATTGTTGAAGCACAGATCGACACGTGATTCATAACCTGGTTAGCTGGCTCACATCGTAGAGTTAATTAGAAAAAATATATAAATACAAGTGAATATAATAATTGTTAGTATGTGTATCCATATATACGATAGGTTTGTGTGTGTGAAAAACCCTTGATTTAAATTACATCTAGTAACTAATAGCCAGATCATTCAACAATGAAAGTGGACAATTCTAAATGATTGAAACAAACCAATCGTATGATACCATCATATGATTGAAAAAAAAATGTCTTATTTCATCATCTGCTGACGAATTTCAATCTAATCGCGTAATACCAAGATGGGTTTGTAGCATCTCTCCATCTAAACTTAACACAAATATGCATTATTTTATAATCACATGAATCAACCCGAGATTAATGCAAACATTTCGAAATTTTTATTGGCTAGATGTGATACATTTTGCTTGTTTTTTTTTTTTTTTTATAAAAAATTTAGAGGTGTGATAACCATGATTCTAGTGTTGATACATAAGGCTATTCACTATTAGCTGCATCCCACATATGTTTTATTTTTGAAATAATTAAAGTTTAATTTTAACATTCTCTATCAGTCAAAAATTTTTTCTTCCCAGGTAGAATTACTGTAGCACTTTTTTCTTCTCAGTGTATTTGGATAGAGTATTATTTGGAATAATTACTATAGTATTTTTTGTGATGTGTTGTATGTGAGATTAAAAGATGGTTGAAAATATAAAAAAGTGGGTTGAAAAAATGTGTTTATGATGCAAGCCAAATATTATTTGGCAACTTCGTTTGGAAAGCAATTTTCCAAAGAAAAATTGATACATTTTCCGTGAACACATTTTTTAATCACTTTTTTATCTCACATATATCAAATCGCTACAATAATTTTTTTTGCAAAAAATTCAGAAAAATGCAATCCAAACAAAGCCTCATCCAAACACTCGAGTGGTCTCTCTAATAAGTGCAATCTTGGCGTGATAATCAATCTTGACGTGCGTGAAAACTAAAGTCCAATGTGCTAGGTTTAAAATAAAAAGCCAAACATTTTTAACAAATTGAGAAAACCATTGGAAAGGGACCTCGCCTGATAAATTGTTATTTTTTTCTATTCAAGTTATTACATGTCTTGGTATGAGATGAGCCAAATAAGTCTCCACGAGAATTATGAGATCCACTTTTTAACCAAGATAAGATAAATATTACTACTACAAAGTTTGAAAAAAGCAGAAAAAGCGAATGTACACAGGAGACTACATGGACAGCGGCCTCTCCTCAATTTGTCTCCTCCCAAAAAAGTTCGACAAACAATCTAGCAATTTCCACATTTTGCACTATTGTTCCATACTTTTGGTTCTGGAGAATTTGCATGCAACCTTTTTTTTTTCTTCTTCTTTCTTTTTTCTTTCTTTTCTTGTGTTTCTAGGATTTCTAGAAAAGGACGAAAAACGTGTTCTGTTGTGGGACGAGGAAATTCTACGCATCCATCATTTTCCTACTTTTAAATTTTAATGTCCTCCTCATCGCTCTTCCGTCCCCCTGATTGATGAAAACCTGAATGTATCCACAGAATGTGCGCCATCCGTGCCATCATGCAAACTGATTAACAACAACAACTTCTTCTTTTCAATTCAACATCATCGTGATTTGAACGCATAGATACCAAAAAATTGGCACATTATGGACTTTTTTTCTGGGTTTTCTCCCTCACTTTGGCTAACCCAAAAGTTTCTAGCTAGATTACAAAAGAAATATAACAACACACACCAATCTCTCCTCTTTTCTTTTCCTTGGCACATTATGGACATTCATTTTTAGCAAGAAAAAAAAAGGTGATATGGGAGAGATGAAGAATATGGTTCCTTTCGTTTTCTTCCGGAGATACTAACCATTATTTTTCTTCAGGACTGTGGCCGACGCATATTGAAAGATTGCATGTATAATAAGGCGTTGAGGAGAAGCATCATATGCTTTGAGAGAAAATCTGACAGCAAAAAATGGAAGAAAAGACAACGTACAGTAGTTAACAAACACGCAGATAAAATCTTTTCCAAAAAAAAAAAAAAACCCTTAGAAAATGGCTTATACCTACTTTTTAATGCTTTTTTTTTTTGTCGACATAGTGGAGATCTTTGCTGCGTTATGATAACTGATAAGACACGAGTCATTTCGTTTTAAGCTCGGAAGAGCACAAAAAGATGTACTAACATCTTCCATTGCTAGATGATGAGGAGAGGATCATTCCTATATCTCCTAGTGCGCAAAAGCACTCCATCTAGGTTGGCATACAGTTGATTAATAAAAACTCACTTATTTTTTGGAGAAAGAAAAAAGATTTAGAGAACCTAACAAGTCACAATGATGCTTTTTCTTTTTCTTTTTTTTTTTTTGGGGACAAAACTGAATTATCACCCCATATAAACAAAAGAAAAAGATAATTAGCCGTGTTATTTTTTTTTAAAAAAAAATCTGTAAAATTCTTTGAATCCCAAAAAAAAAAAGGTCATTAGAAAGAACAAAACTCTTTCCTGATGCATGAGAAATGGAGAAATAGGAGTATGTATTAGTAACTATTGATGCATTGCAGACCATGTTCATTATTTATTTACACATATCGAAGATGATGAGAGAATTTAACTATATTGATGCTCTAATAATGAGACGTCAACTAGCCTGAAAATATCCGTACCTTGCTAGCTAGCAGAGGATTAAAAAAATAGCAAATTTCCATGCTGATAAAAATGATGCTCCACAAAATATTTATTACATTATCTTTGTACTCTTTTTTCACAAGGAATTTTTTTTTTTGTTTTTGCATGAGTTGGAGATATATTTATTTGAAATTCTCAGGATATATATTTTATATTTGACATAATTTCAGACGGGCTCATAGAAACAAAATCTGTACATTATTGTACATAAAAATTATGAAAAAAAAAAGATCCACCCAAATTATATCTGACAACTTTTTTTCTGCTTTATTGCCTGGACCAAGTGTAACAGAACATTTAGATTCCGTTTACAGGCCTCGGCCTATGAAACTGTTGAACCACCCATTCCCAAACATGGGCCCATCTTTAAAAATAACGGAAGGGACCAAAAAAAAGGTTCTTCTGATACGAATTATCTCCTACTCCCACCAAAAGGATGATGACAAAAATAATTAGAGTGAATCTTCGTGCTAAAAAATAAAGATTCTACTCTAACTGACATAAAATTTATATCACGTATACAAATTAAATCATGGCTCAGTTTCTTGATTTTACGGATTTCAATAATTGTATTTATTGTTTACATGTATCGTGACTTTTAGTTACTTGTTATAGGTAAACTCTGCTAAAAATTATACTATGAGCCAAAAGAGAAAAAAATATGCAATCAAAGTTTTTCAATTTTATTTCATTATCTTCAAAAATCTCTGACTGTTATCTGTCACCATCACCGGGTAATAAACTCATGGGGTAGGGGTACACATAATGACATTACCATGCAAATTGGATGTATAGGAATTTTTCTCTTGATAAACTCCATAGGCACCTCCATAAGCAGACTACTCATCCAGTTGTTGTGAAGTTGATATCAAATTAGGAAATTTTCACTTGATACGTTCTAACGTTCACAAGGAAATCGGGATATTTGTGTCCAAAATAGATTTCTTTGTCATGGCACAAAGAAATGGGCTCATTTGCCTTGAGGAGAATATTCTCTAACTTTTAACTTGTTATACTGCACAGTATATCCTTTCTGCACACTTGATACTGCGCTCCATAATTCAGCTGACAAGCATGTCGGATGCCCAATTTTACCTTTTTTTTTTTTTTTTGGCTGCAGAAAGAGAAGCTGCACAAGGGGCTAGCATATTTACTGCTCGACTAGATCAAAGGAGTGCTTTAATATTTTTTTAGATTTTTTTACTATAGATGGGGTTTGAACTCCCGACCTACAGTCTAAAGAGAGATTTAATCCCTTTTTGGTGACCACTGAGTCAAAACTCGGTGGTTCCAATTTTACTTGCCTATATCAAGTGTAAATTCTGGTTGCAGAATTCATGGAAGCTTATTACATTTTCCCACTGTCTTGGTATCAAACTGAACTTCACGTACTAGTACTATTAGCAAATTCATGTTGTTATATTGTTGGTATATATATCTAGCTAAAGAAAAAGTTGCACAGGACATAAATATGTGAAATAACTAGCAACATCATAAACATGAAATCTAAGAAAATATTGAATAACGCATAAATTAGTTTTGCTGATGACAAAAATATTTTCAATTTCAAAAAAAATTAATTCTTGGAAAATTGAAAATTTTGAAATGAGAGGGTATTATACGAAGCCCAATTTCCATTTGGTTGGTTGGCTGGCTTTTTAATGGGTTCACAAGAAAACAGGGCTGATCCTATTTCCAGGTGGGCGCGGAGTTCGGAAACGGAAATTGTATATTAATTCAATGAGCAAAAACTAGCCGTTGCCCGGGTACTTCCCAAAATTACAAACCAAAAACAAAGAACAAAAACCCCTTTCCGTAGATGTCTCAGGAGTTCTATCCCTTCCCATTTCTTTATCAGAAACCCCTGAGATTGTTCGTCCAAGGCAATATACCCAGACCCACATGCCGTACTATTCTTGAACGCTATTTTATGAGATCTGGAGGCTTTTCTTTCTCTTTCCATTTTCAAGAACTTGGCGGGCTAACTCCAATTGTAAGTCAATTTCATTAAAAAGGAAATTTCTTTCTTCTTTTTCTTGGTCAGGATTTCATTTGCCGTTGTGGGTTTTTTTAAAATAGTTGATATTTCAGTCACTGCGTATTTTTTCTAATTTTGGTTTACTCGCGAAAATGCTTACTGTCTTTAGTGTGTTTGAGGGTTTAGCGATTTTTATTTTGCAAAGAGATTTTCATGTTTCTTAATCTCTTTAAAAAAGAATAAAACTGTAGTTTAAACTTTCTTGGTTCTTTCGTTTCTACATCCTTGAACAATTTTTTTGTTATTTTTCTTTAATAATGATTTTGGTATGAGCACTGCATATATATAATTTAGTGTTATGCTTACATTTCTGAGTAATTTTTTTGTGAGTCAATTGATTATTATAGTCTCCAACGTACATTTTTCTGTTAATTAAGTAAGGGAATTTGTGAACAGAACGCTTGAATATGAGAATTGGGACCCCAATAACGACGCCATCTTCAAAGACCAGGAGGACTCCTTCATGTACGCCTGGCGGTGGTCCAAAAGCTCAGGAAGAGAAGATACTTGTGACTGTCAGGGTGAGGCCACTTAGTCCCAAAGAGCAAGCTGCGTATGATCTTATTGCTTGGGAATTCAGTGATGAACATACGATCATTTCAAAGAATTTGACTCATGAGAGACCTACTGGGCCATATACTTTTGGTATGGAAACCGATGTGGATGAGATATGTTGATGATATATTTGTGCTTGAAGTTCTGGATATTAATGAATTTGCTGTTAAACTTATGGCAGATAAAGTGTTTGATCCGTCCTGTTCGAATCAGAAAGTTTATGAGGAAGGTGCTAGAGATGTTGCTCTCTCAGTTCTAAGTGGAATTAATGGTAATAGGGATTGTTAAGTTTAATTCAGTATCTTGAATGTTGTTGAATTGCTAGATTCCAGAGTCAACTTTCCATTGCCGATCTTCGGAAAAAGCACTTCATAGGTTAAAAAAAAATCTAAAATCGTCTTTGGACAATGCTGAGCATGTGTGCATATAAAGATATGTGCATGGATGTCTATAATGAAAAGGAGACGAAGGCTCGTACAAGATACTTTTGATTGCTAACTTTGGGTTGAGAGTTAGTGATGTTGTTGTTTAAGAACAAGATGCCCTTTGATAGGAAATTTAAGATCCAAAGACTATGGAGTTTTAACGTTTTAGATTTCACATTTAGAAGTCTTTTATGCTCCTCTTGATTCTCAGTCAATGAGGATCTGAAGATGATAATGAAAATCTCTCTCTCTCTCTCAGCTTAGACCTGGGAACTGAACTCTTACCATCCTGAACAAAGATAAGGAATCAACAGAAGGTAGAAAATGGAAATAGAAGAAAAAAAGGGAGGAACACTTTAAAAGTTAATGACAGCTGCAGACCTTAAAACACCAAGAAAATGACTTGATTCTGTTTTGTGTTTTCAGAGTTGATGCACCTGTTGAAGTCTTGCTATTGTACTTTGCTGGAGCAAAACAATGTTGTCATAGTTTCATCTGTTGAAAGCTGTAGTTTTGCCCATGTTGTTATGCTTGGTTCTATATGTTATGCATTTAATAAAATCTGGCTTTTATCTTGCAGCAACAATATTTGCATATGGGCAGACCAGTAGCGGGAAGACATTTACCATGAGGGGAATAACAGAAAATGCCATTAAGGACATTTACGAGCATATCAGCGTTGTAAGCTATTCTTCCTTCACCAAAATCTGAAGCAGCATTTTGTAATAATGCATGGTGTAGCTTTAGAAATTTTCCTGCAAAGCTTTTTGTTGAAGGTGAATTCCTATGTGGCATATTCTGACTAAATAGTTTATTTTACCTTCCAGACGCCAGAAAGAGAGTTTGTGCTTAAGTTTTCTGCTCTTGAAATCTATAACGAGACTGTGGTAGATCTCCTAAACCGCGATTCTGGCTCCCTGAGGCTTTTAGACGATCCTGAGGTAAACAAGTTGTTTTTAGATAACAGAACTCGTTGAATTTGTTTTTTCCTTGATCTCATACATTCAATATTAATCTCTTAAAACAAGTTTAAATTGTTCCTTTTTTTTATTCCATCTAAACAGAAGGGCACTATTGTAGAGAAACAAATTGAGGAAGCTGTAAAGGATGCCCAACACTTGAGGCACTTAATTGCTATTTGTGAAGGTAGGATATTCTGCTGTACTCATACTGAATAGCCTGTCATATGACTCGTGCTACATGTGTGGAAATACTCTTGGTTGTTTCCCTTGATGTTCTTGACGCTCTTAACATGTCATTTTCTCCTTGATCACCAACATTGCTAGTAAGCACAATCTATTACTATGCCTGATCTGAATTCTGCATTGGCAAACTGTGTTCACTTGCAGCTCAGAGACAGGTAGGAGAAACTGCCTTGAATGATAAAAGCTCAAGATCACATCAGATAATCAAGCTGGTAAGGAGAATTTAGTAATTTGGGATGCTATTTTACCACTGTTATCTTGATTTTTCTATTGTAACTTCTGAGTTGTCAGTTACATTCTCCAGTATTAGCATTGCTTCTACTTAGCAGAGACAGAAATGTCATCCTCTAAAACCCCCTTTCTGAATAAATAAATTTTGTAGTTGACTTCTCTTTACTAGTAAAGCAAGAGCATTCTTGCTTACCTGGTTTTCAGTGGCAGGATATACTTTTCTTCCATTAAAAACTCAATTTTGTAGTACCACTTCAATACTGGTGAAATCTCTTGAGAATTCATTTTTTTTTTTAGTGGTGAAATCTCTTAAGAATTCTTTTTTTTTTCTCGTGAATCTAGTGATGATCAGTATTCTTTCATAATTTAAAAGCCTCAGCCCTCTTTACAAATTCTTTTTAGATATTCACAATGTGGTTGGTTTGTACTAGTTCTTTCTAGTTTGAGACTTCACTTTTTATTGGTTTGTGGGATTGCATGTTCTCAAACTAATCCATCAGCCCTCAAATTTTACATTATTTGTGTTATACTGTTTCATGAGGTAGGATGTCTTTTTCTCGTGTGTGACCTGTTAAATAAAGTTTGATTGAGTATCTGTCATGGTTGTGATGTCTAATCCAATACTCTTTCATATCCAGACAATTGAGAGTAGTCTTCGGGAAAGTACTGGATCCTTGAGATCTTTTTTAGCAAGTCTGGTATGCATCTCTTTCCCTTGATTCAGAACTTTCTTTGGGGTATATCGCTGCATATATCTCACTTCAAACTCTTTTTCCTTGCAGTATCTAGTTGATCTTGCTGGAAGTGAACGTGCTTCTCAAACAAATGCAGATGGTACAAGGTTCAAGGAAGGAAGCCATATTAATAGAAGCCTGCTGACTTTGACAACTGTAATTAGAAAGCTAAGGTAGCAGCTCAGGGATAGGAAATACTGGTAGTTTAGCCTTTTGATTTGAAAGTTCTCTGTATGATCTTGTTGGTTAGCTGATAGAGTTTTTCAAACATATCAAGCTATATTTCTCTTGCTGATATGATGAGTATAGGCATTCTTTTATGCTGATTTTAGAATCATTAGAGCTAGATAAGTACAAAGGCAACAAATGAATATAATCTTCTATTTTGCTATATGCAGTGGTGGCAAGAAGATTGGTCACATCCCATACAGGGATTCAAAACTCACAAGAATATTACAGTCTTCAGTTGGGGGAAATGCACGAACAGCAATAATTTGTACGATGAGTCCTGCTCTGGGTCATGTGGAGCAATCACGGAATACACTCTCCTTTGCGACAAGTGCAAAAGAAGTTACAAATAATGCACATGTGAATCTGGTATGTTAGCAAAAAATTTTGGTTTAAATGATTCAGCACTGTGTTGCATATTATGACGTTGTTTGTTTGTCAAATATGGTCAAAAGTTTGTAAAACTTCCACTAAAAGAATGACTTGTTACTAAACGGAATTTCATAGTTTAACCAATTGCTTACAAGGGAAAAATTTTCAATTTTGACAAGGCAGTATTATCAAATTGTCCCAACTTCTTGTGGAATCTAATTCTACTCCGGATGGAACCAGCTTGTACCTTGAATTTGAATAACTGATCACATGGATTTCACTGTGTATTTCCTATCATTTTTTCCAGCAGGATCTAACCATGCCAGCTCAAGTTTATTTTGATCAATGAAATGAAGTAGAAATAAGTAGGTTCTTCTATCTTCAAAAACTGAATTCTTATAACATGAACTGAAAGTGCAACTTCCAATGAAAATATTAAATAGATAAATGAACTTTCAGCTTTACCATGTTAGATATCTAATTTGAGTGGGAATATTTACCCTAAGGACTGAGTTTGACTTATTTACTTTGTTAATTGGACTCTTGAGTTTGGTTTGATTGGCTGCAAAGGAAATGCAGATGGCCACACACTTATGAACTAATATATTACACTAGAAAACTTGGGGATGAATTAGTTCAGTTGACAAACTGAAATATCTTGAAAAGTCACAGCCTATTCTGGTATTATGCCTTCTGTATATCAATATCATTTCATGGATATTCTCTTTCATCTTTGCACTATTCTAGTACACTATTGGATACTCTCTTCTGTATATCAATACCTTTGCACTATTCTCTTTCATGGATATCAATATCCTTTCATGGATATTCTCGTTCATCTTTGCACTATTCTAGTACACTATTGGAAAGTTGGGGACGATTAGTCCATTTGCTAAACTGAAATATCTTGAAAATTCACGGACCATTTTAGCATTATGCCTTCTGTAAATGAAGATTCTTTCATGCCTACTCTCTTTATCTTGCTCAGTAGAAGGATTGTTTGCACTGCTGGGAAGCGTGGCATAGTTATTTGGTTCAAGCACAATGAGCCATCAATATGATAAAAGTCCTTAGTTTGAAATTTATTTCCACTTTTCTAGGTTGTTGCAGAAAAACAATTATTGAAGCATTTGAAGAAGGAGGTGGCAAGACTTGAAGCAGAGCTCCAAAGTCCTGAACCATGTGGCTCCTCGTCTTTAAGGTCCTTACTAATTGAGAAGGAAATGAAAATCCAGCAGGTAGACTACAAAGAGCTCTTTGGGTAGATGTTAATGCTAAGTGCAGTAAACCAAGACACTTTCAGATGGTTTTTTGGTCAAATTATTGTTTCACTTCTGTTTCTCAGATTGATTGCATGACACCCAATGTTAGTGGTGCATTTAGGAATGTGCTATATACATACACTTGAATGGCTTGAGATCACTACTAGGATTTAGAGCCTTGTAACATTTTTGGATTGACTGTTTGGCATGCATGACACAAAAACTTTGTTGCACTAATTATCTATTTTCTAGCAAGTTCTGTTTGCTTGGCTCATAGTTATCACTTTATTCCAGAAAAGGGAGGAGGATAATCTTAGTTTTTATTGAATGCACAAGTTTTAATAGCAAAAGTTTTAAATGCAGATGGAGATAGAAATGAATGAGCTGAAACGCCAAAGGGACATTGCAGAATCCCAGCTTGAATTAGAAAGAAAAGCACACAAGGAGCCAAAGGGATCAAATCAGCACGGTCCGTCTCGTCATGTAGTTAAATGTCTTTCTTATACTTCTGAGAACGAGTCAGTTTCTGGAGGGCCTCTTCCAAAAATCCAGCCCAGGAAGTTAACTGGAAGGCAGTCACTGGTTACACAGTCAGCTACTTCTTCATCCATGCTGGTGCATGAGATTCGAAAAATTGAGATGAGCCAGAGGCAGCTTGGTGAGGAAGCGAACCGTGCACTTGATTTACTTCACAAGGAGGTTGCTTCTCACAGAATTGGTAGTCAAGATGCTAATGAAGCTCTGGCAAAGCTGCTTGTAGAAATTAAGGAGATGCAGGCTATCGGTTTAGTTCCCGAAACTATTGAGATTAAAGACAAAGGTAGCTTGAAAGAAGAGATTGCCCGATTGAACTCTCAGGAGACTAATATTGCATCTCTAGAAGAAAAGCTTGAGAATGTTCAGAGATCCCTAGATAAATTAGTGATGTGTTTTCCAAGTGGAAAGGGGACTCCTGATTTGAGGACTTCAGCCAAAAAGAAAAAAGGTCTTCCATTTACACTGAGCAATTCACCTAACATGCCAAACATGATAAGATCTCCATGCTCACCTGTGGAACCAGGGATTGAAAATAGAGCCCCAGAGGCTAACAATCTTTCATCTGGTAGTGATGGCTTCTACCTTCGAGAGAGCACTCCTCGTAGAAATCACGAAGGTAACAATATCTCATCAGCAGAGACTACCCCTGCACCAAAGCATTCGACCTCTGTTGGTGTGAAGAAAATGGAAAAGATGTTCAAGAAAGCGACTGAGGAGCACATCCGGAGTATACGAACTTACGTCACAGGGCTTAAAGAACGTGTCGCAAAGCTGCAATACCAGAAACAGCTTCTGGTTTGCCAGGTAAGATTTATTAACTTCAGGCTGTTCTTCTTCTCTTTTGGTTAAATGAGGTTCTTATTTAGATGAACTTAAGAGTGGCGGAAAATGACTCAACTGGTATGAGAACATGTTGAACCATTCAACTTCCCATTTCTTGTTTATACATAAACATGGATATATTAGGATAAAGCTGGTAATGATAAAAGTACTTGAGTTTGAAATTCTGCCATGAAATTTTATTGTATCATAATGTTGTATGAGCTTGAGAAAAAATCAAGCCTTTAATAGCTGCGGGCATGTGGTGTATTTTGTTTTTTCAGTTGTTCTTTGAACAAAATGTTTGGTACCATTTTAATGTCATTGCCCCTTGATAAAGGAAATCCACGGCAGCAGCATCTGCCATAAGTATTAGTATCTGAGCTTTGGAATCTGAATCATTTTTCTCCACTCCCAGTCTCTTTCTTTTGGGTATTGCATTCTTCACTGAATGAGTTTCTTATCTTTCTATGGTCACTTTTTACCATATTTGGTATTAGGTGTTAGAGCTGGAGGCAAATGAAGCTGCATCTGATGGACCCGATAATATTGAAGAATCTACCATGTCATGGCAATCAATGTTTGAAGAACAAACGAAGCAAATTGTCATGTTGTGGCATTTATGCCATGTGTCAATCATACATCGCACTCAATTTTATTTGCTGTTTAAAGGGGATCCTTCAGATCAGATATATATGGAAGTTGAACTTAGAAGGTTGACATGGTTGGAGCAGCATTTGGCAGATCTTGGTAATGCAAGTCCAGCACTTTTAGGTGATGATCCTGCAAGCTTTGTATCATCAAGGTATGTTGGAAGCGTTTCAGATTGACAACTATGGTGTAGTTTTATACCTTTTCTAGTTGATTTTTTCTTGTCTAAGTGCTCTATTACTTGCTTTGAAATGCAGCATCAAGGCCCTTAAGCAAGAGAGGGAATATCTAGCAAAGAGGGTGAGTACAAAGCTGACTCCAGAAGAAAGGGAAATGCTATACTTGAAATGGAACATCCCACCAGAAGGGAAAGGCAAAACAAAGAGGAGGCTGCAACTTGTAAATAAACTGTGGATGGACCCTCTGAACATGCAACATACAAAGGAAAGTGCTGAAATTGTTGCAAAACTCGTGGGGTTCTGCGAAACTGGTGAGCATGTCTCCAAGGAGATGTTTGAGCTCAATTTTGTCTCCCCTTGTGACAAAAAGACTTGGATCGGTTGGAACTTGATATCCAATCTCTTGCACTTGTAATCACCAACCTGTTATTAGTGCTTCGAATTCCACTCAAGTTTCTGAGATCATAGCTCTGACCAACCGTTTGTATAGAATGTCTGTCTGTCTATCTGTCTGTATGGTCTTAACTCCAGCCTTTTGTAGCAGTAACAGTTCAAAATAGATGAATGAAGAAAGCCCGTTTCCAGAACAGAAACGAGTGCTTGAAAAATGCCCGTTTTTCTTCTTTTCTTGGCTTCAAAAGTGTCTGTTTTTTGTGGGATGATCATCACATGGTTGAGCCTTCAAGTGACTTTACTCCCAAGTACGGGATAGCTCCAGACGTTGTTTGGACTCTGGACGAAAGAGTTCCTTGACAGCGCAAAGGCGTGAAGATGATGTGCTGCTTTGCCTGGTTAAACCAGTAAAAAAAACGATGACCTGAAAAGAAGCACATCTCCTTTCAAATGAGGGACAATAATCTCCACTGGAATAAAAACGGGGGGAAGAAAACATATATATATATATATGTATGTAGTTGTTCCCACTGGTAAAAATGTGAACTATAAGACATGGGTTAAGCAATTGGGATTCAAGAACTCGTTTGAAGGTGTCATTTGCTCACAGACCTGCAATGTGTATAATTACAAAATTAGAGATTCAATCGATTAACCAATTATTGATCATACAACTCACTAATTAAGGGTAAACCAAAACTAATCTTATCTATAATAATTTACTACTAATCTTTTTTCAGTACTGGAATATATTCAATATCCATCCTCCTTTTTTGTTTGTTTGTTTGTTTTGTAGAGAAAAAGTAAGTTAAAAAAGAAGAAGAAGAAGAAGAGTGACGCAATATATATTGGAAAAAAGTGAAGGGCAAATGAGTCTTTTCAGCAAGTTAAATATGTCCCCAGTGTTATGTTATCAGCGGCTGCCCTAAAACCTCTTGAACGCTACCCGCAGTGCAAACTTCGGACTTAAGATTACCTGCTGAACTACGTCGTATTATACACCTCCGACGAATATCTTGATATTTCATGGGAAGAGAAATTAGCAGCGGCGGACAAAAATCCTACTCTTCGTCGTCGGCGGGGATGTCGTACACGGTGGAGCAGCTCGTCGCCGTCAATCCTTACAACCCTGACATTCTCCCCGATCTCGAAAACTTCGTCAATGAGCAGGTTCTCCTTTTTTTCCTTTTGTTTTCTGATGATGATGAATAAGGGAAAAAAATTCTTATCTTTATTTAATCCAATAACTAAGCTTTATTTTGAATGTTGTAACTATAAAAACATGTATTTTTAGGTATCTTCCCAAACGTACAACTTGGATGCTAACCTCTGCCTTCTCCGCCTCTATCAGGTTAGCCTACCTCTGCAATTGGTTTTTAATATTTGATTTTTATATTGTAATAATGCTGAAGTGATTTTAGAATCATGAAAAATGAACTACTTTTAATGTCATTAAAAACGGTTTCTTTTTTGCGGATTTTGTAGTTTGAGCCGCAGCGAATGAGTACTCAGATTGTTGCTCGCATTTTGGTTAAGGTAAAAAAAAGTTAGAAAACTATTAACCTTTTGTTTTATTTCAAATTTGATAGTTTAGGTCAACTAATCATTTATCTAATATCGTTGAACTTTGTAATAATGAACAGGCACTTATGGCAATGCCGGCTCCTGATTTCAGCCTTTGTCTCTTCTTAATTCCTGAGCGAGTGGTACCTTCTGATAGACTTTATCTTTTTTTTTTGGCATGTTCTTTTTCTTTTTGCTACTTTGTCGAGTTGGGATTTGGGAAAGAGAATATGGAAGCTGTTGTAAACAATGTTAATGTTGGTTTCTTTTTATTCTTTGGGTTTATGAGAGTAGTCATTTTCTTATTGCTGTATGAAGGAATTGTGTTCATTGGAAGAAGGTCACCTGTCAAAAGTAATCGGGAAAAGTTGAAGCTTTACAATTATGAGGAAGTCTTCCAATTAAAATTTTATTTTCTGGTGTACTTTTGAGATTTTGTTGTTCCAGCTAAATATTTGGTTTACAAGTTACTTTCAAGTCGGTTCTAGTTCTTCCTTTTGTGAGATCTAGTGAGGCAAGTTTATCTTAGCTCGTTTGTTCCAGTTCTCTTTGCTGTCAATTTGCTCTGTAATCTTTTGTTTATTGTTGTATTATTCCATTGATACCTGGGTTGTCTACTTATCGTGTGCAGCCAAGGCATTTCCCATCACGTACAGGGATTGTCCACTTATTCAAAGTTCTAGTTGAAACTTGTTTCAATCAAATGGTTCAGTGATCAATGAGAAAATCGACTAGTAAGAAACAAAAGAATTATATCAGTGTTAAGGCCCTTAAACATAAGAAGATGCTTCAATAATTGTAAACTTAGGATGGTAGCATCTTATGTTGCTCCTCGTTTTGAAGTAGGACGGTTAGTCTTGATGATTGAAATGAGAAGCTTTTGCTTGTATCTCTGCGTGGTTGGATGGATGGTCCTGGGGTGTATGTTGGGGTTAAGTGGGAGGGAAGGGGTTTAGGCTGAGTGGCTCCGTGCAGATGAGTTTAATTGGGACTTTCTTGCTTAACAATGCAAACTAATTTGGCTTCTAGGTGGACAATTTCCACTTGAAACTGCTAGGTGCCAATTTTGTGGGGAGGTTAGAAAATCTCTATTACGTGATCTTGGCTTGGTATGCTAGTAGCTAAGATTGTTATATAAATCTCCTGTAGCTGGCAGGCTTTGAACACAGCCCTTTTATTTAGGAAATTGTGGCATACGCCTTTTGCAGCACATTTGTGGTTAAACTTTGTTGAAGAAATTAGTAATTGAATAAAATACTTGTCATAGGAATTATTTCAGGCTCTTTATGCAGGAGTCTAAACTATGCATGAGGTGGTTGCCATTCTGGAAATAGACTATCTTTTTCTAAACTGTTTTATTTGATCATCAACTCATCTCATCTCATCTGAATTGGCAGCAAATGGAGGAACAGTTCAAGACGTTAATTGTGCTTTCGCACTATTTGGAGGTACACTTTTACCTCAGACCCTGGCATATATTTTTTATTAAACAGATTATAGATCAGAATTTTGATTCATATTCTGCTGCAGACTGCAAGATTCCGTCAGTTCTGGGATGAAGCTGCTAAGAGTCGGCATTTGTTAGAAGTTGTGCCAGGTATGTCATAATGTCTATGTAAGTTGTAGCATGTAAGTCTATGGTTGGTGGTTTCATTTAATGAGTATGCAAAGCAGTACATGGTTATGAGTCTCAAACTGCTGGAATCATCTTAATAATCTGTCTTGCTGTTTTTCACATTCTGTATTCTGTTGCCTCTTCCCCAGCTTGCTTCTGGCTCTTATATTTTACTTCTGCAATGTAAGCTTTTGGTTGTCTGTATACTCCTGTTAATGAGGACGCAACTGCAGGTTTTGAACAAGCAATTCAAGCATATGCAATTCATGTCCTCTCCTTGACTTACCAAAAAGTTCCAAGGTCTGTCCTTGCTGAGGTATGGTTCGCTTCTGAAAATTGCTTTATGAATTTTCCAGTTGTTCTTTTATTTCAGTAATGTGACTGCAGATTTTTGCAAGTTTTTCTTTGTAGATGTTACACCAAAAAGAATTACCTAGCTTATGGCATCTGGTGCATAGATATTCCCTGATCCCCGTTAAAGTTCGTCTTGGATTCAAATTCCACCACATGCATTATTGCTTTTGCATCGGTGGTAGATTTGGTGTTTAATCTTGTGTTTTAAAACTTCACTTGTTGTTTCGCAATTCTGCTCTCTCTCTCTCTCTCTCTCTCATGCACATACATTTCATGCTTACACCATATGAAACGTTTTATTTGAGTTTAATCGTAAAATACACGTCTGTGCTTTTGCCTTGGAATCATACAGGCCATCAACATAGAAGGTCTGTCTTTGGACAAGTTTGTTGAGCACCATACAGCAAACTCTGGTTGGGTTGTAGAGAAGGGCCTTGGTAAGAGCCAACTCATTACACTTCCAAGCAATGAGTTCAACCGTCCAGAGCTTAAGAAAAATACTGCAGATGGTGTACCATTCGAGCATGTCGCCCGTATCTTCCCCATTCTTGGCTAAGTGTGACAGTACAATGGGAAGGAAAATATCTCAAAAATGTTGTTTGTTCTAACGGAATTCTGGTGATTAAGATGAAATGAGTTGTAGAAACAGTTTTGCCCTATATTTTAGATGCTTGAATTCTTCTTTTGGAGAAATTTTTAGCTGTTGCTATGTTTCAAACATTGATTAATAATCTTTAGGGTCTCTTTTTTATATTAGGTTTGACATGTTTGCACTGATAGAATCTTAAAATCCAGGACGACATAGGCACCCCCATTACAGAATTATACTTTCTAATGTTCAATATATGCTTGCAAACAGAAAAAAATGCTAGTAGCTTATAACCTGATATTATCATGTTTGTATTAACTTTACTAAAGTTTTACAAGCACGCTTAATTATTTTAAACCAGGGTCTCTCAACGCATGTGCTTTGTTAATGGACCCCGGTGATTTAGCACTTGATAAAGGATAATTCCAACGGCAGTATGCGGCTGCCTCAGCGAAATAGAGACAAAAAGTAGTTCAAATTGACCCTTCAGTGATCTAGTTTGACGGAGGGGAAAGATTTCGTACAGATGGTTCCGACAGCATTACAAACGCAACTACTTTACTAGGGTGTTTTTTTTTTTTTTTGAAGGAACTCTTTACTAGGGTTCAGCAACACGTGCAAAAAAGGAAAGAGGGCTTGTGCATTCTACATGGTAACTCATTTTCGGACATAGGCAAATTCTTTTCTTCCCTATTTGCCCCTTGTGTTGCGAATTAAAGATTTTGATCAAGTTGACGATACCTCAATTTTGTGAGCAAAACTCGAAACTTTTCAATAAGAGCGAGCTCCAAGCATGGAACACCGACTGCGTTTAGTGGGTTTAAACGATCTTGGGCCAACATATCAAAGCGGCAAGCACGTGTGCTCTTAGGCTTCCAAATGAAAAGGCATGTGCATAGGACTCTGCTTCCCAACCAGGCTAACAATCAAAGCCAATATAAGATAGCCACTGGTCCTGACCCATAGCTTATGATGAGTAAACAGATCATGCACCAACCATTGTATTGCAGAAGCCAAGCAAGTTGCTATTGGGAACGTAAGCACCTTTAAAAAGGAGGTGAGGGTTGGATTGGTTGATAAGAAAAGAAAGATTGTAAGTAGAAAATCTTAAATTCAAACCCTATCACTCACCTAAAAATCTTATCAAATCCTAATTTGCATATCTAAATCTTTTATAAAACTCTATCGAATAACCCTACTAATTGTAATTCTCATTACCAAATCCTCTCGCTTCGATTATGAATTTCAACTCTAATAACTAAACTCTCTCATTTTAAGTTCGAATTACCCATCGACCACCCTCTATCCGATAATCTGAATAGTTTAAAAGAAGAGAATTAATTTTTATCAAACTAAAATCAATACATTATGTTAAATCATCACACTATGTTGAATTTTAAACTTAGATAGTCATAGAGCAATTTAACATGTTATGAAGGATAAATTTAATAATTTTCCAAAAGAAGATTTAAACAACTACCTCACATTTTCCCAACAAACAGTTTTACATAAAATATGGCAAATAACAATCTACAAGGCAAACATGTATGCCAACTAAATACAAACTAAACTCACAAATATCTAATATTTTCTTACCCACTGCCATCTTTATTGATAAAAGATTGATGCTAGTGTACCACACAGTGCCCCTTGGGCTGTTCTCAGTTGTAAGTCAGCTGTGGATCGCAATCCATAGCACCGAGAAGCCTACAAGGTCAATCCTTCACACTTCTGATGGGGATTCATTTCAGCCCAGGGAGCCGACTGATCTGGTAACCCAAGCAAGTCACTGAAAAGAATTGAGCAGAAAGAGTGGCATAGTGCCATCCAATAGAATATTGTTTTCGCTGGTTTAACACTAGACTGCTGCCAATCGTAACTAAATTCTTCAAATGCCTATCAAACACACATACGAGAAACAAAACTTTATCACACATACTAAGAATGCCTACCTTTAGCAGTGTTTGGCAAAAAAGATTTACCATTATTTTTTTGCCCGTCTTCAAATTTCTTCACCTTGGCTGTTCTTTCTTATGCTCCTTCGGAACCGAAGTAAAATTTTAAGTCGAAACCACAAAATCAAAACATAAACTGTCCTACCAAAAGTTTATTTAAGAGCTTATTCGCACGATAAATTTTGATAGATTCAAAAATAAATGGACAAAACAAATCAATGGCCTAAAACTGCAAGAGACAGGAGCTCCAATGAGTTGGATCATATTTACACCACTGCAACTAAGAATCGGAGGATTAGTTGTTGAAGAAAATAACTACAACGAAGTTGATGAGAAAGAGCTCCAAAAGAATCTTTAAAATTGTTGATGGCTATTTACTCGGTGTACGCTAATGTATCAGGCTCCGACCGAAGTTTAGACGATCGAATTCATTCTGCAAATCAGACGCATGGGCAGAGAGGAATAATTTCCAGAAGCTCGTCAAACAAAAGAATGCAGGCACAACAGCTCTTTTACTCGTTTCTTCAACTCATTTTAGACCTGCCACTGACACCTCAACCCTGCCCCCACAAACAGCTCTTCACCCCACCCCCTCCATTCTTCCCTTTCCTCTATCATAAACCCAGTGACCAGTGCCTCCCTCCATTCTTCCCTTTCCTCTTATTATCATAAACCCAGTGACCAGTGCCTCTTTAAGTATATCTGCAAAATGCATACATCGATGCATGAAAACTCAACAAGAACCTCAGTGACACAGAGTTTCTCCATACGTCACCCAACGTACAAAACAATCTGAAAATTCCTCATGAACCTCACTACCATAGCTATCATCATAGCACAACTCAGTTCCAGTCTGGTCCCTACCCTGCACAGAGGCACAGAGAACAAAGTTTCCATTAGAAATCAAAGGTAAAGTAACCATTTTCTAGAATTTATATGCCATTTATTATAAGAGTTGACAAATTAGAGAGGTATTGTTAATAGATGGCAGCGTATTTAGCACAGATGATTGTCTTTGAATCATTAGCAACATTAGGATGATACCGATCATTGAGTCGAGTAGGAAACCTAATTTATTCAACCTGCATAACACAACCGTTGAAAGAATGTCTTTTCTATTTCAAATCTCATCTCTGCATCTTTAGAAGATGTCTCGAAAAAGTTTTTCCATAGGTCTATGAGATAGCCAGATGAATCTTAATTCTAAAAGAAGTTTTGACATCAATTTGTTCACTGAACAAATTCCCGCCACCAACCTGGGAAAAAGGAATAGAAGGGGTAGAGAAGGAAAAAATGAATTTGTTATGAAGCCAGCTGTGGCAGTAGTTCACAGTAAATCCGCATGTAGCATAAGCAGTCTCACAAGCCCATGACTGGCAACACAATCCTTGTATTGAGTGGATCAATTTTTAAAGAAGGGTATATGCAGATAAAGCAATTGCATTATTATCTAATTGAGGTGTTTTGATTATAGTAACCAAGTTACACATTTGAAATCCTATAAACTTTTTTGCATTCACGTCTTGAAATAATTTTTTAGTTCATTGAGCAAGCTAATTGCAAAGAGAGCAACGAATACCAACCTTCATGCTAGATCCGCACTCACTGATTGCTGGGGTTGCTTCCCCTGCCAAATCACTGACAACATTATCTGATGAAAGTCCAGCAATTGGAGATGTAAGCAGTGACCTACAACCATGGAAATTCAGTGAGTCTCCCAACAAAGAGAACAAAAGAAGAAAAGAATGAACTTATCACAATAGAAGGCAATCCAAGTTTTGTTGGAGACTGATGTGTCATTTGCGTTGACAAAATAATTCAATCTCGAGCCTTCAGCTTTTTCAAGACCCATAAAACTCTCAATTGGCAAATGAAGAAAAACCATTCAATCAAATTTGATTTTTTTTTTTGGGCAATCTTACCATGACAATCAAATATGAGAAAGATTATAACAAATAACAATAGGAGTAAATGATGCATGTCAACTTCTTCGTGTTGATCAGTAGAATTAGTGAAGTTGCTGGAAAAGCATCAGAAGTAGTGGACTTCAGAAATCATTCAATATGAGGTTGGAGAAGACAATAGAATGGGGATTTAATAAGATATGCTGTGGTAATGAATGATGTATTTACCCTCCAGTATTGATTGTATTAAGGCAAACTAGTTAAAAGCGTGAAAGAAGGCCAAAAAGGGAGGATGGTCCAGCAATCAATCCTTAGCTGGAAGATTCATGACTGGAAGTAGACAGCAGAAAATTTCTACGACCATAATAAAAGAGGTAAGCTCTTCAGCAGATTGGGATAGAGTAACAAACTTATTGAGTTCTTTATAGTTACACATTCAAAGAGAAACTACTAATAAATTCTGGGAGGTACAAACTGAATACATGATATATAGACAGGAAGCTTGGCAAGTGATAAACTGAGGAAGAGAAAATGTCTATGCAAGTTAGTCTCCTTGTTCTCGTTCATTGTTGGTTACGTGAAGATTGATTCCTGTGATGTATAAGCAATATCTTCCTACCACAGGTATGAAAAACATAGAACAATGAAGATTTTCTGATGTCTCAAGAAGTCTTATCAACTTTTCAGCACATGCGAACTGACTCTTCACTCAAGAAGAGAAGGATAGATGAATGTAGTAGTCAGTCTTGTTTGAGGAAAAGAAAAGATGAGGAACCACAAGTTTCAATGCAGAACTATCATTCTAGAATTCTTAGGAGCTTCAAATTTGGAACTGTGCTATTAAGTGACCTATGCCATAAATTTAAGTGCCAACTTTTATACAACTCAGTTGTTCTACAAATACAAGAGTTAACTTACGCATCTTGCCTCTTTGCAATAACTATGGGACAATATAGAGTGTTCTCCACTGAAGTAATAACTTATTGCCTTGTAAGCAAAATCAATTTTTCATGGGGAAAAAAAAAAAGAACAGTAACTATTGTTAATCTATTCTTCAACAGCTTCAGCTAAGCCCGGCAAGGATTAATCAAAGAAAACTAACTACCATGATGGTGTAATATCACTTTATCTTTTCTTGATCCTTACTCCAGAATAAACAACATAAGCTTGAACGAAAGAGAGGTTCCAAGAAATTCTGCAAACTAAAAGTTCAAAACATATTAATCACTCTAATAATTTATCTATATATTAGCAATGCATCAAAAATAGTCCTAAAATCACCTCTCCAATATCTCTTCTTCACATGAATTTCCAGAGGAAGATAGCCAATCCAAATCAACAAAATTTGAAGAGTCATAAGAATCTCCATTTTCATTTTCCTGACATCTGTCTCTTGGCAAATCTTCGAAAAGTTCCCTCACAGGCATTGAGGGTGTATACCTGCAAAAGAACACCCAAAGAAGACAGATTGAATCACAACTCCATGCAAATGTGGTGGATAGAGAGGTGGCGGGAGGGGGAGAGAGAGGAGTGAGTTGAGGCAAATGTGGTGGATGAGACGTGCCAAAATTCTTTTTGACATGTGGAGTCACTAAATCAATAGGAAAAGAAGAACATATAATAATTCTGTCTTCTGTGGGGGGCAACAAGAAAAAGAAAAATTGATCTATTAATTGTGAAAATAAGAGTACTCATAAGCTACCAATATTCTGGATAGCAGGCAATGAAATATTGAATAAAAGACCTGCCATATCTCAAAGTAAATAGAAAACAATGTCAATATTTGTAACAACACAACAACAAAGTTCAACACAGCCTTCAGCTCATGAAAGAATCCTTTTGGTCTCAAAAGATGATAAGAAAGACACAGGTTTAAAAAATTACTGAAGTTTAGCAAACAAAGGTGCACCTCGAATATGATAACTCGTTTTCACAAGTTGGTATATCGGGTGTTGACTCAGAGAGAATATTGCTCCCTCCTTCAGGTGTATCAGGCAAAGAATTAGAAATATCTTTGCTCATGTTAAAGGTGGATACAGGAGTGTGAGTTTCTCGAAGAATGTTTCCATCTGATAAAGATCTTTTAAACAGTGACCTGCAGACGCAAAAGATGAGATTATAACCTAAAGTGTCGTTGAAGCAACCAATCACAAAAATGTACCCAAGGAAAGCTTGTGCGCAGAAAAAAGGCATCACATTCTTGGGCATTAAGCATTTATAATCCATACAGCCAAGAGACAGTTGGAATTCAATGCAACAATTTTCTTATCTTTCATAGAATAAGTTGCAGTTCAAAAGTCCACAATAATCACAGCAGAATATGTCCCAATATGGTCATACCTTCCATTTTTATCAATATTTGATTGCCCATTCCTACTTTCCCTGTAAAGCTGGTCAGAATTCAGCTCCCAGACTTCAGGTTTGCCTGGTTGAGGCTGAAAATGCCCTAAGAATCTGCAAAATACCATAATCTGAAATGAATGGGACTAGAAGTAGAAATAGAAAAGACATCACAATGTGGTATTTCAGATAACTCTTTAACCTGCCTCCAACGATCATCATCTCCTCCCACTCGGATTTAACTCCAAGAAAGTGCATATGATATAACTGACTATTAAGAGGGGAAGACAAAAATGGAAAGAATCTAACATGTAAATGAAATGGACTTACACATTAATGGCATTTTGTTTTTCTGCGTCCATGTAAGCATTGCTGTAATACCGTTGTAGAGTCCTGAAAAACTCTTGGGACTGGGTGGCTGCCTTCCATTGACCTCTTCGCTGAGAGAAAATCTACGTAAAACCAAGCATTTCAATGTACAGCTCATAAAAAAACTAATTACTCCTGAAATCATTACTCAAAATCAGAAGAGAAGATTGAAATGTGGACTTCTTCCTCCTCAATGTAACAAATACACCCAAAAAAAAACACTAAGGATACTGTGCCTGTGTGTTTATTGGGCAATAGTCCAAAGGGCAGAACTATCACTGTTTCTGTCCCATATGATACAATTATCAAACTTCACAGCTAAAAAGAGAAAGGGTTTGAAAGCTCTTGTGACACAGTCCATAACATTCCGTCATCATAATAACGGGTTGCTATTGCTGGTTGTTTCTTCTTGAGTAGCAGGTAAATGTGAAACAGCAAAAGTCTCAAGTCACCCTAGTAATAAGTGATCTCCAGTAGAACCACACATCATCCTACCTTATTGTGAGCAGCTGAGCCACCATATTGATGAGCAAGTGTATCACCCATTCTTTCGTAGAAGCCCATCAATTCATCAGCCAAGGGATCATCAAGGTCTATTTTTGTGGAATTTATTATTCCCAGAGCTCGCAGTTGATGTCCCAAAGCAGCCAATCCGTATGCATATTGTGCCACATTAGTACGATCCAAACAATCTATGCAGTTTGTCCTGAGCACTCCCTTTTGAAGAATTGGCGGCTTACCAAAACCACCACCATTAGCCATATTGTTCCCGGTATATAATCTTCTGTCAAATCTATCTAAGTTCTCACTACCATCTTCATGCTGGTGGTCATTTGACTCGTTTTCAATTTCACACTGTACTGGCTGCTGCGCGTCACTATCAACAGAACTCCTGCATCATGAGAGTTGTCAGCCATTTAGTACATGATCGTTATTGGCAGAAAAATTAAATAAGTTACCTCGTAATTTATCCAGAAAACAAACCATGTTTAGTACTAGTTATTAATTGTCTATGAACTCCCAAGTTTAGAAGAATGGCAATATCTAAAAGACATATTCTCCCCGGACCAGATGATAACCTCAACTCTTCTAACACACATTCTGACACGGATGAGAATAGATGGCTGGAATATCTATATACTTTAGGATTTGAAGCAATTATAGACATTAGGAGTATTATCCTAATCTCTATAACATCCATAAGGGAATCCTTCTTGGACCAAGGGTTATGAATTAATATCCCGGATCAGATACATAAAAAGGTTCAAAACCAATTTAAGTTGGGTATCCAAGGGTTGAATGTTGGACCAAGATGAAAATGATGAGACAGAACATAGGCACTATGATACTCTAAAAGAGCAGATAAAAACTTCATCTTCATCAGCTAATCATTACCTTAATAGTACTTTCTCCTTCCCCTTTTATTTGTTTTTCACTGTTTCTTTTTCAAGGGGTGTAGGTGTTATAGAAGGTTAGAGACAGCATACTTCATGAGAATAACCAAGCTCCAATGGAGGGGGAAAAAATGGAAGAAGTCAACAGCACAACCCAATTTTACATCTCCCATCAGGTCCTACAAAAGATCTCCAGACTACATGAAACTTCCCCTAAATATTTCAAAGTTTGTCCTGATATTTGTTCAAGAGAATATGTGCCATTCAATCTGACCATTAATGCTGTTCAGACATACTGACAATGGTATTTTTTTAAAATTCCTAACATTCCATTTGAAGTCAATATTTACTTCCAAAGACCTGAGTCTAGACTTTTGGATTTCAACATTGAGAAACATGGATTAATTATCACCTACAATATGATTTGAAATGGTCAGAATGTCAAACAACAACAGCTGGGATACGTAGAATAAAGATTACTAAAACAAAATCTCCTGATTTGAGGACAAGTAATTGTATTTGCTAAAACTCTTCGTATGTTAATTGGCATTCTAACTTCTACATAAGATACAATACTTGGAATGGGAACTAACAGAGTGTCTTAAGTACGTCCCATTACAAGAACCTATTGTGCTTCAAGAGATATAACGTCAATCTGTAAAACTGAGAAAATATAAGACAAATAATTATCTTCCAGTCAGATTAAGACTTTCTGCAAATTTCCTACAATGAAGTCCTATGAGCTATGACACCAGGAAGAGAAAAGTAGGCCTTATAGCTGAGTTTACTGATAAGACAAAACCGAACACCTAAACATAAAAAGAGGTTGGGAAAACAATGGAAACCAACAAAGACACCAGCAAACCTGGAAGATGGAGGCGACTCTCCAAATGAAAGATGGCCAACATAAATCCTAAAAGATAGGATTATGGACAACTACAAAGTAAGCCAACTATGGTATTCCAAACAAAAGTAAGAGCAGGGTACAGAGCTAACTCACTCAAAATAAGGCCATTTCAAGCATCCCTCAGTTGCTAAGGCTGGTGTTACTTGGCAGTAGAAGAAGCCTGTCATTGTCAATGCATATGTAGCCACTTTTCCCAGAAGGAGTAAAACATTTGTAGCTTTGCTGGTGTAGGAAGGGAAAATGAGATTCCACACAAATTTAGGTAAAACCAGACAACTATAAATGACATAAGCAGAAGGTAAAGTACCTTCGAGAATGCTTGTGCAAATCCCAGTGAAGGAACTTGAGACGATTCTCCTCTGACAAATCTTTATTGATATATTCAATGGCATTGGCAAACTCTGCACGAAGAATCGATTCTCGAGGCTTCTTCTCACTCGTCTGTTGATTATCAAATCTAGTACACATCAGTTTTTTGCTTGTTCTCAAATCAGGAAGCTCTTCACGGTCAGGGAGTTACTTTAGGCAACCTATCTAAAATTATTCTTTCCTTATTTTGCTGATCTTTTGTATTTCAGTTATACAAGAGTCTTCTTGCAAATAACCTCTTTTACATAAGAAAATTAAACATTCATAAAGTTCGTTGAAATCAAAATATATGTAGACCTCTCACCTTAATCAAATTCAAGATGATTATGGGATGCCCATATCTACCGACCAGATTTTCAAAATGAAGTCCTGTAGCCTCATACCTTTGGTCCTTTTTTGACACTGCAATGACATGAAAACAAATTTCAGTTGGAAAGAATTCTAAGAATGACGGTAAATGAAATCCTAATAATGCATGTCTGACAGGGAACAAAAGAAGGGGGAACAGATACTCTAATTCATAAACATACATATGATATCAGGCTTAAGGTTCAATCTTGAAGTTTCCTGTGACCAGAAAAGTGGGGATTGATCCACGATTTTGGACCACAGAACTAATTTGAATAGGGATCCCCTCTGGAACATTCTCAAATACGATCTGCTCAGTCTCAACATCATTTGCAACCCTGCCCCTCTCATTCACACCACGTTTCAGATATCTGTATCAAGGGAAAGTAGGAAAAAGCATTACACACTGCCAATTCAACCTTCTGACAAAAAAAAAATACCAAATTGCTATCTTCAGAAAGAGAAAAGCTGTACTAATGGAAAAGAAAACCATGTCTATACCATGCGTGATACTTGACCATTAAAAAAAGGGGTAAACAAAGACTCCCAAAAACCTATATTTATGCCAAATGAGGGTGCACAGCAGTAGTTAGAGTTGGCTGATGTCCTTAATACTTTTGGCTATACATATAGTAAATGTTTTTATTCCAAGTCAACCTGAACTAATAAATAGTAAACAAGTCATAATATTGGTACAAGTATTTGGTCACAGAAAGTACACGAGTCAGACAGCATTAATCCCTTGT
This sequence comes from Coffea humblotiana, assembly GCA_023065735.1. Taxonomy (NCBI): domain Eukaryota; kingdom Viridiplantae; phylum Streptophyta; class Magnoliopsida; order Gentianales; family Rubiaceae; genus Coffea; species Coffea humblotiana. The sequence goes on from CM041213.1 coordinate 9,648,517, forward strand.
ATTTTTTTCTAATTAGAGTACATGTAACACGACAACCCCCAGCTCGGGAGCACCACGCCTTTCTTTTTCCATAAAATATCAATACATGAATTGTTTCATTATTTGTTATTTCCTGAGTTTTATCATTGCATTCACTTACAAAAAGAAATTACAACAGTACCAATGCAGCACTTGCATTATGGTGTACTCATTTTTGTTGCCTCGATCATTGAATTCTTACAACGTTCATTTAATCAAGCAGCATTCTTCTTTCAATCAACTTTAGCAGATGCGGAGAACTTTCTATATAAGAATGGCTCTAGCACAATAAGCAGAATAAGACAACATGATCAAATGAAGAACAAATGGAAGCGTCATAGGACTGATGACCTAACTACTTAGGGTTCTTTCTCATATATAATAGTTATCCTGCACCCTCTGACCACACTCAATCTATCTATATATGTAAAATTTGACAGCCCACTAAGAAAGCCCCTCTTGGATAGATACAATTACAAGAAAGCAATTTGAAGACAATTTTGCAAAATGTTACAATATTCTTGGAATTATTTCATCTTCAGCAAATATTATATCTGCAAATACATAAATGTCTGAACAAGCAAGCAAACTGTGATTGCACTTAAGAGTGTGCTTTTTTATGACATTCATCTTACTAACAAGGCCAAATCAGTAGGGCCTTCTGCTCCATGTTTTCCAGGACCGCATTAGAGAAGCAAGTCACCAAAGCCTCTCATCAACATATTCACAACCAACACTAGAGAGCCTTATAGAGTATGGTGTTCTTTTAAAAAAAAAAAATTAAAACTACAATAACTTATAGCCAACTATTTGACCTGACCACTGAAACCTAGAAGCTTGTATAGGGGCTTCCCATTTCCTCTATAGAAGACACTACACCGCCCTTAATCAATAGGATCAAAATGCACTCATGCAATATTAGACAGTGATATTTGCTGAATAAGCACTATAAAACCATTAAAATGGCACTCCTAGGCTGGAGAAATAACTTAAAAGGGGTTAAATTGTGTGCTAACAGAAGCGTGGCACAAGGTTGCATTATAAATGTGCGCCTTCCTCGTGTTTACTTAAGATGAGCCATTTGCTTTCTAAGTTCAAAAGCCAGTTCACTGTGTTATCCTTTGCTCCATTTGTCTCCTTTTAGCTCATCTTAAGCCCAAACATGAAAAAAGTCTATGCAAAATTGCCCAGTTATTACTTTGTTATACCAGCATTTACTTTTTCAAACTTGTTGGACAAGTTTGTAAATCTTAAACTTTACCCAAAAAATTACCTTCTTTACAGCACTAGAGCAAATCAAAAGCATAGATAATTGTGTCATTTGAGTGTAGGATAGTTATACAAAAAAGTTATTTTTAAACAAATAAATAGCGTGTGCATTGTTCCAATCTTTATCAAACCTTGTCCCAGCATAATGACGAGAACGTCTTGCAATAAGTGTCAGCCTAAATTGTCGCCCAGATATGGACAGCGTAGCCTGGATCCACAAAGTAAAAAGTTGTAACAACGCAGCGCAGAAAGTATGCACAAAAAAGGAAAAAATTCAAAATCAGAATCAATAATGTTCAGCAGCTCATATACGAAACTAACAATTAAATGAAATACAAAATACTGAATTCAGGATCAGCTAAAACAATCGTACGACAAGTGCTAACGGCATATCCCTGTTATTCTACCTTCAGTTGCCAAATACACCTTTTGCTAAATCCAAGGAAAGGGTTTAAATGGAGTAAGGAAACAGTTTGATTAAGGTTTCTAAAAATATTGACAAGGATAGGCCTTAAACAGAACCAATATAACTGACAAGAAATACCAAAAATAACATCTAAGCCCCCGATTAAAGTGCAGAAGCATTTTTTAAAAAATAGTCAGTTCATAAATTTTTCCTTTATTTGGTAATTTTTTTCTTTATTTGGAGAAAAACTAATGCACTAGGTCAACCCTGTTCTGGCACTAACTAAGCTCACCTGCTGGAAGAACCCATAGACTAGTGCAACTGTCCAAAGAGTATTCTGAAGGATGTTCCTTATTCCGCGAGTCAAAAACTCATTCCACACAAACATAGTCTCATACAGGACATTTCCTGTCTCGGCATCACAGATATTCTTTTGTACACTCCTCATAACATGATATGAATAACTGAAGAAGAAATCCTTTGTAAGATCAACCGTGCAGAGAAGCCTCTTGTATCTAGAAAAGTCAAGGGGGAAAAAGGAAAATCAACTATATAATTAGAAGAAATTCCCAAAATAAAAAAAATACAAGCAGTAAAAAGACTACAGATAAGAACCAATAATATAGTGGATTTCATACCCTCCTCCAATAACTTATGTCTGAAAACTTGACAGGGGACATTGCAGGAAAATGAAATTATCAAAATGTGGATAACTGTCACACATCCACAAGTGTAGTTCGAGAAACATAAGCAAGGATGCATGTGATTCAATTATATTTTTTTAATGCTGGGAAAGAAACCACCCCATGCCTTAGATAGCAACTTGATTAAATTCTGCATCACCACGACTACACCCGCAACAGAGGCCACCAAGGTTATTTACATCTCTGGAGGGTGGTAGTCATCACTTAGATTACTTGCAGACATGCATTGGAGGTAATGTAGAAAGTTTTATTATTTTAGAGCTTCACAGTTCAAAACAGTGGGCTAACCAAGATGACGGCTTGCGGAAGAACATGTCTAGTACCTAAATCCAGATGTTGAACTTATTATGTAGTCTTACATCTATGACAATGACACATCTGCTACTGAGTAATGCTCCCCTTCCTGTATTAATAAAAGCTCTCCAGGTGTACTGTTAAAAACGTTTTTGCATGTAATTAATGAATAACCTGTTTTCATTTCGATAGTCAATCATCATACTGGATCGAACTGCAGAGTTCGGAAGCGGGATTATCTCACTCTTCGAGATTGCGTATACATTGTGACCAGATATTGCACCAATTTGCCTCCTTTTGGTTATAACCAACATGTAATAGGGCCCCAAGAATTTAATAAAACCTGAGATAGGGAACCAAGGTGAATGCAAAATAATGACGATCAAGCTTCCAACGGTGGAATAACAGACTTAAAAAATTTACACATACCAACAATTCCATAACAAGTGGTGACAAATCTAAGCCCTCCTGTAGATATATTTCCCTCATGTATCCTCCTCAAAAGGTCAGAACATTCCCTTTCAGTGTACGTTGTAGAATCTTCAAGTATATTTAGCTCATAAGCTTCCAACCTGTTAATTTTTAAAACTCTCCAGCATGTTCGGCTCTTGTCCCTACCTATCATATAAAAATTCTGCAACAAAAAATTTGACAATGGTTTAGCTAAGATTCATGAGAAAAAAAAATTTAAGGAAAAGCTTATTCATAAGTTAAAATTCGCAAATGCGCATCTACATTGATCAGATATACAACATGTGCCACTGAAAACGTCAAACAATAATGGCTATAGTTTTGTCATCTTTAGCACAATGCCATTAATGAGAGTAAAACAAGGGTTTTCGACTCATACTGAAATATAAGATCTTTATGCCCAAAAGAAGTACTTAAAACAAGACAAGTATGTAGATCTCTAACACGTGGAAAGATTAATTGCGATATTAAATGCAGATTATGGAAATTGTTAGTTAATGCAATCCATTTGCCACGTAACAACCTGAAAACTCAATCTTATCTAGAACTATCTGAACACATAACATGAATTTGACTTTTTAGTTACAAATAAATCCCCCATACTGCAGCAATTCTACGGAAGCTTATATGTACCATTCACTTGGAAATTCTTATATACACTGCATCTAACACTCTCCTAACTGATAAAGGAAAGTTCTTTCAGAACAAGTTGGAACAGCCAATCATGGAAAGCTAAAATGAAAGGCAAAGAATATCAAGCGATCAACACATGGAACAGATAGAATAAGCTAAACAAGAATTATTCGACTTGCACTGTACATAAACTAGAACAGAATGTGATCTCTCAATAAATCAAGCAATCACAGAAGCTCAAAGATCTTACTTTGGACAACCTATACGCAGTGCCATCTAGAAACAAACTTAAAAAACCGGAGAGAGCAAAATGAAGATTAAGTATAGAGAAGAGAAGGAATGATATACCGATCGAGTTTCATAAAGGCGGAATTTCTGCATAAAGCCCTCAGGCGGAGGGTTAGGGCGACCAGGATAGCACTCTCCTGATGCTGTCCCCTGATCATTTTCTGTCTGGTGCTGATCATTTTCAGCATAAGGATGATCATTTTCAGAGTAAGAAGTAAGCTGCTGCTGCTGCGGCGGCGGCTGCTCATTCTCCAGCTCTTCCGCCATTGGATAAATATTCCGTTAACAAAGATCCAAAACACAGTAAAATTAAATCCCGAGCCGCTGGCTCGGGAATCAATCACTCCCGCATTCAAAGCTCCAAAGTATGTTTTAAGTCAACAAAATCTCACCTCTCTTCCCCTTTACCCCTAAATCCTCTCATCACCCACACCGCCTTTATCACACACGCCATTCTCTCCTCTAAATTTGATCTAACACCTTTTGACTTCAAAACAATAGCATTTCAAAACCCTGAAAACAATCAGAAAAATCTAGCAACTGGATTTAATAAGAAATTAACAGCTCCTGATCTCTGGATCAAATAAGCGTATATTAAAATGAAATTGATAAAAAGAAAATGACTTGAACAAATTTGATTAGTGAAATTGAGGAATAGTTTGAGAGAAGATCGAAGAAGCAAAAATTTCAGGAGGTTCTAGAATAGCTGGAAATGTAAGAGAGAGAAAGAGAAATAGAGAGAGAGATAGCTGGATGTGTATGTATATTTCATTATTTCTGCTGTATGTATATATTTTGTTGATGATGATAATTGATAATAATGATGACGACGACGATGTATTGTTCCTTACTGCTTCTCACATGTATTTTTATTTTCTTTTCTCTTTTCTCTCTTTTTTTTCAGTTTAGAGAGAGAAAGGCCTCCAGCCTCCAGAGATTTGCAAAAGGCAAAACGAGGTGAAACGAAAACCACATCTTACTATAGAACTTGTCGGACCATACGTTATATTCGTACACCCCAATCAAAATCATATTAAATGAAGGGAGGAAAAAGTTGTGACTGTGTATTTTCATTCTATTGAATTAATTGTATGTTGATTTAGGGATTGCAAATCATGTTAAAAAACTCTTTTTATTACATCCATAATCATTAGATAAGAATCCAAAGATGGTACGTTGATTTAAGGCTTGCAAATCATATTTTAAAAAATTCCTTTTATTATGTCGAGGATCATTAAATAGAAATCCAAAAATGGTATGTTGATTTAGGGCTTGCAAATCATACTAAAAAAAACCCATTTTATTACGTCGAGGTTCACTAGATAGAAATCCAAAGACGAAGAGAGAAACAAAAGATATCATTAATGTATATACGAAGAGTTTTTGAGTAAGTATTACACAATCTCCAAGATAATTTTTCAAAAAAGAACCTCCTAAGATAGAATTATTACTCTAATATTTTGATGATGAGAACACTAATAATTCTCTTATTTTGCTTTTTGATGCTTTCTTTTAAAATATTTAAAAATAGACCGTAAAACTTCTATAAAAGAATGCTAGTGTAAGGATCTGTTAAATATGATTGAAAAATATATTAAAAGGATATTCTAAAAATTTTCTATGAAACTTCACAATTCAAATGGAATTTAGCTTGAGGAGTATTACTCACAAATCAATGAGTTTTGAAGGTTGTCGTTATTGTAGAAACATTACCACATAGTGATGCATTAGATCATAAATTAATTAGGTTGAATTTTTATATTTGTTGAAGAAGCAATGAATAGGATATACTAGACGAGGAATAATAAATTTGAAAATTCTGGGTATTATAAAAAAAAGAAAAAAAAAACACCGGCAGCTAAAGAATTTTAGACGAACCATTAATTGGTTGCAAGTTTTATACCGACTCAATAATGAAATTTAGAGGAATAAACGATGAAATCATTGGCACAATAAGTTGATTGTTTATATTGTTGGTTCTTTTACTTTATGGCATTGCAAAATTTGGCAAATTGAACTTTGAAAGATCTTAATCTTTTTAGCTAGTTGACTAACGCTAAAGAATGATGCTTTTCCATTGGTTTTACTTAATGGTCAATCAACATTAAACGTACAAGACAGTCCAAAAGTACAAATTGGTAAAGAAATGGTCACAGAAATAATAGTTGTATGAATGATTAATACAAGCAAAGAATCATTAATTAATACTTCGAAACGTGTTTCTCATTCTAAATTGATGATTGATGATTGACTTTTCCTCCATAAAAATTCTTTATCGAACAAAAAAAAAAAAATTTTTCCCTGATTTCTTAAATTATCACTGTGTAAAATCAAAGGAAGTTACGCCTGCCGACTTCCGGCAAAAGAAATTAAGGAAATTCAAAATTAAAAAAACACCGACCACAGTGGGTATTGTTACATGTCACAAAGTGATTTATTTGGCAATGGCTTTTTTTTTCTCTCTCTCTCTTTGGAGGATATCCTTTTCAATGATTGAAAGAATATGTTTTTAGCAGCCCTATTTCAGTAGAGAAGTGTTGAATGAAAACAGAACCTTGAGCCCACATCTGCAGATGAGCATTGTTTCAACTTCAGATAAGAAAACAAAAGAAGATTGTGTTGCTGATCAAAACGGGTATTTTTCAGCTACATTTCGCCTAGGGCTGATAGGCCAAACTTTGCCTTTTTCTGGCTTTTTGAGTTTTTGACCTTTTTTATGTGTTCTTTTCTTCGCTAGTCCGGCCAACTCCATTGTTTTCTATGAATTATGATTGATTGTGCTCTACCTTGATTAGCCTGGACACTTGGTAGCACACAATAGGCTCGATATATAGATCAGTGACTAAAAAATTAGCGCGTGGGTGGGCTAGACGCGAAAATGGAAAATCTGTCTTTCGACTTTGGGGCAACAATTAGTCTACGACCTAAGACCTCTACCCACCTCCCCCACCAAAAAAAAAAAAAAAGAAAGGGAAGGATGTACCTTGCATATAAGTCAAATAGCGAATTATTTTCGAAATCCGACAATTCTTCGAATGTGTCACAATTAGATCCAAATAGTTCTTTTTCTGCTATCCGTGAAAGAACCAGTTAGTGCTATGCTACGAGAAGATAAGATAAACGTACTAGTTGTTCATTTTTCTTGTTTATTGCTTTCCATCTTGTTATTGCTATTACGCGTCCCAAAACACTAGTTAAATAGGCAGAATACACTTTATCTCTTATAGATTAACGATTTTTTATATAATCTTCTTATAGTTTCAAAAGTTATATATAATCCGTTTATAATTTGAATTAAAGTGTCAAAGTGATGAAAATGATCATTTATAACAGAACCCATAAAAATATCGAAATCACCGTTGTTTAAAAATTAAGATAGTTCAAATGATCAAAATATATAAATATAATATGCACGATACTCTAATTCTGTATGATTTTATGTTTTATTATATAACCCCTTTATGATTTCAAATATATACATAACCGCCATAGTTAATAAATAATTTTAAACTTTATATAGAGGTACTTTTGACATTTTAATTAATGCTTTTATGGAATGCAATTTCCGTCATTTTGACACTTTAATTCATAATATGAGAGAATTATATATAACTTTTAAAATCATATAGGAATTATGTGAAAAAAGCGCTAAATCATGAGAAAGTATAGTGTATTTGCCTTTCTCTTGATGAACTTTAGTTTCTACACTTACTCTATGGCATATGTACCTCATAACCACGCATGAATGAATCTACAAACTAACTAAAGGGCTGAGTTGACACCATTTTCTCTAATGAATGTCAAGGTAGGGAGGGTCTCTCTTGGACACCTTTAAAAAATTTTATTAGACTACGTAACTCTTGCTTGGAGCTTGGATGATCACTGTATAGATTTGGAGAACCGTACAAGGAATAAGATGGAAGTTTATCTTGATATATTGTTCATCGTCCGGGGGAGTTACTTACACTATTCTTTTTGTTATTGCACTCTCACTATCATTATTATTATACAGTTTTCATTTTTTAGACCATGTGATATAATAAATGGTGATCATTTATTTCTAAAATAAATTTATGAAACACATATAGTCAAGACAATAAAGAGAATTTGCCATACCCAGAAAAATCAAAGGTAGATCATTACATGTGGAGAAAGAAACTTTGCCAACATCCATAATCCACTTTTACTATGTAAAATCAGTAAAATATCCCAATTTACCAGATTTTATGGGGTTATCCATCTATTATGTATGCCGAGTACGATTTTTTTTTCCTATTTAACTAATATCGTGTCAATTTATGCACAATGGCAAGTCTTTTGGTATATTTGACCTTTCACAACAATCTATGGCAATGAAGCTGGTATAGTTTCCATTTTCCTTTTGCCAATAGTCCTAAACCAATTAAAAAGTTACTGCTAAGGAGAATCCATTGGATTTTTTGAAAGAAAGGGCATTACGGGGAGTCACTCCCATTACTATGTGAACAAATCGCCAAATGCAAAGTGCAAACTTGTCTTCTCAGAAAAAAGTCTTGAACGCTATGCCCTGTTCAATTGGACTCTGCCAAATTGTCAATCAATTCATGAGAAATTGAGCTGCTTTATTCTTGTTAAATTTCTTAATTTGGGAATTGTGCAATGACAAGCACGCTTGATTTGATCGCAAGCACATGTTAAAGTAAAGGCTAGTCCTAGGCAACCAAAAGTACTAGTAGCTGAATGTACTATGTATGCTTCTGATTCCTAAGGAGAAGACAAGGGGTGGGGTTACTGCAATTGGATTTCTACAGATGTTAGTTACTACAATTGAACGAAATAAAAATAACGTATGCTCCAAAATATCATATGTAGATACTAGAAACGTATAAAAACACATTACGTTTATAAATGTTGTCACCATTTGAAATTTGTGTCGCAACCCTAGTAGCATCATATGGAAGCTTTCTACAAATTGCCACTATGAGTTGTAGGAATGATGTGCAACACAAATAAATGCAAAAAGTTGAAATGTAGATACTCACATAATAATGTGCAAAAATAAAACAACTTAGATATAACTGTTTCCCACAATCATTCCCATTCCTGTTCATTCAATTTGCAAATCAGATTAATTACTCTCCGAATCTCATAGGTCCAGCTCAAATTAACCTACTTCTCCTGATTTTTTTTTTTCAAATAATAAGTGAAAGTCTTGAATTCAGAATTTTTTACTTACGATGTCTTTCACCTATCATACAATCCAATCCTTCCCATGATTAATGGTACGCATAATTTCAATTTCAAGTATTCCATCAAAAGATTTGCCGAGGCTCTGGATTGTCGAAGAAATCACTAATCAGCAATCGTTTGCTTGTCGAAAGAACAGACTAGGCTGTACGGCCCCAAAGAAGAGGATGGCCCATCCCAGAGAACTTTAGCAAAGTGTTCACGGATCCTTTCTGTTGGATGAAAAGAATCTAAGCAAGCATATGCATGGTCATTGTGGTTGTCACGTAAGTCGTAGTTTGGATCCTTCTCGTTGCCTCCACAATTCCACAGCAAGCACTAAATCCTTCCTTAAATCCTGCAAAAATTAGCAATCCATAGAGTACACACTTTGTGTTACCAACCTTTTTCTTTTTCAGGCAGGATAGGGGACTCATTAGTTTCAAATCTCAATGCTGAGCAAAGTTGGCATAATCACTAGGCTATGACCGTCGACCTCAGATAGACAATAGGATTGAGATCAAAAAATAAAAAATAAAAAATAAAAAATCCCCGCTTTGTGGTTGTAGATGGTTATTCAAGGAAAATGATATTAGCACTCTTCAAAAAATCTCAAGCACTCGATGAACTTAAGGAGTGCTTGAGATTTTTCGAGTAGTGCTAATATAATTTCTCTTATTTAATTAGTAGAATGGCTGATACACTTGTCACATTTGGTGGGATCATTAATCCTATCAAGCAATACTTGAAATCCTTGAGCAGGAGTTCAAGATTAGGGAGGATAGTCTGTGGAGCATTGTTATGTGCAAATGCTAGAGCATTAGCATTAGAGGTGAGCAAAATTACTCACAACCCGAAAATGCGTTATATTCAATCCGATCCGAAAATTAGAATATCCGATCCATATTATTTGATCAGATTAAAAGAGGGTCGAGTACCCGCTTAGACGCGGAACGGGTTAGAGTTATATAATTAAAAAATCCTTAGATACTCGACCCGTCCCCGCATATATACATATATATATTTTTTGATTTTTATGCACTATAAAATAATATTTTTAAAACTAACTAAGTAATTCTATTGAACAAGTTGCATTACAAATATGAAAGACTATAGTTTATTTACAAGACTCATTTGTAGAAGTCATGATCTTATGTTTTATAGAAAAGAGTTTAATTAATGTGGAACATATATTTAAAAAAATGTGCTACTTATTTCAAATTTTTTATTGATTTTGAATTCTTTTATTTTTTATTTTTTACTTTTCTCTTGTATTATCTTTGAATGCTTGTTTCTTGGTGGGAGAATTTTTTGAAAAAAAATCTTTATTAAATTTTAGATGAATATGTAAAATATAAAATTAAATTAGTATAAATTTTAAAAACTTAAATAATAAGTGGGGGCGGAACGAGTACCCGTTGACCTAATCCTATCTCTGCGGGCATCCTATAATTGGGTATCCGCTGATATGCGGAGGCAAAGATCAGAAATGACTGGCCCGTAAAATGTAGGTCGGGTCAGCCAAATACCGGGACGGGTTTCCGACCCGTGCCCATTTAGCATGTTCAATACAACCAGCACATCATGGCCTTTTGGATTGAGGGCTCTAAGGGCTGGGCGGCTGGCAAGCAACCCAAAGGGCAAAAGCTCAGATGGCAAACTTTTAGGCTTCTTTCTCGTACAGGTCCTCATCAATTGCGTAATGCACATAAGTATTTGATATGTCATAAATCAGCAACAAACCCCTGCCTAAAAGCTTACTTGAATTCTGCTGTGATTTCTCCCGCTTCTGCAATTCCTAACTTCTCTTTCAATGACAGCCGCACCTTATGAAAGTACTCTAATTGTGTCTCGGAAATCAATGATCTGTGATTCAAGTATTCCTCTGTTCAGGGAGGCTAATAGTCCACGAAAACAATTTCAAACAAGCTATTCATTGGCGAAAGCTATAGGCAGAGAATAATGATATAGAAACCACAATATTTCTCTGGCTTATGTCTAATTTAGTTATTTCCGGGGCAAATTTAGTTAGTCCCTAAGCATCTAAAGCGTTGTTTAGTGCCTTCGATTTTTCCTTCACTGATTTGGTAGTTTGTCGTTGTATGTAAGAAAATAATGGGTTGACAAACTTTTAATTTATCCTTCCGCCCTAATCATAAGAAATGTGCTGAAAGACGCAATAGTAGCAGTAGTATTTACTTGGGGAAATCTCAAACTTTGGTAATCTTGTGGACAAAAATAATTATCTGTTGCTGTCGATCTTATTCATTACGTCAATAGTTCTTTCTTATGGCAACTACTTTTCCTCTCTATATCATTCTTCCATTACCTGTGGACCGAAAAAACCTTAAACCTGTTTGATTGATATGAAACATTGGGCCTGGCTCAGCCTGTCATTATTGCTGATGATAGACAATATTGCAACAGCGCCAGCCTGTGACAGAAACCGTTAAATACGAATACTAGGCTGAGCTAACCGCAGCCAGGGGCCAGCGAACAAATTTGCAGAAAATCCCTGACCGCTAAATGACTTTATATTCCAACCCTCGCGTTCGCTTCACAAGCCAAATTCAGCTCTAAGAGAATTTTATCCAATTTATGCTGCAGCTCCTCCAGGGACCAGGCACGGTTGAAGTGCGGTCGGAGAATACATAGGTTAAAGTTTAATTAGCTGTACATAATCGTTTGCGAATTGTTTTGGAATCTACTTTTGGTAAACATCTTCGCAGGTCGGCTGATGCGCATAAGATTTTTTTTTTTTTTTTTAAAATTTAGAAGAGCAAGTATCAAGGGTCAACTGTCCTGGATTGGCATATCTAGCAGAGCATGCTTCTGAAGGGAATGAAATTTGTTCTGAAATACAAGGCTGCTGAGGATGGAAATGAAGTTAGTGAACAAATGAATTTTGCATGTCTTTCCTATAGTATCCTGTTACTTTCTATCGCTTGATCCTGTTTTAGTTAATATAGCATGTTAAGAGATAGGTTTTTCGTTGTGCACTAGTTTCTGTTCATGTTTCACGTGCGTGCGTTCCACCTTTCATTTGTCCTGTTTTCAATTGACAGTGCAAATACATCTTTGTCTCCGTTCATGGCAGTCTGAACTCTTATATAATCCAGAAAGTCACAGTGAAGAAACCTATGTCCATTTATAATCTGTCTACCAATGGATGGCCAAGCCCCAAAAGTTAAACATTAACAAGACCAATGAAATGTTCCTTCCTGGAAGGATGTCCTGTATTTTTAACATGGAACAAACTCTAGTCTTTGGTGCTGAATCATGTATAAGAGGAATAACACTTCTTTTAGTGATAATACAAACTTCTTACTTATTTGCCATGAAAAATTAACTTCTCTTGTATCGTACTTCCCTCAAAAGATTTGCTGAGTTTCTGGATTGTCGACAACATCAGCAATGGTTTGCTTGTCGAAGAACAGACCTTCCAGGTTGTATGGCCCCACAGAAGGAGACGGCCCATCCCAGAGAGCTTTTGCAAATTGTTCATGGATCCTTTCTGTTGGATGAAAAGAATCGAACCAAACATGGTCACTGGGGTTGTCACACAACTCATAGTTTGGATCCTTCTTTGTGCCTCCACAAGTGAAAACTCCTCTATAAGGTCCTGTACCACAACAAGCACTCTCTCCCTCCTTGAATCCTGCAAGAATTAATAGTTAAAGGATCTCTAAGCTAAGACCCTTGGCTCAGTTAAAGGATTTTACTCATACCTGGTAGATGATAATTTAATTAGTAGAATGGATGCTTAACTTACCATACTTTGTGGGATCATTAATCCTATCAAGAAAGCCAATCATAGAAATTGGAGTTGCAGTATTTGAAACCCTTGAACAGAAGGAGTTCAAGATTAGGGAGGACAGCCTGTAGAGCATTGTTATGTGCAAATGCTAGAGCACTAGCTTGTTCAAAACAACCAGCATCGTGGCCTTTGGGATTGAGAACTCGGAGGGCTGGCAAGCAACCCAAAGGGCATAAGCTCAGAAATCCGAATTTTCTGGCTCCGCGATCATACAGCTCCTAAATTGAATAAAGCAAGTGTTTAGTATATCATCAGGATAAGCATAACAGAAGAGAAAGGAAGGAAGAAAGCTTACTTGAATTCCCCTGCGTCAGATTACCAATAACCATCCTGACATAATCCTCAGGAGGATGCAGTTGTTGCATTTCTGGATTACCTAGATAACCTCCCATGTAATCATTACTGCCCATACTAATGAAATAAACTGCGTTTGATATAATTTCTTCTGCTTCTGCGGTTCCTAACTTCTCAGTTAGGGACCGTTGTACCTTATGAAAGTACTCTAACTGTGTCTTGAAATCAATGACCTAAGATCAAGAAGTTCAAAAATATTCGACTCTTCAGGAAGACTGACAAACCATGAAGATAATTTCAATTTTCAAGCAAGTTATAAAACAATGTTCATCAGTCATATAGCTATAGGCAGGGATTAAAGACAAAGAAATTACTCACCACACCCGGATTTGTTGTAGAAAGAATTCCAGCCCCACCAGAGGCAAAATTAACACCATGACTGTAATCAGCAGATGGTTGCAGATACGGAGGAATTATAGGCAATTTTGCATACTCAGCTGTTTCGATCATTTGCATAAATATATTAGTATAACTTAAGATGTGATCATAATTCATAAATTTGCTCTCTGCAATCCTTTCTTGCAATTAACACGGTTATGATTGACTTACCAATATAATCCACGATAATTCGGCCATTTGAGAATCGCCTGTTGGCTCCTTGAAGAAACCGTTCTGACCGTAAGGCTTGTAATTGGCTTGGTTTTCAGGTGTGGTCTTAATGTAGTTGTTGTTGCCTGGATCCACAGTAGAATCACCAAAGATGAAGAATGCACTGCTTCTCTCAGCTGAGCCCCCACTGGCCTTGAAACAAAGCACAAGTACAAGACTTACATAGATCAATGATGAAGTTCCAAAGCGAGAATTTAGCCTCATCTTGTTCAGAAACTGAGGAGAGCAATCAGGAGCGTTTGGATCCCTGAAACTACTACTCAAGTCACTCCGTTTGGGTGTTGACTTTATAGATCAAGGGCGATTCCACCAATGCAGTGCTAATTTGTTTTCTTTCTTTACAGTTGTACTACAATCTTCTAGGTAGCCTCTTGAGGTTAGTTTTCTTCGCAGCAGCTGGAATTGTCATCTTTTTCATGGTGGTAGTAGTTGTGATCAGAGGAGAACAACTAAAACACATCACTGTCAGATTTCTTTGGTTTCATCTGATTGGTTTCAATGGGTCATGTCTTGTCTACTTATTATTTCTAAAGTAAATTTCACACACTCGTGTTTGACTATCTGAAGCACTATATAGGATAGATGCTAAGCGACCAGGGTGTAAAAGTAGCTTTCAAAGTGATGCCTTGATTTTTCTTTGATAAAAAGTGTTCAAAAACTTCTTCTCCGCCAAATCATGAAAAATCTGTTGTAAGACATACCATAATAGTACTTAGGAACATCAAACGTTGGTAAAAAAAAACCAAGAATTCCGGACACAAGCTTAAATCTGTTGCTATCAATCCCATTCATTGTATCGGTCCTTTTGCAACCACTTGTCCGGTTCTTTCATTTTTTTCCGTCAGTTGACCAAGCAAACCACGAGAGAAAAAAAAAATGAAAAAGAAAAAACGGCTTAAACGTGGGACGATCGAATCAGAAAGAGGTGGACACAAGCATTAGGCCAACGGGTCCACAAGTAGTTGGATACGAACACTAGACTAGGGCCTAGGCAGAGCCCACCACAGCTCAGGGTAATGAATTTTCGTTAAGTGTCAAGGGTATTTATGTACTTTCACTATAAATTCAATCTCATCTTCTTCGCAACACTCGTCTTCATTCTCAAGCGTACTTCTTAGTGGAAAATCCCTAACCGCTAAAATTCGTTAGATTCAAAAACCTGACGTACTCTTCAGAAGCCAAATTCAGCTAGCAAAAACCCTGATTAACTAAATACGTCGTTTACTATCATCTTCTTTTCGGCCATAAATTTGTCAAATGTCGTCCAAGCGCAACAATTACAAAGAGAAATTAGCTCGTCGCAAGTACGTATTGTTTTCCTTCTAATCCTGCTTCCATTTGTTTTTTTTCAGCAATTTAATTATGTTTTCTTTGCAATTTTTTGTTCTAAATACTAAAAGTTTGATGCTTTTTTGTTGAATTTCCATGAATACAGTAGAATAAGTGAGGGTTTCCTTTTCTAATATGTCTGCTTTTGTTCGGGTCTATTTATTTACATGCATATACCTGTATGCTTTTTGAATTTTTGGTGTTTATATGTTTGTTTCCTGCATGGAGATTAGAGAAATGATGACTTGGACATGTTGTTTGTGCGCTTGCCTATATGTTTGTTTGTAGAGAGGAAAAGGCGGAGGAGCCAGAACAACCAAAGTATAGAGACAGAGCGAAAGAGCGGAGAGAGGATCAGAACCCTGATTATGAACCAACAACAGAATTGGGACATTTTCATGCTGTAGCTCCTCCAGGCACGGTTGAATTGCGGTATGAGAAAACTTAGGTTAAGTTCATTTGGCTTTAATCTTTTTTTTTTTTTGAGCGGGGTGTTTTCCATTTAATTAGTAGCTGTTTTGGAAGTCATTTGCGGGCAATGTCTTTGTAGGTCGGCTGATGCGCATAAGCTATCTATTGAGAAGAGCAAGTATCTTGGAGGTCAGTTTACTGATGCTGTTTATTAAGGGTTATTTATTGACATGTCGTGCAAATCTGTGGTTGTGAAGGGAATCAGAGGTTCTGAAGTACTAGTCAGCTTGCGAGGATGGAGCTGAATGAATGAATTTTGCATGTCTTTCTTATTTTGTCCTGTTACTATCACCTTATCCTATCCTGTTTTAATAACTATACCATGTTAGAGTGAGGATATTCAATGTGTATTAGTTTCTGTGCATGTTTTGTATGTATTTTTTTCTACTTTTTACTTTGGCCTCTTTAACCCGCATAGGAAACATGTCTTTGTCAAATTTATAGCATTCTAAACTCTACCTAATCCTCAAAGTCAAAAAGAAGGCAATGTTCATTTCGTTCTCACAATCTTATTGCAACCTACTTTTACCATGTGAATTTCTTCAGGATGTGTTATTGCCATTTTTTTGAACCGTTGGAAAATAATTCAATGGAATTTGATTTGTGAAGTGAGACTCAGCTATTTATTAACTTGATTATTAAGAGTTTCCATGCCCTATTAATCATTCATAAGAGGCCTGCTGCAAAGTTTGATGAATTAGTCTGCTAAACTACCTGCTTTTGCGGTGGTAGCATTTTTTACATGCATCCCTCTAGTTTAGCTAGGAACTTTGAGTTCCTGGTCCCCCCATCTAGCTGTCTTTGGATTTTCAATGAGCTTAAGTGGAGTAAAACCAGCCGATATAAAGCTCATTCAACTATTTGTCTTTTTAGAGGGTATACGTATTAGACATGGATTGAGTGCATTAGATTAAAAGGAATATGTACTAGATGATTGAATGAGTGCATAGAATGAACAATGCATGTAATCTTTACTGCATGCAGCAAAGGGAATGCTATTATACTAGCCTCAAGCTGCTTCTTTCATAATTCTGAAGAGTTAGCTTTGGGTTTATTGCATGTATTACTTGCTTCGACATTTGACCAGATATTTTCTGTGATCGTTGGATCTCTGATTTTCTTTACTTTACCCCTCATTTTGGGATTCTTGTGAATTTTAGGTGATGTTGAACACACACATCTTGTTAAAGGGTTGGATTATGCTTTGCTTCACAAAGTGCGAAGTGAAATAGACAAGAAGCCAGATGTTGATGACGATGCTAATGAAAAAGCTAGGTAAGTAACTTGATTAACATCTGACAGCACCACTTTTGGAGTTCTGATCTTGGTAGATTTGCCATGTTCTTGCTCTGTACTATGAGGGACCTTCTTCCTGAATTATTTTTGACTATATTGCCTCAAAACTATTTTCCATTTTGACTTTGGCCTATTGAATTTGTGACTATGTTTTGTTGTGGCATTGATGAATTCCTTCCATCAATAGAGCATCCAACGAAGATCAAACACTGTCATTTCGCACTGCAACTGCAAAGGTCCGTTGATTTATTGGCAACCTTCTTTTTTTTTGGGCAAAAAATCTCAGCAGCCATTAAATTATTGTCCGTGTCGACTTTTGACCATCAAACAATTTTTTGTCACAAATTAGCTGCTAAACTAACTAATCAGCGCACTCATGGCCATTTTGTCGGTTTTTGCTTTTAATTTACAAAATAATCAGAACCGCGTTTTGACAAAAAATACCTATGGTGGACAAATATACCCTTGTATTTTGACGTGTGTTCTAATTATTTTGTAAATTAAAAGCAATAAACGATGAAATGACCAGAAGTGTACTGATTAGTTAGTTTAGTGGCGAATTTGTGATGAAAAATTGTTTGATGGTCAAAGTTGACAAGAACAATAGTTTAATGGCCGCTGAGGTTTTTTGCCTTCTTTTTTTTTTTGGTTCATAGCTACAGGTGGTAGCAGTCTTTGCTCCTTTTCGTGGATAAACAACTTATTATTTTGCAGTCTGTTTACCAATGGATGGTCAAGCCCCAAACTACCATCAAGACCAATGAAATGTTCCTTCCTGGAAGGATGTCCTTTATTTTTAACATGGTATAATCTCTTACTCCTCTGCGGTGCATTTGTATGAAGAAGGATTAATCTTCTGTTAGTGATAGTAGAAGTTCTGACCCATTTGCCAAGAATAATATGTCTTTTCTTGAATAATTTTTTTCTTCACCAATAGATTTTTTATAAGAAGCGATCAATGAATTATCATTTTGTTCTTCTAATAATTCATTGTTCTGAATTTTCATGTCAGGAAAATGGGTATTCTAATGATATTCCGACAACTCTTCACAGGAGTAAAGCTGACTGTCCAGTCCCAGAGGTAGTTCCTTTACCGTCTTAATAGTTTTTTATTTCAGTAAGTTGGCATTGAGGTTATTGACATCACCATCCTATTGCATTTTCGTGATCTTCTTCCTCCTTAGGATGACATTAGTACTTTTTGGTTTCCAGGAAATGGTTACTGTCGGTGTGGATGGTTCTGTTTTAGATCGGATTGCCAAGATTATGTCGTACCTTCGCCTTGGATCATCTGGAAAAGTGCTCAAGAAGAAGAAGAAAGAAAAGGATGCAAAAGGTGCTTGCATCTGTGTATTTTTTCCTGAACTTGAAGTTGAATCTTTTAATTGGCAAGAAAAAGGCTTTCGTAGAATTTTTTTGTTTAATTTGGCTTAAGTTCTTCATAAAAAAATATTCCTAAGAACCTGAGGAGCAGAGAGGAGGTGCCATTCCCTGTCTTTGGTATTACCTGACACCTGTTAGGAGTTGAACATTATGATTACTGTTTTAGTGGTTGGAAAGCAAGTGCTTGGATATAGAGGTGGGCACATGTGTGGCTGAGCAGTTGTGACAGTGGCACTTATGAATTATCACCACATGATAAGGATCTGTCTTGTCATCTTCTCAGGGATAACTACCTTGTTCTCCAGTGGAGTTATAAAATAGAATCTGTGTTTTGGTCCTGCTAAATCAAACTTCTAGACCTTCTTGGTAGACATGTTAATGTGAACTGTGGTATTCTAGTGCCTATTTTGCAGGGTTAACTCTTCTACAATAGTGAGCCCAGTATATTACTTCCTCAGTTGTATACGATTTTTGAGAAGAACATGGCATCGCCTTGTTTGGGTAATTGAATTTTGTATCCCAAATCTAGCAAGTGTGGTGTAACTGCTTGCCAAATGGGGATGGATATATACAATTATTACAAGCAGCCTATAGTAGATGTGTCATATTCTGCTGCACAGACAAGCTGCAAGTTGAGAAATACAACATTAAGCAACTGTGACTTGTAATAGTTACTTTATCATATTAAGATTGGGTGTACATTGATGCTTGTTTTTCCCTACTTGTGGGTTGTAAGTTTATTGCTTTATATTTACCTGTTGAGTACTTTTGTCGTACAGGGAAGCTATCAGGTATTTCAAATGGATATGATGGAGATGAGAAGATGTTGAGGTCTGATGCATTGAAGAATCGAAATGACAAAGAAACACCACTGCCACCACCTCCACCGCTTCCAAAAGGATTCCTGATTCAAGGGAGAATCAGGGCCCAACTGTTGTTAGATCTGAAGGGGATGATATATTTATTGGTGATGGTATTGATTATTCAATTCCCAGCAAGGATATGAGCCAAAGCCCTGTCTCAGAGGATATGGAAGAATCTCCTCGGAACAAAGAAAGGGCATCTTATTTCGACGAACCTGTTTATGGCCCTGTACCACCCTCTGATCCCTCTCATGGTTGGCAACAAGTGGTGAGTTTGTTTGTGTGTTTCTTGGATTTTTGCTGTTGATAAATGGCAAGGGTAGATATATTCATTTTTTTTTCACCAGAATTGGCATTTGTTGGCTTTTAGAATCTTTCTTTGTTTTCTGTTCCCCTGCATCTTTCTCTCTCTGGCGAGGGGGTGGATCTCGACTGATGCAAATTCGTTATACATCTACTTAGAGAGAGTTTGACCTTGTGTTCTGATTTTTTTAGAGTGGATATGATGCTTTGCAAGCACAAGCATTGGTTGGTGGCTATCAGACAGAGTGGCAAGAGTATCAATATGCAGAACAACTCGCTTATCCTGACCAATATCTCCAGCAAAACCTTCAGGCTTACGATGTGCAAGCAGGTCTAAATGTGCTTCAGGACCCTAGATTCATGACTCAAGAAGAAAAAGATAGGGGCTTGGGTTCGGTGTTCAAGAGGGATGATCAGAGGCTTCTGCAGCTAAGGGAGAAAGATGCACGGGAGAAGGACCCCAATTTTATATCCGAGAGTTATTCTGAGTGCTATCCTGGATACCAAGAATATAATCGTGAGATAGTCGATAGTGATGATGACGATGATCTATCAAAAATGGATATGGGTGGAAGGGTAAGTGTATCAAATACTAGGTTAGACCGGTTGATGGCTGTAGTGTTATCCTGCTGTAATCCATATTTATGGTGCTCTGTCTTTTTAGTCATTTCTTATGATGTACTCGTTAGATTTTTAATTGACGTAGCTTTATGTGTTAATGTTCTGGTGACAATTAGACAGTTGATGCTGTTGATACTGATTTTTTGACAGGCAAAGGGGCGGCTTCATCGTTGGGACTTTGAAACTGAAGAAGAGTGGGCTACATATAATGAGCAAAAGGAAGCAATGCCAAAAGCTGCTTTCCAGTTTGGTGTGAAGATGCAGGACGGTAGGAAGACACGAAAGCAGAACAAAGATCAGAAACTTACAAACGACCTCCATAAGATAAACAAAATACTGACCAAAAAGAAGATGGAGAAGGAGGCAAACAACGATGGAGCAAGCTATGATGATGAACCGCGCTCTGGAAAGAAGCTCCGAATATGAAGCAAAGAAATATCTTTTTATTTCTTACTCAATAGCATAGAATATTATACTCCGTATTATCAAGTTGGATCTGCCTGATTCAATCGTCTATGAATAGTTTATCCATCAATGCATCCTGGAAATAATCCGCCCTCTTTCTTCTTCCCATCTGTGGCGCTTTTGTTCCGTCAGCGCAGCATTCGACATTCTCCGCTATTTGTACCAGTTCAAGGTCACTGCCTGATTATAAGTGAAATACATGCTTTGCATCTGCAATGGTAATTCAATTTTGCATGGTCCATATAAAAACTTGATACCATTTTGAAGATGAAAATTTTGATCTTCCACAAAGATTGTCTTAAACTAGTGTTAAGGACACATCAATGTGCGTGCAATTTAAAGCAATTAAAATGAATTT
Source organism: Coffea humblotiana (assembly GCA_023065735.1). Taxonomy (NCBI): domain Eukaryota; kingdom Viridiplantae; phylum Streptophyta; class Magnoliopsida; order Gentianales; family Rubiaceae; genus Coffea; species Coffea humblotiana. Next base: position 9,669,674 of record CM041213.1, read on the forward strand.
ATTTTATACAAAATGTGTCTTTTACATAAATCAAATTGGTATAAATTTTTATTAAAGAATTTTGGTTGATAAAGTTATAATAATTTGATAGTTAGATTAGTGTAGTTATGAATAGTTATAATGGAAAAATGTGATTAAGTGATGAGGGAAAAAATTAATCCTTTATAAGGGTAAAGTTAAAAATTCAAAAGATGATTAAAATTGTTTATATCAGATGGTATCCCTCTGACTTCATATATTGTACAAATAAATAGTATGAATTATTGTTGCCAAGTGTCAAATTAAAAGGGCATGAAATACGTTTAATAACAAGGAATGGAATATAAAAGTCCATAGATAGTTCCTAGCACAATCCACATATCGATCCCCATGATCTTTTCATCGCAAAGAAAAAAAATTGTTTCCAAAAATATTTCTGGTCTAATTGTCTGAGTGAAAATCTTTAAATCAAACTTAAGGTCTAAGACACAATTTTGAGAACTTTGGAGGGCATCATAGCAGTTCACGTTTCATCGATAAGCCCCCAAAAGCAGGAAGGGGTTTATCTTTAAAAATCCGAAAAGAGCAAAAACAAAACTACCCAGACCCGACTTCTTCTGTTCATACAAAACTACTGCAGTACGTAACTCGGATAAGAGTTTGTCAATTTTTTCACCATCTCTGCTTCAAATATAGCAGAAATCAAAAGCTCTTACGCCATCACTATTACAGAGAAAAAGGTGAAAATTCTTCCATATGATTTTCGATTTCTATGTTTTTTTTCCTCGTATGTCTTTGTGACCTGCACTTTTCTCTGTTGCATATATATTAATAACCCTAGGATCTTAATTGAATTTCGGTTAATAAGATTTGGCACAAAACCCTAATTTGATTGGGCAGAGTAATTGGTCCTCCGTTGATTCTGAATTTTGTCAACCACAGTTGTCGAAATTCCTTCAGCTGAAAGCTCGAACAAATTTTGAGTCATTGACTTCAAAAATTAGGTCTCGCGGCAACTAGAAGAATCTGCCCAACTACAGCCCCTGTTCGTTTAATATTGGGTGTGTTCATGTAAGTGTTTCTTGTAATTTAATGTAATGCGGATTAGGAATCTGCATCCTTCATTCTAGTTGATGGGTAATCTTTGAGAGAAGGGCGTGCATCCTTCAAAGCAACCGAAGGACGGTGCTTAACTCTTTATTTTATTTATATATTTATTTATTTTTTTACGTGCTTAACTTTGATCTTCCGTAGCCATCTCCTCCCTTGAGTTGCCTTTCGTTCTTTCTTTCCTCCCTTTCCGCTTCTCTCCAAATTTTACCACCACCACCCGTGCATATGATATGAAAGCCTTCTCGTCTTCCTCGCCCTTTTATTTTTCCTTCTCCTTCTCTTGAATCTCTGCCACCCACTTGCTGTTTACTTAAGAGTCTTCAAAGAGAGAATTTTGGGTTAAAGGTTGATTTGTTATTTCTGTCTTTCTGTGCAATTTCTCATAAATTGGATATGGGTAAGTTATTTATTTGTTTATTATTTGTTTATACCCTAAAAGCCTCTGAAAATCATCGTTGCCTCCGTTCATGGATATCTGGTGAGTCAATGAGGGTTGAATTGGTGGACTCGGATGCTCTTTTGAGTTCTGAAGCCAACTCAGCCCATAGAGTCTGAACGAGTTTCCACTGGGCCTACTGTCTTTGGGATAGGGCAGACCAGTTGCGGAATGGAGGCGGAAGTTCTGGTGACGACTCGGCTGGACCGAGCCTTTGAACGGTCTGGACACTTTATGAGTTCGGCCTGGAAAATGTTTTTGTGGGGGAGGGCAAATTAAATGAGAAAAGAGACGACCATATGGTTGTAACCAATTTATGGCTGTTGATACTCACAGATTTATCTTAAAGCTTCTGGCTCTATTGTGGACTATTATTTGACCTTTTTAAGTTCTTGTTTACTACTTGATTTCCTATTGAAACTTTCTAGTAACTTTACTTCCTCTTCTAATTGGCAGAGTGTTCTTTCTTATTTCAACAATTTCCACTGCAAGCAGGTGTATCAGGAACAATGCCATATTCCTCGATTTCAAATTTAGACAACAAGAAAAGCAAGTTCAAATATATTGATGACTTCAATGATACTGCTTGGCCTGTGCCTGGAAGCCAGAGCGCTAGCCCTTCGAGCCCAAGTTCGTTGAAGCAAGGTAATCTATACAACTTTCCATTTGAGTCTGAAGACCTTTTGGATGGAGGTTATGAATCCAGTGATGATCGCTATAAGACTGTACAGCATAATGGTCCTCCTGAGGTGAACTTGAAAAATGTTTTGAGTGGTATTTTTGCCATTTTGACTGGTCGGAATAAAAGTCTGAATGCTGCCGGAAGTCTGCAATTCTCTAATTCGAATGTTTCATTTCTTGGGTCTGCGAAGAATGGGGATGCGGTATTGCACTCATCAGTTTACATACCGAGTGCACCACCACTTCTTGAGGCAACTGCATTTAACTATAGTGCTTACAAAGATGTGTTGGAAGCTGAACCTCCGGAGTGGCTTCCAGACAGTTCCAGTACTGTGTGCATGCAGTGTAATGCTCCATTTACTGCTCTTACACGTGGAAGACATCATTGTCGATTTTGTGGAGGGATCTTCTGCAGAGCATGCTCAAAAGGAAGGTGCTTATTACCTGTTAAGTTTCGGGAGAGGGACCCGCAAAGGGTGTGTGACACCTGCTATGACAGGCTTGATCCTTTGCAAGGAGTACTCATCAACACCATCAGCAATGCAGTTCAGGTTGCAAAGCATGATGTGATGGATTGGACTTCAATGAGAGGGTGGCTAAATCTTCCTGTAGGCTTCTCCATGGAGCAAGAGATATATAAGTCTGCCAATACATTAAGGAATTACTGCCAGGTGGTGTTTCAATAATTTTACTTGACTATGTTGTTGTATTCTGTAAGTTTAGTAACCTTTTTTTTGAATGTGCTCTCATTCTGTTGAGAGGAGCAAAGGTCATGTGTTTTAAAGTTATTGTTGTTTGTCTTCCTTGTAGCAAATTTTCTACTCCTGGGCTTGAAAACAAACTTATCTTTCTTGTCTTGTCAAGAGGACATGCATGAGTATGTTTTACCTTTGAATGACATCATTTATTTTACAAATCCATAGAATGTAATTGAGAGTTCTCTTAATGGACAGGTTGCTCGCTTGAATCCTGAGAAGTCGATTCCTGCAGCAATTCTGGAAGGGGCCAAAGGTTTGGCAATCTTGACGGTGGCTAAAGGTGGGGTGGTACTTGCTTATAAACTTGGAACCGGCTTGGTCATTGCTCGAAGAGCCGATGGATCATGGTCAGCTCCATCAGCTCTGCTTTCTGTTGGCCTGGGATGGGGTGCGCAGGTATAGCATCAACAAAGATTTTTTCTTCCTTCATTTTATTTCCCCCCCCCCGGGGCTGGAGGAGTGGAGGAGGTCTCTTCTTGAAAATCATGTTATTTGAGATTCAGAATTTGTTCTGTTTATCATGCTTTTTAGGTTGTGTTATTGACAGTTGTAAATCATACATGTGATATCCTCAAAGGGCAGATCAAAAGATCATAATTTTGCATTTTCTGATGCAAGGGTTCCCTCTATTTCTTTTGAATATCTTGATTTATCCTAATGAGTCTCGAGTTTACTTTGATTGGTCAAGCTACTTCATTTTGCAATCTTCTCCAGATTTATTGAAAGGTTCTCTTGTTACATGGTTTTTGCTCGCTGCTGTATACTTTAGCAATTGTTGTAGCGTGTAACTGGTAATGATTTTCTTGTGTCTGTAGGTTGGCGGCGAACTCATGGACTTCATTATTGTACTACACGACTCAAAAGCTGTGAAAACTTTCTGTAGTCGAATGCATTTCTCTCTTGGTGCTGGATGCAGTGCTGCAGCTGGACCAGTTGGGAGGGTTTTTGAGGCAGATATGAGAGCTGGAGAGAGGGGCTCTGGCATGTGTTATACTTACAGCTGCAGTAAAGGTAATTCATTTTGGCGGGCACCCTAGCATTAACAATATACCATTCAGACTGAAATGCTACTAGTTCTGAGAATAGACGTATTAGGATGCTTAGAGATGCTGACTCTGAAATTTGGTTGGATTTAACAGCCTACTTTTCCGCTGAGAATGTACTCGTTGCTTTTGATATCCTTGTGCAATAGATTGACCAAATCTTCATTCTGATGTTGCTTGTTATGTCTCAGGTGCATTTGTAGGTGTTTCACTGGAAGGGAACATAGTCTCAACTAGGATGGATACAAACCTTCGCTTCTATGGTGATCCTTATCTTACTGCAGCTGACATCCTTCTTGGAATAGTGGACAGACCTAAGGCTGCCGAACCCTTGTATGCAGCTCTCATGGACCTTTATGCAAGCTTCCGATGCTAGTGGCATCTTGATGTTATAATTATATTTACCTCCAATGTGTTCATGGCGTTCCAATTCTCGGATAAGAAGCTGTACATACCATGCTTCATGGGTGGAAAATCCTCACCTCCAGGACAAATAAGCAACTTGCGCTCCCCCTATTATTCATGCACATTAGGGTTCGTCATGTTCATTTGTTATTTATCATTGGATGTACAGTTAGTGAACCAGCTGTCTTCACCTGTGTATATATATAGATGATTCTTATACGTGACGGTACATATTTTGGTAAAAAAAAAAATGGTTCAGTTTAAACTTGGAAGTGTTTGTGTGTTGGTCTATGCTCTGTTCTTTCCGTGGGATAATGCAGAGCCACCTGCTACATCGCAAGAACTCTTAGGAAAGTGGTGAGAAATGGAGTGGCAGTGTTGATGGGCCAAATTAAAGCCCATAAACTGTGTATTTAACCAAGCATCAAGCAAATTTGCATTTGGGCTTTAATATGTAATATGAACGTTTATAATGTGTGTTGGCAGTTTGCTCATTTCTGATTCCTTTCCACTTCATCCAAACAAACAATAAGAGAAGGTTGGTATCTTTGCTCCCCCCCCCCCTCTCTCTCTCTCTCTCTCTCTCTCTCCCCACCGCTCTTAAATTTACTTTTATTTTATTTTATTTTTATTAGAGGATTCGGGGAAAATTCTTTCAGCGATCAACAGTTTGCATCCTGACTTATCAATTATGGCACTGAAGAACACTTTACTATGAACTTCTATTTCATAAATTTACTAAAAATCATTAAAATATTTTAATGCTATTTTTTTTTTGATTGAAAGTGCTTATAAACGAATAAGAGCATTTTGTGGGATGACTCAAATTAAGGATCCTAAAACCTTTTCACTAAAAAGCGTTAAGCATGGCTAATTGATTCTCGACTAGTTTGAACAATGTGTTGATAGCATAAGATGATAAAATAAATACTAATAAAATGCTTCAAAAAGGCATGGGGGTATTAAAATAGTACTAAACTTAATAGCAATTTCAATTGCAAAATGAAGATAAATAATTGCAGCGAGGTGTTCGTTTAGTAAATGTCTCAACTTGTCCTTTTTTCACTTGAAACTTCCGAGGTACGAGCTGTCCTCCCAAGTGGCGACTACAATTGAAAACAGCCCTAATTTAAAAATCATTTTTCAAACCCCAACTCACACCACCAACCACAACTGCAGCAGCAGCATGGGGACTAAGGCCCCGGAGGTTGTGATTCTCACCGAAGATCTTAAGAATGGCTATGATGATGACGATGATGCTGATGTTTCTGTACTGTATGCAAAACCCTTCTCTTGCAAGGAGGGAGTCAATCCAGAAAACCCCATCTCAGTTGAAAGCTACTCTGATGACAGAGACCTCCAGCTCGCCATAATGGCCTCTCTTCAACCTCAATCAAAGGGTAGCAGCAGCGGTATTGGCATTATTAGTAGCAGTACAAGTGGCAAAACTAAAAGGGTCATTGATCTTTCCCAAGATTACTTCATTTATGATCTTGATGATGATGATGACGTTCAAGTAATTGCCTCATTTTCCACAACTCCAAGGAAGAAGCTTTTCACAGGCGAGTCTTCCAATTCTAAGGCTACAGCCAACAATGATCATGATAATGTCGATAGCGGTGATGTTGATGTTACTTTTATGTGTGATATCTGTGTTGATGAAAAGCCAAAGGCTGCATTGTTCTGCATAAAGGGTTGCACTCATTCTTATTGTTCTGAGTGTATGGCTAAATATGTCGCCTCAAAGTTGCAAGACAATATTACTAGTATTTATTGTCCGGTTTCCGGGTGTAGTGGGAGGTTAGAGCCTGACTATTGCCGGTCTATATTGCCTGTTCAAGTTTTTGATAGGTGGGGTGATGCGCTATGTGAGGCATTGTTATTGGCTTCTGAGAAATTTTATTGCCCCTATAAAGATTGCTCCTCGCTTTTGGTTGATGATAGAGGGGGCAGTGATGAGGCTATTACACATTCTGAGTGCCCGGAGTGTAGGAGATTGTTTTGTGCAAAGTGCAGGGTACCTTGGCATTCAGAGATTTCCTGTGATGAGTTTCAAAAGTTGAATAAGGACGAAAGGGAAAGAGAGGATATTCTGCTAATGAACCTGGCCAAGAGCAAGAAGTGGAAAAGGTGTCCCGAGTGCAAAATTTTCGTTGAGAGGATTTCCGGGTGCTTGTTTATGAAATGCAGGTAGTCATAAGTTTTGTTGTGATATTCTTGAGTTCTATTTGAAATTAGTCTTGTTGTAAACTTGTAATCTCTCAATTTGCAGCTTCAATTGGCAATTCTCTTTATCTATCTTTAACTTGGATTGTTGCCATGTTTACAACTCCTTTAGATTTAAATTTATTCTTGTAGATATGGATCTGTATGTTCTGAAATTACAGAAATTTACATCTCATACAAGATTGCATACTTAAAATGATTTACTATGCAAACAAGATATGAACTTCTTTCTGAGTAGTGTGAGATCATGAAATCTGATTGACATATAATGCTTTCGTGTTATTGTCACCAGTAACTTCTAAGCTGCTTAGGTGACTTGACGTGAAAGCAGTAGGTGGCAAACTGGCAAATATGTCATTGCAGACTCAGATTTTGGGAAGTGGAAAAGCTATTTTTAACCAATGTACTTATCCTCAAAATTTGTATATTAAATTCTTTAGTGACTTCTAGGAGTCATTTTTTGTATTAGGCCAATTTGACGGACCCCTCTCCATTGTGTTAGATCATATTGCTTCAAAAGATATCCTAATAGAATTCAGCAGTTTGGGGATTTTGAACTGAAAATTAGCTTATGCCCAATCTTAAGACACTTAAGCAGGTCATTCCTTCAGCAATTATGAGAACAATGAGCATGTCTTAATGAAGAATAAGAAGTAACTAAAATTTTTCCGTTTTCTTTTACCCCTTTTCTTTCTTCTTTTTTTCTTGTCCCTCTTTTGAGTTTTTTTGCACCTTGAATTTTAAGTCCATCCATCCTGATTCCTGTAATCCAACCTACATGCCAATTTGTGATCCACTTTTAGACACAAAAGGCAATGAAAAGAACGTCCTTGGAAAGGCTATTATCATTTGTATCTAGCTTGTCGGTAAGTAAAGTTAATACAAGGCATGCTTAAAGCTTCTCAAAGCTATTTTTTGTTGTACTATACTAATACCATTAATCAGTTTGAGAAATAATAAATTTGCTTACTGTATTTTTGAAATTTCGTGTATTTTTGCTGTACTGTGGCAAAAGTTTTGATTTTGCTCATATTCACCTGCATTTTTGGTTTTTTTTTAATATTTGGAAAGATGCTAATTAACTATAATATGGGGGATTGCAGGTGTAAATACACATTTTGTTACAACTGTGGAGCTCAAATGGGTACTAATCATTACTGTGCCAATTGTAAGCATTAGCTTAGATCCTTCTGCAGATTGTGGATGGTGGGGACATTGTACTTTTTGTATAGCATATATCTTGACTGTTTTTGGCTCCCTCGGAATAATGAATGAATAGTATCTTGGGCACATTTTGCTGAAAAGTCTTTCCCTTTTCTTTGATAGTCTTGGAAGCATCTGCCTGGATAAAATATATGTGTATAGTGTGCGAGAAGCCACAGTAAAATGCCTGAGTCCTTTACCTGGCTTCTTGTTATTTACTCATAATAGGAGTTTAAAGCTCTGTAAGCTATCTCCTGATTGTCATGTCGTGTATCCAAATACCAAGTGGAGCGTATGTTTTGCTGACAATATTAGAGCGGATGCACCATCATGACTGAGTGTGATTATAAAGGCTGAGATAAAAACTTCTGCCAGGCTAGGTTTGCTGACTCCTTGATCACATGATGGATCTTGGGTAAGGTTACATGTTTTGATTTTCGGAGATGGAATATTTGGTTGCAGAATTTGCTGAAAGCAGCTTGGTTTTGTGCTTGGTTATAGGTCGGTTTTGGATATTTGTTCCATTTGATCATAGGAAAATCGTTTTGCATGATCTTTCCAGTTTTTTGTCTTTGACCAAGTTACGTGGGTACTAGTCATGAGCGATATGTCTCTTACAGTGCTTAACATTAATTTTGATTCTGGACCTGAGATCCGTTTCATGCAGCTTGGCACCCCCCCCCCCGCCCCCTCCCGGGAACCTGTTCTTCCACTTTTGTGACTATTGGTGACTAGTTTTTAGATTATAATCAGGGTTGGATGGTTTCCACATTGAGTTGTAATAGATCTTTTTCAAGCCTTTAATGCTTGATACTTCTATGTTATGGAATCAGCAATTAATTACCTTAATTCTTTGTCCCCAAAATAACACGAGTAAACCATAGAAGTCGGCTTTCAATCCTCAGACTGCATAAGTAACTTTTTATGCACTGAAGGTTAAAGATACAATTTTGATCTTTCTCTTCCATGGAAGGTATATGATAATTGCTGGAGACAAGTTCTTGTTGATGTTTCTAGACTATCTATTTCTGCATGTTTGCAATGGTTATAAGCTGAAAGTGCTTTCTTTCTTGAAATGAACTCTTAAGACTAAATTACGTGGCTAGGGATGAAAGTTGACCTTGAAAGTGCATTCAGACATTAGAGTCTCATCAGAGGAGGGACAAATGTTAACCCTCACCTTGATGGTCCTTATGTCCAGTTAACGGGATACATAACTATAATTTCTGATTCCCGAGTAGGATGTTTTTGCGTGTGTGAAGCCATTGTTCTGTATCTTTGCCTGGTGGCTTGCAAGAATTTCTATCTACTTTTACATTTCATTGGCAGTATTTAGTTATATACTAGGCTCTAATCAGTACCCAAAATATGTTCTTTGTTTCCCGGAAGAAGCATATCTACGCGTTTGGAAATGAACGACTGGCTTATCTCCTGGCTTGAACTTTATCTGATTGGGAAGCTACACAACTTCGTGATATCATTTTAGCGGAATTCCTGAGTTGTCACCTTCGACAGGAAAAGTTTAGAAAGTTCAGAAGAGACTGATAAGCTGTTGCATGAAGTAAAGGAAAACTCTCTGTACAAGGCTACTTTGACGAAAAATATATTGTGTTTGGATTGTCAAATTATTCCAAATAATATTCGTTTGCATCATTAACACATTTCTCAATTCACCTTTTTATATTTCCAACTACTTTTTATCTCACATACATCACATCACAAAAAGTACTACAGTAATTATTCTAAATAATATTTCAAATAATACTCTATCCAAACACATAAGAGTTTATTTGGATGATTTATTTGAGATAATTACTGTAGCACTTTTTGTGATGTGATGTATGTGAGATAAAAAGGTGGTTGAAATTTGTGAAGTAAATTTTTTTATTTGAAATCAAGCCAGTCCAAACAAACTTCCTAGAGTTTGATTTCTTAGGATTTTAGGATTTCTATATTAGGTGACATGAATGGTTGGTTATACACTAAGAAAAATAAGTCAACTCTTGGGCAAAAACTTGCATTGCACAGTCAACTCGTAAGGATGAAATTAGCTTTAGTAAAAAAGTTTAAAGACGAGAATGACAAAATTTTCCCTTTTTTGGCCGAAGTGTTGGCGAAGCGGGGGATCATGCTTGTAGCAAACCGCCTAACATGTTCTTGACAAAATTGGTTTGGTACATAAAAGTAGGATCCACTAGATGCATAAATGTCGCATAAATCCTTTGGCTTCTTTTGATTTTATAAAATTGATTGGTAGATATCAGATTTTTTTCCAAATAACTGATGGTGTTAAAAAAAAAGGCTATTTTAATGAATAGAGAGGCTGTTCACAAAAAAAAAGTTCAAAATGCTGATTTTGGAATTAAGATAAGCAGATTATTGCACTTATGATTTTGTATAAACGACTTTTCATCCAATCAAATGATTTGTTGTGAACGTAATGAATGAATCCACTTACAAAAAGCGATGAAAATAACAACACTATATTTCTAAGCGATGAACACAAATATAAGATCTCTGAGGAGGTGGCTCAACTCAAGTGAAGAGTTCAAGCTGTGATCAATCAAGCAACGGCCTTTGGGAAATGGCATGGAAATTAAAATGCCAAAGAGGCAGATTTGTGGCGGCTATTAAATCTCATCTTATTTTCCTATTCAAAGACAAAGTACGTGCTAACGCTCGCTAGTAGTCTTTTCCGGTCTAGTGATAATTTTCTCCAAATGATCAAATTAATTCATTACGATATTTATAGAAGCATCAGAAAAGTAAAACAAGATTAGAGCTAAAGATTTCAACAAACTCAATTGGTAAAATCACTACATAATGTACAAAAACTTTACCCTTCCTGAACACACATTATTAACTTTTTGTTTGAATTATGAATTTTTGTAATCTCTCCAAAGCAACAATCTTTATCACGTTATTTTTGACAAGGACGGATTCGTTTTGTGTATGGCTGGTGTCTTTAGTGGACGACATCAATAATTTAGGGGAGATCATCATATTTTTTAAGAAGATATTTGATGCGACCATTGATTAAACCAATCATTCCAATACTTTGAGAATATCCTTCCATAATTCAATCTCGATATAATCCAAATGATGTTAGCCGATCAATGGTAGGACCAAGCATTATTCACTATATTCCAAACTTGAAAAGTTCACCTTTTATTTTATTTTCATTTTTGAAGTTCCCCATGTTTCAAGTAATAAATGCAAAAATCGAAAAGAAAAAGGGTTTTAACTAATCCATACAAACATCCAACACAACTAAAAATTCAGTAACTAAGAACACGCGGATAATAACCAATGACCATTTAGGTACATAAAAAGTTCAGTTAGAAAAAGCAGAAAAAATTGAATAGTTTATAGACCAAAGTTCAGCATTTGTTCTAAGAAAATCTTAAGATTGGCAAAGGTGACTCCTTCGTTTGTTCTATCTACTTAATGTAAAGATCCTAACTTCGAGATTTATATAATGCATATGGAAAAGGGTTTCTTCTTTTATGTTTTTTCCTTCTTTGTTTCTTTAACTTTTCAAAGCCATGCAATTGTAAGCAAAAATAACAATCGTAATAGAAATGTATTATTACTTTTTGCCATTTTAGATTTTCCGACGACTGTCTCGGATTACATTCGTTGGTACAGGTATATTACATCTAATTTATCATGAAAATGCAAATATTTTTTTATTATATCTTTAAAATTAGATATTTTTTTGAAATAATTATACTTTTTAAGAAAGTTAACACCTGAACACCTCTTGATATGTGTTAGGAAACGTTTGTTAGTCAAAACCTTTTTTTTTTTTGTCTTATTTTGGGACTAACTCAAAAGGGGGGACGAGGCGGTGATAAAAAGAGGTGAAATGATGAGTTGAAAATCCAATGAGGAAAAATTAGGACTATGGGAGAAAGAAAATAAAAAAGTAAAACCCAAGACAAGTGACAGAAAACAGGGAAGGGAAGGGAAGGGAAGAGAAGAGAAGAGAAAAGAAAAGAAGAAGGAAAAGGACACGTCAAAAACTCAAAACCGCTTATGTGCAGGTAGCAGTCGTGTGGTGGCCATCCCTTTCATTAATCATATGATTTTCATGACTTGTCCGTCTGTCTTCCTGCTGACTCAGCCCCCCGTAATATCCATCCTTGTTTTTAAACCGAAGAAAAAAATGAATAAATTATAAAACTCCCTTTTTTTTTTTAAAAAAATTTACTTGTATATCTGGCTGGTGAATTTTCTTGATAATATTTCCAAAACTGCAGCAATTTTCAACTCCAACTTGCTCCCGCATACAGACATGAATAAGACCATTTTCTTCATTTGAGAGCATGATTTCGCAGTAATAAGTTAATCCCTTCAACGCTTCTGAGCCACTACTTTAATCTTCTTCAGTTCCCCCGATATTTCTTGAATTTTAGAGTTGCTTAGGCTTGGAAGTCTCCAGTAAAAAGGAGTCAAACAGTTGAAGGCTGCGCTGCTGAGCAGACTTAGTCACTTTTGAGAAATTGTTTGAAGTCGGTAATAATTGTAATTTCAACTTGTCTATGCGTTGGGTTTCCTTTTTGTTTTGTTGAGAAGTGAATAGTGGGATGTTAAGAATTTACCAGAATTATTGGAAGAATTTCCAATTGATGTGTTTGATTTTTTTTTTTTAATCAAATGGCTGTAGTATTACTATTGGCAACCGTTTATACTTTGAATTTGCTCGAATTAATATATCACTTGAATCTTTGATAGGGAATGGGGAAAGTTGAGGTCTTGACTATTTCTGCCTGTAGATGGTTATTGTTTTGGCTTAAGGCTTAGGTTTTGAAGTTGGGGGCCTCAGAAACATATATGTCAATTCAATTTAATTGGATGTTCCTTTTCATTTGCTATATGTGAAATTTAGGAAGCGACTGGAATTAATGGTTCTAACTTTTAAATTGTTCTTCTCTGACTAGAAATGGAATAAAGATTTCAGCTTTGAGTTTTTTCTTTCCTTTCTTTCTTTTGAGTTCTGTATCATCCTGGATTTTACATGCGTTAAATTTGTATTCTTTGTGATTTCTTTGTAGGATATACGGGAATGGTTATCAACGGCTGCTAGTATAGGGGGTGGCAGATGGTATTTGTATCAAGATGACTGTAACTGACTGGAATATACATTCATGGGATCTCCTGATAATAATAAATTGTCTGAGATAGTTGATAGAGTGAGGTCATGGATACCGCGCAGGATGGAGCCCGCAAATGTTTCGAGAGACTTCTGGATGCCAGACCAAAGCTGCAGGGTGTGCTATGAGTGTGACTCTCAATTTACTGTTTTTAATCGCAGGCATCATTGTCGTCTTTGTGGTCGAGTGTTTTGTGCTAAGTGCGCTGCAAACTCTATTCCTGCCCCCTCTGATGAGTCAAGGACAGGTTGGGAAGACAGGGAGAAGATTAGGGTCTGTAACTATTGCTTTAAGCATTGGGAGCGGGGGATGACCACAGCTGATAACGGGATGACAACATCCAGCCCAGTCCTTAGTCCATCTCCTTCGTCAACAAGTTTAATTAGTTCATATTCGAGCTGCACCTGTAACAGCGGCTGCAGTATTGGTTCAACTCCAAATTCAATGGGCCCTTTCCAGCATGTTACATACAGTTCTGATCAGAGCCCGCATCAAGCTAATCAAATGGATGAAGTTAATGCAAGACATTATGGACCATCATGTCCAGGAAAATCAGACTCGAACAATATAAGTGATCATCTTAGTGATGAGTTTGGCTCATGTAACAGGTACATGTAGAACTTTCAATATGTCTTAACGAGCAAAGGTAACCAAATCAAATTGATACAATTCATTTGAAAAAACTGTGTCAAAGATGGACTGCTGTTAGGTTTGTGGTTAGAAGTAATATTTGGTTAACATGGGAGCAAGCAAACACTTCCATAGCAAGTAAAGCTCAAGTACTCCAGGGCCATTTTTACATGAAATGGTGGAAAAGAATTTGCATACGCTATGCAAAATGAAATGAATGTGAAGTTCTCTTTCAAAAATTATTATTGTTAAATTCCAGAAACAAAATCTTTGAAAGTTCTTCTTATCTATAAGAATAAGAATGTGCTAGCACAGATAACAAACATTTTTTATGTCTCAAATTAGTCCTAAATATATGCAAACTGCTTTCTGTTTGTTTATGAATCTGAACTATGAAATATCTATTGTGATTCGTCTGATTCATTTTATTCTCTCTTCTTTTTGTTGTACCTAGTGCCAGGAATGGTGGTGAGGATGATGATTACAGTGTATATAGGCTGCATTCACAACCTAGTCACCTCTCTTCTGGTGAAGTCTATTACAGTTCTGGCAGCTGTGGTGATATCAATAATGATTATGGAGTGGACGACGTGCAGCCTAATAGGGAAAAAATGAAGCAAGTATGAGCTCCACCATGATGCCTGAGAATACAGAAACACATAACTCACAAATTAAAGAAAAGCTTGACAAAGAAGCAGAGGGGTTGAATAATGGTTGTTTTGATCAAGTTCCTTCTCCATCCAACATCAATGGTACAGCTGCTGAACCACTGGACTTTGAGAATAATAGCCTACTCTGGCTCCCTCCAGAGCCAGAAGACAAGGAGGATGAACAAGATGCTCTTCCATTTGATGATGATGAAGATGCTAGAGATGATGCTGCAGGAGAGTGGGGTTACTTGCGGTCTTCAGGCAGCTTTGGCAGTGGGGAGCATCGTAATCGCGAGAGATCAATTGAGGAGCATAAGAAGGCAATGAAATATGTGCTTGATGGGCATTTTAGAGGTTTGATAGCTCAGCTTCTTCAAATTGAGAACCTGCCTGTCAATGTGGAAGATAGCAAAGAAAGTTGGTTGGACATAATTACCTCTTTATCCTGGGAAGCTGCCACACTTTTGAAGCCTGATACGAGCACGAGTGGGTGCATGGATCCTGGTGGATATGTGAAAGTAAAGTGTATAGCTTGTGGACATCGTCGTGAGAGGTATGATTTTTCTGAGAATCTTTAGACATTTCACCCAACATAAGTAGGAAAGCTAGTTTTATGTTGCCGATATATGCCATCTTCATGCACTCATAAGATAATCAAGGTAGGCTGTCTTACAATGTTTACATAGTCTAAATTTTCTGCACAGAGAAATTAGATTATATAACTTAACCCACAAAGAATTTGATGACTACTCAACTTTTTGCTTCATTTTGGGATCAAACCTTGGCAAAATAGTTGAACTTGTATTCATACGTCTGCTACTCTGATATCATACATAGGTTTTAACCAATCATCAACCAACAACTTGAACTTTAGGAAGGTATTAGTTATTGAACTTGGAAAATCTACAGAGGGAATTGCTATTTTCAGATCGAGTGAATGACACAAAAAGCCACTAAACTATTAAAGTTGCATGGTTTGGTCACTAAACCTTTTTTTAGCAGAGAAGGTCACTCAACTCTTTATGTGTAATTTTTGATCATTTCATGAAATTCGTGCATTATGGATGACAAAAGTCACTCATGTGACATACACGTGCATTTTTAAGGGTAAAAATGACATAAATGAGTAGGATTTCAGGGATATAATTGTCAAAAAAAGTCCTAAAGACAAAACTAAATAAAACATAAAATGGTCCCCCCACCCCTTCTCCATTGCCCCTTCCGCCCTTCTCGCAGTCTCCCTCCTCTCCTTTCCGTCAAGTCCTTGACCCCCTCCCTCTACCCTGTCTAACCCCAACTCCTCCCTGTATTCCATCAAACCCCCACTCCCTCCCCTTTGCTATCAGCCCCCACCACTTTCTCCTCCCACCACATCTTTGTCCAGATCTCATAATAAGCTACTTGTGGAACAACCTGTGAAAAGTACATGTTATATGTATTCCTAGTGGCTAGGATTCAATACGTTGCTTCTAAAGTGGCTAGCTGGTATCATCATCACAGATCCAAAATAAATCATGAGAGATTGGCATATGGCTTGAATGGGCTGGGGAAGAGGAGGTCACCAATGGACTGGGGAGAAAGAGACAAGGGTGGGGAAGGGGTTTGCCAGGGCTGGGGGGGTGGGGGTGGGAATGGGGGAAGAGAAGGGACAGGGAAGAGTGAAGGAGGGTGCTGACAGGGAGTGGGGAAGGGTGGGGATGGGGGAGAGGGGAGGAGACATGGTGGCAAAGAATGGGACGCGGTGCTAAAATTAGGTATGGATTAGGGACTTATGTGTAATATACTTAAAGTCCTTAGTTCTCTGATATTACTATTTTGACCGTCAATTGTCACCAAATTTTTTTTAGACATTTACCTTTAAAATGTGCGTGTATGTCACACAAGTTGCCGTCATCCTCAACACATGAATTTAACAGAATGACCAAGAATTACACTTTAAAGAGTTCAGTGACCTTTTTGGGTAAAAAAAAAAGTTCAATGACTGAACTGTGCAACTTGAAATAGTTTAATAACCTTTTGTGCCATTTTATCTTTCAGATTTATGTCCCTCATGTTTTAGGGCAAGCATTTTTTTATCTCAAAATTTCTTCTTTATAGCGAAATTGGAAGCAAAAAAAATGTATGACCAAGTTTTATTTTGTCTTCATGTTTTGAAGAAATTGCTTGTTGAAATGTCTTTAACTCATTTGAGTTGAAAATAAGAACAAATTTTGAAAAATATACTTTCTTATTAGTCCCAATTTGGTGTGGTAGGATTGTTTTGAAGTTTGGTGATATGATGCTAATATGAGGCATGTGCTTGCACTCCAGGTTATTAGATTAGAATGGTTTTCAATTTGAATTAAAATCAGATAGATTTGTTAGTTTTTACTATTGGTTGTTTTACCTCCTTGAATTGAGTAGTAGAATTTTAAAAACTTATATAACTATTCTTATATTGTAGAGTGATTATCTACTTAATAATCTTTAACAAATGATTGAGAAAAAAATGATCACTCATTTACAAAATTTTCTAAAAACACTGGGATGAGATATGGCAACTCGTTTGGAAATATTTATGCATAATTTTTTCCTTCGTATTCATTACCTTTTGATTTGAAGACATATAGTTGGAACTTGAATTTTAAACGTTGCTTCCACTGTACTCAATCTTTGGGAAACATGCATATAGCTACATCATATATCTTTAGCAGCAACTTGGTGTAGTGCATTATCTTCTTCATGCTGTAGGGCACAGATTTTTTTTTTGGTTTTACTTCATTTGTATACTCTTAATTCTTTCTTAGGATTTTTTTCTTTATGCTCCATTGTGAAAAATTGGCGAAGTGTTTTGCGGCTTGGTTGACATGTTTTGGAATGCCTCAAGATTGCCGACATGCAACCACATATCCGAAAATTATAACTGGTTATGTTGATGGAGAGAGTTTCCTTATTCAATTGTAAGGATTTAACAAGCTGCCTGATTTAGCTATTCACTCTAAAGTGGTAGAGGGAAATCTGTTATCTCTCAGGGCATGTAGTTGCATGTTGTCTATCAAAATGTTTGTGTGCATTCTGTTCATATTTATGCTTATAAGATTGTTTAATTTTTCAGTATGGTGGTTAAAGGGGTTGTCTGTAAGAAAAATGTGGCCCATCGGCGGATGACGTCAAAAGTTGATAAACCCGGATTGTTGATCCTTGGAGGGGCCCTTGAGTATCAGCGGGTGGCTAATCACTTGTCAAGTTTTGATACTTTGTTGCAGCAGGTTTTGGATCCACTTTTATCTTTTCTGTTTTTATTATGGTTTTAAAATTGCTTCCCTAAATATCAATGCAGTGCTGAAGTAATTCTTTGATTTCTTTATCATTGGGTTTTAATTCCTGTTTTAGGAAATGGACCACTTGAAGATGGCTGTTGCAAAGATTGATGCCCATCACCCAAATGTCCTTCTAGTAGAAAAATCAGTTTCCCGATTTGCACAGGAATATCTTCTTGCAAAAGACATATCTCTCGTTCTCAATATTAAGAGGTCACTTCTGGAGCGTATAGCCCGCTGCACTGGAGCACAAATAGTGCCTTCAGTTGACCATCTTGCAACACAGAAGCTGGGATATTGTGACTCATTTCATGTGGAGAAGTTTCTTGAAGTGCATGGCAGCGCAGGGCAAGGCGGGAAGAAATTGACAAAGACATTAATGTTTTTTGAGGGCTGCCCAAAGCCATTGGGTTTTACTGTAAGTCTGGCATTGCATTCATTTCTTTGTGCAATTGTATCTTAAACTTGATTTGTAGAACTTGAAATATTTGTATGCTTAGTTGTTTTATTTATTAGTTTGTTGCATACATTATCTAAGATAGAGCAATTGATTCTTGTGGTGTGCTTTTAGTTGAGGGGGAAAATTGTAGGTGGGGCGAGAAAGGGGCTCTTTAATAGAATAGCAGGATCACGGTCCTAGTTATTCATACAAATAAGGTTAATTGCTTGGAGTCAACCTAAAATTGTTATGTTCTTAATAACTTCATTATCTGAATGCTTTACTGAAGGGTTAAATATGTTAATAGTCTTTAACCCAAAAATTGGTTTAATATCAAGGCCAAGTGGTAGATCTTTGAAAATAACTTGGTTATCTGAGTGCTTTACTGAGGGTTTAAATGGTCTTTTGGCTAATTTTTTTTTTTCACATAAATTTACTTCTCTTTGACTCCAAAATTCTGAACTAGGACATTGACCACTTATATTTCCCAGAAGGGGGTAGAGAGAAACTAATGGATATAACATGTGGATGGGCAATAAGATTTTTACTATTCTTGCCCTTAATTTTGGGTAAAGAATATTAATTAATTGTATAGAATGTTTAAATTTTTGTTTCCTCTTTATATATCTTTTGTTTATTTATTTTGGAAGTAGTAGACCATATTGGGAAAAATTTTTAGGTGTCCACATAAATAGACAAACTTGGACATTCTGTTGTGCATCAGATACCCACTTAATATCTTTTTTTTTCTCTCTCCTCCTGTTGCTGATTACTTTTGGCTTGTTGAAAGTTCATAACATAATTGATTTGAAATTTTGCATTTCTTTGATTCAGGTTCTATTGAAGGGTGCCAATGGGGATGAATTGAAGAAAGTGAAGCATGTAATGCAGTATGGAGTTTTTGCCGCTTATCACTTGGCTCTTGAGACGTCCTTTCTTGCTGATGAAGGTGCTTCTCTTCCAGAATTCCCTCTGAAGTCTCCAGTAAAAGTTGCTTTACCTGATAAACCATCAGGTATTGACAGATCGATTTCCACTATACGGGAATTTACCGTGGCTCATGATAATTTTGACTCCAAGCAGCCATATCAATCTAGCTGCAACATTTTTTCACATAACACATCATCTAATGGTTGTCTACTACCCGAGGAAAAGTCTAGTTTGTCTGAAGGTTCTAACTCAATACGGAGTGCTCAGAACCATGTGAATTCTGTCAGTTCTTCTCATTGTTTAAGAGATACAGTTTCAGATTGTCACCGAGAAGAGTTCTGTGGTTATCCTGCTTCAAATGAGAGGGAGAAGGTTCATCTGTCTCTGGAGGCGTCCTCTGTGTGCAAACCATCAGAAATCTGCATTATGAAAGTGCAAGAGGATAGTTTGAATTCTAGTTGTTCTTGTAACTCTGAAGCAGTGGGTAAAGGACATTGCTATTTACATTCTGTTGAACATTGTTTACCTTCAAATTCAAGCATTTTTGACCACCTTAATGTGGTTGCATTTCTCAAAGGGGAGTTTTCTTCTTCAGCTTCTGACAATCAGAGCATTTTGGTATCACTCATGACACGCTGTGTTTGGAAAAGGTCTGTATGTGAACGTGCTCATCTTTTTCGTATAAAGTATTATGGAACCTTTGATAAGCCCTTGGGCCGGTTTCTACGCGACAATTTGTTTGATCAGGTGTGCTTCCATCTCTCTTACTGCATTTATATGTTGGTTATTTACTCCACCATTGGAAATTATAATAGCTCATGTTTTCTGCTTAGAACTATCGATGTCACTCATGTCAAATGCCATCTGAAGCACATGTACATTGCTATAGTCATCAGCAAGGCAGTCTTACAATTTCCATGAGGAAACTGCCGGAATTTTTCTTGCCGGGGGAGCAAGCAGGGAAAATCTGGATGTGGCACAGGTGTCTGAGATGTCCTCGAATCAATGGATTCCCACCTGTCACCAAGAGGATTGTAATGTCTGATGCTGCCTGGGGCTTATCTTTGGAAAATTTTTGGAACTCAGCTTTTCCAACCATGCTGCTGCAAGCAGGGTTGCAAGCTGCGGTCATTCCCTCCATAGAGACTGTCTCCGCTTTTATGGGTATATACCTCAGTTTCTTTTCTTTGTGTAGGCATTTTGAAGATTCTATAGTACGTTACATTTTCGTTACTATCAATTGTTGGTAAATTAACAGTTAAAATGAAAATCAAATTTATTACCTAAGCAAAGTAATATCGATGATGAAAAATGTCAGAAATATTTGAAGAAATTTGACTGAGAATCTTTCATCTAATCAAGTTTCTGTTGCCATAAATGAATTTCCAATTCAAGCAAATCAGCTTAATTGCTGTTTTGGACATCCTGAATATTGTAACACTTTATCAACTGCTCTGATACTTCATATCATGTTGATTTCTTCATTGTTTTCACTTATCGTCAATTCTTTTGGCAGTTGCTTGTGGGGAATCAGCTAACAATGTTTGAAATAATCATCTGTAACAGAATCCTTTTGTAGCTGGAGTATAGCTCAGGAAAGGATAATTTGGTGCAGGAACTTAAGTTTCTTGAGACACTGATAGTTTCGCATTTCTATTATGTTAACTTTTTTGGGTCAATTTTTCCTGTGTCTTTTTTTTAATATTTGTTTCACTGACTAATTTTGTTTTGGTATTTCATCCATAACGATGATGTATTACTTTGGTTTGTTATATAAATGTTTCCTTATCAGTCCTTGTTTTTCCAAACCTAAATCGAGTACCTGGTTCTTAGTTCTTTTCAGTTTAGCATTGCCTCATATTCGTATAAACTTTTCTGCTGCATTTGCAGTTTTGGGAGGATGGCTGCTTGTTTCCAATATGCACCCATCAATGTCCACTCTGTGTATCTCCCACCACCAAAGCTTGAATTCAACTATGATTTTCAGGAATGGATTCAGAAAGAAGCTGATGAGGTTCACATGTCTTGGAATCTGTATTATTTGGTCTGACAGCTACTACAATATACACTTACAGTGTCATCCTCATTTTGTAATTCATAGGTCTGCAGCAGAGCAGAACTTTTGTTTGCTGAGGTGGTCAAATCTCTTCATCAGATAACAGAAAATATCCGACTCAATAACGGCAATAAAGCTCCACGAGTTATGGAGCGAAAATCTGAACTGGAAGGAGTGTTACAGAAGGAGAAAAAGGAATTTGAGGTCACTTGTTTGTATGCTTTATGCTGAGTACATAGTATTTAATGGTTTTACAAGTTCAGAGTTTTCCTGTATGTGTTGGTCCTGTCATCAGTAACCTACTGTAATCTGCATATTAAAAATTGTTGACACTAAATGATGATTGTAAAGTTTTGTTTGCACATTTTGGTTCCTACGGAAGAAGAGATAATTTATTGTTTCTGATCTTTTTACTTTTGATCTTGTTGCTGAGTTTTGTTAAATACAGTAGATATTTGTATTCATATGTGATCAGATGGTGATACATTTTGTGTTCAGAAGAAATATTTTTTGTTTTTGGGGTAGAAGTAGAATGTTAGAAGTGCTTTTGTTATCCATATTACCAATGAAATTGCTTTGTTTCTTGTGTTTGTTGGAGGTACTCGCGCTGTATTGTCTTCTGATTGAGATCTGTTGTATTTGTCTAGGAATTGCTAGATGAAGTGCTTTATAGGAAAGTTAAAGCTGGTCAACCTGCAGTTGATATTCTTGCGGTAAATAGATTAAGGAAGCAGTTGATCATTCATTCTTACATTTGGGACCAGCGGTTAATACAAATGAATAATCTCAATGATAACAATCTCCATGGAGGGAGCAGTTCAACGCCTAAAATGAAGGGCAAAACTGTTAGTTCTGGTTCAAATACATCTGAGATGGCAGTGACTTCCAAGCCGAGTAAAGGCTTCAGTAGCTGTGATTCTTTTCTTTTGAATTTGAAGCCTGATGTAACATTTATTCAAGGTGGATATGGCAACTTTTACTCACCTGATGGGGATCACAATAGAAATGACATGGATGAAGGCTCATACTGTCAGAAGGATAATGAGGTTAATCAGCCTTCTGGAACAAATAGCAATGATGAATTTGGCCCAGAGTCTCTTAAAACCGTCAGACGGGTCCACTCTGATGGGCAGATCCCCATTGTGGAAAATTTATCTGATACACTTGATGCTGCATGGACAGGTGATAACCACCCACTAGGTACAACTTCTAAGGGTAATGGTTCCTCAATTTCTGATTTTTGTCTTACAGATGCTTCAAGGCTCAATGGCACCAAGGCTAACCAAGATATTGAAATTTGTGGAACTGTACAAGGTGGGGTTGAATATCAAGATTCCTTTTGCTCTCTGTCGTCTACAAAGGGGCCTGAAAACAGAGAAAACTCCAGAAGTTGGATCACCATGCCCTTTTTGAATTTGTATAATTCATTCTTAAAGAGTTCTACGGCAAATGAAGACAAGCTTGATAAGATTAGCACTTATAATCCTGCTTATATCTCTTCATTTCGCGATCTGCTGCATCAAGGTGGTGCCAGGGTTCTGCTACCCGTAGGCATTAACGACACTGTTTTACCTGTTTATGATGATGAACCTACTAGCATTATAGCATATGTTCTTGTCTCACCAGATTACCATAATCAAATGTTGACTGAACCCACAAAGGATGGGCTGGATTCTCCTTCTTCATTCCCATTCTTGGAGTCAGCAAATTTACTTTTGCTTCCTTCACTTGATGAGGCAGCTTCAGGATCCCTTAGAAGTCTTGGGCCAACTGATGAAAGTGTTTTGTCAGTGTCTGGATCTCGAGGCTCGTCAACTTTGGATCCAGTTGTTTATACGAATGCATTGCATGCCAGAGTATCTTTCTCAGATGATGGCCCTCTCGGGAAGGTTAAGTACTCAGTTACTTGTTACTATGCCAAGCAATTTGAAGCTTTAAGACGAAGTTGCTGCCCCTCTGAATTAGATTTCATACGATCTCTCAGTCGTTGTAGGAAGTGGGGTGCACAAGGTGGCAAAAGTAATGTCTTTTTTGCAAAGACTTTGGACGACCGTTTTATTATTAAGCAGGTTACAAAAACAGAACTGGAATCATTTATTACTTTCGGACGAGCTTATTTCAAGTACTTGTCCGAATCTCTTAGTACTGGAAGCCCAACTTGCCTGGCAAAAGATCTTGGGTATCTATCAGGTATTGTCATTATACTCAATCTTCAATGATCCATCCTTTGCACTATTTTTGGCAGTAAGCTTAAGCTAGCTAGTAATATATGCTTCTCATTTTTGGCAACACGACTTTGTAAG
The DNA here is from genome assembly GCA_023065735.1 of Coffea humblotiana. NCBI lineage: Eukaryota > Viridiplantae > Streptophyta > Magnoliopsida > Gentianales > Rubiaceae > Coffea > Coffea humblotiana. The sequence continues at coordinate 9,692,981 of CM041213.1, forward strand.
AAAACATAGAAGCATCTAAAGTTTTAGGTATCCTTCTGTTTTGAAAAGATTCATACATCAAATCCTGCTAGATACTTGCAGTTATCTTCTTTAGGGTGACATATTTGCTGCATCCTATGTCAAATCTTTTGTCCTATTATATCAAATTAAGTTACTTTTTTACTATATGAAAAGCAGCGAGTTATATTTTACTAGTACTGTCTTCTAGATGTATTTCAGATCATCCATATGGCATTCTTGTTCAACAAACCTCAGAATACTGCCTTGCTTAATATTTTTTTCTATTGGTTGTTTTGAAGGTCACCTCAAAGCATCTGAAAGGGGGAAAGGAATCAAAGATGGATGTTTTGGTAATGGAGAATCTTCTCTTTGGGCGTAATATTGTGAGACTGTACGACCTGAAAGGTTCTTCTCGATCACGATATAATCCAGATTCAAGTGGAAGCAATAAGGTTCTTCTTGATCAAAACCTGATAGAAGCAATGCCAACTTCTCCAATATTTTTAGGACCCAAAGCAAAGAGGTTGCTGGAGAGAGCTGTATGGAACGATACTGCATTTCTTGCTGTAAGTTGTTAGTTCCCTATCATAATCTGTGTGTGGAACATGAATGGCCTTCTGTTTGATGGCAGCTGACTGCCATTTAGTGTTCTTCTTGAATAATTCTCTTTTTTTTTTTTTGGGTAAATGACCTCCTCCTTCAAGACCTCTCACTTACAATCCCTCCCACCTTACCACCCAACCTCTTGTTTATTATGATATTGGAAGTGAAAAACCAGCATAGGTGATTTTTTTCCGTTTATAAACTGAAATGTTATAAAATCAAATAGGCTTCGGCTGACATCTCTTATATGTTCTGTTGTCTGTTGCCCTCTCTTTCAACACTGCTTTTAGATGTGCTTTTTCATACGAGGAATCCTCTCTTAAAACTATGAATCTAGCAAGGAAAGACCTGTATCATTTGATAAAAAATTAGCGTTTGATATGTTAATGTACATGTGGACATACATTTCAGAAGTTGTATACATATAGGTATGTGATTTCAATGATGGTTAAGATTCCTTTTGATATTATTAGAGTAAATTTAATCTGCATTGTGTTTTCCCAAGTCTTTAGACTGTAAGTTCTCTAGGAAATGAAACTTATTGCCAAAATGTCAGTTCAGCTTCACCAGTAAAAGCTTCTCATTGTTTTTGATGTGTGGTTCTGCAGTCAATAGATGTAATGGACTATTCATTGCTGGTTGGCATGGACGAGGAGAAGCATGAGTTGGTAGTTGGGATTATTGATTTTATGAGGCAGTATACGTGGGACAAGCACCTTGAGACCTGGGTAAAGGCAGCTGGCATCCTTGGAGGGCCCAAGAATGCAACTCCAACTGTAATATCTCCAGGTGAATACAAGAAAAGATTCAGGAAAGCCATGTCTGCTTATTTTCTAATGGTACCAGATCAGTGGTCTTCGTCAACAGTTACTGCCAGTAGATCCGAATCTGAACTATGTGAAGAATGTTTGCAAGGTGGGGTGCTTCTGAGTTGATTTCATTGTGTAGGATTCGAAGGTGCAAGGTAGATGTAGGATTTTCCTTATTTCCTGTATATTCTCTTCCTTCATTTATTCCCCCAACCTTCTACCCAAGTTAGTTGATAGCAGCGCCATGAAATTGGTATATTCTTTATTTTTTATACAAACAGTGATAAAAGGATATTTTCTAACTTGGGGGACTTTCTCAGGAGGTTTTCCTGAGATCATCTTCCTCAAGTATCATGAAAGTCATTAGGTACAGTTGGCTGTTAATAAAATTTGTTCTTTCTTGTCAAAGTTGTTCTATTCGCTGTTAATTGCTTTTCTACCTTCCCACCAACAGAGGGCGCCCCCCACCACACCCACAAAACCCACACACACAAACAAAACAATTAAAGAGGCCTCACTGTGTATGAATATGACATTTTGTCCTTCACAATCTTACTTTCTTGACAAGAATTTTTAACTATTTTTGTATGAAAAATCGAAGTTGTATTGCCGTACAGTCAGGTTTCAGGTCGCAACTTTGTCAAAAACCTCCTTTCCTGTTAAATGCAACAAGCAATCAAACTTAGGTTTACAATTGGATAGGAGGCTAAAATAGAGGAAATCATTATTTGTAGGATTTTGCTAATAAGCCACTAGGCTCACCTTCATGCAGAATGGGAAGAGATTTCCACAACTTGCAGAAAGGAGAGAAACATATTGATCAAACTACTGGATACTTATTTGTTTTTTAGTGAGTTAATTTCCTACGAAGTTGCAGAGGAAAAGGATACTTGATAATCATTAGTAACTATCGGAGAGTTAGGCATATGGCCAAAATGAAAGGCTTGACCCACCAATCCTCTTAATGTTTCATTGTTTACAAGAATGTCTCAGCGATGACAATGAGTGGGTTGGAGAAAGGAGGAGGATAATAGAGTGGAGCAAGGGATTGGTCGACCAGGAATTTTTTTTTCCCTGTTTTTTTGGTGGTGAAGTTTAAATAGAAACTTCGGTTCTTTTTTCTTTTCTTCTTTTTAAACTTTTTAAATTAAAGTTGATTTTCACAGTCATTTTTTTCTGTAATATTTCCATGTTTAAACATTGGTGGATTCCAAAGAAATTGACTTTTATTTTTATTCTTTTTAATGTAAAACAAACGAATGCACCTCCACCGAGAAAATCTTAGTCCAGTGGCCAAAATTGAGCCCTAGGACTTGAAAGGTCATTTCAATTATCTGTTTCTTAAATCCCATCCTTGTTTGTTGGGAAAAAAAGGAAAAAAAAAATAATGCACCTCTACCCTCCATTAAAACAGTAAGAAAATATTTGCAAAAAAAATAATGCACCTCCACCTCCACTGGGTCCAGTTCATTGCCAGAATCATAGGTACATTAATGCAGAGAGTGAACCTGTTCCTTTTTGTCGTTTTAAAATTTTTAAACAAAAGCTGATTTCCACACAGCTCTTTTTGTTCATTCAATACTTCAAAGTTTAAACGTTGGTAAATAGACAAGAAATTTCTTTCCCCCCTGCTGCTTCTTTCTAATGTATATAACAAACTAATGTGCCTCCATTGAAACAAAAGGAAAAAAAATTGCACTAAACTCAGTTCACTAGTAAAATCAGAAGTATATAAAAACAGCAAGTCAAAAACACTTCTCTATACTTCAAATAGTTCTTTGCGACCCCTTTTGCTATTGCAGTAATATTTACGGAAGGTTTTAAGCCATTGGAGAAGACCTCTACTACAAAACTACAGACCAGAACCCTGAAAGTATATTATACAAGTAAAAGATCGTCTCAAGGAATAAAGGTATGAAAAAAAGGATAATCACTAGCCTGGTATGAATTGAAATTAAGTTCCATTTATGATAAATATATAATTGCCGAACAAAAACTGGAGACATCCACCGGATTCAGGAGCGTGTGCTACAGGAGGTTGTCAAGTTGTCTTTGCAGTTCCGGTATGGAAACCATATTAATAATGTTCTCTCTATCTTCACTTGAGTATTCTGATTTCAGGAGCGACTGAACTTGAACATGTGCTTCGACAATATTTGTCCTGCATCAATAATAATAATTATAATTATTAAAATTAGGACGTACAAGAAAAAGTAGGAAAAGCAAACAGATATCATCAAGTGCTTGCTAAGGGATACCGATCCAATTCCATAACTCCTACTGCCACCCTAAATGCCCAATACTCCTTTCTCCCAACCAAAAATGGAAAGAAAAAAAAAAAAAAGCAAGGATAAAGAATCCTTAACTACTGAATGGGCCAAAAGGTAAACAGATCCAAGAAGATAATTGCATTCTACTCGATAACCCAAGTTTTTGTTGTTTACGAACAAATCAGCAAGATATTAAGACATGGGTGCAAAGCAATATCTTACTTTATTGGTCTGAAAAGTATTGCACGTGTTGATGGATTCTGCAGGTACAGTTTCATCTTTGACATTATTTTTGGCAACTCTTTCTCAACTGCAGCATTAACCTGCCTCAAATTGCATCACATGATCAGGATGAATGCTAACATGCAATGGCAGAAGTATCTCTAGGTATGCATGCACAACAGAGACACCACAATGAGAGAAAAGCATACACAGATAACAACGGCATGCCTGCAGTCGAAGGAAAAATGAAAGAAAAAAACTAGGAATGAGGCTTTATTCTACAACAGCATGCTAAGAAGCTTAACCTGTTTATAGGTTAAGACCAATCAACGTGACCATCTAATCACCAGATATTCTCAGACACGAATCACTTCCAAACACTAGCAGCTATCATCTAACCATGTTCCGCTAAACCAAAGTGATCTGTTCACTGCAATTTACCTTCTCAATAAGCTCAGCAACCTTTTCAGGAGTGGCAAAAGCATGATCCTTGAGAGGTTTTGCAATAGACGACTCTATCTTTTGGATTTGTGCCCCAGACGACAATGCAACTTTAACAGCTGTCACCTTCACAGACAAATTTGAGACTTAAATTAGTGAATCTTCTTTGACAAATGCAAAAATTGAAACTTTACTGAATAAGTCAGCAAATTTGTGCTCTAATTTCCATCTGCATTATTATTATTCACAGCCCATCAAAAATTTACTTGAAGACTCCGAATTTCAGCCCTGGAAGCCAACGCAACTTCAACAAATATTACCTTCACAGACAAATTTAAGTAGCCAGTACTCTTTGGAAAATTTCCAAACATGAAAATTTAATAGATGAATTTGCAAATTTGAGCTTCAGTTTCAGTTCAGTATTATAATTTACTGCCCATCAAGGTTTCCCTCAATGACTTTTCCATTTCTTCAGCACACAACTCCCTTATCTATTGTACGATGTAGCCATATTTATTACAAACTTCTAATGATTTCACTAGATCGTTGGTCTAATGTTAGAGTAGATTCCCCTTTCTGTGGATTTAAGTCATGTACAAAACGCCAGTTTGTAGTACAGAACACCTTTCAGCACAATGAGACAATTTGACAGTAATCTCTCTCCAAAAGCACAAGAAGAATTCAATTTCTGATAAAATTCTGTGATTTATTCTCTAGAATGGAATGCAAATACTCAAAGATGAACAAACCTTTGTAACAAAAGAAAGCATGGGATCCACAACAAGCTTGGTCACTGACATAATGAACTCCTCGCATGTGACTTTGAGGCTTTTCTCCAATTCCTACACTCAGATGACATATCCATGATTAACTACGCTGCCCTGAGGACTGTAATGCACGTGCTTGGCAAATTTATTTCTGCTTAACGGTAAAAAATAAACAGAAGAAAACCTTTCCAACTTACAAAGTTTTAACTTCAAAAGAGAAACAAGGAAAAAAAAAATGTTGGCTTCATTAGCTCTATCATCAGGGTCAATCAGACTTATTGGTTCAGTGTCAAGTATCACTGTGATGCGGGTGACCAACAAAAAAGACTTCTGAATCAAGGATTTTTAATACTTGAAACCTACAATTTTGCAAATAATGCAATACTGCAGGCTAAATCCTTGGAGATAAAATATAGTTGGGAATGGTAAACATGCAGTGTTGTCCACTACTATGACTTATTATATCCCCGTGCACTTGGTGTTTAATTCAATAAGATAAGAGTGCATCACCAGACCTACTGGTAGTATGAGGCTTCAAAACAAACAATGAGTGGTATAGAGAACTACATATCTGATGAATCAGAATTTTTGTAAGGCAGAACCATCTAAGATATAGGAACACAAAGCTACCGATTAATTTGCCTCCATACAGGCTAGATAAAGGAGCATCCTTTTGTAGCGGCATGCTCCTCAGGTTTACGGATTTTGAAGGGGGCCTTAGGCCTTACTTAGTTGACTGACAATGACAAAGGCTGGCGATACAGAGAAAGAATACCATGTTTTTCCAATTATTTAATAATAAAACAAGTATACAGGTTTTTAACTCCTAAAAAAGAACTTGTCACTCTGGTGGACCATGGAATCATATTAAAATGTAAGTGGATTTTCAGGAAGCACTGTTGAATTTCTTACCAAACGTGCCTACATTCTTAACAGTGACGTTACAACTCTGATAGGCTGAAGGTTAAATGTGTCAAAAAGAATCACAACTTCTAGGTTCTACAATTAACCATCTAGCAAGTTGCACTAATGCTGCATTATGGAACATTTATTGCAAAACAAGTTGAAGCATGAGCAATAGTAATACACAAAAGTCATTTGAGGTGAGAAAACATAAAAATGTAAGCAATGCAAGTACCTTCTTGGCATCACTTTGACTTTCCAATATCCGTGGAGATAGTGTCCTAGCCAAGGAAGTCGATCTTGACCAATCAAACAGAGAAGCCTGACCCCTGAGAATCCGTCTCAAATGCTCCTGGAAATGATGCATAAATGCTGATCAAATTTTTCACTGAAAGAAAAGAAAAGATAACAATTTTCCCTTTATAAAAGGACTCTAGGAGTCTATCACATTATCCCAGTCAACATTGGCGATCAAATTGTGAAATCATCACAACTTCTTCTACCAAAAATCTTTGTCAAGAGCATAGTTGCAAGTTTTAAGATCAGGCCTAAAAACCATGTCATTTCCAAGATTTCATCATATTCAGAGCTGACTAGTTGTCAATTTGGCTTTTGTCAGAGCTACCCGACTTGAAGTGCAACTTTGCATATGATCTACCAATAGACCAAAATCACACTTAAATGCCAGTTGTTTTAACTAATTTGTTTGGAAATGCCAACTTATTTAGTACCTCTCAAACAATGAACCTTTAAGTGATTGTCTTCTCTCCATTAATACCACAAACTGCAGACATCATCTCAATCTGGTTTATTTGTAAACAACACCAAATAATTTACAACCTCAGGAAACTATCATCTTCAGTCATGAAGTATTGTTTGGCTCCAGTAGAATATCAAAATCAAAAAATTATCAATAAACACAATGCCCATATTGCTTATCAGTTCTATAACAGGCAAGCAAACTACACAGTTTCCTGATGTAAACAAAAATTTCAGTTGAACCAATTTTTCCCCATCAATTGTTACCCACAGAAACAGCACCTCAACCCATCAAGTCCCTATTTTCTCACTAAGACAACTGAAACTGAACATGCCATTCCTCAGCTGCTGGAGAAGGCACATCCAAAAAGCCAGTTGCATGACATGAAACAATAATGATCTTCACTAGAATAGAAGAAGAAGAGCCAGCCAAAACCATGTGACAACAATGTGATCTAGCTATAGAGGCAACTATATTACTAGTCAAAATGAACACAATATGAAGAAACAATAGCAATTCAATGTAATAGTTACTAACCAGCAAATGTGAGAAATCAAGTTCCTTGTGCGTTACTGAAAATTCTATATCAAAGGGTGCAATCTGCAACAAAGCATCAGTATTAGGAAAATTATCTCTGCGGAGAAAATAAATGCCAGAAACTAAAGTAAAAAGAACGACCTGCTCCCTTAAGATAAGAAGATGCTTTATCAGGAAAAGCTGTCCATCCATCGAGGATGACCTTTTAGCAATCAGTTTACTAGCTTTCTGCATCAGGAAACAAGCTTGTGGTCAGAATATGAATCTCCAGTATGTCAATGTATCACTTCGATTTTAGCGTCATGTGTTAGAAGTACTAAGTATATTCAGGTCAAATAATGTGCTTGTCTTTAATATATGATGATGGATTTGATGGACTTGGAATGACTCAATACCATATAGGAATAAAACAAGTGAAAGAAGTGAAAGGAGAGAGAAGGTGATAAACCAGAGAACAAAGGCAATGCTACATAACTCGTCTTATTAGGATCGTTAAATTGGACATATTATGAGAAATATAAATTAACTAACGTAAATACCATTGGGTGCATTTGGATTTAAGATTATCTGGAAACTGTTGTATTATTGAATGCAGCATTCTTTTTGATGCCTATGTATGTGAAATAAAAAAGGTGGTTGGAAATGTATGGAGGCACGGTCAAAGAATATCTTCCAAATAATCTCGCTTTCTGAGTAGTCTAACATTAGTCATATGCTCAAGAACTTTAAAACGAAGAATCCACCAAAAATGTTCAAGTATTACTGACTAACTTGGATAGATACAGAGCAAAATTCCACTGCTTCCTGCAAGAGTTAAAAAGGAGAGCAAAATGAGTATATCATCAAGGATTAAAAAAGAGGTCAAGCAAGCAAAAGTACTTGTTTACCTGAGCTAAGCCAGTGAAAACTGCTGGTTCTAAGAATGATAAAGCTTTGACAGACATGATATAGTTTTCTCCAATGGAGGGTACCAAATTCTAGAAGCATCGGAATTTTGATCACTCTGCAGGTGGGTGTCATGAGGAGAAAAGGAATTCAAAATTGTTGAACTTATCTATTATTATAAAAAGAATACAATCATGAAGAAATTTGTTAGCAAGATAAAACTTAAGGAAATAATCTCTTGCTTTCATTACCAAAAAAAGACCTTTTGCTTTTGTCATTAGACCTCAAGAACAGTGTAATCTAAACGCAATCAATTATAAACTTTTCCAAAATCTCAATAAGAAATGCTTAGCATATCCAACTAAGATGGTCTATATCCACTTAGGAGTCATTAGGATCAGAATGACCAGAAATCCAGAAGTATAAGAAAATTTACATCATTACAATTTAGGAAATGGATAATTATTGAGAACTCGGTCAACCAAAGACAGAAAAAAATAAATTTTACAGACAAGTCATGTCATAAGTACTAGGTACCGCTATCATTTCAATCCAAAAAAACCAATTAGAAAACATATCTGGGACAAACAAGATATTCTACAAATTTCTAAGTAAATGAGATGATTATCTTTTATTCTTTTGTGGGCATTACGGGGTAAGAAGGGTTATTTAAATGGTCCACTGTCCAAGATGCAATTCAGCTAACTCATTATGCTTAAAAATAAAAAAAGCACACAAGATTCATGATATCAAAGTTGAAATTCATAATTGATCATGTTTTATCAGAGAAGGAAATCATCGTTCATCGACATTCCAAAAGAAGCATAAACTAAAAGACAAGGATTTCACAACCATAAAGAATTTAATGGGAAGAAGCTATCGATGACTTAATAGGAGGCAAGTAGGGTTAACACAAGAAGCAATTTTACAAAGTTATCCACCCATTTCTCTGGTCTAGAGGGGAGAATAGGCAAGTTCTGAAATAATGCAGAACACGAAAAGCAGCCAGAAAAGCAAAAATCTTTGCAAAGCAATAAATAATGCAATGAACAAGAAAAACTGGAAGTCATCAAGCGAGGATACAAGGACAATCTGAAAAAGTGCTATAGAGTTTCATTTGAAGCTCCAGTGACTTATCAAAGTCTATCTTACTTGTTCCAGGAGGAAAGAAAGTCATACAAAAATGAAAAGAGAACAAAAACCAAAGCCATTCCAATATAGAAAACTTTAACCAAAAGAAGACACTTACGGACACAGTTTCTGTATCCACTTGTGCCAACTGCTCCAGCTTTGAGGGATAGTCCAAATCTTCATCTAATGGAAGATAATTTGCAATCTGATAACACGAAACATGAAAATGTCGAATTTGAAGTGATATTTTTTACAGTACAAGGAGGAATAATAAGTTGAAGGTTGAAGGAACAATCAGAGGCACAAGTAGCTACCTCATCCCGAATATGTGTTCGAGCACGGAATGTCAGTCGTTCATGAACATCTGCTAAGATTCTATCCAAAGTTGGACGCAATCCTGCTAATGATTCACCTCGCCTGCTTAAATGTTCTCCCAGAACCTCGACTTTGAGAATATCAACCAGTTCACAGAGAACATCAAGATTTGTTTCATGAATAAGTTTTGGCCGTAATGTATCATACAAGAATGTACATCTGCAAAAGAAGTGTCAATTAGGGAACGGAAGGTGTGAACTTTAGCCACCTACATATCAGCACAAGTGCCATGTTCATGACTGTAAATTGACATTGACTGCGGAAAGCTCCTCATTGTGTATACAAGGACAACACCTTGAAAGTTAAATTACAACACTCGATCCACCAAAACATTTTATGTTGCGCTGATTAATAATATTTAGTAAGGATCTTCATTTCCATATCCAATCACAGCGCACCTTTCATAGCAACTTGTGAGATAGTTCCAGGAATACTGTTTTTCCTATTGGAACTTATCACTATTTTAAAACAACTGCAAAAATAAGAATTTTTTCCATAAGAACATAATACACCAAGGAGAATACAACAGAATCCGTACTTGGCTGACCCCAATCATGCAACAGCAAGTCACGGAAATGAACGAGGCTGTTAAGATTACAGTACAGATAGAGAACATGACAATGGCATCAAAGAAGCAACCGCAGCATACTGTAATTTAACTATAAAACTGTCTCCACTAATAAAAATGAACTACAGAAAACTTCTGTACTTGAAAATGTTCTCTTTCTAATAGAATTCCAAATAAGCTTCGTGCTTCTCACAACAAAAAGTTAAAACCTTTAATCCCAGTCTTAGAAGGTTTCAACAACATACACCAGCAGCTTGAGGTTAAAGAAGAAATCATAAGCGGGATATTATTATTATCAAAAAATTCAAGTCAAGGACTTGCAAGAGGAGAAAGAGAAGCAACGCGGGAAAAATTAAAACAAAGATTGATAGGTCCAGCAGGACACAGAAGACAACTCACAGTGGATCAGTCAACGGAGCCAAGCTCGAAGTGTCCTCTGAAGATGACGGGAAAAAGTGACTAAAAAGTTGATGCTCAAGCTGACACACCTGCAATTGAAATGGTTAAGTGAAAAAAATTACTTCCTTTTCAAAGTATTCTATTGATAGTTCAAGGCACCTGAAAGAATTAGACAAAAGAGCATGGATAACATGTAGAAGCTAATGGGAAGGGGTGAGAAAAGGTGTAGACGCTCTCCAAGTTACAAATTCCAAAGATCATCAGACATTAATAATCATCCAAATTCTAATCTTCAATCCCTTCATTGATGTCATAAAAGTGACTCAGAAAATCTTCAGTTGTAGCAAGCTAATGGTAGCTAACAAATTATTTTCTTTTGCAGTTATTGCAACACCTGTTGCAGCACAAACACAAAACTAGGTTCATTGTCCTTGAGCAATCTGATTGTACGCAGCAACTCATCAACGTATTTACCCGAATATATATGCCTAAAATAAAATTTACAAATATCCTAAATCTATTATCACTCTATTCCCAATAAAGTAATTGTACTGCTCCACGGGCAAGTTCCATTCAAAACCAGCAACTCAGCAATATGCACCCTTATGACAAAGAAAAGGGGGAAAAAGTCAATCATAGCAAAGAATACACTACCTGCATTAGGTATGCACATCCTGATCTAGTCAATGATGGCAATTCCTCTTTCTTAGAAAATTCCGAGATCCGTTGCGGCACTATGCCTTTGACCTAAATAATCTCAAAATTACTTGTTTAACAGAAAATTGACAACAGAATCACAACAAACCTAATAGATGACTGGAAAAAAGCTAAGTAAATCAATTACTTAAGATTTCTGCTCACCAAAGAAAGACGTTGTTCACAATATAGCTTGTGGCATTCTGCAAGTATTTGAATGTATTCTTTCCTAGGTCTTCTGGTTTCGATTTCCTCCAGTACTGGCTTAAGCTGCAGTCAAGATTAAAGATCCCAAAGTAAAAAGCATCATGTTAAAATGATATGCTGATCCTGCTTGCAGAAAGTTGACAGAAAACCATAAGAATGACATGACAAAAAGAAGAAAGAAAAGGCAAAAAAATCACCTCATTTGCGGCAGCCTTGAAGCGTACATAGATGACAGAAGCCTCAACAGCTTCAGATACAGCTGCTTTTCCACCAGCACTGTTTCGAATAGCTGCTTGTACCTAATCAAGACAAAGAAGATATGTGGATAAGCAAGGTATACTAGAGGTAATAAATGAAACTAGAAATGCACAACATAAAGCAATCTCACCTGAGAAGAAGCATTTTTAAGAAGAGAGAGAATGTGAGAACGAATCATTGACAGCGCTCGAGACTGTCAAATATGCAAAAAAAAAAAATTTGGTTCTTTAGTTTCAGAAAATATAAAAAAGAATACAATAAAAAACCGAAATGATGCCAGTGAGGTGCTCCTAAATGTGATCAAAGAAATACCCTATTGGCACAAACCTGTAGTTGCCGAAATTTGACCAAGTAAACATTGCACTCTGCATACTGTGGATTACTTTCAACATACCTAGCAACAAAAAAGACAAACGAAAAGTTTTCCCTATTTCAATGTGGACAAGTTAAATAACAGCTTCAATTTCTAAAAAGAGGATATTCATGCTTGTACGTTAGTACTTTGAACCTGCTCACAACCTAAAATAAGCTAGAAGAACAATCAAGTATCATGATTGAAATTTGGCAGGTTCATTTTTAACGAAAAACAAATGTTCAACGTTCTAGATATTCAGAAATCACTTCATTTAGCAATCAATGTACTCAGGATGCATTGACCAATTTTACTTGTTAAACCTGAATATTTGCACAACATAAAGAAAGAAAGACATGCAGACTCTTTCAAAAGGAATTGTAACTTTTAAGAGATTATAACAAATTTGAATGAGTGATGCTAAATAAACACATTAAACAAACAGATTGACATGGCACTTGTCCATGAAGTAGGCTATCAAAGTTAGTCTGATAAATAAGGAGACCCTTATTTTCCACATCAGTCAGTTTGTTTATTCTCTAACTTATTCTCCTTGTGTGCCATTTCCTTCTGAAATGGTAATTCTTGCAAGGACTGATTCCACTTTGCATCCTTTAGTTTACACTGATCCTCACTTTGCACGTCAACTTCTATTTTCGACAAATTTTTGCTCACTCGTTGTTTTGTGATTATTGCATACGTATTTTCATCATTGAGAAGAGAGCCATGCTGTATATGTGCATGTTCTTCAGATACTTTCAATAAGATTGTGCAAAATTATATTACTTTAGCATGCACTGGTAACTTTGGGGAATCCAAAATAAAAATTTGAGGAGATGCAAAGTATTCAAAGTAAAAGTTCACGTGCAAAGTGAGAATTGAGAAATTCTAAGGGTGCAAAGTGGAATTAGTCCTTGTAAACTCTGTTTGGGCTAATTCTCTATCTTAAATATGATAAAACTTTTAACTTTGAAGCTCAATTAAAATCTTATTAATGTATTCCAGACATTTGTTACAACATCACTCAGTGGTGCAAATTGACAAATTAATCCTCAAATACTGCAATTTAATAGTTTACATACGATATGCATTCATCAAGTCTCTTTAGCAATGGAAGAAAGTTCGCATTTGCTACATTCATGCTTGGAGAATAAAAACTGGTAGCAACCTGCAAACAAGAGTGAAACAAGTTATAATCACTTATTCACTTGCGACGGTCCAATAGAAACAAACAAAATAGGCAACCCCACAAAAACTGCATCATGGCAGCTCCACTAGAATCTGTTCGGGAGGAAAAAAGTAGAAAACAGGCTGAGAGAGAATGCCATCTTTTGAAGTACCAGCTACATCAAAAAAGAATAGCCTTATACACATCCTAATACCAACACAGAGCAACCAATATGACTCGGGCAGGATCAAGGATACAACTTCAGCCAAAGAAACTCAGGCAAAAGAAAAGCACAGTAAAAAATACCTGCGATTTCAATGTTAATGTTGAATGATCAAGAAGCAATGCTACTAAGAGAAGAAAACAGCATTGATATTAAATCTTTCAAGAAAAATGTATCTCAGAGAACATGTATTGCTACATTAAACATTCAACTGTTTGGGGTCATATCTCTAATACATAGTGCATTATGTCACTTTTTAAAATTGTCAACTTCAATTTATGAATTACCCTGATATAAATACTCACTAAACATATCTTTTCTGGACAAATGATGAATATATGAAAGACAAGTCATAGCCTTACTCCTCTAAGCAGGAAAACCTATCGTTGACTAAGTTATATCACAAGGTTATCTTTCTGTATCAGTGATTAAGAAGCAATACTATTAAGAGAAGAAAACAGCATTGCTATTAAAATCTTTCAAGAAAAAATGTATCTCATAAAACATGTATTACTACACGTTCAACTGTTTGGGGTGATATCTCTAATACCTAGTGGCATTATGTCACTTTTTAAAATTGTCAACTTCAATTTATGAGTTACCCTGATACAAATACTCACTAACATATCTTTTCTGGACAAATGATGAATATATGTAAGACAAGTCATTGCCTTACTCCTGTAAGCAGGTAAGCCTATCACTGACAAAGTTATATCACAAGGTTATCTTTCTGTATCAGCCATACAATCTAATAATATGCATTACAATCTAATAAATAGCAAGATAATTGATCTATAAACAAGTAAATAGTGTTCAAACCTTACATTCTCCAATTCATCGAAGTAATTGAGCTTACTATGCAGTGACTCTGCAAACTCAATCAATCTCTGCTTCTCCATAAGCTGTAAAACATGGAACAAACTGAATAACTCAAGATTCAATGTACATTATTCTTCAATCAACTTTTACGAATTTAATGTATCATCTCGGTCTTGAATTGTAAGACAGTTTCGTTCAATTAAACTTCCTTTTAAAGCAAAACAAACAGTAACAAAAGAAGAACATCTTCAGTAGAATGGGGTATAGATATCGCTTCCTTTTCTAATATTAGGTTACAATATAGTTGATATAAATTATAACATAAAAATCAATAGCTATTTCAGATAATTTAACCTCTTGAACATGATGCAAACAAAAAACATAATGTCAAAGACAGGTAATCCAGCTCATGGCAAATAAAAATGTCAAGTAACATCCTCACCACAGGTTTAAAAAGTTTAAAACCATTAGACAGATAAGTACTTTGTTAAGATTGGTGCAAATCAGATGCTAAAAGAAACGATGAGTCTACCAGTCTATCACATGCATCATGAAGAGTTTTAGTCTTTGTTGCGACTGCATGATGCTGGAACTGCAAATCGTTGAATAATTCAAGGGTCTCATCCACCTGGAGTCAAAGCAAATATTTAAACATTAACTCAATCTAAACAGCAAGCACCAAGAGTATATTCAGCCAGAGAGACAAACTTCAGTCGTTTCTTACAGGAAGGGCAGAGAACAGAAAATGTAATAACATTAGACGCCCAAAGCATATTTATTCACCTGATGAAGAATGCCATCACATGTCTGTATCCGCTCTGTTAAGGTGTTCACGTAATGCTGGTATTTTCTTCTGTCTAAATGATGGGAAAATCAGGTACAGTTGTGTGATCATCAAAATTGTCAGAAAGCCATGTCAATGGAAGCCAATACTAACCTCTGATTTCATAGCTGCTTCAAGACCCGTAAACCACTTGTAAAACTGTTTCACATAATGAGCAGAGGACACAATGAATTGAATTACAAACTAAACAGAGGAAAGAATTTGAGGAGCTAACAATAGACACATAAAACTAAAAAGTGCCTATTGGCAGTAAGCAAATCAATAAATTCCAGTTTGTTCCAAATTTTTGCAAGAAAAATAAATACTCTATTGCAGCCTCCTTAGCATGTTCTTAGGGAGCAGCAGAAATGGAAACAAGACATAAAGTGAAAACCGAAGGATAACTTATTCATGTACCAACCAAGTAATCTGTTTTAAAAGTGAACTCAATTAAGTCCTCCATGTCCCAGGAAATGGAAAATCAATGTTTGGAGTATATAAAAAATATTCCGAATGTCTAAATCAGCCATTGCCATGCCACTGTCAGTCTTGATATATCCCATGCTCACCATCCTCATTTCTTGACACCACTATGCTGCCTCAATTATGATTTGAGGAAATTGAGGTATGAGAGTAACACCGGGTATATGTACACGAGATGTTGCTGTTTGTAAAAGGCTGATCTTCCTTTTGTTACAAACCCTATCTTCTCAGCAAGATACAGTAAATGGTATGATTGTGTACATATCCAGCACTTAATGACTCCTCACCTGGTTGGTATTGACCAGAAACAGTCTCAATGGTGCCTGAATCTTCAAATGATTATGCTCCATTGAAATAGACAGACCATTATCCTCTCCTGTGACATGCTCTTGGGACTTGCATTAGCAAAAGAATGCCTTAATTCCAGGGAAGAAAAGAAAACATTTCTAAAGAAGGAAAAAAGAAAGGGAAAAATAAAAACTAAGGCATCAGTAACTCACTAAATTGGGTTGGAAATGGTCGCTCAGCAACTGCATGAGAAAGTGCTTGAATTGCTGCCTGTTGATGCTCTGTCAATGGAGCATTCTACAAAAACGAAAAAAAAAAAAAAGAAAAGAAAGATCCACAAAGGGAATAAAGAATTAATTACAGCATTTACAAAGTTTACATTGGATTCCCCAAATTTTGAAGTGCAAACAGTGTTGATATGGAAAGAACTTCAAAAGAAAGAGGATATAGACCCAAAAAAGATGAGGTAGAGTATCCAAAACTAACATGATAACACATATCCGGAAAAAAGCAGCATATAAATAGTACCAAAAACTTAAATTGTGTGACATAAATAAGGTCTCCAAAATACAAGTAAATGTACCGACACATAAAGATTAATTGAAAAGGGAAAGGAGGCGTCTTGACATCTTATTACTCGTTAAGGTGAAAAGTTTGGAAATTTGTAAAACTAGGACACATGCAAGTGCTCATATGAATACTGAATTTATAGATACTATCATTGATTACCAGGTAGGCATCGGAACCTACGACCAATAGGTTAACAGCCAGCCGCTCTACAATCAGAATTTGAGGGGTACATTAGAAATATCAATTTCTGCCCTTAGTTTCAAACATAAAATTCGGGAATTCCATTCCCTTCTATACTCCGAAAAAGAAAATAATGTTGACACTGAAGCGTAACACACATGCCAAAATTTCTTGGCTTTCTGTAACTCCAAAAGCGGCAGGTAGCATCTAACCTTGTAAAAATATCTAATTTGGCAGCCCAACGAACACAGGGGGTTTCAAATAACACTCAAAAAAATAAAGTCAAATAGATACATCACTTCTCACTGTTTCGATTTCCATATAAAATGCTAATGTTGTTCAACAATCATCCCATGACACCATTATTGTACCTAACAAGAAGCTCTAAGAGTTACAATTACCGCGCCCACGATAAAAACATGAGGATCAGAAAAACCTAGATCAAGAACCACCTGCACGTTCATTTCCAGAAATCAACCGAAATTGACAATGTACACCAGCACGGATCTCCACTTTTTATCTTTCCTTACATTGTCATAAATAAAACAATCACATAGATCTAAAATTCAGAAGCCATATTCAACGGAACAATTTGAGCAAAATACGGAATCCAAATACTTAATTGAGGGCACAGATGGAAGAAACTGTTGGAAGGTGAACAAGAAGAGGAATAGCAAGAGGACAAAAAGGCTTACGTGTTCCCAAGTAGAAGCAAAGTTATAGCCTTTGGAAACTGCGCCTGATTTCGGAACTGCAACGCCGGCTTTTGATGGCGGCGAAGTCGACGTCGTCGTTGCCGCCATTCTTTTCTTCTATTGCAGATTTTGTTTGTATCGTGAGTTTCAATTTAAGCAAAAGAATGCATTTTAGAACAGAAGAGGAAGAAGAATTTGACTCGTCGAGCAACGGCCAACACGGGCGCTGCCGCCGTGCTTCCCCCGTGTCGTTGAGCTTACTCAAAAGGGGCACAAAAGGGACGACTGACGAGGGAGGGAGCTTTCTAGCCTTGCACTACTAGCTAGCTTAGCTAGTTAAGTTTCTGAAGATTCAGATTTATGGGTGCATTGGTTGGTTGTACCATGTGCTTCTGTATATGGACATTATAGTTTAGTTCAATCTGCAAATTTGTACGCTTCTTTTAAAATAAAATACTCGTAACACTTAGTACTTGAAATTGTTTTCTTTCGGCAAAATTTAGAATAATTGTGCTTGGATTGGAGGTTAATTGAAAAAAATATTTAATTTTTTTACAATGTGATGTATATGAAATAAAAAAATTAAAAAATTAAAAAAGCAATTAGAAAATACATCTATGATGCAATTAAAAAAATTTTTACAGATAATTTTATATCCAAACAAACGTGTCTATAATGCAATTAAAAGTTTTTCTGTATATAACTCACATCCATAAGGAGGTTGTAAAGATACGAAGATGATTATAAACATTCAAATTGATCTAAAGTCCTCTCATTTCTTGTTTATATATAATTTCAGTTAGATATTTACAAATTATCTGAATTTAGCCCCAAATATTATATAATTTTTAACTCGGACAAACAATATCCTAATTTTATAAACATCCTACTATTTTAACTGGCATGGCAAAGTGAATTCCAATGGTTATGGACAATAACATGCTACCTTTGTGAATCTCATTCAATCAAAGCTGGTCCTTTTGTTTGTACTAGAAAAAGCTTCAAGGAGAAGCGTCGAGGTTAGCAGCACAGCCGCAGTTGCGCTTTGTCGAAAACTTGACCGTGTTACAGAAGACCGACAAGTAATGAAGAACAGCAAATAGCTGCATTTACAAGGACAAGTCTGCAAGATTTTCAATTTGCCTTCTTGTAGTTACAAGTAAAAATCAGCGCCAAGATGTAGAAGCATAACAAACGTGAATATGCTCTTCTCATGGGCTGAATTGTTTCTTCCTGTATCCCTTCTTGTAAACTGATTCACAAACTGAAATGATACAAAAACAGATCCTTTTCCCCAACCAAAAAAAAAAAAAAAAAAATCTTAAAAAGTGACAGAAACTGTACCTTTTACAATAGAAGGCACAAAGCTAAACTGAAAAGCAAAAATGGGGGCCCAAAAAAAAAAGTAAGATCTTTGGCAACGTTCAATAAAGAGGATCAGTCCTTGACATCAGTTACGCCTTCAGGAGAAATTTGAAACCTCGCTTCAGCTTCAGCTAAGCATGGAGAGCTAATTACTTTACAAATGCGCTCCTCAGCCCTTCCCTTTCTAAGAGCAAGCCTGTCAGTAGGACACCGAAACGTTTTTAATTCTTCAGCGGTGTATCAGCTAAAAATCACTAGAAGCATATGCATACCTTGTTGTTGTAGCATGGGCCATGATGTTACCACCAATAGGTTTGATTTGTGGCCCAGCAAAAATGGCAGAACCATCCACTTGGGCAACAACTTGGTTGGTAATCACAACAGCCACACCAAACTGCAGACAAAACTAGGCTGCTGAATGAGTATCAAGTCTTCAACAGTTGAGCACAAAACTCCAACTGAAGCAAAGGTTTAGACAGGCCCCTAGAATGACTTCTGAAGTCAAAAGTGGATAAAGAACTGTACCTCATCTGCTAATTTCTGAAGGCTCCTCAAGAACTTTGCTAAATGCATTTGCCTGGCTGACAACTCTCCCCTCCCAGAAAAATCTGTCCTATAAAGAGCTGTAGCACTATCCACAATCATAAGAGCAAATCTGTATCATAAAAACACCAAAATTAATTCTGTTCCAAACTTAACCAAAATCTGATGGTTCATGTAGCAAGAGATGTTTTAACATCAAAAACTAGTAGGACAGTCAGGTTAGAATTATCACAGAAAAGAGCAAACCAAATTTCACCTTATATTCTATTTTGTGTTAAGAAAGATGGAAGAAAGCAAGAATTGGATGAAAAGAAAAAGAAAAAGAAAGGGCCAAGAAATTGTGTAAAACTGTAACCAAACAAAAACCCAGAATACCTGGTTTCTACCATCATTGAAGCTGCTTCAAGCAAAAGCCTTGACTGATGATCGGTGTTATATGCTCGGGCATAGGCCACATTCTCCAGGACATCAGCACCATTCAATCCAAACCTGCAATATTGAACCAACAATAGTCAATAGAAGTCAAAACTAAAAAAATGAAAGAAAGTAATATACAAGACGTTTATCTCAAAGTTCTACATAAACCTGTCAGCAATCTGTAGAAGTCTCTGTGGCCTGAATGTTCCCTCAGCATCAATATACATTGCTTTCCCCTCACCACCTCCTTGATCTAGTGGAAGCTGCAATACCCAGTCAAGTGTTCATCTGATGCCATTTATATCAACAGAAAATGATACTGCATAGTAGTCTACAAATATTGATGGCGAGTCCAACATCATTGCAACATCATATTGTTGCACCTTTTACTTGTGCTAGTATAACAAAAAGTTCAAATCAAGAGGGAAATTACATGACTAGGTGTGTCTGAGTGTTAGATATTGAGTAAAGACATGATCATCTTACTTGGCAAGTGACACAGAGTGTATGACATAGTTGAGTCTTTCCAGAACGAAACTCCCCATATATCTCAGTTATGGATCCAGTTTCAATTCCTCCTGTGCAATTCAAATGGTACGATGTTAAATGACTACAAATGGTCATAACTAAGATTAATGGTAATCTACCTTCTAATATTTTGTCAAGTTCTTTTGATCCAGTAGCAATCTGAATGATTTCAAGCCTCTGAGCATGGAGTTGGCTGGCACTGGTGAAACCCAAAGGCACCAACTTTGAAGCTGTTGACAAGCAATTGAAGAGAATTACAACTAATCATAGGCAAAAAGAGCCCCCCATTGTGTTCAAGAGGTATATCCATTCGCTAGTGGCAAAAAATGTGCCCGTGAAAATAAACATTGCAGAATTAAAGAAAGAAGGCAACATGCCTGCCTCAATTATCTTATCAACTTTAGCTTCGCTAATTCCTTTTATTTGCAAAAGCTCCTTCCTTGGAGAGTATGCAACAGATTCAACAGTGCAGAGACCAGCATCTTTAAGCTTTTTTATGTCAAGAGCAGCAATTCCAGATGCCTACAAGTGGGGGACAAAAAAAATCCAAAAGAGCAATATGACCGATCAGTAAAACCTTTCAGCTACATTCATGACGTGCAAGTACATTGATTCGTCAAACTAATAGCATAAGTTCACAACATCAGACCACTCTTTTCCAGCAGAAAGCATCAAGCAGAATATACAGAAATCTTAGACTAACAACGAAACAATAACCGAGAAATGCCTCTATTCCATCGAAGAATAGTCATCAATATACAGATGCATCTGCGGTAGATTGCAATCAGTGACAATGTCCCAATAAGCTAAATAACTAATTGGAAGCCTTTTTAAGCCTGGTTGAAGAAAATTCATAGATATGCCAGGTACGGTGTCATCTATGCGAAAATGATATACCACGCAGATGCTCCTAAAGGCCCATTATTTACAAAGAACAGTTCAAGGTTCATGGTAGTGCAAGCCAAAAAAAAAAAAAAGAGGGATTTAGTCGACAATCTTGAAAGGAAAAAAACAAACAACAACAAAAAAGAATTTCAATATGCATGTGACACAAATAGGAAATCTAGGGTTTGGAATATTCTGCTCGGCAGAACACAACGACAAAACATTCAGAACCAGCTACCTGGGGCATAATAGGGAACCCCACTTGCAAACCCTGATGAAAGCTACTGTAATCTAAAAATATACTAAAAAAATACAAAGCCCAATTCAAAACTTGAGACAACGCAAGTAATTTAGACCCAAAAAATAAAAAGAAAACGTAGAACTTGGTTATTGGTATAACAAAACCTAGAAAAGCCAATAAAGAAAACCCTTTACGGAGGATTAGAAGAAACCCCAATTGAACAAACTAAAGGAGTACGATCAAAAGCTGAAATTTTTATCAAGAAATCTATAATAAGAACAAGTTTATGTCTTTTTGTTCTTCTAACTGGGGGAAGGCATTGGACCTGAAGCTGTTCAACAGGGAAAGGTCCATGCTGAACATCATCTAGTTCATCGTGTTGTTCTTGCACCATTTTCTGCTTTCTCTGCTGCTCCATTGCTGCTGATTGATGTTCCAGAGACGGAGAGAGACGGAGTAGTGGTGGGACAGAACTGGGGTGTGGGAAAGAACACAGTAATATGTGTTTCAAAAGATTTGGGAGGCGCCAAAATCTGGCGTGCCAGATTGACAGCTTACAGGAAAAGATTTAAGGATTAGTGGGCTAAAGATTTGGGCCTTGGGAGGCGCAAAAATCCAGCGTGCCAGAAGGGAAAGCTTACAAGAAAAGAGGAGGGTCGGTGGTCTAAAGATTTGGGCCCAATTTGTTCCTAGCCGAAACTCAATTTTAGTTCCAAGAAGCCCAGACGGCAAAAAATATGCCGCAGGGTCTTATTCGGGATAGATTAATTAATGTGTCATTTAGGCCTAATTAATCTCACTGTGGAGTAAAAATCTGGAACTAACCCGAACTTTTTTTTTTTAATGCCACACCACCCATTTTGGGTGGCAAAAAATTAACCCGAACTTATTTACATATATATAGGGATGGAGAGATTGATTATTTATTTATTTATATATTTATTTTTGACAAAGCAAAGACCGAAATCTTATCACTTGTTACACAAAGTCTTCTTGTAAATTACTATCACCGTTAAATGTCAGGCTTAACGGTAAATTTCGTTTTCTCCTCCTGAGGTCTTCATACCCAATAATCGGAAATTTGTCGTTCAATTTTCTACAAATTTCGAATAAAGATTCAGGGAATTGCGAATAACAGAAATGAGCTCTGCAATTCTATTGGCTCTTAGCTGATCTGTCTTTTTTCTTTTTATTTTTCCCCTTTTAGAGAAAGCGAAGTATGGGTAGCAAATAGCAATCATGCATTGTGGTGCAAAGCCCGCAACAGGAAAGGCAGGAGTCGTTGTGGTGCAAAGATGGTGCTCAACTTTTTGTTCCATTCTGCATGTGACATGTCCAGGAATTAACCGTCAAGGTCACTCAATAATCATGACCACATTGCTATTGGTGGGACAAAAAATAACCAGCTTGATAGTGCTGCAAATTTTGTTACTAGGCTGTACATTCAAGTGCAAGTTATGAATTGGATGGGCAACCATTTCCTGCTGCAACCCTGACAGAAGACATATCTTTGTGCCAAAAGGCGCTTGCCAAGAAACTTTCGTCCACGGTCCAAGTATTGGACAAAATTGGTGTATGAATTCTGCTTCCTTTTGGCAGAAGTTGCTTTCTTCCATGCTACCGTTGCATGGTGCATCCAGTTATGCTTTTTCAAGCTAGCAACTTTTTTCTCCAAATTGTTGTTCCTCAGCACTGAGGACCTTTTGCTGATACTAGACTGCCTTCTCTTTGTAGTCATGGAGACCAATTCGACCCCGTCCAATTTTCCTCATGCTGCAAAGCTTTAAAAAAAATATATTACAAAAATTCAACCAGGAATTAGAAGAGTTATTAAGGCATACTTAATTGGCTACTAGGAAGAATCATGATTACTAATGCAACGAAAGAACGCTGGAAAAAGCAAAAATGTATAATAACTGATGGCTGTTAGCCTATTTTTTAGAAGTTAATCACCAGAACGCGTTTATCCTTCCTTAGAGCCATTTTGCCCTCAATTCATTAACCACCCAAAAAGTATTTAAAGGAAAAAAAAGCCAAAAAAAAAATTCACTACAAAGACAAGAAACGGATCCAGAAAAAAAAAAGCCATTTGAAAAATATTACTCCATAGAACAAGAGGTCAAAAGAAAAAATCTTCAATTTGTAAGGATGGATTTATAGTGCTGGCTTTAGCTTCAAACTTTTCCAGCCAAACCTGCATCCTCGCCCACCCTAACCCCAACCTCTCAAAACCCAAAAGAGAACAAAAGCAACGAGACTGCCAGAATAACATCACAGACATCACATAGATAACGAGAATGCAACTGAATTCTTAGATTTCTAAATGCCCACCACAATTTACTACAGACCAGCAAATCAAATTTCTTCTTGACAGACTATTCGACGCAACTTTTCACAAAAACAATCTTACCACCCCTTGGGCAGACAGGGGAACAGCCTCAAGGTGACAGCACAACACCAACCACTCCAGAATTTGTTTAGATTCGCATTTAGTCTTAAAGAACATTTTATATTAACAAACTTCCTTACCTTGATAGCACTTCTGACCTGTAGGGAGAGGTAAATTAACAGACTGATCATTAGTTCAGGAAACTGTTGGCCAACCGTCAGGTAAGCCAATGGGTGCCTTAAATGCCAAAAGCACTATAACATCTTAGAAATAATGTAGGGTCAAATACCCTGATCCGCATGTTACGTTGAGTCTAACTTATCACATGGCATACTGAAGCGGTGCCAGAATTAAGTAATCATTGGAGGTTTTGAAATTCAGGTACTTAAAATATCTAAAGCCATTAGTTCAATTTTGTCCAGGTGATGACATGGATAGACCAGCAGATTATAGCAGGTACACAAAAGTTCACAAGGTCATGTCATCTGCCTAGATTTCACGCTTAGGAGATTTAGCTTAACAATCTCCGCAAAGTGCAAATTAAAATGTTGGGGTTAATATGCAGGCTTTAGCTTCAAAGTACCCTAGAGAAGGAAATCAAACCCTTAAGTTTAAAATTCCCTAGTAGAACTTAATTCACACAGCTAATTAAAAGATATTTCTTTTTCATACATGCAACTTTGTTTCTTATTGGAAAATAATCTAATTACCTCTTTGGTGGCAAGGGGAAGAGCGTGCTTAGAACATCTATCTATCTCCGCCTCACAATCTGACTCCTGCAAGCAGCCTCTTGGTGAGAACAAAGCAGGAGAGTACTTCCAGCTTCCAATTCAGACATCATATTTGTGTTCCATCACCTTAATGGACTAACGACCCAACCAGTAATTGGATTTTTCCTGCGAATTCTAAGAGTCTTATGTGAACCACTTTGCAATCGTTCAATAATGGAATAAGTTAATGAGTCAGGTGTTAAACCCTGTTGTTTAAGTTTTGCATACAAATCCACTGCTTCTGCAGTTCTCCCACACCGCTCAAGACTATCAAGTAAGATATTGTATGTCACAATATTTGGAGAACAGCCTTCTGCGAGCATCTCATCGAACAACTGACAAGCCATCTCAATTTTATCCATCTTACCAAAGCACTCAATAATGGTGCTATATGTGATGACATCAGGATTCAAACCCTTCTCTTGCATCTCTCTCAATCTCACATGTGCTTCATCAACATTTCCATTCTTACCAAGACAATTTATTAACGAGTTGTAGGATATGATATCAGGTTGGCAATTGCTATCCTCAAGCTCTTCAAAGATTTTGACAGCTTCTTCAACTTGCCCAGCTCTGCCAAAGCTAGAGATCAGAATGTTGTAAGTGAATATATCCGGTGAAGGACCATCTTTTTTCATTTTTTCAAACAGATCACTGATATGGGCAATCTGCTTTAATTTCCCTAGAGCAGATAGGACCATGTTATACATGAAGGTGTCTGTACTTATACCCTTTTCATGCATCCTGCTCAGCAAGTCAATTGCCTCTGTCATCTTCCCAGCACGGCACAAGTTCTCTAACATGGACATATAAGCATCCTTGTCTCCCCTATCATGGAAGCTCCACATGTTGCAAAACATTCTGTGGGCTTCACTTGCATGGCCTAGTTTGTTCAATGTTCTCACAAGATAAGCGTAAATTGACTTGTTCATGTACTTGCGTGATATTTCCACCACCTCATCAAGTCTACCCAGCTGACCTGCTGCAGCTAAAGCATTTAAAATGACAGTATATGTGAATTCATTGGGCCGGCAATTGTTTTCTACCATCTTCGAGAATAGAAAGAGAGTCTTGTCAATCATCTGGCTCTTAGACAGCGCTTGCATCATAGTATTGTAAGCAATTAAATTTGGTGAACAACCCCGTGATAGCATTTCCTGAAATAAGCCCAGTGATTCATTTGATTTTCCCAATTTTCCAGTCATTCTTATCAAAATTGTGTATGTATACTCGTCAGGCTCACAGTGCTTTTGTTTCATATCCTTGAAAACGTCATAAGCCTGGTCAACCTGCCAAGATGTTACATTATCAGACTAAAGACTTCTGAAGCCCGTACCCATCTCAGACAGAAAGAGGGAGAGGGAGATGGGAGTGAGTTTGAAGTGTGCGTGTGTGCTTGATAGTCTCATCACAGAAAATTGTCCAATATAAAAGATTATAGGCAAAGAATTAGATGTTTTGCAAGTTTCTCCTACTGTTACCTAGTTATGATGATTGTTATTAACGACTTAACTGCTCAATTTACAACCTGTGACAGAACAAAAATTATCATTTCTTTGTGTCATATTTGATGATGCTCCTTTCTAAGAAGAGAGAACTTAATATTCCAGTTCTTACAAAACCTCCTGTCAAGGGTACCGATCTGAAATCCCTGCACTGTGGTAGTGGTATAAGACTAAGCTATAAATAAGGCCAAGCTTCTTACTTCACGCACAATGGACTCACGGTTGCATACATTTCAAGAAAACAGCTAAGCAAAGCTAAAGATGATAGTTGTAAAATTCAACAATGCCACTAAGAAAGACGACAGTACAATCCCACGGCATCTAATTTGAATAAAAAGCAAGCTAAAAGCTCAAAAATTCAAAGAATATGAAAACATTAGATCAAATAAAGCGAAAGAGGCTTCAACATCAAACCTTTTCATCTTTTGCAAGAGCATCAAGAAGCATGTTATAAGCAAAAATATCCAACTTATATCCACGCCTCGTCATTTCTCTGTAAACTTCCAACGCCTTTTTCGAATCATTCAATCTCAAATACCCTTGCATGAGACATTTATACGTATAGCAATTCAAACTCAATTCCCATTTTTTAACTAACCCCAAACACTTCTCCAATTCATCAATTCCTCCATATTCTTGGCCGTCGCTGAAAATTCCGATCAATATATTAACGGTGGAGATGCTGCCACGTGTTGCGGATTGATCCATTTCGTTTAAAATATTCCGAACGAGGTCGAGGCGGTTGGGGAGATATGCCTTGGATAGAATCAGGAGAATTCTGTTGCAAGTAAAGGAGTTGTGGCGGAAATCAGGTATTTCGGAGGAGCAAAATTGGAAGAATTTTAGGGCTAAATTCGGTGATTTTAGGGATTTAAGGATTTCGGAGGCTTCGGAAGGAGTAATCATTACGTTTAGTGTTTCGAGGTAGTCGGAGAGATCCATGAAGAGATCTCGGAGGATGCCGTGGAGGGTGGTGATTGGAGGGACGCTGACGACTTTGCAGATGACGATCGCGGCGGGGGAGTGGATAGCCTCTCACGTCAGTTTGGAGGATAGGATTGTCGACTTCTACGGCAAATGAACGGCCGTTGTCGGTTTCTACTACTACTCTTCCGCTGTATTTGGTGGCGAACCCTCGGCGGTGGTGATTGCAGTGGTCCCGGCGGCTGAAAAAAGTGGAGGCGGCGGAGGCCGAGCTGGAGCCTCATTTTCACGGTCAGCGAGTTTAGTCAAACGCCACAGTTATCCCAGTTCAAAATCCGAGTTTAACTTTTGGAGGGGAGAAAATGGGAAAATTACTAAACTAGTCCCTCACCATAGTTCCATAATTTTAAGGCCAAAATTGAAACGAAATTCATTTTCTTCTTTGTCTTTGTTAGACTAACTCACCATAGTCACGCAAATTCAAAACTCTACTTTCTTTCTTTATTTGCCATTTTTATTAAATTATATTGTGCAATGATTCACTAGTGCATCTCGATCATTTTTACTGTGTTTGTAATTTGATCCCTATGCCTTCTTCTTCACCTTTTTGTGAAATGTGTACGGTTGAAGTTTTATTATTAGAAATTGGTTTTGGTTGCTTAAGAATTAGAAATAGGGTTTCAGTGGCTGAAATTAGGAAAAGAGGATGGTCGTGCGTATGTGTTTTTTTTTTTTTTAATGAAAGGACATGAACTTTATTCCCATTTTGTCCTTACAATTATAGGCACATAAGATAGACATGCATTTTTTTTTGTTTGAAAAACTAAACAAAAATGAGCTTTAGGACCAAATGCACAATTTGCTTATATCTGAAGGATTATTTTGGTCGATTTTGAATGTGAGGAAATAAAAAGAAAATTTTCTAAAATGTGAGGGACCAAATTAACAATTTTCTCAAGAGAATAAAGATAAACCCTATAAGCTTTTGTTCCGATGAAATTTTGTTAAATTCATTAATTGCACTGAAATTCGATAATTTTTTCCCTAAAATTCGTTGATTACTTGGTCACGAACTTGCAATTTCAACAACATTATTACGTTGTACCAATTTAAGGAAAAAAGGAATTGATTGAAAAATTTAAAATGAAGAATATCCAATTCAGAAGTAATTCATACCAAAAAATTGAAATTTGGGAGAGTAATAATCTAATATTTACACGTTTTACTTACTGTGTTTATCAGTTGTCCGTTTCTACACTACACTTTTGTTTGGAACCCAAGTTTTTTGTCAAGTTTGTCTGCTACAAGTTTTTTAAAACTTTAGCTACAGTAACTTCAAAAAATTTCTCAAAATTTTTAAACTATACACTTCAAAATATTTAAAAATATACACATTTCAAAAAATTTTTAAAAAAACTTTTACAGTAAGCTACAGTAAAGTTTTAAACAAACTCCCAAAAAACTCAAACATTTGAGAGAAAGTTTGATTGACCCAAAAAGGAAATTAAACATGAAAAAGAAGGGTCTCTTTCAACCAAAAGAAACTAAACATGAACATTGGGGTTACCCCGTTATAACTTATAATTAAACTTTTCGGTGATGTGATTGAGTTAACCATTACACCATCTCCTTCCTTAAACAAGTGACACAATGATGCCTTTCTTTGTAACGGCGTGAAAGATAAATATCACCTAAAACTTTTCGACAAAAGTTTCATAAAAGAGGAATGAACCTTCGACAGTACACAGCAAATTCTCACTCGACTGAACGTACTTTTTTTTTTTTTTTTTTAACTATTGAGCAAAGCTCATTAGTCATAAAAAATGGACTAAGTCCCTCTTTTGGATTGTAGGTTAGTGGTTCAAATCCTCACATGCAGTGAAAAAATTCAAATGAGATGTCAGAACACCCCTTTGATCTAGTCAAGTTTGTACATCTATTAGCTGCTTACGTAGCTTCTTTGGACTCTCCTCCTCGTAAAATAGGATAGATTAAGTTTTAAAAAAAAAAAAAAGGATCTACTGTAGAATAAGATAGATTAAATTTCGAGGCTATTCCCAAATCAACAAGAGGGGAATTAATTGATGTCCTTTCGTTTAAAATTGCTTTTTTTTTAAGATTGTGAGTAGTTTTAGGAGCTGTTACATTCATCCGTTTTCTATTTTAAAGCTTCAATATGATGGCATAACCAATGTACAAAATCTTGAACTTCAGGCACAAATGGAGGAAGGAACCAAAGCTTTATCATAATGTACACGTACAAGAAAAAGTAGAATTTGGATGCAAAATCATTTGATAATAAGAGTAAGGTAATACCTTATCAACGTAGTAAGTCAGATTGCTTGTAATTAATTAGGTTCAATCAGATGAGTTGGTCGGTAGCAGACACCATGGGATCGTATTGGAGCCAATTAATTGCCGGCTAGCAGCTTAATTATAGGTCCTGGCCTGGACTAGGGACATATCCTTATTATGTCACGATGTGATAATTATATGATGATATTAATAATTTGACTTATTCGCCTCAATACTCAAAACTGATCATCATCCACAAAAATTGGTCCCTTAATTTTAATACGTATAACTAGTAGTATTAAATTGGTCCTCCCTTAATTTTAACTAGTATTAAATTGGCCGTAACAGTCTCATTATTAAAACCTCTAGCTATATCATCCCCATTATCCTTTCCAACCCCCATCCCCACCGAGAAAATAAATAAATAAATTTGTGATGATGAAGAGATCATCTTCCCAAAAAGCATTGGCTAGGGAACCCCCGCTAGTGTTTGTCAGGGCTTGACTGATTAAGCAAGCAAGTCAATTTTCTCTTCCTTTTAGTTCCTCCTTTCTGCCAATGTCGTTGCCCACAACGAGGTCATCCCCAGCTACTATTATGATGTTGCCAGAGAAAGTATCCTCATCCTGTTTAGGTTAATCAACCTTGGACCAAAGCTTCTTGAGGTAGTCGTTTCACGATGTCTTTTTCTTTTCTATAATTAAGTTCAACATTTTTGAAAACGAAAGATGTGCATGTGAACTTGAGTACAAGTGCACCAGAGAAGATGGGAAGATTGTGACATGCAATAGTTTGTAGATAGACGCTACAAATTTCACTTGCTAATTAAGAAACACTTGTAGTATTATACAAGAAGAAAGCTACAACGGGAATGCAGAAGAAATTCGTGGTCGCATCTTTTTGCTACTTCCAAAGGCTTATTATAAGTCAATTATAAGCCTTGGACTTCATGGTTCCTAACGACTACAGTTTACTGTATTAATTGCAATCTTTGACCCACGTAGTGGATGGCCATAGGAGTGATTGCTGCAACCTTGACTCTGCAAACGATATGCAAAGAACACGGCCAATTTGCTCAAACTTCACTGTTTATGAGAGCCCAGAAACGAAAGCAACACCAGTAGAAGGAATCCATGAGGTTCCAGCAATAAAATTGGCAACAGTATATTTTTCAGCTTCATCTCTTGCAATTACATGGTAGCCTGGCCATCTTACTCTCCCAGAAGTTCCAGCTCCAGGCCCCATGTTACCATACTCGGCAAAGTATAGTGTCCTGAGAGAGGAACTGGGAGCCCCTGGCCACTCAATCCAACCTCTGGATGTAATTGCACCATCAATTGTAGATTGCATCACCACTGCCCTGGAGTAGACTTTCCATGGCCGTCCCAGATATGAATTGAAGGAATTTTTAACTGGGGAAAAATCTGATCCAGGAATAATTCCGCAATTTTGCAGGGAGAAGCCGGTATTTTGTCCAGGGTCACTCCTTCCATTAGCCAGGATAACATTATAGTTTACTCTACTGCGTGGTCGACGCAGTACTAAATTACAGTTCTGAAAAACAGCAGCAGCATTTCCAAATATGAAATCAACCGTGCCGTAAATGTCACATTCCCTGTAGAATTGACGGAGGGATAGTGCATATAAAGTGTCCTGATAACCTGCAAGAGTACATCTGTATAAAACAGCACGGTCTGAAGCAATTAGTACCGCCACGGCTTGATCCCCATTAGGACCTGCTGTGTTCTGGAACCCAATATCCTTAGCAATGAAGCCATCGCCATTAATTGCTGACAAAAAAAGAAGAAAGACATTATCAAATTTTTACATTATATTTGCAAATAAGAATTTAGTAAGTCTTTCGCCAAATTCAATTATTGGTATTATAACTTAGACCGGACCTGGCGTGAAAAATTATTATATTGCTTTTATTTTCTTCTACTGTATTTTTTTTCTTGGAAGGAACTTTTTTTTTTTTTTTTGGTAGGAAGGGCCTTCGTTGGGAGGTGGACAGATGGTCTATTCAAAAGCAAGAAGTGACCAAGCTGGCCAAAAGAAAAACAGAAAGTAATCAAGCTAATAAATATTGTCGGTACCGGAGCAAAAATTTTTGGGAATAAAAAATTTTCTCCTCTTTATTTTCTGCCCTGAATTAATTTTGTTGGGACTAAATGTTACTCAGATCCTTTGAACGTTTTAGAAACATATTCTTTTCTTAAATATTTAAACTCAGCCCGGATTAGGCAAATTATTCATGTCTGGTGATGGAAGTAGAAAGTTCCAAATAGCCATACAAAAGTTCAGATGCAAAGAAGAGAGGATATGTGGACGATTCTATAAAGCTATAAAAAGATACTGATCCCTTTTTCTAGAGGAGGAGAGAGACTGGATATGCTGCACTTTTAACCAAGCTTATTAAAAAGTTAAAACAAAATCATACTGCAATTGTACAGGAATTTTTTTATGAAAAAGTGATGACAGAAAAAGTGGATCATGATGTAACTTCATTAATAAAGAATAAATTGTATCTATATGGACTTGGCTTTGCCGTCGAATTGTTGTAGGCAAAAGTACATAAGCGTACAAACAGAAATGTGCTGATGCGTACGTTAAATATGGAAAAATTGAAAACCATGAAAGTTATTGGTCTTATTAACCCACTTGTTCATATAGTACTAAAACACAGAGAGACAGACAAAGACATGATGAGAATTGAGACTTACTAACTGTGGCGGAGTCTTGAAGAGATGAGCCCCCAGCAACACTGCTTGATCCAGTAATGACGGTGGAATATTTGCCATCGCCAACCAGGTGATACCATCCTTGTTACAATGAATTTTCTCATTGTAAACTCCAGCTTTTACATATATCACAAATCTTCCTCCCCCGGCAGCCCGGATGGCTTCCGAGATGGTTTTGTAGTTGCCAGAGCCATCCTTTGCCACCACAGCATTTGCTTGTATTGTGGTAGCCTGTAGTAGTTTCCTGTCACGAGCTGAAATCCAGGTGGGAAAGTTTTGTTGCTCAACAAGGCCACGGCCCTTGATAGAAGTATAAGGACCTGTGTTTTTAGAGTTTTCAGATGTGATTCGGTTAACAAGAGTTAATGGATTACTTCCCATTTGTGATAGATAGTCCATTTTTTTGGAAATTTCTTGCATGAAGGAATTGGATGTTGCATGAACCTTAGCTATGTCTTTGCAGGTCTCTTGATAGGTCAATGCAGCACTCAGCCATGTTTGGATGTCCTCCTTGTTCTTTGTCGGAGATTGTTTTATTTGCTACCAAGGCCTGATTGAGCCGTTTGACTGCCATATTCATGAGCTCACGACAATCTCCTGCATGTGTAACAAAGAATAATTAGTTCATGAGGTAAGAAAAGAAAAAGGGAAAAAAACTGCAAATAAGCTCAATGAAAATGTTATTTATCCTTCTTTTTGTGTGTGTGTGTGTTTTAATAACTACGTACCTATGGCCTTTCGGGTATTTTGAGCTTCTTCAGAAATGAAATGATAGCTCAGAGATTCAAAATTGGAAACAGGAAGGCTGCTTGCGGAGATTGTTTTGTTGATAAGTGCAGATACAAAGTCGACGTATTGGTTTTGTGATGGTAACCCTGATAAGCTCTCAGCACACAATCCTGGAAACCTAGTAAACTGACACGGTGAGCTTGCATGCAGCTCAAAAGGGACCGTGGTAGCCCGTGAAAAGGTACCAGCAACTGAAATTATTGCAGGAAATATTAAGAGCCAAGAAGACATGTTGATCAACTTTGGCATTGCCATTCTAAAAATTCTATGAACCTTGGAGGAAATTTAGATCTGTATTTAAGATCCAAAGACTCGATTATTTAATATGTTGTTGGGAAAATTGGTGAAGTTTGATCAATATTTATAGTGGAAAAAAGAGGGGCTTTTTGGCCATGCACGGTAAAGCTTATTGGCTAATAAGAACGTTTACGTGTTAGTTTGGAGGTCAATTTCAGGGATCCACGACAAGTGAGTGGCACCAAGATGGATATACCGCAGAAGCCCTTGGCTACGTTTAAAATTCTTTTGGATAAATTACTCATAACTCTCGTATGATTTCATCTATTGTCACATAAATATTCACATCACACCCTATGATTTCATACAAAGTGAAAATTTGATACTAAAAAATAGCTTCTATAATATTGTTAATTGAAATACTAGTAGTGTCCCCATTAAATACCAAATCGAACAACAGCTTAACCACATTTCATAAAGCCAAAGGGGAGTTTCTGAATAAATATAAAAATTGCAAGAAAATAAAGTGGATATTTATAATCATAAAAGGGTTGAGTGGACATTATGATTTTATCAAACGCATATTTAGAGTTCGTGTGGTTCAATCACCATAACTGACGGTTTTATTTTGTCCATTTTCACTTTACATAAGACTATAGAAGGGTTTAGCGGTTATTTTGAAACTTTAGGAGGATTATCTGGCATTATATAAACTGCAAGGGGCTATATATAATTTACCCAATTCTTTTTCTTCGCACGTCATACGCTACAACTTGAGGAGCCATTGACCATGACTATTGTCTTGCTAATTCTAGTACTTTTTACCTTTTTTTTTTTTTTTTGGAGAAGAACAGTTTTTTTTTTCCTTTTTTGATGAGGATATTGTTTATTGTACTTAGGGTACAAGAGATAATTTCACATCTTCTGTTATTTTATACGGTCATTGTAAGATTTCCAACTCATTCTTTAAAAGGATGATCTTTCTTCGTCGAGAATCTGCAGCTTAAACTTTGGATTTTGTGCACGTCTTTATGTGCAGACTTGAAATTATTGTATGGTGATGATATCCGGGGAAAAATAAAAGAACACGAGGGACCAGGATAATAATAAAATGCAGTCTTGATTTTTTTCCCCACCTTATATTAGTAGTCTTCTCTTTGATTGACTTGAAGAAGTCTTTTGCATTATTTCAAGCAAAACTTTAACAAACTTTCACCACCAACATTGTATAACTGATTGCATTAATGGTGTCCTACTCAAATTCCTATTTCCCATTCACTCTTCTTCATGTGAGTGGCTGAGTGATGCAATATTGAGTCACAAAAAAGAAAAAGGATTATGGATGGTCGGCAGGCCATATTATTATGTGAGGGTTGTGGTCTTCAAAAATCCAGTGCCATTTAAACCTGCAGTGGTTTTCTGCTAATTACATTTATTCTTTGAAAGATAACTAGATTTATACTAAAACTCCCTCGATTTCATCAGTATTTGACTTCCCTTCTATCCTCTTCTCATTGCAGTTAAAAGAAGACATATATGTCTGCGAATTAAGTTTTAGTTTCTATACTTTGTTAATGAAACCAACAAATTAAACTTATGTTAAATATCTAAAAAGCTTGGTTACACCACCTTAAAAGCTAATTTAGGGAGGCAACAAAAACAGTAGTAGCAATAAACACGAACAAACATCAACTTATCAGTTGGCAGAAGCCTATGGATAAATACAAGAATATTGTATGGATATAACTGGAACTGGACTCAACTCATACAAGAATATGTATGTACTCGATAATGGTACTTATGGGTTTGTTTACATCAAAAGCGACGTCACAAATAACAATTGACTATTGGTTTAAGACGGACCTCACAGCCGCATGTTACCTGGGCAAGTTTCGCACTCAGCCAGAATGTTGAGAGTAATTAAATTAGCTCTCAGTTTGTTAACTTTAGAACATAAGAATTAAGATTGATACTTACTTTCTGAGGTCCAACGTCCTTTTTCTTGATTTGGCTATTGTTGAAAGATCGATTCCAACCACTTCTTCTCAAGATTCTCGGTTTTACTCCCTTAAAGATAAAAATTATTGAACAAATAAAATAGGACGAATTCTATGACAACCAGCTTGGATAATTCGGGTTTGAACCCACAAGTTAGAGAGTCTTGATTGACTACAACAAAATGATATGCAGTCTATCTTAGTACACTTGGTTTTTCTTCTTTGTGATGGGGAAACAAGTAGTGGAAATTGGTTGGTTCGAGGCGGCGGTCGAAGGCTTTTTGCTTCTTTACTTGACAGGAACAAATTTGACAGCAAATTAGATGTGAAGGTGATCATGATTTGATTATGGATTGATGCTAAGTAATGTTAAAGTAGAGTGCATGGTTTGGGACCAGTCGCATGTGGTCGCTGAAAATATTAAAATACTTGTTCCTAATTAACTACTTTCATTAATCATGATTTGATTTGTGTGGAACGTATCTTTATTATTTCCTTTTCATGATGAGCTGAATCCCTCACTGTTAGCTAGTTTTCTTAAACATAAATGTTGAAGGATGTAAAAAATGTAGTGTCTTTTTGGTTCAAGAGAGACTCTAAAGTTTAAAGAAGAAAGAAAGAAAGATAAGAAGTTGATCATCGAATTAGAAATCTTATGATCACCGGTCTAAGGTTTCTACCAATTAAACTAGGTCTTGGAAACTGTAAAAATTAAATCAAACTAGCAAGCAGGTGTAATCGTGTAACTTTTACACCCAAGTTCACGTATTTTGTTAACATGTGCATAAATTTTACACATAGTAACTGAATACTATGGATTTTTCTGACAAGCTGTTGTGCTCCTAATTAATTTATTATTTAAAATTTATACATTTTTGTAACTTAATTTCCCTCTAGAAAACTAACATTTAAAAATTAAACTCCAGCGATTGCCCATATAACACTGGTTTGACAAACCTAGTAATTGGATAGCTACAAATCACAATATCTAATTCTTGAGCGGTCACTTAGGCAACAAACAACATTTCATTAAATTTGCTTAATGGCAGAAATTACATGAATCATACACGCAGAGACAAACAAATCTGAAGAACAAATACTAGATGCTATAGATTTGAAAAATCTATAGAATATTATGCCGTGAGTCTCGAAAAATATCAAAAGATAAAACACGTATAGCACCAAGATCATCTGCGTATGCTTCCAGCCATATTACTTGCTTACTCTCAGATCTACTAATAAACTGATTGGAACCCAGATATTAAGGTGAGATCTAACGAAATAGATTTATGGAATCTCAAATTTAATAACTAAATCTAAAAAAAAATTAGATCCAAAATGAACTACAAAAATTCTTACTAAGATTCTTTAGGAGAGGATAAAACTGTCATTCAGAATTCCTAAAAGAGACTTTATTACAAATATAAAAATAAAAGGAAAGGACATGGGAGTAAGGGAGGAGAGAGACCAAAGGACCAGAGCAGATCAATTGGTTTCCCTCCCTTGGAGGAGGAAGATATTTAGTTTGCAAGGGAAAGAAAAAGTAAAGAGAACAAAGAGAGTTCAGGTAATTATCAGAAGTTACTATATATGGTAAGTATCATGAATGTAATAGTCGTAAAGTAAGACGCTTTCATGATAGTATAACAATTAGTAGTAGTAGTAGTCTTCCCTTAAATTCCGTACGGGAAAGAATGTATGCAACCTAGATTAATGCTACTGCAATTTCGAATTGCCCTAGGGAATGTTCCATCCTTTTTGTCAATCTTTTGAATTGTTTCCAACAGTTTTATGTTATCCAGCTTCTATTGGATTAATGCCATTGCAATTTCGAAATCTCTTTTCTACGTTCAGATTTACCGTTATGCTCTTAAAAGTTCATTCAACCTTAGCTTCATAAATAAACAAGATAGAGTTGAACACAATTTCAAACCCGTTGCAAAAACAAACACCATATATTTAACTTGATTAACAGATTTACACTCCTAGGGAAAAAAGACGTGGTGCAAGTTATTGCTCTCATACAGACTCTACAGCTACAATATTTCAGAAAAAAGAAAACACAAAGAAGCATGTGTAAACTAGTCAATAATCAACCTTTTCGGTGTAACTTCTGCAGACAATACGATTGGTAAACGGAATTGAAGAACCTAGATGCTTCTTTAGGTGTCTGATGGCTCCGTCTTCCACATGAGATGTGATGTCGATGGTTCCATGGGGGCCAATCTATAACACTTTTGCAAAGTGGCGACCAACAAGAACATAAAGGTCTAGTAAACAGGACATGAATCTTGCTCTTTTTTTCTCAGCCACATATGTTAAGTCGATGTTTAAATCAACCTACACTTTTTCTCGGTTGAATGTTGCAATCACCTTACTCATGGATGGTATTTCTTGATGATGCTTCGCGAATCAAGATAAGAAGACGCACCACTACAATAGGGAAAGGGGATGTCAATTTTGGCCTCTTCAATTATCATGTTCCACTTCACATCATCTTTTTAACACTTATTTTGTGGTCAATACTTGTAAATATTGCATAATTCTCCTAATCAAGAACACTTTGCATTTGAAATTTGTGGACCTTCATGACATAACAATGGTTTACATAATCAAGTCCAATGAGATCCAAAAACTTTTTGAGTCTTGCCGTGATCTCAATCTGAAAGTCAGGTCCGGTCGGATAATCCTCTCCAACCACCTGTAACATGTTATGCACAAATGTAATAAACTGGTGGCTTCTTCCCATTTCTCTTTCCGATCATGATACGATCGATGTACAGCTAAACAAGCCACTGATCAGGATATACACTTGTATCAAATGCATAATCTTGTTCTACAGAAATTTCCGCTCTTCATGAGATGAGAAAATAATTGAAGTTTTATAGGCGTTTCAAGAGGTCTTGGACTTTCCCGACAGCTGAGCCGAGATGGATAGCTTATATTTCCACCATTCAGACGGCAACATCACACAACCTCAGGGATGCGTGGTCTCTCCATTTGATATTCTATCCAATTCCGTCTAGTTGTGTAAGCTGACACAATTTTAATATAAATTAATGTATTTTTTTGTGTAATCATAAGTTTTACACTAATTCGATTATAATTCATGTATTTATTAAAATTGTATCAATTTACGTAGAAATTTTACCAATCTATACAATTGGACAAAATTAGAACTGGAGAGGCCCGCTTCCCACAACCCCATCTCTCCTGAGTGAATGGTGCCTGGCAATATAGTAGTTGAAAATTCTGAAAATATATGGACATCCTTTCAGGTGATGACGGATCGATCGTTTGCATCAATTAGCCGACACGGAAAATTCAGAGACTTTTAATAGAGATGTTGCTCGCTGCTCAGTCAACTGTTGACATAAATTTTGGGGGTGTGGATGTGGATCAACGTGTCTAAACAATCACGGAGAAAAAACTAAAAAAATTCTAACGTGTCTTATGTCGGTGGGGTTACAAAATTGGCTATTCATATGATCATATGATTTGCTTCTTTTAAAATTTTATGGTATTTGGGTGATTCGAAACATATCTCGACTCGAGTCATTTAAGATCCGAGCCGACACACCAAATCGGGGGATACGCTGTGACTCCCCACAACGTGCTCAGGTTAGACAGAAAGTTCAACTCTAAGGAAAAAATTCGAACCCGTACCTCATTTAATCCAAGAGTCCACTTTATCGTTAGACTACCTTTGGGGGATACGTAGTAGAGAATCATTGGCAATGGCAACTTCTTTTTTCATAGACAGTAGCCAGCGATTTATTTTTCCCCCTTAATGAGGAAAATGTTAATCTGGTATTTGTTTTATCCTCTAAATGAGAGTTAAGAACATTTCAGAAGGAATCAAGATGAGCACTCCGGAAACTTCATTCGATTGTCAAGGTGCAGCAGTGAAGTCCCATGTCAAAGCCCTTTTTATTGATTTTCCTTTGCATTCCAACACAAGCATATGAAGTTGTTGCCCTGAAAACTATATATGAACAAAAGAATGTACTACACCATAACCTACCTGCAGGCTACTAGCATCGCCCAGAAACAAAAAGAAGCTGGAAGAAGTATTACAGGTGTGCTCAGGCTGACAAAACGTTTCAAGAATTCCAGTTTTTGCATGACGCATGAATCATCAAGCTCATTAATGTCTGCTTTTGTCTTTATTAGATCATGTTAGCTTGTTTCCAACTTCCATTTTCTCCGAACGGTGACTGATCACTAGAATTTGCTACATCTGGAGAAACCCGAAGTGATCGAAATTACTGCAAGTAGTAACAAGAAGAGTTTTCTTGGATGTTTCTGCTTTTATGGGACTTAATTATTCCGTCTGATAATATGACTCTTCAATAGTTTCTCTTCGCAATCAGACATTTTCAGCCTGATTCGAGAAAATAGTTGAACTTCCATCTCTAGTTCTTGTAATTTGTAGTGACATTTGGAGCTGATAGTCCGGGTGAAAGGCTATGCAGAGCCTTATTCCAAAATACACAGCAAGGTAACATACGGAAGTCAATCACGAAACCTGCTGATAACTATCAAGCTATAGAACCAGTTGGACTACTGGTGAGGCATGTTATCTATTACAGTTTCCTTCTGTTTATTTACTTGCTTTTTTTTTTTTATTTTGACAAGCTTAGTTCCGAAAAGAATTGTTCAGACTTCAGTGCCTACTTTTTTATATTTGCAAGGAACTCTTCTATAGGTGCAAACTTTTAAACATTAAAGATTGGGAAATATGAGGGGACAAAAAAAATAAGTTCAAAACCCGGTGGCATCCAAATTCTTTTCATGTGCAGGAATGGATATCAGGACCTGCAGAAAAGCCAAAAAAGACAAATCACTTAATGTACTACTACCAGAGAAGGCCCCATTTTAAAAAAAGATTAAATGTTCCATAGAATTAATTAATTTTTTGTGAATTAGAATAAACCAAAATGCTAATCAAAAAATTTGGAGGAAATTCTGTCCTCTAATTAGTTCCTTTTTTTTTTTCCAAACAAAAGGGGCCATGGGATTGTTGATGGATTACCACAACTTGGCGGTAGTCTAATCCTCAAGGTTACAAACGAATGACCCTAAGAGGACCCAATTCGCTACTGATCTTTTGTCACACGCCATGTGCCACTCTCTGTCTCATTTTTTATTATATTGTTATTTCTTTTACATAAATATCATGTTTTAGTTTTTTTTTGTTTCCTTAAGGTCCAATAACTATTAATTGAGTAATACACAAAATTTAACAAACTCAAAAAATCAAAATGCATAAAAAATGAGATTTTTATGAATTTTCTGCTGTAGTTTTTAATTTTCTATTGTATATTGCTTTTTTGAACCTGTTGTATTTATTTTTTATTCAATTAATAGTTATTGAATCTTAAGGAAACAAAAAAGAACTAAAATATGATATTTATATAGGAGAAATAGTAATATAATAAAAAATGAGACAAAGAGTGACACAGGGTGTGAGACAGAAGATCCATTGCGCTAATTATCCCAGAATTTAAAGCAAGGTACCGTCTAAATTTCAAATCTGAAAAATAATTCAGATTTGATTTCTTGTGGGCCGTTTGGATGTTGAAGCTGTTGGACATGTTTATCGGCCATTTAGAGTTTTTCTAATTCTACAATTGCATCTTAACTTTAGTTGGCTAGTGACATAAAATCCAATTGATTTTGGGCGTCAGCACTAGGGCGAAGTAGTTGGCAACCTTTCCGCAGCCCAATTTCCGTTTTGCAAACTTGAACTAAATTAAGGTTGCATCATTGTGACTTTTAAAGTGAGACTTTTAAGACGGACTTCTTCTTCCAAAAAAAATAATAATAATAAGACTGATAGATATATTAATTCGCCTCTCAATCTTTCTTATTCTTTTTTTTTTTCTTATAAAATCTGAAAATTTTTAAGTAAAAAATTCTATTTTGTGTGACTCATTATCCAAGTTCTCACTTTCCCCTTCCCTTATTACCATTCTTTTTGGTGTATTTAGTTTTAAGTACATAATCATTCTAACTTTCTTGAGTTTATTGCTTTCTCTTCAAACCCAAGGTTCTATTCAAAACATGAAATCTAACTTCTCCCACTAAACGAGCAAAATAGGCAAAAATTGATCCAATTGTAATTGCAACCCTAATTTTTTCTCTCACAAAAAGATTTTACATTGGTAACATATAGGGTAGCGAGATATATATTGCTCCAATTAGTTCATTTTTTTTATTTTCAAGTTTGTTGGTTGCTATTGGGTCTTCGCACCCTAAAAGCTAGGTCAATGGGTGGGAAGGTCCCACAACACCTTACATTGGTATTAGAGTCCGATTATGACAACCCCTCTTAATAGACATTCAAATGAAATGTTACTCATCGAATAAAAAGTTAATATTGTCCCAACTTATACCCGTATGATGAAAAAGGTTGATACTATTCCAACCTAGATTCCAATGTGTGAGTAATAGACTATTGAATTTATCCTACAACAGTTGTGGAAAGGGTAGGGTGTTTGGTTATAAGTGTAAGAGAATGCTCACTCATTGAGTTAGTTTTTGGAGTGAGAAGAGCCAATAGCACTAATCAAAGTTTAATAGC
The DNA here is from genome assembly GCA_023065735.1 of Coffea humblotiana. Taxonomy (NCBI): domain Eukaryota; kingdom Viridiplantae; phylum Streptophyta; class Magnoliopsida; order Gentianales; family Rubiaceae; genus Coffea; species Coffea humblotiana. The sequence goes on from CM041213.1 coordinate 9,734,625, forward strand.
ATTCATTTACTTTTTGTAAGCAATGGTATCGTCATCCTAACAACTACTACTTGTTCACTATCCGTTTTGTCCTGAACTTGAAAAGACACTTAAAATTCTTGAAGCCATACTGTAAATTCGAGCATTTCATACAAATAGGAATGCACATCTAATTTACAACATATTATCCGATCGTTCTGCAAGAAGACGAATCATCTCACAGGATTTGGACGTAGGAGTACTTTAATTCACAATCCCAACCCTAACAATGTAATTCACAGGATACAAAGTGTGATTACAGAGGTGTATGGATTTCTTTTCTTGTCTAGATATCACCCAATCTTTGAACTTCTGAGGTTAAAATGAGAGATTGAAAGTCAAGGAATTAGGGACTAATTAATAAAGGAATTCTGAGAGGATAATACAATGAAGCAACTCTTTCTTTTTCTCTTGGCTGGCCTAATGAAATAAATTTTCTTCTTGTGTCTATTGTTTTGTGTAGTGTAGATCAAAATTGTTAAAAAAAAAATGTTGAGTGATTCTTTTGCCTCTTTCTAAACACCACATAATCTTCTTTTAACATTTTCTTATTTTTAAATCATTCTTGCACAGAAAAAATAAGCAATCATGCCATGGTTTTAATCTTATACAAAATCCACCAACGAGGGCAATTGCCCTGTAGTCCTCCTCGGAAAACAGTTCAACAATGAATCTCTGCCGCATTTACAAGACACGCTGAATCAGAAATTCCATGTAATCTTCCTCAGGGCGTATAGGCCAAAATGAACTGGAACATTATCAACTTTCAACCATCCTTCTGCTTGAATAAATGGCCCTACTGTATATTTCAAGGCCTCATCTCTCTTGATAAGCCCCTTGTAACCAGGCCATTTCACTCTTGCAGAAGTTTGAGCTCCAGGGCCTTTGTTATTATACTCTGCATAATACAACGTATTGAGCGCGAAGTTTCCCTGCCAAGGCATATATCCATCACCATGAATGAAATCCCCAATTTCAGTTCCATTATAATGGTCCGGGAATACTCTTTCCAGGGCCTGCCTAGATAGCTCTTGAATTGGCTTTTAACAGGGACTGAGTGAAGGCGTCTGCGAAGATCCGACAACTTTGTAAAACTATGCCTGTAGTTTCACGTTTGTCTACCCTTCCTGAGCCGTCACGATGTTTTGTTGGTTGGTCCATGGGCTTTCTGACATAGATCATGCAATTCTGGAATACAGCAGCAGGCATCACCAAAAATGAAGTCAACTGTGGCCTGTTATGTAGGCAGGCTTCGATAGTATTGCCTGTGGGTTTGTGCATATAATGTGTCTTGGTACCCCTCCATACGACAATTGGACAAAAATTGCGCGATCAGACTGAACTCTTAGGGCCCACTGCTTGATGTTTTCGGACCTGCAGTGTTTCTGAAACCTATTGATTGTGCCATAAATCCGTCTCCTAATGCCGCTGCAATCAACAGACAGTATCACAATTAGATAGATTCACCATGAAAAATATATATATATATAGCTTGAGGTTGTAACGCTAGCAGATATGATGATAGTTCCAATTTGTTAGCACCGGCGAAGTGCGTCTTTTATTTATTTTCAGTAAAGGGAAAAGGTAGGTTAGGTTTGAATCCTGTTTTTCCTTCATGACTATATGGATTGGTAGGCTAAGATGGGCTGATTATATTTTCGAGCTGTGTAAATTCGAAAGGTAAGTGGAAATTATCCCACAAGTCTCCTTACGAAAATCAGAAGACCCTGGCATATCACTTTATGGTAAAAATTTCCTATTTCACTATTTCCTCTTTCAACAAGAAATTTGTTCTTTGGAGACGTACAAAAGTTGCGGTTAGGAAGGTCGGTACTCCATCAACATAGTTTTTGCTCCCGGTGACTATACTCTTTTGTGATCCATCGCCGTATATTGTAACATTGACCATTTTCTTTTGTCACGGTGACCGTCTCTTCATAAACTGGCGGCCTTAACATATATCACATATCTGCATTGCCATGAATTTGAAAAAGCCCGTTAGTAGTTAGCATGCAAATTGTGGTCTCGGCTGATACGCTGTGCCCTGCTTATGATAAATTCATAATCAGCACAACAAGCTTAATCCATGGGAGAAAAACTGAGAAGCGATTGTCATATGCATACCTTCCTGTATAATTTGATGGTATTGCTGCTAAAGCTGCATTAATGGTGGTGTAATTTCCGCTTCCATCTTTAGCGACGGTAGCATTTGGATGCTGGAATGTCGTGTTGTCCTTCAAAATCCTTCGACTCTCATGATCATTCAACCACCTTGGAAGCCCCTCCTCGTCCAGGGAAGGAATGCCCGATCCTTTTGTCAAAAGACGTCGTTTGATGCTGGTTCCGTGAAATGAAGCGAGTTGAGAGAGGGAAACCATGGGCAAAGAGATTGCGTCGTAAGTTCCTTGGAGCTTTTCAAGGTAACTGCTCGGAGCTGACTCTTTATGGTTCCATTTGGGAATCCATCAATGCATGATTGTTGGTAGGACATAACAGCACTCAACCAATTGTTCAGATCGCCAGCGATTTGAATGTCTTGTCATCTATGCTGGAAATGGAACTGTTCAATTCTTCTTTGGCATCCCAAGTAGTGTCATGCAAAAATCAAAAGCTATCTTAGCCTTTGGATCGTCGAAATGCACAGAACTTCCTAATCTTCATAGCCAGATTCAATCCCCACCAGAAATCGGGGTCATCGAAGCCTTTAAAAAGATCCTTTGGCTGCAGGGCTGATGCATTGGCCTTGACTGCCTTGAATAGGTTTGTCCTCGCATGTTTGCTTGTAATCTGTGGAGGCACATATTGTTTTTACAGCTTTCTGGGCTGGAGATTGAGCTGGTTGCGTCGGGGGGAATGATGTTGCCGGATGAGCATTGCCGTGGTTCTGACTAGAATTCGGTACAAACGATCCTTATAAACAACAGCACAAACAGCAGCAGCTGCTACAAGGGCTAGGACAAGTCGTAGGAAACAACTGCAATTGTGATCCTCCTTTTCAGCTTTCGTTTCCTTTCATTTTCTCGACGTTGCGAAATGAGATCAAAATCCTGAAATGCCATCTTTTTTTCTTCAAAAAATTTTTTGGCTTAGGCAGAGAGAGATTGCTCTGGCAGAGATCTCTCTGCCTTGGCAATTTAATCCAAGGCAGAGGATGTAATGATATACTGATGGAAATTTAATTTCTCTGTTCTGCAATCTTCTCTGTATCTATTCTTGCACTTTTCTCCATATATATTTCCTTTTGTCCTTTTTAATTGGTTGTGCAATTTCAGTCTTAGGATTTCCCAAAGAAGGTCTGGAATAGAGAAAATTTAGGACTTCTTTACTTGAATGCATCCGTTCATGATATAAGACCTTCTTCAAGTTGAGGCACCTCGGATAGAACCAAAACCGCATTTCCCCCGAATTCTCTCTTCCACCTCCTTTGTTTGTGTGGAGGCGTGAAATTACATTACAGTACGTGTACACACCTCAAACCGTCTGAAAACACCATTTTTTTAGGACCATTTTTTCTAGTTTTGAGGTGAACCAATTAAGCAGTTTGTTTCTTAATTTTACGGGTGCTTTTATCTTATCTTTTCACTTTGAGGAATAAAAAAAAAGGTCAGCTAGTCCTAATTTATTGTGTGATGGGTAATGTTTTTTTTATTTAAGCCACCATGTAAGGTCACTTTGGGGATGAAACTTCTTAGATTAATTGGATGGATCCTTCCATTAACTTGAGCAGGTTAATTGTAAGTAAAGCTTCATTTTATTTGTCTTAGTATCAAGGCCTTAATACATAAAGATAGAGAGGAGGGTGATCGATCCTTCCTTCCTTCCTTTTCTCTTCTTGGGACGAATCGAACTTTTGAGTCTAATTGAAGCGATAGACGAGGTCATGAATAAATTTTCTTGTCTTTTTTCCTTCATTAATTACAAATCCTACAATATGGTCCACTATTGATCGGTCGATGTGGTACTACTGATAACTTCTGCCCATGAAATCCTGCTTCCTTCTGAGTTCTGTGAATTATATTATCACGCTGCTGTTTGGACGGATTCCAGCTTGTCATATGAGGGAAGTGTACAAATTCAAAGAGATTGAATAAAGAACCAGACAACTATCTTTTGACTTCCGTTTGGAATCTAAATCAAGATCCCTACACCTTTTCTTTTCTCTGGTTGAGGTACCTATTCAATAGAACAAAGTTAATGGGAAGCTTTCAAATATCAAGAATCATTTATGGTCTGCACTGTTTTCTTCTTTTAATTTTGGCTCGCTCTGCACTGATCTTCACTAATTACCAAAAAGTTTTAACTAAGGCTCAATTGTGGTCAATACTCAATGCCCTCCCGACTTGCCGACAGATCCAGCAAAAAATATCCAGCATATTTAATTAGATGATAGGGAAAGTCCAGAAGGAGTGAAGAACAGCACCGTGCATATACCATAAAAAGAGAAGTATATCAAATCTCTTGTCCATTTGTGGCAAACACGTACAACATTTTCCTGAGTTGGGCAAACTTTCGGCCAAGCAACATCAAGTATTAGACTATTAGTACATGGCTAGTATACTTGCAATAACTAGCAGTAAAAGAAAAATACTCCACCTTGTATTACATTTCCATCCCAGTATCAAATGCCATTATCATAAGGAAAATTAGTAGAATCCAGCCACTCATCTCCGGTGATGAACTCCGAAACTGCGAAGTTAGATGCATCATCATAGTTCATAATGTGAAAACCTGGCCAAGTAACTCGATTGTCTGTCACTGCACCGGGGCCATCGTTACCATACTCTCCGTAGTATAAAGTGCTTAGGCCTTGATCACCTTGCCATGGAGTCCACCCTTCTGGTGCAATGTGTTCATCGATGTATGATTTTATAATGACTGTTCTCGAGTAATTTCTCCATGGTCTTCCTAGATAACTCTTGACGGTAGCCAGATTGGAGTTCAAGTCATTCGTGGGCAGAATCGAACAGTTTTGCAGAGAAATTCCGGTGGACTCATCTTCGATGTCTCGCGACTGGGCTGTGATCGCGGTGAACTGTCCAGGCATTGGCAATCTGGAAATGACGTTGCATCCGCTGGAAGACCACAGCTGGCATGCCCAAATATGTAGTCTATTGTCCCATAAACGTCGCGATTTCTCTGTAGAATTGACGAAATGAGTGCACATGATAATGTGTCCTGGTGTCCCTTTATGGTGCACCTGTAGACGGCGGCTAAATCAGCATTAACCCGAAGGGCAACTGCCTGGTGGCTTTTCTGGTCCTGCTGAATTCTCGAAAGTTATGTCTCGTGCCAAGAAATCCCTCCCGCCGGATACGGCTGACATAAATTACAAGATACCGCATGTGAAAAAAAATTCGTTAACTGCAGACTAAAGAATGTTTCTGCTAATTAAGCCAGTTGACTTATTAATTAAGCTTGATCTGATATTGCCCCATGGGTCAAAATAAGGCATCCTAAATTGAAATCCATTTCAATAATTTAAGTGGATTAGAAAAAAATATTACCAACAGTAGCGGATCTGAATGTGGTCCAAGCCATCACCTACGCTTCTGCTACCAGTAATATGGTAACGATCACTTCCATCTCCAAGAAGAACAATGTTGGGCTTCCAACTTGGAATCTCGACATTCTTTGATACACTCCGTGCCGAGACAAAGATAAATATTGCTATCAGCGCTATTATTCGGAGCGAAGTTTATTGCATCAGTAAGAGTGGTGAAATTTCCAAGTTCCATCGGCCGCCACCGTGATCATGTTACTCGGGTCGTAATAATCATCATCTGCAGAACTCTGCAAAAATCCGTCGATCTTTACTGGACATCCAACTTGGAAATCCCATTAGACGCCTATGCATTAGGCCGTTTGATTTTGACCTTTCCTGGTTTAGACAGAAATTGATAAAGGCATTGCTTACATGCTTATAAGCATCAACAATGGAGTTGACCAGGGCTGGTTTAGAAGGGCCAGATGCTGAATCTAGCCCTTCTAAACAAAGTGACTTTGTTAGTCAAAGCTGCACTGAGAAAGGCCCTTGCATCAGCTAATCTTCCTCGAGTTAGAGAGCTGATTAGCGAAACGGATTTCTTTAACGAAGAAAACTGTTATTTGTTGCAAATTCGCTGCAATCTTGGATTGTACCCTTTTGTTTTTCGACAATGTTTGAGGTGTCCACCACTGCTAGCGAAGATGTTTGAGAGCTTTCCAGCTTCTGATAATGGCAGTTTGAAGTGAATGGAGAAGAAAATTTATAATGTTTGGACCGATGGTTAATGGAGACAGAGAGCCTCAGTGAATCAAAACAGACATCTGGGTATGGTGTGGACTTGCAGAGATCTTTTCATGGAGACAAATGAGAATCTAAAAGTCGAAGGAGAATGATGAAGATGAAGAGGTGATGACAAAACATGTCGAGAAGAAAATTGAGAATAGAAGCAGGGATGGCTTCAAGTTGCGGGAAGCCATGGACATCGAGGCCTTGAGACAACTTCAAAGTACTCAAACTTTGTCTATGTATTTAAACTAGTTCTTGTGTATATAAAACTGAATAGATTTGGCATTGGGAAGGTGCTACATGGGTTTATGACTGCTGATGTACAAAACACCCTTTGCTTATGGGCAACGATAGTTTTACTGAGAGAGCCTCTTAGCCTATAACAGTAATGACAAGACCAGAGAGAGAGAGTCATTTTGCTATCATCTGCTCTCGTGTGACATGTTTTGAATGGTAGAGAAGGGGCGCTGTACTTTTTTTTTTTGGTCAAAAGTAAGTCATATTTCATTAAGCTAACTTGATACCGCAAGTTCTGTTACAAAGGGGGCTGCACTTTTAACGGGTAAAATACTCCTTAAAACTTTCTCCATAACATAGAACTTTCGTAGTGTGTAACTTAGCTTTTATTTACTGTACTTTTGGTTTTACCAGTGTCTCATCATGAATGGATTCGGGATGTTCAAGTTCCAAGTGATACAGAAGCATAAGATACAGTAACATGGTGAAAAGATAAAAGACTTGCAGCCATTCCAGACAGTATATGCCTTCGTACTTCCGCCCAAAAGATAGTACTAGCTAGTATGAATTCAATCTATCAAAATGCCTATAGCATAAGTAGATTGTGAGGCTCCGAATTTGCATGTGGTACTTATTCATGTCCGGTCTGAAGTGATTGCTGGAACCCTGTTTAAGATATTTTGTGCTGTTTAAGTGTGGCCTACAAGGACGAATATCTATGGATCAAACAAACGACTTGGCAGACTTTTTGGTGAAATGGTGGTCTGAAGCAGACGAGCAGTAATGCCGCCGTAACACTACTAATTCCAGTCAAGTTCTAGTTTGTAGTGATATTCAGTGCAAAAGTTGAAAAACGTTGTGCACAAATTGATAATACTAATGACGTATATGTATATAGTGGTATACGTATTCGATTATTACAAGAAACAGTTATAAAACTTCACAATCCTAATAACTCTCCTGTGTATAATAAGTAGTATGCAGATTGCAGACCACATAAAATGCTTGGACGAACTCAGTATATTCATCCTCTTGGTCCTAATTGCATAATCAAAGTTGGAAAAGGAAAAACTAAAACTAGTGGAAGGGAAAAGATGCAAGTCAAGACTCTTTTTAACGGACGAGGCTCCTGAACTGTTCACGGCCAGATTTTGGCCAAAAAAAAAAGTGCGGTCCAGATAACAAGTTGTACATCGATTTTTCACACCGTGTGTGGGGCCGCAAATTTTTGTACTAAAATTACATGTTGTGCAAATAAAGTTACGTCGTGCTGCAATCAAAGTTACGCGCTGTTGAAAATGACCAAAACCGTCAGGAACAGTTGCACATGCAATCCGTTTGTTCCCCTTGTCCCTTTTTAACGAGGCACTTGCTACACGGCACAGTTTTCTACGAAAGCGCTGGAAATCCAGCTTCACCCTACCGGCCTTATGCTTAAGCTGAATTTTGGGTAGCATTCCGATATTCTTCACATGTTTGTCTGTTACTTTCTTCTTCTTTTCTTGGGGTTTTATTAAGAAGCTGAGATGTGGACAATCTGGACTGCAGAGCATGGTTGAATGGTCAATATCCTAATGGTGGGCGGTGGAGGTACTTCAGTGAGCTAGGGCCGAAAGGCAAAACTGCTCAAGTAACAGTGGTCAGGATTCATAAATACCACTTAAAATCTGGAAGTTTTTGGCAAAATTTTATCCGGGACATGGTTCTACTGTTTATTACAATTATATGAGTTTGACTGGGAAAGAATTAAGAAGATAATGGCAAAAGTGGACTCATCGACTGGTATAATGAGAGGTGCATTATTTTCGCACGCAGTAGCAGTTTTGTCCCTTTATACATGTAGTGACATTTTTTTTTAGCATGGGAGAAGTGGGGGTTTAAGAAAGGGGGAAAAAGAAGAAGCATTTGAACTAAAAGCATTTAATTATTGAATTTTAAACTTTAGTCGCTAAATTAAAATTTCCTCGATAAGCTTTATGTAACAAACATTAAGCAGAGGGTTAAGCAACGATATTATGGTTCTTGGAATGAAGCAGCTAGTACATGCAAAAAGAGTTAAAAGAGCATTCATTTCTCTAAAAGGAATCCTTTATTTACTTACTGAAAATGTACTTTTGAAGTTTTGGATAAATATATTTTCTTCTTAATATAATTCGTTTGCCATGGGAAGATAAGATGAATGACATTCTGTAAGAGGTATTACAAAATCTAGGTTGGAATGATCAATAGGAAACAATAATGAAACATAAAAGGCTGACAAAATCATGAAAAGAATAAACAAATTTTATTGTACTAACAATAATGAAATTCCTCTCTAACACGGCAAACGTAAACACGAAAAACACTCCACTATTTTTGGGGCATAGAATTTGCACCCCAACAGTCTGTAATGGACAACCAACTTTGATTGTTAACGAAATTAGTACTGCTTGACTTTTTTTTTAAATAGAAAAAATTTGGATAAATTCGATTCCTTTTATCACTACGATGTAGAGCAGAGATTCTCAAGACTGTGTTTATCATTTACAAGAAACTCTTGCAAATTGCGTACCAACACAATCACCGCTGCTTGACTGACTCGACGTGGTTGAAGTGTCAGTGGTAACACGATGCCATGCAGGTGAAGTAAAGAGAACTAATTTCCACGCGGTTTTCCACATGGATGCTTCATCTTATTTATATATATATATATATATAACAGCCCTTGAATAATCAACCATATACGTGTTTTTTTTTTCTCCTCCGGGGAAAATGACATGATGCATCCATATGTTTGGAAGGAATTTCCAATCAAAGAAATCTCTATATTTTTCATAAACACATTTTTAATCACTTTTTATTTTGCATATATCAAATCACTACGGTATATTTTTTTATAAAAATTCCAGAAAATTTCAATTCAACACAACAACCTTTATCTAACAACATGGATGGATCATGTCATTTCCCGAGGAGAATGAAAAAAAAAAGTATATGGTTGATTATTGAAGGGCTGTTTTTTTAATATATATATATATATATGTATATATATAAGATGAAGCATCCATATGGAAAACCGCGTGCAAAACTTGAAGTGAAGCATCAGAATCAAGGATGGCTCCTTGGGAGCTAGCAATAAAAGTCTTGTGTGACTACTGCAACTTGCTGTTGAAAACCTCCTTTCAACATTTATATCCTGTCCTTATCCATATTTTCTGACAGTATTCTATACTATAAATCCATAATTACTACTATAAAAGTTCGTGGTTTTCTTTTTTTATTTTTCCCAGTAAAGTTTGTTTGAAAGAGCGGACATGTTTTGGCTTCTGGTGGAGACAGCTTTTGCTTCGTTCTGAATCTTTTATGCTTACAAGACTTGTACATTTTTTTTTTATATCAAGTTGTTAATGGGTCAATTCCGCAATCCTGATAGAGAGAACCAATCAGTGTGTAAAATGGATGCCCACTTTTAAAAATCTTTTGTCCTAATCATGAGGACTTTCGCGTCAAAGAAATGTTCATTCAACTGATTCACCGACAACAAACCTAAGTAAATGAAGATTCGTCTTAAATCTCAATATAAGAGATATTTTTGGAATTACAAAATTAATTACTTTTATCGTTGATCATTTTCAGTCAAACAGAGAAACGGTTAATGCCAAAATGAATTCAGTCCTGGTTCTTGGCTATTGAACTTGCCCCACCACGATCGGTCAGCTAAATCTTCCATGGGCTGGCATTTCTTCTTCTTGTATTTATTAAGACAATGATATCACGAGGATTTAATATGAGGGGCGGAAACATCGAATTACAGCCACAAGCATATTATTATCTATCACTTTACTCAGAAGTTAATATATCAAGCATTTTTTTTTTATTCTCAACCAGCTAGTCTTGTGATTATATATGAATTTTCCTGGTTCTTAGAACTTCGTGACAGTTGCATCTTTATCGGGTGTAATATTGTAAAATTCTTATACTTCATCATATTTCGTTAGGTGGGGATTGGTTATATGATGAATAAAATGGAGTCTGATTTGAAGTGATGTGATATATACAGAAGTTTGATTGAAAACGTATTGGTAATGGTGTACAATTCTTTTTCTTTTTGTTTGATAAAGTGTACAATTCATGTAAATTAAAAGTTCTTTAGTATTTTCATAATGGGACTTGTGGATATGGTGTAATTATAAAATTTGGTGTACAATGTAGGTTATTGAGACATTCTGCGCAAGTTATGCTGTTGGGAAAGAGTAGAGTTTTGAAATTCAACTCAATGGAAACACTCCAAAATAATAGGGAAAAAAGCCTCATTCATTCTAATCAGAAACTGTATTCTTTCGTAGAATACGAGGATATGAATCAGTAGTGATTTGATATCATGAATATGATGCGATTTGATGAGGTAAAAGGTTTGCTTTAGAACCCTGGCCGACTAGCACAGTGTTCTGGATATGAATCAGTACGTCAAGTGTTCTGATTAATTAGTCTTGGTTTGAGAAAACTTAAAATTAGTTAAGCTAGTGAGAGAATCACACCCTATGGTAATTAGGAATATTTTAATTGTCTTATTAAATTTAATAGAAATTATTAGAAGCTTTTTTTTTGTTTTGCAAAAAAAGTTATGATTATTTTTGGGAAAGAAACAAAAAACAAATAGAAGTTAGTAGAAATGGAAGTTATTAGAAATTATCAAATTCAACTTGTTTAATTTTACTAAATCTTTGCTTTTGTGAGGGTTAAATTAAAAAAATCAAAAAATGATACTAAATCTTAACACCATACCTCCCTTTATACATTATATATAAAGGATGCAGAAGTTTTTTTTTTTAATAAGTGAAAAGGGTCGAATCCAAAACTTCTCGCTTACCACTATCTCTTCCCTCTGAACAAATTGTAGAAGTTAAGAACCAATAAAATGAGGCGATTAAACTGATCTTATTTCCTCTTTAATACTCAATAGTACTTATGAAAGGGTTGGTTTCTTCAGACAAGAAAGGTTTATGCTATGTTTCTCGGACCAATGACCAATAACCACAACAGTGACAAGAGAAATAGAACGCGAGAAAATAAAATCCATGAAGAAAGCATCAGCGGTTCTAAAAATCATATGTGAGCTGCAGGCTCAGCCAAGCCAGCCTAAACTTTAAAAGAAATCGTTTGACATTTTCAAGAGTGATGTTAATAAGTATTCACGTAAAATAACAAGCATGAAACTAAACTATACAAGTAAAATGCCTCAAAGAAACTTTAAATGTATACACATTCCAGTATTAATTTTATCAAACTTGATCATAGCCAGGTTCAAGCTCGATGGACTACAATCTTAATTGGGCTCAACCCTTATGCCCAAGCTCGTTCCAATTCTAATTTTATAAGTTACAGCTCCTGCAAAAGTCAATTTGTTCAGAAGCTTTTACATATATGGCTATGGTGAATTTTTCTTGCTCACACCTGCAATCCGTCTGTGTACTGTATGCCAGTGGAAGGCAACCATGAATCTCCCAAAATAAATTTAGCCACCGTAAATTTGTTAGCCACGGATGGGTCTTGAATCTCATGGAATCCAGGCCAATTGACTCTATTGTCCAAGCGAGCTCCTGGTCCAAAGTTCATATACTCCCCATAATATAGAGTATCAAGTGCAAAACTCCCGTTCCACGGCAGCCATCCCTTGGGGTGAATTGCACTGCTAATGTACGATTGCAGGATAACCGTTCTGGAGTACAATTTCCAGGGCCTTCCGAGATATGTCTCTATATTGGCCGCTATAACATCCAGCTCGGCCGATATGTGCGAGAATTGGATAGAGAAGCCTGAACCATCACCAGGCTCCTTCCGGCCTTGAGCTGTGATGGCGTTCTTTTGCTGTGGGAGGCCTTTTCGGGCACGGATTTGGCAGCTTTGAAAGACAGCAGTGGAACGACCGAAGATGAAATCCACGGTGCCAGTGATCAGGCAACTTTTGTAGAATTGGCGCAGGTTGTGGGCATAAAGGGTGTCTTGATATCCCCTGAATGCACATCTGTATATGGCTGATAAGTCAGAATCAGATAGAAATGCGATTGCTTGGGCCTTTTGAGGTCCTGCAGTGTTTTGGAAACGTAATATCTCGAGCAATGAATCCTCGGCCTTTTACACCTACCACATGTGACATGAGGAAGTATCAAAACAATCAGCAAATTTGTGTCAGTAAATTTGAGTGAAGTCCAACAATTACTTTAGCAGTTTTGTTTTCTCGGAATGAAAGGATTCTTACGGAAGGTGCCAGACTTGTAAGATTTAAAGCCATCGGCCGCGTTTCGATTGCCAGTTATTACTGTAGCATCTATGCCATCTCCAATCAACACTACATTCCATTTCTTCTTGTCGATTTCCACATACTCTTGATATACGCCTCGCTTAATGTATATTACAAACCGCTTGGAAGAACGTTTAGGGACGAGGTTAATTGCATCACTAATTTTAGTGAAATTCCCAGTGCCATCGGCTGCCACGACCACATCAGCTGAACCCTTGTCAAGGGGTTGGAGCAAGAGTTTCTTTTCTTCGTGTTTAAGCCAAGAAGGAAAAGTTTGTTCATGGCCGGTGGGGTTTCTGCCGCGACCTATATCTATGGGCATGGAATCAGGAGGGAAATGTACGGTGTCACGAATGCTAGTGACTAAGGAGGTCACTTGGCTGATTCTCTCTTCCACCAGGCTTTTGATTGTCCCGCTGGTGCCATCAAAACCTTCTAAGCAGGTGTCTTGATTCACCAGCACACCGTTCAACCACGTCCTGAAATCAAAACCTAAATCACCTGTACCGTAACGAGTACCTGCCATAATTATGAACATTTCAGATTTGTAGAATTAGACTGGAAAAAAAAAAAAAAGACAAACATGATTTGTTGGCTATGGCTATATGTAACCCTTTTTTCTTTTTTGGGCAAATTGGCCATGAATTACTGGCCATAATAGACTTTACCAGAGATTTTCTAGTGGCCTTGCCATAACTAGTTCATATATGCGTGTGTCTTGATGGTAGTAAATAGATGGATTTGGTGTACAATTTACAATGACTAATGGATCAATTAAATTGTGCAACGTAAAGAATCGTTGTTATTTTAATCAGAAAAGTGTTTGGCACATTGAATATTAATAAGAGGTTTACCGTCATCAGGTTTCAGAGAAGCTGAGAGCGTCCAATCTAACAATTCAGCCGATAAATCAAGCAGTTCCAGGCAATCAGAAATGGCATTAGACAGATGGAAATCGTTGGAGACATGGCCGAACTGGGAAACAGTGGAGGTAACATTCTGGATTGCGTTGATTGCAGTCTCGAGCGAGCTTGAAAACTCCGAAACTGGCACCATCAAGTAGTCGGGCTGAAATAAATCCGAGCTGCCACAGCTTAACAAGTGAGACCATGGACACAAAAGTATCATCAAAAGCCAGAAGAAAAATTCAACACAAGAAGCCATTATTGTCATTCTTAGTTCTTTCCCCAGACCCTGAGAATGGGAAGAAATCGAGCGCGATGGCTCTACTTATAGTGCAAAGATACAAAGTTTAGGTGTCATTGGCCCGTTGCATTAATTTGTGATGAAAAAAAAACGTATGGAGTTGCGATTACAAAGTTTAAGCAAGACGTAGGTGTACGTGTTTGGACAGAAGCTTGAAAATACTTGCATTATGCATATTATTGAATATTTATCAATCCATAAATGTACAAGTTTTTAGAACCCAAGGCCTGCTGATCAAACAATATTGTCTGTAGCTTATTTTCGTAATCATTAGTCTAGGTTGTCATTTGAGGGAGTGGGAACCAGAGACTCCTCTCTATTTCCTGTAACACACTTCTGCACAAGTCTGGTATTCTATTAATTGATGAAAAGAATTTTTGCCTTTTTTGGCAGTAAGAGTTGGTGTCGTTCTACGCTTTTGTTAAGATATATAAGAGTTCTCGACAACAATCTTTCAACTACAATCAATTTTGGCGTTAGCATTGATCTTCGCAGAACGCCAAAATTTGAAGCTTCAGAGCTCTCACTTTGCCAAATGCTAATCTCAATTCCAGATTACTTTTTAGTACTTGAAAAAAAAAAAAAATTGACTGAAATGCTTTTCTAATTGATTATATAATTAGTGGGATGCTGGTGCTCCCAAACTAGTCTAACTCTGATATAGTCGTTTTTCTCATATATCGATTGCCTAATCAGAAATTGTGATACGAGCACAACTGAGCACTGAGTCAACAACTGAGCACCAATACATCGTCCAAAGTGACTCATTCAAGTTCAATGATCCACTGGCTATTATCACTGCCCCGACGCATCTTCAAGTAGTATTTCTTTTTAATAGACATTCTACTTTCAATAAATTATGTTTCAATAATCACGGATTGATCGGCGTTGGATTGATCATACACAAATGTTGCAGCAAGTTGCAACAACCCAACAACAAATCTTTGTGCTCTGTTTCCCGATTTAATGCTGCACGTTTGAGCAAGCAATTCACAAGATAAGCATCTATTTTTTTGTTCTATAGTTTTTAAACCAAGACACTATCACCCGGAAAGCCAAAAAATGTAGTAGTAGTAGTAGTAGTACTGAAATTCAAGGTCTAACGAGAGAAAAGAAAAAGGAACAACAAGAAGTGCTCAAAGTCTAGAGCAAATTAAACTCAACCAAACAACAAAAGACAGAAAAGAGATTGTTAAATTGGCATGTTGCTTAATAAATGCTTAATCAATAGGATGCTACAGAGGAGCCAGAATCCTTCAAGCATGTTGGGCTTTAGTAACTATCCTCTTTAAATGAAATGCATATCAGCAGCACAGCCAACAACTTGCCTTTTTTTTTTTTTTTGCCATTAATTATAAGTCAAAAAAAATGTTCAATTAATTCGAGAAGCTGAAAACCTTTACATATACGTGTGTGGAAAATTTTTCAATTTAAACAGCCAGCCCAGCCGTGTACTTCACTCCAGTCATGGGCAGCCATGAGTTTCCCACAATGAATTGTGCCACCGTAAAGTTGTTTGCCACAGCCGAGTCATTAATTGCGTGGAAACCCGGCCACTTGACTCTACTCCCCAATCCAGCCCCCGGTCCAGTGTTCATATACTCCCCGTAATATAAAGTATCAAGTGCAAAGTTCCCATTCCACTCCAGCCATCCTTGAGGCTTAATTGCGTTGCTAATAAATGACTGCATTATCACCGTTCTTGAATACAATTTCCATGGCCTTCCAAGATAGGTCTCGGTCGAGTTCAATGAAGCTATAACATCAGGTTCTGCGGATATGTTTGAGAATTGGATGGAAAAGCCTGATGGCTCCGTAATTTCCTTGCGGCCTTGTGCTGTTATGGTGTTTTTCTGATTTGGTAGGCCTTTCCGGGCATTGAGCGTGCACCTTTGGAAGACGACGCTGCCATCACCAAATAGGAAATCGACTGTGCCCGTCACTACACATTCTCCGTAGAATTGGCGCATCGAGTGGGCGTAAAGGGTGTCCTGAAAACCCCTTATGGCACATCTATATACGACTGATAAATCAGAATCTGATCGGAATGCGACTGCTTGGTGCTTTTGAGGTCCTGCAGTGTTCTCGAATGTCATGTCTCGTGCTATGAACCCTTGGCCCTTAACGCCTGCACATGCCAATTGGCCAAACCAGCAAAAATTAGCGTTTCATTTGATAGGTTAAAGACGCCCTTATCGTAGCAATAAATCAATTAATTCCCTCGAGTCCCTCCCAGCTTCTGGATAATTTACGAAACATAAAAAAAAAAATAAAAATGCCAATGCAGAAGCAGGCAAGAAGTTATGGGTCAGGTGGGATGTTCTTTTTGGTTCTGTAAATTGTGAAGTCATGAAGATGAAGTATGGCCCTGCACTATGGACCATGGGACGATTAAATTTTTGGTGCATTCACACGTTGACATAGTTAGTTAATTCCCTCACCAGCTACATGGTAACATGCTACTACAACGTAAGAAGCAATCAAGACTTGTATTTCCTTTGCAATCTTCACGACAAAAGGAAGGATCAAATAGAAGTCTTATACTTAGCTTTGAAGGAATTCCCCTTTCTTACTTAATGAAATCTCCACTACTAAAAGCTACTACAACTTAAGAAGTAACATATGACTTTTGTAGTCATGAGTCATAATACAAGACTTAATGAAGTCTCACCTCTACTCAGACATGCACATGTCAGCCCGCAGTCTTAAAAGTAACGGGACCCTCCCAAATATTTCAGTGACAATTAAAAAAAAATTCCCCCTTTTTTTGACCTGGAGTATAATTTTGATACTACTAGTATAGATACAAAATTTCATGACATGCTTAAAAATTAGTCATTAGTGAGTTTGTTAGTTTACTACCACTAAACGTAATTTGGAGTACCATAATGCATGATTGGGTTATTGAAAGTACATGAAAGAAAACTGGGAAGTACTACTAGAGATCTTACCAAAGGTGGCAGACCTATACGTGGTCCATCCATCGATAAAGCTTCGATTGCCGGATATAACGGTAACATCCATGCCATCTCCGATCAGCATTATATTCGGTTTCTTCTTGCTGATCTCAATATACTCTTTGTAGACACCCTTTTTGATGTATATCACGAACCTTTTTGTGCTTTGTTCAGGGGCTGCGCTGATTGCATCATTGACGCTAGTGAATTTCCCTGTGCCATCTTGAGCTACTACTACATCGGCTTGGACCCCATTAGCCTGAAGGAGTTTTCTGTCCTTGGATTTAAGCCAAGACGGAAATTCAAATTCTTTGCGGCTGGTCAGCTTTCGGCCGCCTGTACGTCCACCACCGCCACTGCCGCCATTGGACTTGGAATCAGGTATTGGATGCACCATGCGGAGAACGTCGGTGACTAATGAGGTTAATTGGTTGAGGCTCCCCGCCACCAAGTTTTTGACAATGCCGTTGGTGCCCTCGAAACCTTCCATGCATGTGTCTTGGTTCACTAGCGCAGCGCTCAACCATGTCCTCAAATCAGAACTCAACCTACCTGTATTTGTATTATTCTTGCCTGTGATAATATTAAAACACTAAGATTTTTTTCAATTGGAAAAAAGATATGCCAAAACTATTAAATATAGGTAATCATTGAAGAAGGAGAGTTATATTAGTGTTTTTTATTTAAATCATTTTTTACGATGAAGAGTTTCTATTTTCTTCATTGGTTATGGACAACGTACATGTACGATTTATAGCCCAGCAAAGAACTAGGGCACAGACCAAAGCAATGGCATACTCAATTAATGGCTGTCCCTGCAGATATTTATGGCTAGGAGTACTTGTAGCACTTTTTTGGGTAAATAATGGCTAGGCCCAACTAGCCGAAGCTGAGATTTCTAGTAATATGTCCTGGTTGGTCACAGCCAAAAGCAAAGTTTGGCACTGTGCGGTTGTACATGCCTTCAATAGTCACATTTCTAAAGCAAGAAATTTCAGGTGTTTAGAAAAGCGGGAAAGGAAAACAGAGAGAATAAATAGACTACGTACCTGAAGGTTTCTGAGCAGCGGAGAGAGTCCAGTCTAGCTCATCAGCGGAAAGATCAAGCAAATCAAGGCAGTCTGAAATGGCATTAGACAACCTGAAATCTCCCGAGAAACTGGCGAATCTGGAGACAATGGAGGTCACCTGCCGGACAATGCCTATGGTAGACTTCAATGAGCCCACAAACTCTGAAGTTGGCACCATCAAGCACTCCGACTGAATCAAAGGATTGTTATTCACACAGCTTACTAAATGAGGAGACCACAATCCCAAAATCACCAAAAAAGTGAACAAAATCTGGCAACGCGAAAAAGAAGCCATTTGCATTTCCCTTCTTGCAATAATAAGAAGTACTTTTATGGTTTATAATGCAATGAAATTACACTATGTACGGTGTCATGCAAATTCATATGGCAACAAGGCCCTCCCTTTCTTCTTTTTTTTTTTGGGGGCGGGGGGGGGGGGTTTGGGAATGGGGGACCTCTAACTATAAGGATGACAAACAGTTGGGAGGAGTGCCGGAAGGAAGATTTGGAGGAATGAATGAGGCAATGCTCCAAAAAAAGTGTGATTGGGAGGAAGTATTAAATAGGAGGGGTTAAGGAGGATGAGGACAATTGTGGATCATGCAAAGGGCTGTTATAGTGAGAGTCAGGGGGCAGGTGAGAACATTTATGAAGGGGTACTAGTTTCGAGTGTTGAGTAGTTAGTGTAGAAGCGAGCTACATACAAATGTAAAGGTGACTTGGTCATCATACTAGGAGTGACGGTGGGGGTGGTGGTGGACCGGTGGGGGTGAGGGCTGTGGTGTCGGCGGTCATGAGGGTTCACTAGTCCTACGTAAGAAGGAAGGGTACGTGGGATTGAGAGATCATGCTTTTTGGGTCCTATGGGAATTCTTGGTTCTATTTGTAGCAAGGGAAAAAGCGGGGAAGGCACCTTTGTAATGCGTGCCAGCCGAGATGAATTCTTCCTGTCAGTCATTTGCTCTTCAGTATTCTTTTCTTACTTTTCTTTCTTTTTCTCCTTGTCTATGGTGTCTCGGCGTCTCGAACAATGATTTCTGTGCACCTTCTTTTTTTTTGGTCCAAAAAGAAGAAAAGGGAATTCCGAAAGTTTATTGCTTTATGAAATTTCAGTTCACGAATGAATAGGATTGTGTAGAGCATGTTCAGTTCATTTTCTGTGCTAGCTGCCAACTTGAAAGATGAATCAATGATTCGTCATGCCAATCAAGAATTTGTTGAGATGCGAAGAACCCATGACAGTTCTTACTCTTAGTAGCTTAAGAGTTCATTGTGCCGCTCCAATTACGTCCCCTTTGGATGGAAATTTTTGTAAAGATTTAATCCAGTGACTCTCTTTTTTTTGAGATAAAATGTACCATATGAGATTAATAATAATTTTGTAAAGACTGAATTTATAATTTGCTGTAGGAGCAATCATCTCCAGTGAGAGACAGGACGTGATGACCGTAAAACACCTTATTACACGTTTCGAATCCAATTTCTAGTTGACCATAATAAAGGACCACATGGGCTGGAAAATATTTTTTGTCCCTTCTCTTTTTTCATTTACTGCAATCATGTTCTTCCACTCGAAGCTGCTAAATTTCTATCAATTCCCATGAACAGACAAAGACACACCACATGAGATTCGTTCTGTACTTGTTTTATGCATCACTCATTACAATGCCATCATGATATTAATCTCACCCAAATGCAAAATCTTGGTTTCCGGTAGGACGTCTTCCATCACCGAGTTATTGATTGAGAAACCAATTTTGGTTTTAGCTCCTGACAACACGTTTATGTGTTTCCTAACTTTCCTGTTTCGAAAGCAGGACAACAGTCAACGTGCCAGGGTACTTGTAGATTTCTACTCCCTCCGTCCCACTTTGATAGTCATGTTTTCCTTTTTTATCTATCCCAAATTGAAGTTCACTTTTCAATTGAAAAATGTAGTTGTATTTTAATTTTTCTAAAATACCCTTATTCAAAATAAATTTTTGTTACTATAAACCTATCTCATTTAATGCATTTAGATTTTCCAAGCTTATATATATCAGGAGGGAAACAAACTATGTCATCATTGGCTACAAACCATGAGTGAAAATTTTCGAAACCATCCATATTCCCACAATTTTTCTAATGAAACTCCAACAAAAGAATATGATTTCATCTCAACGAATCAAGAATGTGAACAAGTCATCTTTGAAACGCAGAGAGTTTTTTTGCCCAAGTTGAAATCGGTGAGGCCATCAATTGATATAAATGCTCCATCACAAGAAGATAATTTTGATAATTTTGATTATGAATGGGAGTATTAGGCAGCTAAAACTTTTTGATAATTTCAACTGAAACAATCATGGTGCACTATTGGCGGAAATTGAAAATGAAATGGAATACTATTGGCGGAGTACTAGGCTGATGAAACGGAGTATCGGCAGAAGTTGAAAATTGAATGGTAGGGTTCATGATTAATACGGCTCTTTGTGATCAGGTTCATGAAATATTAGGCGGTTAAACTTTTTTTTGTTGAAAATGTGAAAAAATATACTCCATGAATAAAATTAGAGTTGATTTTTTTTTTTACCATCAATTCAAGTTCCCATAAAGTTGTACTCTAATTAATGTGAGGGTATTTTAGGAAAATAGTTATCTAAATTGATTGTTACAACAAAGTTAACTACTTTTTCTTAAACTGTGTGGAAAAAAAAATCAGGACTATCAAAGTGGGACGGAGGGAATATTATTTATGAGTTTGGTATAGTACTTGGATTTTCTTTGAATTTTTACTGTTGATGAAAGTGATATTTCTTTTCTTTTAGGTAGACGATCTTTTTTACTTGCATACAACGCTGACGCGGAAAGAAGCTACCAGCGCCGTTAGCAAAAGACATGATCCGTGCCAAAAAAATATCACCAACCATTTCATAATGATCGACAATATTGACTTCTTCCACCCTGCACCTTTAATGAGCTTTTCATGCACTAGTATTTGATATTCAACACATATACGGAAATGAAATGACAGAGGGAGAATTTTGGTTTCTTTCTTTGTTGAGGGGGAAGAGAATCGTGTTAAAATTATTAAAGAACAAGGCACCAACGTAGCTAACTAAACATTTCTATAGAATGGTTTCCAATACTCTGCATAAAAGGAGTGGATAATTTTGATTTTGCATTTTCAAATAAAATACGATGTTATTGCATGACATGAATTATTTGTATCTACTATCAGTCTCCTATTCCTTTCTTATCCAAACTTACGGGTCAGGATTTGAACTTTGATCTACTGGACTAGAGTTTTAGTTCTTGACTACTACTCCCTATGACTAGTGATTGAATGTACAACTCAACAATCAGGTACTTCCATATGATTTCTGTAAGCACAATGTCCTGAATATGCAGCTTAGATAGAATCAATTTTACTCGCAGAAAAATAAATCAAGTTCCTTCAAAGAAGCCGTGATCCTGAATTATAGAACCATTTTTAACATTAACATATGTCCCCATGTATTTGTTCTGTTTGAGTCAAGAGAATTAGCTAGTGGTATTGCGAGTAATTTCATGCTGTTTTGGTATAGGTGGAATCCTAGGATACAGGAGAGAACTTAGTGGAATCCTAGGGTGCAGGAGAGAACTTAACTAAGGTAAACGGGTGAAGGTTAGTGTGTGTCAATCCCGAATTAATTTGGAAAAGACGTTATCAAACGGAATTTTCCCACTTTATAAACACCGGAAAGCATGAAGGTACCAAATTGAGGTCCTTATTGCTTACTGGCGATAAAACATTTTCTGGGTGCTATTTTTGAGAATCTATGTGATGTTCTTTTGAGCCCATAGGTTGGTAATTCAGCAGGTAACTAACTTAAGCGCGAAAGCAACAAGAGAAGTGGTTTTGAGCCCTAAAAGTGCTTCTAAAGTGTTTGCTAATTAATTTTTTGTAATTTAAAGAGTTTAATTTTTGGTAATTTAAAAGCACTATTGTTAAAAACACTTGTGTCAGAAGTGGCTTTTTATAAGTTATCGCAACCTCAAATGAGGTGTAAGTATGATCAAATGCAATCAACATTGCGCTTTTAAGCACCAATTGAAGGATTGGATTTCTTTCAACTTACAAAATTATAAAATGAATATGGACTTTCTGAAGAGTATGAACGGTCAAATAACAAAGAGAAGGTTAAATTGGATGGTAAGATAGAAGGGATTGGAAGTAGAAGGTCTTTTTTTTTTTTAATGTTTTGAAGTAATAGCATTATGTGCAGTCTACATAAAACGTTAAATTTCTTCCAATATTCTTGTTCTTTTTAGAGTATTTAGTAATTCTTAAAGATAATTCTACAATTGCAAAAATGATAAACACAAAATACGCAAGAATGTGTCAAAGAGATCAGACATTTGAGAGACAAAATGACTGAATGTAGTGATAGAATCTTGGCCCCATAAAATTATAACTTGCTGTATTTTTCCTAATTGATAGAATTTTTTAGCCAACGACAAAGATTGACTTCTTCTTCCTTGGCGTATTTAATAGGCAATGCCTTTGGAAAAGTAATGACAGAGACGGGGTAGAAAATTTTGGTTTCTTTGTTTGTTGAAATAGTAGTACTAGTATTAGCTAATGCTATTACTAATACTTTTATCCTTAGATCTATGAGAGGTGGAATTGCTATGGTACGGAGAGAGGATAAGATAAAGGTGAAGATTAATGTACCTCATATATAAATTGGTTTGGAGAAAACAGAGTCAAATGAAAACCGGTTTGATGTATCGATTTTCACCAATTTTTGCCTATTTTGCTGATTCTTGATCAGCTCGAGACTAATTTATTTTAACATTCCATATTTAATAGAGAATTGAACCGATGTTATGCTGGATGATCGAACCAGTGATCCAGTCCGGTTTTCAAAACACTACCAAAAGCATTAAGGTACCATAGTTGAAGTCCTTGCTTTCTGCTGATAGAACATTCTTTAATTGAGCACTATTTTATGCCCCCCATAGCCTGGTAATTCAGTAGGCAACTTAGCTAAGGGCTAAAGCAATATGAAATGTTACATCAAATACTTATTTAAGCGTAAACACATGCAATCACACCGCAATTTTACGTTGCAATTGAATGGAGAAAATTAAACTGATAAGGATTGGATTTCTTCTAACTGAAAACTATACGCATCTACAAAATGGATATGGATCTCCCAAAGTGTAGACATTGCCAAATAACTTTTGTTTTATTATGTTTGGACATAGAGCACCATATACAGACCACATAAACACTTCGAAGTTCCTCAATGCGTTTCAGCATGTAGCGAGCGCATTGTATATAGTACTAATTGAACTCAACTTTAGGAAAGGAATATGGTAACCACTATGTAATTGCATATACATATATCTAGCAAACCTAGCTACATAGATAGACAGCTTAAGCGTCCCTTTCAAATTGCTAAAGTTTTGATAATTATTATTGAAAGCTTAAAAAGTGGTAGCTTTATAGAAGAGGTCCCTCCAAAAACGCGTTTACCAGCTTTGGTTCCGATGCCTCGATTGTTTGGGATGATAAGGCTACGCGTTTCAGGTCCTCATCTGGTTGCCCCTTCTTTTCTTTTTCTTATAATTAGCGAATCCATTTTCTTTGTTTCTTTCTTTCTTTCGCACCTAGCAATCAATTGCCAATCAGCATGCATGCAAAGCCAGAAGAATCGTAGCGTATGTATTCATTCATTCACATGTACTGTCCCCCACCAAATTAAAGGCCCCAACTTCACCAAAGCAATAATCCTAATTGCCCAAGATTTCAGTTGTCTTTACGTTTTAAGTAAAACATTAAATTTTGTGAAATTGCTCGACTGATTAAGCTTTTTCTAAAAAGGGCTTAGGCTTTATAAAGCGGAGCAACAGGAAATTCATGCGGAGCAGGTCCCCTAATTCGGGAATGGATGTTGCCATGTATCATATGTATGTAGTTTGTTATTTTGGCAAAAATTGTTTGGAGATTGAGTGATGGAAGCTAAAGTCTTCTGAATTATATGACCAATGCGAGATACAAAGACCATTTCGGTGGAAATATGTCGTCACATAGGTCTTTCAGATTTAGAAGACTTTCTCCTCCTATTTGAGGCAAGTGCTGCGCAAAAAACAGTTCCCTTGTCTCTGAGGGAACTTTAACATGTTTTTCCATCTTCATTTCAATTTGTATTTTCTTCATTTCAATTGTAACATAACTTGTGAAACTAAATTAGTTGGTTGTTGACCAATATGATACAATTAATTAATGGATTCTATGTTCCAGTTGTATTATCCATCCCTGCTTCTTGAAACGATTCGTTTGAACTCGGTCACATTCTGATAAAAACAAAATATTAAAAACCTTATGCGTGTGCGTGTGTATAGATAGGGCTACAAGAAGAGACATGCATATGCTATTGCAACACATAATGACAATTGATGTACCTTTTGAAAAGGACGAAATACAAGTTAAAACTACCTGGAAAAAGAATTTTTGATTGGAAACTTTTTGATACGCAGTACTCAGTAAAACAGCCAATAATGATAGGCTGGAGAGAGCTTGGAGGACTGTGCAACTATACAATTTTGATTGTAGGTAGGTAAAATTTAGCAAAAGATAGTGCGCCAGTTTGTTACAATTTGGATTCACGAACAGTAACTGATCATATCCTCCAATCTGTGACTTCTTGAATGACATTTGATGCATCTCCTTCAAAAGATGTCCGGCATTGGAAGCCAGCCAGATCGTCTCTCTCAATTAATGCTAGAAATTCCACTTATTTAGACTCGGATTGGATGAGTGTTTTCTACTAACACTTGCTTACAGTCGAATCAGGAACCTCACGATCATTTATTTGACTTATGTCTTTGGGTGCCAGTTGAAGTAGGCAGCACCCGACGAAGAGAACAAGGATGAATGTAACGGAAAGGATTTCACCTCAGACAACTAAAAGTTCCGTTTGACAAGTGAGTTTTTTGGGTGTTTATTTAAAATTTTACTGTAACTTACTGTAGAAGTTGTAAACAAAAATTTTTTAAATTTGTAAATTTTGAATATTTTAAAATGTATAGTTTAAAAACTTTAAAAAATTTTTTTAAGATTATTATAGTTAAAGTTGTTAAAAAATTTATAACAAATAACTTAGCAAAAAGCTTACTTGCCAACAAGGCCAAAGTCCTTGCACGATCGTTGGCAGTAGAAGCCTTACCCGTTTTAAAAAGTTTTCGGGAGAATAGCCCCACTATGCTAAGGAGAGTCTGATCACTTAGGCCCATGTATAAGATTGTACTTGTGAGACTAAAAGGCCTGCACATTTGACTAAACTGACTGAGAGTATTCTATTCCTATTTCCTTTGATCCTCACTCTCTCTCAAAACAAAACAAAAAAGTATCTTTTTCCTCAATCTCTCTCCTTTTTCCATCTATGTTGTGAGGTTTAAAATCTCTTTTGAACTTAAAAAAAAAAAAGAATATTTTCTCAAGTCTTCTAATAAATGTATTTTCTAAGAAAATAGTATGCTAGGTTATGGAATCCTACACTCTTAAAATTTCAAAATCCATCATCTTCCCACAATAGGATTTAATTAGTTATTGAGAACTGACATAAATAAAAATCGTACAAGTAAAATTACCTATATAAAAAGCATCGCATGAAAATGAATGACATTTCTATTTTGTTTTATAAATAGTTTGAGGAATGAAATGGCAAAAGCTTTATTTATGTATGTGAACTGGCTGTGGTACTTAATGACTGATTCATTAGGCACCATATATTAAAAGTTTTTTGTTTGTTAATTCTATTTCCTTAGAGACTAGAGCACTAAACCGTGTGCGCACGCGCGCACAAAGGTGTTTGTACACAATAAAAATTTAACACTACTATTATCCATCCCTAAATCGAAGATAACTTCAACGTTAATTGATATTATACAGACAAATTAAGCTAATCATTGCTAAAGTTAGCTTTTCACAGTAATCATTGCCTTGTTTTAAGCATTACCAACATATTGTACTCATGTATTCAGTAGTGATATTTTTTCACGCCTCTTACTTCTCGTTGTTTTCCCAATTTAGTAGTAAACCCTAATAAATTGGTGCCCCGCTCTCTATGCCTAAGTTAGATAGTCCTTTTGATTAGTTGGACACTCAGCTTCTTTGGTACAAAACGACAATGTAGAGGCAGGCAAAAATGGACATGGGAAGGTATTACATGTGTATTACCTAACATGCTATAAGGCGTATTAATTAATAGCAACACTTGATCACCAAATGAAACATAAATGGTATAGCCCATCATCTCTACTGAATGATTTGTTATTGATGTCAGGAGACAAGTATTGCACATGGAATGTTTAAGATTTTAGCATATATGTGTGTTTGGATTGAGATGATTTGAGATAAAATAATTGTTTCATAAATTTTAATTATTTTTTATATTTTCTCAATTATTTTTTTATCTCACATACATCACATCACATCACAAAAAGTGCTACGAGAATTATCTCAAATAAATCATCCAAATAAACTCCTATCCAAACAAACAGTGACTGTGATCAATCATCTTCACATTATCTTGCCCTAGACTTTGATCAATCATCAACATTTACCAAGTGACTGTGATCAATCATCAATGACTTGCACTTGACTTTCAATTCACCTAGTTGTTTCTTAACTCACTTTTTTTTTTTTTTTAAATCTTGGGTATAAAGGGAGGCTCCAAGTTTTAGAAGTGGGACAAGGAAAGTTTTAGAATAGAACAAGAAACTGCATGACTATCTAACTAATATCGTTATCAATTAAAGTAGGGTTTGAGATTAATACGATTGGGAATTTGATATAATTGTATGATTGTTATACATTTCACATGATTTCGTGTATATTTCTATTTCTTTATTATACATATAAATTTTATTCTTGTATATCATTTCAATAAGTTAATGATATTTTTTTTAAAAAAAAATGTAACAATTGTATCAATTTTACGGCATTCCCAGCCAAGCTGCCTTCCGACCCATTGAAGTGGGGCGTTTCTGTGTTAGGATCTGCCCATTCCTACCATTGCTACCGGCGCCAATTATTAAATGGATGATGCAATACAATTAACTAGAATTTGATGTGGACCCAAAAAGTCTGAGAAAGATCCTAAAGCCAAACTACTTTTACGTGAATATCCACGTGGGCCTGTCGAGTTCCAGTAGCTCAACGTGATTGAAATCCCAAAGGGCTGAATCATTGGATTTGGTCCAATAGTCAGGTAAGGTGTCTGAAAACTCTTCTGTGCATTGGATCAAGAGTTCAAATCGCACGTAGTATCTTTGTGACAAAGAATTGAAACTTTGCCAAGATTCTTGGGACTGAAAAAAAGGGAAAAAACCCAAAGAATTGAACCAACGACCTTTGAATTGTTGATCAAAAGATCTTTAAGTGTCTTTATAGGTCGGGAAGTTAAGAGTTTGATCTGTCATCATCTTTCATTAATATATGGTTTTTTTAAATTTAAATGAGTGCATAGTACATTCATCTATTTTCTTGATTGAGCTGGGCTCTATCTTAAATAGGTTATATTAAAATAGGAGTAAAAATAATATGGAAATTGCCTATTGATAAGGAAAAAGATAAAGAAAAAGACCCTAAGGACCGAAACCGACGCCAAAGAGCAACAAACGACCAAACAGAGTAGGTCCAATCCCCATCCCTTTGCCATACCCACGTCAACAAACGACTAAGCCGAGTAGGTCCAATCCCCATCCCTTCGCCATACCCACGTCATATCGTAATCCAAAGGGAACTATTTTCCTACCAGAAAAAAGGAAATAGAAAATTATTTGGTTTCATCATCATGCCTTTGTACTTTTAACTTAAATTGGTACGTGGATTGCATATGCCTACACTTTAAGACCTTCACCTCGCACCATTTCGATACTTTATTCTCTATTTTGAGAAAAATTTTGCTTAGAAATGCATGGATAAATGATCAAACACACGCAATTGAAGATTGACACAGTTGTATGGAACCGTTAACACAACTATCCAAGACTCCAAATATTATCATCATCATTGGTGACTTTGATAAAGTTACCGTTTAAAAACTAAAATGTGAAATTGTGTTTAATAAAATTGAAGTTTAAAAATTGAGATGTGGAATCTGACGCCTCAATTTATTACGTTATTAAATTATTAGGTATTAAATTTAATACATTCAATTATATGTCACGTTAAATAAATAGTTTATCATTTAATTTTTTGAGTAAAATTTATTGAAAAAATTTAATTCCACTTAATTATAAAAAATTTTCCTCAAATAATTTGGCTAAGATGGATTGCCCAATGTCCACAGCATAGAATCAACACTAACTGATATATTACATATACCTTTGAAGGAAAAACATGATCTCAACATAAGTTGGTTCAATCAATAAACACTTTCAGCGGATTCGTGAGGTATGCTTCTACTTCATGATGATGACTAAATCGAACCTATTCATAACTTTTTGTGATGGCAAATTTCTTTTTAACATGAGTAGACTCTTAAGACAAGGGAAGAACAGAGAAAAGACAGGACATGAGGATCAAGGCCTCACCGTCGTCATTAATTGACTTCACATATCACCTAATTTTTCTTTTTTTTTGCCCCAATGTATATCACATTAATGACACATATGCAATATTACTGGGACAGCAGTGTGATGGCTGTATAAACATGGTAATCTATCTCAGAAACGTCGAAATAGAAGACAATCCTACTTATATATTTTGCAGTCGAATCCAGAGATCCTCAAAGTTGCTTATCAGACTCGGACACGCACTCTGATAGTATATCACGCATTGACAACGACGGAGTAGAAAGCTGTCTCATCACGAAAACTTCTTACTAGTTTTCTTACTGCAACAGACATGTTTGATCAGACGCAAGCATTGAGAGTAGCAGGAAAGCTCTGAGCGACGTTTTCATCTGGAATTTTTCTACTAATTCAGAACTCTCACCTGCTTGAACTTGCAGGTTTTTTTTTTTGAATTTTTTCCTTTAACAATCGCATTTTGTTAGTTTTTATTAGTTTTTCTCCCTGATGTTGAAGAATTTGATATAACCATTAATTATTGAAGAGTATGTTGTGATTTTAGGTGTTTTATGCATAAAATGACAAAGTGGGATCTTATTGGATATTCTTATCAAGGATATAGTGACTTTAATGAGTTGATATTCATGTGACGTTTTTGGGTGCAGAAGAATAAAGGGAAGCCATGTTGGGAAATGGGGTGGTGGGGATTTTATCAGAATCAACCAACAAGTGGGAAAGAAGGGTGCCTCTCACGCCATCCCACTGTGCAAAACTGTTGCATGGAGGTAGAGGCAAAACAGGGGTGGCCCGGATCGTTGTTCAGCCTTCTACCAAGCGCATTCATCATGATTCTCTTATGAGGATGTGGGCTGTGAAATTTCTGAGGATTTGTCGGACTGTGGCCTTATTTTGGGCATTAAACAACCCAAGGTGCCAACTTTTTCTGCAATTTGGATTCTGGGATATTCATTGATAATCAGACGGTCATATCATTTTTTTTTTTTTTTGGGGGTGGCAGTTGGACATGATACTTCCTGACAGGGCTTATGCCTTTTTCTCACATACTCACAAGGCACAAAGGGAGAATATGCCCTTGCTTGACAAGGTAGAGTGGACTCAATGCTTTTTTTTTTTTTTTTTGGGCACTTGATCTAGACTTGGATAGTTTTGGCATTGTTCTGACATAATTTAATTTGTTATGTTTAGATTATAGCTGAGAAGGCTTCGTTGTTTGATTATGAGCTTATTGTTGGAGACCATGGAAAGAGATTACTAGCATTCGGAAAGTTTGCTGGTAGAGCTGGAATGGTTGACTTTTTACATGGAGTAGGACAGAGTATGCACCTGTTTTTTCAATCCGAGTTACTTCAACTTCTTACTTACTCTTTATGTAATGCTTTCTTTATGTAATGCTATGTAGTTTGACATAGCAGAGCTAACCTAAAACCAGAATCTCCTTCAAATGCTATTTATCAGTAATTTCTTTAATTTCTCTTCTTAATGCAGGGTATCTTAGTCTTGGGTATTCAACTCCTTTCCTGTCTCTGGGAGCATCTTATATGTATTCTTCATTAGCTGCTGCTAAGGCTGCAGTAATTTCAGTTGGGGAAGAGATTGCCACCATGGGACTTCCATCTGGAATCTGTCCTTTAGTTTTTGTTTTTACTGGTTCAGGAAATGGTACTCTAAATCTGCCATATCCCTTTTTTTTCTGTGTTATAATGAAAAGATTATTATATGATTATGCTCCATATCGGCATATGCTATACTTTGTTTTCCATTTTAATATCATTATTTCTGAATGCATTTGTGTAATTTCTTGCTTGTTCTGTGTTGTTTATCTTCTATGCTATATGTTAATACCATTTGCTTTCTCTATTGATCTTCTTATGTTTTTGATATTTTCTGTAGTTTCACATGGAGCACAAGAGATCTTTAAACTTCTGCCTCACACTCTCGTGGATCCTTGCAGTTCTCTATTGATCTTCTTATGTTTTTGATATTTTCTGTAGTTTCACATGGAGCACAAGAGATCTTTAAACTTCTGCCTCACACTCTCGTGGATCCTTGCAGACTTCCTGAAATATTTGGGAAGGTCGTCACAGACTTTTTCGTCGAGACAGTACAATTTACTTCCATGGACTTCATTTGTCCTTCAACGTGTTCAGGCGTTATTGCATTTCTCTGGCTGTTGTAAATTAACTTTTGCTGATGAATTGCATGCTTCTATGTTGAACTAGAAAGAAGAACCACATCCAACCCAAACTTGCTTGAATGCGTTGGCTGGCCATCTCAGTGGGTTTTCAACTTTAAAACAACACTATCATACCTATAGCAATTTTTGAAAAAGTTGAATAAGTGGCTTCTACAAATGATTACTGCATTTTTGGCTGATGCTTAAGTTGATTTTGGAATTCTCTATTTTAAGTTGGTTTCTTTGGTAAAATTGTTTGAGATGATGCACAAAACCAAGTTTGCTACCAAGAAATGATTTGGCTATTAGTTATCGAACCCATGTAATTGGTAAAGTTGATGATCAAGTATAGAATTATTTTCATGCAAAATAGACTTGTTCGCAAATACAAATTTTAAGAGATGTTTGAGATTTTTTTTTTCTGTCTCTTTCTTTGCTTGTCTCTGAAATGGACAGTTTTCATTTAATGACCAATTCCTTACTTTAAATGATATCCTTAATTATTTTCATCCCTCGTTCATCCTTGAGCCTACTATGTTCATTCTTACAAAAATGTGTCTATTGCATACAGGTTAAAGATCCTGCACGTCCAGCAAAGAGAGTCTTTCAAGTTTATGGCTGTGTTGTAACCTCTAAGGACATGGTGGAACCCAAAGAACCTTCGAAATTTTTTGATAAGGTACACAATAATAGCTCTTATATTTAGGTTCTGACTCTTCAATTGAACTTCTTGGATGCATGAGAATGCAGTTTTCTTGGTTAGTCTTTTAGGTTTCAGGAAAGCAACTTCTATATTGTGGACTATATGTTCAATGGCAAACCTAAATGTTAATGTTCACATGGTACCATCCTGGAGACGTCTTCCAAAGCAGTCCACGGTGCACATGCCAAGTTTGTGTCAGGACTTCTTGAGTACAGTCTGTGACAGGCATAAATCTTTTAGTAAATGAGAGTTTGAGCCAAAAATTAAGCACATCCTCCCAATTCTTGTGTCTATGATTCTTCATAGTCATTTGTGGGCCCTTAGTCCAACAGTTACTTATGTTTCCACTTTCCAGCCTTGAAAAAGGAGCTAATACCATTATTACAGTCTTCTGCCTATTGTTTGGGAACTATAGATGCCTCTGTACACTGCATATAATGAGAGAGAACTAGTAGTTTCATTGTTATTATCCTCTTGCTTTGGAGCTGGATGACGTACTTAAGCTCACTTTTATCAACCAATTCTTCCAGTGTGTGATTTTACCTGCTTGATCAGCATGGTCTTAAATTAAGAATTCTGACAAACATCTGCTTTTCATGTAATTCTTTATGAAGATAAACTGAGTAAACATATCATAGAATAATTAAATATCCATGCATCATTTTATTAGTTCATTGATGTCTGATTCATAATGAAAAATTTGCCGTGTAGTTTTGCTACCTGAGCTAGGTTCTTTGCTTTGCAGAATTGCAATAGTTTCCTGTTAATGCTAAATATATAAGAGATGAAAATATCTTGTGAACCTTAGATCTACTTTGTAGGAACTTTTGTTTCTGAACTTCTTTTTAAGTAGTTCAGCTGCAGGTTTAGCATTCATGTGTATACCAGTTTTCAAGATAACTCATGCAATTTCTGCTGATGATGAAGTTATGATTCTTTCAGGCTGACTATTATGCACATCCAGAGCACTACATTCCTGTTTTCCATGAAAAGATTGCCCCTTATGCATCTGTGATAGGTTTGTTTTCTTCATCGTCAATTTCAGTAATGAGTTATGGTATCACCAAGGTGGGAATTATATCACAAAATTCACCAGATATAAATGAATGCCATGCTTATCAATTCAATCATACAAGAACCTTTCTCCAGATATAAAGAAACCAAAAAGCAGCTTGGCTGATGGAAGAATAACAGAAATTTGGACAACCACAACATTTATTGTAATACTTAATTTGAAGAGTATTAGGCATACCTGTTCGTATTAGCAACGGTTTTCTTGGGGTTGATATCAAAGAAACCTCAGGTATGTAATGCTGAATTCCAAGCCTAAACTCATATCTGGTGAATTTTTAAGTAAATCAGTGTTGAACAGGCTTAAACTTACATAAAATATCTTCAAACAGTTCAAAAGCATTGTGCACAGAATTTGTTTATTTTTAAATGTTTAGCTCAAATTGTTTCTTTTCATGCATTGTCCCACTTGCAGTTAACTGTATGTATTGGGAGAAAAGATTTCCTCAGCTATTGACGACCAAGCAGCTGCAAGATCTGATGAGTAAAGGCTGTCCACTCGTTGGAATTTGTGACATTACATGTGACATAGGTGGCTCATTGGAGATTGTTAACCAAACCACATCAATTGATTCTCCTTTCTTTAGGTATGCTTTGGTGGTTTTCACTACATCATTGTTGAATTATATTTTCCTTCTATTCTACAGGACAATTTGGTGCAACACCCTTCAGATTAACTGAATTTGACTAGACAATCATTAAATCTCTCTACCAGGATAACATGGTTGTGGTTGTAATACTCTAGATGAAATGGTTGGAAAAAATACTTAAATTAGTCATATTATAAATAGCCATACTTCTCTACCCTAACAGGGTAGACTTGTAGTCATCTAACCATAAATTCTTATTGCATGAAATTGCTGCCCTGGGAAGTTGTCTGTTGGCAAAAAACTAACAATGCATTTATTTAATCTTTGGATAGATGTTCATATGAACTTTGTTTTTCTTGACATGTTTATGATGCTAGATACTCTCCATTGCATATTCGAGGTTTAGGCATCCAGTTGTTGCCTTCAAATCCTAAAAATGTTTCCATATGTTTTCTTTTTCTTTTTTTTCCCTGAAGCATTTCTTTTCTTTTTCTGTGCCATTACTTTTGACAATGATTGGTTCTAGATATGATCCTTTCCAAGATTCGTACCATTATGATCTGGATGGTGAGGGAGTGATCTGCTCTGCTGTTGACATTCTTCCAACCGAGTTTGCAAAAGAGGTTATTGTTATGCTTTACTAACATCTTCTCATCTTCTTTGACATAAATATGCTATGGTTGTCATGTCTTATTAACTTTATCTCCTCCATTAATCACAAATAAAGGCTTCCCAGCATTTTGGAGATATTTTATCCCAGTTTATTGGAAGCTTAATCTCTATATCAAATATTGAGGAGTTACCTCTGCACTTAAAGAGAGCTTGCATAGCTCATCGTGGAGCACTGACTCCACTTTATGAATATATACGGCGGATGCAAAACTCTGATGTTGAGTAAGTAGTTCACGTAATCTTGCTTCTCCTTCTGTCTGTTATATTTATTCTCACTTCAAGATTTAAAATACTTGTCAATTACAATTTCATGCACAGCAATTTCAACTTAGATGCTCTGGTTTAATGATTAGCTTCTAAAATCTTCAAATCCATACTCTGAAAAATGAAAACATCACATTAATATGATCCATCTAGGTTTGTACCCCTATAAGTCTATAGGGATCAAGTCAACTTCTAACTATATTGAAGTCATTGAATTGAAAACCATCATGTTTTTGCTTAGTTTTGAACATGTAGAAGTTTAGCTTGAAAGAAAATATTATTAGGGCTTGTGGATTCATGCTTTCAAGGACCCTCTAATTTATGCTACTTTCTTTTGGAGTATTTTATTAATTTCATCTTATAATTGCTTTATTCCAGCCGTTGAGAAATCGAGATATTATTTCTACTTCTGTGTACTGATTTAGGGTTCTTTGTTGTGAACTTTGTACAAGTTAGATCTTGTATGAAATTCTTACTTCTGACATGATGCCAAACGATTCACGTAATGTGTTTTTATGCAGAGATCCTTCTAGAAATCTTGAAAAAGTCTACGCTGATAAGAAGAAGTATACTACATTGGTATGTTTCTTCGGTAGACCACCTCTGCTACTCCCTTACTGTACACTGCATTTGGCATTCTCAGCCAAAGGAAATGCATGCCCCAAAACTGTTAATTGGTTCTAATAGTTAGTAATACTATGCTTCGCTTTGGTGTATTCTTTATCTTTGCTCTGGGTATGGATTTGTATAAATGTTGTTATGTGATGTTATATTGCACCAAATCTTCATATTTTTCTGTTCACAAGAAAAAATAAAAGGAACTAAAAAATGCACCATCTTTTTGTTGAATGCTATTGGCTGCACAACAACAAAAATAAAATTAAATAAATAAACAAAGTGCCAAAATCTAGAGCAATTTTCTGCACTGCTCTTTTTTTCTCCCTCCCTGATTCTTGTTCCTCTCTCAAACAAGGTAAGCTGCTCTTTCTTTGATTCTTTGTCTTTATCCTCCTTCTCTCTTGCTGCAAATATGCTTTCTTTCTTTTCTTTTTCTGTTTCTCTTCATTGAAGTGATGCTTTCTTCTCTGTTTTTCTTTAACCTGCTGTTATTTTCCTCCTGTTATTTTGGTTTTTTTTTTTTCACTTAAGTTATCTTCTCCTTCTTTTGGGCCTAAAATTGGTGTGTTATAAGCTGAAACTTGTCTTGCTGAACTTTCTGGTCTTGAAAGAATTTGTATGCTGAAATTTTTAGTGCTAAAAATGCATCAATAGCTATAGATTACAATAGGCAATGCTTCAACAATTTTCATCTGTTATACTTGACTAGCTGCTCTTGGTGAAGCATGTGGTTGATTAAGCTGTAGGAAACTTTGAGGCTTTTACAGAAAGTGAATGTGCTTAAAGAACTCATACTTCTATGGTGGAAACATCAAGTCATGATTATCCCTAAATATATTTTTTTTGAAATTCATGCTTGTAATTGACTCTTAAAGTCACTCTTTACTCTGTCAAATGACAGGTGTCTCTAAGTGGTCACTTGTTTGATCAATTCCTTATTAATGAGGCTCTGGATATTATTGAAGCGGCTGGTGGCTCCTTTCATTTGGTTAAATGCCAAGTGGGCCAAAGTACAGATGCTATGTCTTATTCAGAACTTGAGGTGAGTAAACCTGTAACATTGGTTCCTCAAAACAAAAAAGAGGAATTCATATTCATTGACAGGTGCACCAATACAGGCACAGTTCTTACAAATCATAATTGGAAATCAATTGCTGACACTTGCATGTGCGTTTTGGCTTTTACTAAAGTCTGAAGATTCCATTGAATATCTAATGAAGTGGGACAAAAACAGTTGCTGGTGATCAATAAAGATTGGATAGAAATATCTCTCCTACTCTTCATAAAACTCATTCCAACTTCTGATTTGAAATTTACAGCTTAAAATCCAGAGACATCTCTGCCACCCAAATATCCAATTACTTAATCGTTCTAAAAATGACTTTCTGATCATCCGTACATGGTGA
Organism: Coffea humblotiana; assembly: GCA_023065735.1. Classification (NCBI taxonomy): domain Eukaryota; kingdom Viridiplantae; phylum Streptophyta; class Magnoliopsida; order Gentianales; family Rubiaceae; genus Coffea; species Coffea humblotiana. Next base: position 9,770,727 of record CM041213.1, read on the forward strand.
TCCTGCTAGTGAAAGTTGTTTTAGGCTACTCATACATATTTGCCTTTGATTGTTGGCCTTAGGCTACTTCTTTTCCCAACCTGCTTTTACTTGTATTAGTGATTTCATGTTTTGGACAGGTTGGAGCTGATGATAAAGAAGTCCTGGACAGAATAATCGACTCTCTAACTTCAATTGCTAATCCAAGTATAGAAGATGGATTTGTTGATATAACAAAAAATAAGATATCTCTGAAGGTTGGTAAATTCTATGAGAATGAAGTAGAGAAGGGATATGATATGAAGAAAAAAAATGTAATCCTCATCTTAGGTGCGGGGCGTGTTTGTCGACCAGCTGCTGAATTCTTGACATCAATAGGGAGTTTTCCATCACAACAAGTTCTGAACTCATGTCTGGAAGCTGCTTTTGAGGAGCAAAACTCCATTGAAGTTGTTGTTGCTTCTCTATACCTGAAGGATGCAGAAGAGGTACAGCAGAATAAAGTTTTGCAGTATATCAACCTGTTAAAGAGGGAAAAAAAGTAGAAAAACAGAAGTCCGTTGCCCTTGCTTTGCTATTTTGTTTATCCCAATGCATGTCTGAGTGAAGCATATAATGATACGTTTGGCATTAGCCAGCAACTTTTTCGTCATTGATTGCTTACTTGTTTATTCCCTTGTCAGCTGTCCATTTTCTGTATGGTATTCTGAAATAAATTTTCATTTCAATTCTCGGTGCAGATTATTCAAGGAATTCCAAATGCAACAGCAATTCAACTTGATGTGATGAATCATGAAAATCTTCATTTTCATATTTCACAGGTATAATCTGTACATGTTCATCAAAGAATGTTTAAGCAAATTAAACTTCAGTTGAAGAACAAGGAGATGTTGGCATCCTGTTGGTGCCTTGATAGTTTTGGATGCTATATTTCTTGTTATATTATGTTATTCAACTACACCATCAACCTGTCAACATTGGCGAACATTTAGCAGCTGAATTGGTTATGAAATCATCTATTTTGATGCCGCATCCATAATCTTACTTTGTCAATATCCTACCTTCATCTTGTGCAGGCTGATGTTGTCATCAGTTTACTTCCTGCTAGTTGCCACAACATCATAGCAACTGCATGTATTGAGGTACTAAGTGATACCTTCATGTTCTTGAATTTGATTAGGTTTTTTGTTAGCTCTAACTGAAATTGTACAGCCCAGAAGTAGCTGAGCCTACTAGAAAATTTTGGTTAAAGTCAACCACCAAGGACAAAATACTGGAGTTCATTTATTACGTCTTCTTTCCTCCTTTTTTTTTTGGGAACAAAGCTGCCTTGAGATGGTTAGGGGTTTGGCCCAGAAACTTACTGCTAATAAAAATAATTGGAAGATAATTACAAGGTACCCTAATCTTTATCTGCTAAGTGATCGCAACCTCTGAAAATGAGGTTAAAAGAGAAATTCTTGCATGTGACAGTCCTCTATAACTGAACTAGGTCAAGGTTACGGCAACATCTCAAACTTTTCTCGTTTTCATTTTCTGAACTTATACAATAACCATGATGTCTTGGGGCTTTACAGGTTACATAGCAAAATGCTCACCCGACCCATTTATGTCTTTTTTATTTTTATTTTTATTTTTATTTTTTGCATAAGACAATATCATGTCATCTCTCCTAATTGCAAGCTGAAGAAACATCTTGTTACTGCTAGTTATGTTGACGACTCCATGTCAAAGCTAGATGAGGCAGCAAAAGTTGCAGGTATTACAATTCTTGGTGAGATGGGCTTAGATCCTGGGATAGGTAAACTTCATCCTGGTGCTAAAAAATGCTGATATTCAGTTGGACATTCAATTGATTAATGGTTAACACTCTCTCATTGCAGACCACATGATGGCGATGAAGATGATTAATGAAGCACATAAACGAAATGGGAAGATTAGGTCCTTTACTTCTTACTGTGGTGGTCTTCCGTCTCCAGCAGCTGCAAACAACCCATTAGCTTATAAATTCAGGTATTACTCCTTGAAGTTTGCTGCATTAGAGGTACACTCATCAATCAACAACGTATTAGCTTCTTTAGGTCTCCTGTTGCTCGTATAGAAGTATATTGTTCTCCTTCCAATTCAGCAGAACGTGAGCATTGTACTTTTAGTGACTGCATAATATATCATGTTCAGGCTCTGTCTGTGTCCCACAAGCCCTCTGCTGCTTATAATGTCATATTGCATGTTTCAGAGATGAGTTATGTAGGAGTATTTAAAGTTCCTGTGGAAATCATTTTCATTCCTTTTTTGTGCATTGTATTTAGTCCTCGTCAAGATAAACAGACGCTCTAAAGCATACCATTTCGATATTACTGTCAGTTGGAGTCCAGCAGGGGCTATTCGAGCTGGGCGCAATCCAGCCACCTATAGATATCATGGAGAGATTGTACGTGTCAATGGTGAGTTATCAATATCTTAATGACTAGTAAATGTAGAAGTAACCACCATGTTCAGGTTCATTTCCTTTGATCACAAATCTTTTACTTGCCAATATGATTTATCATGAATAATCCTCTGTTGACTTCATCTTTATGTGGGTTCACAAATCTTTTACTTGCCAATATGATTTATCATGATTAATCCTCTGTTGGCTTCATCTTTATGTGAGTTCTGAGTTTTTATTCTCATTGTTTATGTAAGTTTCCCGCATCAGATAAGATAGTAGCTTCTGATATAGTAAAATTGTAACTAGTTCTGGAATTGTTGCTAGGTTTTAATGATAGTAATTTGTATTAGCTTCTCCTAATATGGTGTCCAAGGCGTTAATTCCTAGCTGGGACTTTAAAGTTTGTTTGTCTTAGCAAAAGAATAATTACACCTTTTCTTCCTTAAATTCTTGATTATTCCTGATGCATACATGCAGGAGACCACCTTTATGATTCGGCTTCAAGGATTCGGCTAGCAGATCTTCCAGCTTTTGCATTGGAATGTCTTCCAAATCGCAATTCTTTACTGTATGGAGAGCTATATGGAATAGAAAATGAAGCATCAACAGTTTTCCGTGGAACCCTACGTTATGAAGGCATGATATGTCTCTGTGCTTTTATATTATGTCATCTTTAGGTTACACATTGTATTATTTTCTCATACTTTGGATTGAGGCAATTCGCAATATAATCCTTTCAGGTAAATAAATTTGTCTTTGACACTATAGTTAATAGGCATAACAATTTTTAACGCGACATAAAACTAGATATCCAAGATGTTAAAAAACTTGGCAATTTAGGTTGTCAGGTTGAGATTTTTAACATTCAGCCCTTTAAATAACTAGAAATGTTTATAATACATGATTAATGAGTCGATTAGCTTATGTACATAATTTGACAGAGTGAGAATTATATTTCAAGGAGATAGTGTTAAGTAATCTATTAGTGTTAAGACTGCATTCGCATCTCGTGTATTCAGTTTTCATATGCTATTAAAATGTTCTAAGAAGACATACTTTACCTTTCTGGATTACTCAGGCTGTCAGATACCAGTTTGATTGCGGTTTTTAGAAGAGATTTTGAAAAAGAATAACACTTCATGGTGAAGTGTGAGTATATGACAAAAAAGGTGGTTGGGGAGCATGTTTGAGAAAAATTCCAAAGATACATGTAATAAAGTGATTCTCTGTAAGGTTAGCATATGCCAAACTCAGTTGGGTAATTTTGACTGGACTATCTAAATGTAAAAAAGTTAGCTATTTAGCCAAACAAATCATGCATGTAACAAACAAAGCCATCTAGGGACTGGTTGAAACAGAAACAATTGGTCATAACATGAATAGACAAACTAAGCATTTTTCAGAACACGCCCATTAATGTTACATTACCGCCCATACTTGAGAAATCATCTTAAAGGCCCAAAGGTGCCTTGTTTATTTCCTTATGGGTCAATATTTGGAAACTTAATGGCTTGATGATATGTAAAGCTAATGCATTCATATATCATGCAGGTTTCAGCGGTGTAATGGGAGCACTTGCAAAAATTGGATTCTTCAATACCGAAGCTTTGAGTACCCTCAACAATGGTGAAAAGCCCACATACAGAAAAGCTTTACTTCAACTTCTTAGATTAAATGATAATTATTTTGGATGTGGCTATGAATGAGAAGGAAATTACAGAAAGAATTACCACACTTGGAATTTGCCAGGGAGAAATTGCAGTCAGGACGGCCAAGACCATTATGTAAGTATACCCATAGAGGTTTGTTCTGCCTAGCAGAGTTTCATAGACTAACAGAAATGTTGAAAGCTTTGCAAGGGGCAGGAAGCTGAACCCCAATTTTGAAAACAACTCCTGCTCCATCTAAAGGCACTATGAAAACAATAAGAGACGCATTTGCTTTTGATACTTTTGAGTGAACGGACCCAGAAATGTCTGTGTGCCCCCTTTTGGTGTTTTAGTTCTTATTCCTTCTTTTTTCCTGTGTTGGACATTGCACCCTATTTCTTCTCTCTTTCACATGTTTCCATTATGATATTAAACATTTCCAAAGTTACTGATGAAATTTTGGCAACTTTCTTGGTATCTTTCAAGAGACTCGGCATCGATATCATGTGTAGAATAGGCAGAAACTTGTCACATTTCGTAACTGGATGTGCATGTCCCCAGAAACTACATGCCTCATATTTCCACTTGCTTCTGCTTGTGACAGTAACTTGCAAATTTAGTAATGACACTGATTATTAATAATTTTCAATGAGAAACAATAATTTCAATATCTTAAATCTTTTTGCCTTTTCTTATTGCGGTTTGCACTGTGTTGAAGTAAAGTCCCAAGTATTAAAGCTCTATGAATTTCCATTTTGAAACAGGTTTTTGGGATTTCACGAGTCAACAGAAATACCAGCATCATGTCAAAGTGCATTTGATATTACCTGCCTTCTCATGGAAAAAGCTTTAGTTTATTCAGGCACAGAACAAGTAATTGGCCATGCATTCTATGAGTTACAGTTTTGTATATGCTGCTCTTGCTAGTCGTGTAATAAAGTTGTTGGTGGGTAGGACATGGTTTTGTTGCACCACGAAGTTGAAGTAGATTTCCAGATGGCCAACCTACGGAAAACCATCGAGCTACATTATTGGAATTTGGGAGGACCAAGGATGGAAATACCACAACAGCAATGGCGCTTACGGTTGGGATTCCAGCAGCAGTTGGAGCTCTGGTAATGGCTTGCTTCAGTTTTCTGTTCTTGCAAATCTGCTTTTGATCAATCTATCGAACTAGATCCATCTTATATCAAACTATGGCAGCTTTTGCTTGCAAACAAGATCCAAGTAAATGGTGTTATAAGGCCCATTATATCAGAAGTCTACATGCCAGGTAAACTTCTCGTCTCTTCTTTTATTTAGGTTCTTTGGTAGGGAAGAAGATACTCATGTTTTGATGCATTATCTGACCAAGTAAGACGAGCATCAAGATTACATGCGCGTCTCCTTCAATAAATGAGATACGCAAGTTACTTTGGTTTTTGCTATTTTGCAGCGCTCGAGATTTTGGAGGCCTATGGTTTCAAGTTGTTGGAGAAGATCGAGTAGCTAAACAGTGAACTTTGTGTTCTTATAAAGCTGCGGGTTTCAGATTTGAATTCACTGAAAATCAGCACTTTTCAGGCCATCCGAAACCATATCCAACCAGATGGTCCTCAGTATACTCGCAAGTTAGGGCAGTGTATTATTTCGTAAATTACATGTACACAGCATAAATAGAGCATGAAAAGGTGGACGGAGCTCTGTCCCTTCAATCGAATGTCATTCCTTTCTTGTGTGTCTTAATTCAAAACGAGGGATGGATAAACTTTTTTTTTTTTTTTGTTAATCTTTTCCATCCCTTCCCACACTCTTCTCGTTCTAATCCTAAGCTTCAAGCATACGATTTGAACCTAGGAAACTTGATCATAAATTTCCAAAATTATTTTTAAACATGAATTGTGTCTCTAATTCATGTTATTGTTGATGATATAATTAAATTAAACTTCAAGGAACTATATTCATTAGTCAATTTTATTGTCAGCAAAACTCCTTTTTTGGCACCATACGAGCTATTACTATCTGAATAATCTTCACTCCAGTTGATATTTGGCATAATTATTTATTCATTAAGGGTTAGTCAATGATGACTCAGGTCATAAAAATCTAGGTACAGGGAAAGGAAAAGTAAATGGGCGAGAATTAAACAATCTAGAACAGCTCGATAGTATTTTTGGCTAATTCTGTGAACCTGTGGAAACAAAATGCCTGTTAGTGGTCTGTTTTCATGAATTACTCCTTGACAAGTAAAGCAATCGTTCTTAAATTGAATACATTTGCATTTGTTACATGGCAGCAATTGTTATTAAAAGGACATGAGCTACGAGGATCTGCTACGTAAGCCCATCGACTCTATTATAGAGCTGTAAAACTTATTCCGATGCTTACGGACAGAAGAATAGGCCTTGCAGCTGCAAGAAAGAGGTCTAGTTTCTTGATCAATTAATGAGAATGGATTAATATTTTGATTACTTTTAGCGCTTGCTTTTGACAGATCCATAGTACCCCGCATCTGCAGCAGACGATGCAATAAAGTCGCCCATACGTTGAAGACAACATTCCATTCCAGTATGGGGTAAACCGGGCAAAACAAACGTTTATGAAAAGATACAATGCAATGTCAAACCTAACTTTCCAACCAATCAAATACTATTCATCCTAAAATGTCTTTTGTCAACAAAAAGAGAGTTAAGCACCTAAAACTCGACAGTATATAACATATATACAGGCTTCCAAATCCAAGGATTGGTAAAATCTTTGTGTTGAACATAGTGTGTAAAACCGTACAATCGATCCTTGGAACCGTTTGAACCATAAGTGCAAAAGTGTTTACTAAGAACAGAAGCATGCCTAAATTTCATGTTTTCCTCCTACAATGAAATAGCTGTGATGCTTGCATGGGTCTTGCCACGGCAATTTTACAGGCCCACAACCCATATTGACCTCCTACAATCCCCAAATAGTGGGGAAAAACCACTTATCGGAAGCAGTTCATAGTGTCTTCCTCTAACCTTCCTTTTTCTTTGGTTGATGCATCAAGGACACAACTTCCCCAGTAGTATCAAGTTGGCTGCTTTGCCAAAAGCCAATAACATAGGAAAGTACCCATCTCAGGATATTCTCTGATGCTTCCCAGTAGAATCAATTTATTAAATACTTACCATAAACCAAGAGTAACTAGGAGTCCTAGAAATCATTAAAAAATCTCAGGATTTTACCAACGAAACTAAGTGATGCTCCACCTCTTGCCAATTGTAAACTTTAGTGACCAGAGGGTGTTGGTTAACAGACTCTGTTTTACACCAAGGGTAAGAATTCTCATAATCAAAGAGAAGAACCTTAATTCCAACTTCAGCGCATTCAATGGCATATCTTGGATTATCATCAATCAAAACTTTTGCTCCCAAGGTCCTGACAGAAACATAACAATAAGCCACAAAATTCAAAGATTTCCAAGTAAGTAATCCAAAATCCCTGGTAAGAAACTGACTGACAGTGTGTTGACCAAGACAAAGATATAGATGGTATACATGCTAACACAGTAAATTCGGAGTGCAGTTTTCTGATAATTTTTAGAAAATCCTCATTTACTGGTGGACCAGGCAAAAAAATTTGAAACATAAGATTATTAAGGCAAAAGATACAATATACCGGCAAATTTCAGATTTAGGTCTGGATTTTCCATCCAATGCAAGTGATTGCCGAAGTGGATCTCCTGGAAAAGTCCTGGATAATGATTCTCGATCCATTCAATTGTGTGTTCTTTAATTGCATTTTGCCGGGACCTACATATATGAGTCAAACTAATTGATTGCCATATGCAAAGGAGGGAAGAGAAAGGGCAAATCATGTGAGATCCACAAAATACATACGTAACTATGGACAGATCACAAAATCTGGACAAGTTTTGAAGAGCCTGCCGGGCACCTGGGATTGGATGAATCCCTGTTCTGAAGTAAGACGTCTTAAAAAAACTCATGAACACGTGTATCAGCTGTCACAAGAATAGGAAACTCTTGTCACATTAAAATCATTTTAGTATGCAACCTACAGATAGGTTAAATTTTAACCAAATAATAGAAACAAAGGATCGAACTACACCTTCATCCGGAGAACAGTTCCATATCTGCAAAAACAGATCAAATATAAATCAGGGAGAAGAAGAGAACATATGTTTCTGTTATTAAAATATTTACTACTAAACTGCGAGTACTTAACAGGCATGATCATATGGCTTCATAATGGCCTAAGTACTCCCTCATGTACACGCACATGGACATTTGTGTTTGTCCACACAAATGTAGTAGTAAACGTAAAATTGAAGATTATGAGGCAAAGAACTCATACAAATTGTAAACAGAACAGCCAAAATGAGGAAAGAGGAGTAGCAGCTAACACCTTGGAATGTGAACAGTATTCGATGCGAGGAATAAGCTAAAGTATCATCAAGATAGATGCAAAATTTTATCAGCTAACACCTTAGAATGTGAACAGTATTCAATGTGAAGAATAAGCTAAAGTATCGGCAAGATAGATGCAAAATTTTATCCTCATGATAGAGATTTTCTACACCGAAGAATAGACACTTCAGCCATACAGTCCACCTGAAATAGAGGCTGGAAACGAAAAATTCCAAAGTTGATCAAAAGCTGCCTACTCTTCCCATCTTTCCAGCTCCAGTAGATCCATTAAAGAGTAAGGCAAATCCACCAAACCCAAATTAATAAAAAGACAAGTGCCTAGAACCCACATCCCACGAAACAATGTAGGGGCAAAGGAGAAAAGGTCTCGAGTCTTTTCTGCTCACTTATACGGTACTGCAACAACTAGGGACGAATTCAAGTACTCTTGAGATGATAAAGTGTCATGGAAAATGCAACGAACTGGTCAAGCAAGAACTGGGGAGTAAATGGTTGCATTCAGTATGTCATAGAAAGATTTCACAGTTACCACTGGATATAGTCGGCTCCAGCAAGCATCATTTTCAGTTCGTACTGAAGCATACTAAACAAACTAAAGGAAAAGTTTCAACACTTGGCAATTCCAATGGTAAATTTGCATGCCTTAAATCTAGTTCCAACTGGCACTCAGTATGTCATAGAAAGATTTCACAGTTACCACTGATATAGTCAGCACCAGCAAGCATCAGTTTCAGTTCGTACTGAAGCATACTAAACAAACTAAAGGAAAAGTTTCAACACTTGGCAATTCCAATGGTAAATTTGCATGCTTTAAATCTAGTTCCAACTGGCTCTATTTCTGAAGTTCCAAAGCATTCATGATTCAAGGCCAGATCCATGGCAACAATAAATAGAAACAACCATCAGTCTTAATAATACCGTGAATAGATAATAGATATTTAACAGATTAGCAAAGAGGTCTGTCACTGCACCTAGCAGCCCAGAGACAGCAAAAGTTTCGCCCAGCCACCATTGCACATTGAAAAGCCACATGCTTGGACAATTCATTCACCAATCCTTTCACAATTTGTGTCCACAACTGCAGAAAAAAATCCAACTTCCACTAATAGAACCACCATCTCTTGGCCAATTAAATTTCAATGCTCATGATAGATCGATCCATATCTTGAGACAGAGTTCCTCAGTGCCTTGTTTCCAAACAATTAGTAGTATTTGAGCAGAAAACTTTCAATTTTTTGCAAAGTATTTGCAAGAAGAAAGCCACATGCGTGGAAATATAGTTAAACTGTGAATTATGCGACCAAGGAAGGAAGAAGAACAAGACAAGAGAAGAGTAGATAACAGAAGAAATAAAGAAAAGAACAAACAGCGACGGAGTTAGAGCACCAAAAGCATGGAGGAAAGAACAGGACCAGTAAATTCTTTCCAATACCCCATCCCAGGAGGGGAAACTCAAACCTTTCCTTGTATTTAAAAAGGCGATCTATATTGTTACCAGCTTCACTGATAAAGGAAAATTGACTGCTTATGTACCCAATGAGATGATCTATTCCTACAGCTCATGTGTGCAGTGAACAAACAAAATGAGTTACAAGTTTGATCATGGACCAGGCTCTTCTAACTTCCTAAAGGGCATACTTCACAAAAGACGTGTATCTGGGAAAATAATCTTTTCGATAAAAAAAAAAGAAGCATGTCAATCATAGTTACAATCTACTAAAGCATGAGCTAATAAATTGCAAGGCCGCATCTAACACAGGAAAGTTTTTCATATAATTGAGGCACCTTTGATGTTCAACTTCTTCAGAGACATGTCATGCAGTATTAAATGCCAGTTGATGAATACCTTGCAAAACTCATAAACATGGTATTCAGAAACTGAGTGATTTGAGGAGTATCGATCTGCAACAAACCGATTGAGAGCTGATACAAAGTTGCCAAGAACTGCAAGGAAAATCAGTAGAGAAAGCAACATCCACATTAGCAGGAGAACAACAGTAACTTAAAGTACAAACTTATTGATTTGTTGACACGTCTTCAGCAGTGTTCGAGAAATCTGCTTAAGCCAGTAAATCCAGGAGATTAAAACTAAGCAATTGAACCACCGACAACAATTATTAAACTTAAGATGAGAGTCAACCAGTCTAATCTCCAGTTAGAATTACGTAGGACGAATCACAACTAAAATGAAGATATCAACAACACCGTTCGACGACAGCAGAATGAAAACTATCCAAATGCCAACCATTCCCGCCCTTGGAGTAACCTTTGACAACGAGAAAAACACTAACAGTCGCAACTTACATGTACAGCGATAACAAAAAAAATTCAATTTTTTAAACCAAGTTTCAAACTGCATTATATATCCTACAGCGTCAAGATTAACAGTTGTAAATTGAAACACATAGTACTCTGAGGAAGCTAATCCATTACTGTTTTTCTTCTTTATTTTCTTCTTCATTTGAATGGGAAGAGGTTTATACCCTCGTCAACATCAACGGCGACTGCAATTTTCTCCGGCGGCAAATGCTGATCCTCAGGAAATTCAATGGAGCCTCCTCTATCATTCCGACACCTTCCGCCGTCATCACCATGGCCGTCAAAAGCATTCTCCAACCTGAACTTAATATCCTTAGAAACTAGTTCACGGAACAAATGCTGCTGCAAGCTTGGCGCAATTGCCCTAGCCTTATGCAGCCAAAACCCCCCACCACCACCTCCACCGCCGCCGCCGCCGTCCCCAGCATTACTAAGCCCCGCATTTTATCATTTTTCTTATTAATATTCTCAGATGAGCCGCATCCTTTAAGCCTCAAACAAATACTTCTTCCTCCTCCGAACCCCCCGCCGCTACTATGTAAATTCAAATCAATAGCTGTAGAAGCTGAGGAAAAGGAAGATTTTTGAATGGATAAAAATGGGAATAAATCTCTACGGCCGACGGAAAAGGTGGACGGCGCCGCGGCCATTAAATAAAGCCAGCAATGGTGGTGGCTGTAAAGGCGGTGGTGATGATCTCTTCTATATATAGATACAGATACTAAGCGGAAGAAACAGCTTCGCCTATGTATCATAATAATAACTATGAATGGATTAGAAAATGATTTTTGTTTTTTAATTTATTCGATCTATTGCTACATCTAAAATTTTAGGAATGTGGAGGAAGAATAAAGGCGCGTAGCTTATCCAAATCTGAGCATTTCAAGAATGGAATGTTCCCTTGGAATATGAATATTTATTGGAGGAAATGACGAATTAAGAATGTGCAGAAAAGAGGGCAGATTTCAGCTTCATTTGTTTTCTAAGAGCCTTTTCCTTGTTCTTGCCCTAGATATAATAATAATAATGTTCTGTGGTTGAAATTGGTAAGTACTCAAGAATTGGAGTCTTGAATAAAAAATAATAAAAAGAAAGTAATTAGCTTCTCCAAATTGCCCGTTTAAAATGATTATAATCCAAACAAGGTTGACGTAAGCATGAATACTCTTTAAGATACCTAATTATATTCTGTTTATCATTTAAATTCACGCAATCAAAGTTCTAAGACAAATTTTCGATTTAACTTTAATTCTTCAAACAATTAACAAGATTAATCACATCTCTTCTAGATATTTTTCCAATTTAATTTTGTCAAAATACTAAACGGGTCGTCATCTTAATTAGTGTCTAATTTGTACACCACACCTTTTACATGTTTTCAGTTATATTTTGCCATTTTAGTAGTACATAGTGCACATAAGAACACCATCATATTTTTTTTAAAAAAAATACGTTGAACTCAAGCGTCAAATTTGCCAGAAAACAATTACGTTGTATACTTTTTCTTCTCCAGGTACAAGTATTATCATTGTGGTTAAATTAAATTGAGATATTATCATCCTATATAATATTGAGATTTCAGGAATTAAAATAAGAGATTTTTTACTCGAATTTCCTTTCTTTTTTCCTACTTCTTAAATTTCACTTTCCCTGCTAAAAAAAATGAAATAAAAATGATACAGGGGATTATCATTGAGTGGAACTCGAAAAAACTGTATCCAACTAGAATATACTCCACCAATTAATAATGCAAAAAAAAAGAAAAAAAAAGATGCAAGATAGAAGACACAAGCCCATCGAAACTGTTTCCATACTTGCATTTTCAAGAGCTTCTCCATTGTTCCGCAAGGTGGAAAAAGGAACAAAAACAAGTTACATTTATGTCTGGACATAAACAGGAAAACAACAAAACAACTCCGCTTATCAAGCATAGTGTAGCCAAAGAATATCCAAATTCTATACAGCGTAGGTTGCAATCAACGTAGTGCCTAGAAATCAGCTGTCATCAAGGAAACAAAGACTAACTGACAAAAGCTAGCAGTCCAAGCAGAAAGGACGAGGCAAAGATTGAATTATACAATCTTCCGGCTGATGAAGTGGTAGGTTTTCGAGTCTTCCCGCCTTTTCCAATGTCGATCATGATCTCAAATCGACATGCGCCGCCCCGAATTTGAGTACTAGGATCGATGGAAGTGATCACCGACAAATTGGAGAACTGGTCGCACGACCCTTTCGTCTGATTCATGGTCTGAAAATACATGTTGAATGCATAAGAAGCATTGTTTCTAACATCCAGGCCCCCACAAGACGATCCGTATCCAAGGCTTGTGCAGTCTGCATAGGTACAGGCCTTGTTTATGCTCTGTGGCAGATTGGGATCCGAAGGGTCAGCATCAGGCCTCATGACACACCATTGCCTGGACAAATATTGAACGCCCTTGGCAGCTGTGAGATTCTTGTTGTTGGCCAAATTTAAGGGATATTTGATGCTTCCATCGTAGTAGAATATGCCCCAATGCCTCTCGAAGTTGCCTGGGTCTGTGCTCTTGGCATCTTCATCAATGAGAGCAAACAGGTAAATATCAGGCGGGCTTGCCCTTTTTGGCGTTCCTTTGCCTTGTTTTATGCGGTTGAGCAGACCTTTGATTGAATCTACGAGCATTTTCTATGTTTGCACTGACGTCGCCATCTGTTGGCCATCCAACCTCCCCCAACAATAATAGGCATATTTGGGAAGCCATTTTTCTCCAGGCTCCAAACCAGTGTGTCATAATTGGCTTCAAAGACATTGCCGTAGGTGACGCCTCCATCAACTACAGGGCTGCAGTGCCATCAAAGAAGGCAAAGTCGACTGGAAAATGAGGGTCAGCATAGAGACTAAGGAAAGGGTATATGTTAATGGTCAGAGGGCCTCCATTGTCACTTAAGAATTTTACAATTGAGATCATCAAAGCATGGATGTCAGGGCGAAAATTGCCTCCTGATGGCATGCCACTATCTGATTGGTACACATCTGCATTGATTGGGATGGTTACCTTGACTTGTCTGCCTAAACCTGCTTTGATCAGGGCAGCTTGGATATTTTCAAGTGCTGGGTATATTGTATGGGTGAACATGTCTGTGTAGGTTTTCAGAACGGTTCATTCCCGATTGCGACGTACCTGAAGACAAAGAAACAGGGATATGTTTCTTCAGCTGCTTTTGCTTGTCACCATGTGGGCATTGAGATTTTTAGCTTAACTGTGTTTTGATGCGAAATGTTACACTTAAACAGTGACCGTTTTCAGACGAGACATGTCTTTGTATGTTATATGACCGTTTTCAGCACGTTCTTGGAACTTTCTTGGCGACTTAACCCTCTTGCTAAAAGCTTCATTTCTACTGATTATTCTTTTCCCTTGTATATTTCTCCCTTTTTGTAAGTAAAAACATGCACTATGCATATTAAAATTTGTGAACAATGTCTCGAGTCATCAAAATTGAACACACACACACACATATATATATTCTTAGGAGATGGAAATATAACATATCTATTATTATAGGATATTCATATGATAAACATGTAAGATAGACGAGACATTTTTAAAAGAGTACTATTCACCTACAATATAATAATATAACGACATATTCTCATCGATTTATTGTGTCCAAGTGTTATCTAAATAATTAGGGGATGTAAAACGGCAAAGCATACATCCTATAGCTTAAGATTAAGTTCGTAATTAGTAATTAATGCGCATGATTCACGACTCCAATCAAGGATATATAAAGAATGCAAGAACTAACCTTACGTCCACGCCATTCCTGGAAACATAACTGGAAACATTTTGGGTTACCCAATCCTCAGCAACCCGAACACTACTTGCCAAGGAAGCCAACATATCATTTGGTATCCCTAGCATCACCTGAATTCCTGAGTTGCCGAGAGCCTTCATGACATCAGGCACGACTTCAAACAGCTTCACCTTGTCAATTCCGTTGTCTTTCATTAGCTTCACCGCTATATCAGGCGGAAGGAGATGCGTTGCCCGCGTTCCCCAGTTGCATGCCAACCCTTCTGCCATCAAGATTTCACCTAAAAAACAAACCAAGAACAGCTTAAACACCAGGCGAAAATCCATGCTTTCGCGCTAATCAACTCTCTAAGCTCTCGTTTCTCTCGTCCCTTGCCTGGTGTGCAACTATAATTACGTACAAAGCACAAGAAGAATGCAGTTGAAATGGGCTTATAAGAAGAATGCAGTTGAAATGGGCTTATAAAGACGTCTTTTTTGTGGAAGAAAAAGGAAGGTATTACATGGAGATTCAACAAGGAACTGGATTCGATGTAGCAACCCATATGAATCAACTTGCTTTATCCATTTTATAATGAACATCGTATAGCTTGAGAGAAAGGGAATCTGCGAATAAAGGAATGGAGTAAACTGGTTGATTTCTTAAACTGCTCAAATCGGGTGCTAGCTTTCCCTAGGTTTAAGACCAATGCAGAAGAAATGTACCCCCGCCAACTTTTTTTCATCTGTGATTCGTTGTCTTTCCTGATAATCTAGAACAAATACAAAAAGAAATAAAAACGTCTATCTGACTCTTGTAAAGCGCCCTGAACATTCTTCAAGCTTTGTCTTGTCTTAAATGAGCTAACTAGAAAGCGGCTATCAAACGAGCCATTCGATCATTCATTAATCTTTAGAGGTTTTTCTTGCTCGGCTGGAACAAGAATATTTGACACTAGACAGAACTTAAATACTACCACTGCTGTGTAAACTTGGTCTGGTCCATGCATAGATGCTAGGTCAAACAGAAACTAGATGGATTCCCGTTACTGCTGAAATTCGCAAATTAAATTCTGTTATGACTTAAAAAGTCTCCTTTTGTATTTCCAAGGCCAAAATGAAAAAGAAGAATTTGGCCTAGTTTCCTGTTCTCGTAATTCTAGTGGAAAATTGTTTGTTAATCTTGGCTCTGCGTACGAAAGACTCGCAATTATTCTTGCACCGGTGAGGCCTTTATCGTTTGTTATTGCAGGGTATCATTGATTGACAGCGATGTTGCATGAACTTCGTTAATATTAGCCCATTCGAGCTTTCTTCTTGAGACACGTAATATACTAAGTTTAGATGTATAATTAAATTATTATTAAGATATATTAATGTATCCACATGCCACAGTCAGACATGGCAATGCATTGATTAACAACATTAATTGTGTTGGAATTTTCTCTTTTCTTTTTCTTTTTGACAGAATATTGTGTCTAAATCTCTCTCTCTCTCTCTCAAATTATGGTGTGACTTTGTTCCATCAAAATGAACCTAAATTACTTGATTCTTCTCTTTCTCTGGAATATATACACAAACATATGTACACACATACACACACACAGATATATATATATATATATATATATCCTAAAAAAATGTAGAACTGTTCATACATTACACTTTTAACATGAAATGTTAATTGCTTTTATTATAGCCAAAAAGATAACAAGAAAAAAAAGTTTATGAGGGAAAAGACGAAGAAGGGGAAAAATCAGACAGTGAAATTAATTAAACAAATTCACACTCATTTTAAAACGACAAAACAAGATAGTAGGAGCATAAAATGTATATAGTATGTCCTTGTACAATGCTCAAAGCTCTTAGTTGAATAGTACGAGCAACTTTGTTTTCTATGCTGTAAAAGTTTAGGATATCCAATTTAGTATTTGCCTTTCGGGCAATTTAGATGATGGTTTTATTCTGTAAGAATCAACAGCTGAAATTCTCTATCATAAATATGGAATAGATAAACTGAATTAATTAAATTGATATAAATAATCTATTTTTATTTCTTTTATATTGGCTCCTTTAATCCTTACCTTCAAATCACGATGCAGAAAATTGTGCTCTAGACAACTTGTTCAGATAGTCCTTTAACAATTTTTAGTTAACTGTATGTGAGTTGAACGTCATTGTACCTACAAAAACAACTCATTTATGTGTAAAATACTTGGGACGGTGAGAACTAACTGAGATCCAAATTGTTCAATTTTTGGGACAAGTGTGTTTGGATGATTGATCATTATTTGCAAAAAATTAAAAAAATTAGTCATATTATAAATATTTTTTAATTACAATTTTATTTCTATTTTTTAAGGGATAATTTCAGAAACCTTCCTTGAAGTTTCATGAAATATCACCTAGCTCCCTTGAACTTTTCAAAATCTCACTTAACACCCTTGAAGTGATAGCCGGACCATATGCCAATATCAAAGGTGATGAATTGTCAATAATACCCTCATATTTAAATTTTCTAAACTTCTTTTTCTTTCTTTAAATTTCTTGCTTTTCTTTAACAATGCCTATACATACATACATTCACACATATATACACACACACACACATAATAATGTCAATGAAATATAGGATTTAATTAACGCATTTGGAGAAGGATAGCTGCAAGTTCTTTTTTTTTCCTTTTTTTGTGTTTCACAACTATATTTATTTATTTGTTCCTATTCATGTAGAGCGCTGGAGAAATGAAATAATTGAGGGTTCAAACTACGATTTTTCAAATTTTGACTTTTATTTTTATAATAAAATTTTCATATTTCACACCTATAAAAAAAGTCGGCCTATTTTGAATAAATTCTCTGTATGATATTGATATTGAATTTCATCTATTATTGAGTTTCTTTGTTCAAATGTATGATTTTACATGCTAATTACTTTCAACACTATGGAGGGTTTTATTTGTAAAAATGGTTTAAAATAGTATTTGTTTTTACTATTTCTCTTTGCTATAGAAATGACTATTGGCTATAACATCTTTATCAACTTTCATCCGCTCACTTTTAAGATGGTTCCGATTTAATACTTTTTTTTCTTAGTTTGTAAAATGTTCATTTTTTATAGTCTAAGGGTATTAAGGGCACTAAAATACTCTCTCTCCTCAAACATGAATTTTCTAGTAGTACTTTTGGTTAGAAGGGTTGACAATGTTACCTAGACGTCAATTCGAGAGGTGCTAAATGAGATTTTGAAAATCTCAAACGAGCAAAGTGATATTTCACGAAACCTCATAAGAGATTTCTGAAAATTTCCTTTTTTTTAACTATCTAGTTACAGACATCACATATTTGACATTACAAAAGTGTTATATTATCATTTCAAAAATAATTTGCTATCTAAACATATTCCTATTTCACGTAGATCATGTCTTCTCAACTATCAAGTTTAAGGCTCTGTTTGGCAAGTGAGTTTTTTGAATGTTTGTCTAAAACTTTATTGTAATTTACTGTAGAGGTTTTTAAAAAAAATTTTGAAGTATGTTTTTTTTAAAATATTTTGAAGTATTTAGTTTAAAACTTTGAAAAGTATTTTGAGATTACTGTAGTTAAAGTTTTTAAAAAACTTGGCAAAAAACTTACCTGCAAAACAAGGCTTAAGTTTCAAATCTTGTACCTAACGATTAGGGTAGAAAATGGTGTGAGGAGAGGGCGGGAGTTTAAAAAAAAAAAAAAAAAAACTAGAGTGCAACCTGATTTCACGTGGACCAAAAAAGACTAGTTGAGCAATTTCAATTCGATTTAGTCTTCTAAGAAGGAAAAGTGGTCATTTTACTGAGTTTGAATATGGTAGTACAATCGTGTTTAGTCCTTGTGATGGTCCCTACAATATGGGTCCTCCAGCGACCATCTATCTCAAGAAGAGGGACAGACGAGTCTGGAGAATCTCTTTTCCTAATGCAGTGACATGTTTCTCCTAATACTAAAACTCCTAAGTAGCTTTATGGTCATGCACGAATGATGGCTGGTGACCGACTTTCTCAGTTTCCCTAGTCCCTTCCCCGTCTGTGTCTCTGTCTCTCTCCTCGCATATCGGATCTACGGAAGTCAGCTCCATTACCAGCCACATCACCTCTCCATCTTCTGTCCCAATATAACCACTTTTTCCCCCCTCTACTCCAACCCAAAAAAAAAAAAAAAACCATTTTACCCAATGCAAGTAAATAATAATATAATGTTCACCCAAATTCAAAAAAAAGGAAAAATATATTATATTTGACACGCAAGTCTAACGCTAAATACTTGTGTCATGAATGCATTTTTTTTTATCTCTAAACGATAATTTGATTACATTGATATCAAAAGCTGCACAACTACGAGACTTTGAAAGTTTTGACATGGCTTTACAATCAGTGCACAGTGTCATGAATGTATCCGTTATTTAGATTTTTTGCATTGCGAGTTTTTCAAAAAATCTAATTACATATTTTGCCTTACATAAATCACATTGCGCGACTACCAAATAAATGAGGAGCAACGGTTGAGTGGTTCATCATAATTTACATTTAGTTGGAAAGACTGTTAAGCTTAATGTTTAATAGTTAATGAAATGACCAATTATAAAAAATCAAGCTACGATTTGCAAATGTGGTAAGTCCATAAAAAGAATATGCCTCATATTATACTAGCATATGTTATTCAGAAAAGGCTGAAAATTTTGTCGTTTAGTAATTAATCAAATTAGAAAGGTTAGTAGCCGAATAATGAAAGCTTTACAGTTCATTTTGCAACAAAATAATGCGTTACTGCTAATTTACTGTCGTCTTTGCAGTTGTTGGTAGTGTGTGTGCTGTGTGTAAAAACCATGGCCATTTAGCCAATGGGGGCCATCTTTCTTTGGCTGCCGTTAGTGATAAGCACGCCTGGCAACTCATCATTCCCTCCAACACCCTGTCCCGTCCCTTCCCTCTCCTCTTCCTTTTTTCTCTCTCTCTCTTTTTGTTTTTCTTACCTCACTCTCTCTCTCTCTATATTTCATTAGTACACAGTACATTTCTCTCTTTTCCTTTTCTTTCTCCTTTCTCTCTCTTCTTCGAAAAACCTAGCTGTCTTTCTCGGACGCTTTTTGGCCAACCAGCTGTTTCCTTAATTCCAGCTTAATTTCCTCATTAGATTGGATCTGTTGATTCTTATTCCCTCAGCTGCGCAATTAATTCGTTCCGAGGTAATTTTTGAAACATTTTTTATGATCCCTTATTGAATTATCGAAAATTTTGAGTTGTTTCGATTCATTTTATGGTGAATTGTGTGTGCTCATCCGTGGGAAATAGTTGTGTGTTGTTATTTTATCGTTTTGGATGCTTTGGAGATTGAAATGAGGATTGTGTTTTTTGCGTTTTTCGATGAGGGAATGCCAAATTTTTTGTCTGTAATTGGTGTAGACACTGCATCCTTGCTTTCATTTTTTTAAAACAGAATTTTCGAATTTTGAGATGATACGGCATTCGAAGAGTTTTTAAATTATTTAACTTGCTGAGGGGATCCGTTGTCAGTATTTGATGTTACATGCTACTAATTGCACTTGTCTCGCCTCGCCATTGCTCTTTTATGCTGCGAAATTGTATCAACCATCCGAATCATTCGTCCTTTAAGTTTCAATTTTTTTCATCCTTTTTTGGGGATGATTTGGTGATGAAATTATACTCGAGCTTTTTACTTTGAAAGTTTTGACAATGCGGCAAAAATGCAATCTTTCTTTGAGGTTGTGTGTGCACCATGAGTCAGCTCAATCGAATCCAGTGGAACTGCAGATGTTCGTTATGGGGCAGATATCTATTTCTATGTATTCTACATTTCTAAATGTATGATGATGATGTCTGGTTCGGGTGAATGAGAAGCAGACCATGGAGCATATGATATCCGGGTATCAGGATGGTAAATGGGAAGCCTTAGTGGCTTTGCCTGTCTGGAAAACTTATTCAAGCTGAGCACTCTGATTTTAGCTCTTGAATGTATGATTCTTCGGTTTCCTTGCTTAGGGGTTTCTATTAAACTCAAAATGCAGAGACTGTTAGCATACGTGTGAAAAACTGTTAGCTCATACCGAGGATTTCTGATGCAAAATTGTGTTTCTGCTCTCTCAAAGAAGGGTGAATGCACAGATTTTGATGGTTCTGCCCTTTTTTTCCTTGTTCCAGTGAACGACATAACTCCAATGCGAATCAAAATTTTGAAATATGCAGCTAATTTATTTCGATGTTTGGCTATCATAGCCTAGTCTGTATCATTGGCTTCTAAATTAGTCAACTGCTCATCTTGCAAGCTATATTAGTGTGACACTCAAAAAGAAGTATGTTGGTCGGGATAGCCTACTTTTTGGATCCAATTTACTTACGTTTGCACTAATTTGTGACAGCTTATTTCTCACTTACAAGTTGTATGAATTTTCAGCTTCCGTTGCTTTCAACTTTCAGGCCAAGTTTCTGATTCGTGCCAAGAAAACTGTAAACAATATGTCTGTTTCAATGAGAGACTTGGATCCAGCATTTCAAGGAGCTGGGGCAGAAGGCGTATCCTAAATTTAGTGGTTTTTATAACTTCTGCTGCTGTTATTGTTCTCCTACTTTAATATCAATGCATTTCTGTTAGTCAGGCTTTTCTTGCAAACTTACATTTGTCATGTGGCTTCTAGTAAACTAAAATGGAATATAGTCGTATTTGTGAGGATAACAGTTACAATTCAGATATTTAGAATTTAATACATCTCCATTAGCTCAATTTCTTGTGGAATTCAATTGATGCTCCTTGACTGCATACAGTGGGATTGAGATATGGCGAATTGAGAATTTTCGTCCAGTGCCCATTTCTAAGTCTTCACATGGCAAATTTTTCACTGGAGACTCGTATGTGATTTTGAAGGTAAGTGAGGAAGGAGTATCTTACTCTTAAGAAAGTGATCATACTTGGAAGTTTTCTAATTACATGTCAACTGTTGGACAACATGCACTTTAGGTTTGAAGTCTTTGAGTACCACTGGTATATGATAACAGGGACCTGGTAAACATAATGTAAATAAATGCAACTGCAGATTTCACTTCTGTAGTTTGTATTGTGGGTATACCTAGACATCTAGTTTTACCATCTTTTGCACTCTCTTTTATCCAAGAATTTGTGTCCTGTTTGTGGTTCTATTTACAGTTATACTTCACAAATTTTCTGATCAGCTTCCTTAATAAGATGAATCTAGTTACCCATGGTCTTTGGAAGCTTCAGTGGTTGATATACCTACTAGCTGCACAATTAATCTATGCGTTATGCTTTTCTTGTATCAAGAGATGTCAATTTCTGTGTACTGCATTATGAATATTTGCCACTTCTCGCAGCAATTGAGCTTTTAATTTCTGTTTGCAGACTACTGCACTGAAAAATGGTGCTCTGCGCCATGATATTCATTATTGGCTGGGTAAAGATACTTCTCAGGTCGGTTTTGTTGTTTTGAAGATATGTCCTAGTAAGCCAACTTCATGGTTGCAGTTGAGTTGTTGATGTTCTGTTATATACAGGATGAAGCTGGCACTGCAGCCATTAAAACTGTGGAACTTGATGCAGCTCTTGGTGGACGTGCTGTTCAATATCGTGAAGTACAAGGTCATGAAACAGAAAAGTTCCTTTCTTATTTTAAACCATGTATTATTCCTCAAGAAGGTGGAGTAGCATCAGGTTTCAAGCATGCAGAGGCTGAAGAGCACAAGACCCGATTGTTTGTATGTAAAGGAAAGCATGTTGTTCATGTAAAAGAGGCAAGTTTCTGGTCCTGGTGCTTGTCTGATGATGGATCATTAGCAATTGTATAGTATATCGGTTATACACTTATTGACCCTTTTCTTGGTGGTGCAGGTTCCTTTTGCTCGCTCATCCTTGAATCATGATGACATCTTTGTTCTCGACACCAATTCTAAAATTTTTCAGTTCAATGGTTCCAACTCATCTATCCAAGAAAGAGCAAAAGCTCTAGAAGTTGTCCAATACATTAAAGATACTTACCATGACGGAAAATGTGAGGTTGCCGCAATTGGTGAGTGGATTATTAAATGGAAACTTGTTGCTAGGCTGCCTTAATCACCAATGCATTTAAGATCTGTTCTGTTTTGACTGTATAGAGGATGGCAAATTAATGGCTGATGCTGAGACTGGAGAGTTTTGGGGTTTCTTCGGTGGCTTTGCTCCCCTTCCAAGGAAAACCACTACTGAGGAGGCTAAAAGTACTGATGATAATTCTACTAGATTGTTTCGGTAATACATTCCAGCCATAGACACATTGTTGTGCATCCAATACTTGTTTAACACATTACATGGTGGCAAAGTCGTTAACAAACTTCTCATGGATTTTTGGAAATTGTAAGAGCTGTATCTCTTAAATCACAAATTTTTGTTGGCTTTTGTTGGAGAATAGTGCACACAACTTCATTCTCTGAAGTAAAAGAAGTACAGGATCGGAATCCAAATAAAAATGTTGTTGCTAGAGAACTAATTGCATCATATATGGTTTTTTGGTGATAAATTGTCTATCCTGTTCTTTAAGCATCTCTAGAGATTACAAGTTTATCATTGCTATTAGGGTTGAGAAGGGACAGGCGGAACCTATTGAGGCTGATTCTTTGACGAGGGAACTTTTGGATACTAATAGATGCTATATTCTTGACTGTGGGACAGAGGTTTTCCTCTGGATGGGCAGAGCTACTTCTCTTGATGAAAGAAAAAGTGCAAGTGGAGCTGCTGATGTAATAGTTTGTACTGCTATAAACTTGTATCTGCATTATGTTTACAGCTTTATTCCCTATTCTTATTTTGTTTTACTCTCACCCTCATTCTTATAGGAGTTAGTGCGTAGCCTTGATGGAGGAAAATGTCACATAGTACGTGTAATTGAGGGGTTTGAGACTGTAATTTTCCGGTTGAAGTTTGATTCGTGGCCGCACTCAACTAGTGTAGCTGTATCTGAGGATGGAAGGGGCAAGGTTGCTGGTTAGTAACTGATATTGTATTTTCAAGCAAATCTATGCTGTCTTTCCTGCCTTTTAAGTTTATGTTGCAGGTCTGTTCTTGCTTAGAATTAGTTGGTTACAGTTCTTTTTATGTTTTAATTTTTAATTTTTTTAAGCTAAAAGAAGCTTTGAGGTGGTGGTGTTTTCGTTGACTCTATTTCTATCTTAACTTGAGTTGAAATAGTTCATTTGGAGAACAATCCTAGGCTGCTTTTGAAGACAATACTCTTTTTCTTTTTTCAATCTTTTGACAAGCAACTACTTTCAACTTTTGAAACAGCATTTTCAAGAATCCCTTTCCTTTGAGTAGCTCTCAAATAGGTGAAGCAAAACTCTACTGGCTCAATTATTCTTGTATTGAGATTTCTGTGTTTATTAGATCATCTAACCTTCTTTTGAACGAGAATTTTGATTGTTGTACTGCATGATGATTACATAGCACTTTTAAAGCGCCAAGGGGTTAATGTGAAGGGCTTGTTGAAAGCTACACCTCCAAAGGAAGAGCCCCAGCCCTACATAGACTGCACGGGCAATCTGCAGGTGCTTTTGAGATATCTGTCTGTATAGATCAATTAAATGGCATGTCCTGTTGCACTATTTTCTCCTTTCTGATTTTCTGATGAACTTTATTAAAAGAATGATGAAAAAATGCAACAATTCCTGACATATTAACTGTTCAGTTTCTAGTCACTTTCTGTACATTAGATATGCATGTTTCATTTTATGTTTTTTTTCCACTTACTCTTAGGAGTGAAAATTTTTCTCTAAACAACCTGTTTGGTTATGATTAAATTTTCTCTGATTTGTAACATAAAAATTGGATCAACCAACTTTTTAGAGTTGTTCTCATGTTTGGTCGGCCATTTATTAATCCAGAAATAATTCATTGTACCTAATAGTTGATTTAGTGGTACAAAAGCGTAAGTTTAATATTTGTAGTGCCAAAGTAAAGGAAACAATCCAAAAAAGGTGATATTGAAGAATTTTTTGCTAAAGTTCATCACATCATTGCTATCATCCCATGTACTACATTTTTCATTTACTTTTTTCCCCCCATTGAATCTTGTGGTTGGCATAATAAAATATATGTTATAAAGTTTAATCTTTACCTGTTCAAGTTTTGTTTATGAAACTTAATTACTTAACTTTATTGATATGCTTGTAATAATTTGTCAACGAAGAGTGTTTCCTTTTAAACTCTTTCTGCTCTTGTTCGTGAGGACCTTAGTCTAACAAGGAGACAAATGAATCCCTAAAACCACCCCTCTATCAACTTATGTAGCCAATTTCTTGATTTACAGCAGGGGATGATCCATTGTGTCTGTGCAGGTTTGGCATGTGAATGGTCAAGAAAAGACTCTTCTTCCATCATCAGATCAGTCCAAATTTTACAGTGGAGACTGTTACATCTTTCAGTATTCATATGCCGGAGAAGACAAAGAAGAATACCTCATAGGGACATGGTTTGGGAAGCAAAGTGTTGAGGTGAAATGTTTAGTCTCTTTGCATGCTTTGGCTACGTTGCGTGCCTTTGCTAATGCCTGTCTCAAACTTGCTGAATCCCTGTTATAAACAACCATGAAATGCTTTCAGTTAATATTAATCTGCATTTAGATTGTATAGAAAAGCTTTTTCCCTTTTTCCTTTTTGTGTAAT
Source organism: Coffea humblotiana (assembly GCA_023065735.1). Lineage (NCBI taxonomy): Eukaryota > Viridiplantae > Streptophyta > Magnoliopsida > Gentianales > Rubiaceae > Coffea > Coffea humblotiana. The sequence continues at coordinate 9,795,975 of CM041213.1, forward strand.
ACTAGTTTTTTTCAGGTATTTTATTTTGGATAATTATCATCTTTTAGTCTTCGAAGTTTAGATAACATCTGTCATTTTGGAGGCTAGGTTCATCTGAGAATAGCCCACTTTATAGAGGCTTAAGTGGCTGGTATTCTTATTGACACCAGTAGCAAAAGCAGCAATAGCGCATTTCTCATTTATTGATTCTGCTTTACATGCAATTCAGGAAGATAGGGTCTCAGCAGCTTCACAGGCAAGCAAGATGGTTGAATCGCTTAAGTTCTTAGCTACTCAGGTACTCCTGTTGCTTTAACCGCCACTTTCAAACTGAAGGTGTGCTTCACCTGGTGTTTATTGACACTCTGTTCATTGTGAAACTTAGGCTCGCATCTATGAAGGAAGTGAACCTATCCAATTTTTTGTAATCTTTCAGAGCTTTATTGTTTTCAAGGTGTGGAGAAAAAAATCCTGCATAATCTGTATAAACTTTTCTTCTTTATCAAGCCAAGATGGAAAGTTATTTTTACTACATAGTCTAACTGTTGGATATCAACAATCTATTTCCTGTAAACATCACCAGGGTGGTCTTAGTGAAGGGTACAAGAAATACATAGCAGAGAAGGAACTTCAGGATGACACGTACACAGAAGATGGACTGGCATTATTCCGAGTTCAGGGTACTGGACCTGAGAATATGCAAGCTATTCAAGTTGAACCGGTAAGTTACACCACTTTTGTTTGCTTCCTTCCCTCTTTCAAATCAACTATATTGGTCTATAATCCTTTCTCAATTTTGCTGTTCATACACTTGATGTAGCAGAATGTTTCTCAGTATTGATTATCTTCTTCCTCTTTCTTAGTTGATGGATATGGTTTGTACTTCTGTGCCAAAGGGTTTGAGAAGTGCATCAGGCTTATTTTAAGTAGCCAATTATTTATAAGAGACTCAACCATAAATTGTTGTGATGTTATGCTGTTTTTATTTTATTTTTTGTAGTCATGTATTAATTTGATTTCTTAAGTTAGTCAATTTCTCCTGGGCTGTCTCCATATTTGTTATGTTAAATAGTTTACTTCTATTAGGCTTGAGATACATCTTAGAACTGGCCCATCTTTACGACGTTTTCAATTGGAGGCATCCATAAGATTAAGCTTACACAGTCTTTATCAGGCAAGTTTGTGGCTGACCAAGCTGATCTAAGGCTTCAAGTTTATCAGTATATTCTAAATAACTTGCTTCTTGTCAAGCTAATAGAAATTAGTCTCTATCATCCTTGGTGGAGCTTAGATTAGGATGTGTGTTCATTAAAGGTGCTTATAGACTCTGAGGAATCCTGAGGTATCATTCGTTTGCGGGTTCCAAGTGACAAGATCTATAAATGTCTAATTAGATGGTTTACATCTTAGTTCTCAAGTCACCAAGAGGTTGCTTCAAGCCATGTTAAAAATCATCTGATCTACTTGACAGGCAACTCATGGAATCTCACAGAGAAAAGCAATTAAACCAACTTGGTTAAATGCACAATATGTATGCATTACTCTCTACACATGAGCCTGCTATGATTAAAAAAATGACTGATCAAAGTTGACAGCATTCACACGTTGAACTTCCATTTAGATATTAAAACTGTTTATATTCTTTTAATTATTATCCATTAAGACTTTGATTCTAAGAACAGGACAAGGTAAAAGTTTTATGGAATTGATAGTCCAATGGAGCTTTTTGTTTTTTATAGTGCTTTCCTAGTTCCAGAAAGATCTACCTTTGGTCTATTTTCTGAACAAATCTGTCACGTTAGCCCTTAAATGGCTTCTACAGTTGATCCAGATTCCTTGATATGCAATCACTCGTAAAATGAAGCAAGAAAGTGATAACTGATACTTGTACTGAATAGGAGCGAGTTTCATTTTGTTGAGGTTGTATTACGATGGACTCCCCCTCATTTGCAGAAGGAGCTTATATTATACTGAACAAAATATATTTATGAATTTAATTTTAATCAAGCATCCTTGTTTTAGATATGTTTCTTGTCTATTCTCTTTCGCATGGTGCTTAAATTGTTTTGAGAAAAGGCTTCCTTAGTTGGCTATTTGGTCTGGTCACTGTAATTTGCTCGAAGAAGCCTTTAGTATTTTAATTCTTAATTGGAATAAAGGGGCTTTTGAACATTTTTAACACTCTAGAGTGTTCTTCCTGTGTTGCTCTGTAGTTATATATTTTGAGATTTCTGCTTTATCTTGTAGCACAATTATTTCTGTTTCAATTTTGCTACAGCCAAATTGAAATTTGGATCTTTTTGTTAATCCTGACATAGTTTTAACATACAGTCAATGGGCAGCACATCTTGGTAGTGCATTATTATTGTCAAGTACCTAAGCAAAAGAAAATTAAGCAACACTATGTAATCTACTTCACATTTGCTGCTCTGCCCGTTCCCACTCTTAATTGGAATGTCATGTCCCTTTTTTTGGGGGGCCCTGGGGGGGGTGTGGTGGTGGTTTGGGTTGGGGGCGAGGTGGGAGTTCTGACATCCATCTCTACTTAACTTTGGTTTATTTATTTTGATCAGGTGGCATCATCCTTAAATTCCTCCTACTGTTACATATTGCATGGTGGGTCCTCCATATTTACGTGGTCTGGAAATCTTACAACAGCTGAGGACCAGGAGCTGGTTGAGAGGCAGCTAGATATCATAAAGGTCTTAATTGTGGTTATGGATGTTTTCCTTCTGTTTTGTTATTTTGTAAAATCTATAGAGTTTTTTTTTCCTATTTCTATAGAGTTGTTAACACTACGACATTGAGTAAATGAGTTTAAAATGGATACCTGCTTAAAATGAATTTGAAAGAGAGCACTAAAATGTTCTCCTTTGTTTTCATCATTTATTAAACTATTTAGTTTACTGTAATGCAAATAAGTGGTAATTGTAATTGTCCTACATGAGAAAGTCATCTGAATGCCCTGTCATTGTAAAGTCATAATTTTTGGCTTTTTCTGATCAGTTACCTGATAATTAACTTCCAATGCCATCTTACAGCCCAACATGCAGTGCAAAGTGCAAAAGGAAGGTGCAGAATCTGAGCAATTTTGGGATTTGTTGAATGGAAAATCAGAATACCCCAGCCAAAAAATTGGAAGGGATGCTGAAACTGATCCTCATTTGTTCTCATGCACTTTCTCGAAAGGTAAGAAGAGTATATTCATTGGTTATATACATCTAAATGATTTTAAACTCAATTGTAAACTGTACTAATTTGGTTATTCATGTACACTGTTGTTGATGTTTGCTGGAATTATGCTGTACTTCAGGAGATTTGAAGGTATATCTCACGCATGGTTATACTCATTTATCCAATATTTATTATTTAAGAGGGAGTTTGGGGAATCTTTTTTTCGGAAATTATGCTGTTGATTATTTTTTTTTTCCAAATCCTTAATGTTCTATTTTCATCAAGTCACGCCCATTACAAAATTGAGCACTAAAGGGAGTCTGGTCGTTCACTTAATTTGTGATGTAACTCTTTCATTTGCCCTATATATGACTTCTGATGATAATACAGGTGACAGAGATATACAACTTCAACCAGGATGACCTAATGACTGAAGATATCTTCATCCTTGACTGTCATTTGGATATCTATGTCTGGGTTGGCCAACAAGTTGAATCAAAAAATAAGACGCAGGCTCTAGCTATTGGGGAGGTATTCTTTTATCTTGCAGTGACTTGTACTCTAGTTGTGACTATATGAATTGCTCTAGGCTCTGAAATGCATGTCACTTGTGGAATTATTTGGTTTTGTACTTATTTTAAAACTTTTTGACTGTCTCATTTGGGTAGAGAATCCTTTAGGAAGAATCTTTCTAGGCTCGGTTCTGGCCTATGACACTGTAGAAGGTTTTATGTGTTGGCTATATAAGCTGTCATGTCTGACAAGTTGTTTCCATGGTGACATTTGTTGGCTTCTAGGAAAATTTAAAGGTGTGGAAAGGTTTGTGTGTTTTTGGTGATCTTTGGTAGCTGTTCTCTTGGAACTAAACAGTTGACTTTATACATTATGCTTAATTAGTCAGTATTTGGAGTTCGCTGGGGTTTTTGTCAAGAATTGAGCGTTTTTCTTTGTACTGCTCAAGTCGATGACCTCAGATTTGCAAGTTTGGAATTGGTAATTTTGGCTCTTGGCAGATGAAATAGTTAGAATTTGTGCATTTCTTGTCATACAAGCTAGTTACCATAATTTGAGAACAGTGATTGGTCTAGATATTGTTCTTTTCCTGGTGTTGCAATGCATCGCTACGTTAAATTCCATATCTTTCTGTTCATGTCTTTTTCTGCCTGTTTCATCGTTTGAATTTGGTTTAATTTTTTGAGGCATCGGCTGATGTAGCTTTTGCAGAGTCTCATGATTCCTTAAATTTCTTAATCCAACAGAAATTTATTGAACGTGATTTTCTTCTGGAGAAATTATCTCCTCAAACTCCTATATATAGTGTTGTTGAAGGGAGTGAGCCACCTTTCTTTACTCGTTTCTTCACCTGGGATTCTGCTAAGTCTGGTGTAAGCATCTCGCTACTATGTTTAAAGACTTATCTGTAATTACATCGTTGCTAAGAATACCATTTGACATGATTATAGATGCATGGAAACTCATTCCAAAGAAAACTTGCTATTCTTAAAGGTGGAGGCACTCCACAACTGGATGTAAGCTTTCTTTTGACATTTATATTTTTCTCTTCTTTTGCCTTCCTGAGTAGGTGAGCAAATATTGCATCCAGTAAACTGTCTTGCTTGCTTTTTACTTTGGTTTTGTGAATTTCCTGTGATCTTACTTCTCAATGTGCCAAATCACATTGTCTGAAGCGACTTGTAGTTGCTTAAATTATGTAGATATAAGTTCAGTTACATTGTTCTTCAAACTATCTACATGATGATGAACTCAATTACTTCAAGTAGTCTTTAACCAAATCCATAAAGCTGCAAATTTTGATGACCTTATTTAGCTTTGGTTTGTTGAAGCAGCACCAAGTGTCTTCTGTTTCGCCTGTCGTAGCATTTAAGTTTCCTGTGCAGATACTGCAAATTCTGTTTGGCTTATTTAGCTTGTCTGAGAGATCACAAGGGAAACATTTCTTTGTGTCCAAGTAGAAAGATGAATTGACAAAAGAAATTGAAACCAGAATGGAGATGGACTCTATCTAGCCTTTCAACTGGGAACAGCATAATAGAAAAGAACATCTTATTGCCTTTATTTTGTTTTTCTTCTTTTCTCAAATTTCTTTATCTTTGTAGATCCAAGATTTTAGATCCAGGTTCCAATTTTTAGCTGCCTACCTTCTTAATATTTTTGCACGTATTTCTCCATATTGAAGATGGCTAAGTACACTTTTCAATCATGGTATAAGTGCCCTCGGTGCATAAATGGTCAATGATTAATTATTGTTTTGTGAGACCCACGAACATTAGAACTGTAGTAGTAACTAAGTTTGGAACAGTTTCTTAAAAACGGCGGGCTAGCAGTTGAGTTACTGGCAACTGCTGGTTTGGTTATTTTTGGCAAGAATTCCAAATATAGATGTCATTTTTTTTTGTCAAAAAAATATCGATGTCATTTGGATCTACAAAAATTGCAAATTGAAATTACAGCATGCCCTTTATCCTATGTGCTTCCCTCTTTTAACATCATAACTGTTTGTTCTAATTGTATCTTTCACGTGTACGTTGTGCGGGTAGAAACCCAAAAGGAGAACACCTGTATCCTATGGTGGAAGATCTCCTGCACCAGAAAAATCACAACGCTCCAGAAGCATGTCTTTCAGCCCTGACCGAGTTCGTGTGAGAGGCAGATCCCCAGCCTTCAATGCATTAGCTGCAAATTTTGAGAATCCAAATGCAAGGAATCTTTCAACTCCTCCCCCAGTGGTAAGAAAGCTTTATCCAAAGTCTGGGACCCCAGAGTCAGCACAACAGGCTTCCAGGTCAGTGGCTATTGCAGCACTTAGTTCTGGCTTTGAACAACCAGCACCAGCTCGGGGAACCCTTATACCTCGCTCTGTTAAAGGTACTGTGACTCAAGTTTCTTTCTGGAAACCTATCTATTCACTTGATAAAAATTTTCTGATCATTGCATTATGCATGTAGCGAGTCCTGAGGCACCTAGACCAAAGCTGGAGACAAATTCTAGAGAAAATTCAACTGGCAGCTTAACAGAATCACCTAAACTCAAACCAGAGACGATACAGGAGGATATGAAAGAGGGTGAGGCTGAAGATGAGGAAGGGCTTCCAACATACCCATATGAACGGCTTAAAATAGGATCATCAGATCCAATTACAGAAATTGATGTAACCAAGAGAGAGGTACGTAATTTGGGCAAGCAATTTCATGTAACCAGATAACATTCCAAGGTCTATTGCTGAAACTCGGTGATGTTCTATGCAGACTTATCTGTCTTCAGAAGAGTTCAAAGAAAAATTTGGGATGGCTAAGGCTGCATTCTACAAGTTGCCCAAATGGAAACAGAACAAATTGAAAATGGCCCTTCAATTGTTCTAGTGTGCTCAAGACATCTGAATCTATCTCAGATTGCTGCTTCAACTGCAGATGAAAGAAATCCTGATTAGAAAAATTTGTACGACTCTTCTTCTATATTCCACAGGACCATGGCTTATTATTTTGGGTATCATGTCACTGAAATTTATTCTTTGTTTCCAGGAGATTACTTTCTCAAGAATGCAAGAGACAGCATTAGTGCATTTTTAGCTGCTGCTGCTCCTAAGAGGCTTGTTTCCTTTATTTTAGTGGACGAAAGTGAGGAGATTAGCATATATTCTTTTTGCATATGGCGGTCTGAATACATAGGTTTCGATTGCTTTTTGTTTTTTCCTCCTCTTTATTTGTCTAAGGTAGTCACTTCATATTCTTTTTTGGTCACAGGTTTGTTGTGAGCTTGTATTTTTGTTTCCCTTTTTTGCGCATAATTTTTTCATCATCGATTGAGCAGAGTAACTAGGGGGTTTGCGAATGCAGACTTTTTAGGTTATCTAGTATTACGGGAATGGGAAGTGTGTACAGGATGTAAAACAACTCTTCACGGTATTTATTCAGCCAATAAAAGTGTGATCTTTTGGTTTATGGACTTATGAGTTTGGCTTCGTTGTTGTATGCATTGCACTTCGATTCATCAACTGCTTCAGTGAACGGTTGTAAATTACTTTTGATCTTTGTCATGTATTAAGTTTATGATTGTCGAGCAGACGTCGATGCAAAGTTATCTCGTAAGAAATTTTCGCTTTCTAAACAATGTTACCTCTTAGCTGAGTTATACCAGATGCGATCTCCCTGAAACTGCAGAGTGGCTCGCGGTACTTCCATGGTTCGAAGACTCGGCCGAGTCGTCATCGTCTCGGACTAATCCGAGACGAGATCGCGACGAAACGATACCGAAATACGTGACTCGCCGAGACGTCACCGTTAAGGGTTGAAATAGTTGAATCTCATCGAATTACTCCGAGTCATCTTGAATTAACTCGAATTTTTATTATTTTACTAATTTTTTAATTATTTTTATTTATCATATTTTTTACAACTTTTAGAATATTAAATATTTCAAAAATTCGCGTCTCACCGAGACCACGACCAATATGCCGAAACCGATGTGGAACGGTCTAGGCCGCGACCGCGACTTTGAACCATGGGTACTTCTGTATGCTTGACCTAAGTTTCGGGTTCGACAATGTTAAATACCACAATGTCAAAAACCATGCCATTGGTGAGCTGTTCAGAACACCTGTGATTTAGGTAAATGATCTTGTTGCACAGATGAGGTTCCCGAAGTGCATTCCCCTTTGGTGAATAGAGTACAAGCTTAAAGTATTTCCCCGATACTGACCTGGTAACTTAACATAGTAGCTTAAAGTATTTCCCTCATGCAGACCTGGTAGCTTAACATAGTACTTCAAACAAGCCTAAGGAGCCTGAACTGTATTTGAGCACATGGAGCAGGATGCAAAGAGGGCTTTTGACTTAATCTCTATCCTTCCGCAAGAACTACAAATGGGATTGATACAAGTTTAAGAACCTCAGATGACAGCTGAGTTAGATGGGAAAGAAGAGCTATGAAGCAGAGAAAAGGAACTCGAACTTGGTCAATTGTTCTATATGCATAATCAAAAGATTTCTGCGAGATCAGCTTGTCTGAAAGTCAGTGATTTCCGAGCAGTAAATTAGTTTGTTTAGCTGTTTTTGTCCAGGAAACCGTACCATGACAGAGAGGGGAAAAAAGAGCTAAAACAGGAATGCGTTTAAACAAATCACTAAGGCCACGCCTTTCCATACTGGACTGGAAGGCAGAAAGGGAAAAAAACTCCGCAGAAAGCGAATCCGTAAAATCAAGAGGGTGCATCATTTTGAGCAATCACTGGAAGCACGCTTCACAAGGGTGTCTAATATCACAGACAGAACAGTCAATTGATTTCAAATCAAATGGTTTGTCACAAATCAATTTGGAGGACATACATTCAAATACTACCAGAAACAGATTAAGAAATATTTGCTGCCATGCAATACGCCCTCATTGAACACTATTAACATCATCAATATGAAGAAAATTGAATCACGTTTACATAAACTCTAATTTACAGCACGAATCATCAGGCAACAAACATAAAGATCACAACTACAAACTGGAAAACCAATCAAACAGGAGCAAGACTCTCAATAAACTCACAAGCATCATGACATCCAAACTTCAGCAAACCCTTCCTAGAAAAATGAAGTGCTCTCAAGTCAGCTAGCTCCACAAAGCTCTTATCCTTGAACTTGTAAGCGACAACCTTTCCGGGAACATGAAACACCAAAAATCCCTCACCATTCTCTTCCCTAACCATACCAAGCACACAAAATGCGTAATCAACTGTATCCCCATCTCTAAAATCAATCTCCCTTCTCCTAACCTCAGGAAAATAACACAAGATATCAACAAAATCCACCCGATACCTCAACAACCAATTCGAGCAATCATCCTGCATTTCGAAGACCCTTAATTCAGATTCAGATGCTTGCCTCAAGTACATTGTCACAAAATGCAAGTGGCCATTAGAATTTCCAAAATAGTAAGTATCACTAACTCTATCACCCCGCCATCTCCCCACTAGAGGAATTTGTATGGACTGGACAACACAATCCTTACCAATGTCAAAAAAATAAGATTCGCCCTTTGGCCTAATCCAGTGAATTTTGCCATTCCAATAAACCCCATCACAAAATTTTACATCATAAGGCACCACAAACTCTTTTCCCCCATTAGCAACCTTCCAAGATTGAAATTTTGAATCATAAACAAAAACTTGATAAGTATACACCGAATAAGCTGTGAAACTCACACATATCACCTTATAATCAACTGATTTTGAAGGATCATAGGCTAAATACAGCCCCAATTGTTGACGTTGACTCTGACTAACTATATTGCTGTGGAAGAGATAAGTGAGCTGAAGAATTCTGGATCGACGGGTGGTGGGATTGTAAATGTAATAATCTTTGGGGGCATTTCGGGCATTGTATGATACTTGTAAAAGTAATAGTCCATTGCAAGATTGTAAAATCCTGGTCCTATAAGTGGTGGCGGTGGCAGTGGCAGCTCCGGCGGCAGGGGCCGTGGGCGTGCGATTATAAGCATCAGGGGGGGTAAGATTAAATTTAAAAGTTTGGATTTTTGGACGTCTAGTGAAAAGGGGTAAGAGGTGGAGTTGCGAAGGTGATTTGCGGAGGCAGAGGGCGGAGGCGGCAGTAGTGGGGCGGTGGCGGTGGGCATGGAGATGGGAGAAATGGGAGCTGGAAATAAGGGAGAACCAGCTTTTGGAGACGGTCTTGAATCTGATTAGTGTTTTGATAGGCAGGTAAAGGAGGATTTCGATCAAAACATCCTCGGTTCCAGCGAGGATTGTGGCAGCTGAGGGTGAATTCGGGCACTTCGGCGTCGGCTGACCCATGTCGCAGATGGATTGTCCCCTAGACTAGCATAACTCGGAAGAGCACGAGGAAGGATGGACTGGCTGTTATGTTAAACTAAAGTTCGACGACATCGTTTGTGGGATGTTCGATATGCTCCATTTTTTTTTATTTTTTAATTTGGTTTCAGTCAAATGTTTAACATATTGATCCAACTCTAGTCTACCCTTGACAGGTAAACATTTCTCTTTTTTTTTTTTTTTTGGCACAAGGTAAACATTTCTTTACATTAGCGTATTAATCCGAGCCTATACTTGGCTCAATTATGAATTAACTTTATTGAAGTTTGTCGCTCAAAATTATAAATATATCTTTATGAAGTGTGAAGTCAGTTTTTAAAATAAATCTTAAATTGTCAGACAAAATCAAAAGACCGAAACTCGATTTGCATATAAACACATAGAAATTGTAGAAATTGAAGTGTAAAAGTTCAGAATATGACGTCAATTTGACCATTTATAAATCTGACCAACTCGATTAGTTTTTCTTTGAGCTTTCAAGAGTAAAACAAAAATATACCACCAAAATTCTTTGTTCTTTGAAGATAAAAATACGTCTTTATCAGTTGCTTGAGGAAATGAGAACTAGCTTTTTAGTTTCGTTTAGATTTCTAAAATATTTCGTGGTTAAGTCATATTACAATCACTAGATTGAATACCTTTCCCTCCCTTATTTAAGTAATATGGCTTATCCACACTAATTTAAAACTTTTATTTTGTGCAATTGCATTGAGAAATTACTCAAATTGATATGGCTCTGTTATTGGGAATTTCTTTTCATAATTGAACATTCAAAATCCTTCTCTTTCCACTCACTTTTTTTCCTTCCTTGTATTCACCTTGTATTAGTGTTATTTTGAAAATCAACCAATAAAGAAAAATCAATACCAATCCACACATTAAAGAAAAATACAAGAATTTGCTATTTATCTTTAGAAATCAAATAACATAAAATATCAAAAAATAGTATATTATTCTATATTTTTCACTTAATGCAAGATCCAAATTACTTTTTTTTAGTTACATACCTAATGTAAAAAATGATCAACAATAAATAATTAAAAAATTTGGAGCCAAAACATCACAAAGAACGATGCCAAGTGAGTCTTACTCTTAATCAGCGTGTCATCTACGTAGACCTCCAAATTACTGCATATCTGATCTTGGAATAGTTTATTAACCAGTCTCTGATACATTGTTCCAGCGTTTTTTAGCCCGAAGGGCATAGTGACATAGCAGTAAATTTCATATTCAGTGATAAACGAAGTTTTTTCTTGATCTTTTTCAGCCATGGTTATCTGGTGATACTCCTTAAAGGCGTCCAAGAAACAAAAGACCTCATATCCCGTAGTTAAATCTACGAGTAAGTTTATTCGGGGCAAGAGATAGCAGTTCTTTGAGCAAACTCTGTTTAGGTCGGTGAAATCTACGCACATCCTTCAGATCTTATCATCCATTTTAACCAATATGGGATTGGTGAACCAAATCGAATAGTAGAATCTCTTTCACGATTTTAGTTTCCAAAAGTTTATTCACCTCTAGCTCAACGACTTCATTTCGTTCAGGAGCAAATTTCTTTTTTTCTGCTTTACTGGTCGGATGTTAGGGTCCACATGCAATTTATGAATAGCCAGTTCAGATGAAATTCCGAACATATCTTTCACACTCCATGCAAAAATTTTGGCATATTCTACTAACAAAGATCTCAGCACCTTCCTGTTCAGTTCACTTAAGTATGAACCGACTCTTATTACCTGATCTAGACGTTCTTTGTTAATTGGGATCTCAAGCAGTCTTTCGTCTGTCTAGCTTTTCCTTCCTCTCCGCTGGCTCTAAAGTTTCTAAACAAGTTGTTTAAATCACCAGCTTTTCCTTTTCCTTAAGAGTCGCGATGTAGCAGGTCCGAACCACTTTAGAATCTCCTAACACCTCTGCTACTCCCTCTGGAGTGGGAAACTTCATACTAGGTGCAAAGTTGAACAGACAACTCGAAGGACATTCAAGGTAAGTCGCCTCAAGATCATATTATACAATAACGACTCTTTTACCACTGCAAAATTCATTGGGACAGTTCGACATTTTGGTGATGTTCCCATCATGACTATGAGAGTAATCATTCCCTCAGATTTGATCGGTGGGCCTGCAACCCAATCAGAGGAGTTCGGATTGGAATGAGTTGCTTATCTTCTAATTGCAATTCTTTGAATGTCTTATAGTATAGTACATCAATGGAACTCCTATTATCTATGTATACGTTCTTCATCTTGCAATTGCAAGTTATTATCTCTATAACAATAACCTCATGATTATTAGAAGCAAGGGGCATAGCATTTTCGGATCCATATACTGTCTCTTCAAATATTTTCAACTGCTTACTCGGGTTGTCCCAAATGGAAAGGGGGTGGTTGCTTCGTCGGACTATGTGACTGTCCCTCCCAATGGGTCCTCTCGTTACGGTATTGATTACCCTCGCTAGGTTTGTGTTTCCGACTCAGGAGTTCAGTCCCTATAAACCTGGAATCGGTATCGCGAGTAGTTTTTGTCCTCCTGCTTGTATTCTCTCCTCCATTGTTCAGTTCGGTCATTCCGGATGAACTGTCTCAAGTGTCCCCATTTTATCAATTCTTCAATATCTTTCTTAAGATCCCAGTAATTCTCCATATCATGCTCCACATACCTGTGATACGCACAATACATATTTTGGTTCCTTTTATTTTTACTACTAGATAATTTTTTGAGAGGTCGCGAGAGGCCCTCGACCTCTATAATGGTGAGGATCTAAACTTTAGGGGCAGTAAGAGGAGTCCATCCCTCTTTCCTTCAAGAGTTTTGTCCTTTGACAACCGATCAAATATGTTCCTTAATAACAGGCCACCTCGCGTATCAATCGGATCTACCTTCTTCTTTCTTCACTTGTCCTTTTGTTTCTCCTACTCATTCTTCAGGCGAGTAGCCTCTTCGACATTAACCCTTTCATGAGCTCGATCCAACATTTTTTGAACAGACTTAGGAGGTTTTTTTACGAATTTCGTATACAACTTTTGTACACACAATCCGTTAATGAAAGCAGCTATAATCACCTTGTCATTTCGGTTACAGACCTGAAGAGACTCATTGTTAAGCCGCACCATGTACTCCTACAACGACTCCTCTGATTTTTGATGAACTACCATCAAATAAGCAATATTCTTAGAGAAAATTCGGGACGAGATGAACTGAACAGTGAACAAGCAGACGAACCACCCAAAGGACCATATCGACTTGGGAGGCAATCTTTGAAATCATTGATGCGCCTTTTTTTCCAGGAATATGGGAAAGATTTTGCACCGAACTGTATTAGCAGCTGTCTGTAGGCACATGTGAGTTAAGAATGCGAACAGATGATCTTCCGAATCTGTGGATGCATCATAGGATTTCATACTTGGTATCTTGAATTTAACCGGTCGGAGATAGTTCTTGATGTCCGGTATGAATGGAGAGGAAGAGTACCTGGTCTCATCTGAATCTAATAATAGGTCCAGTTTATCCGGTATATGATATTCTTTATGTATTGGAGAATACTCTCTTCGAGGGATCCCCTGAAAAAATCCAAAGTGGTCTGTTTGGAAGTTCTTATGAGAAAACTCAAAGGCCTCCATCTGGTCGTGAGAAGATTTTTTCGTACTTATTTTTGGCGGGGGTGAGGACTTCATGTCCCTGACTCCGACAATTCTTCTTTGCCCTTTTTCTGGATTTTGGGATTCTGGTCATAACGGTCTCCGTCCCTACCCCTTAGATAGTTCATAATCGCTTCGAAGGTGGGCAGACTCTCCGCCATCGCTTGTAACAGCTGTTTAGGTGGGATTCGAGAAAGCTCCGTCCCTTCCTCACCCTGAGTTGGCTACTGGTGAGGGTTTTAGGGATCATTTCGTTCATTCCCTTTGGATTCCTTGGTGTTCTTCTGAGGCCGGATCCTCGGCATGATTTGCAAAGTAAGAACGAAATTTTCCACAGACGGGGTCAATTGATGAGTGAGTCGAGACCGTGATCCAAATAGAACCATGACGCGTGTTTTCGAACTGACCTGCGATGAGCCGAACAACAGACTAACTTCTCGTTGTGACTCCAACGCTTAAGTCAGTTGAGAAAAATGAGAGAATAGAGAAATTGATAATAATGTGTAGCATACCTTTTCTAATCTCATTGCACCTTATTTATAGTCCCTTAGGGTAGTTATGCCGAAGCCTAAGGTTATCTCTCTTTCCTTGGTAGTTATCCCATTCTCAAATATGAGTCCTGTTAGATTACTAGAGGTGGAGTCTTTCTTGGATTCCAATTGTGGCCTTATCCCGAAGATACAGGAGTTCCTGACCAATTCGGCCACGAAAAGGGTCCAGGGCCAATGACTAAACTGACTCATCTACTAGGCCCAGCTGGCCTGTCAGAACTGACACGTGTCCGTGAAGAATTGGCTCCTCTACAATTGGCGTATCTTTTCCAAGAATAGTAGCTAATCTTTCCTGTCATCCTGCTAGTTTGTGATTATGATGATTGGTATGCTTGAAAACTTCGGTCAGTTTATTATTAGTAGGAGTATAATAGTTTATAGTGATGATGGAACTGCTTTACCCATTCGGAGATAGGAGAATTCCCAAGTATTTGGATTCAGTTCAATCGCAGAGCACATTGCGCTGAAATGGACCTTGATAAAGAATAAACTGCGCATGCACGAGAAGAGACGCTGAAGTAGTTGTAGCCAGGACCAAACCACCAGGCAAAAGCATTTAGAACAATTCTATTTCAAATCAAAATTTGTTGGGAATTTTTCTATCTTCACATGACTAGTAAATTTTCCTTCATATAATATATCAGCGATCCAAAATTCTCTGCCTTCTGAAGCACAAGGCATGGGTACGGAGGATGGTTGTAAGAACTCTAGTTTGACTGTCAAATCTTTCTTTCTCCTCGCCTTTTATAAGGTTTAGAATCTCTTTTACACTAAAATGATAATTTTTTTAAAAAGAAAGGTCAATCTTTTTCCTAATTTACAATCCCCAAACATCCTACCATAGCAGTTACGTTGACTTTGCCACTGTCATTTTCTCTTCTTCTTGTTGCCTATTTCTACGTTTGCAATTCTAGAGGGTTTTCTGTTGTGAAGAAGTAGAAGATGGAATGCAGTCAGACCAAGAAAGGCCTCGTGTGTGAGGGCACAATTATTTTACTTGCAGCATATTGCAATTACCATGTCAAGTATTCCTCAACTCACCTTAATGACATTCAAGCACTTGGATGTTAATAAAGAACGATCTCTTCGTACATTCATCAAGGAACTGAGCCGGATTCCACATACATGTAAATGATTATTATTAGCTCTCATTTCAACGATTTATTGATGAAATATTATAAATTCATGAGATTCTTAAGCTTCAAATTCTGCAGGCCCGCATGGATATAACCATCCATTTCGATAACCTCAGCCATAATAAAAAGGGTATGAAACTCAAAAACACATGCAACAACATTGGAGATCCCTGTACAAATAAACTTCCAGTTAAGCAAACATTTGTAGGTTTTCATTTGGGTATGCTAGTGATAATTTGACAAATCAAGCTTCCCTTAAACCATAGAGCAAACTTCGTGAAAGCTCAAAGCTATTCAAGTTGTTTCTTCAAGTTCCATCATCAACGCTGCTGCAATCATACGTCTCTCGAGCTATGCGTACTCAGCTTCATCCTACAGTAAGAGACACAGATCCCATAGTCACGATTAAGCCACTTGACAAGTGGTTGTTTCAAGTCATTCACAAAATTAACTCTCAAATAGCAACTTGACACATTTGTTGTCCAACTGTAAAATGCTGCCAGAGAAAATGATATCCAAGCAAGCACAGATGCATGTACTGGACATGATCAGATGAAGTATCCTTCACATCAAAACCTTCTTATGTTAACATTAAATGCACAGCCTTACATAATCAACCCAGCCCTTAACGATTGAATTATTTATTTCCAGTAACCATAAACTATATCAGACACTACCAATGTAAGTACCGGAAAAAAACTACCAGAGAAGTGTAGACAAAACAATCAATAGTGCTTACGTCGTTCAAGACTAAAAAGCTAAAATCTAGAAACCTCAAGAATTTACAGATCCCTTCAAGAAAGTGAAGATGAGGCTGCAAACTCCAAAGTAGTATAACTTATGTAAAAACCTCGCATATGCTGCATTACAGAGGCAATACATGACCAAGCAAAGGACCAACGTAATGTAATTAAAAATTGACAGGTTGTTACATCACAAACATTGGAATATCATTATACAGCTTTTATGATAATAAGGCGAGCCCTGATGCTTCAGAACACCTGTACATTGACCTGAAGTCCTCTGGACTACCTTATAAAGCAACAAATGTCTTTCGCATCTTAAGACCAGCACGAACCAAATAAGAAAATAGCAGATAATCCAATAGGCACTTTAAAGCAATAACAACAATTGACTTGTAATAAATAATGATGCAGCCTGAAGCCGGAAAGAAAGTCTTTCCAACAAGCATTTCAATTAAGCACAAACAGACAAGGACTTCATTTCATGCACCTACTAAGATGAAAGCTAAAGCAACCCAAAGTGCAAAAGTTGCACCCCCAATTACAAATTCCCGGTTGCAAAAATTGTCTTTGAAGTCCCTCTTCTATTCACTCTCCAAGGCAGCCAAACAACCAACCAATGCAAAAGGAAACGACCACAGAACTTGAAAATTCATTGTTTATAGACAATCTATGGTTCTGAAAAGATAATTAGATGGTATCATTTGCCCAGGCCAGGAAAAGACAAATTTAGTGGAGTTAAAGAGGGGATGAATTAGTTTCTGATTTCAAAATCCTTGTCCATACGGCAATTAGACAAGAATAGTTCTCTTAAGGTAATAGACATATAATCATAATCCTTGAGCAACAAAGGTATCAGCAGCAATTGTTGCACACAAATAACAAGGGCTTAGGCTAGGTACTTGCTATTGGCAAACAAAAAACCCAAGTACAGATCATGCAAAACCCAATAGAAAAGCCTGTTAAGCACATCAAATGAATAACACCCATTTAACGTTACAAATTTACGGAGCACTTGATCTAGAGGTAGCAGCATTAGAAGTATTCTATTTAAAAAGGGAATCCATGATCAACAACTTAAGAAAAGGCCAGGGCCCATAGAAGCATCACTAATACAATGCTATTAGGAAGGCAATTTTCACATAGGACCAGTTCAAACTCCCAACCTCAGAACCACACAATCATGTTATTTCATAACACTAGAAACATAGAGCACTCAAGAAATCAGTATACCACATAAGTAAATAGAGCACATAAATAGAAAGAAACAAATGAATAACAGATGATGCCTTAATCATTGCTACTGTGATTTCTGATACAGTGGCTCAGGGTCCGGGTCATGCAATCGCCGCCCTTGGAGATCAACAAAAACTCGACTACCAAGTACTAAAAAACATATTACCAAGTATTTACAAAAATTATTTCTCTTCAAAATTAAATTATTAAAAGAGTAAAAAAAATTGTACGAGTTTAAGTGATCTAAAAAGTAAGAAAAATGGGGCAAAAGGAAATATGACTAATATTTCGTTTCACATCTTAATATTTGGAATTATAATTTAAAGGAATAATAGCTGTCCTTCATCAAACTAACATAAATATTGGATGCTACTGTGTCCAAACTCGATTTGATCAAATGATTTATAATAAAAACATGAAATTTATTAGTCATAACTTTTACTAGGTACTAATTCCTTAATTTATCTGTCATGTAGCCAAACCTCATTGTAGCTGTGGAGTCAAATTAATCTTTACTATCCAAGCTTGGTTAATCGAAATTAGGCAGCACTTAGCGCAAGCTTGAGATGAATTGAGCATGGCCAAAATGGTAGTATGCTTAGTGAGCTCTAATTGGGTTGTCAAATGCATGGACTTATATGGTGGAGGAATTGAGGAGACAGAAGGAACTTTCTGTTGATTGTCAATTGTGTCGAAGGCTCTAAGCTATGTATGACATGAATGTCCATGGAATCAATCTAAGTGGGGGGTACGTGGTGAAATCTACTTCTAAATAGGGTGCAAACAACTTGCGAGCTTATGTGATCAAAGTTTGATTTCGAACTCATCTTAAATTCGTGTTAATCAAGTTCAAGCAACTCGAATAACTTGACAAGTTCGAGCTCCATCGAGAGATAGACATACGAAACTCGAAACTCACTAAATTTAATTGAGCTCAATCAAATTTCAAATATATATGTATTTTGACTTTGTTATATTTATTAGTGTGAAAAGCTACCATATCTCTTGTTAAAATATTAATTTATATCATACAAGTTTGATTGAGCTTGACTGAATAAAGATCCAATGTGGCTTGAAGTTGAGCTTGAGTGAGCTAAGTTTAAGTAAATGTGATCTTAAGTTTCCTTGTTTATATTCAAATTAGTATAATTATCTCCATAGTTTGGGTTTAAGTGCCCTAAAGTTTAGGGAGTAAAATCTGTACTTTGGGCCTTGGGGCACTGGAAAAGTAGACTACCAACCCGAGGGTCAAGTGCACAAAACTAAAGTATTTAGCACATCAATGAGGATTTGGTTTATCTACACGATTATAACATTCTCTATAAACTTGCTGATGTGAGATCTGACCAAGCTCGAGTTAATTAAATGATTAATGACAAAGACATGAAATTTGTTATCCATATATTTCTCAACACACTATATTATTAATCGCTTATTTCTCAACATACAAAGACATGCAATTTGTTTGACTCCATTGTTTACCCTACAATCCAAGCTTGGTCAGTCCAAATAGGTGGAATTAGATATAAACTTGAGTTTAGCTGAGCATGGCCTAAATGTTAATATGCTTAGAGAGTGAGCTATGACTTGGGTTGTCAAAACTCAAAAGCATGGCCTGATGCAAACAAACTAATCACAAGCATCAGTTCTAGACCACTCAATCCATCAAGGGCCCCAAAGACATTTTCCAAAAAACTAAAACACATTGGTACACAACTTTTCAGGTGGGTTGACTCCAACTAGAAACTTCAAAACTGATGTCAGATCTCATTCTCAATTCAAAGTGTAGCAAAGATCCACCAATTTTCCCTCAATTTCAATTTTCTCATGCAGCATTCCATGTCCCTAGCTCTAACATTTTGGGCATTTCAATATGTTGAACACATTTTGGAATTGTCCAATCATATAGATTCCAACCAAGATGCTTACAATTGCAAAAGTGATGCTTAACAATAAAAACCATTTGTCACTCACAGTTATGCAGAGATGTGAATGTTACATATGAAAATACTATATCATCAAATTTTAATTTCCATAATTTACAGAACTATGCTAGATCCAAAGTGTGAATATCTGTTAAACTTCAAACCTCATAAATTACCTTCTTAGAGATACTTTCTAATAGTAAATTCCAGAAAATCAAGCACCAAACGTAAACAGTTGCTGATCATGCAAGTAGTATGCAAAAAAGGTAATATGAAATTAATATAACACCTGGGGATGGAATCTAGATGATGTTAGTGTTACATACCTACTTCCAGTGGCTAGATTCAACATGGTCAAAGATATTCAGTAGATAATTTTTCCCAATCTGAAACGCTAGAAGCTGGTTCATTTCAACGATTGATGGCTATATACAACATAAGAAATTAAGTTAAAGGGGCACAAAAAGTATTATAGCTAAAGTAGGCAGATATCATATGTTTATTGGCAAAAATTAATGTACCAAATGAGCAGTGTTAGTGTTATCCCCAATTGCATGATGGTACTTTTCCAATGTATCGGATTGAAACACATGTTTGATAAAATTTCTCAGAAAATCCAAGCAACCGTGAGCCGTATCCTTATGACACAGATCGCACCTAGCCGCATGCCACAGTGCTTGCCCCTGCGTGTGCCTACGCGCCCCCGTGCCTATCCGTATGCATGTCCGTGCCTAGCTGCACATGCCTGTGCCCATCCGCGCAAGCGACTGCAGGCCGTGCCCAACCAACCAAGTTCCGCAGCACCATACATAGTAGTCTTGGCACCAAAGTTGAGACCGTCAGTAGACCCACACTCCAATCCCCCAACTAAATCCCAAGCCTTGGTGGCTTGGCTAAAGCATGGAGATTGTGCCACAAGTTGCTAGAGTTGTGTAGGATATGCTAAAAGCTTATGAAACATTTTAGGGTTTTCAAGAGGCTTGTAGGTAAATTTAGAACTTTGTGGATAAGTATGGACTTGTGTAGAACCTTCTAGTATCCAAGTGTACATACAAGATGTGTAGAGAATTCTAGAGAAAGCTTAGGTGTCCAAATTGTAGAATTCTCAAGAGATGTGTAACTTCTTGGCTTGCCTATAAATAGGTCAAGCCCTTTCATTTGTAACAACCTTTGGCAATCTTGTACATGAAGTTTTGTGTAATATAAACTTTCCTTTGCCACACATACTTCTCTCTTTATCTACTACTTTTGCGCTTCCGCATTACAACCGCGCATTTTGTGTTAAGGTTGAACTAGTCAAGCGTTTATAGTTAAGTTTTAAATGTACCCTAGTGCCGCACGGGATGTTGGCTTATAGGAAAACAAGCAGTCCGTAACACTTATATGGCCTATGGGCAAGTATGATTCCCGTAATACCTATATCCAACCATTATGTTAGTCAAACATGAAAGTAAACACTACTATATTCATGTTTTGTCAGCTAACTAATACGCCAATCCCACTGATTTTTCCCCTCCACGGTGCCACTAGATACACAGTCTCAAACATTTTGGGATCATAAATACAGTCCAACGATGAAAAATCAGCTTTACATATCACTGCCAAAATCTCTTAATCCAATAGCCAAGGTACTTACCACTAATTTATTATTGTGTTTGGACATACGTTTATCAAAAATTAACTAAGAGCCAACTGTCACATTGTTATTCCCGTATTCTCTCAAAATATATATTCCTAAGCAGAATATTTGTGGGTGGCTATTGCCAAATTTCAAGGATAAGATAAAGTACAATACACATACAAATAATGAAAATGAGCATGATAAGAAATAGTGAATAAAACAAAGTGACGAAGGATGAAATACAAACTGTTGGGGGAGATTTTTTTGTCCACAGCCCAAAATGACATAAATTATTGAACATGTGTGGATGATATTTCTTGTCTGACAATAGTCTGCAGTGTACATGCGTCGGCAATACCAATCTTTCCTAGGGGCTTAATAGCAAGGGATGACAAGCAGCTTTTTCCCTAACGAATGAAAAAAAAGTTTACTTAAATTATAAAAAATTAAAGTAAAATAGCTTTTATGATTTTTCTTCTAAAAACTTAAAACTCAATTTTAAATAACCATCTATCTGACAGAAATGAATATATTTCTTTTTCACAAGGATTTTATCCTATGGATTAAGCAAATGTGAGAACAATATGTTGAGTTTGTTTACTGCTGTATCTGTTTCCGATTCTCATGCGGGTTATGAATGGTGACATACAAAAGCTTAACTTTTCCCTTGACAACAAAGATTTGAGTTGCTTGGATGTTGTAGCCGCAGCTATGTTTGATGTTGTTATTGCAGAAAACAGCAAAACATGCCAACAGCCCCCTATACAAATTACAATGCCAAAATTAGAGCAAGTAAAATGTCGAACTAAAACATGGAGACTCATAATGATGGAGGGTCAATTTACAAAATCAGGATGCAGGAGAAAAATGTCGCTTCCCTCAAAACTTTAGTTGACCAATCAAAGCCGACCACATCATGACTAAGGTTGTAATGATCCAAGGAGGAGCTGGCCATCTGAGCAAATAGGGTGGTGATCAAGAAGCTGTTGTACTATTAATAAAATGGAATATAGAATATAGAAAATGAGTGTGTGTTTTTTTTGTTTTATAATATTATTAATAAAATTAAAACTAATTAAAAATTCTTCATATTATTAATTAAAAATCAGAGCCATATTTCATTTACAAGGATAGCTCATCCAATCTAAATTTTGTCTTTGCTGTCTTGCAACTACTATCAAATTCTTGATAAAATTGTAACTTAGTAATATGAAGTTTCAAATAAATATATACAAATGAAGAGCTTAAAATGCAAGTAAAAAGATAAATTGGCTCAAAGAGGAAATAGAAAACAAGTGTGTGTCTTTATTTTGTGATAATTTCATTTGTACACAATTTAAAGTGTAAACACCTAATTATGAATTAAAGGCTTTTACTAATTACTGAAGAGGGTTATATCCATAAATTATATGTTTAAGGATTCATCCCTTTCAGAGTTTACTAATAATCAACATACTTTTTTTGCATAAATTATTATTTTTATTATTTCAGAATTAGGCAGGGCATTTTATGTTTTCATCATTGTTTGGGCCTCCTAGTCATCAACATAAGTGGATAAAGTGCCAACTCTATTCAGCCAAGAACACATTCAAATGGGAAGGTGGGATTCTCAGCTTTTTTGTTGTTATTTTCAGCTGTCGGAATTGTCTACTCCACCAGTCGGCAGGAGGGGAAGTGGCCGGAGAATACAGAGGAATAAATACATCTGCAGTCAGCTCTATCTGTGAAAAACAGAAAAAGAACAAAAAAAACTAAAAAAGAAGACGAATGTGGCAATTGATAACTTTTTAATTGTTGGGGATAATTTCATAAATCTCTTATGAGATTTCTGACTATGTTACTAGGGGTGGGCAAAATTATCCGTTAACCCGAAAATCCGTCATATCCAATTCGATTCGATTTGAAAATTAGGATATCCGATTTTTATTATTTGATCGGGTCAAAAGAGGGTCGGGTACCCGCTAAGATGTGGAGCGGGTTAAGATCACATAATTAAAAACTCGCGGGTACCCGATCCGCCCCGCATATATATAATTTTTTATTTTTATACACACACTATAAAATAATAAATTAGAATTAAATAAGTAATTTTATTGAACAAATTGCATTACAAATATAAGAAACTATAGTTTATTTACAAGATTCATTTGTAGAGGCCATGATCTTATATTTTATAGAAAAAAGTTTAATTAATGTGGAACATATATATTAAAAATTGTGCTACTTATTTCAAACTTTTATTGATTTTGAATTCTTTTAATTTTTTTCCTTTATCTTATATTCTTTTCACATGCTTGTTTCTTGGTGGGAAACCTTTTTTCAGAAAAAAAAAATTTATTAAATCTTAGATGAATGTGTAAAATATAAAATTAAATTGGTATAAATCATTTTTTTAAAAATATGAAATAATAAATGGGGCGGAGCGGGTACCCGCTGACCCGACTCTATCTCAAAGGGTATCCGATTATAGGGTACCCGCTGATATATGAGGCGGGTAAGGGTCAAAAAATGGCTAACCCGTAAGGTGCGGGACGGATCAGCCAAATGGTGACTGGGACAGGTACCCGACCCGCGCCCACCCCTATATGTTACTGGCCATCCTTTAGGTTTTAAAAATGACACTAACTTTCATTAAGATTAATTATCTTGTAACATTTAGATTCAATTAATAATTAAAAGATAACATGATTCCACTGTTATTCCACCAAACATCGATATCAATCAATTCATGTATATCAATTTGACAAGTAAAAGTCAATCAACTCATAAAGACCCATTTCCACAATCCACACTCAAAAAGTTAATAGTTTGCACATAAACATCACTTTAGCATACGTAACCAAAAAAAATCTAACTTTTTATTAATAAACTAAATATTATATTAATTAACAAGAAAATTAAATGACAAAGGCTCACATTTATAAAATTAATATTGTATTTATTGACTTACACTAGTATTGTTTTAATTGAATTTGAACTTCTTCTCATTTTTTTTTTGTCTTTTGCACAGCTGACATGTACCAAAGGATGCTAGTGTTAGATAGTCATTATATAAAAAATTAACATCCATATTTAGTCACTTAACAATTTATATCTCATAGCACTAATTTGAGACCAATTTATATCTTATAGTGCTAATTTGAGAGTTAACCCTAGAACAAGAAAATAGAACTAAAAATCCTGATTCTAATTATGTGAAATGTTGCATAATATGGCTACGGTTGAAGATTCCATAAGGTATAATAAACAACAAAAGATGGAAAGTGGAAATCGAAAAAATGTAGAAGAAAAAATAGGAGAAGAGGAAGAGGGGTAATCCAGAGAAGGACTTTATTCCGTTATTTCTGGTAAGCTGGCTCTCCTCTCCCCACGAGAGAGAAACCGCCGTACAGCTTCCTTCCCTCCTAATTAATCTGAAATTACTTTGCCCGTCCGACGACGTTGATTGACCCGGTCATCCATTTACCACCGCGTCCCTCTCTTTCTCTCTCTATCTTTAGCAGCTTAGCTAATTTGCCCCCTTACCTTCCTAAGTTGGCCTTGCCTTCCTTCCTCACTGAACATCTCGATTCGATTCTAAAATCTCTCCGTTAGGTTTCCATTTTCTGATATCTATTTGTAGTTTCATATTTCTGTATCGAATCTGGATCCCATAAACCATCGCACCGGCATACCCGACTTATTTATTCTTTTTTTTCCCCAATCTTGGCCCTAATTTTCATTCTTCTCCTCTTCTATAATTACCTAATCACATCTAATTGTTGGTTAACAATTGCTTAACCAGTAAGTATATTGATTTTCTTCTTTCGCTTTTTTCTATTGAATCGGAATTTATTATGTTTCGTTGGGCAGTTGTCTATTTATCTATTGGATTGGATTGGACGATAAAGTTGTGATTTTTACGGTGAAACTGTTATTGTGAATGTAATAGAGGGGATGCAGAGCCAGATAGTGTGCAGTGGGTGTAGAAGCGTGTTGCTGTACCCGAGAGGTGCCACCAATGTCTGCTGCGCTTTCTGCAATGCCCTAACTCCCGTTCCCCCACCTCAACTCCCGCCTCCCGGTACCTTTTCTTTCTCCTAGTTCTTCTTGTTTTTGTTCTTTTTGTTCCAGATATATTTACATATTTCTAGTTTGATTATTTATTTTCCCTCAAAAGTTACATACGCATAGTTTTTGCAATAGAGAAAGATTGTCTTTTTTTTACTGGTTTATTGATTATGATTTAGCCTAAGACCACCTTTTTTGTTTTGTTTAATTAGATTAGGGTATTGCATGATTGGTAATAATGAGTTAACTGAACTTTATATGTGTAGGATGCAGTTTTCTTGTTCGAACTGCATAGTTGATAGAGGAGTTTATCACTTGCTATTGGCATATATTCTCACATTCAGAGAGTGCAATTGCACTGTTCTCGTGAAAAAGGACATATAGGTGAAAAGGAAGTCTCGAGACGTGTAAAAATTGATCTTTTCACATATGTCACGCAGGAATGGATATGGCTCAACTTATATGTGGAGGTTGCCGTACATTGTTGATGTACACACGTGGTGCCACGAGTGTGAGATGCTCCTGTTGCCATACTGTGAATCTTGCACCTGGTATACTATGGTTTATCATGTACCTGTATATTTTTAAACAACACACAGGATTAACAAGGTTTATTTAAAAGAACTCAGAGCTGTTGACTCTATTGGCCTGCAAAGACTATTATTGTTCAGAAACTTATAAAAGTGGATGCTTTTTGCTGCTTGGTTCTATTTTCTTAAGTAACATTTTTATTGTTCAGAGAACTACTGGAGACATTTAACAAAAATGTGAAAGTCTGGATCTAGTTCACAAATATTTATTTTAGATATGTCTAGTATGATCTTTATCTGGAGCTTTGTTGGAAGTTTTGGAACTTTTCTGTTGTCAAATATTCTGATTAAGATTAGACAATTTTGCTGCTTGTAAGTATGTTTTTCCATGGATCTGAATTGTATTATATTTCTGTTACCACTATATCCTATGTTACATGCCTGGACCTAACTTTTCTTTTTCATTTGGTTTTTCTTCATGGATGAAGTGTCTAATGTTGCTCATGTCAACTGTGGAAACTGCCGCACTACACTTATGTATCCATATGGTGCGCCATCAGTTAAATGTGCTGTTTGCCACTATATTACTAACGTGAATGTAAGTATACCGGAGTCTCTGTTTATTTTTCAAATTTGTCATGCTTTTTTTTTAATGCCAAATTTGCTGATTTTGAGAAAGGCTAGGGTTCTTGGAATTCAGTTACCTGTGGTTAAGGGAGTTAGTCCTTGTCTTTGGGCTTTATCTTCTGTTGTTCCTATAGAATGTTTTGCAGACGATATGTTTTTGTCCTCACTTTTCATTTGTTCCTTTCAAGGTTTACACATTGACTAGATTTTGTGTGTGCTCCTGTTGGGCAGAGTAATTTGCTTGTAGTATTATATTGTTCGCCTATGCTTAATAAGTTCAAAGAAGTCCTGTATAACCTTTTCGGGGCTTCCTAAGCTTTAAAAGCAGGTTTTTAACACTGCTAAATGAATTCCATATTGGTTGGGTAGACGCTGCAAGGATGGTTTGATTGATTCAATTTTATGGTTAAATGGGAAAAGAGAAAAGTAGAATTAGATTTTGAGTTAATTAGCTGTAATGAGATGGTTTGGAATCTAGACAGAGACTGCTAATTCAGCAGTTTAGTACATTCTGGAATTATTCGTTGATCTGTTAGTTGCAATGGATAAAAACAATTCATGTAATTGAAATCGAAATAATCAGAAAAGATTTTTATTTTTATTTTTATTTTTGAGTTGTTGGATAATCATTTAACGAACTCATATGTCTACATTTAAGGCTCAACAGTGAAATTTTGTCATCTAGCTCACTTGTTATAGTCCTTACTAACTTCTGCGCATCAGTTCAATAAAGGTCATATATGCCTGCATGGTTAGAACTACCCGACCAATGGTATTACCTGATCTTGGATTATTTCAGTGAGCTTGTTCTTGGTCTTTTGGAAGATTCTAGGTTGTCTTCAATAAATGAATAAATTATTCGTTGAATTATGGTGATTCAAAGAGTGGAAAGCTTGTCAAAAGATGGCGATGCATAGTAAATTCGATTATGTCTGTTCTTCGGGTACAACAATATTGAGAAGAGAGAAGCAGCGTTTATAGATTTGAGATGATGTTAGAAACGTAATTGTGAATAGAGTTAGTTAAAGAAACTTGAGGAAAAATCTGTGAAACTTGATTACCTCTATTGGAGATTAAGATCAAGGTTTAAGTGATTTAATGTAAACAATGTGATCCTTGAGCACAAGTGTAGGACTTGGTGATTATAGATCAATGGTGAGGGTACATATGTCAATTTTGGTGAGACAAGATTTATATGCTTTTTAGTAGTGCCTGTACCTCCTTTAAGTAAATCAAAGAAAGTCCAGAATGAACAATTAAAGGGTTCACGAGTTCCTCACATGAATTCTTCATTTTTCCTTTTGGAGGCTTTCAGGTCAGATTTGAATCTATTTATTTAAACCATTAGCAAATTTAAGTACATATGTTTGGCATCGGAATTATGACCTTGCACTCTTTCTTGTACCTCCTCTAGGTTGATATTCTAAAGTAACCATGTCACACGTTCCCATCTATCACACATACCTTTTTCTCTCCTCAGTTCTTTGCATGGTTTGTTCTAGGTTCACATCTGACCGTGACTACATTTTATTTATAAAGTCCATTAAAGTACATTGTGCCACATTTTGTTGACGTACTAAATTCTAATTGCCCTTTCTTTCCCCCAGCTTCAGTGTATGTATGGCTGACATGTTATCTGCATTCTTTCTTTTGTTTTTCGTTCGAGCTTACAAGAATTTTCTCCTTGTAGATGAGTAATACTAGGGTTCCAATTCCAATGCACCAACCTAGTGGAACAGTAACACCACCATTGATGCCTTCTACTTCATCTGTGAGTTTTTTTGTGTGTCCTATGCTGAGTTCTCTGAGAAACTTGGAGACTGTTGGTAGTTTAGTAAGTCTATTGGCTAATACGTTATTTCTCTGCAGGGATTGGTGCATTCTCAAAGTCAAACTGTAGTTGTTGAAAATCCTATGTCTGTTGACAAAAGTGGGAAACTGGTAGGTGCAAGAAACTGTAAAGCCTGTCACGTTTAATTGCTTTTGTTGGATATCGAGATTTCTAAACTTGTATGTGAATTTCTCAGGTAAGCAATGTTGTTGTTGGTGTCACCACCGAAAAAAAATGACCCAACAAAGGTGATGGTCCATCCCTCACGGTATCTTAAGGCTTAAGCAAAGGGGAAGTTATTTTCCTCAAGCTACAGTAAATGGTATATATAGAGTTGTGCATAGGTGGAGGAAATGGTCCAATTGGCTTGGCATAATTGTGACACTATGACTATAATTTTTTATGTGAGCGTGATGTACATTAAACAATCCAAGTGCTGCTACTTTGATGCCTGGTGTGGTTACATTATGGATATGACTTTTTGCAACTTGAATATACATATGTGGTAAATATGGGACTTGATGTACAATTTTGTATGGTTCGAGTTCCTTTATTTTCAATTGTTTACAGTATTTCACAGTTATTCGGATCTTTGAAGTCTGTTAAACAGATAATGGTGCGAATTGCACTTCATTCAGGAGGGGAAGAACTGATGGGGAACTTGGGGTAACCTATGCGCTTATGTTCCAGGAAAATGTGCGTCATGAGTTCTACCTAGATAATCAAGTGTTTCTCGAGGTGTCCCTGAATTGGAAAATGCTGCAGATTTTGATCCTATTGAAAGGAAATTATACTAATTTGTTGAAAAGTTGGGACGTTGCTTAGCTGGGAATGTTGGAGCACAACGCTTCTACTAACTACTATACATCTAACTTGCAAGCATCACATACGTGTGTAAGTAGTTAGTATTGGTGAATCGGGCTTCAACTGATAATAGACGGAAGCATATGATCTTCACACATCTTTCTCACGAGTTCTAATCCTATTTATCCGTCTGTACCAGGCAAAATGTATTGCCTGCGTGTATTACTGGTTAACGATGGACATACTAAAACTCTTATGAGTCGTCCTGGTCGATGGTATGTACGTGTAAAACACGGCAATCTAGTGCTCTGAATGGGATACGAAAATTTATGCGCAATTCCTTTAATTAAATTCTTTTTAAGTCTCTGAATTTTGTCTCTTAATCTTGATCATCTGACCTGATCGAGTTGTGCTTTTCTAGTTGCAAAAATAAACTGGCTTGCATATTTCTGAATTTCTTGTAAAAAAATTACTCTAGCAATTTGATATATGTGAGATAAAAAGGTGATTAAAACGTGTGTTTAGTGAAAATGTAGCAATTTTTCTTGCTTCCAAACAAGACCGCCTCGTTTAATGTTAGTTTTCCAGGATGCGAATGAATTCCAGTCGATGGGCTTTGAAGATGAAGCATAAGACAAAGGACAGAGATCCTGTAATAGGTGCCCAAGGTCCCCGTAAAAGTTTTATCTTTTATGGTGAATTTGGGATTACCTTATATGGGAAACTTTGTTATATGTAATTCAGGAGGGCAACTAGAAAGTATTATGTAAATCAAGTGTGAGTTATAATGTTAGAATTTTATAGTATGCCCACCCTCTCTTTTTAACGTGCTCATCGTATGTCTTTAGAGCAAATTTTTTTTTTAAAAAAAACTATATTTAATACCAGGGTTACATTTAAATTTAGGAGATAAACAACAATAAAAAAGAATTGTTTCTTACTTTTGCTAATGAGGTGCATTGGACAATTGGCTTGAAGCAAGCAAGGGAATCTGAAGTTTGTCGCGAAAATATCGAGAAGTGGAATGAAAATCTTACCGATGTCAATGGACTTGGAATTTTGCGTTTAAACTTGTCCTTTGAAATGTCAATAAATTTTAAATCTATTTTTTGGCAATGCGTAATTTTTTCTTACAATAACAATGTATACACAAAAAAAAAAAAGGAAAGATATTCCATGTTCCATATTCATATGCACCACGTGCATTAACAACAAATAGGGGAGCTTATGATCTGCGGTAGGAAATGGCCAAACCCCATCTATGTGAGCTGAACTTAAAGTTCCGGCTTAAAAATCCCTTCCCACGAGTTGAGACTCCTTCGAAGGGAGAAATTCAAGCGGTGCTGCTTATGGAGCACTTAAGACTTTATTGTATGTACGCTAACATGTCTCGACGTATACTTACATGTTTGGAGTTCAAACTTGAATTAAGATGATGTAGCGTACTTTCAAACTTTAAGTATATGTACATTATTAATATAGAAAAGATTAATTCAATTATAAATAATAAAGTATTTATTCAATTATAGATAATAAAAGTATTTATTTTGATGTTTGAGTCAGTTGAGGAGGTCAACACTTCATGATTTAACAAATATTAGCCCTAAACTGTATCCCAATTCGGCTGAAGCAAGCAAGTGGTCTTTGGCGTTCGGATCAGTGCCTCTCTGTAACATAGGTTTGAAGATCTAAAGACAAACCTAACCCTCTTGATTACGAAATTAGGTAATGATTAAAAGGCTAGTTGGTGTTAGTTGATGTTAGATTGTGGGCATAATTGGGTCCATCTAACACTGAAATGCGTTCTTAATTAATTAGCGGCGGATGGAACTTTAAAAGCCTCGCTCTACATAGGTGGCCTTTCCAAAAGGCGAAAGATTAGCTCTAAAAAAAGAAAAAGAAAGAAAGGAGAAAAAATTAAAATAAAAATAGAGGTTCTGATTAAAAGTAAAATTAAAATTAAAATCCTTTAGGTTCTGATTTAGGAAACATCGGATCATTCGTTCAATGATCTACCCCCTTTCACTGTTTCTAAAGGATTGTTGTCGATGAATTTTCAAATTCACGTTTTTATATTGCCTAACCATGTTTTTGCGTTCAATCTTTTTTTTTTCCGGAAACGATAAATCTAATCTATCCTATACTAAGGGGGAGGGGACAGACCTAAGAAGGTCCAGAAGTAATCCGGAGGGGATTGAACCACCACCGGACCAAACGAGTGCACGGCACACCCG
Source organism: Coffea humblotiana (assembly GCA_023065735.1). Lineage (NCBI taxonomy): Eukaryota > Viridiplantae > Streptophyta > Magnoliopsida > Gentianales > Rubiaceae > Coffea > Coffea humblotiana. Next base: position 9,826,907 of record CM041213.1, read on the forward strand.
TCTGGGTTTTTTAGAAACAAGCCATTTAAATGTGACATTTTTTATGGAAGGCACCCACCCCACCAACTAGGTGGTGGCCACCAGCCCAAAGGCTGGTGGTTTTTGCGTCCAATCATTTGACTACTTTTTCAAGTATGTAGAACGAAAATTTAAAAAAGCAGCAATCCCAAACAAATAGAGCCAGACTTATTAAATAATCACATAAGATCTTAAAATTACATAAATGGGTACTACAAAAACATTAGAGTGAATGGGATCAAATATGCAGTATAGGCATTTTGGCCATAAGAAAAACTTCATCTAAGATCAATACAGTAGATTTGGCTATTGATCTTTTAGCTGCATCATAAGACAAGCAGAAAGAATTTGAGTCCTCATTTGCTTAAGAATGAAATTTAACCACGATGCCAATTTCGATATTGCCTACTATAAAGCATAATATGGCCAAGCTATACAAATCATAATGGTATCCCTAGATTGTAGGGCACAATATGTATGCATAATTCAACTCTTAAATGCTTAATTATCGTTGATGAAATACTGGAACTGAGAAACAGAAAATATTGAGAGATACCAATTTTGGGGGTGGGGGGGTTGTGATTGCAATTTTAAGGCAGATTATTAGCCTGGGGTCCTTTCAATCTTCCATGGGACAAGAAGTAAAAGCACTCCTACTTCGGCCGCACGAAATAATTGGTTTGGAATTATAGTATACAAACACGGAATTATATTGAGAGAAACGGAAAAAGTTACCATACAAACACTTTTTTATTTTAGTAAGATGATATAGAGAGAGCGTTATTAAAGCAAAAACAAAGTGATAGGAAAAACATTGTGCTCTCTTTGATGCTGTAAAAGTGATGTCCTAATTCTTATCATTTAGATGTTATGACCGTTTTGGCCTAAAAAAAACCCATTTATCAATATTTTTGACATTAGGTGTTTTCTTTTTTTTTTTTTTTAACTTTTCTTGGTGTACTACTTTTACAAACTATTTCTTCCTTACTTAACAATTTAAGTCCGTACTAGTGAATTTCTTGCATCAGTTTTAATATCATTTACATGATTCTGTAAAACAAAATTAATTGATTCATATGAAATAGTTTTTGCAAAAAATAAATGAATAAATAAAAGATCCAAAATTAATTGGTCATTTAGAGCAACAATTAAAAACTTGCAAAGGACCTATTTTCAAGGATTTTGGATGTTTCAGCCTACATCTGGACCAACAATTACTGGAATTTTATTTTATTTTTTTAATAAACGAGAACAATCATGGGTAGTTCAACCGTGAAAGGTAAAACTTAAAGGCGCCTTAAAGCTTTATAAAATTGGACTTATACTCGCCATAATTTTCCTAGACGATAGTATTTCAGTTATTTATATAGCATTTATCTTACTAAAAATAGCAGCATCTGCAATCATAATTATTATGCATGATCAACGCCGTGATTTGTAGGGCACCGTCGTGCATGCATGGCACGTAACAGACTTAAGTGTCCTTTTAAAAATATCAGGAAATGACAGAGTAGGCAGAAATATTCAATCAAGGGGGACCTTTAATTAGGATGGGGCTTGGCATATCGACGAGGAAGTGCAATTTTCAGGCCAATTATTAGCTTACACAAAATCTTTTACTTCGTTGTCCATCCAGCAAGCTAGAATTAAAAGCAAGCCGTCTGTGGCCTCAAGAAATAAATTTTATTAGGGTTAAATGGAAAATCGAAATAAAAAAGGATAACGTTTTTATACACTGTTAGTGTATAATATTTTTTTTATCCTAGCCGATTTAAATTATGTCATATAACATAATTTAAATTTAAAATTTCATGACATCAACTAATTTTTAGGAGTTTTATCTATTATGATATTTTCCATAAACTATGGACTAATATACAACAAACAATTGCACAAATCTACGTTGTCTCTGTGCAATGAATCACCAGAGTCGACTTAGTGGCTAGGGAAGGGATGTTATAGTCTTTTTCTCCTATCAAAATTTAGGGTTCAAATTCTGTGTGGCTGATAGTTAAGGACGGAAAGAATGTGAATATATATATATATATAGACACTAATATACAACAAACAATTGCACAAATCTACATTGTCTCTGTGCAATGAATCACCAGAGTCGACTTAGTGGCTAGGGAAGGGATGTTATAGTCTTTTCTCCTATCAAAATTTAGGGTTCAAATCCTGTGTGACTGATAGTTAAGGACGGAAAGAATGTGAATATATATATATATATATATAGACACATGCGCGCACATATTAAAATTACTTAAGTTCCTGTGTGATGTTTATCACGATATAAACGTTAACAGTCAGAAAGGTTTACACTTCTTCGCATAGGTATCTAAGACAAGAGGATGCTCTATACGCTGAAATATGATATGCTGTTCCTAAATGTATAAGCACTTTTTGGTGGAATGACTAATAACAGCACGCATTACATTTTACCCACCAAAATGTGCACAAGGACGATATAAAAATCTCTCAAGTATGACGGAAACCCTGAATTGCATACACTTTAGCGACAAAAATTTGTACTCGCTTACGTAAAAAATAACAAGAACTCACCTTTTATCTTTATACTTTAACCACACAAAGAAAAAACATACAAGACAATCTCTCTATTTTAAGATGAGACTACGAATAACTTTTCTATCTTCTCTACTATTATACACGTGCTGTGAATTTTTCCAAGGATACGTCTTTCCTAGCTTTTAGGCCTATTAGAATTCTCATTATTAGGAGGATCAAGATGTCCACAATTATCAAAGTAAAACTAGGAGGTAAGTTAAAGTGGGTAGATAATTAATCCCATATATGATAATTACTTTTTTAACGATTGAAGGTGTTATGATAAGAGTACCTAATATGCCATGATATCTTATTTGCCCATCAGCTAATGTTTATATGTTTCATGTATTTCATCGTTTGGGTTGTCTCCAACTCGTGAAGCTTGCCTGAAAGGATTTTAGAGGGAGCACAAGCTCAATTAAATCAATTTCCAACTCCACTGGTTTCTTTGAGCCCCTACATTGCAAATCTTGCTTGTAATTGCTATATTCGGTATCATACGTACGACTCATTGGCCTATGGTTTTATCGATTGCATGAAAAGACTAGTTCTACGGGCTAAGTATCTTTGGGTAAGTTTAGATGATCAAGTCATTATATTCAGACCCATATACAAATATTTCAGTCTTTCCCTACCTAAAATTATCAGTTTGAAGACGAAGGATGGCCATTAAATTGAATTGATCACCTCACACACCCCACAAAAAAAAAAAAAAAAACACGCACTCACATTTTTTATATTAGGCTGTGTCTGCCACAATCAAAACCATCAGTTCCTATAGCTATGAAAGTTTATAAAGTCCAAGAATTTAATGAAATTCAGGTGTCCATTAATATTGATGGCTACAAGTGCCATTGCAAACTTTATTCATAATTAAGCTACAATGCTTAGCAACTTTATTAATTTGTAACTGAAATTGCTTCCATACTTTGAGACACTGGCTCTCTACAACAAAGATTCAACCTCTTTATAATTTGTAACTGAAATTGCTTCCATACTTTGAGACACTAGCTCTCTATAACAAAGATTCAACCTCTCTATGATTATAATTTAACCCCGAATTTTCAAGCCGCTATGCTTGTACTTAGGGCTCTGGACCACGTCCCCGGAGGCTGCAGCGGCTGTTGCATTTCTTTCATGCTTCCCATCGCCACTGCTACTCCCCTTAGTGGCAACTCCTTGCACTTTTTTGCACGACGGACACACTGAAATCCCCACGCAGTTTGTTATTTGTGCATAAAATGCTGCCCTTAAGGCTTTCCAATCTTCAATCTCTTTCTTCAACTTGCCATTTTCCTCTCTCAGATTGTCGCAATGATTCTTCCATAGCTCGCAATCAGTTTCTGTTTGCTTCAGTTTTGTTCTTCGAGATCATTCCAAGAATTGTATTTTCAATCAGATAAAAATTGAAAACGAAGTGTAATAAACAACCCAGAAAAGAGAAATTAAAAAAAAAACTCGGATTTAGGTGTTGATCAAATAATCACCTGGCCCTCCTGTTTTGGAACCACACCTCAACTTGCCGAGGTTTCAAACCTAACCTGGCAGCCAGCTCAATTTTCTGAGCCTGCAACAAGTGTCAATCGAATATGTCTTGTCCTCAGAACTAGTAAAAACTTTGTAAATCCAAACGAAATATATTCAACTACATCTTCTAATGATGTGATCTGGTCTCTCCTGATCATAAATTTCTCTCTACATTTAATCGCAATTCTTTTCACCTTAAGAAATTAAGTAACATGCTGCTCATATATAATATACACGTCAAGAGTATCAATAAGATCAGAAAGAAAAGGCGCGCTAATTAACACGTCAAGACTGTGACGGGAAAAAATGAAAGAAATACTTACAGTGTTGAGAGTGGTGTGCTTTTTGAAACTATCTTCTAGAACAGCTGTTTGCTCCTTAGAGAGCCTCAACTTCTTTCTGCTTTCACCGCCATTATCCTCGCTATTTCTGCTAGATTGTCCTTCGTCAACCAAGGACAGGTCCAATGACAAGGCACGCTTGTCTGGCTTAGGCACTGAATTTCCGGAAGAAGTACCGATTCCGAGGGCAAGTTTGGTGTTGCAAAAGTCATCATCCACCATGATTGAGGATACAGAGAGAGGGAGAGATGGAGAGAAAAGTTGAAATGATAGAATGATGTTGGGAAAGGGGGGAATATCTACATACATATATATAGGTTGTAGCTAGGATTTTGATTTTTTTTTTTTTGGAGTGATGGAGTAATTTGTTGTTACATGAAAGTGGGATCAAATAAATAATGTATTTATTATGAAGTTATAAAAGATGACAAAGCAAAACTGCAATAATATGAAATGGTAATTAATTGCAGGCGTTAAGAGTATTTGTGGATCCTTAGGTAGAAGCTCAATTAGTCTATAAGCCATGCTTATTCTAGATGTTTGACTTGTATGTTTAATGCTATGGAAGATTTGAACCTTAATTTTGTGTATATTAATTTGTTTGAAGGACAAATGTTCCCTCAGTAATTCTGGTTTGCTGCTACTCATACTGCAGAGTTGATTGATAATCTGATTAAATGCAGCATGTAACTTCACAGGTATTCACTGATAGAGATGAAGACAAGCAAGATCTGTAATAGCCGGACGGTTATGAAACATTCACCAACCCCCTGGATTATTGGTATTAAAAAATAAAATGTTTAATTAAAGAGAGCTAACAATTATTAAAATAAATTTTCTTCATTTAGACATGAATTATTGGAAAATTAGACGATGGTTTTGCAAAAATGATCCTATAAGTTGGTTCTAAAAATTGTTGCAGCTCAATTTGTGGATTAGTCGAATAACATGTTTTCAAATTTCAATTAGTGACTGAGGTTCTGCCATTCTTCTTATTGTTTAGTTTTGCAAGCCCTTCTCAATGAGGGTTTCCCGTATGTAAATTGCTAAGAAAATTCAGATGCGATAATGATGAAGATTGTAGGAGTTCTATATGGAGCCATAGATTAATTGGTTCGTGAAAGTCGAATAATTTAAAAATGCATTTATTATTAAGTTATGGAAGAGGGTGACAAAGCAAAACTGCAATAATATGAGATAGTAATTGTACGCGTTATGAGTTTTGAGTCTTATATTGTATCCTTGCCTCGAAGTATAATAATATCCTGTGTGGCATTCTTGATTTTACGGGTGTAACTTCTAAGTTTAAGTTTAGCCAACAATCAATTGCAATTTTGGAATATGGGCATTTAAGGGAATTGGGTTTAATTTGGAAAGGTTTAATTTGGATCAATGTTGGAAACCTCACAAATTGTTGAATCATTATTTATTTATATTGGGTCTATCTAACGGGCACTTATAAGTCATTTGTTAAGATATAGTTTAGATGTCATGTTTTATAAATGTAAAATTAATTAAGAAAAATAAATAAATATAAGAAAGGATAGATAAGATTAAATAAAGAAAGTATATAAATGCAAAAAGAATAATAATTATTAGTATGCATATATTTATAATAAATTAAATAAATTTTAGATATATTAACGGCTGCCCAATTAACACCCATGAAAGAATCCATTTATATTATTGCTCTACGCACAGGACTGATCAATAGAAATGAGACGAGAGCATGTATGGAAAGGTAGCCGTTTTCAAACGTACACCTGCACCACATGAGTTCTTGATTTTAACTAGGAAAGGCTGAATTGAGAGAGCGTATAATTATCAAATATTGCTATGAAAAGTTGGACTGCAATAATTTGTTAGAAACAATAGCTGTTATATTTGCCTACCAATTGGTTATAAAATTATTACGTGGTCCAAAACCTATGAACTATTATTTTAAAGTGAAACGTATTGAATTTAGAACCTCCTATTTATAATTCTTCCCACCTTATCACGTAATTCAATGCTCCCCAAAACTATGAACTACTTAAATGATTTGTGTTAGATAATTGATTTTTTTTAAAACTATTTTGCGTAGTCTTTTTCTTCTTCATCTTTTGTAATGAAACAAAACCTACGCAAGAAATTGAGTGCTTTTTGTTTGCAAATTCCTCCTATGGTTGAAAAAAATATCTTATGTATTTTGATATGGATTGTGAAAGAATAATGTGATCAAGTCATTTTAAACGAGAAAAAGAAAGAAGAAAAACTAATTGGTGATTTATAAATTTAAATGCTTCCAAATATTATACACAATATAAAAATTTTCATCAAATCTTTCAATTAAAATACAAGAATTTTCTAAAATTAGACACAAGCCTTATCTATATATAAGATGGATGAGAAATATATTTATGTATTCTTTCATACCCATTGCGAGAGAATAATGCGATAAGAACACGAATGGTGTTTGGCGACCATGTAACAATCAGCGAAGGAAATATATGACTGTGGTAAACAAACTAAAGTGAGTAGCAAGTTAGCAAACGAGTGGTCCAAAAAGTCCCATTCTTCTTGGATTCATTTTACAGTTGGTTCAAGATAGAAAGATTGATATCGATTATCACTTCAGCGAAGAGCATATAACAAAAAGCTCTGAAGACTACGATACTCTTAAAGTTGAAAAATTTTGTCCGTGTCTAGATTACTAGTTTATTGTATATTGTCTAACAGACCATTAAAACCAATTAAGTTGATAATCAGTTCATTAGCTTTACCACTGGCGGTTAAGCATCCTAAATGAATTGGTCGTTCATAACAAGTTGTATCTTTTGCCCAATGCTATAAAACTGGCTAAAGCCTTATAGTTAACGTCTTGCCACCCCGCACTATTGATTGACAAAAGAGAGTCTGCCTCGTGCTTCGTTTTAATGTGAAGCTACCACACAAGTTTAAAGAAGCCTTAATTTGCCCTCTTCTTATCTAGCTCGTGTCATTTTCTTTTAATCCATGACAATCATTAACGGCTAGATGATGTTTAATTGTGGGATGAATTTGTTAACGTAACTGTGAATTAAGCATCTATTCCTCAGTAATATAAACGAGGATATGTTCTCGATCATTGTCTTTCTTCCTCTTCCTAACTTTACAACCCTCACCTTTTGGGAAACAATTAAACAAAAACAATATTTTGACATTAGATAAAAGCAAATGTAATCTGGAAGTATAAAGCATAACATACCAAATTATAACATGAAAAATATCAGTCGAAATCTAATTTCACATATATAATAGAACTAAGTACAACTTTATTATCCTCTCTATTAATTTCTTTTAGCTTTTGCCCTCTGCAGTGCTTACATAGGAATGATGCTGTAGATTGTAGGGCACAATCATGCATGCATGGTTCGTAAACTCTTAAAGAACAAAATTGTCGTTTACAAAATATGGGGAAATGCAAAGAAGGAATAAAAAGAAACGAGGGTTGGGTAAGGTTTTTATGATGACAAATGAAAGACTAGTGTAATAAAAGGACGGTTCAGTAGGGTGGGGCTTTGCATGTGGCATTAGAATTGCAATTTGAAGGCCAATAATTAGCTTAGAAAAATTTTTCAACTTGAGCGTCCTTCCATGTCACAAGAAGTAATAGCACGCCGGCTGTAGCCAAACGAAATAATTGGCCTATACTTTGGTGAGTGACAATTACAAGGAAAGTTTTTTTTAAAAAAAAAAAAAGTTCTTCAATTTCATTTATATTGCTGCCATGATGCACAAGGAGTTATCATAACTCCAAAAAAAAAGTATGTATAGCAAAATGGGCATTTATGCGTTAATTATTTTTTAAATTGAAATTGGAAAGCCTTGGTGAGGTGCAGTGACCAGCGGTAAACTAAAAATATTATGTGACTCTGTATGAGAGCCATTGATTACTTTAACCACAGAGATTGTCTAGTAATTAGGAGAGAGAGTTTTTAGAATTTTTTCTACTATCAAATTTAAGTTTCAAATCATGGATCTGATAATTGGGAATAGAAAGGGTGTGGAAAGAGGAGGGAGGGTAAAAAAAAAAAAGAAAAAAGAGAGAGTTATGGATTATTTTGTTATAGGGTTTACTTAGAAGGGCGTACCAAACCTTACTGTTTTGTGAAATTAAAAATAATAATGAAAAAGTGTTCAAACGCAAGGAGAATAAAGAACAATTGTAGCTTATTTCATCCGACTTCATCTTATCACATTATTAAGTACTCTGAGTATCTCATTACTCAACTTTAAGTTCCTTGATACTCAAAATTTCTTTTAAGAAAAAAATTCTTGCTGGGTCATTTATATCAACTAGTTGTGAAAAACATTTAAATATAATAATTCCGCTATTATTACAAAATGTAAAAGGCTGCTAGAACTTAAATTGCCGAAAACCAAAGTTATTGGGATGAAAGCAAATACCTTGATGGTATAAATATTGGAAAAGATACATATTGTAAGGCCTTTTTCCCAAGACTTTGGACAATTTAGTCTTAGTGAATAATAGAATCAATGGTCAGTGCTAATTTTCGCGATAAGTATAAAGAGTATTCATTCCTCTATCATATTTTTTGACTTCTTTGAATAAAAGATTAAAATGCAGTAAAACCAAAAGCTCCTAAAATACTTTGAAAGACTGATCAATGGTCCATCATCCTTTAATGTTCCTACTCGTGATTCCGTTTTATTTTACTACACCCACACGCATTAGTTTTTATATGGTATGTGAGCATATATACATTTGTATATAAATATAAAATAATTTCTTCCTAAATATAGCATATTTTAATCTAAAGAAATGTGCATGATCACTGCCGTAGTTTGTAGGGCACAAATTGTGCATGGCATGGCATTGGTACGTATAGACCCAAGCGTCATTTACGAATACTGGCAATCGAGAAAGAGAACGTGGAGGGCAATTTGCTGAACAATTAAGCATGGGAAAAACTTTTCACGCCTGTGTCCTTCAAAGTAGTTAGAGTATAAGCCGGCGGGCAATGGCAATTATGTTTGAAGGTAATAAGGAAATGTTTTAGGGTTTATTTCAAGGACAGGAGAGTGCTTTTATTATTTTTTTTTATCACTTTTATGTAGGAAAATCTGTTAAAAAGTTACTGATGAATGCTATCATAATATAAACTAGAAAAAGAAAAGAATAGTTAAATCGAAAATTCATGGGTTTAATTAGATCATCTTGTAAGAGCTTTTACGATGCATTCTCATAAACGTAAACTTCAACAGTCATAGTAATCACGAACGCTACAAAATAGTTGAAAAAGTAACGCAGTAAAAATACAGATTTTTTTTAAAAAAAAAAAAGAAATACAGACTATATACTACGTTTAAGCCTCAATTCCAATCACTCTCTCCACTTCCTGTTTGTTACTTGTCCTCCCATTTCACCATTTTTTGTGTCCTTTACCATATGAAGGACTAGTCCAGTTTCTGAAAAATTATATCAACATTCGTTTTCAGAACATTAAAAATCCATCTTGGCCTTGAGATTATACTCTCATTTCTGTTCTTATGCTTTGTGTTTCAAGTTAGACGGTGTTATAACAACTCCATGAAGCTAGAATGCAACACTAACTTTTGGAAAATTTGGGCCTCGAAGAATTCTTGATCATAAGGAGGATAAAAATGTAACAAAATTATACAGCTGCTGAAGCAATTAACGGGCAAATGGTGTTAGGAGTCGAACGAAGGATCAAATTGAAAGTCTGAGATAAGTCGGGTTGGGGATTGATCATGGTTATTGCTAATTTGCTATACGTCTTATGCTGGATATCTTTAAAATTATAGGACATGAATAAGACAACATATGTCATATCTTGAGACATAAATAAGAAGTTTTTCTTCTATTGTCCATTGCACATTAGCAACTCTCTTATACATAAGGAGGAGCGCGAGCTTAATATAATTTTATTTAAACGCAAATTCTTAAAGCACTAGTAGTATTCTTGCTTGATTCTAGGGCTCTGGACCTGTTTCACATTGCACCACAACTCCCCATAAGGTATTGTTGGTGGCATACCGGGCACACTAGCACATAACCTGAGAGACCATAAGCATAAAATGCTCCTTTCTGATCACCAGTTGCCAGTGCTTTCTGCTTTTCAATTTCTTCACTCAGCTGGAGATTTTCCTCAATGAGATTTTTGCACACCTGTTTCAGCCTTTCACATTCAGACACATTCTTCTTGGACCTTGGTCCTTCATCACAAGATTTGAGTTTTGTTAATGATTCGAGTAGGAGTATAAATGCAACCAAAAGAGAAAAAAAAAAAAAAGTTATGAATACTACGTACCTAGCCCTGCGATTCTGAAACCCAAATATCAACTTGTCGAGGGAACAAGCCTAACCTGTCAGCTAGCTCGTTCTTTAGAGCCTGCAAAATTTCAATCAGTTTCCTGTCCTTATAACATGTAAAACATCAACATTTATTAATATGAAATCAGTTTTCATCTTCTAATGATGTGATCCCATATCCAATCAAATTGTTTTTAGCTTAACGAATTTCGCACCCACTACTAACAAAATATCTTTTTATTGGAATGACGTAAAGAATAAAAGCAGTTTAACGTTATGACTATAACTACCTAACAAAAAGTTCAATCCAGTGGATACAATAATATAAAAATCGAGAAATGAAGATGAAAAATTCATTACTGTATCCGGATTCGGATGGTCATTGAAATTAGCCTCAAGGACAGCAGCTTGCTCTTTAGAGAGCCTTGACTTTTTGGCATTTTCATCACTACTCCCTTGGCCCTGGACCTGCTGATCTCCAAGGGAGAGCTCCAAAGAGAGAACCCTCTTGGTGTTCTTACGGGGACCCCTCTTGGTGTTCTTACGGGGACCAAGCGCTAGAGAAAGCTGAGTGTTTGAGTTTTCACGAGCTTCCATGGTTTCACTCGAAAGGGAAAGAGATGTAGGAAATTGGGATGGGAAAATACTGAAAGCAGGAAGAGGATATATATAGGCTGAGTGGAAAAACTTCCCGGGCTGATATATTTATTGGTTGTAATTACATGAAAGTTCCATACAATTAATAATAGAGATTTGATAAAGATTTAAAATATGAAAAAAGGACAAAAGCAATGATATGCAATAATCTCCTCAGAAGGAAATTCAATAAATTCCACCTGCCACATTTACTATTATATATTTGACTTGTTAGTGCAGTTTTGACAAGAAACAATGGCATTTGGTACTTTCATGTATAAAAAATAATTCCCCCCATTATTATTTGGTTTGGATGCTGGCAACCCCCCGAACTGTTGAAATCTAAAGATAAGCCTCAAAAAAAAAAAAAAAAGATAAGGTTGAACGGAAGAGAGGTTTCAATTTCCGAAATTCATTTTCTCTATGAGAATGTGAATTACCAGGACTATGCGTACCCCCAAGAAAAATACACGGTTTTAAGAATTGGTTTTGGATTTTTTTGGAGTCCAAACTATTTAAAGATTAGATAAATAATTTGTACGTGGTTTCTTCTAAATCCATATGCGTACATAGTGCACCCGTCCGATCTATTGGTGGTTTAGTTTTTGTCAGTTTCTCTAAACTCTGTTGGGTCTCTTTTCTCTCAGCATAGGATAGAGTAGAAGTAAAAGTAAGAGTATGTTAGACTAGTTGTTGCCTGTCTGATAAAACACAAAAAAATAAATAGTTTATATGAGGTTAATCAACGAGCATCTTCCAATTATTCTTTTTTTTCCTCTTTCTGAACGAGGGTTTTGCATACACTATCAAGGTCGACCTAATCATTAGTCAAGCAAAAAGTTAAACAAATAAAAGAAAGGTTTTCTGGTTTTTGACACAAAGATCCTTAGCAGGGTAGACAGTGTAAGTGTTATCTATATTCTTTTGATAGAAAAAAACGGTACAATGTGATTGAAGACAACTGATCATTTACGTGAATGAACTCGATAGAAATCACTCGTTGGTAATTTAAAACAACTTGAAAAGAAATAGACACACACACACACACACTACCTGCATTAAAACAAAGAGAACACACACTAGTAGTCCAGCGTTTATTTTGTTAAACATCTATAAAATATTTCATCTTAAGTCTATAAATTAGTTAAAGAACAGTTTAAAACAACATCCTACAGATATATTAAGTTGTTCTCGCATCATTAAGGTCGTTTGGCTTTCATTGATCTTCAAGCATCAAATAGAAACCATTAATTCAGCTCGTAACTGTTCAAAACTTCAAAGTTATTAGTCAATTTATGCCATTAGATTTTACAGGCAAACCAACATGCTGGGCTTGTCATGAGTAACTTTTGTCTTTCTGAATTATCACCAAAAATTTACACTAAGACTCAAGATTTATACTTTGTAAGGTTTTGGTTTAATGTTGATTCGATTTTCTGAATAGAAGGCATTCACACGGGACCTTTTCTCATTTGTTAAGCTTTAATGTCTAGTTGGGTGTTGCACACGAATCGTACCCAAAATTAATCAGGTGCTCTAATGGAAAACTCACTTTTAGGGACCAATTTAGTCAAAATTAAACATTTTAGGGACTACTTTTGTTTTTCTTGAAACAATGAGAAACCGATTTTGATTTTTACCCCAAACTTTAAGAACTAATTAAAAGTGCATTTGTCCTGGTTCTTACTTAAAGAATAAAGAGTTACAAAGCTAAATAACTGCTATCAATAAAACAAAAAAATGATGATCATGTTGGATGCATAGACACATAATTAGCTGAGGAGACCATAAAAGAAAGAAATTTTTTTAAAAAAAAAAAGCTTGAAACGTGTAATTTCATTGAAATACCAAGTTTTCTGGTATTACCTAGAGGGAAAAAAACTAGTTTTATAGGTTTAGATGGGTTTTCATCAAAAGGCCGAAATTGTTTCCCTTCTCAGAGGACAACGAGAAAGACATATGAAGGACAGATTCCAAAACTAGAAAAAAGGACTCCCATCGAAATGTTTTACGTTTTCACTCTTCAATTCTTTTTTGGTCTGACAGATTGAAGCTAGTCGAGAGCTAATAAGCGCAAGAGGGGAAAAAAAAGATGAAAGAATTTTAGATTGTCCTGATCAATTCATTTTTTTTTTGTAGCAAATTCTAGTAAACGAAAACCAGAAAGCAGTGTAATCTGCGGTTGAAAAAATTGACCTCCCTTGAGTTGGTTCTAGTTGATAACTTTGAAGGCCTCCAAGTTTCTTGAAATTGTATTTTAGCTCCGCGATGTAGTGGAATGCTTGTCCTTCAGTATCCTTTGGGGTTCTTCTCTGCCTATTCTCATGGTTGTCTATCTAAGTAAATATGATGACCACCCTTTACGTGATCTTAATGATGGATACGGCAAATTCAGCTCCATTTTTATGGAAACAGATAATCTACGAAGGGATGTGAAGTTATTCTTCAAGATTTGTGTGAAGTGATATTGAAGTATAGTAATATTTACCAGAAATGAGGGTAGGATAAAAATGCTGCCCCCCACAAAGAAGATTCGGTTTGCCTAAAATCAGACGCTGAAAAAACATTACTCTTGTTCAAGAACACAAATAAAAGAGCTTGTAGTGGCGATTTATTGGCAGGTTCACATGAATTAGGACCAAAAGGTCTGAATTCTGTGGATAAGAAGAGTTTAGCCACGAAGCATGCACGTTACGTTTTTTTGGCGCATGCAACGCAACGATTGACTTGGTAAGCAGCATCTGAAGCACAGAATTTATGAAGCTGTCCGGGATTGGTCTACTGTCATGTCGTCCAAATACACACAAAGAACCACAAGCATGGGCGTATTATACATGATGTTTCCTCTGCCCCCAGTCAATAATTGATTCTCTTCCCCAACCCCTTCCCCTCCTACCCTTTTTCTCAGCTTCTCTATTTATTTGCTAGTCTCATCTGTTTTTGCTCTCCCAAAAGACAACAGATAGTTTCCAGTCTTTTGCTTGTGCATTAGTCATGAGATACTTGGTGGCCATTATCTTTTTCTACCTCCTAATAGTGGCAATCACTTCAGTTTGCGAGGATGCCAACCCCCCTTCTTCTTCTTCTTCTTCTTCGTCTTCCAGAAAATGGAGCGTCTCATACAAGAGCCAACAAGGAATTCAGAATCTCAAGGTTAGTAGTATACTTACTATTAGTCCTCCTAACTTTGATAATATAACAAATTTGAAGAAATTTAGAAGAACCAGAATAAATAACACATCCTAGTTTTAGGTTTATCTAAATTCCTGCTGCATGTAAACGAACTGGGTATGTAACCCTGTATGCATCTTACGTTGCTTCAATTGAAGATTATCCTTTCTTTTAATTTCACGGTTATGCAAGTCTCTGTGATAGCTCGAGGAAAATCTCCTGACGTCCAATTTGCAGGGCTCCTCCTATGTTGGCAGCGTAGAGCAGGCTGCTGGACGTGGAGCGAAACCTTCAAACCAAGAGTCCGAGGCATCTTCCATGGAACCAGAAAACTCAAGCAACACGGATGTTGAGGACATTGCTTACCATATCGATTATCACGGGGCGACTACACATCCTACACCGACTCCTAAGCATCCAAAACCATAGAGATTTAGCAGAGATTATGCACACTCCTTATGAGTGAGCAACATGAGTGAATATAGCAATGCAGGAATAAGATCCATACCATATTGGATGTAGAATATTCCGAGCTAAGTAATCTGTACTGCCTAGTCTATTTCAGCAGTGAAACATGCCTAATTATTGAGACAAAATAGAGACTCGCGTATTTACTTTATGAGGAGCAGATGACTGTAATACAAGTAACTCTCCAAGAGTTTAGTCTGCATAACTGGTCTCTGTTGCTAATATTTAGTCGTATACTCTCTTTTGGTGAATATCACAATTTACAAAATATTATTGTTTATCACAGCTAGGTTCACGTTTTATCACTGGTCAAATGGAGCGAAAGCATCCCTTTTGTATACTGCTGCCTTACTCTCTTGTATCTCTCAAGCAGCATCTTATAGTTTGGTTCAACATCCTCAAATAAAACTTCAGCACAGAACTTAGATTTAACCTGCAAAAATGCATCTTCTACAATGTCCTTATGCTGCATGCAAAAGTGCAGAATAGTTCTGGTGTCAGTTGAGGAAATACACGATCCACGTGATGAGTCCCTCTCCATGGTAAGATGCTGCAGCCATCTTAGTTGCTGGAAAAAATCTTCATGTTTCTGAACAGCTGTTTCCAAAAACTCAAGAAAATCTGAAAACTTTGACTCGGTATTGATCCTACTCGTCAGATAATTGAAAATCATCCTCTGGTTCGTACTGAGCCATCCCTCAGTCACTGTTGACAAAGAAATCTGCCCAACCAAGCAAGCCTTCCGAAATGTTGAGTCATTATCACCTATCAACTTGATTGCAACATGCAGCAGGTTCACTGACGTGATATATAGACTCCAAGACATCGAATCACTGAATTGTCGCTGAGGTCCTCCCTGTTTCTCACACCAATGATTGAGTGCAACACGGACGAAACCTTCCCATCTGAGATAAAGATGATTTAACATAGTCAGAAATTGACTGATGTCAAAAGAGTATAACTGGCTCTTCAAAAGCTGAGATATCAACACAATTACTTGTATTGACTTTTCAAATTTTCTCATAATTCTATCTGACTCCAAGATAAAAGTGGTAGTAAAAGAAAAAATTGAGATTCCAGTCCATCTCTATTTCAAAGAGGCACGTAATGAAGAATTCTCTGCTGTATCATGCCATATATTATTTTTCCTTTTCTGATAAATGAACAAAACTCGTTTGTCCAAAACTTAAAATGGGCACCCCAAAACAAAGTCACAGGTAATTCACCTTTTGGATGTTTTCAGTTTCCCCAAAAATTGGTCCTTTTCCAATATCATCAGCAATAATTGGTGCAATAGGATCAATAATTAGAAAGAGAGTCAATTTTGATCCAATGTGGTATTTGTCATTAGTCCAACATCATTTCAGACGATTTATAATGAATGATAGAGAGGTCCAAATCAATTACAGTTTTGTTTACACCTGGCATAAATTCTCCAATAGGGTACCGACCCATGATTAATATATTTACTTAGCTTTCTTTGTTCATGACTTTGTAGAAAATAACCTATTGAATAAATTCAAAAGAAGAGACATATATTTGAGAAAATATCCAACAAAACAACAAAACCGAACGTACCCAAGTGTGCGACCTTTATGACCTATTAAAACTACTGACTACCAAAAACATGCTTTAAATGGATATCCTTCAAGACTCTTTTTACATCATAAACATTGAATTCTTAGAGTTTCTTAAAGAGTTAGATGGGAAAACCACTATTGTTTCATATTTATCACATAAGGATTCTTATGGAGCTTTTTTTGTGCAGGATCACTATGGAGTAAACATTTGGGAAAATTATGACAAAATTTGAGTAGTATTTTATTTAGGGCTATTGGAAAGAAACATAATATGGCAAGTTTGTTAAGATAAAGTTTCAGCCGGATGTAGACATGTAAGAGGATAGATTGGAATTTCCCAACACTGAGACTCTTGAAAGAATGTAAAAGTTAGTGCAAGCAAGCACTTACGCAAATGGAGGCTCAACCTCAATAGCCAGAGTGAGGTGCAAGGAGAATCTAGCTGACCCATCTTCATCAATGGTTGCACGCGCTTCATGAGGGAAACCTCTAGGAATATACAGAACATCACCTTCTTTAAGCAGGAACTGCTGCTTTCCATTTCCTGCTTGATTTTCAGGATCAGAATCAGGCCAACTACCATTACTTTGATACAGGCGTGGTAACTGCAAACTTGACCGGGGAAAAATGTTCCACTCCTTTACTCCTCCAAGTTGGCACACAAAAACACAATGATCATCACTATGGCAAGATAATCCTTGCGAGTGTGGAGGTGTTAAGTACATATTCACACCTGCCGATGGTTGGCCAAAGAGCGATGCTAAGCCATCTGCAATTGCAGCTATACTTTCAAATCGGAACTCCATACCACGCAGAGCAATTGTGTAGCCACTATTATATGCTTCCTCACATTCTAGCATATCATTGACATTGAAAAAATGAGCTTCAGATCTACTAGAGCCCGATTGCCTGAAAGAATAATGCAACTCCTCTGAGTAATGCGTTCTTACAACACGAATATCCTGTTCGTAGATTATTGGACAACCAAGATTATCTCTCGCCTCCTCCAAGAAATGATGGACATTGAGTTCATCTGACTCTATTGGCGGACAAGAAGTCAGCTTCTTCAGCATAGACGGAAGAAAAGAAGGAATTTCTTTTGATTGAAAACATTCAACAAGACAGCCAAAAATATTGCCTTGCTTGAGGGAATCCTTCAATGAGCCTTTAATCAGTAAAGGTGACATCTCCCAGTAGTCTAATATAAATTGTTGAAAATCAACCTCCCCCAAAGGGAAAATGCTTCTCATAATTTCTTTGACATTTGAATGTTCTTCAACTTGATTATTACCTATTGAAAGCCTGAAAATACTTTCTGCCAGATCATTTGTTCCAATATTACTTACACAAAAATGTCTTTCCTGACTGTAATTCAAAGAAGTACAACATAAGATCATACAATGTACTTCTTCCCACAATCTTTTCAAGTGGTTGATGAAACTTTTAGAAAGGTTTCCTGGAATATCCTGCAGTTGTTTAGTTGTACAGGAATTGATGAGCACAAGAGTAGCATGAAATAGCAGCACAGTGTATTCTTCTTCCTCAAACACCATTCGCAGGCAGCTTCCACTGCCTTTCAGGTCACTAAAGAGAGAAACAACAGCAGGAAATGGCTTATATTCCTGAATGAAACAAACACTACAAGATGTTAAGTCCAGAACTGCAAAGTTGTGAGTTGAATAGTGAAAATCTTGGGAGGATTAAGTTAATCCAGATAAATAAGTGGCCAAATTTATCTAACAAGATGAAATTTTGAAAACACACCAAAGAATTCTAAAGTAGAAAACAAGTACATTTTGACAGTGAAAAAATTGAGACAGTTCTTCCTTTGCTAATATCCCAATAACCAAAGAAATTGTCACACAGTTTAAAATAGATGCTGAAGTTAATCAAGATAAACTTTCTTAAGCTTCAAAATTTTAACTGTTAAACTTGATTAAAAGCGACAATAGGTTAAAGCAATAGCTGATGATTTCCAAGCAGACTTGTTTCTTAACATACAGAATTCAGGCACTGAAATCAACTTTTGAAATGCAATCTATAGTTCGACACAATTTACTTGCTTCACGTTTATTTTGTCGCAGAATCACTTGATTATGTTTGTCAGTTGCTAGCTTACATGTTATTTAGCAACATTTCTCTTAAACTTACAATCCTCCAAGTTTTATATCCAGTCAAAGATTTTTCTCCATCTAATAGACTGGGAATAGTCAAAGCGCATCATAGTAAGGCATTAAAAAATGCGCAATAAATACAGCATTTGCCACACAGTTCATGTGGAAAGGTATTTGTATTATAGTCTATAAAGCAGTATAAAGAAACTAAACAGAAAAACCACATTTCTAAATTCGAAAATTACTCACATAAGCTTCTCAAGGACTGAGAAATGTAGCAGCCTTTGTCTTCCAATGGAGGTGGTAAAAAGATCCAGAGTTGCGTTACAGGCAGCAACGGATACATCCCTACTTGAACTTCCCAGCATCAAATTGATCAACCCCATTATTATCCCATCTTCTAAAGCAATCATTTCATTCATTTCGATCGAAATGAGTGATGCAGCTCCAACAAGCTCAGCACTTTTACAAGCAATTTCATCACTCCTAAGACATACCCCAGAAACTCAAATAAATTAGTTTTTTTTTTTTTAAAAAAAAAAAGGAAAAGGATACAACTCCTATAGCACAATGTACAACGCAACGACAATCCAAAAGCATGCTCTAGCAAGAAATTTAAGCAATCAAGCCAGTCACTATCCTTATTTCCTTCCTGTCTTTCAATGGCTAACTATGAAGTATGGACCATCAGTAGCAAATACAGAAGGGAACCCGGAAAATATGTCCAAAAGCCACAACCTTTACTTATGCAAAAGCTACAGCCCAAAAATTGAGGAACATAAATACCCACTACAACGTATTAATAAATCCAAAGATAAAAAGGGACATAAAAAAGAAAGAATCTTGCTACACAAATGTGCAGAAAACAACAGAAAAAAGATAAACATGTGCAACATAATATGGCAGAAAGTTGGGAAGGCAAAAAGTTAAATAAACAAGTTACTTGGAGTTGAGAAGGATAGGAAGCAAGGAGAGAATTGGGGGAGATAGGTATTGGGGAAGAGAGCGATGAAGTCGATTTAGACAATGGTTGATGAGGTGAAAATTACGAGAGGAGTAGGACTCGTTATCAGAAGAAGAATAAAGGGCTGCCAAGATTATAGCAAAAAGGGTCTCCGAGTTGGGGTTTCGGATTGCTAATTGTTGGTGTTGGATCCGCTTTCTGGTTTTTATTCTACTCATTCTTGCGGACTTCTTCATCTCAAGTCTTGGACAGTCTCTTCTTGTAATGGGGAGGGGGGCAAACGGGAAAGAATGAGGTCTGGAATTGCAATTTGCAACTGTTCAAGTTAATTTGCAACTGTTCAAGTTAAACGCTACCTAGCAACTTCTCTCTGCCCTTAGATCATCTACCTACACGGTATCCTAATTTTAAGGGCTTGCCAATGAAATAACAAAATGATCCAAGTAATATTTCTTTTTTTCTTAAAACTGTTTGATTTATTGTCATTAAATAATTAGGATAATAGATTCGGAAAACCAAGTTGGACGGACCTATTTTCTCAACGAGCTTAATAATTTTTTCATTATGAAGAATTCAATTGATACTTTTGTCATTCTTTGGACAACCTAAATGAAACTTTTTTTATTTTTTTTCGTACCGACACATCTAATCTAATATAAGTTATTCCTACTTCTATCGAGGGGAACCTAGACAACCTAAATGAAACTTTTTTTATTTTTTTTCGTACCGACACATCTAATCTAATATAAGTTATTCCTACTTCTATCGAGGGGAACCTACTCTAGAAGGTGACCCAATTGAACTGAGGGAACTGACAGGGACAGAATCACCGTCAAATCAAACAAGTATACCACACAATCATATGAATTCAGAACTATTCTCGTATAGAGACAAATTGATTGGAGGCAACTTTTTGGTTTGAGGAACCAAATTTAAGATGTTTTGCTGCTTTCGAGGATCGGCATTTTCATTTGGAAGGTTCACATCGATATTTTGGACCAATTTGGAGGACCCATCTGAACAGATATTACAAGCTTGCATAAATTTTTAAGTCATTCACACAATTGAATTTCCACTTGTAGCGAACATGTTTTTGTCATTGATGAACTAGGTGGCGCGAGGAAAGTAGAAGTAACAAAATTAGCAACCATCAGTAGTGTATGTGAAAGAAATTTTGCCCAATATAATATCAGTATCATCAAAAGAAAAAGTTCATGCATTTCTATTTTTCTAGTATTGGTTGAAACAGACAGGCAATCATGAAGCAGGGATACACTGCAGCCTCCATAGATAATGTTGCTGTTTATCAACTGCCCAGTCTGCAAGGGAATTTATCTTATCTAGACGCATTCAGTTTTCTGCTCGTCGCAACAGTTATTCAAGCTGCAAAACCTTTTGCTCAGAGATCGTCCCTCTGACTTGTAGTAATTCCCAATAGTTTAGCCAATTCTCCACTTTCATATGCTTCGACGGTATCTGGAAGAATGTTTGTGTTATGCTCAGGATATAAAAGTTGGCATAAAAACCATGTGAATTTGATAAAAGCGGTTGGATGTGCAGTGTAGTTAATTACCATCAGAACCTCCAATATGCTTTCCATTAATGAAAACTTGTGGGACGGTGCGTCTTCCAACAATTTTGCTCACAGCATTCTGAATTTTCCAACCGTCATCTAGAGGAGAGAAAAACTCAGTCAGGAACATGAAGAGTAATGGCATGATCATATATAGACCAAGGGGAGCAATGCGACCCAAAGAAAATTCCCATCCCTCTCCATTATGAAATAGTTGAGTCATCCAAACTGCTTAGCTGACAATCT
Source organism: Coffea humblotiana (assembly GCA_023065735.1). Classification (NCBI taxonomy): domain Eukaryota; kingdom Viridiplantae; phylum Streptophyta; class Magnoliopsida; order Gentianales; family Rubiaceae; genus Coffea; species Coffea humblotiana. Next base: position 9,848,426 of record CM041213.1, read on the forward strand.
GCTCTGACATCCTCAAAGAAAGGAGAAAAAAATGGTTGCTAGTAATTCTTTGTCAAGGTCATATTCTGAACACCATAGGTTTTCTAAAGCCTCTATCAAACAGCACAGGGGATGCCATTCAAACAGCTCCTACACCTCCAAATCTCTCTCTCCAACTCTCTGAACCAGAAACTGACTACTGAGTTTGAAACAGCTGCAGTTTTATAAGCCACATAATCTCCTTTGTTGATCAAGCCAGAATTAAAAGGAACACAGATTAGAAAACAAAAAATTAGCAGCCTTCAAAAGCATGATTTGATGCATCATCATTTAGCAATGTCTAGGCAACTAATGCATCCAGGTTTTACGATGCCTGAAGGAAAGTTTTGAAATGTTGTCCTTTTCATGATACAACCCAGAACAAGTCAGTTTCCAGAGGAGGCTTTTAAAATTTTACACTTGGCAGGCTCCAAAAGCATCAGCAGCTGGAGATATCAAGATGAATAAGAGACACTAAAGGGGGAACGAATGGTGTTTGGGGTTGTGTTGTTTGTTTGGGCTGGTGGTTTTGGGGGGGGGGGGGGGGGAGGAAGGGGAAGTTGACAAACCTCTCTCATCAAGCTCAACAACATATGGTACTTGCTCCAACTCCTTGAAAACGGCCTTTGCCCTTCTACAATATCTGCAAATCAATTGCTTAACAAAGTTACAACAAAAAACAAAAGAAACATGTAGCAGTATAATGTGCATGTCAAGTGTTCAGACAGCTGTGTGTGTAATATAGCAGTTTTAGAAATGCAGTATGGTAGCCAGAAATACAAGAAAGCATCATAATAAACCTTTTCCTATGGCAGATAGCCACTCAGCTGGCTATGTATCTTTAGAAGGTGGACAATCCGAAAGAGTTAAGAAAGCTTCAAGCTTGTCTACAAATTCAGCATTTCATTTCTAGCATGGTTAATCAGTATGCTTTACCGCAAGAAAACCATCACAAAAATATCACATCAACAGCCACATCTAACTAAGATATTCTACTTTGGTGCCTTTAGCTTTAAAATAAACAGCTCTAGAAGTGCATGATGACATTTCATGAATCAATTTTTGGAAGCTCAAACTTGAAGTTTCAATTTCATAAATGCTTCACCAACATCAGTTCACTCAGAAAGGGGTTCCAATACTTGTGTTTATACCAACAGAACAATCTCAAGCCAGTGCCAATATCATCCAGGGCCAATAGAGGAAGACAAACAGACGACATTTTCTTTTCGTCCTTTTTTGTCTTATGAGGCTTCCAAAACGTCTTGATCCAAATAGCATGGCTGTCTGTGCCATAAACTGAGAACGCAATGCTAAAATGAAACAAATTAAGAGATTTTAAGTTGGTAGTTGAAACTTTGGCGCTCAACAAGGCCAAAGTTGTCCAATTAGTATAGCGAGACATGTACTAAAAACAACCAATCTGCAATGAATAACACCAATCGGAAGACTCAGAGCAGAGATGACAAGCAATTAGAGCTAGCATCACTAGTGGCAATCACAAAAAAAACTTCCAATGTTACAGCCCAATGTTAGCAGTAAGGGCCCAACCAAATAAATCTTCCTCTAAATTTGTTCTCAAGAAGCATAGAATGTCTAACATAAGACTTTTCTTTCTTCTCTCTCATTTTTCCAGCTTCTCCCATTTCTTGAAGTTATTTCCTTCCATTTCATAGCATATCATTCATTTTCATCTACCTCAATTTGCAAAAGAAATAAACACTTAAACTCAGAATAGGCTAGTTGATTTCCTCTGTATCTAAAATTCCCATATACTGGAGTTAACCGACAAGTAAGGGTCTAAACTGTCTCTTTCTTATAGTGCGTGGATCTAACATGTTTCTAGTATATTATACAACTGATCTTGGGCGGTTGAGTTGTAATGTACCTTTTTTTTTTTATTCCTTGTAATTTTTTTCATCATATAAAGTTCTAAGGCACAGAGCTACTACCCCTTTCTGCCCAATACGATGCAAAAAGCCAGCTTCAACACACGAAGCTTTTCAAACTTATAATTCCAGTAAGGCTGTAATTAGTTCTGTACCTGAAATGGAATCGGATTGGTATGGTATTCTGTACAAATGCAACTAAAATTGAATAGTTACATTTTCCAATTCCGATCCTATTCCAGTTCTAAAAGAATAGCAAGCATATTCAGCCTAAGCAATATATTGATCTGAAATGCCTAAATACAGAGTTTTCAGCAAACCAAAAAAGAAAAATCGAGAGGGAAGGAGACGGGTAATTACGGGCAGTAAGATTTGGAGAAGATAACGATGGTATGAGAACCAATGGTCTCCTTGACGAACTGGGTGGCGGCGGCGGCTGCGGCTTCGAGTTCAGCTTCGTCATCGGATTCATACGGCGTTGAAGCCGATGAGCTTAAAAATAAGGCAGTCAAAATAGTTGATATGAAGATCAAATGAATAACAGGTGACGCCTTAACCATTTCCACTACGGCGGCTCAGGGTCTGGGTTATGCAATCGCCGGCCTTGGATTCTTTATCAACTGAGAGTACTTGGGAGGATTCTTTGAGGATCTACGCTGCTGTGGTATTGAAATGATAAACAAAAAACTCGACTACCAATACTAAAAAACATATTACCAATTAATACAATAGGAAGTATTTACGAAAATTTATTTCTCTTCTAAATTAAATTATTAGAAGAGTTAAAAATTGTACTGTATGAATTTTATTTTTTTTTTTTTTGTCGCAACGATAGGAAGGGGAGGGAACTCGATGTTTAAGTGATCTAAAAAGTAAGAAAAATGGGAAGAAAAAAGGGAAAATGTGACTATTATTTCGCCTCACATCTTATCGTTTGGAATCATAATTTAATGAATAATAATAGTTGTCATTTCAGCAAACTGATTTAATCAAATGATTTATCATGAAAACATGATATTTGTTGGTCATATCTTTTAGTAGGTACTAATTCCTTAATTTATCTATCATGTAGCCAGACCTCATTATAGCTGTGGAGTCGAATTAATCTTACTATCCAAGCTTGGTCAATCGAAATTAGGCGGAACTTAACATAAGCTTGAGATGAATTGAGCATGGCCTAACTGTTAGTATGCTTAGTGAGCTTTCAACTGGGGTTGTCAAAATCCATGGCCTTATATTGAAACAACAAAAAATATGAGTGCGGCACAAATTTATGGGAAGGTGTTTAATTTTTTAAGGAAATTCTCTAAATTAGGAAAATAGAAAAATAATAGCTACAATTTTTTAGTCCGGTTGTGTCTCGCTATGTATGACAAGAATGTCTGAGGAATCAATCCAAGTGGGGGGTACATGGTGAAATCGACTTCTATATGGGAGCGCAAACGACTTGTGAGTTTACCTGATCAAAATTTGAGTTCAAATTCTAAATTCATGTTGATCAAGTTCGAACAATTCGAATAACTTGACAAGTTCAAACTCAATTTAGAGATGGATATATGAAACTCGAAAACTGGTTGAGTTTGATCGAGTTCAATCAAATTTCAAATACACATGTATTTTGATTTTGTTGTGTTTATTTGTGTGAAAATCTACCATATCTCTTGTTTAAATTTATATAAATTTATATCACACAAGTTTGACTGAGCTTGACTAAATAAAGATCCAATTTGGCTTTGAAGTTGAGCTTGAGTGAGCTAAGTTTAAGTAAGTGTGATCTTAAGTTTACTTTTTTATATTCAAACTAGTATAATTATCTCCAAAGGGGTCAAGTGCCCAAAAGTTTAGGGAGTAAAATGTGTACTTTGGGGCACTGGAAGAGTAGACCACCAACTCGAGGGTCAAGTGCACAAAACAAAATTAGTTAGTACATCGATGAGGATTTGGTTTATCTACAAGATTATAACATTCTCCATAAAACTTGCTGATGTGAGTCTAGCCAAGCTCGAGTTAATTAAATAATTAATGACAAAGACATGAAATTTGCTAGCCATAGATTTCTCAACATACTATATTACTAATCCCTTATTTTTTTCTGTCAACATACTATTCCCTTATTTCTCAACATACAAAGAGAAGTGAAATTTGTTTAACCCCATTGTTTAACCCTACAATCCAAGCTTGATCAGTCCAAATTATGTGGAATTAGATATAAGCTTGAGTTTAGTTGAGCATGGAGTAAATGTTAGTATGCTTAGACAGTGAGCTATGACTTCGGTGTCAAAACTCAAAAGCATGGCCTGATTTGGGGGCAAAAAAAATGAGTACAGCAGGATTTACAAGAGAAAGTTTCAAAAGTTTTGAGGAAATTCTTGAATACAGGAAAATGATAGCTAAAATCAAATATTAATTTTTTTTACTAATTAAAATAAAATTATGGGGAAAATAATCCTTGATGTTGGGGACTAACAATGGAACAAGATTGAGGATAGAAAAAGGGGCTTCTCTAACCGTTGTTAATTTTGTCTATAGCCCCATTTGGGGTTACGATAACTTATAAAAAAAATACTTTTGACGCAAATACTTTTAACAAAAATATTTTTAAATTGTCAAATACTAGGTTCCTTAAGTTATGAAAATTAATTACAAAATATTTTAGAAGTACTTTTAGTATTTAAAAGTTTTTTTTTTTTTGGGTAAATGCACGGCAACTCTGAGGGGGCCAAATCGGTGTTTGACAAAAATGTCTCGAGGAAAATGCGGGTAGATGCCGGTCAAATCTTCTTCCAAATTCACAACAATAATTGGATATTTTAGGTATAACAACCACAAAAAACTATCTATTTAAATTAAAAACAAAAGCCCAATAATTTAGCCGAGTTTTTGAGGTCTAAACTTGATCAAACAGACAACTGAGAACCTTGTTGACTAATTTTGGATGCCATTCCTCAATCACAAATTCACAATCATTATTGTCCCGGGGCGGCCGCACATTGTAGTTCCTAAAATAGTTGATTTCTTCCACCTTGTCGTCAATTATTAATTAATCAGTCACCCAAATACTATTTACATACCGGAAAGTCGGATGAGATGAGTCACGCCAAGTTACCGTTGAAGTTGACAGATATTTGAAGTTATAGACACACACAATTTCTTAAATGTTCAACAAATTGGTTGGATTAATCATTTTTAAGAGACTCAATTACAGTTCTTGCTTTATATATATATTTAATCTAAGTAAGGAAATCACAACAAAATATTTACAACTCCAAAAATTATATATTCGGATGAACTCTCTCTCTCATTCTCTCAGTTCACTCGTTTATTTTTCTTCTTCCTTGTGAAAAAGAGTTGGTACTGTTACATGTTTAGTCTGACCATCAATGAGCTTCAACAAAAATCCCAGCAATGAGCAATCTCAAGTCTCAACTATTACGGATAATTTCAATAACCTCCCTTGAGGTTTCTAACTATTTCACTAATCTTTCTTTAGGTTTTAAAAAATATACTAATCTCTCTTGAGGTTTATTATTTTGTAACATCTAGATCCGATCAACAATTAAAAAGTGATATTAGAAGAGAAAGATAACATGATTTCACTATTGCTCCCTATCTACTATATTATTTCAATAGTCTGATACTAACCCTCACATTAAAAGAAAAATACAAGAACATGCTGTTTATCATCAGGGATCAAATTACATATAGTATCGAAAAATAGTACATCATTCTATATATTTCACTTAATATAAGATTCAAATTACTATTTTTCAGTTATAAGTCCATTATCCAACATAATCAACAACAAATAATTAAAAAAAGATTGTAACCAAACATTACAAAGAGCGAACTTTAATACCATAAAAATTTTAGCAACTAATTTTAATATGTTGTCAAGGATATTTATGAAGTTAAAGTTCATTCTCCGTGATGTTTTGGCTGAAATTTTTTTTAATAATTTGTTATTGATCATTTTTGACAATGGGTATATAAATTAAAAAAATAATTTGGATATTGTATTAAGTGAAAAATATAGAATGATATATTATTTTTTGATGCTTTAAGTGATTTGATTCCTATAGATAAATAGCAAATTCTAATATTTTTCTTTAATGTGTGGGTTGATATTACATTAACTAAATAATGTAGTAAATGAGGGATAATTATGGAATCATATTATTTTCTTTCTTCTAATATACTTTTTAATTACTAATTGGGGCTAAATGTTACGAGATAATTAATCATAAGGGAAGTTAGTGTAATTTTTAAAATTTAAAGATAAATCAACAAAAATAACCAGAACTCTCAGGAGAGGTTTTTGAAGTTATCCCCAACTATTAAAAAGTTATTAATATCTTACACCACCAAAAAGAAGAAGAAGAAAAAGAGATAAAAATAAGGGATAATTTCACAAACCTCCCTTGAAGTATTTGATAGTTGCAAAGCTCCTTAAGTTTTAGAAATTACACCTAGTTTCCTTGCTTTTACTATTTAGGTAACAAGATAGACCCATCAAACTAGATTTTTCCTCAAACACCCTAAATTACCCTTGTTCTATAAAAAGCAAAAGAAAACTAGTTTTCTCAACAATTTCTACCAAATTTGCAACAACATCACCACCAATCAAACATTTCAAACTCCGACGCCAAATCTAATTATTTTCAAACATGTGACAAACCTACTAAATAAACAGTTTGAACGGTTCAGGAATTTTAGCAGTTCCAACAATCCCAACATCTGTTTTGTAATATCATCCTAGCCTAAATGTTTTTGAAAAATCAAATCTCCTTTGATAACCAACAACTAAACTCACACTCTAAATTTCAATTCAATACCTAACATTGTCGCTAAACAAATAATAATCTAACCTATCACCACCAGTAGAACAATACTCCGACCTCCATAGAAATATATATTAACATTGTAAAACAGAGTAAAGCCATCCATAACAAAATGAAAACCAACAATATTAATCAAGTTTAAAAAATCAAATGCATTTATTAACATCCTATATAAGTTTTCAGGATAATAATCAACCCAACAATTTTTTCACTAATCCCTCATCTTCCATGCTTCTTAGTTGTCAATTGTATTATTTATTTCTTTATCATCACTATAAGCATGTTCATTTCTCTTTAGTTGACAATGAAATCTATTCCTACAAGTAAAATAGTGCTATATTCATAAAGTAAACAGAGATAGTTATGATATGATAGGTCATCATTAAGATAAACAGAGATGTGAATATAGAGAAAAAAAAAAGAAAAGGAAAGGCAAATGGACAATAAGAGAAAGGAAAAAAAATCGTTGTTTACAAAAGTGAGAGAAAGAAAAAAGAAGGAAGGAATGACTATTGATGGAGAATAGAAGAGGTATGATTTCTTTTTTTTTTTCTTGGTTCCATTTAACCCTTGCATCATATTGTGAATTATCTATTAAGTGAAAGACATCATAGTCATATTATCACACTGAAGGAAGCCAAGTGAAATTATTAAAAACTCAGGGAAGATCTGTGAAATTATCCCTTTTTAAACCAATTTCAGAGTTAGAAGAGATGGCAGCAGTAGTCACGTGGTATTATTGAACACTAATTACCCTAAACTGTCAGAGTTTCACAAAAAGATGAACCCCACTTTTCTGATCAGATGGGGAGGTAACATTTCCTCATTTATTTATGCTACAATCCCGTGTGCTACCGAAAGATGAACTCGAATTTATGCCCAACTTTCTTTTTTGTCGTACTTGTTTCCTACTGTCCTTTTGCCTGCACAATCGGACACATGAAAGTTACTGCGACAATACAAAATAGACAGTATCCGCAATTCCACATAATCAACTTGTACTAGCATATTAAACACACCCCCTTGTCATAAGAAAGCCAAAGGGGCCAATTTGTGGCCTAACCGCTGGACAGTAAATTCAGCATCCATGTGTCACATGTTAGGATTCATTTGTCTACTAAAGCTACGCCCGGTTATTTGATTTCAGTTCTGGTAGCTGTGGCTGAGGTTCAGATCCACTCTCCTAGCTAACACATCAAACTCTCTCCCCAAAAAATTTTCTTGTTTTTTCCTTCACTCACTTCACTTTCACCTTTCATCATGTCTTGTTTGCTAATGCTAATGTGCCGCTCTACAGATACAGACATTCAAAACCTAAGAAGAAATATGTCAAGACGGCGGCTGCATGCAAGCAAAGGCACGTCAATTTCTGATTCTTAAAACAACAGAGCACAATTGAAGCTTTTTTCTGTTGTTGAACAGGCAAAAGTAGAAGGAAAGGGAAAGGCCCTTCATCTCTGCCTGAAAAGGTCCAAATCTTCTTGTCACCATACACGCTACCCCTAATTAACTACCAATTGTTGCAGTATATTATTGTTATAGTAGCATATTGGTATCTGTACTATAAGCATTTTATGCTGGATCGAGAACAAGATGTCCTTCTGGAGCACTTGTCTTGTCTCTTTTGTAGTCTAGCCATATGACCCCATTTTGTCGAATCTCTCCCAAAAACTAGTTTCATATTTCTTCTTCAATTCCAAAGATTCATTATCATCATTCCCGCACACGGGACGGGAGGAGCCGGTAGGGATGGGCATATCTACTAATTTCTTGAGCCTACTGCCCTCTCTCTGGCCATCTTTTTCCTTGTTCCTCCTCCTCCTATTCATGTCGAACTTTTCTTTCCTAATTGCCTTAGCTAATACCACTACAACAACAACAAGTACTAGTATGACTTCTACTGCATACTATGATGACGGGGAAAGTAGTGGAAATTCCCCAACCCCACTTGCTCCACCACCCCAACTTTCATTCAGAACAAAGGGATCCCCATTTAGGCCTAGTATAGCAGTGATAGTAGGAGTTCTCACCACCGTTTTCTCAGTGACATTTCTATTACTCCTCTACGCTAAGCACTGCAGGAGAGGAGGGGATAACAGCCCTTTTTCCAGCACCTCCAGAATAGGATATCCCGCAATTGCTGCTCGGAGAAACTCCGGCATAGACAGGGCCGTGATTGAATCGCTCCCTGTTTTCCGTTTCGCATCCTTGAGGGGTCAAAAAGACGGGCTAGAGTGCGCTGTTTGCCTGAACAAATTCGAACACACCGAAGTTCTTAGGCTTTTGCCAAAATGTAAACATGCATTTCACGTCGAGTGCGTGGATACTTGGCTGGATGCCCACTCCACTTGCCCTCTCTGCCGCTATCGGGTTGACCCGGAAGACATCTTGCTGGTGGAAGATAATAGAGTATTGTATCAGACCGACACCCCGCCGTTGAAGTCCTCATCAGTGAACCATCCCACACCGGAGTTAGGCAGCATTTCCCGGGTGTCCGGGAGACATTCGTTCGCTGGGAATTCGTTGGAAGTGATTGCGGAAACACCCAGGGGTGGTGACGCGGCGGCGACGTCGTTTGGGGCGAGAAGGTCGCTGGACAGCTGGAATTCTAGGAAGAAACGAAACAGCGAGATGGTGGGAGTTGGTTGCTTTGACCGTCCCAGAAAAGACGAGCTGTTGTTGGGGGATAAGACAAGCGGGAGCGGGAGTGGGGCGGAACAAAGGCGGCTAGAGCACCGGATCATAATTTCCGGGGGAAGAACGGAAGTAGAAACAGCAGATGGGCCCAACCATAGGTGGAGCGACGTACAGCCGTCGGATTTGCTGTTTCTGCGGTCGGAAATGATTTTGGGTGACAGCCGTCGATTCTCGGGGTCCAGAGGATCGAGGCCGTCGCTTTCGAGTAGTAGCTTTGGCTGTGGGGAAATTAATGCAGGGAAGAGTAGTAATCATAGTAGTGGTGGTGGCGGCGAAGGTGGTGGCAGGAATGTAATAAATACGAGAAGCGTGTCGGAAATCACGGGGCTGAGTAGGTTTAGGAGTAATGAAGACGAGCAACAGCATCAGCAGCAGCAGCGCCAGCAAAGACAACAACGACAGGCAGGAGCTGTATCGAGGTGGATGGCTTGGATTTCTCAATCTCAAAATCAGCAACAGCACCACCACCACCACCACCACCACCACCATCAGCCAGCTGTACATAGAACAAGTTCGTCATCGTCTGTTAATGCTGTTTAGCTGCAGTCATTAGCTAGGGAGTACTTTTTTTTTTTTTTTTTACTTAGTAATAGTAATTCTTATGTAGTATTTGATCTTTTTCTTTCTTGGGTTTTTTTTTTTTTGGGACACTAGACACACGCAATAGGTTTTTTTGGGGTGGAAAATGAAAATGGTGGTGTTGCTGAAATTGTAAAAAATGTTCGATGTCGGAATGTATTACCAAAATGGACTGACATGTTAAACGACCGAAGGGGGAAAAAGATCAATAGATTTGGGGTATATTCTTCTATATTTGATGTGCCCGAAATCGACAAAAACAAACCTTGGTCAGTCATACAGAGGGAGTACAGTATATATTTTGTTAAGAGTCAAGGAGTATGGTTGAATCGCCTCACCGATCACCAGAGACCTATGTACTGGTTACTCGCTAGGAGGAACGTAGCCTGTCCAATGGCAATTTGAAGATGGAATCATTATTGTTACTGTACATGGAAGGTTTTTAACTCAAAACCTACTATACATAATCTGTCTCACCGTTACCATTGCTGTTAATCAAATTCAACCAAGGCATAATACTTCTCATTAATTGGATATATTTTTAGGCGAATTAACTGCACAACAATTTCACAATTCTGAATTGCGTGTGATTTTCAATTCTTAATTAACTATTTGTCTGGCCAAGTGATAGGCGGGTGTAATCGAGTCGAATTCGAATAGTACATTACTCGAGTTGTACTACTCGAACTTGACTCGAGTTAAAAAACCTGGAGTTGAACTCGAGCTCATCGAGTTCTTGAAAGTTAAGCTCAAGTTCGAGTTTGATTTGAGTTTGCATTACTCGAGTTCAAACTCGAACTCATGCTTATCGAGCTCAATCGAGCCTAATCAAGTTTAAGAAATATAAATTTATATTTATATAATTTTAAACAAGGGACAAAATAGATATTTATACTAATAAGTAAAAAATTTAAAAAAACATATACATATGTCAAACTCGATTCAGCTTGACGAGTTTTCGAGCTCCGACTTGTCAAATAGTTCGACCTGCTCGAATTCAATTGATGCGAATTCAAACTTGAGTTTTAATCGAGCAAACTCATGAGTTACTCGATTAAACTCCACTCGTTTGCACTCCTGCCAAGTGGTTAGAGCGGGTGAGGACTTAGCCAAATAAATTTTGTATTGATGGAGGGTGGGTCATGTGTGGTAGACAATGAGTTGTTGGGGTGACATGTCAAGGATGTTTCTCCATCTTCTTCTTAACAGGGGGAGGAAAGTGGAAAGCGGTTCATCTTTCATGGTCATGATGGGAACTGGGAAGATCTGTAAAATGTATACCCTACTCAGAAATGAACTGCACGATTTGCTAGGCAAATGCTACTATATTGTAGCAATGGAAATGGAAAAGCCAATTAGAGCCGAGAGGAGTGGTAGATCTCAAGAAAAAGATGAAAACATTTGTCCTAAGTACTAGCATAATGAAATTGCAAAAATTTAATACTAGTAGTAAGTAAAGTAACTATTGTATTCCTGGTTCTCACTAGTCTTGTCTTTTGGGCTTTTTTAACAAATTAAACTACTTGTTTTTGGGTTTGAGAAAGTGGATGTTGGTAGGGCAGGGAACTGGGAAGGGTGCTGTTAAGCTGTCCAAATTTTCTAATGTTGTTTAGTGAGGAGATTAGGGGACATAGGCACAAGAAAGTGATTTTATTTGTCGGGTCAACGTGAATTGTTATTGTTTTAGCAACTACATAAAACAATAAACTCTACTTCATGTGTAAAACAAGCATAATTAGACAAAAGTTTGCTGCCCGTTTATATTCGTAGGCTGTAGAAGCATACAATTCGAAGCATCCACCTTACGATCCTTTTTGTACATCCTCCTAATATTTTTCCTTTCTCCAGTATTTGATTCAGAGTTACAGACTCTAATAGCATCGCTAAAACTGTAACTTACATAACTATTCTAACAACTGTTACTTTGTATCACTTAAAATTTTAAAGATTCGCAATCAAATTACTTGGGGTTTAATTAACAGGTTCACGTAAATTAAGAATAAAAATATCTAAAATATAGAAATAAGAAGATAAAAGAGCGATAAATTGAGGGATAACATTATGTAACTATCGACATCATTAACGAATGTAGTATTCTTATTTTTCTTATTATATTCATAAAATTAATTATTCTTATTTTCCTTATTGTATTCATAGAATTTGTGGTTGATTGCGTCAAGGAGCGTACGTAGAAAACCCATGCACTCGAAGACAATCGGATTTATGTTTACTAACTTGTCGAAGGTCCTTGCCATTAAAACCCACGCATTAAAATCTCTAGGAATAAGATTTTAAAATCTTAGTTAAACTTTTTACTCTCGTTTTTCTGTTTCTTACTATGTGAGAATCAACATTTTCACTATTCATTCGAAAGGATGCCTTGATGTTTAGAGAGTCAAAGGTGTTTCAGCGATTTTAGTAATTAAACAGTCGCCGGCTGCGAAATGGGGCGGTAAATGGCCAGCATCCAGCAGCTTGAGGTTAAAACTTAAATTCCATGTCCAAACCAGTCAGTACCCTTTTTTCCTTTATTTTTTTTAAATAATTTGATTTTTTTATAACAAAAAGTATAAATGAATTCGACTTCGACTATTATCACGAGTTAGGACATTGATCTCTAAACCATAAATCGCTCATAAACTCTTACAGATTATTCATCAACACATTTTCATATTGACAACGGAATTCAAACACAATCTTTTATAAGAAAGTGACTAATTCTTACTAACTGAATCAACTTATGTTGGTGAACAATTTGATATTTGTTCTTGCAATCAGCTTTTTATGTCTTCGTTATTTTGCAATGCGAGGGTTTAAGCGGCCAATAATTAAGATAGGTGTACTCCTCAAAAAAAAAAAAAAAAAATAACGTAAGCAAGACAATCACAAGTATCTTTAGGTTTAGCAGATTCTGCTGGGGAAGGATGCTTGGTGGGTCAGAGGTCATAAATCAAGTTACTCCGGTCTACTACTAAAATAATCAAACTCGATCAAATTAAATAAAGTATCTATCTAGTCGTCTAACCCAAGCAGCAATTAAATAGGTACCGGTTCACTTTGTTAATTAGATGATGATTGAGGAAAAGAATATGATGCCCCAGTCATATGTGGGCTTAGACGGACAGAATGCGTATTGTTGCCACGTGCATGCTTTACGTGACCGAAGGGCTCAAGAATTTCCTTCCACCCCAAAGAGACCCGATGTGCAGAATCCCATATGTTTCCTGTAGCGCTTTCTCTTGTTGATTATGGATCGACTTTAAATCACTATTCCAACCTGTTTGTGATCCATTTTACTTGACCCAAATAGTTGTTAATTGATCGAATCAATTTGGAGCAGTTTGCTAGGACAGTAGGACTTCGATTTTAATTATTACTTTCTTTTCATGGCATGAGCAAAGTGTACTTGTGCAGCCCTCTAAAATTGGACAAGGGGCAGGAATGACCGCTCCTGAACTGTTCACGGCCAGATTTTGGCAAAAAAAAATGTGCGGTTTAGATAATAAGTTGTATATCGATTTTTACACCGTGTGTGGGGCCCGCAAATTTTTGTACTAAAGTTACACGTTGTGTAAACAAAGTTACGCCGTGTGCAATCAAAGTTACGCGCTGTTAAAAATGACCAAAACCGCCAGGAACGGTTGCACCTGCAACCGTTTGTGCCCCTTGTCCTCTAAAACTGGGCTCTGAACCACTGTGCTAAAGCAGATGAAATAAAGAGGGAAAAAGAAAAAAAACATTGTTGAGGAGCGTATTTTTTATTTACAAACCCGAACTCTCATGAATTTGAATATTCAATAGATATTTACGAGTATTTTTCTGAATATACAATGACAAACTAAAGTATAAATATTTATGGATATGAAAAAGTAAATTCAAACCCGAATTCCAATATCCAATATGTCGTGAGTATTTTTATAAATATAAAATGAAAAATTAGAGTAAAAATATTTTAGAAATATATAAAGTTCAAAAATAATATAACACTATCCAATTTTTGTTTTCAAATAATAAAATTAACATTTAATAAGTTGAATGCAATAGAAAGACGGAATTAGATGAGGGATGGGCTTATCTAATCGATTGAGAGAAAGCGCAATCCAGCGGTGCAACCCCCCCACCCTCCGCTGAAGTTCCTCCTCCGACAGCCAACTAAGCTGGAGCTAACGAGTCAGCATGCAAGAGAAAAAAACTGAAGGAGGCCAAGAAAAATAAAGGAAAAGATTTAGTGTAACAAGTCAGCATGCAAGAGGTTTGAAGCGGCTACCCGTATCTTAAGTGCAGGAAAGTAGGAATAAAGCAGATTGGCATGGAGATATAGGTGCACATATATTACAGTAATTTTCATGGAGATATACGTGCACACGGGGATTGGGAATTAGGGATAAGTAAATACAGTAATTTTCATATATTGAATTGGTCTATGCAAATAAAATTCATATATACAAATAAATCATATAAGTATGAATAAATTTTATATACATTGTCAGTGTATATATTATCATGATTGGATGAATGACACATGAGCAAAAATATAGTAATTTTCATATATTAAATTGATATACACTGAAAGTTAATACAAGATAAATCATCTAAATATATATTAAATTATGTAGTAAATATACATATATATATATATATAAAACGATTGCATATCGCATCAGCATTTCATTGTACCTATTCCAATGGCATACATGGATACGTGTGTGTATGTGTCTATATATATAAATATGTATGTATGTATATGTGTGTATATATGTGAAGCTGGGAATTGAAGTGATGCGGTTTGACGACGTCAATCACCGTCCCTCTTCTCTCTGCGCATATATATCCAGCAAACTAACTACTACTGCTGCAGCTGCTGTCTTCTACTCGTGTACTTTTCCTACTTTCACTGCTCCACCGCATGCCACTTCACATTGTACTTCACGTTTATTAACTAAAAGGAGTTACAGTACTCGTATAGTATCCCAGTCACCACCCTCCTCCGAGAAAAAAAAAAAAAAAAAACAGACCTCAAACTCTACAAGTCATCGACCACATCGTCACTCGCCTTTAAATGCATGCATGGTCATGATCCACCTCTTCACTATTTTATCTTCTTCTTCTCTCTGTATATATGGTTATCTTAGGAGCTGCCAACTGTTGCAGTGCCTTTGATTTTTGAATTTTTGAAGATTGCTTTTTCTCATTATTCTGTCAAGGATGGAGTGGTGGCAAAAGCTCAGGAGGGCTTGGCTTCTCTTCACTGCCAGAGTGTTCAAAGCACGTAAAAATGGTTAGCTGCTCTTTTGATGCTTCAATTGGTAAAATGGATATGGCAACGATTTGCTTTGATTAGCCTCCAAAGGTGTTTTGATGGTTAATTTGTTGTTAATTCTTTGATTTCCTCTCTGATAAATTACTGTTCATACTGATTTAGTTGGTTTTTAAGAAAACTGATCAGTTAGTGACCCCTGAATGTGAAATTTCATTGTGCATTAATCTCACATTGATACTGCCTTCGCTGCTGCAGAGAAGTTGCCACCCTAATTTTATGGTAAAAAAGAATATATATATATATATACATATATAAAATTTGGTTTTCAGGAATTTATTTACCTTTTCTTCTTCAGTTTTGAAATATTTGACTTCAAATTCACGTAGTAATTAATTTAATCTGTTTGAAAGTTGTTGATTTTTTTTTCTGATAATAAATAACAAAATATGAGTTCATTTAACCCAAAAACGTCAAAGACGACGAGGTTTAAACAACAGAAGCACCGACTAGCAAAAAACAACTCCTGCATGCAGCACCTAGGGTTCTAAAGAAATAAATTATATTGCGCGTGATTAATATGGATATGTCGATCAGAAAATAACGAGCTCTAGATCGTTAAAAAAAAAACAACAAAATGAAAGGATTAGTGGATAATTGCGTAAAACATGCATGCATAGGATCGTAAGCCATCGGGATATATGCGGCTCTTCGACGCCGCTAAAAGTTCTAGGGCTAAGCACATATGCTTTCTACTAGTATTTTACGTACAAAGAATTACACTTGATGTTTAATTTTTTTTAATTATGTAAAACTGTCTGATTATCTTATTGCATCTTTTCAGGTTAGCTTCAATCTTTTCTTATACCAAAACAATTAGAAGTTTTTATTACGAACTCGAAGGAATAAAAAGTGTACTAGTTGCCGTTTGATTTTCATTTTGTGAACACTGTTTGTGAAACATAAACTTCTAGTTGAATGAAAATTGTAGGATACAAATCCTTATAATTTACTTGGCTAGCTTGGAGCTTATATCAGGAACTAATTCCTTCCTTCTTTGCTATTGTTTTGGCTCCAATAATTTGACTTGAGATCTTAACAATCTTAATGGAAAAGGAAAAAAGGTCTTTCTTCTTATGTCCTCCATCCATAGGATGGTCTCCCAACTCAAAATTCTCTCCTTCTTTTATGTAATTATCAGCTCCTTTTTTCATGAACATTGATCTTCAAATGGAGTATTGAAAGCTTTTACTTGGGAAATCCAGGAGACACAGAAAAAGGTGAAATGCTTGCTTTTAGTAATTATTCTTCTGTGATTCATTAATTAGATGATGGTTTTGCTTTTAGTAATTATCAATGGTTTTAGAAAAGAAAACATGTATCACATACATGCTCAGAGATGATGAAAGTGTTTGCACTGTTATATCTTAGCAAGGATGGATCAGGAAAATCAGCAAATCCAATCCTTGATTACCTCTCGCAAACAACAACCTTGACCATTTTGTGAAACATGCATATATCCACACGTAATATCATGGGAGGACTAAGATTCCTGTCATGACGTTCACCATAGATGTTACTTCAATATTGTAGTGACCAGATTATTGACGTCAAGGCATTGGTTAATGCAGGAGGAAATGGGAAACGCAAGAAGAACATTACTGGTAGAGTTGAAGCCAGAAGTTCCAATAACAGTGATACCCGGACAGGACTTTTAAAGCTTCGGGATGATGTAGCAAATTGTGAATATCAAGACGTTCATGTTATGTGGAATATGGTGCTACAGCGGGGTACTTTGGACGTGAAAGAAGATCTGGAAGAGGCAGAAAGTGCTTGTTCTTCTGAAGCCAAAGAACAGCTGCAGCAAGAAAAACAGTCTTGGAGGGCCTTCTTTTGTCCTCATTGCTCATCAGCCCACCTCCGTTGCTTTGCTCAGTAGTTGAATGCTACAAGTATAAATTGGATGAATTAAAATATAAAGCAACTGGTATGAGGTCTATGGACTTGTACATAGAACTGCATCACCTTTTTATTTTTGGTTTTTTTTTTTTGGTTTATGACTCCTCTTTTTGGCATTTGCTGATTTGGATCAAATGTGATTTGTATATACACACACACACACATTTGTATTTATGTATGTATATAAAATGTGAATTTGATGCGTAACTTTGCTTATGTTATAGTGCACATAAGAAGCAATATAATTTGGTATTTTGCTAATAAGTGTTCAATGTCTAAATTATGTAACCATCTTCAAATTTCAAACTTCGGATGTATTGTTATGTAACCTTTTTCTTATCTTTAGTAAATTCATGTAAATGAAATACGTCCTAACAGCAACTCTACTGTGGTGCTATTTCTATTTTTTTCGAAGAACTTGATAATATAGCTGTGCACTTCAATATAAATGACATTGCTCATATGTGCACAATCAATCCAAATGCACATTAATCATTGTATATATGACATTAAGACCTGGCATAATACCTGTCTGTGCGAAAGGGGAAAAAAAAATGAAGGATTGGATTTTGCAGTCTTGGAGATGACCAATAAAGAAAAGAAAATGAAAATTTAATGCCAAATAAGTTCTCAGTTTCGTCATGATCGTCATTCCATCCAAACAAAAAGCCCGCATCTAATTTACAAATTGCAGAAACTGAGATGTTCCTATCACAACATTAAGAGCACATGACATGAATGCTCCAAAGATTTTCAAATCCTCAGCTGCATATGCGTTGAATATCAACCTTAATTGCGATGACTGTAGCTAAATAGGTTCACCCAAGTCTTGGAGAAACTTTCTGTCTCACAATGCGAACACATAGATGGTCTCGCACAGACCTGGGGCACTACATTTAAGGGTGGATTCCGTCACATCTGCACATCCCAAGCCTCCATCTTCACCTTTCCAAACCTTGAACTTGACAGCTGTCAGCTGTTCAGGGCATTCGTCCCGTTCATCTGCTTGGGAAACAAGACAAAAGTCACCTCCTCCTAGATCAACAAAATGAGAATTAGCACGGGGCTGTATGCTGTTCTCCAACAAGGTCAGCCTTCTTGCAACTTTCCCACAATCAATCTCAAAAGCGACTACAGGGGGACTGAAATAAGGCACGTTGCACAACAAGAAACCCTCGTCGAAGATGGCATCTTCAACAAATGGAAATGGAGGACCAATATCACCACCTAAATAGTGCTTATAATCTTCTTGGCGTTCCATGAAACTGTACTTTTCTTCAGAGCTCATAATATCACTATCATAGAAATCAGCAAATAAATCGCAAGCTTCCCATGTCCGATTTTCAGTGTCAAAAGCACACGAGCCAGCCCGATTTGAAACACATAATTTCTTATCAACAACCACGTATGAATAAGAGAAAGCACCAAAAGTACGTGGACTCAAGAAAGGGGGGCCATCTAGACCAGTCCATTCATTTTTTTGAAGGATCATAAACCTCAAAGACTGTTTCACGTCGTCCATAATCTAAGATTGGGGGCCGAGAGAGGGCATAGATAAGACCACCAATTTCTACTACAATGGGCAAATACTTCCCCATTTCATTGAGCTTCTTATACCAGAATGCAGATAACTTTTTCCCCCAAGAGGGAGATGCTTGAACCTCAACTCTCGGACCAAAGAATTTTGGTCAATACTGTCGTCGCC
Source organism: Coffea humblotiana (assembly GCA_023065735.1). NCBI lineage: Eukaryota > Viridiplantae > Streptophyta > Magnoliopsida > Gentianales > Rubiaceae > Coffea > Coffea humblotiana. The sequence goes on from CM041213.1 coordinate 9,867,365, forward strand.
AAAAATTTCAACACCAACACCATAGAGAATACCTCCTGCACAACAAAAGCCCATAGCATAAGGTAAGGTCGTGTCACTCCATTCAACCACATCTTGGAGCTGATTGTCGTGCTCAGATGAACCGCCAGACAAATGCGATAATGAAACAGACTTCACAGCATACCACATTGGATTGAGAGGAAATACACCGGGCATGAAACACACGAACAGATGCTTGTCAGGTTCGAATTTTTGCCTCGTTGGTATGGGTTGGGAAGATAGCATATCAGCTTCTTGTACACTCATGTTTAGCCTGACAAAATAATATACATATTCATTGATATATCATCTTCAACTCAACAAGCTATGCATAGAAAAAGGACATAGAACTGCAACGAAAACTATCAAATGGAGGAACAAAAAAGAGTAACCATTAAACAATTGCCTATTCATCTACTCCATCAGACCAGATCAGACTTCAAAATGAAAAATTACATAAAAATAACCAAAAAAAAAAAGAAATCTACTTTGCTTGAAAGAGCTCGACAAAGGGACAAAGGCCAAATGCAAGAGTAACTGTCAACGAAAGAACAAACAAAAGGAATAAACAACTATATTATATTCGCTCTCTCATCTCCTAAAGAAATTAGCTCAGATTTCCACAAAAGATTGAAAAAAAAGAGAGTAAAATACCAGATAATAGAAAAGAAAACAAAGGAGAATACCTTAGCAGTAAAAGCCCAAATAAAATGAGAAAATAAAACTGCAACAAGCCTATGCGTGAGAAGGGACAAAAAGGAAGAAGGAGAGGCCTTTAGCAGTGAGAGCTAAAACAAAAAGATTAAAAAACTATGCACAACGAAATAACAAACAGGAATATCAGAAGTTTGTTAGCAGATATCTCTACCATAATAAAGCTAAAGCGGAAGCAAATGGGTGTGTTTGGATTAGAAAGATTTGAAATAAAAAAATTTACTTCACAAATTCCGATCACCTTTTATCTTTCTAATCACATTTTTATCTCACATATATCACATCACAAAAAGTAATAAAAGTGCTACAGTAATTATCTCAAATAAATCATCCAAATAAACTTCTATCCAAACAAACTCACGTTTTCACTTTTTTAGATTTTTTTTTTAACTCTTCACCACCAATCACTTTAACTCAACCACTAACATACATAACCAATGATATACATGTTTAAAACACAACTGATTACAGATAATTGTTTGATTTAATTTTTTTGCTTGATTTCATGATATTTTGTTGTATTAACTCTTTTAATTTACTACTACTAAATTTTGTTGTCAAATAATGAAAGTTCACAGCTAAATATATTTTTCTTTTTATATCACTTGCATATGGATTACTAGTTTGAATCGATGGAAGACAATAGATAGATCTGAAGATACCTCTTGCAGAAGCGGTTGAGTTGGGAAAAACAAAAGAGGGACGCTGATTTCTATTGCAGCTTTGAGTTCCAAAATTTCCCCTTCCTCGGACTGACATGTTTTTACTTTTTACAAGCAGTCCCTCGCCAACCGCCTACAGTTTACGGTAACAAGTTGGGCTCCTTCTCCTTTTTCTGGATTGGGTTTTTTGTAGGGTCCAATGGCTTTTAATCCTATGACTTGTTAGTTGAGTTGGATCAAACCTAATCTTAAAGATTAGGTTTGGTCCCAATAGCACTTCCTGAAGGAGTTTGGTCCCAATATGAAAGTGAATGGAGCTTGTGAATGACTCTGTCAAGTGTCAAGTGTCAGCTGACGGAAAAACAATCACTTGCCTTAGCTGAACAAAAATATTTACGAGGATATGATAAAGTTTTTATTGGACACAGAAGATTCGAAACATGAGTTTGACGTAGGAAAAAAAAAAACTTTAAAGTCCTCTCCTGATCACTCAGCATATCAATTAAATCACAAAAAATTAATCACATAAATAGAATTATTCTCAAGATATAGTGGTCTTAATTACTTTTAAAAAATCCATTAATAAGATACAAAATAAGTACTTTGCCAAAAAAAAAATTTTTTTCCTCTCATTTCCATCGCCTGGTGGCTAACTAAGGGTTGGGCTTTTGCCCTTTATCTTACTGCCGCCGGATAGTCTCACCTTAACGCTACGACTTCCATCATTTTTATTTTTGACAGTTATAATAGCCAAAAAGAATTTCTTTATTTTTTTTGTTTAATGAATTTCTAAAAAATTATTCCTTAAAACTATTTTCCAATAAAATTTTATTTGGTAAGAAAGCATTTCATCTTCCTAAACACAAGTTCAAAATTAGTATTATCGTGAATAAAGGTCACAACGTCATGCAAAATATACGAAAAAAATGTTAGAAACTATCACCGGGAAGTAGAAAGTAGAAATCATGGGGTGGGGTCCTTAATAATTTAGAAAAATACTTGTGGGATTTTAATGCACGTTACATTGGGAGAAAAATTCCCAACATCCAATATCCTTTAGCTTCCCTTTGTCTAAACTGTTATTAAAACAACAGAGAATCTTACTTTCTTTTGATTCGTTTAATTTGTCTTTCATTTTCGTCATTTTTTATTCGTTTTGTTTTTTTCTCCTTTTGTTCTGTTTCACAAATTTAGTTTCGAATTCATGTTTAGTTTCCAAATTATTCAACTAAAGATTCTTTCTTGTTCTTCACTAATTTTTTGAAATATATTCATAAGGTTTTTATTCAATTGGAAATTTACTTCAATTATTTATTTTCTTAGATAAAATTTAAAAGCTAGCACTACATGAGTGGCTGTTAAAAAAAGAACAGAAAATGACCTTGGGAATGTAATGTAATTACTAAGGGGTCTCTTATTCTATTAATATTAATCTATAATAAATATATGTCAGCAATGTCCATTCTCTCATATTTTTTGGAATCTGTAACAGAATATGATCTAAGGGACTTGAACTAAATTTAGTCGTGTCTATGTTCTTTGTATGACTATCTTATGTACTCGGATATGTATTCACTGCTGATTAAGGTCATTGAATAAGTTACAGTTAGTCCTAGATATACAACTTATTTAATGTGATGCTATGAAATAAGACAATGAATTTATAAATATACATGAAGTTAGTCAAAATTTTTATGAATTTGACTAACTAATGTCCAATTTCTTAAATGGTCATTAAATTTTAATGGAGATATTGTTCAAGTAAACTTTATACCAAAAAATAAAATCTATAACCTTTCCAAATCAATTTTTGTTCCATGAGAAATTTTGCTTCTAAATCGTAACTTAAAGGTTAGTATTACCTAAATAGCCCTCAAACATTACTCAGAATTATAGTTATGTTTGTAAATAGAAGCAAAGTCATTAATATTTCTAAACAAAGGGCATTCTCGAAAAAAAAAATTAAATCCACTAAATCATATTGGTGCTTTTAATATTGTATAGATAATTATCAGAAAATGTGGAATTTCTTTAACCACTTTTATATATATATGACATCCCTTAGTTCTCATATCATTTCCTCGCAAGGAATAAGGCCAAAAGAGTTTGTTTCATAGTCATCAAAAACCAAGCTCCTCTTTTTCTCTCTATCTTTACAGATAGTGGTGTAGCTACAATGATAACCTTGGAAAAGATATTTTGATGTCTTGCAGGGCCTAGTACCCCTATATGTTTGCTATGATTCTGGCCTATGGCTCAGTTAGGTGGTGGAGAAATCTTTACCCCTGATCAATGTTCAGGCATCAACCGTTTTGTTGCTGTTCTTATGCCGTTCCATTACTCGGATTCCATTTCATCTCCTCAATGATATTTATGCAATGAATTACCATTTTATTGCTGCTGATTCGTTTGCAAAAGTTGTAATTCTTGGAGCCTTTTCGTATGGCAGTCCTTTACCAAAATGGAAGCTTGGAATGGATGATCACTCTTTTTTCCCTTTCAACTCTCCCAAACACTCTTGTCATGGGAATCCCTCTCCTTCGAGCCATGTATGGAGATTTCTCAGGGAACCTAATGGTTCAAATTGTGGTTATGCAGAGTGTTATTTGGTACACTCTTATGCTCGTCATGTTTGAATATAGAGGAGCAAAGCTTCTCATCTTCTGAGCAATTTTCCTGAAACTGCAGCTTCCATCACCTCTTTTCGCGTTGAGTCGGATGTTGTTTCTTTAAAACGGTCGAGAGCCTTTGCAGGCAGATGCTGAGATTTGGTGATGATGGAAAGCTACATGTGGTGGTTAGGAGATCAACCTCTGCTTCCATGATATCTTCATTCAATAAAGGACTACATTCATCAGCCATCACTCCCAGAGCATCAAACCTGACTGGAGTGGAGATTTATTCTGTTCAATCTTCAAGGGAGCCAACCCCGAGGGCTTCCAGTTTTTAATCAGACAGATTTCTATGCTATGTTTTCAAGCAAGGCTGGGAGTGTGAGTCCTAAACATGGTTATACAAATAGTTTTGGTGGGGAAGTATTTTCATTGCATTCCTCTAAGGGTCCTACACCAAGGACATCAAATTTTGAAGAGGAGATGATGAAGATTGGGAAGAAGAAGGGAGGAAGAAGCATGAGCGGAGAGCTGTTTCAATAATGGATTAGCTTCATATCCTCCTCCAAACCATTGTTTTCAGGGCCTGCCAGTGGACCTAAGAGAAAGGAAAGTGGCAGTGCTGCAATGCCAAACAAAGAGCTTCACATGTTTGTTTTGGAGCTCCAGTGCCTCTCCTGTATCTGAAGCACATACCAAAAATGCAGTTAATGGAGATAATTCAACAGACATAGGGGCCATTGATCCTTCTAAGCTTCAAGAGGATGTTGCCTGCTTCAAGAGGTATACCAGAAATTATTTGATCTTTGAAAAATAAAACTTGCAGTACATTGTGTTAACTAAAATGCGTTCATGCATATTTTGATAGGAATTGGAAGTCCAGCAGGGAAAACCAATGGGGATAGAGAGATTGAGATTGAGGATGCTTCAAAGGTTTCCAGCAAATGCTTCTCCTTTCTCGTGCCACAAGAAAATAGATTTCGATGATGTAGCTGAGGCAAAAAGCATCAGATGCCTCCTGCAACGGTCATGACTAGACTGATACTCATCATGGTTTGGCGAAAGCTCATCAGGAATCCCAACACCTATTCAAGTCTTCTTGGCCTCATATGGTCTCTCATTTCATTCAGGTTTCCATTTTTCTCACCCTTTTTTTACTCTGTTGCATTATGTTTTAGCTATTGCCTTTTTTTTTTGGTGGCGTGTGTATATATATATTTTTTTTCTCTTACATATGTTTACAACTTTTGTAGACTAGGGAAACTTGTAAAAAGTTACACCCAGTCTTGATGCTAAAGTGCTTGTAATGTATACTTAAACTGGTGATTTTATTGGACAGGTGGAACATTCAAATGCCTGCAATTGTTAAGGGATCAATATCCATCCTTTCTGATGCTGGCCTTGGAATGGCTATGTTCAGTCTAGGTATTTCACTTTGATCACTCTAAGAAGTTATCTAGTATCTACAGTATCATGTTCTTACATACAAAGCTGATAACTAAGCTACTTATTTCTTGAAATTGAAGGCTTATTCATGGCTTTGCAACCCAAAATCATAGCCTGTGGAAAATCCGTGGCCACATTTTCAATGGCAGTTAGGTTCTTAACTGGGCCAGCAGTAATGGCAGCAACATCTATCGCCATTGGTCTCCGCGGAGTTCTTTTACATGTGGCTATTGTCCAGGTGATTTACACTTTTCATGACACTAAAATGCCAGAACTTCATTGCAAGACCAATCAAATAACCGTACCATTTTCTTTTGAAAAAATTGTCTAGCTCTTCAAATAATTCATCTAGTTGTCTTTGCCCTTTTTTTTTTTTTTTGGGATTTCATTTTTCATGCAACGATGCATTCTTAATTTGGATATTCCCAACAACCATAGCTTAACAGTGAGCATCTCATGTGCCCGGTTGGTCATTATCATTTCTTTATCACGTAATGTTTCCTATGTGAACATCATTTCCATGATGATTACTTAGGTTGGAGATTAGGTTGAATCTCCAACTCAACTTTGCTTTTCTTGACTTTCCAGGCTGCTCTTCCCCAAGGCATCGTTCCCTTCGTATTTGCAAAAGAATACAATGTCCATCCAGACATTTTGAGCACAGCGTAAGTTTTTCCCTAGTCAACTTTTACGTACAAATTTATTAGCTCATCCATTTACATGCATAGTTGAAATGTGAAATAAAAAGAATATATTAAGTAAATTGCTACAAGTATTAATTAGAAGATTGAAATCTTTTGCAGGGTTATCTTTGGGATGCTGATTGCTTTGCCCATCACAATACTCTACTACGTGCTTCTTGGGCTATGAGTTTTTTCAGAATGCAGAAAAGGAAAAAGATTATGTATCGATAAATCCAAGACAGCCTTTGTGAATCAACTATCCTATGGTTATAAAATATGCCATTGGATTCAGTGCGTGACTTGGAAACTATATGCTGCCTGCCTGCCAGCATGTACTCCGGAATACGTTATAGAAATTGCTTCATTTTTAAGTAGTTCTTCACAGATACAAAGGGTCCTTCTCTTCGACTTCTAATCTATTCTTCCTTTTAGTTTAATTGACTAAGTTAGGTTGCTAGTTAGGCAGAAGGTATCAATGTAGTATGTCTAGATGGAATGCTTAGAACTACTGTTGTATAATTTACTGCTTATTATCAATATGGAATGCATGCTTAGAACTCTCGTCAATTTTCGACGCGGCCAATCACCATTTCTTCAACCTAATCTTTTCCTTAGTACAGAATCTCCATTTTCGTATAGCATAAAAATTTTGTTATTCACGACAAACTGATTTGCATGTGATCGACTTTTGTTAGAAGTTTGTAACTCAGTATCCCAATCACAATACACAGTTCCAACATATATATACAACTTGATGTTAAAAAAAAAAAAAAAACTCAACACACCTTAAACAAAGGTGTTTGCGCCTTTTTTCTTTTGTCAATTAATAGATTTGATACCCTAAAAAAGTCAAACGAGGTGGGTTTGAGTTGAAGATACTTCAAAGAGTTCCAAATAATTGTACTGCATCCGAATTTTTTAAGGATGAAATTTAACAGTATAAACATTTTTTATTCCGGCAATCTTGGCTTTGGTACACCAGCTAATTAAGTTCAATTCATGTGAATGCTTAAATACCAAAATGTAGTAGGGAATAGATGAGACTGCCTTCAATGCTTGCTCCAAAAACTCACCTTTTGATTTTAAAATGCTTGTTGTAGATTGTGATGTCTCTTGATCTAATTTAATGGTTTGTCATGTGCGTCATGGATTAGGAAACTGGGGTTTAAGAGTTATGAATCTAACCCTCCAAAGTCATTTTGTTCTTAATTGTTCTCATTCGGACGCAAAATGTCCAATTTGTTCAGACATGCATGTTTTCTTTGTCTAGTTGTTGGACTCGGGACACTCCTTCAAATCTATGCTCAAGATTCCATTTTAACTTAGTTCCATTCAAGAACTCGAAAGCAAGTGGAACCATTTAAATTAGTGCACCTCACCAGCCTGATCGGATCTATGTAAATCATAATATGTTCGACTTGACTGTATGCAATCAAAGAACGAAGGCAGATCGATGACGACCATTGGAATTCGATATGAATATTTCTTTCCCTAGCTAGGTCATTTGCACTTTTACTACTGGTGTAAAATGCTAATCTACGTACATGCATTAACAAGATTGGATTAAACCATTCTCCACAGATTTCCCTTCACACTATCTCTATCATTCCAAGTTGTTCTTTTGTGGCAACCGAACAAGAACTCTGGCAAGCAATTTCTCGAATTCACTGCAAATATATTGAAAGGCATCCATCACCGTTTTAGCGCACGATATCTTGATAAACAACCATCAGTATGTTCAGTTGCTAGCTAATTTACGTCTTTGAATTCCGTTGATATAGTAATATAGAAGGAAGATTAATAATGTTCACCTTTCCATGACTACAACATACAAAACTAAAAGATCAAAGGCGCATAAACATTTAGAAAACAAGAACCTGATTTGACAGGAGGAAAAGAAGAGAAAAGAAAACAGAATTCCCACCGTACAAATTTCAGTTGCATGCTTCTGGCCTAGGGATAATTTCATTCTTTTTCCTTCTTATTCCTTTTTTTAAATTTTTCGTCAATAAAACTGTAGAACTATCACTATTTCCTCTAATTTTTATATAACCAAATATCGAACTAGTGATTTTTTTGACGAGTTAATTTTATTCGTAGTCCAATGTTTTTGATGATCTATGTTTTCTATTTTTTGGTAATTAAAATTAACAATAAATCAAAAAATGGCCCAAAAGCACTACTAAATTATGATAATTTCACTACTCCAAAATTCATAAATTCTAAATGAATTATTTCAACATTTTCTTTTCTATCTTATAAATCTAAATCAATAATAAAATACCGTAAAAAATATCATATCATAGTAATAAAATTATTATTATAGCTGTTTATCAAATAGTAGATATGGACATAAAAATTTGGCAACTTTTCCTTATAATTATACAAAATAATCTTATAATTGTATAGGAAAATAAATTAAAACTCATTACACAAGCACATTTTGGGTATTTATTAAAAAATTGACCAAGTCAATATTATTTTAAAGTTTTGTTAATTAAACTATCAAATCAAGGGAGATAAGTATAACTTTTCAAACTTTAGGAAGCTTAGTGAATTGTCATAAACCTCAGGGGAGGTTTTTGAAATTATCCCTTTGGCCTAAGTTATTACATGCAGATTGAAAGGTCAAACCTAGGCAGTCGTGCCTATGCATTTACTCCGGCTAAATAGTAAATGCTCTACTCAACTCATTCACAAGCTTATGTATTCTTATTCTCAAAACGTAGGAGTTGTTGAAACAGAAGTACTTTTACTTTTTTGAATTTTTATTCTATTCTAAAGTTGCCAGCATATTCTGGAAATGGAATTTGAAGCCAAAGCAGAGCTTTTAAATACAAAACCTAAGAATAAGACTGTCTATTGAAATTTAAAAAGCATTTGCGTTATTTTTGCTTAGTGTGGTGGTGCATGACCTAATTTCTAATGTCTTTCTAGCTAGCAGATTAGGGTTGTAATCTGATCGTACAATTTGAATCATTAATTGTAACATAACGCTTTTAAAAAATAATGATGGGTTTAAGAAAAAAAAACTAAGCAATTAATCAGCTTCAAATTATAACTATCCGAATTCTTACTGTTAACCTCAGTGGCTGGAAACAGTGCATGTGCTAGTGTTCCTTATAGATTTGATCCAAATTGAGGAGGCCAGCACAGTGCCAACACATTCTCTTCTCCAGCAGATTTCAAGAAACGCGGAAATGAACCGTTGCAGAACCCCAAAAATGCACTTCAGTTAATGCAAGTAAATTAAAGCAGGTGTATTTTATTGGAGTCTAAGTTGTGATATATTGAACCGCAAAAAAAAAAAAAAAAAAAAAAAAACAGAAAAGGGATATATATGCTTATGTGTTATTGTTGTAACGCAAACTTCACAGCCTCACGTGGACAGCCAACAAGAGAATGCTGGTTGTTCTTTTTTTATTCACTCAGGCTCACATTTTTTTCCCCAAAAAAAAAATTAAATAAATAGATGATGAAGTTAGCAGATAGTTGCAGAAAGTGCATATGCGGATTTTCTTTGATTTCCTGCCATCTTCTGGGAAAATGAACAAGACTTGCTCTAGTCCCGGCAGAGGACAATATGCAACTATTACAACCAAATGCAAGCGATCTTTTATTTTATTTTATTTTATTTTTGTCAATCATCATCCCTACTCTATTCCTATTATATCCTAATCTAATTATGAGAGACTCAACTGAACTTATGGAAACTGATGATTACTATTCTATCCTAATCTAATTATGAGAGACTTCACTGAACTTATGAAAAACTGATGATGACAGAATCACCACCTATCAGACGGGTGGGCGTGGATTTTTTTTGAAGAACCACAACGGCTCAGCGCCTTTTATGGTACTTGAAAACTTTTTAACTTTTCCCACCGTCAACTCACCAGTTCTGATCATTGTCGATCTGTCTGGATCAGGTTGGCAATACAGGCACTACTGCTTGTCAAAGGAGACAGAAAAAAGTAGTACCATCTTCTGCTTCCAAGGTAGTGATTGATAGTGAAAGTGATTAATTAACCGCCATGAACTTGACATCGACTATCACCAGCAAAAGACATGACATGTGTCTCGTTATCATCATCCATAATATCTTAGCCAACAGAATAATTCGAAACGGAAGCACACCAACAATATCCTTTGAATCAGAAAATGATTATGGAAGATGTTATCAGTTCACCATCAGTTGCTCTTCAGAAAATTCGGTGCACCACCAATCATTGGTTAGGATACGCGAATGGCCCAAGCAATTGAGCCCATCCTACTTGGAAAACACACCTCAAGATTATGGTGCTCCGCATTTCAAACATGGTAGAAATCGTTGTAAAATCAAGACCGTCACAACAGGACTCAAATACAATTAAGATTAAAGAAAGGAAAAGAAAATGTTGTAATTTAGTCCAAGAAGGCCTCAAAGCTACATGTACACATTGTGATCCTTTGAAGTAATCAAAGAGCATATACAAAACCATCCTCCCGAGAGGCTTCCCCATATGACAACCATTGCATGTTGTCCAACGAAATAAGAGTATTACATGGTTAGCTGTCAAAGGAAAAAAAAATCACAAGGCAATTCTACTCCTGATAATGTGTAGGGCTCCATGTTTGTATAGAGTAAAAAAAAAAAAAAAAATCATCTCCAGGGTTTGTTAAATCTCTTCTGGTTAGTATACAGGTTTCTTGTTCCCCAGCCTGCTAGACATGTTCCTCACCATAGGTTTCCTCATGGCCATTCTCCGTTTTCTTTGCTCAGCTTAGATTTTGGTAACAAGAATGAAGACTGTCTGGAAGACGTTATCACTGATTGTTGTTGGGAATGTAAATTAAGGTATGTGTAGAAAGACATACCCCCAAGAGCAAAACATTGCTCCCAAAATACTAGTAAGTCCTGGGTTAGAGCCAAATATGAGGAAGCCACCAAGAAGAATAACACTGGTTTTGAACTGTCCAAGGACCACATGGGTGGTTGCAGAAGTAGCCCTGTGTTAGTGTTGGGAGAGGAAGAACGCACAATTAGTCACAAATAACACATATGTCCAAACAAGTAAACCACATGTTTTTTTTTTTTTCAACCAAAGCTAAAGCCAAAGCCAAACAACAAATCTAATAAGAAATTTTAACAGCTAAAGCCTGATAAATGTTTTATCGTCGCCTTAAGCTCTGTCAGCTAAAGCAGTCAAATTGTAGGAGGAGTTTGCAGAAGTAAAATCAAAACTATAAGCATCACTTACCCAAGTGCCAAGGCACCTGACCACTGAAGCAAGAAACCAAGAAAAGCAGAACCACCAATAATTGCAGAATTATGAAAGTTCCAATTAAAGGAAAGGACCCCAGGTGGATCAAGCGAAGGCATCATCATCAGCAAAAGAACAAAGTGATAGGTGTGTCTTCCACATCAACCTGCACATTTATCTTATCTGAAAATATATTCTTATAATAGATTGTCAAAGAACAAACACAAAGAATTTTTTTTTTAAAAAATTCCAAGACCTTAACTTTTTGAAAATTTTTGCCACAGAAATGAAGAAACCAATTCAACATGGAGATTATGATAATTTTTTCTTTGGTAACAGCAAACAATGATTACAGCTCAAGAACTGATCGTGATACAAATAAAAGTAGAAACAGAACTTGAAACTTTCTAACAACTTCAGAGTAAAAACCAAAGCAAAGTAAGTTTATTTTGGCCAATGATGTCCACAAGTAATTACTTTTGCACAGAGGAAATTTTGACACTAATGACAAACCAAATCTCATGAAAATTTAATTTGTTTGGTTCAAAAAGCAACAATTATAACCACTTGAAACAAACAATCCTAAAGTTCAACGCAAAGAAAACAAAGAAAAAGAAAAGAGACTAAACAGAGATTTAGCAGGATTATGTAGCATACGCCATAGCAGTCCAGTTCTCCTGTTGCTGAAGATTGGACCAAAGTATCTTATTGATTGCACTAGGTATTATCCACGCCAAAGCAACACAAGCACCAAAAAGATGAAATTGAAGATCAGTCACGGTTGCAACAGCAACGCCAATAGAAACTACAGCAAGCGCAAGAACCTGGCGAGAAAATAAAGAACTAAACCTCAGCAAAAGACATGGAAAAAAAGTTTTCTACGGTAATACAAGTGTACGAGCACATGATGCATCCAATGCAAGCAAGTGGCTACAACAACTTCTTGTAATAAAGGTGAGAAAAAGCTACATGCCATCTCAAGTGCCTCCAAAACAAAACTGAGATGATGCTGACAAAGTCCACAATGTAATTGAATGTTAAAGCTCACAATTAAGATAAATTCGAATTGCAATCAAAATAACCAGAGGAAAAAGTTCAAAATTACTTAATTGACGTAAAAAACATAGAGAGAATGAAAGGACTTGATAAAAGCAAATTGCTATAAACTCTAATTTAACTGAATCTAGGAAAAATCATTTGCAAGTAACCAAAAAAATGCAGACATTGCTTAAATGTCATGAATGAACTCTTTCACTCTTGCACATCAAGGTCATTAACATATAACTCTAGCCAAGGGAATCCTCAAAGGTGGGAGCAATGACTTGTGCAAACAAGTAAAATAAGTCTGATGACAATCAGCAACATGTTGGTTCTTTTGAATCATTATGTATGTGAAAAAAGAATATTTCTACAATGCATTTGGGTAAGTAGAGTTGAACTGCAAGTAAGGAGTTATCAATCTAGAGAAAGTTCAAACTTCATTTCAATCACTGTTTTAGAATTGCAAGTAACACATTACAATCTTCAATTCTCTTTGGAAGCAAATACATCACATTCTAAAGTCATACATTTTCATGTTCCAAATTTTAGTTCTTCGTTTTTTAATGTCCAGCCTCAACAAATTCATTTGCTAAACAAGCAATTTAGTAGTTCACATTTTATCAGCATTCTAAGTGAAAAACTGTTTAGTCTTCTCCATTTCAAATGCACACAATTAGCATTTTTCTAAACTAAAATCCTGAAGAGAACCCAGGACTACGTTTGGTCCTATTGAAGGACTACATTATAGCAATAAGAATCTACCTTCAAGAAAGATGATCCTTTTGCTGAAGAGTATTGAACTCAGCTAACACAATTGCTGGTGTGACTGCAATCTTAGCCATCTGATAAAACCCAACACTGAAAATATGCATTTTGATTAAGACTTAAACAAGTTGAAAGGCATGATTACTGAGAAAGTAGATACTATATATTGCAACCTTACCTATTATACTTCAAGCTAACATTTGCAAGACCAGTTGAGAGGCGACATAACAATACCAAGAGCAATAGGGAAGAACTATTTAGTTGACTTTGGTGCGTGAAGATAAAGAAAGAATGGATAAGGCCTTCAGAACAGCCATGATCAACCAGCTACATGCGTAGTGTATAAAGCTTAGAAAAATTGGATAATTAAATCCAACTTTAACAAGCACCTGTAAAATTCATCAGACAAAAATGTAAAAATAATAAGCAAAAATAAATTGGAATTGTACATCAATCTGATTCATGGGAGAGGAAGAGTTAACCAACCAACTTGTTCATCAAAATTATACTGACAGACACCAAAAAGTTAAATGCAAGAGCAACAGGAGGCCCAAGTGAGGTCTGCTGACGCTTGCCACCTCCTAACGACCTTAACTTGCTAAATAAAGAGGATCGCACTTCCTCCAATGCTCTTCCTACATATGTTGCAATCAATGTACATTTATATGAGAAATTTTCAAAAAAAAAAATCTCATAACAACCATACAAAAGTGCAAATTTTTGGATTAGTAAAGAGGATTAGTAAAGAGGCTTAGAAAGATGCCCTGTGGATACCATGGTTCTGACCAGCTATGAATTTAGGTCTAAGAGTAATTTTCACAGATAAACTATCAAAGCATAGAGTATACATAGTTCTTATTGCAGCTAGGAACTAAAAACAGGAATGATTAAGCAAATTTCAGCTAAATACTAGCATCAACCGAAGAACACATAAGTTTCACAAGAATTTCTAAACAGGTTCTTCTCTGAAAAAGGAAAACAGATATTCCTTCACATAATATTTACATAGTTGATTAGAAAACAGAAAAGGAGGGGGTCAAGTTCTTAAAAGTCCATTTCAACTACATGTCTCACATTTTCAGTCCACAAATAGCTAGTAGTAGTGATGCATCAGCATCAGTAAGAACTCACTCTTACTGAGTAGCATACAATGTGTTGACAATGAGACCTCCCACCTCAACCACGGAAAAATACAAATAATAAATAAGTAATAAATAAAATAAATCAGAAAAAAATGCTGAAATAGTTGCTAGGCCTTATTGAGTAGCATACGATATGTTGACAGTGACACTCCCCACCCAACCATCCTGATCAAACTTGTATTTTCTTGAACAACGAAAAAGTTACATATATTAACAATTAACCCCGCTAACACAAAAGTCTAGCAAGTATCTCAGACGAAAATGAAGCACCGAGTGAAGATGAAAAACTTTTAAAGATGCCATGTCAAATGGATGAAGCAAAATATAATAGTTGCATTCCCAAAACTATGAATGGTTTCATCTAACTTCAATACAGTAAAAACTAGCCGTTTGATACAATTCATCCTGTGACCTGAAGTTACCTATTTCCTAATTAAGAGATGATATGACATAAAATTGGTTCTCAAAAGAGATGAAAATGGCATAAAATTGGTTCACTTTTTGAAGCCTCGTCTTCGAACTATACTACTAAATGAACATTGCTTTAGTCAATCAATATCTTCGCTCAAAGCAAACTCATTTCCTAACGTGCTTATTAACCAAGCAGCATAACTTTCAACACGCCAAAAAAATGGAGCTCTTTTACTCATTTTCTTGAAGATCAGTCATATTAATCTAATCATAGAAATTTTTTTTCTCCAATTAGTAAGTAGATGTTAAGTGCTAACTGCAATGCCCATATAAAACAAAACTTCTGAAAAAACGCAAAAAGAAAAGAAGAAAAGAGGAAAGAAGAAAGCTTTGATTTTTATTTTTTAATTTTTCATTCCAATCTTTGCTAAAACAGAGCATATTGGCAAAAACCCGTAGAGTCAAGTCAAAGAAAAATGACAAAGACTGCATACTCGCAATCAGAAATGCAAGCAAAAGAAACCAGAAACAGAGAATCTCTTCAAAAAAAATATATATATATATATATATAAATGAAAAGAAAGGAAAAGAAAAGGGAGTGAAGTAGAAGAGTACCTCTTTCACCAGCGTCACTGTCCTTGCGCTTGAGAATTTTTCTGACATCTTTTCTGATCAGAAAGCCCAGCATTTCTCCCCCCCACTGATGTAATGCAGATTCACAGCATTCAATTTTTCAGAGCTTTTCTTCTTTGGTGCTTGTTATACAATTATTACATTCAGATGGGAATAAACCAAGAGGGGGAAAAACAACGAGAGGAGACAAAGTAGCTTCTAATAGTACTACTACTACTACTAAACATCCATTCTAGATTGTATTCTGCTATACTGAAAAGAAGAACTGAAAATGCGTAAAAGGGTGTGCGTCTGAAAGTAAAGGGCTGCTAAAAGATAAGAGCTTGGAGAGAAAAATGAGCAGCGACGAGAGGATTTGGTGGAGAGATTTGGGGGAAGTGATTGGTACAACAGATGAAGCGTGAAGTACGAGTCGCACTAAAGATGACGGATGAGTTTAGATTTGAGAAAAATGAGGAAATCACGGGACAGAAAGATGGACCTCATCACTCAGCACCGACGGACACTTAAATCAGACTAAATTCAGAGAGAGAGAGAGAGAGGGAGAGAGAGTGAGGAGTCAGGAGTGTAGTGTAAGTGTAGTACTGTAGTAGTAGTTTACTGCTTTACCTTTGCCTAGTAGTGGGGGAGACAGAGAGTCCAAGTTGCAGTCAGCGGCTTAACTTTAATTAAGGTAGTTTGTTACAAGCAGACTACGGTTGATGGTTGATACCTACACCAGCTTCAACTCTACTCTACTCTTGGGGCTGCCAACTGGACTTTTGTTCCAACCAATGTGGACCACCCACATTTCTGGTTCCTTGTACATTTCGTCCATTTTCTTTTCTTTTCTTTTAAGGGATATTTTCTTTTCTTTTTAAGGGATATCTATTTGGATACTGAATATTATTTGACATAATTACTGTAATATTTTTATAATGTGATGTATGTAAGATAAAAATATAAAAATGTAAGTTAAAAAATATATTTATGATGCAAGTAAAATATTATTTAAAAAAATAGAATATCCAAACAATATTTTAATCGAGTTTTCAAACCTATAAGTAACCCAATTGGTGTTAAGAGTTAACTTTGGTGCGAATTAGTAGAATATGACCTCTTCCTTTGATGTTCTGCATTAGTGAAAGAAGTGAAATTGATTTTTCTCACGTTAGGTCTATATATATGTACATATTTTTTTTTTTTTTGTAATTGGTCAGTTGGTAATTATTGATGTTCTTTGAGTCAGCAAAATTTATCTTTTCAAGATAATACCATAGATAATCATAGAATAGATAAGAACCAAGGAAGAATATATAGTTGATTGACTCAAAGAAAGGTCTTTTGTGCTTATCATCACATCCTACATTAAGCCACCAAATATATCTTTTCAAGATAATACCATATCCCATCTTGGCCTTCGATTTTTCAGCTTCGGGTAGTAAGTATTTTATTCAGTAAAGCGTTTGAAAGTTTTTACTATGCAAAGTTGTAGAAATAATGGTTGGAGTTGGAGATGGGGGCGTTGTTCATGAAATTATTGGAGTCATATAGCCTATAGGCGGATCAACAATAGATTACGCAAACGGAGAGGCATTGGACAACTCTAGGGCTGTCCATTCCCGCTAATCATAGCTCAATCAAAGGAGGAAAAAAAAAAAAAGAAAAGGGAGTCACATTATAAAAGGTTATCAAAGGTGGATTATCAAGAGGAGGCGTCGGTTGGATTGTGAGAAATGAATTGTAAATAAAATATTTTAAATTTAAGATCTCTCATTTATTATTAAAAAAAAAAAAGACGGAGGACTATCAAGTACTTCCAATATTGCCTCACATTACAATGCCTTTTTTTTTTTTTAGAGAACACGTCACAATGGATTTCAAGAATCTTAATTGTCTAAGAATTTATTGCTTTTCCGGACAATATAAATGGACCACTGCAAACTGGACGAAATCAGCAGAAGATAGTTTCCCTTTTGATTTGAGTTGAAGATGGGTTCGGGTACAACAAGCAATTTCATGATTTATTGAGCCATTGTGGGGGTAGGGAAGTGGGTGGGCGATGGCGATGACACACCAAGCAAAGAATTGTCACGACTCAATTGCATGAGGAGTCAACAGCAGATGCATGTGATGATGTGAAGCCTGACAAACTGAATCTATTAACTGTGATCCTTAGTGCAGTCTCTGGTGTTCAAGAATCGGTGAGTCTCAAGCATCACGGGATGAAGAGCCGATATGAGCAATAAAACAAAATTGAGGAACCATTTCTGACATTTTGGGACAAATGTCACTCGACAGTGATCAAATTATACTTTTGTCTTGAAAACAAAAAGGAAAAAATTAGCACGGGAGGGGATGAAAATTATGAAGCAGGGACCTCAAATTGTACTTGATCATCTCATCTAGATGTAATACTCGTTAAAATTTGGCTGCCCCACGTCTCATCTAACCATCATCTTTCCACGGATACAAATTCAGGAAGCAGCACACCTCATGGCATCAACAGCTCAAAAGTGCTGCTGATCCTGAGTAAAATCTTGGGAAGCTGAGGTGAAGTTGTTCTGACTTCCCACCTTTTTGACTGGCTTTTTTTCAGCTTATATCCGAAGCCGCTTGTGTAAATTACAGAATCTAGCTTGTTTACATTTTCATTTGCACGCTAAAGACTATTGTACATGGTTGTTGGTACATGATTCTCCATCCATAAAGGTGTCACCAGATGATCGTAACCAGCCATATTGAAAGGGATAACAAAACTCTTTATCTCGGAGGGGCGTCTATTGTTCCCAGTTTTCTAAGCCCCGCGAGAGAATTTCTGGCTGGCTCAATTTCTTTACACGAAAAATATCAAGTGTACAAAGCATAAAGGGTGTCAATAATGTTTCATCAAAGAAGCTTGTCGAGCAACTAAAGTTGCATAAATTAGTTCATTCCAGGCGTCGGGTACCCCAGGAAGACACCAATGGCTGCAATCTTGCCTTTTCGCGGAGACCTTTCGTCCACCAGTGACATTCTTACCATACACGGAGGGGTGGCCATCTTTCCTAAAGTTTGTTGATCTCGTTATATTCAAGAGAAACACCGGGACTTTCATTTCCTGGATCACTTCCTCCACTATCTTCATTTTTAAGGGGTAGCTATCTAGGATTCTCCCAGTTACAACAGGTTCCGTCTCCCTTATGCATGTTCCGCCAGAATCCCAATCTCCACCTCTGTAAAACGAAAATGATGCCTAAAAAGTTAAATCTTTGTCATCTCTCTAACGCGTTGAAAGGATATAAACATTCTGTATGAATTATTTCGAAACTGCAGTTTACGTTTAAGGACCGAATTACTTTCATGCAGTTCTTCTATTTTATTGTTTTCTTTTCTCTTTTGCTTTCTGCAAAGAAATGAAGCTACTTGTACTTGAAAAATATAGAAGAGGAGAACCCAAAGAAAACAGAAACAGGGAGTACAAATGAAAATAATACTGATGCGGCCAAGTTTGCAGAAGTGGAGAAACCAACAACCTGACAGTAAAAATAAAAATGACAAGATTGATGCAGCCAAGTGAGTCAGCTACTATTAAGCCTAGCCTTAAAATTCGATCCTAAGAAGCTTCTGTGGCAGCAAAGAACTAAGTAAATTTGGAAGAGGGAGAGAATAAATCAGTAGCGAAAGGAGGCTCTCCTTAAATAGTCTCTACCCTATTTGACAAACCAATGCAAGTGTGAAAGGCTTTCTAGAATGGTTTTAATTTTGAGTACCTGAAATGAGCGGATGAGTACCCACGATAAAAAGATCAGCTTTCCTCTCTTCATGTTATTGTCAACCCACTTTGACCATGTCTTTATAGCTCTTCTATAAGCCTCCACAGCATCAAATTTAGGATAGATGTAGTTCCCCTCTTTGTAATAATTTTGCCTACGTAATATCAACAGACATCAGCTGCATGTCTAAAGCTCCAAATTGTCTACGCTTATTCAGCATAAGAGGTTGTGTGTTGTTTCATGTAGGACGAATGCACTTAATTACCCAGCTAAACTACACTTGAAACATCTTTCAAGTTCCATGACCTTGTCCACTACCATGTGTAGCAAACTATGAGCTAATCACATTGTAATTATGGTATCACTCTATATACACTCAATATGGAAGCTTCTGATGCCATCATACATGGCATACTCCTACTCCTCTAAGCTTTGCATGTGAAGTCACGATGAGAGCTCCGTACAGTTTTAAACGCTTAAAAGAAGCAAAAGAAAGAAAACAGATGAGAGTTCAGAAAGAACAGATGACAGACTAGAATGATACAGATGTTGACTTACCCTCTAGCAGTCTTCCCATGAGTCCACCAATGAGCAGTATTGAAGACAAGAATGTCAGCTCGCTTCCATCGGCCAGCTGACTTGTCTATGCGGTCTATTGACAGAGTTGGATTTGAGTTTCCCTTGTGCATTGATACGAATTCCTTCCTTGACAAGGAAATGAGATCGTACAAATTCCACTGTGCAGTCATAGTCCTGCCCATTGAGTTCATGAGTGTGCCTATTAATCAGTACTACCTACTTGATGTATTCTTTTATAAACATCAAGACAGAAGAAAAGAAAAGGAAGGAAAAAAGTAAAAGAAGCATGCGCTAGAAATGCAACAGACAAATGCTACATGAGGAGCTCCAACAAACATATATTGCGGCACCTTTTTTTCTCCTTTTTTGTTAGTTCTTTTTTGATTTTTGTGTTGGTAATCCAATAAACATTATTTGGATCAAAATCATTTATACAGGCTAAAATTTCAGATAGGCATTCCAGTTAGTAATTACAGATTCTGAAAGGGATTCTCCACCAATTACTGGCATTTCACAGATCATGAAACACAATTGTCCTTTAGGGCATGGCATCTCTTTCAAACAAAAAGCAAAATGATCCTTATTCAATCAGCCATGTTTATGATCAGACTGCAAGATCACGGAACTAACCTCAAATTTGAAGATGTAATAGCCTCTCCCCTTTGTTATTTTGTATCCATGAACTTCATACATTTTGCTTTTATTATGTAAGCCTTCACGCAAAATGCAAAGAAGTGATTCAAATTGGTTTCTGTTCATGGAGTCACCAACCAGCATCAGCCTCTTTCCTCTTAATCTAACCAAAAAATCTGTTGCATTAAATCTGCAAAGAGGACCAGTCAGATGTCTGTCTCAAAAGATTTCGAATGTAAATTTATAGCTTATTTGAAGATAAAAACTTCAAAACCAACTATTAAGAAACTGGTCAGTAATCAAGAAATAAGTTGAGAAATAGATTGATTGCTTGTCAATAACCAAAGAGCCGCAAAAATGTATAGAGTGTTTCACTCTTTCTTTCAGGTTCTTATCCGCGCTCTTAAGGGTATAAGTGCAACAGATTTGCTGAGGCGTCAGAAAGATTTTTTTTTCGTTACTATTTGGTTCTTCTAGCAGAGCTATTCATTGTCTTATAGGTGTAACTTCTCTTCTTTCTCTAAATAAATTCTGTCTTTTTGTCTCAAAAAAACATAAAAGATGTTCAGTTCCCAATATCTCCTGCATTCTGCTAGAAAAATAAATTTGACTATCCTATAAACCAAGAAGATAGTTTATCTTTTTGAAAAAATGTCATAGGAGCTATTGAATGCATTTTAGACAAGTTTATGAAAATTGACATTCAGATTAGGAAACCAAATGAAGGCAAGTAATGAGAGGTGGACACAAACTATTAAAGCACAATGCGAAGGTTTGGTTTTCAATCCATTGCGATTAATAACTTATGGTTGTTTGTGCTGAAATCATATGGCATAAGTATGGGCTCTTTAGAAGTAATGATTGGTGCTTAATCAGTGAAGACAACCTGGAAATTGCAAGCAGATCTGATGAGCCAAAACTCTCAACCAAAATAAAAGGGAAACTATTTAGGTAATTTTCCATAATGCCAATCATCAAGAGTAAAAGCACATGAAGTAGGGATAATATCAATTCTTACAGAGATTTTAAAAGGCTGGATTCAAATTCTTACAAGACTTGTAAGTATGATTCATGACAATATCATGCTGTTAAAACAGAAAAAGCATACAAAATGGTAAGATCACATGAGAGGAGAATGAGAAAAAATAAAATAAATCATCTCCTCATCACAAGGATTGGACTATGCTAAAAGACCTCAACTCTACTAGGACGTCTTCCAAATTTAAAAAGTCAACCCCATAACCCTGTCTCTTGGCTTTATTTTGTGGCCAACTCTCTTGGATTCATTACCTCATTTGAGTAACTTCTGATATTGCACTAACTCTGCCTGCAATTAATATTGTATTCAATGAGCTTTTCTTTGCAGAACTATTATTTCATACCTTTGACGAGTGAATTTGTCAATTTTAATTTTTGATATCCAAACTATCCCAGCCGATACTCCTATGATTTTCCCCCTACAATTACTACTGTATCTGTCTCAAGATAAAATATTTCTTCTATTTCTACTGTTTTCAGTTGCTCCCTCCTTCAGTAACTTAACATTTTTATACTTGACCGGCGCCAACACAGTATCAGTAAGACCTGAATTTAACCAGATAGACATCATTTTCAGAAAATTGGTTTTTCATGTTAGATGCTTGGGAACAACCACAAAATACAAGTAAATTTTCCAATAGAATTTTGGAATCCACTCCAGACAACTGTAACAATCTTCTATATAATGCTGCCAGCCCAGAAAACGCCACAAAATCAACCATGTCTGGATACATTCCAGCTTCTTTCACCAGGATAGGCACTTCTTCACATTCTTCTTCAGAGTTTAATTTACGTTACCTTTGATCTTGCAGAATATGTAGTTTGTTAAATAGCTTTAACTATATTTTGACTGTAATGCCTGACACATCTGTCCTCCATAATATGTGATAAAACTAATATCAATAATGACCACGCGACTCAAAATTAACCAAATTAATACCAAGTTGTTCCACTTAGGCAAACCAATTTACAATGTTAACCTATACAAACTTATGCAACTAGAAAAATCAAATTTTGATAAGCAGAATAGAATTATTGGCACCATCCTCAAGAGGGCTATAATAATCAGGAAAATCTAGTGTAAGAATGAAATCTAACCTTGGCAAATCACATCCATCTGGCTTCCATCTCCACTTTAAATACTCAGAGTCTGGCCTTCCATTACTTTGACAATCAAAAGCCTCATCAACGTAAGGACAAGATCCTGGTCTATATATTGGGTACTGCTCATCTTTCACCCATTTTCCCTTGTAAAAATCACAACCTTTCCACAATGCAAAATCTTCACTATAAATTTCAGAAACTGGCCCTTCTTTTTCCGTTTTTGTGTTGCTTAAAATCATCATCAGATTGAGAACTTGAAGTGGAGTCCTTTCTGACTTCATTATCATTTCCAGATTCCGATGAAAAGAGTCCCTCAGAAGATGTCTCCTTACCGTCAACCGGTGCTTCTTTTCCGGTGTTCGTGTCACCAAAATCAGATCTGGAGGATGTAGGGTGCTCCTTAGTTGTTGATTTCTCATGAAATTCACCATCAAGATTCGATTTTGATGAAGCAGGTGCATCCAAAGAAGCATCTTTACCATCAGCAACCGATAAATTTGCACTAGTTTCAATCCTCAAGATTCACTTCTGATGAAATGGGATTCTCAGGAGACGTATTTAGGCCATTTTTACCAATCAAAGCTGCTGCATTATCATCAAGTTTAGGATCTCCTGAAATGAGTATCTCGGTAGATCTTAAAGGTAAATGCAGGGAAGAGGGAGGACGGGTTTGTACAAACAGATCTCTGTAGATTGACAATTGGGGTTCAAGAGTGTCCCTGCTGAAGATGAATAAGGTGAAGAGAAACAAAAGTAGCAATATAAAAATTCTAAAGAGTGCGCTGATTTTTCTTCTGGGAAGAAGTGGAGGCGGTTGCCATTTGGGGAAAGCATGTTCTGGTCTATTAGCATTTGATTTCTCTATTTTTCTGTTTTGTTTTGTCACAGTGAAGGAATGGGGAATGGGGAATGAAATCAATGAATGAGCAGTTGCCAGCATTTGCCATTTTGCTAATAGATCCGCCCATGCCTTTTTAAAATTCACAGAGGAGCAGAGGGAGTTGGACTTTGTCCAAATTAAGAAGCCTGCAGAGAGGGCTAAAATGACAAAAATGTCACATCTCTGTAATTTTGTGATTTATTTAGCCATTAAACATAGTTCAAGAATTTTGCTACACTAAACAACATCTGCTTAACTAAATGTCAGAAAAGGAGAAAAGCCGAGATTTACCAATCTTATCTGCAGGCTACCATATTACTAACTTAAAACTGGTTTTTGGTCCATCGTTGTTTTTGATGGTGATATCATGTGCATTTATATATATACTTATAAAATAGTACAATAAATTAAAGCCTTTAGTCGACCAAATCAGGCGGGGTCAGAAAAAATTTTCAATAAGGACAAAAGTAACACTAAAATTTTTTGTCTACTCTTTTTTTAGTTTTTTAAGCAAAAAAATATTCACCAACATGTAAAATAAAAAGTCTTTTTTAGTTTATTTTAAATAAAACTTTATGACCTATATATTCTTTTTGAATATTAGTTCATGAACCAATTTAGAGAATCACGTAATTTTTTCACTTCCTTAAAACTCTGAAGGCACACTTAAAATTATATCAAAATTTTACAGGGATAGTACAGAAATTTATTGAACCCAATGCCCCACCTTAAATCCGCCACTGGACCAAAAAGATTCCATGCAAGTATATTTCCTTTCTTATGAAGCATTTATATATTTTGTCTTACGAGGGAAGAGTTTGTCAAAGGCAATTTTCTGCTTTCTTTGGATACCAATCTCGAAGTACTGTGCTACTAATAGCAGCATGCCAGCATCAATAACGTTAGTATTAATGTGTAGCGATGAGAACGGTGGTAGAGTATTAGCTCTTCAAACCAATTCCATGCCAGGATGACCCACGCCGTCCAAAAAGGCAACAGCAGACGAAAAAAGTGCCGATGAGGAGAAACGATTAACTAATTCACTGCGATTATGCATCCCGAGTGTAAATACTGCAAACATGAAATAAAAAGTCTCCCGGCTTATTATCATATAGTGTCTAAGTTTTAAGAGGTGGTTTGAAGGAGATTTTCTCCGGAGCAATGTCAATTTTAGACTTTGTTCAATCCTCCCTCGTCAACCGTTCCAGAGCAATTTTTGTTGCTTGCAATGATTAGAGAATAATTTGTACCGTGTATGTGCTTAAATCTTTGAGATCGCTTAAAATTACGAGTAATTTTAATGATATATGACAAAAATTATATTTTTTAAGTTGTACAGAAGGAATTAAAATTTTATACTGCTTTAGAGAATTAAAATCAAGTTAATCCTTATTTTCTTTTCTAATTGTAGTAACCTTCTTACTTTAACCAAAACAGAAAAAAAAGCATCTATACATACACATGTATCGTGTATAATTATCTATATATATATATATATATGCGCATCCACAATATATTAGTAAAAGGCTAAGCAGGTTGCCTCGTACGCCGCTCCCTTGTGAAATCTGCAATTTTGTTGTTCAATATGGATTACAATGCAATTCGGATCCACTTCCCTAATATTGAACTTTTGAACAGTAGCCACTTTGCAATGTCAGGGAAGGATAGATGCTTGAAAATAGGGAATGACCAATAGGGGCGGGATGAAACGGAAGAATCCTTCCCGTCTCATCCCCTTTGGTCACTCAAAAAATTTCCTCCCCTCCCCCATTCCATTCTCATAGACCCGCGAGTGCTCTTGCCCGGCTCCATTATTATTTTTATTTTTATATTGGACTGTATTTTTTATATATATCTATATAACACTAATAAATAATCTTAATAATTATTCTTTTTAATTTTTAGTAAAAAATTTAACGTGAGATAAGTTTTAAAAGTCATTTTCATTCTTATGAAATCCATTTCTATAAATTTTGATATTATATAAATTTGAATCAATTATCGTTATTTTTTTTATAACAACATGCCACAAAAAAAAGAGTTAACTAACATAACGAAGATTATCATTAATCACAAAAAAATTAACAACAAACATTATACTTTATTATCACAAGGAAAATATTCATATTATCAATTTCATATTATATGTATATAATTATATTATGTTATGTATTTTTATATTTGATATATATAATATTAAAATTATAATCAGGAGACAGCAAGGGAAGGGAATAGAAGAGTGGGGGTGGCTAGGGGAAGGGGGATGGAGGAGAGGGAAAGGAGGAGAGACGGAAGAGAGAGAAAAAAAATAGAGTGAAAGTGTGAGATGGCGAAGGAGGTGGTGGTTAGTGGTGGGTAGCAAACTGGGAGGGAAAATGACCCTCTAATGATTGTTAAAAACCTTCAATGATCTAAGATTTCAAGCATATAGCCTAATCCGTAGTGGCAACAATGGAGAGGGAGAAACCGCCTTTTAATAATTGTTAAAAACATTTTAATGATCTGAAATTCTAAGGTACACCCTAATTCGTAGCAGTAACAGGAGTCAAATCCATCTAAACTTTTTTCTAGAAAAAAAGAAGCATTTCATTTTCTTTAGTACGGTGGTTGAAGGGGTTGTCACATGTCTGTAAGACAAACATGGCAATGAATGACATCGAAAGTTGATAAGCTCAAATTTATTTTAAAAAATATAGGTCATGTTAAAGAAAATAATCAAAGTAAATATATGTTTACACTAAAATCTCTTAAACATAAAGTGTATTAAATATCTATTAAAATCATTATTATATACAATATAATTATCCAAACTCTCTCACTCATGAACTAGAATTAACACAAAATTTAACCACAAAAAACTAGTTATTAAATAAATTTTGTTTGCATAAATGAAACAAATTATATGAAAGCTGTAGTAAGAATTTTATTATTCTTCAATAAGACCAAATTGATCTGGACTAAAAAATGGTTAATGGGTATTCTTGAAGTATAACAAAGCAGCAGTAACTATGGCGGAGTTTTGACTCTGGAATTCTCATAATGGATTCCTGCTTTAAAGTGTTTAATTAATCATGTTGATACCTTTGTCAGTCAATTTGAGCTGTTCGAACTGCCTTCAAACGTCCATCAGACTATATATGAAATTATTGTGAGTGGATGAAACTATCTCCGAATCTCAATGAAATTATGAAATTATTGGAGAGTTTCATGTTGGTTCTATTGCTTAGGATATCATAGATAATTTAAGGTAATAGTTGATAATTGGAAGTGAAGAAAAGGATGGATACTCTTAGGTAGCACTGTAAGGAATCAAATTCAAGATGTTCTCTTGAAAAACCGATGCAGTGGTTGAAGAATATAATGCCAAGGGATTTGTTGACGCAGGTTACGATCTTTTGCCTGATTGCATTTGACTCAGATTTGTTTGAGTTCATGGGACAACTCAACACTAAATCTAAGGTTATTACTTATTTCTACATTTATAGGACCAAAATTCACACGACCAAATTAATTGGACCACATCATCTACATCGATCCAGCATTTGCAATAGTCCCTCTTGTCAAGCCATTGTTGAGATAGCCCTGTTGTCGAACCCATTGTTGAGATAATTGCCTAGGCAACTTAAAGTGTAATACATCACTCCGCACTTTCTATGTATGTAAATTGAAAGTTTGAATTTCAGAAATCTCCAATAATGCCATTTTATTGCCTTATTTAAAAAAAATGTAAGTATGATAATCAAATATTAAAATAAAGGACAAAAAGTATGAAGATCTACTTGTTTTAAAGGGGACAAAGTATAGTTGCTGTAACTATAAGCAATATGCTTTTCTGAAGTACAAACAAATAATAAAAATTTATTTAACGCGTTTTTAAATTATAAAAAGAATTTTTTCCTGTAGAGTTTGTCTATTTGGTACTTTAAGGTCATATAATAAGAAATAACTATGACATTACTATTATTATTTGTTTTTGGCAAGAACGTAGATTTCTTTTATAAAAGTGCTACAATTCAGGAAGATAGCTATGATTTTAAAACTTCTATATTGCTCATCTTTATTTATTCATATGGTTATTGCGTGCCCTTAGATTACCAGATGAGAAAAACTTTTCTTTTATGTTAAATTTTTTGAGCAAATTTAATAAATTTTATAAGCTGTTTAGAATCTTTAATTTTTATTTATCCACATCAATGGCTTGAAAATTAGAAAAGGAGAAAATGTTTAAAATTATATTTAAACTTATTTGAGTTGCTTAGAAGGTGAAAAAGTTATTTTCTTCGTTTGTACAGTATTTCAAATAGTTTTTACAAGCTTTCTTAATTATTTCTAATTTGTCAATCTTAAATTTAACTTTTGGCCATTCAACTATTACGAAATTTAACTTTTGATCCTCCAATTATTGACTGATAAGTTGTAACCCTCTAACTAATTAAAACATATAATTCTAATCCTTCCATCAATTTGAGTCGTTATGTTTAACAAAAATAGCAAGACATGTATAGCAGTGACCCTCAAACTATTATAAAATTTAACTTTTGATCCTCCAACTATTAGCCGATAAATTTTATCCTTGCAACTAATTAAACATATAATTTTAACTCTTCTATCAACTTGAGTTGTTATGTCAAACAAAAACATTACCACGTGCATAGCAAGGGCAATAATCGAGGGACATTTTCGTCTTCACGGGATATGTGCTAGGGTAAAATTGTTTTACCCTATTTGACTTATAGACTAATTTATCAAATCTTCAATTGCTTAACTTGACCAAAATCAATTGATAACCCAAAATTGAAAACCCTAAATAGTGAAATTCCAACAAAGATAGGCAACTCGAAAAAATTGAGTTGTCTTCATTTGAAATTTAATTTGTTTTCCAGTGTTGTTCTAGATTTATTGAATGCATGTGCTTCTCTTGATGTTGGATTCTTGATTGCACTATATACTATGTAGCTTCTTATCTATCCTTGAATGTTTTTGGTTTTGTTGATGTTTGAATTTTTCGTGCATTGCTCAATCTGCATTAAATCAGCATTCTTGGATGACAATGATAATAGTTGCTTCTGTTTCAAATGTCACGAAATATTTTGAATTGCCCAATTAATTCATTTCCTTAAACTTATGTCCAACCTATAGTACCTTCCTTTCTGGTAATCCATGTCCAGAAAGGTTTTACTAGTTGGTACAACTAGTACAATACTTGAAAACCTGCCTCTGTGCTCAGCCAATAGATTTCACAATTTGAACTAACACATATATTGCTACTAGCATGAGGTTGATCATGATCAGAAAGGTTATTGTGGAATTTTGGGGCACTATCTCGACATTTTTAAATGCTAAATGACTTTCTCCTCTTCTGCTATTCACCTCATCATCATTATCTTCGTACCATTGGAAATAGTTGTAATTTGCACAACAAAAGAATAGCTTGTTTGGATTTCTCTTACTCTCTGAAATTTTGATCTTGGCCTTCCTTTTGCACAAACAATATCGATTCCTGATGGTGAATGATGATAGTGAATTCCTACTGAAGCTTGAAGTAGCAATGATTACCTTCCCCCCTACAAAATATATGCTGATGTATCTGAACAATCTGAAGATGATGTGCTTCTCTTGTTCTTTACCAACTTCATATTCTTTATGGGTTCTATTCATTGAATCTTGCCAAAATGGTTCTGCTTTCCATTCTTTGCTTATGGCCTTTGTATTTAGTTGTACATGTCCAAAAAAAATAGTCGTTGGAACATGTTATCGTTGCAGCTACTCTCCTTTGAAAATTGCCACTGCAACTGGGTAGCAAACGAGTCAAAGTCAAGTTTCAACTTAATTTTACCAGACTTGAATTAGAGCTTGAACTTGATTTCGATGAGCTCTCAATGTAAAGTTCGAATTCGAATTCGATCTCAAATTCAAGTCGAGTCGAGCTTAGAAAAATAAAAAAATAATTATTTTATTTTGAAAAAATGAATAAAATAGTAACTTTTCTTAACAAATAATAAAATATTAGGGATATATATAATTTTATTATTAAAATAAAAAATTATATATATACACACACATATAAAATTGAATTGACTCGCGAATTAACGAATTGAATATTTTTTAACTCGAGTTTGGTGTTGACCGAATTCGAACTTGAGTTTGGTGTTGACCAAGCAAGCTTTGACTCAAGCTACTCATAATCTACTCGCGATTTGCTCGACTCGTATTAGGAATGTCAACGGGTTGGGTTCAGGCAAGAATTGAAAATTTCAGACTTGGACCCGACCCGTATACCTGACGGGTCTTGATCTTAGAGTCCCGAAACCGGGTTCGACTAGTCCGGGTTGGGTCCGAGTCTAAAAAGTCCAAATTTAAATATTTCAAAATTAAATCCAAAACTAATCACAAATCCAATCTCCAAACTTAAACAAATCAAATTACAAAACTGAATCACAAATAACTCACAATAGTCAATTGAAAATTAACCACAAATCAATCTACAAAGTCATTACTAAATTGTTAATTTGGTAAAAGAATGTATTTACAAATATTTATAATATTTATATTTTATAATTATTAATGTATTGTTCAGATCCAGTTCGGAATCCTATACTCCGTGTCCGATCCCTTTTTTTGTTAGAGTAAACTGGATCGGATCCAGGTTCGAGTATCGGAATTATTTTTCAACCCAAAACTGAAAAAATTTATTGGATCCAGGTCAAGTCCAGATTCAGATCCAACCTGTTGACACCACTAACTCGTATGCAGACCTAACTGCAACTTTCACATACTTCTTCAATATCCCTACACTTTTTGCTTCTATATCCCAACCACCCAATTACTTAAACATTTATTAAAATAACATGTTGCACGAAATAAAAAGGTCATTTCTGGGAAAAACTTAGTGCATCCCAGGGTTCAATTGCGATCTTTCCCTTAAAAACTTAGTGCATCCCAGGTAGGCCTGTTAACGATCCGGGTCTAGACCCGGACCCGAACCGGATCCATCAAATTATTCCGGGTACGGGTAGGGATTTAATTCTGTTACTCGGATCCGGATCCGGATCCGTTTTGTCAAACAAAAACGGGTCGGATACGGAATATAGTATTTCGGCCCGTATTAGACCCGGATCCGGATATAAATGGATTAAAATTTTAAAATATATATATTTATCAATATAATTTGATTAGGGTGATGTATTTGAGTAAAGTCAATTTGATTTCTTTTCTTATTTGGTTTTTTTTTTTGTATTAGTTAGAAATTAGTTTACAAATATTTTTTTTCTCATTTTTATTAGAAATTCTTAGTTTTGATAGATTTTTCGAGTAGGCTCGACCCGGTTCCGAGACCCGTCAGATTCAGATCCGAAACATTTAGTAGAAGACTCGTCGGGTAAACGGGTCGGGTCCGGGTCCGGAATAATGAATTCCAACCCTGACCCGCCCTGTTGACAGCCCTAATCCCAGGGTTCAATTGCGATCATTCCCTTTCTTTTCTAATTCCGCTAATCATTTAGTTACTCGGAAAATTTTAGTGCATTTCTTCCACGCAGATTATTCCAATGAAACAACTGCATTTGTCGTCATCATTGACGTATCTCAGTTGTTTTTACGGGCCAGGAGGGCAATGAGATGGCGTTTTCTAGACATAAATGAACAAAAACTTGAATAATGCAACAATGCAGTTCCTTTTTTTCTTGAAATTCAAGCCCTCACCGTAAAAAAGTTTTCTCCTTTTCAATGATGAAAAGATGGAAACGTTGAACACTTAGTCTACTGTATGACTCGAAATGGTAGAGGGAAGAGAAATGTCTCCAGTAATGTGAAGAACCTTTTTCAACCAACAACTTAATTCCATAACTTCTTTCTAGTTCTTTTCTCCTTTTCTCCCAGCACGTCTGAAGCATCAAGTTGCTTCATTAGAGAGAGAGAGAGCCCCTAAAGCTGTGCAATCGTGCATGTGTCAACTGGTCTGAGTGTGAGAGAAATAGAGATGTCACTATAACGGAATTGAATTGAGCATATATTATTTCGCCTCTCCGCTCTCGTACTCGCGACATTAAACAACTTTCTGGTTCCCTTCTAAAAGAAAAATGTTAATAAATTTCAGGTAAAAGGAAGGACTTATTTCTGTCAGCCTGTTCGGTTCTGTTCTTTTATACCTACTTGTACAAGGACTAGAATTCAAAGCCATTAATACAGTTTGGTGAGACACTTTCCTTCCTTCTGATCCAATGGATGTTGATGTATCAATTAAAGTCTCTACTGTATATCCAAGATACTACTACCATCATACAATACTGTAGTAACAAATATCCATCAAAAACCTTATTTCAAATCCATCCTCCTTTCACCATCCTCAAATGCTCATTCTCATCCTCTATTCCCTTTGCCTCCCCCTACCGCAACCCCACTAAACCTATCATTCCACAGGCCTGCCGACCCTTCTCTTTCAAGCATGTATCTTCCATTTTTTTCGTATGTATAATTCCTTTCTTGAGCTACCTTAACTCTTAATTGGCTTCTTGTTCTTCTACTACTACTGGGATTTTTCCTAATTAACATATTCATATCTTGGTTGCAATGAGACTACATGTTAGTACTATTTTGCTCGTGCTTGTACTTCATCAGATTCTGGCAGGTAATGGACTAACGAATGCTGCCGCAAGAGGGCTCTTCCTCACGACTCCATCAGCCAATACTATTAGCATAAACTCATCATCAGAAGATGCTGCAAATTGTTCAATAAGCAGGTGCAACTCATTCGGACTTCATTTCTCAAGGTATTCTTCTAAACAATGGAGGAACAAGATTGATGATAATGACAAACGCATGGTTCCAACAGGTCCGAATCCTTTGCATAACAGATAGAATACGTACATGTGATCAGCTCCTACAACTTAATTAGCCCGTGACGAGATTAACGGATGAGTAAACTTACTCAGCATGTAATCTTGGTATACTATGTAATTAAGAATTACTGGCTAGTAGCTAGAGAAAGGAGAGTATTTTTTTCTTTTGAAATTTCAACTGTTGTTTGATATTGGCTTCTAGTACTAATTTTTTTTCCCTTTCAGTTTTATTTGCTTCGTGGCGAAATTATGGCATGTAGTTTAGAGGATTCTGAGAATTTTAGTCCCACCCCGATGGCTTCGCTTCACTAATTTTCCTGAAAAGTACTCTATTATCCATTTTAATTGATATGGTTACTTTTCATCTAGTGGTTTTTGGTTCATTACTCAGAAATTCGAGAGGAAAGTACATTACACACTGATACTAAGTACTTCATGCTTTGTCATTCACAAATTTGCTCTTTTCTTTGCTGTACACAGACAGGATTGGAAAAGTATAAAATTGTGACCAGGAAAAAGTTGAGTGAAACTGTGGAAATGTTCAACTTTTGGAACAAAATTTGAGCAAAACACAATAGATTTAGCTGTTGTAGTGTTCTTACGACAAAATACAGGAGGCTTTTTATTCCAATATTGCAAGTCTTCTTTTGGAAACCAACAACAATCATCTTTCTTCCATAAAAGACAAAGATGAGTTGGGAGGATGGGGGAACTGGAACATTGGGTATTGGAGGGGGTTAAGACGAAGGTCACAATCACCAGAATTGTCGACTCTCGAAATCATAAAGCAAAACGGGTGTTAAATGTTAATGTTTGGGAAAAAGTGGGTCAAAGCATAGAGTTGCATGCATGGATGGATGGATAGTTGCTGCTGGCACACTGGCTGGCTGCAATAAAACAGAAACAGAAACAGAAAGGCCAATTAAATGGAATTTGCCTCCATTTACTTTTGTCATGGAGGAATAGGAACAGGGAAGGGAGGCATAGAGCATTGATGTCTCCTGAATTCTGATGTCAATTCAATGCCTTCTCACTGTTTAGGAAACAGATCCCATCAACATCGGTAACGAATTAATACATTACAATATTGCTTGAGACATGGGAGGAGTAGCTGCACAAGTAGGCCTGAAATGGAAAGTAAAGAAGAAAGCTTCGGTTTCCGGGAAATTTTGACTGATACCATGTGAGACAATACTGATGGGGATTTATAACAGAATTCCCTTCAATATTTACACTTGGTGTGAGACTAAAACGTACAGTTACCACTATCATTATGGAATGATTACGTTCTCAATTCTCATATGGCCTATGTCTGATTGGTGTTAGGCTGATCTAGATATCTATAAATGTAGATCAAAATTGCATAAATTACCCCGTTTGCAAATGATTTTTTTGGATATTTATTTAAAATTTTACTGTAATTTAATGTACAAATTGTAGAAAAAAATTTTAAAATATGAAACTTTTTTTTCCTTTTCTTTTTCTTTCTTTCTTTTTCCTTTTCTTTTCTCTCCACTTCTTCTCCCTTACCTCACTACTTGCCAGCCGCCGGCATCGGAACCTCCGCCAATGACCAGCGCCAGTAGCTGCAGAAGTTTTTTTTTTCTTTCTTTCTCTTCTCCTTCCTCCTCCCTCCCCCTCACCCTCCCCCTCCCCCTCCTCCCTAGAGGGGGGAGGGTGGCGGGGGAGAGAGACAGGGGAGAGAGGTGGCGGGGTAGAGGGGAGGAGAGGGGGAGAGGGGAGAGAGAAAGAGAGAGGGAGAAGAGAAAGAAAGAAAGAAAGAAAAAAAGCCTTTGTTGATGCTGGTGCCGATGTCAAAAGAGGTGATCTGGAGGTGGTGGTAGATTGATGTGTGGGAGGAAGAAGAAAAAAGAAAAGAAGGGAAATTTTTTTTGTATTTTTGAAGCATGTATTTTCAAAATTTTGGAAAGTTTTTTGAGATTATTCTAGTTAAAGTAATTTAAAAAACTTATAGGAGAAAAACTAGGCAAAACTTGCCTTGCCAAACAGTGTTGCGAAACAACTAATGTCTATTTGGCAAATAAGTTTTTGGTCAAATTTGTCTGTTGCAAGTTTTTTAACAACTTTAACTACAGTAATCTCAAAAAATTTCTCAAAATTTTTAAACTATACCTTTCAAAATATCCAAAAATTTACACATCAAAAAGAGTTCCTACAATTTCTATAGTAAGATACAATAAAGTTTTAAACAAATATCCAAAAAACTCATTTGCCAAATGAAAATTACATATTTGCAATCCCAAAAACATGTAAGAGGTGACTTTTGTTTTACTCTTACTGTTCAAACCAATACAATTATTCAACTAATATATACATTTGTTGCTAGTGTACACATTGTAGAGTGCAACATAATCACATGTAGACTCGTTAAAACACTTGGCTACCAAATCGGCAAAATGTAACTTTGCGATTGCCTGTAAATAGCAAGAATGGTGCGTAAATTCGCAAAACAAAAGCCAAGATGAATTGAACTTTCTTTGGGCAGCTTTTGTGTAGACCCGTCTAATGGGAAAAGACATATCTTACTTGAAAATCACCAAATGAATCTTAAAGTGAATGCAACATTGCCTCTCCACTCAATTCAAGCAGTAAAACTTTCAACTTTCAGTTTTGGGGTTCAATTTACAGACTGCATCCATCTTCACGTTTTTTCGTACCCAAGTATGTGCATAGCAGGAAGCAACCTCGTCTATATTTTCCAACCACGTTGCATTGTTTACCTGAAACAGTGACATCTGCCAGTAACCAAAACCACATTATTCCTCAGGATGGTCGCCCATTACTACACGGTGCAAGGGCCATCCATTATTGTCATTGATGTCAATGAGGGGAAACAAATACTTAAAATCTTAGTTTTTTTTTCTCCCTTTTCATGAAATCAATAGAAAGGTTATCAATGACAATCCCATCTTATGCTGGTGTTTCCGGAAAAGACCCACAAGCTCTCGTGACAATGCATATTGGCTCCTACCGTTTTTCTTTCTAGCTGTCTTTTGACTCACTTCAATAATTAGTCTCAAACAGTATCTGCATTTCCAGGAAATATATATCACTGGTCCAAAATGAACGACAATGGTCATGTACTTTACATAGAAAGCACTGATTTCAGAATTCCAAAACTACGAATTTGCTAAGATGTGTATTATTTATCATCTCACAAGCCAGAATATTACTCGATTATCAAAACCCAAGAGGAAAAGGAAAACAAGAACAAAAGGAAGAAGAAGAATACCACCTAGCAAACTGTCGGCAATAAGCACCCTTACCATTTAGAGCCGCTTGAACTTAGGTAGGAGCATATCGCGTACAGAAAAAAGTTTTGCTTCCTTCTACGGTATAAACTCGTTCCTATACATGTCATACCTTTGAAAGATGAAGAAACAGCAATGCAAACCGGGAAAACTACTGATCATTTAAATACGGGATAATTTCAGAAACCTCCCTTGAGGTTTCTGACAATTTCACTTACCTCCCTTCAGGTTTGGATAATTACACTAACCTCCCTTCATGTAGTAAAATGACTATAATATCCTTCACTTATAAATAATTCCTACAAACAAAAAAACTCTACAATTACAACTAGTCTTTTATTCTAAAACAACTGCTGTCACACAAACTAAACTATTGTTCTAACTCTCTGACTCGTTCTCTTATCTTCTTTCTCCTACATCTCTTTTTTCGCAAATAGACACACACTCTCTCTTCTGTTTTCTTTTTTTTATAAGTATAATTGAATTGAAATTACAAAATGACAAGTTGCTGGATCATATTTGTTATCAAACTAAATGAAGGTGAAAAAGACGGTGGTGATACAGAGTATATACAGGAAAATAAAAATGATAGCTACAAAGGGAATGCAGATTAAAGAAGGTTACGATATTATACCAATTGTGTAAAAAGAATTTTGAGATATAAAAACTATAATTAGATTTGCCTAGAGACATGGGATGTGGTCTCTAGTGTTGCTTTTGGTTGCTCCGTATTGGTATTCTTAGTAGGTTACATTATTTTAGTAACAACAAGGTTAAATAGTGACATTGATCAATTCAAACATTGAATTTAGGGAAAAAAATGAGACTAAATATTAGGTTGAATGCAGACTTTAATGGTCATAGTTGATTTGCATGGAAAGCTTTGAGGCGGCAATAGTAGGCTGCCAAAATTGCAAGAATATGGGAATTAAGGTGAAGTGATTTATTGAGTTCGTTAGGATGGTGATTATGCCGATTACAATAGTTGCAATATGAAAAAATTTATTAATTTGTTTTTCCCCCTTCTAAGTAACAAAGGGACATTTTAGGATTTTTGAGGAGAAAGTTAGCATATTGGGTCTATATTGTTACTGAAATGCTAATCATAGGGGAGGTAGATGTAATTTTTTAAACTAGAAGGGAGCTTCTTGCAATAGTCAGAAACCTCCATAGTCAGAAACCTCCCCTGAGGTTTCTGAAATTATTCCTTTAAATAATAATAATAAAACAAATGACAAAACTTTTTTACATTCTCTTTACAAAAGCATTGTAAAATGAATACAGAGTTTGCCTTTGGGTAGAGTCGTAGACCTTCTCAAGGATCAGTTTGACAATGATATGCTTGCAGATTTTGGAAGGGTAGTGGGATTAATCTGTTTTGGAGATGAAGCAGGTGGTATTCCAGGCTTTGGAAACGAATTTGAACTACTCCGTTGTGGAGAGGGGAAGACCTCTGATATAGTATCCCATGAAGCTGGATCATTATTCCTGCGCTTCCGGTCCAAGAAGGCTGGTCTTATTGGTGCTTCGTCCAATTCAACTTTGCATGTTAACATTGCTACGACCTCTGACATTGGTGGCCTCAGATTTGCATGAGGCTGAAGGCACAAAAAAGCTAGATGAAGTACTTGCAAAACATCCTTCTCCACAACTCCATCCTCGCGCAATTTGGGATCTACTAGATCCATCAGCTTTGACTTCTCATACAACTTCCAAGCCTATTTTAAAAAGAACAGTTTTTCAGATAACAAGTCGTGTGATACCTCACTTTACAGTTTCAATGTAGAAACTACTACAGCAGTTGAAATACTTACATATTCTGGTAGATATTGCTTTTCTGAAGGCAAAGCAAGATCTGTGTTTTTCCTGCAGCTGATAACCTCAAGCACCAGAACTCCAAAACTATAAATATCCGCCTTTTCAGATAATTCTCCTCTTATGGCATATTCAGGTGCTGTATAACCTCTGAAAGAATTTAAAAGAGGCGGTTACTAGCCAGAAATACAAAGAAATCAGATCCAGAAGATGCACTTCTCTTCTGTGTGTGTGATAAAAAAACAGAAAATGCATACTTTAATTCAAGAAGTGTATATCTTCAAATTCACGTTTTTTGAGAAGTGATTCACTTTCGTCAGTTGGCATTGGTGATTAGCAGTTTGAAGCTTCTATATCCTTCTTTAGCATGCCATTCAAAACTCTGTTCAAAAGAGACTAAACATCCTCATCATATTACTGCAAAAGACTTTGCTTCAGACAGGTCTCATTGCTTATGCAACTAGAATGACTTGAAACACTGCTTGTGTAACAACGACTAGGCCAAATAACAAGGAACTGATGGCCCATAGTAGGGGATGCTTTATTTGTCTAAATCTGAAAAATAGCCTCCAATTGTCAATACGTGGTACATCATATTGATGATGGAGTGCTAATTGGCTATACTATAAGCATCATCCATTGAACTGTAACAAACTGCAGAGTGTTGCTACCTATGGGATACTGAAAAAAAACTATATAGTATGGCATGAAGTCTTCCACACAGTTGTCGATGCACTTGGGAAATATTGGGTTACAAAGCCTGAGAAAACCATCTACTTTGAAGCAGCCAGATTGTGCAATCCGGGATCTTGTACAACCGGGTATAATTCAGTAGACAAATACAACTCCGTTTAAACTTATTTACGCTTGTATCGTTCTCTATGAGATTCTGAAGGCACAAGTATTTCTATTTTATGTTCTTTTCCTAGCTTGCAAGAACAAAATTTAGTTTCCAGAATTGAAACTAATAATCTTGTTAGTTCATGGTAGAGTAGTGCGAAGATGCAATTCTATTTAGCTATAAATGGAACATACTTACAAGGTTCCAGCAAATGTAGTGCTAAGATAAGCTTGATCCTCGGGGAAAAACCTGGCTAGGCCAAAATCTCCAATTCTTGGTTGGAACTTGTCATCAAGAAGAATATTGCTGGCTTTAATATCCCTATGAACAATTCTGAAATGTGAATCTTCATGCAAGTATTGCAAACCTCGTGCAACCCCAATAATTATTTGGAAACGAGTGCTCCAGTTCAAGAATACATCACTTTTTCCTGTCCCATTGCAGAGAAAAAGCATAAAGCAAAACATTGAAGTACAAATCAATTTCTGTTAATTCCTCAATCAGTTAATCCTTCCTTTTAAAGTCCTATTCTAAAACTCTTGTATTTTAATGCTTTCGGCTCTCACTAGCCATCAATCAGCATATGAAACATTTTCTAGCTTGGTGTTCATTACCAGATTTAAGTATGATATTATCTAGACAATATAAAGAACAGACTAGATGACAGTTGCATTCTAGACGACGAATGTGTCTATTTTCGACAAACTAAAAGGAAATCAGATAAAGTTCACCAAGTATGAAGATTGGTCTACAGATGGAAAATCTCAGAGATTTTAGTAGGTTAAAGAGGGGAATATTCTTCCACCCTATTTGCCCTTCCTTAAACCTATTTCTCTTCACCTCAACGGTTCTCCTAGATATATCCAACTAAAGTGATCTCTGCTGTAGAGCAAATTTACATAATATTAAAACATGAGGACAATCCAGTCAAAAAACAGGAGATATGAGGAATACCATATATGATGATGTCCAAACTCCTATTTTTCATGTACTCATAGACAAGAAGCCGCTGAGCTCCATCTGAGCAGCACCCAAGAAGGCGGACAAGATTCTTGTGCTGTATGCTGGTTATCATCCTTACCTCAGAAAGAAATTCTGATTCTCCTTGTTGGGATTTTTCCAGGGATAGCTGCTTCACTGCAATCAATTTTCCATCTTCTAGTTTCCCCTGGTAATAGCAACCATCAAGTTGAATAATCTATTGTTAATTAGCAGCACAAAAACCAATAGACTAGATTTTTGCTTTAACATTTCCAAGCACCTAAGTGATGAACACCATTTATGTCAAAAATGATACTGCATGACTTGGCAAATAGTCAAATTAACCTATTCACCCTACGGGGGAGTTAACGCAATAAGATGTCCAGCTCTCTTCATATAATTATGCAAACGCTAGTATCAGATGGACCATCATGTTTCTTACAAGCCACAATTATTGCAGGCCAGAGACTCAAACTCATGTTTAATCTTTTTCACATCTTGGAAAAACAAGAAAGGACTAATAAAGTGACAGTCGAAGTAATCATCAATACCAGAAAGACTGGTCCAAAGCCACCTCTTCCAAGCAGATTAGCGTGATGAAAATTTTTGGTAGCCTTTTTTAGGGTCTCGAAGTCATAATAGCTTATTGTATGAAGATTTCCACTTAACACGTTTGTTGTCCCTGCGATTGATTATAGTGGAGAACTGTAATGAGATCTCTTTGAGGTTAGCCATAACCAATTGTCATATTCTCTAATACATACCACATAAGCCCTTTTTGGGCCAGCAGTAAACATTTTCAGCCTTCCTGTTTTGATAAATTTGTTGTAGATGAAAAAGAGCACAAGCAATATAATGAGCACAACCATCCCTCCAAGGAGAAAGAACAAGGCTGATGAGGAATGCTTTATGGGACTTTGTAAATCAAGCATTGGGGGTGTTGCCGATGTTACTGCATCAAGAAAGTAGAAACAACTTTCCATGGTAAGATCAAATATCAAACCAATACATGAGACATACCTAGCAGCAAATTGCTATGCAAGAAAATATGTTGAGAAAGAAAGGAATGTGAGAACATTCAACCAAGCAAATTTTATGTGATACAGCACTGCGCTTCAGCCAGTAGTATGAATGCATGTGGAGAAACTCTAGCGATAAGAAAGCAGAACGATCGCTTTTTAACAGTCTTAAAAGAAATTAACCTAGTGGAAATTTATAGGATTAGGATTGTACTATGACATTTGTGTGAAAATTCCCTCCAAATTATGAATTAACAACTAGATCGCTATTTCCGCTAGAATACTCTGATACACAATAAAGATTATTGTACGAGTGTAGGAATTTTTTGAATCCATCAGTGCAACTTATAGCAAAATCACAGTGAATTTTATAATGAAAGCAAAATGCTTGCACTGGGAGTCTGGGACAGCCTATTGAAGGCTAGTTGGGGAGGCCTGGAACTCCATCAAGAAGACACTGGCCAAAGAATCAACATACATATATATTGCCTATCAAGCTAAATAATCCATGCTTGCATGCTGGACGGAGAAAGCTCAAAACTGCTAGGCGGCTTCAAACGCAATACCCATTCTTAACAAAAGTTTGTCTTTTATCCATGGAAATTCTTAACATGCTTGACATTGCTAAGAGCATCTATGCAACTTCTTGGTGACGATAAATTTTCCTTAACCATGTCATAAGCACAGTGCGCCTATAATCAACCAAATCGTGTCAACTGCCTTGCTACAACAAAAAATCTAAGCTCTAAAATGCTCGAACAATCTTCCACCTGTCCTATGTAATAATTCTCATGTTAAATCTAAGGGAAGATTCAAGTGATCAGAGATCATCACCGTAAATCCTATATACTATAGCATGCTAGATGTCTTAAAACACATAACTATAATCCGACCTTCTAGCAAGGTGACATGAATATAGAAACTCAGAAATGTCATAACTTATTCAGATATGTCCTTGCCAACATTGAATCCCCCCATCCCAAAAATGGGGTGGAAAACAACAAACAAAAGTGTGTTAATCAGAACGTTGCAGGGTAGTCCCCAACAGGGATTACACAGCATCATGCCCTCTGCATCTCAAATTCTGATTCTAAGGCAGCTAGTGTACAATTTGAAATTGGAGCCCCATGAAATCAATTCTGCAATTAAGCCATGTATTTACTATTCCCTTTTGTGGTATAAAGCTCCAGTACTAGCTGGAGCAATAATCATCAAAGGGTAGAACCCTTTATGGGTGAAATATGCATAAGCGGTAGCCCCAACCAAGATATCAAATGTACAACCAACAGAAGGAAGAAAGGAGGTATTTTTGGAAAAATATACGGCAGAAGTTGAGGGACATTGAATCATGACAATCCTTTTTTTCTTTGACACTCAAGAGTAACATATACTGACTTCTATAGCGCTACATTCCTTCTTCACTCAGTCCATTACAACCTGATTGCAGACATGATGCTTGAAACACAAGTACTTAACACGATCAAACTCAAATATTGAAAATTAGTTATGAAACTGCAAATAGATCCATACCATCAGCAAAACTAGCACTAAGTAAAAAGTATTGATTAGAAGGTAAGCGTACCATGTTGTTCAACTATTATAACACGACGAGCCATTGAGGTGCAGCAATCTCTGTAACTGAAACTAATTCTTTTCTTCTGCTGCTTTGATTAGTGAAGGATAAAGGATCATGGTTTTAGGAAGCCAGACTGTGTTTTGCTGCTCACACAGCTTTTGGTTATCCTTACTTTGTTTTATTCCTTTGTGAAGCATCCCACTGTTTGAGACAGACAAAGGAGACGGGGGCATGGGGATGATCGAAAGGGGCGAAGTTTCGGCCGATACAAAGCAGTGTAGGCGACAGAGAAGAGGGACGATTTCCATATGTCTGTCGCTGTAAGCAGGACGGCAGATTTCACAATTTTTTTTGGAAGTTCATCTTGTCTTAGAAAATTAAAAAGAAGAAACGGTTAACCGCGGCCATTCATTCATTCCTTGTTTGGTTGGAGGGGTTCAAAATGAGGAGCCAAACGTGGCCGATGGATCACCAATCCAGAATAATCAGGTGTATAAACTTCGAACAACCATTGTACATCTTCCTTCACATGTTGTACACTTGTACTTGCTGCATGTAGCTAGAACTTCATAAACAAATATGAGAGCCGTTTAATGTATTAAAAGATCTTGAAAAAGAAAAACTATGCCATCGCATCATCACTACATGGGAGAACTGTTTATTTATTATAGTAATGAATAAAATATGCCATCACTACATCCTTCATGCACAAGATTACAAGAATGATATAATTATTGATAAAGTAAAGATATGCAATGCCAAATATGACACACTACTACTTTGTCAGCGGAGAGAAGACATAGTCTTATTCTATACACTTGTCAATGCTAATGCCAAAGGGTTTGGATCAAAGACACGAATGAATGAAGGAATCGGCCAATTAGACAAAAAAAAATGGATGGAGATTGCAGGGTACATTGGCAATCATATTGAATTAGCCAATGTTTAAATAAAACAGGAAAAATGGCAGAAGCTTGACAACATCGAAACGCGTAAACGTTAAATTTGTTTGTTTTATTACTCTAATTAGAGAGTTACGGACAAGTTTAAATTTGGATCAATTTATCGAATAACGCAAAAAAGAAATGTTTAGGAGATCAAATTTTAAATGTGGAGTATGCACCCGAATGCAATGGAGGAATTGCCTGAGAATTGATTGATTGATTGATTTGGCCTCATGGAATAAATGAGAAAAAGGGTAAACTACTCGCTCTTATTTGGAAATATTAACATTTCATATATAACTATGGATACTTTTCGTTCAATTTTCAATTTAGTTAAAAATTTCTATAATGTAAGTTTTCAAATTAGAGAGAATTAAATTGAATATTTAACAAATCACAAAGAGTTTTTTAATATTTTATCTTGAGGAAGTATGTAAAAAATGATTTTTTGAAGTTACTTGATCGTTTGATCTAGAGTTGTAATCGAACCGAACTGCTTGCAAGCAATTCAGTCAAAAACTTGACCCAAATTCGAGTAGTTTGATGGGCCAAACGAGTCAAATTCGAGTATAAAGTAGCAAGACTCGATGGTTCGTCAAGCCTTATCGAGTTTTAAAATTTTAATTTTTAATATACTATTATTATAAAATTACTCTTGTACCCACAAGAGCGGTTCTTTTCGCTTAAAAATTATCAAAAAAAAGAAATTTTTAAATACTTCTGATCCGAGCTTGATAAGGCTCGCTTTTACTCAAATTCATGCAAGTCGAACTCAAGCTCTACAAGCAATGTACCGCATTGTGTCGAGTGTTAGCGATACTCGGATTCGATTCGATTGAATTACATCCATAGTTTAATCCAAAACCAAATAGCTGAGGATAGTGCTCCTAGTTAATGTGGGGCCAATTTGCTTTCTCCATCCGTTCTTGAATATTGGACGAGGGGCCAAGAGATGGTCCAGTCCAACCCAATTAGGCAATAAGTGTGCAATGGGTTTTTAACTTTCTGTGGATACTTGTGATTGAGGGTTCATTTTGACAATTCACTTCATCCCACAACTATTGCCTATCGGGAATCTCAATTTTCTTAGTTTTGCAAATGTTTATAGGTTATAGGAGGAAATATTATTACTAACAGTCCAACACAAGGTAGAAAAAAGAAAAAAAAAAGGAAAAAAATTATCATAATTTTTTTTCCCCAAAAAATAGGCGTCATTAACCATTTTTCAGAAGTATTGGAATATGATTAACTTCATCAATTTTGACTATAATATGTATGTAAAAACATCAATTGAAGTGGAAAAACAGAGGTGTTTTTCTTTTTCATTATAGTTAATACCTCAAACATTTATACTATGTACAATGGGGGAGGTGGACTTTTGATGTAAACAAATTTTTGTCAATTCATATTTTTCTTAAACTACCCTTACTAACTACGTAATATAATGAACTAGTACCAATTATGGTTATGAATAATTTCTAAATAACTAATCTATTTATACACATTAATTTGGTGAATTTTTTTAATATCTATTGTCAAAAATATAAAACCAATTCGTCTAAGAAGGATACAAATTTACTCGAAGTTTTAATAATATTTTCCTATTAATTCCACATACATTCCCTTGAACACCAGTCATTATTATGGTGTATGGTATTTGGTTGGATCGGTTAAGATGTCAATTTCCAGAAGGCGGTCAAATTGAACTTTACCTAACCAAAAACCATGGGGCAGGTGTAGATCAACCCTGAATCATGACTTCACGGAGCCCACGACTCAGGAAGCCGGCATGTTCATGAATGCAGACTATTCTCCACGATTTTAAAAAAAAAAAAAAAAAAAAAAACTGGCTTTAGTCAAACGCTGCGCCAGCTGGAAATCCGCATACAAGAATTAACTAGACACTCATAAATAGCCTACATAGTGGAGTACTAATAAGTTTTCAATTTTGCAAATAAACTACAATTCAAACTATATATAACTCACTTCTAAATCTCGTGATCCATTGCATTACAATAGGTGCTACTAACAATTAGAAAATGTAGCAACAAACATGTTTTTTGCCATCTTTGTATCAATTAAATAGGTTTGGATAATGGGGCGTTGCACAACGAAAGGTAACTATGGAAAATCAGAGCATTAAGGAAACGAATTTTCTTTTCTAGGAAATTTAATCCTATATCTTAGTCTAATTCAAATCTTTTGATTAATCTTTTCAAAGACATATTTTTCAAACCAACCTGAAAGACCAACCAAACGAGTTAATACTAAGTTTGGCTATGTGAGAGTTCG
Source organism: Coffea humblotiana (assembly GCA_023065735.1). NCBI lineage: Eukaryota > Viridiplantae > Streptophyta > Magnoliopsida > Gentianales > Rubiaceae > Coffea > Coffea humblotiana. The sequence goes on from CM041213.1 coordinate 9,912,280, forward strand.
TTTGAGTTTTGGTACACCAACCGTTTAAGTTAAATTTAAATAGTATTTTGTGTTTGATTAAGTTTTAAATTCCGCTCAATTTTAAGTGATTAGCATCAAATTTTTAAATTTATGTGTAAACAATTCAAAATATTTGAACTCGCTTCGAGTTTGGATTTGTTGTTTTGGGTATTGCTAGATGAATACACACAACAAATTTAAACAGAGTCTGATTCGATGAATAAACACGACAAATTTAAACTCATTAATAAGTAAACAAACTTAAATGCTAAAATATTGATTTAATTAAACTCACTTATATCTATACTTTCATGGAAGAATAATTGATGTTCAAGTGCTGCAGTCACCCTTGTCTCACTAACATGTTAAATAATGAAATTGAGTGGGTAGAGGTGTTGTGTTTTAGTTGCACAAAGTATAGTAGTATTAGAAAGTTGAAACGTATAAGTAGGATTAGGATTTAAGGAAAAAGTCCAAATTACATAGCCTCCAATATCTCCAGCACGCCCACGGCATCATCCATTCCATTCCCTCACTATCACTCCAAGCCATCTTTTCTGCTGAAAAGTCTCCATTCACCGCTTCTAAGTTCTGACCTTCAACCCCCCATAATCCCTGTCTTCTGCAAGCTTACCATTCCTATTTGCTAGAACAACTTCATCAAGCAGCAAACTTTCTCATTACTCAAACCCAGAAGTAAATCTATCAATCAAACAAAACAAACTAGATACTTCTCTTTCCTTCAATACTAGTGATAAAAAAACATGGCGTATGTAGATCACGCGTTCTCGATATCCGATGAGGACATCATGATGGACACCCCCTACACCGTCAGCAACCGCCCTCCTATCAAGGAGATCGCGCTCGCCGTTGCTCTTTTAGTTTTCGGCACCCTAGGAATCGTCCTCGGCGTCATTATGGCTGTCAACAAAGTTGGTGGCGACCGAGCTCATGGTCAGCTCTCTCTCTCTCTCTCTCTATTTTCCTATTATACCCCTTACTTTACTTCCAATTTATATGATTCTGCCTTTAACTATTTATCCGTTTTTCTGCTAAATTTGTTCTGGGGTTTTTTTTTCATGGTGGGGGAGGGCTTGGTACAACAGTTATTGAGCAGAGTACTACTTAATTGAGTCTAATTTTTCATTTCTGAATTTTCCCTAAAGTTTTGATTTTGGAGGTATGCTCAGGTTGGCTGGTAGTGTCTTGTGCCCCTCTATGATAATGCTTGAGTGATTATTTAACAAGCGGCTTTTATTCTTTTGCTATAAATATATATATATTTATATTTATATATATATATATATATATATAATAATGCTCTCTTTTGCTTTAGCTCACAGTCAATTGGATTTCCTAGCTAATGCTCGATTGATTCCTGAATCTTTTTTTAACCGTTGATGAGCTTATATTGACTATTGTTGTCAATTTCAGGGCTATTTTTTGCAATACTTGGGGGTATTTTGTTTCTTCCGGGATTTTACTACACAAGGATTGCATACTATGCTTACAAGGGTTACAAAGGTTTCTCTTTCTCCAACATTCCTCCTGTGTAGAGTCGTCGGAGAATCAAAGAGTTGATGTACAGATAGAGCCCTTGTTCCTTTCGGGGTTACTTCACTGTCATTCGTGTTATTATCTGTTTGCTGATGTTATCTCTGAGAAATGGTAATGCTATGGCTGTAAATGAATGCACTGTTAAACTCGTACACACTCTTAGTAATGATCTATTTTTCCTTTTTTGACCTCTCTTGCTCACTTGATATTTACTTGTTCATGTGTTACTGAGTATCTATTGGGCAATTGTGGATGGCAATGATGTTGGTCTGGTCAACTTTGCTTTCCACTACTGCAAATGCTTATGCATAAGTAATATTCGTCTGTGGAACCTGAAGTTCTTTACGCATTACTCACTCTAAAAGGTTGCTAGTCTTGATATCTTACATATACGTATTCTTCAAATGGTAATAACCAGTCCAAACAAACCTTAGACTCTTATGTTTTCTGCATATGGGTTGAGTTTGCTCTTATATTCCACAGAGTTAATTCAAAAATAAAATTGCACATGTTTGTTAATGAATGAGATACCATATGAAGGCAAGCTTTGGTTGGACCTAATTTAAAATGCTTGGAGGTTAAGAATTGTGGTACTTTTTTCCAGGATGATAGTTGTGGATATTGAGAAAGCTAACTGATTGCTGACGGAGTTTATTTCATGCTTGGGGAATAGGGTGCAATAGTTGTTTTCTTGAACGGCCATTGGTGTCTTATCAAGACTCTTAAATGGCTGTGGATCTAACGATAATGGACTAAAATTTCAGGATCCCCTCCTCCTTAAAAGTCTTGTTGTGCACCATCGCATAAATTATTGGACGATGTAGTGACACAAAAGGGGCATTCTTTCTGCTATACCTCTTGCCTTATAAGATATGGTTGATCAAGTCCCAATGACTTCTATCTGAAATAATTATAAGAAGAATCTACTTGGTTTTCTAGGACATTTCCTGTTGGTGAGATAGCACATAATGCTACTTAATATTCTTGTTTGGTCAGAATGTTTTCAAGTCCTTGTTTTGTTCTTACTCGTGCGAATGGTATCATGCCCTTTATCCTATGTCCTACTTGTTGCTTATTTTACAGCTTTTGCTTTTGGGACTTTTGGTCAGACTAGGTAGATTTCTATGCTGTTCAACTCATAACTGATAAGGATTATGATAGGCCAGTTAATATGTTGCTAAATGGAAGTTTGGTTTCTTTTGTAAATGATAGATTATGATTTATGTCTCTGTTTGTCAATGGTTCAGCAGAGCCTAATTCCTCAATCCTAATCTGTTACCTGCATTCAACATGTGCGGTTTTTGGAAGATACAGACTTATTTGCTTCTTGTGCAGTCTGTTTTACGATGGGAGTAAACAATCATAGATGTTAATAGATGCCTTGCTGAGTTGGAAGATCACACGTGTGAGTGAACAATCATAGATGTTAATGGATGCCTTGACAGTTATTGCAGAATGACATTTTCGTAATTATTGCAGTTAATGGAAGATCTACATTTGTAAAATTTCTGATGGCTTTTGAAAAATTTTTAATTGTCAAAAGGTCATCTGGCATAAACCAGCCAAGGAATTGAATGCCAAATGTACTGTTGACGTTATAAATTTTTAGGCGAGTTCATGCTGAGTGTGGAGGGTTTTCTGTTCTGTGGTTGATCGCATAAGCCTTGTAGTTGTCTATTTTAACCAAAACGACTTGTCATTATGTGCTAATTTTATTGCGTTTAGTAATGTGATAAATTAGTTGGGACAGGTAAGGAATTGAATGCCAGTCATTGCCCCTATGAAACGGCTGCTTACGGGCCAGGATATGGATGTGGCATTGGAATCATTGGTGCTTGAAAAGCTATTGGCGAGGCAAACATTTTCGTACCTATAGTTAAAGTGAATGGGCAAGATCTCTTAGGGTGCAATAGAGAATTATGACTATGCAAACTCAGATTAGGCTATAGAACCTGCTATACAAGGTTTACTGTTGTACTGAAAGATATAAATGGTGTTACAATTTGATTGAGATCTTAATAAAACAATGTATTGGTATAGAGAGTTACTTTACTGCTTGTTGAATGCATAACAGCAAATTGTCAAGTCATCGGAGGTTAATGGTGAGGAAAGCAAGAGGTTGTGATTAAGCATTTGAAGTATGAAATGTAAATGGCCAAGCAATTCTCTGGATATTAAGGAGTGTAAATCAGGAAAATACCCTTTATTTTGATGCTGGAAACGGAATGGGTAACTTTCAGGGAAAACAGCTCTCGTGAATGGCGTTTCTTTGGACTTTGCCGCGGTACTTGTGGATATCTGTCAAGATTCAAGACCATGCCGTGGCGTACCTGCTGTAACTCTGAAGGGAAAGATGTCCATAGTTAGTACTGTTTGATGCATACTAGAATGTTGTGGTCAACGGTGCTGCCGTTGTCTGAGGAAGGAGTACGAAGAAACTGCTTGCCCGTTTCAAATGGTTCTAGTCTTGTTCAATTTCATGACTTGGCTTTCAATCTGCACGAAGTCGAGTGCATGTTATGTTTATCTTTGGAATGTAGCTTTACTACCTTTTTTTTTTTTTTTTCCTTTTTTTCCCCCGCCGTGTTGGACCTAGAAAGAAGTTAAGATATAAATAATGCAGGGACGTTCGTGGTAGGACTGCGTTCAAGAGCCTTCTTTTGCTGATTTTGGGAGTATTGTGACGATATTGTCTTGACTTCAGTATTGTGACTTTACACATCACATGCATATAGACCAGCCCAAGTGCCATCCTGTTGCTAATCTTATTTTCTGCACTGACACAAGTAGCAGATCAATTGATAAGAACGGATTCCTCACACGAAAAGTCATGTGTTCCGCCTTAATTCATGGTGGGCTCGAAGTCGAATTCACCTAAACTTTTAATTATTAGACATAAGATATATCTTATTTTTGTGCAATGTAATTTTGTTTAGTTCAAACAGTTATCCTTTGGTAATCTTATCATTTTTGTGCAGTATAGTTTAGTTTAGTTCAAATAGTTATCCAATTGCTATCTTGTTACTAATCTTATTATTGTATTGGAAACCTCAAAATACACTACAGATTAGAAGACTGTTCTCCCTGGATGTAGAAATGGATAACTAGCCACTTGGATACACCTTTTTTTTTGGGTACTGGGATACACTTCATAGTTAATACCCGTTAAAAACAGATATCTATCTTACCAACATCTGAACTTTTAATTTGTTCATATTGGTCGTTCCAATTGCTGCGATCAAATGAAAAAAGGCAAAGAAGAATTACTTTGATCTAACTAGGCTTGCTTGGATATGAATTATTTGGAAAAAAAATCCCTTTTTTTTTAAGATTCTCTAAACACATTTTTTAATCATCTTTTTATAACATGCAGTATATTACCAAAAAAAAAAAATGATGCGTGGGAGAAATTTTTTCTAGATAATCTCCAATAGAAACATACTAACAAATGTAAACTAGGGTAGAACACGTACCGCTCTGATGTGAAACGATAAGAAGGTCCGTAGATGGTAATTCATGTGATTATAACAGCAAAGAAATACTATGCTATGCATCACCGTGCATCGTGGCGGGCCACAGTTGTGCTTAGCTATGGCGGATAAAACCACAAAACCCAAAATATTCCATCAATACCCTGACCCACAATTGAAATAAGGAAGCCAAGAGAGAAACCGCTAAAATTTGTTAATTATACAGCTACTGTGAAAATTCAATATGGCCAATTATTCAGCTGTTCAGATAAGTAATGGGATTGTGCAGCTACGAGATCTATTTTCTCCATGATTTTCTAATTGGCACCCTTTAATATGGATAAAAAAATAATCTGCTTAATTAATGCATTAATTTTTCATATTTTGGAAAGCTATTTTTAAGGGATTCATATGCTGAATGGCATACCTAAACTTAAGATACTTACACTTAGGATAGCAATTTGGAACTACGGAAATTCTAACTCATATTTAAAATGCTCAATGCTTTGAGAAAACCTATTAAAGTCAAAACAAATGCAAAAATCCAAGAAAGAAATTATCATTTCAGTTGAAAATGTTATTGTATTGGAAGTTCGAACCATTTTAATTTTCAACACGGTTTCACAATAAAATCATTAATTTTAGTTTTGACTAGTGTGTAAAAAGTCACAAGAAGTACGTTAAATTCATTTATCAATAAAGAAAAAATAAAAACTAGTAAACTAACTTGTTTAATTATGAGAATTAGAATATCGTATATGATATGCTTGTTTTGTTGATTTTTTTGAATTTATCTTTTTTTTGACAAATCTGAAAATTTTAGTGTTCTATGTCTCCTTCCAAAATAAGTTGTATTTTTCCTTCCAAATTGTCATTTTATGGGAATAAAAAGTTCCAAGTTCATAATGGTATCTTTTTTTATTTTTTTTAAATAAGCCATAATGGTGGTTTTGGTTTAGAATTTGGGAACCTACCATTTCTCTAAGGTTAAAAAAACAAATGTACAAAAATAAATCACTTTAAGAACTTTGACAATATCATGTATCTTTTAGACATAATAATAATAATAATAATAGCACCAAGTTGGCCAAACTTTTGTTCTTAGTTTGAAAATGAATTATTAGATTTCTAAACTTATGTTGCAAAAAAAAAAAAAACACACACACACACACACATGCACGCACAAAAATAAACAAAAAACGAAAAGATAGAAAAAAAAAAGAGATGATGTTGAAGTACAAATAGTCAAACTTTCACCCCATCTTTGTTAGTTTATTTGAAATAGTCTTCTTTTTTTTTTATCATTTGCAAAATTCTTTTCTTACTAAAAGTTTTTTCAAAATTAAAGACATTGCCTCTTAAATACTAGAATTCATCATAATAACTTTTTCCCATATTAACAAGTGCCTATTAGCCACTAGTTAACATTTAATCACAACTTTCCATTTAGGCTAATGCATTCAACTACAACATAGATAATTATGCCAAGGTGTTATCTATTTGGCATAATTACAACTATCTATGTTGTCTATATATTATGTCAGTGTGTTATCCTTATCCTAAAATTATAAGATAATTTTTTTTTGTTTGGTAAGAATGAGACAATCCTTTTCATACTATCACGAATTTCAAAAGGGTTCACATAACAAAACAAACCATGGAATGAAAATATAGTACTAGTAGAAGTGTAGAACTGTAGAAGGAAGCCATTGGAATTTTACGATCATATGTGGCTATCTCTGTAATAGTAAAACATTCTCATGGGAGGTTACAGTAATTTATTTTAAATCCAACATATGAAAATAAATAAACAAATAAATAAAAAGACCTATCCCTGTACTTGGTGTCTGCTTAAATGAAAAAAAGTACACCATCCAGCTCTCGCAGCAGCTCCACTCACACTCTTCACTTCACTTTACTCAAAACTCCGCTTCCCTTTCCTACTTCCGCAGAACCTTCTCCCAGTCTTTAAAACGCCAATAGCACCCACCAGATTCCAATCCTTTCCCGACAAGTAAAGGACAAAAAAAAAGATAAATTTTTAAGATTTCTTTTCTTTCCTTGGATTTTCACGAAAAAGTAGGAATGCCGGCGAACGTGGAATCGAAGCCACCTCCGAGGATCGGCAAGATCGGACCTTACACCGTCTTCATAACCCTCCTTCTACTCCCTCCACTCCCACAACTCCCAGTCCCCGACCCCTCTCCGACTCTCCCAAGAAAACCGTTCCCGCTTCTCCGCTTGCATCGCCTGCCCCTGTTCAGCGGCCAACTCAGTCTCATCCTCCTCCTCCTCCTCCGCCGCCGGCGGTTCAGGCTCCGCCTTCGCAGTTTTATAGCACTAAACCATCCCACAAGTCTCATTCAACTTTTGGGTTCTTCTGGGATGCCGTCGCTAAAGTTCAAAATGGTAAAATTTTTTCTTTTTTTTTGCCTTTTGTTAAAATAAATCTAGAGCTGATAATTTTTTTTTGGTTAGATTCGGGATTTGGGAATTTTTGCTCGTTTTTTCCTCTTGTTTGTAAAAGATTTTGATTTAACTTAATTTTCTTTTTATAGCTCACGCGAGTTTGGATGAGCACGTGGCGTATTGGTTCGGGTTGAATCAGTCCAAGTATCAATGGGCACTCGATGATTTCTATGAAACAAAGGGAACTGTAAGTTTTTATCTCTTCTTTTCTGTTACCCATCTAGATAAATTCAGCTTATAGGTATTTCCTTTTTAGCTAATAATGCTTGCTAATCAAGGATTGGAGTCCTACATTGTTTCACTGGTAATGACTGTTAGAATGTAGTTTCTTGATTGCAGTTTTTGTGCATGTAGGGTGAGAGACGAATGCTCTAGTTGAATTTTTAGCGGAAGTTTTTCAAGTTTGATCTTGATTATTTAAAAGTATTAAAAATGGAAAACTTATGTGAACTACAAGTAGAAGATATATGCCAAAATTGTAATCCAAAGGTAAAGACCAGGTTACCAAAGATATGATCTTAGCCCCCACAATGGAGTATATTCAATTTATTAATATTGAGAAAGTTTGCTTTATTTCTTTCCCATGCCTGAGTTCAAACTGAAAGGATGGAATTGGCAATAGTTTATGGTTTTCATGCAATTTCTGAGATTCCACCAAAGAGGCAGGACACAAGTGGATCCTAGTTCTATCAGGACTTTCTGATGTAGTTGGGAAGAATAGTAGATTATGGATGTCATGCTATTTCTTAGACACTGTCGAAGAGTCAGGATAACAAGTGGATCCTAGTTCTATCAGGACATTTTCATGGATCATCTTACAACTTGAAATTTTCAATAAGCAAATTGCTTATCAAATCTGTAGACACTAATATCCCTTTTACATTGTCATTCAAATGGGAATTTGGGAATTAAAGTCTTTAGTTAGCATGCTAGGGGGACCAAGGATGCCTCTGAAGTGGATCTGGACCAAAATAGCACAGCACTCAGATGTAGTACTGCAGAATAGGGGGACGACTGGCTTTTAGTATTTTTTGCTTTTAGTTTTCTCTTTTTCTTTTTGCTTTTATCAATTTAACTTTTGATTTTTTGGGTTGGAGGGATGGGTGGGGTTGGAGCTGTTGGAAGTGAGCACTGTAAAGGAGTATTTTTATAGGTTTTGTTTTGTCAATTCTCCAAAGGATCTTGCTGAAGAGAGTAATTGCATTTGTCTTTCTGTGGATGATGAATAACGTTGAAATTTCAACGATTTCAACAAAAAGGATCAAGAAATTCTTATTATTTCTTAAAATGTTTTGTGTTACCAGAAGTGAAGTTTCTGTATATGGTGTCTTGTTGATTCCATTTTGAACTCAATATTCAATTTTCAGTTAGCATTTCAGTTACTGCAAATGCAAAATCTTATGAATATATCTGAAAGTTATGAAATCATACCCTAGTCTGTATGGCCTAGCATTTGACACTCATTTCTGACCGCTGGCAGAATCCAGGGGATGCAAATGCAAAAGGTTTATCTGATAAGGCGCAGAACGTGTAATTTGCTTGATGGGCTGGTACTTTAATGTTAACCATATCTTTCTTGCATTTGACATGTACTCTTAAGGTGAGGTCCTGGTAAATTGGAACATTGTTGTCATTCAGGCAGATGACAAGTCATTGATGCCACCTGAAATTCCTGTCAAGTACATGATGTATTTCATAAGAGAATTACCTGCTAAATGCTTAAAAAGCTCTTCTCAAATGCACTATCTGTTTGGAGTTTTCAGCTGTTATAAGAACTAGGGGATTTCTAGTGATTAAGCACTGGTTTCCTATAGTCTTTTGAAGTCAATAGTGTATTTTTGGGCTAAGCCTTCATGTTGATAGTCTCAGTTGAGCAACCACCCAATATCGGCTAGTGTTGTTACCCTGAGTGGTGAAGTTTATATCAATTGGCTTTGTATTTGTATTATTAGCGTTTAAGGAAATCAATTTCCAAGTTCAAGAATGTGGTGGTGCATTTACCGTTATTTGTTTGCTTCTGCTTCTTGCCTAATATAAGTGTTTGGATAGAGTATTATTTGAAATATTATTTGGAGTAATTACTGTAGCACTTTTTGTGATGTGATGTATGTGAGATAGAAAGTAATTGGAAATATAAAAAGGTGGATTGGAAAATGTGTTTATGATGCAAACAAAATATTATTTGAGATAAATTTGCAGTCCAAACACATGTTTGAAACTCGAAACTAGCTTTGCAAATATCCTCATAGCTTTAAGTCGATTGCTTTTGCACCCAAAAAAAAAAAAGGAATTGTTATCCTCCTTGCGTGCCAATTGTTACTACGTGGGCTCACCGCTCACATTTATGCATTTTTATGGATTTTTTTTTAATGTTGCTTCGAGATAAAATTTTTTTTTTTAAACTTGAGAAAATTGATAAGAATATTGAGAAAACAGAAAAAAGTAAAAAATGTTTCAACACAAAAATGCCTCAAAGACTCGACCCCCGGATTTGTGGTTCCTTTGGTGGGAAACTAGTAGTAATACGGTCGACTCCGCCCTAATTAGCTTGGCACCCAAGGGCAGCTGACGGAACATGGAAGAGAGGAGTAAAAATGGCTCTAGTGTCAAATTTGCAGAGTATCATTTAAATGTATGCCTGATGACAAATATGCCTAAGGAGCGAGAAATCCAAAATTCCAAGATATTCAGGATCATCACTATTTCCACATATGAAATCAAAAGCTAGCAGAGATGGATTATTCAATAAAGATGCTGCTTCATTATTACAAATATAGTAGTAATGCCAATTAAAACTCCCTGAGCTATTCCCGGACGGATAAAATGTCCTGCTGTTCTCTGCAAGAGGGTAGCAGAAACACAAGTACATAATAGGTAGACCACGTAAATCTACTCAGAAACTATCATGGGTTCACTTCATTTGCTTCAGTCTCAAGTTCCTCCCTGTGGGAGTAGTAGAAGGCTTCCCCTGTAAAGAATCCGAAGGCATCGAAGTATAGTATCCACAAAGTGCTTTAAAACTGCACAGCACACTTAAAGGTGAAGGATCACTTTTCCGAAGTTTCAAAGATAGATTCTTCCACTTGAAGACAACGTACCTTTCTTCAACTTTAGGCAATGGATATCAATTATCAACTTTCTTGTTTGAATGGATGTTACAGTAGTAGAGGTAACTGGTAATGTCGTCTAAGTCAACTTCAGCAACCAGTCTCTCTATGTATAAAAATACAATAATGGTTGGAGGGTTTTCTTTACTTTTCTTTCTTTCCACGAGGAGCTGGAGTTTTTCTACTATCATTATCAAGCAACAGCTCGTGCCAAAAAATAAGAACTTCTGCACATAAATAAGAAACAACATGAATTAATACCTTTTTTTTTATTCACGAAATAAAACGTTTATATACCTCCTATCTTTATTGCATCAACCTTCAATTGAATCAATTCTACCAGGTGGTTATCACCATCCTATCTTGAAATCTATTCTTATTGATCTGCCATCACCCGTTAGGATTACCACTTGACCATCAACAAAGCCTCAAGTCCAAAATTTCAAGCAGCCGCTTTGTCCCAGTCCTCTTCAAGATAACAACTTTTACATCCTTTAGATCTTTCAGCCAAAACTGACTCCAAAAGCTTATGTTGTATAATGGCTTTTGGGTAATTTAATTTGTTATGCTATCTTCCATGTAATTCCACCGCTTTTTTTTAACTCAATAGCAGAAAATTGGCTACTTTATTCTGAAGCATCTGTATAGAATCAGCTATGATTACATGTACCAAAGAAAAAATTTCACCTACTTCTGGCTCACCTAGGACAGCTATACAACATTTTTATCAACATCCGAAGTGGTCCTCGGCAACTGCAATGTTTACAATGTCGTCTCTAGGCAGACAAGGAATCGATGCATTATCCAACTCCTTGGCCATCTGCATAGTTTCAGGTAGAAGAAGGTGGTCATTCTTCGTAGTCTTCAGCAAGATCAAGTATAGGACACCAGCCAAATATATTACCATGCCCAAAACTCCTAAAACTCCACAAAAAGTAGTACCAATGACACTGAATTGCTATGACGAAGAGCTGTTACCAACTTTTCTGCCAGATAATACATATTAATGCCCATTATGAGAGAGCTAATAATCCAAGTTGCTGCAGAGATGGAAATGGAGTTAGCATGCATTCCCATCTTAGTTTTGCAACTTGTAAACCTCAGAAGTGGAATGAGTGGCGAATGGAAGTTCAAACGACAACATCATTGATGCAATAATGATTAGATTTCCAGCACCAGAAGAGCCTCCAATAATTGCTGCCAATAGACTAGGGATTATGGCTAAGCATCGAGTTGAAAAATTCCGGATCCATGGTTTCATTCGCAAATCAAGAAATCCCTGCATAACATATTGGCCCAGCATATGTTCCGGTAATTGTAGAACTTTTGTCCTGATGCAAGCAAAGCAATTGCAAACACTTTGGAGCTCCAACTTCCTAAAATATGTTTAAGTAAGAATGAGGCTTTGTTCAAATCCAAGTCTTGACAATTCTGCTTGTCATCTTGGTTCAGATTTGAGGAATTGCAAACTGCACCACTTGCTGAAATAATCGATACATTGATGAGGAAGGCCACCATTAAGGCAAATCCACTTTCCATTATATAATATCTGCAAGCCTCTTTGATTCCAGCAACAGATCGTGGAATTTTCCTTGATAAGACCAATGCTGAGTGGAGGAAAAGATTATGCGGCATAACCATAGCACCAAGCAATGAAATAGCTAGTTTAGTAGCACTACTTCCCTTGAGCTGAGGAACAAAAAGGCCATTAATAACCTCTGAAGATTTTGGTTTTGCATAGCCAAGCTCCACAAAGAAGCATCCAGCAATTGTAAACGCCAAGAAAGCAATAAAGATTTCAAGTTTTCTAACCCCATATTGCTGTAACAATAGCAAAACTAATGTACTTGCCCTGTGATTAGCACCCCGCACCATAAAGGAATTTTGAAGAGCATGTTCAAAGCAAATGCTGTTCCAATCACTTCAGGTATATCACATGCAACAATAGCAATTTCAGCAAGAATCCATAGAATAAAGTTGGTCACCTTCGGATACTCCTTCCTACAGTGCTCTGCTAGATGCTTTCCAGTAACAACACCTAAATTTGCCGCCAGAGATTGGATTATCAGAGCTGCAAGGGATGCCAATAGTATGATCCAAAGTAAACCGTACTTGTACTGGGCTCCTGCTTGGAGATCAGTTTGAAAGTTTCCAGGGTCAATGTAGGCAATAGAAACAAGAAACCCAGGACCCATATACGCAAATAGATTCTTCCAGCTTTTTTTGTCGGGCACTACAATTTGATCATATTCGATGTTGTCAATGAGTGGTTCATTGGCAAGACTAGTCCGATTTCCAGAGCTGGTGCAGTTCAATTCTACTGCATCAAAAGTTACATCCGCCGTATCGACTTATCTGTTCTTTCTTGAGATTAATAAAAAAAACGGGTACTAGTAATTTAACTGCATTCTATGGTTGTTGGGTTGGGAACAACAATTTTTTTCGCTAATCAAGCCAAATCAAGTGAGCTAGCTTGTGTTTATATAGCCTCAGAAAATCATACGCGACAGGGGCATGAGAGCCGAAGTCAATTAGGATACGGGGAGCAACCTTTTAGGTGTCGGATTAGTGGATGCTATTTAACAGTCTTATCTCTGAGCCTGAGGCTTCCTTGTATTCATATATTACGGAAACCTTTATGGTGTCGAATTTGTAAAGGATAATAAGGTATCATGCTCCTGCTAATTTACTTATTTATACAGGAAGTTGCCAGCTAATTAATTCATATTTTTTAGTTTTGTTTAGGGGTTTCAGTTCACCTAATTTACACCAGGAAGCTTGTGTGCGTTACATAAGAGGGAGGGGGAAACCATGGAACACTTAATTTTTAATCGCTGCATGACAAGACCAGTTTGGACAAAGGTGCAGAACATGTGCTTGGTACATCGTGGGTAGGTCATATACTTGGGATGTGTTACTTGCATGGCTTGCAAAATCAAATTCCTTTGCAGATCAGATCAGAACATTGGCTTTAGCTGTTACTGTATATCACGCTTGGAGGCTAAGGAATGAAGTAATCTTTCACTTGAAATCTGCTGTATGTGATAAACTCTTGAAGGCTATTATTGAAGCAGTGTGGTTTGTAGTGAGTAATTGGTCAGGTGTAACACTCATTTTCGTAACGGTGGATCCCCTGCTCACAATTTTGTCGATCCCCACTTCGCTTTCTTGCTATATTTGCTCTTTCTTCTTCTTCTTTGCGAAGAATCCCCAATATAAAAACGTGAAATCTCTCTCTCTCTCTCTCTTTCTCTCCGTTGCCGTTTCTTTTCTTTCCAATCTCCACTGTGTATAACGTCAAGTTTCAGAAGATACTTCTCAAATATGAGAGACCAAATCCCAAGCCTGATCGTATAAATATAAAACAAGATTTTCATTCTCGCACGTGATGGTGAGAAGCTGATTATCAACACAAGGAATGCATAATCTTGACGTCAGATGAAGGTCGGTTCCAGTGACTAATAAGGGTAGTAAATTAATATGCGTAGAGTCCAAGAACACAGCATTACATAATTATTAGTATGATTCTCATAACTAAAGTAACTCGAAGGTTGGACTTGGTGCACGACAAACAACTGGAACCGACCACAAAACATCAATCCCCTTATTGAAGCTTTAAAATTCATTAGCGACCAATTTAATTATCTTGTCTTTCACTATGCCTGCAAAAAAATGGCCTGAAAAGTGATATTCTAAAATCATAAACATTAAACAAAACATTTGCCATCATCAAAATTTACTAGTACAAATCAAGCTCTACTCGAATAAACTACTAGAGTAGTTGCAACAGCATGGATACTTATAGTAAGTAAACTCGTGTATTAGGGAAACAATTTGGTATCTGATAGATCAATGCAGAAGTTCAAAGTTGAACAAATCATATTTCTTTCACTTTGAATTTTTTGCAATTATTCAATCCCTTTTCAATTTTAATAGATTCTAATCATTTCATGATGACGTGTGTTTATTATTATTATTTTTTGGTTGTAGTAAAACTTTCAAAGTATATTCTAAATTGTGCTTAATTTGGGATTGTTTACTTCAGTTGTTAGCTGCGGATCATCCAAACATAAGATTAATTACTCAATTTAAAGCTTCAGAACCAGTTAGCTAGAATTGATGTTTCAAATATTTCTTGTGCACTTTTAGAAGTATCTAGAAACGAATATCTTCATTTGAACTTTTAATCCGGTACCACTCTTATGTCTTTCTAATTAAGTAAATTCTTAGGCGAATTCTTAATTTTAGATTATTGTTTTCCTATTAAAAGTTTCAAAATTTAATTAAAAAGCAAAAAGAATATTGAAAAAAATGACATATGATAATCAAAATCTAAAAGTAGATGATATAATCAAAACAGAATACGCCCATGATGTTCAACGTTAATTCCTGTTGGTATAGGATGTTCATAAATTTACTCGTTTTGTAGTCTATTGGTTCAGAAAGTTTTCAAGGTCCAGTGATTTCTAAGCAAATACTCTACCGATAGAAAGATAAATAAAAGGAGATGTCTCACATAGATGGCCTCCGTGCCCAAATTCCATCCATAATTTGTGGATTTTATAGTCTCCCAATTCAGGTCACTGCCAATCCTTCAAGATATATCAATCAAGTACAAGAACAAATCCACTGTTTAGAACCATATGAACCGTCAGTACTTTGATTCCCTCGTATGGAGAGTTGTAACCTTCGGAAGCCTCATCTAACCTTCTCGCCACATCCGCGCCAGCCATAGTTGGCCGTAGAGAGGCTTTTTCGCCTGTTATACAAGCAAGTAATGATTTCCCGTGCCTCATTTTTCAAACTTCTAAGGTGAGAAATAGTGTGAGAAGATTTCTAGGGCTCATGAGAGTATTTGAAGGCCTCAATGAATGATTATAAGTAATGATGATCTAGACTTAATTTGGTTGAAGCTCAAAGTAAACGCTTATTTTGGTAGCGTTTCGTTTAGCTTATGACTGCGATGTTTGAGGGCATACGTTATGCACCATAAATGACTGCGAGCGATGTCATTTTCTTTATACGCCATATATGACTGCCATATCTTTATCTTTATATTTTTGATACACCATATTATGCTAATTTCTGCAATGTCTTTGCGATGTCTTTATATTTATATACCACATCATGCTAATTTCTTGTAATTGACTCAAACACGAAAATAGTTACATAGTTGGTAAGGAAGGTATAATTGACTCTATATTCTTTTGAAAGCAATCTCAGTTGGACATGTTTGTCTGCAGATGCAATTGTACGGGTTTAAATAAAGCTGTAATTTTTGAATGCCATAAAAAAAAGGTCCTAGAAAAAGATCAATCAAGCAACAATGATGCGAAGCAAATAACAAAGAGCAAATGAATCGGATGGGGAGGAGGATTGAGTTGAATGTTAAGAAAAAAGAATCAATTTAAGGTGAGAGCATCATTAATGTCATCTTGACAAGTATGAACCGTCCAATTTATGTAGAATTATAAGATCATGTACAACGTAAAACATCAACCTACAAAAGAAACCTCTAAGCAATTAGACGGCTGCGTTATTATTAGAGAGCGGAGACCAAGTCTGATTCCCACTCAAACCACAAGTCAAAAACAGCAAGCCACTTTTATTACAAACTTAATAATAGATTCAAGAAGATACTAGATAACATGAACACCACATCACTTGTGAGGTTCATAACACATACGACATCCTTAAACTAGAAATATAGAAATACATCCGACATCCTTAAACTAGAAATATGAAAAAAAAAAAAAAAAGGATTACTGTTCTTTCATGCAACCTAGGTTCAAAAAACTTACATAAAATGACTACTACAATTTACTAGCCCACTTTTGCCAAAGATTCTGCGCCACCATTCTTTTATCCATCCAGAAACTGCTGCAGGGAACTTCACAGAGATCTTGGTCCTTCATTTGCCGCGCCTCTTTCGGTCTGAACTAGAGGAATCAGGATGCGTCGAGCGTGGACTGTTGGAGATAATACACAAGTGAATCAGATACTTAAAAGTATGACGTACGTTCACCGTTAGGGTTAACTAACGCCTGCCGGGACTCAATAACAAATAATAGCTCAAGTCAAAAGCGTCTCGCCCAATTAAGTTTCCGTCTTTTAAGTCAACAGGATTACGTATGTTGTCTGCAGAAGATAGACTATGCATGGATCAAATGTTTCACTCACTTAGTTTGCAGTATTAAACCATGGCCATCGATTGTCAAAAATGAATTTTTTACTTCAACAGTCCATGGCCTCAAAATCGTTGTTAGACTTCCAATTCAGGAACAGTAAAATCATTTACGCGTGTGTGTGTACACATGCGGACACACACACATATAGTTGACATCGCAAACAATATTATCCAATATTTTACCGATCAACGTATAATTGAAGACACAAGATATTTCTATATTGAAATGCAACTGGCTATTAGATATGGACCCAAATTTCATGTTTGTTACATTAGAAGTGAATGTTAAATGTACGATATTTTACGCACTTATCATATTGGTTCCTCGTACTAAAATGTATAAACATCCCGTGATTTCGAATTTGATTGTCTTTAAATATATATTTGATATTACGAATTATTTGTTTGAAAAAATTGATTTTTGTAAATTTAAGTTATTTGTGAAGATACTACCCTGTGCTTTATCATTCTCGCCAATTGTACACTAGGAACAAGTACCAACTATGAAGTTCTTAATTAGACGCTGTGGGAGGATAAATAATTGCACTTTCAATCTATTTGCCAAAGGAGAAAGCCAAAGAAGAAATTTAGTCAATGCTCACCGAGATATAGTCCCCGACATCTCCCAATCATAGCAACCGCCATAAGCAGCGTCTCTTATTGTTTTCAAATCCAGGCGGTTACCATTCCTTCAAGAAATCAAATACCAAACCAAAGCCGCCATTGCTAAGAATTTTGTCAGCATTTTTTAAAATTAAAAGTACAAAATTAACAACTGAAAATGAAAGGGAACTAAGCTATCGTGTGTGTGTGTGTGTGTATATATATATATATATATGAGCTATTATCATCGGAGGGGTCGAGATTATAAGTAACCATGTAGAGTATTACTAAAGACTAACCTTGGTACAGCAGCGTCCTTCAACCTATGCACCTTTAGTTCGTTATTGACAACGTTGGCAACAAATTTAGAGTCCATAAGATCGCGCTGCGAGACCTTCAAGTTAGTTGGATTGCCATCAACTGTGAAGAAGTAATCTGGAGCATGGTTCAAACGGTCAGCAACACCCAGCAATTTATCCCTGCAGAACTTTACTTCATTAATTTGAGGGAGTGGATTGTGCTCTAATAACTTAGCATTGGCCACAAGTCGATCTACATCGGGGGCACTTTTAATGGCCTTCAAACCGACAGATTGGCCGGATAGACAAACAATTGATGTCTGAGAATTATCATTGCCCATCTTTAGAAAGGGATACTATGCAACACACAAAACTAAAATTGTGAAGAAAAAGACGGGTTAATCAGAGCTTGATTTAATACGCTAATAGAAATGATAATGACGAGAGAGAGGCCTCTCAAGTTCAATGACACCAAAAATGAGCGTGAGAAGCTGTGGTTTTTCGTAGAGCGGTCGAGGGATGTGGTGCTATTTATAGAGTAATTCATCATTAGGTATTTGAGTGATACAATTTTCAGGCCTTCAGGATGTAAACCTGAAAGAAAATCCATGTCACGCTGTTTAGTGTTTAGCCAGTTAATTCAATTTTGAACTTGCTGGGAAAACCATCAACAATTTCTTTGCCTTTGCAAACCGACTAGTCGAAGCTAATTAATTAGCCACCTTCAGAAGTGATTTAAATCCCTTTTTGTGCTGTATAACTAATTTGATGGTCCAATCTCCACCCCCCCCCAAGCGGTCAAAAAAATTTATGTAATGGTACTAGTGTGTGTTGTGTGTGTGTGTGTGTGTGTGTGGGCGCCCGCTTCAGTTAGAATTTTAATTTTGGACATGCTGGGAAATCCATTAGCAATTCACTTGGCTTAACTCTGAAGCACAGAGAAAGGCAAACATACGTGTGTGTGTGTGTGTGTGGCAAACATACGTGTGTGTGTGTGTGGCAAACATGTGTGTGTGTGTGTGGGCATGCTGGGAAATCCATTAGCAATTCACTCTGAAGTACAGAGAAAGGCAAAGATACTTGTGTGTTTTGTGTGGGCCGGGGACGTATAAGAGCAGAAGCCATGCACGAGCACCAGAAGGAGCAACTGGTTATCGTTTTGACCAAAATGAAATTTCTGTAATGAATTTTGACACCGACACGCAGGTGGACTTTTAATGGAGATAGGCCATAAACATTGTATCAGTTAGCTTCACGATACTTGCATCATATGCCTGCAAAATGTATGGAAGATGACAGGAAATATCTGCAAGGTTGACGCCTGAAAATATTAATATGTGAATTGAAAGGATAAACGAAAAAATATATATGGTCACCCGTAGAAAGATTAAGAAAAATGACTTCTGAGTACTCAAACTCGACAATAGCTTGACACGTTACGTAATCAGAATGGAAGATATAATTGATTCTATATTTCTTGAAAGCAATCTCAGTTAGGCCTGTTTCCCTGCTTATTTACCACTAAATCATCCCCCAAGATTTCTTCTGTTATTTTCTCTTCTTCTCTGCAAAAAAAAAAAAGAGAGAGAGAGAGAGAGAGAGAGAAGGGCTATTGCTTCTTGCCTTTCTTTTATTTACAATCCCCACTGCCATCCCAGACAACTGTAATCTCATGGAAAAAGATCCAAAAGCCAAGCACCACAAAAGATCACCCCACTATGCTTGGAAACTTGGACAACCCTTAAGGCCTTTGACTTCGGCAGTGAAAATTCACCTTCCCCTTCACTATATCTGCCAAAGATTACTGAAAAGAGAAAACCAAAATTAGAAACATCGAGCAAAAACTTTGCCACCTTCAAAATTTTAGGGAAATAAATATTTTCTGCGCCTTGACAACAGAGAGATATTGCACATATATATACACGTCAAATAATAAAGTGGATTAACATTAAAAATTGGAATATAACAAAGTAAATGTGATTTTAAATGTAACAGACATTCTTCAACAATTGGTAATTTTTGAAGGAAATAGTATTTTAGAAATAACCTGCTTAACCTTCCAAACCTAGCATTATTGTCCTTTCCACATACCTAAGTATCAGGCGCATCCATATTATCATAACTTATAGATACTTTCATGGTATTCTCAAATTTTAGGCAATAGAGGATAATTAACAAAATTTAAGTGTGCATCTTACTTCTCAAATTACATACACTTGAACCTTTTAGATGATAATACAATCAGAAGTAAATTAAGTATTAGATATATTAGATAGCTATTGCTACGTGGGCAGAAAGCAGTGTCATAAAACCGAAAAACTTCTTGCTAGTACAGATTAAGTTCTAATTGGATTTAATAGTAGAGTAGGCTTGTGACTCTGATGAATACTTCGTAAATAATCTTTGTTTTAGAAAACATCTTAGTATTAGGTAGTTCGGTAATCGATGTAGTATTTGAACAAATCATATTTCTTCTACTTTTAACATTTTCCAATTATTCTTAATCCTTTTGATTTCAGAGACTTCAATCACTAGGTAGTTTTCACTAGCTATGATGTATGTCCAAATCTTACCCCTACTAAAAAAAATTTTTATTGTGCTTCAGGACCGTGCACTTGAATCTTTGAGCACATCCAAATTAACATAAGATTAATTACTCAAAGCTTTCAAATCCAAACAGGATTGAAGTTTCAAATATCTAGCATGCACCGTTAAAAGTATTAATTTTGGAGTTTGTGGATATTAAGAAGAGATCAACCACGTGATGCGTTGATCGTAACTCTCCAAACTATATAGTATATATCCGAATTCTATATCTTGCTTACGGTTACATAGTATATATCCAAATTCTCTGTCTTGTTTATGGTTGTTCGTTAAGAATTTTCTACAGAACCAGAAGTCATACAAAGTCTAAGCATTTTTAATTTTTTACTCGTTGGTATAGCGTGTTTTACTCGTTAAACCATTTTGCTCCTAGCTGGTATATTGTGTCGATATTTTACTCGTTATATTGTCCATTGCATCGTAGTCGTGGTTCAACACGTTTTTCAAAGTCAAAGGACTTCTGAAAAAAAAGATTAAAAGAAGTAGTCTCAGGAAGTAAAGTTCCGCTCATCGGATGCTCCTGTAGTTTGTTCTCAAAGCTGTGTTGCTGCTTAAATCCTAATTTCAGCACCCAATTAATTAGAATCCACAAAAGAAGAAGTCTCATTTAATTAAATGGTCACCGCGTCCAAATTCCGTCCATATATAGTCTTCGGCTTCTTTTCTATTCTTCCAATCCTGGTCATCGCCGTCCCTTCAAGAAATTAATCAAGTACAAGACCAAAGCCACCATCAATAATTATGTGAGCCCGGAAAATTGAAAGATTGTGTACTATTCTTCAGCCTAGACAAACTACCATGGTTCTCCACCGTACTCTATCTATCCCATGCATCTTTATTTATTGACCCTCCAATTTTTACTTTGCAACATCGCGTTTCGATCTGCGCCAGGTTTTGTTGCCTCTAGAGAGACGTATATATTGATTGGCCTGTAAATAATACGAGCAAAAAATGTCTTCTCATGACCCATTTTTCCAATTGTTAAGGTGGGAAATCCTGAACAATTGAAGTCGTCGGGCCGATGAGAGTTCGAGGCCTGAATGTTACTTACTACTGATGGGCTTGAGTTGATTTGTTTGAAACTCAGCTTCCGGTGAGATACAATTTCGTGTATAACTACCCAGATGTCAATTTAGTTAATTTTCCATAAATGGGGCCGACGATTGGAACTGAAGCCAACTTGGGTATATGTCAAATCATATAAGAATGCAAATTCTAATTTTACAATGATTGTGTTAAACAAAATTGATCCAAAACGGAAGGGAGGATAATATACTTGATACATCCACGGAAATAAATACTACTTTCTGCATAAGCTTACGCTTGAACATTGAGCCAAATACAAACATATTATCATACTTTTGCCATAATTTTGTGAGAAAGATCTTAAATTGCTGTCAAGTGGCATAAAACTTACCAATAGAATATCAAAAGTTGGTTTGTGGCAAAGATCTTTTTCTTTCTTCTTTTTTTTTTTTCCATTTCTTAGGTATGGAGTAGTCATTTTGAAACGCAAATGAAAAGAAAAGAACCAAAAAATAAAAAAGAACAAGAACTACCAAGAAGTCGTACACACATTTGCCCAGCTCTATACATCTTATGCATACACAATTGCACCCACAGCCGTACACATACAAACACCAACCGGATTGTTGTAATTTACCTGCACACATGATGCAAATGTTTGATGACTAATCTCAATTTGAATTTAAATTTAATGTTTTATATATTTAGTATGTACGCGCTTCCATTAGTGTACATACTGTCAATATAACTCGTTAAATATTAACTAATTAATGAAAATGTTTGAGCTTTTAAACTATGTAACTTCGTTGCCACTTGACTCTCGTTGTCTTTAATTTTCTTGACCTCCCTGCTTCTTCCTTCCACTCATCCTCTGCTTGTAAAAACCTTGAAATTAAAACATAAAATAAAATAAAAGGAACACATGGACTAGCATGCAGTTATTAGGTGGTGCAAATTAAAAAACGTTGATGCAGGTACTTAATTTGTGTTTTATGGTTACACTTTGGAGAAAGACCAAGTCCCAGAACGAAAAAATTAATCAAGGATGAGTACCTCTATTGAATGAAACAAACTTTGATCAGGTTCAATCAGATTCAGCAAAGCTCTCGATCGAACTTCGGCACTTACTATGAAGTACGAAGACAGATTGAGGTGCATCTTCCGTTGTCGTTGTTGCACAGCTCAATGCAGTTCCTGAAGTCGTAACTCTGAGAATTGTCACTTTTGCAGCAAAGAATCACCCACGAACCGATCAGCAAAATGACTAGAAACACAACAAACATAACCAAGCAGAACATAGAAATAATTCGTCCCCTTTCGTGTTTCTCTTTCAGAAAAGGTGGCACTGGTCGACTACCAACTCCAGCAAGATCCAATTCTCTTTCGTAGGTTAATCGCTCATACTTCCAAGTCAAACGTATTCAAAATTGCTAGATTAACTAAGCCCGCAATCAAAGAGAGGGAAACGGGGAGCAACGGTATTGGCATTTGAGGGGTGAGGGATTACCAAAGATGGCTGCGAAAATGACACCTGGGAAGACTAAGTAGTAATTTGCAAGCGAAAAATGTCCCTCAACAACTGTCGAATTTCCGTCTCTCCTTTCTCCATTCTCTTTCTCTTCGGATCTTGAATCTTCACTTGGAGCATTGGTCCCTCCATCGCAACAGACAGTTGTGAGTCAAAAGAGAGCTGTAACCCATCAGGGACAGAATGCCTCCTTTTCCTCCTTCCATGGCTATGATTCAATCAATGATTTGTTTTGAAGAAGCAAATCATTTTATGTCACTCGCTCTACTTTCACTAATACTTCTGCATGTGACAGACAGACTATACACTTAATGACTTAATGGCATAATCATGTTAAAGGTTACAATATTCTGATGAATATTGTTCATAAATTATGATACAAGTTGGGTTGAGACAGAAAGCCTTTTCCTCTCCTCCTCCTTCCATGGCTAATGAATCAATGATTTGGTTTGATTGAGAAGCAAAAATCTTTGTCACTCCACTTCACCCGTACTTCTGGCATGTGACAAAGTATACACAATGACTTGATGACATAAATCACAATCAAGTAAAGGTACAATATTCTGACGGATGCTGTTCATGAATCCTATCCTCTCCTATCCTAAACTACGTAAAGCGGGTAAGGCTTACACTTACAGTTGATTTTTACGCGGTTAAATTGTAATTCCTCTTCTTACCAAAACAAAAATTTGTAATTCCTCCATTTATTTTGTCCCGTTTAATCCTTTTCGGACTCTGTAACCCTCCTGTCTTGGTTATGCTATTAATTTTTTTTTTGGTCGTAATTGGTTATGCTATTATTTTGTGCATCGATTTTGTCTACACTCGATCTTTTTACTGCTTCAGGGTGGGGTGCGCCACATGGTTCTGCCTCCTTTGGTCCCCACACATGCCGCACGTTTCTTACATGGTGCCATTTTTAGCTACTTACCCACAATGTACCCCCTTCCTCGTGTAGGCAGTCACTCTCCTTTTTTTTTTAAAAAATTGTCATGTTTGAATTGTTATTTTTTGAAGAAAAATTTTTATACTTTTTATAAATGTGTTTTGAAATCACTATTTTATTTCATAAATATTAAATTACTACCATATAATTTTTTTTTTGTAAAAATTTCAAAAAAAATGCAATCCAAACGGTACTTTTATGTAATTATAATAAATGAAAAGGTAAAAACTCAGATGCATGGCGCGTCTGCTTTGGATGGAAGGTGCATGTCTTTTTTTAACCTTTTTATTTGACTCTATTACAGCGGCTAATTTCTTAGATTATAGGTAAAAAAAAAAAAACATCCACCAAATGCACGTCTGACATGGACTTTTCTAATTCGCAGAATAAATTATTTCACGAGCGTCACTGTCAGAAGTCAGCCGCAGGTTGATTTTGTGTCAGCGGGGCGTGCTGACTGTGCACGGCCTCGAGCTGACACGAAGTCAGTCTCGGACTGACTTTTGTGTCAGGGAGCTGTGCTAACTGTGCACGGCTCTCTGACACAAAAGTCAATCCCAGACTGACTTCGTGTCAACTCGGGCCGTGCACAGTCAGCACGGCCCTGATTTGAAATTCCAAAAAAAAAAAATCGTATACATTTTAGAGTTAGGATTATACATTTTAGAGTTAGGATTTAGGATTTTTGGGTTAAGATTTTGCGTTAATGTTTTAAAGTTAGGGTTTTAGGTTTTTAGACTCAGGGTTTAGGATTTTTGCGTTAATGTTTTAAAGTTATTGTTGTTTAGCTTTTTAGATTTTTTGATGTGTAATATAGTTTAATATAAATTATGAATTGCATGATTTTGTGTGTTTCTTTCGAGGCATGCAAAGTTCGTTTTGTAAATTTATAGCAAAAAATGACTAATTGCAGTATTGCAAATTAAGAACAAAAGCCAACACTAATTTTAGATTTTAAATTTAATTACTTTAGTTTGGTATTGGAATTACTCGTATATTTCATTTGGGCTTACATTTATTGTATTAGAGTCATGTAAGTAATTTCTGTTTGGATCAGACGCTCATCCAAATGTTCAAATTGATTATGTTAAAGGTTGGGTGAAACAATATGGACCAAGCTTTTGTTTTTATTTTTATTTTGTTTTTCTTTTAATATGTAGTTTTAGATATTTTATGTGTTTTGGGCATGCTATAATTTTTTGAAATCATGGCAGAGAAAAAGACAGGAGAACCCTTTCCTTCCTTCATTAGCTGCAATAACATCTTCCGGCATGCATGGTAGTGGTAGGACCAACACAAGGAATCCACTGCTATTGCTTGGACTTTAATTATGAGCCTAAGGTTGACTCATGCATATATACCACCGGCAAAGACAGGTAAGATGGCATAACGATAAAACATGCATGTCTGATGGCAGGATGGCAAGGAAAATAGCCAAAGCAAAGCATTAATGTAACAAAAGCATTGAATTAA
Organism: Coffea humblotiana; assembly: GCA_023065735.1. NCBI lineage: Eukaryota > Viridiplantae > Streptophyta > Magnoliopsida > Gentianales > Rubiaceae > Coffea > Coffea humblotiana. The sequence goes on from CM041213.1 coordinate 9,937,549, forward strand.
TGCATAGATAAATGATGCAGCTAAAACTAAAATACTATAAAATGGAAAAAAACAATGTTAAGATTGAAACTAAGAAATAAGGAATAATTTACCAGGCAGAAGCTTAAGTAGGGAAGATGCAGTAGAATAACAACAGACAACAGTGAGACTGAGGTCCAGTATAAGAAAGAAAAAGATCAGGTAGGACCTAGAAGCTGAAGTGGAGGGAAACAAGTAAAATAATTGTGTCAGAGAGCCGTGCACAGTCAGCACGGCTCCCTGACACAAAAGTTAGTCCCAGACTGACTTCGTGTCGGCTCAGGCCGTGCACAGTCAGCACGGCCCGCTGACACAAAATCAGCCTTCGGCTGCCTTCTGACAGTGACGCTCGTGAAATAATTTTTTCTACGGCCGCGCCTTGTCAGCACGGTACGTATAGAATTAGAAAAGCCCATGTCAGACGTGCATTTGGTGGATGTTTTTTTTTTTTTTACCTATAATCTAAGAAATTAGCCTATTACAGCTGGGTCTGCCTCATCTCCATTTAATGTTGACATGAGGCAAGAAGATTATTTGGTTCTTTTGGGTCATTGATCACTCAACTCTTTTTCTTGTCTTCTAATGTTCGTTAGATCTCAGAGTTTAGCAAGACTTTCACCCTCGCCCTCGCCGTGCTGCCCACTAATCCCCGCCCAACCTCCACGCCGCTCCACTTCCACGGACTAATAAAAATTTATTATATAATTTTATTATAATTAAATTTTAACAAATAATCAAGTACTAAAATATCAATACATTATTAAATTATTATTCATTGTGATTTCACAATCGCAATCTATATAAATAATTAAACAACAGTTACTTAAATACAATCCAACATGATAAAGCAATACAATTAAAGAATTCAAATTTTGACTTTTGACACTAATATACTAAGTCATTATTGTATTTTTTGAGAAAAAAAGTGTTATTGTGTTAAATATAATTAGGAATTTAGTATAAATGTATTAGTAAAATTAGTATAACTGATAGGTTATATTTTTATCATTAATTTTATGATTGTTTCCCCCGTTTATATTACCAAATATTGTATTAATTGATCGATTCTACTTATATTTGGTATTTTGTACCAATTCTAGGATGGTGGAGCAAAAAGTAATAAAAAAAGGTGATTTTTCAGGAGTTTCACAATTCAAGATGGAATTTACGTGGAGTATTGGATGAAAATTAGGAAACTACCACTTTTTATTAGATGTTTTATTAGGGAACAATTAGCATTATCTTAGGAGTTTTCCTTTTTCAAGTAGAATTCTATTTTTATTATTTTCCTTTCTTCAGGTAGTGAATACAAGAGAGAACTACTAGTATTAGTAGTCTATTAGTATTAGTAGAAGAGGGGAGGCAATAGTGACGAGTCACGAAGATCAGTTATTATCTTTGTTTTGGTTGGCCGCATGTCCGAGGCTTTCTTTCACGGCATCACGTTGGGATCTTTCCCGATGAGCCACTAATCTCTGTTTTCTAGTCGAATGTCAACTTGAAGATGTGGTGCCAAACATCTGTGAGATTAATTTTATTTATTTCTTTTATTTGTTGGTATTCATACGTTTTCTGGTTTAATTTCTTATGATTGTTTTGTTATTTGAATGTCAATTGCCCAATATTCGAATTAACCTAATAATCTATTGTCAAATTAACCGGTTAAATCCTAATTGTTTGATTGGTCAATACCAGTAGCAACTAGTGTGATTGGTCCCATGTTAGGAAAACGTATGATCTAATTTAAACAAATTTAAACAAACCCTTGTAGCGTGTTTGTTGGTTAGGGTTGGACTTTTCTAATTTTTAATGCAATTGAGAAATTAAATCCTATGGTCGTACCTAGGGTTATTTCTTGGTTAGGGAAATAGTTAACGATCGTACATTGACTATCGAAAAAGTAAAGAAGAGTTGGTTGTTTATCGCGTGTATGGCAACTATAACTAATCTATGAATAAGTAATTGAATTATCACTATATCGATGATCAGTTGAATGGATCGTGTCTGAAAAGTTACACTTTTGGCTAGAGTCATACTTGTTATTGATTAATTCCTATTTATTTCCATTAGTTGTTTTATTAGTTGGTTAATTAGTTATTTTATATTTTCCAAAAAATCCCCCATATTCTGAACTCCAGAAGAAACAAATTATCCCCAATCCCTGTGAATTCGACCTTATTCACCGCTATATTCAAATTTGTATTTTTCTTGAGTAGGTAATTATTATTGCACAGGCTCGACACCTGTCAATAACTAATTAATAATTTCTATTAGTAGACATGTATAATTATTAGTATAATTGATAATATCAATTATATTACATATACTAATATCAATTATACAATACATATAACTAATAATACCATTATTATAAGTTTGTAACTAATTAAATTAAATATTATATATATTAATCTTTTTTATTGGGTGGCGGGGCGGGGGATGGGACAAGGGTATACTCCCCCACCCCCTGTCCCATTTCCAAATATGGGGAAAAGTTCCCCCCGCTCCACCCACCCCAATTGCCATTCCTAATAATGATGATCAATGCTGGTGCGTTATTTTATTTTTACGCTTTATTTTACTTTTGTTCTTGTTTTGTTATATGAAACTTTTTGGTCCTTCATTCTTCTCTATGTCATCTTTGTGCTCTACTTTAAACACGGTAAGGTCTGTGAGGATTTCTCTCCTTTTGGCTTTTTCCCGGTTAACTATTATTGTCTCATCATTTAATTTTCTATATATATGTATATATATATTGTACATTGTAATAAAAAGACACAAGATAAAAAACAAGAAGGAAAAAGAAAAAGGAATAAGCAACTCTAAACGATTTGTACTTTCATCTTTTCAACCCAAAAACAATTTGAATGTCATCCTGCAGGTTAAGGCAAGGCACCTTTATTTATCAGTCATGATTTTGTAAGATAATGGTGTTCAAATGCCAAATAAAAAAGAATGAAAAGGAAAAAAAAAACAGCAAGAAAGCCAGGCGTCAAAGGATGAAAAGACCAAAAGAAGAGAACTGCAACCAATATAACCGTCAATGAAAGATAAAGAAGGAATACATAATTTGCATACGATTTGCTTTTGAGCTTCCTTTGGTTCTCTATAACGTGCGAGGAAAACTTTCCCACTGGTTGAACTATTTGCATTTGTAGAAATGATTTTAGATTCTAATTGAATATCTATTATTGCATTAGATTTTTTTTATTTTGAAATTTTTTGTGCTATTTAAAGATTGATATTTAATGATTTTATCAACTATATTGCAATTGGATTTTAGCAAAATATTAGAAAAACAAAAGTTGTTATAGTTTTGATTTCATAGAAGAATATTATGTACTATAAAGTATATTTTTGGTGAAATTGACCTTTTTAACTTTTTACCACTCCTCTCACAATTTGTACTTAGCTAACCCTAAGCTTTCATCTCATTAATTTTTTTTTATAGTTTCATGTGAAATATAGGAAATAAAATTGTAATTACATTAATAAGTTGTATTTATCTACTATTCTTCTCGAATCTATTCTTAGACTAAGGTATTGAATGTAAAAGTGTGGTCAATAGGTAAGTTTGCACTATTATTATCGTTAGAACGCATTTGTACTACCTGTTTGGGTTCCAGTCATCTAGATGTAAATACTGAAATTCATCATTTTTACTTGTTTACTTCTAAAGGTTTAGATTCTCATCGTTTACATGATATAGAGGAGTACATGTCGAACATCACAAAGTATCAAGTAATTTTGGGCAACCTCACGCGATTGTCTTGAGGCACAATATAACTAGTGGTTTTATAGCCAAAACCTTGGTTCATCTCACGCTCACCATCCATATTGTTTGGTCATCAATTTGAGGGGCTGGATTGTAACTCTTGCAGCTTAGCCTCGGCTAAAAGTCGTCTCAGCCTTTAGGTCCTCGCCGCCAGTTGCGGCGACCTTCGGACCCACAGAGTTGGCCGGAGATACATACAATTGACGTCACCTTTATATGCCCTCATTAGGGTGGGATATGAGATTAATTATTAATACACATCGATCTTTGGGAATGATTGTGATAATACCAAAAAAAGAAAGAAAGAAAGAAAGACAAATTATTGGAGCTTGATTTAATACGCTAACTTGCATGATGATTGACATGATTGAGACAGAAAAGCCTCTGAAATGAATGACACCACAAATGAGCGTGAGACGCAGTGGTTCTCTCGTATCAGATTGCCTTGGTTCTGAAAGCTCATATTTAGGGTCCCTCGTATGAGAATGCTTTGGTAGCAAAGTTTGCAATCAAATGGTAGAGCGGTTGCGAAGGGATGGATTAGGCGTTAAACAACGTCTCGAATTCGAGTTTACACTCACAAAAAAGTTTTGAAAAAGGTAAATTATACTTTACTCCCCTATGATTTAGTGCCTTTTTACATAATTTTCCTATGGTTTCAAAAGTTTAAGATAACCCTCCCATAATTTGAATTAAAATGTTAAAGTAATGGAATTTGTAATTCATAATGGAGTCAACTAAAAATATCAAAAATACCCCTATATAAAATTAAAAATTATTTATTAACCATAGAGGACTTATGTATACATTTTGAAAATCATAAAGGGGTTATACGGTAAAAACATAAAATCATACGGGGTTAGATTGTCATGCATATTATATTTATATATTTTAGTTACTTCAACCATTTTAGTTTTTAAACAAGGGTAATTTCAACATTTTTATAGATTCCGTTATGAATGATCATTTCTATCATTTTGACACTTTAATCCAAATTATGAAAGGATTATATATAACTTTTAAAATTATAGGGGATTATGTGAAAAATAATTATACCACAGGGAGGTAAAGTGTAATTTGTCCAAAAAAATGGTAGGGTTTTAAGGAGAGAAGGAAATCCATGACTTATCCTCTAAAAAATAAAGATGATGTCAATTGACATTTTCTTTCTAATATTTTGAGTTCCTCATATATTTTACATTAGAATAAATGAATGTAAAATGTATATATTTTACACACTTATCATGTTGGTTCCTCATATTAAAATGTATAAATATCCCGTGGTATCAAATTCGATTGCCTTTAAATATTTGATATTTTGTATTAATTATTTGGAAAAAATGGATTTTTGGAAATGGAAGTTATTTGTGAAAATATTATCTTGTGCTTTATCGTTCTTGCAAATTGTACGGTAGGAATAAGTATCAACTATCAAGTTCTTAATTAGACGCTGTGGGAGGATAAATAATTATGCATTCAATCTATTTTTCAAAGGAGAAAGCCAAAGTAGAAAATTAATCAATGCTCACCGAAATAGTTCCTGAACCCATATTCCAATCATACAACGCCAACAGCATCTTCTCTTATTTTTTCCAAATCCAGGCCGTTACGATTCCTTCAAGAGATCAAATACGAAACCAAAGCCTCCATTGTTAAGAATTTTGACAGCTTTTTCTTTTTCACTAAAGATACAAAATTAACAACTGAAAATGAAAGGGAACTAAGCTGTAGTCATATATATGAGCTATCATCATGGGAGGGATCGAGATTACAAGTAACCATGTAGACTACTACTAAAGACTAACCTTGGTACATCAGCCGTCCTTCAACTTATGCACCTTTACTTCGTTTTTGTCAACGGCGGCAACAAATTTAGAGTCCATAAGATCGCCCTGCGAGACCTTCAAGTTAGTTGGATTGCCATCTACTGTGAAGAAGTAATCTGGAGGACAACGCAAATGCTTAGCAACACGCCGCAATTGTTTTCTACTGAACCTTTGTTCATTAATTTGAGGGTTTGGATTGTGCTTTCGTAACTTAGCCTTGGCCATACGTAGCTCTACATCCTTGCCACTTTCAGTGGCCCTCAAACCGACAGATTGGCCGGATAGACAAACAATTGATGTCGAACTGTGTTTATTACCCATCTTAGAAAAGGGATACTATGCAACACACAAAACTAAACTTGTGAAAAAAAAAAAGACGGGTTAATCAGAGCTTGATTTAATACGCTAATAGAAATGATAATGACGAGAGAGAGGCCTCTCAAGTTCAATGACACCAAAAATGAGCGTGAGCAAGCAGTGGTTTTTGGTAGAGCGGTCGAGGGATGGGTTGGAACTATTTATAGGACTTCGGAGGAGGGAAGTAATGTTACTCATAAGTGATTCTAGAGTAATTCAATATTATTTATTTGAGTGATACAAATTTGGCCGTGAATCTTCTGTTACACAATTATGTATTATATCCCTGTTAGAGTGTAAGTTTTACAATATTTGGTGTAATTTTCTATTAGATTGGTGTAAAAAAATATTGGTAATTGTACTAAATATGTTTTACACCAATTCATTGAAAAGATATATCGAATATTATAAGAATTACACTAACTTAAGGAGAGTAACGTGCACTTGTGTAATAGAGATTTGTTGCTTACAATTTTGTCGATCCCCTCTTAGCTATCTTGGTGAATTAAGAATTAAAATGGCTCGTACACTGAAAAGCAATGTGTGCTTATTGCGTGTCCATGCAAAATATTTTGATCGCTCAAGCCGATAAGATTATCACTTACTAGTTTAGTTCATTTTCATTGGTTCATGTGTGGAACAACTTGGTTCTGCAGGCTCTCCCGACAACAGATTTATTACAATCTCATGTTTCTGTTGAGACCGTATGGCCCCTGAATTTTGAGAAAAGCGAACTTCTACATTTTATTCAATATAACCAATTGAATTAGTGATATATATTTGACAAAATTTCAATTATGTTATCACGTTTCTGCGCCTAACTGCCAAGCTAAAAAAATGCAACACAGAAAAACCTTTTTTTTTAAAAAAAAATATAGGAAAATATTGGTCCACCCCTCGACAATAATGGGCTAGACTAACCATTACCTAAGGGGAGAGAGAAGGCCCCCCTCGTCCACAAAATGAGGAATGAATCTCTCCTACCAACATTTTGCAAGACAACATGGGGGAACTCTGGGAAAATCACTAGTATTAACACTCTTATTGTTCGTTACAAAGGAAGCATATTTAAAATGTTATGGAAGTATAGCTCCACATTTGAGATTTCAACCTAAAGTTACAATTTGTTTATTCCTGATTCTTGGCTCAAAATATCTTGCTTTCTAAAATTTTGAGAAGGGATAATTTTAGAAACCTTCCTTGAGGTTTCTTACTATTTCACTTAGTTTGTTTGACGTTTTAAAAATTACACTTATCTCTTTTGATTTGACACTTTGGCAACCAAACTTTAAAATAGAGTCAAAATTTTAATGAATAACCTAAAATACCTTTATCTTACAAAGTTCAATTTGTTCTTCTAAACAAAAAGAGTGTCAAGTTTTTCATACTAATATTTGTTATTTGATAATCAATTATAACAATAAATCTTTTGCTATAATATGGTATTTTTCATAGTGCTTTATTGGGAATATAAATTCTTTTTAAGATAGAGAAGAAAGTGCTATTTTATTTTCTTTAAATTTTATGGACTATTTTTTAATAAAAATTTATGGACTAATTTAGTGGTGGAACTATCATAATATGTTAGTGATTTTGGACCATTTGGTTTTAATCATTGTTGACTTATCCTTGATTTTGATACCAAATAAAACAGCTACAAAAAAATGGAGGATATTAAAAGTTATCAAAAAAATATTACTTGTTTAACGTTTAATTTGAATAGATATTAGGGACAACATTGATAGCTCTTCTATACTTCTGATGAAATATAAAAGAAATGAATAAGAAGGAAAAAGGTAAAAAAAATACTGGCATAAACATGGCAACAAAAGAGTTTTATTAAGAATATTAATGTTAGAATTATCATTTTAAATGGGTAAGAGAGGTAGGTATAATTTTTGAAACCTTAGAAGAGCCAAGTGAAATTATTAGAATCCTCATGGGAGATTTTTTAAATTATCCCTTTTGAAAACGAAGACAGTATCGTTTCAAGCTTTTGGACAGTTTTTCCAAGATCATTAATCATTAATAGCATGAGAAAATTATAGAGCTAAATGGAAGTCTGGGAAGGACCATAGTTGTCATCTGCGCAGCAATATCGGCAGGCTTCCCGACGTACACCAGATGCCCAAATATGGGACTCAGTTTAGAAATCAACGAAGAGATGGCGTAAACCAATGATGCATAATCTTGACGTGAGATTAAGGTCGGTTCAAGTGATTAATAGTGAGTTAATATGTGTAGAGTCCACGAATACAGTTGTTCCAGATGTCGGAGAACCATAAGATTTGCATCTCCACACGAGATATCTGATTATCATACCTAATATGTATGTGTGTGTGTGTATATATATATATATATATGTATATAATCTGCTTCCGTTTTTCGAGTCGAACCTAACATGCGATGTCATTAGCTGGTTGGTTGTAAACTAAGTTAGTTTGCTAACCAATGGAATTTGTTGGTGGAGAGGACATGTTTCGCGATCATTGGAAATTGACCTCTTCTGGTGATCCATTGAATATGTTCGTAGAGTCAAAGAGCATATGTAATCATCCTCAAGGACAATGTACATAAATAAACAAACGCAAAAAACTTTGGCAGTCAATCTTCAAAGATTAAAACAACAGAGAAGCAGCGAACTTAAAATGTATCCAAACCACATAAATGTATTACACAACTATAATTCTCAAAACTTAGTTTATAACTTGGAGGTTCGACTTGGCGGACGACAAACAACTGGAAGCGACCACAAAACATCAATCTACTAAGCTTGGAAACTTGGACAACCCTTATTGAAACTTTAAAATTTAGCACTGACCAATTTATCTTGCCGTTCACTATGTCTGCAAAAAATGACCTGAAAAGTGAAATTCAAAAATCATAAATACTGAACAAAAAATTTGCCATCTTCAAAATTTATTAGCACAAATTCAGCTTTACTGGAATAAACTACTAGAATAGTTCCAACAGTATGCATACTTATAATAAGTAACCTTATGTATTAAAGAAAACAATTCAGTATCTGATAGATCAATGCAGAAGGTGAAAGTTGAACAAATCATATTTCTTTCACTTTGAATTTTTGCAATTATTCAATTCTTTTTAGTTTCTTAGACTGTAATCAATAGTTAGTTTCTTTTTAGTTTCTTATTTGTTTGTCATAAATTATTTTTTAAGATCAACTTGTATCCTTTTTATTGAATTTATATAATCTCTTTTTTAGTTTAAAACAAAATGCTTTTACCATTTTTATGATGTTTCTAGACATATGGACTAACTTTGTTATATTGAAATTCAGAGTAGGGGAGGTAGCTGTAATATTCAAAACTTTAGGGGAGCCAAGTGAAAGGTTCGTAAACCTCAAGAGAGGTTTATCCAGAATCAACAAGAATATTCTTAGGAAAATTTTTAATTTTAGATTTTTTCTACTAAATGTTTCAAAATTTAATCTAAAAGCAAAAAAAAAAAAGTATATAAAAAGTGATATGTGGTAATCAAAATCTTGAAGTAGATGGAATAATCAAAACAGAATATGCCCATAATGTTTAACATTAATTCCTGTTGGCATAGGATGTTCATAAATTTACTCGTTCTGTAGTCTATGGTACCACAATCGTGGTTCAAAAATTTTTCAACGTCCAGTGACTTCTGAGCAAATACTCTACTAACAGAAATATAAGTAAAAGGAGAAATCTCACCTAGATGGTCCCCGTGCCCAAATTCCATCCATAATCATTGGCTTCTTTTATGTTCTCCCAATCCAGGTCATCGCCATCCCTTCAAGAAATCAGTCAAGTACCACTTTTAAGTATTATATGAAACCGGAAATAGAATGATTTTGTTCTAGTTATGGACTAGTGGTATTTCGAAAGCATATATAGCCAGCATAAACGAACTCACCACGGTTCTCTGCCCTCCTTTATGCCATGCAGCATTATTCTTTGACCCTCCACTTTCACAATAATGAGATGGTAGTTGAAAAGGTCATATCCCTTGACCTTTAATTCTGTTGGTTCGCCATCCACCTTGATCTTGAATGTTAGAGAAGAATTTAAATACTCTGCAAGATCAAGAAGCCGCTTTCGATCAACCCTCAGTACATTGATTCCCTCATATGGAGAGTAATTTCGGGAAGCCCTAGCTAACCTTCCCTCCAGATCCGCGCCAGATTTGGTTGCTTCTAGAGAGACACATTGGCCTGTTATACAAGCAAGAAATGTCTTTTGAGGGCTCATTTTTCCAATTTTTAAGGTGGGAAATCGAGACAAATATTCAAGGGCCGGCGAGATTTTGAGCCAGGTTTCCTCCTGATTATCACGACTGATGAGCTAGACTTAATTTGATTGAAGCTGGTTTTCTCGGGTGCTGTCAACTTTTATAGAGCTTCGAGTCAGGTCATCCAAACCTGAAAGAAAACCCCAGTCACGCTGTTCCGTGTTTAGCCAGATATTCAATTTTAAACTTGCTAGGAAAACCATCAGCAATTTCATTGCCTTTGCTAACCAACTAGTCGAAGCTAAATTGACCATCAGGAAAAAAAATATAGATGGAGTAGTGTTAGTAATGTGTGTGTGTGTGTGTGTGTATGTGTGGGTGTGTGCTTCAGCAAGCCTTTGAATTGGTCATGCTAGGAAATCCATTAGCAATATACTTGGCTTAACTGGACTTGACTTTAATTTTCACCGGGTAACTTTGGAGTGCAGAGAAAGGCAAACATGCTTGTGTGTTTGTGTGGGGGACGTATAAGAGCAAAAGCTATGCACGGGCACTGCAAGGAGCAGCTGATTTTCGTCATAACCAAAACAAAATTTCTATACATAATGAATTTTTAATGGAGAAAGGTCATAGACATAGCATCATCAATTAGCTTCATCATACTTGCATCATGTGCATGCAGAACGTATGGAAGATGACAGGAAATATATGCCTGAAAATATAATATATATGTGAACTAAAAGGATAAACGTAGAAATTTTGTTACCCGTAGAAAGATTAATATGTATATATTTGGAAGGCATCTTCAAAGCCCAGACCAGTGTTATTTACCCTAATCCTCTAATTCTGTAAATTTTTTTCATTCCTCTCATGGCTTAATTAACACTGAAAAGAACGAATGCCAGAAAGATTTTCTGCGAATGTATTTTAAGGATGACCAAACTATTTAACTATCAATTCATTCCAATTCCCTATATCCCAATGTTTTCTACTTTTACGATTTTCTGGAAGACGAGCGTAAGAATTTTTTTTTTTCAATTCTTTATATATATTTTTTGGCAGAATAAGGAAAAACTCAAGGGCTGTTACTGTCATTTGAGACCTGGTCTGCAGCCATATAGACGTGGTTTGCACCGCGTAGATGCTGATAGCACGAATGCGACATCACAGAGGAAAGGATGCGCTGCAACTTAAAATTTGTAGTTGATTTTGAGCAGTCGCATGCATGAATGGAGAAAAACGTACGTGTTAGCTACTTCTATATTAACTAAATTGTGATCAGACAAACAATGCGTTGGTTACACTTCAATTTGTGTACATTCAGTCTCTAGCACCTGACTTTTAGTCAGTGGAAACATTAAGACAATAATCATGAGTTCTTTGATTAGATTCTGAAATTTTTTCATTTTTTCCCCTTTTAAGGGTATAAAAATGAAAAAAAAAATCTTCACAAACTCGAAAATTGTGGTTCCATGTTCCAGAATCGTGATTCTTCAGAACTGTGCTGTTCTTCGAAAGTATTCTTAATGTAGGACAAATATGGCATTGCGCATGCGTTATGTTGCAGAGGCAGTTTTCCGTTTCATAGTTTTGTGTTTATGTTGGAAACTAAACCAAACCGGACGGTCCCTTCAGGGACATCGAATAGACCAAATCCGACGAGACTTGGAAGCTTCAATTGATTGACCCCGTGACGAATGCTTGATTTACTTAGGAAACTTGAGTCGCAGTTGTTTTAAGCTTCTTTCTTCAGAAACTTGTGGTTGGTCTGCTAACTCGACTTGAAAAGAAATAAAACTTGCATGGGCAGTAACAAAAAAAAAGAAAGAAGAGTTTCCTTTTTGTCAGAAAATTTTTTACATTAGCAAACCTGGGTGCACATGCCAAATCATATAAGAATACAAATTCTAATTTTACAATGATTGTGTTAAACAAAATTGATCCCAAACGGAAGGGAGAATCATATACATGTCATCACTTTCTGTATAAGCATTCCGTTGACTGTGGAGTCAAGTACATGTCATCAGAAGTTGGTTTATGGTGAGTTAATTACTCTTTGCTAAGCACACCTTATTTTTATCTTTTCTTGGGTACGAAAGGAAAAAAAACCAAATGAAAGGAAAAGAACCAAAAATAAAAAATAAAAAAGAACAAGTAGAACCAATAAGTTAAGTTACACACATATTGACCCATTTGCCCAACTATATACATCTTCTGCATAAACACTAGCACACTTGCACCTATCCTCCACATACAGACACCAATCC